>OX384543.1:35777359-37048006 GCA_947538895.1 Neoitamus cyanurus
GCTTTGATGTGCGGCGGTCCAGGCAGGGGGTAAGTCTTCTCGTACGCTATATATGCACACTCCTTCTTACCGAAGATAGCCGTAGATATGAAGGGGGAAAAAATCCTCTTAATTTCCCGTAATTTCTCCGCACATTAACTTAATTTGCTAAATAATACACCCGAGGAGCGGGGCCTTCATTAATCATGCAGCTTGCCGGAGTTGCCTACATAGTTTAACCAGTTCCTTTTTTTCGTGCAACTCATCATCAGGATGTCGGGCGTAATATGTGTACATGCCTTGTAATGTAAAGTTGAGCTACCTTTGATGATGATGACGAGTAGTAGCTGGCTGGAGCCCCTTCCGAATGTTTTTGCCAGTCAGAAGGACTTAGCGTCTTCTTCCGGCACTCGACGGAAAGTTACGTAAGAAATTCGGGTAAAATAGTTAAGCTCCCTGAGATGAACACGAAAAATCTCCCTTTGATGTGGCGAAATCAAGGGATGGGGAAGGGAGGGGTTTGAGCATGAAGCGCTCGAGGAGAAATTTAAAACTAAATCCCACTATATCCTTGGTACCGGGTGCGGTGGGTGGAGCAAAGTTAGTCGACGATTTTTAATTGAGTTGCCATCGCAACTTTATCAAATTACCCAAAATTGGGCAGACGAGATCGCAAACAACCCGTGCAATCAGGAGGTTATTTCGGGTTTATATGTATATGTGTGGAGATATTAATGCGGTCCGTGCACCCCCGCCTACCGGGATGCTATTTGCACTGAATTAACCGTTTTTACATGTTGGCAGAAAAGTTTCCTTTTCACACAAAACTTCTGGGATGCTTCTCGCTTTATTTGGCACTGTGCGGAAAATCTGCCGCCCACCACCTATCCCCCCTTTCCATTACAACGACGTCGGGCGGGAAAGTTGGTTTTCACTCATTTTATCTTTGCCTGGGCTCAGCTCCTGCTGGGTGGGATGGATGGGTTCGGCTGTGCGCCCGAACGTATAAATTATGTGCCTAGTAAATGGTGACCCATAGATATTCCAGTCTAGTGCCTCGAGGACTCCTCCCGCAAAAAGTTGTGTGTCGGGTGGTCCTGAGTCCTGACTCCGAGCAGGGATCAGCCAGCCGAAAGCTCTCGAAATTTGAATTTACAAGAGCTTTGCTCGCATAATAATTATTTTTAGGTGGTTGTGTACATAGGGAAGCGACCTGTGCACACAGCGGGGGAGCCGGCCTGCACTCGGCTACATACATGCGAATTGAATTACAATGAAATGTAATTAAAATTTTCTGAAAGGACTGTGCCACGTCCCTCGAATTAGAGTCGGCGTGGTGGGTGCAGGCGCCATAGTAGCGAATGCTGATGGTGTGCTGGTGGAGGTGGCTCCAGAGCATTACAGGGTACTTACACAACGTCGACTTAGTTGGATTATACGCGGCATAAACTCTAATCCCGGCTGCTTGAAGCCATCAATGGCCTAGTCGCCCGGCCTCGTGCTGCAACTCTTCATAGTTGAGGTAGAACAAAGCCAGGTGGATTTTTCGTGTGCTTACCGCTCCAGCGAAAATAAAAGCTCTGCCATACTCCAGGGCTCCTGCATAGAGCTCACGTGTATGGCAATGGCGCACGTAGGCGCGCCCCACCGGCCTACATAGACCGTCGCCACCCCCTGTCGCCTTTCCACGGGCAACACACTTGCATAGTCGAGTTCAGAGGGTAAATATTCGACCTATGCGTATAGTGGGGTGCTCGAGTGCTCCCATATCATGCAAAACTTTAATTGAAAAATGGAAAATTGTTTTGACTTTGGAATGAAACGGCACTGCCCCAATTCCTGCCTGTCTTCCTTCTCTCAGCCCCACACCCACGTCACACACACTCACACACCCTGTCACCTATAGAATGTAAGGCTGATTTTTTCCCTGATCTTTTTTTGTTTTGTTTCTGAGCTGGCAACAAATGCTCCCCTGGGTGCGGTTCGTTGCGAAATGTTTCTGGCTTATGGGGGAGCGGCGAGCGCACACAAAAATGCAATCTGCTCACAAACTTGATTAAAGCGTTGATGCGGGTGTCATCTTTGATTTTGATGTGGGCCCCAATTTGATTCGCCACTTTGTCTGCGTGTGAGAGGCTCCGGGCTCGTCCGTCAAAGTTGCCTTTTTGTCCAGCACATTGACGGGATTCTTGTTGACAGCTACCTTCAGCCGCTCTATGTAGGGCTTAATCGACTGGTGCTGTTCTCGAGGTTTTTCGATGCTATTCCCACCGCAGCACGAATGGTAGTGAATTAATGATATGATGGTTTTGCAGCGTTATGCGTAGATCATAAGGTTATACAAGGAAATGCGCGTAGTTTTATAGTTTTATAAATGGGTCCAATTAGTCAACATTGGTACATTGGTAAATACTTCCCTTTTCCGTGCTATTTTGTGCAATTTAAAAATCAAAAAACATTAACAATAATCTGAATTTTGCACTCCAAGAAATCGTCGAGTGTGATGAATTTATGTTATGGATCCTCACGACTCGGTGATCAATTTTGTGACATTGCGTTTTTGTTACGGTTTTTAGTAACGCATCTTGAAGCTTTCAAAATATTGCAACCCTCGTAGGTAAACCGAAAAAACCGAACCTATCTAGAATCACGTACTTGCTGCATTTTCACAAATTTTTTTAGTTTTTAATATTAAGTGCTAAAATTTTAGCTGAGTCTTCTACTGATGTTTCACTACAAGAACAAAATAGTAGTTTTATGGCTTCTTAAAAATAGTTATTTATTCTGCGCCCAGCATAATATCACTGGCCCGAGAGGTATAGCAGCTGTTTCTGCTCCGATTTAGCATACATCTAAGTATCGAGAGAGAAAGAGATAAAGAGGGAGACGCACGAAGCGAGACAAGTAGAAGTGAGTCAGGGGGGGGGCAAAATTCCGCGACTTAGCGTCTATTTTGGAGCATGATTATTCGTGTGGGATACAAAAAAAGGAAGAGGAAAAGAGAGGAAGAAAGAAGGAAATAAAAACAGAGATGTCACTTCGGTAGAAAGAGATAGAAGCACTTTTTGGGACAAGTCAAAGATTGAGAAACAAATCACGTAGCTATACAACGATATCGCAAATTATTGGTTATATGACGTTATATATGTATGTGGGTATGTTGAAAACAAAATTACGCGTTGCATGATATAATAAATAAATTACAAGCGACACAGCGCACTTGACAAAGGTGCGCATCAATCCAGTCTGCTTTTGACTGTGTTTTTCATATGGAAAGATGACTCAGATCCGCTCGGTTTTGACCAGTAACCAGCTTCTGACTGACCAGGGATTCGTAATACAGAAAATTACCAAATTTGTCTTGGTAAATGTTATCCCTCTTTTACTGGTCACTGGTAACACTGGTCGCTTCATATACTAGGGCCCTGAGCATCATCCATCAGGCAGGTTTAGAGTGACACGAATTGTAACCAGATCCCTGCAGCTGTACTCATGAATTAATGTCGCATTCGTGTTATACGCGGCCCAGATGCAGGCTCTAGATTTTATAACATTGTTGGCCTCGAACACTCGACCTCTGTCAAGCCCCAATCCACATACATATGTATACATGTCCGTGAGTTAAAATTTGAAACGTGAATACGGCATTAGAGAACATCCATCACATCCATTCACCCTGCGAATAAGCGAACATGTTGACCTCCCCTCGAAGCAGATATTTTTCTTAAGAGATTTAAATGTCATCCACATTTTACAAGCGTTTTCATTATTATCGTTATTTTAACTTTCCAAAAAACATCCTGTAAGTTAAAAGTCTCAGATGCACACTGATTCCGAGTCAAGTTCATTTTCCACGTTGATTCTATTTTTACCATTAAAAGCAGAAATCCAGAACTTATCATGTAGGTACATAACTGTTAATTACGTTACGAGTATGAATTTCAGAGTTAATGAATGTCACTGATGGAGCATACTGCAGCCGGAGGAGCTATATAATATATTCCTTCCTGTCACCCATTACCTCCGCAAGCTCCGCAAACCCCCTGAACACGTCGCTTAATAATTTGCTGAGACAATTTTATTTAGCCATTCAACTCAGTGAAGACACGGTGGAATCGTGACAACGTTCCACAGATCACGGGTAGGTGGGTACATCCCATCTCACTAACTATCTGCAGCATCGCTCGTTCAGACAGCTTTCGCAAAAAGGATGACTTTTGAGAAGTCGCATTAAAATTGTGTTTGTTGTCTTTCCCAATCCGCCAGCATGATCCCTTTCTCATTTTAATCACTTATGTCGCCGGAGACACCCATTTAAGTTATCCAAACTTAAACAATTATGCGTTCCGAACAATTACCGAACGCAGTAAAGAAATTTCTCATTACGCTAAAAAGCTCATACTCAAGAGGTTAGACGAAGTACCTTCTTGGGATTCCAATACGGGCTCTATCATCATCCTCCCTCCCTCCCTCTCGGATGGGAAGGGGGCTCTTATTGATCTTTCTAGTCGCCCCTGCCAATGTATTCGTTTCGTGGGGCGAACTTTCTCAAGTTTATACATGCGTATCCCGGCACATCACTATTCCGGTGGCGTCGTCGACATTTTCCAGTAAGGACGAATCTCCGGGAATATAAACTCCTCTGTCAAACACATCCACCCGCGCTCTGATGGCTCCCGTCCCGGACCGTAGCAGGGGTAAAATGAAATGTTTGCGGTTTCACTCATTTTACGCAAAAGTTATTTTTAACGAGTTCTTGCTGGTTTTGTTGTAATCTCGTGTTATTTGTTAATGATTTGAAAATGAGGCTCCCGGACGAGTGGGTTAACGCGACAGGAGTTATTCGAGCGCACTAACACTTAGGCATTTGCCACTTCATAATAGGCAATTTCTGAGTTATAGCACACCTCCTGTGAAAGCGCTCGAATTACAAACCAGTCTGCTTGAAGAGCTACCCAAAATGTACGAAATATTCTGCGGAGGTGCGGCGAATAATTTTAAAGAAAGGGACGTCGGTGTCTCATTAAAACTGTCAGCATTTGCTTCCCCTCTTGTGCTATATCAACCGCGAAATTCTATGAATTCCTCTCAAAAGGCACAAAATTAAGGAATTTTAACCATGTACGATTTGTGCGTAAAGTAGGCGAGATATGCTTCTGAACTGATCTGAGCCCACCCGCTTTTCCCTTGAATCAGTTGAAATTAAACTGAGGTCCTAATGTGCTTTATTTATGCGAGTAATCCGTTATTTGACCTTATTGGGAGGATTAATCTTTCTCTAATTATCTTGTCGCTTTTGTAGCTACAGTGTCATAAATACGACGGCTCTTTGATATGCCAGTTACTTGTTGTTGTCGCCAAAATCCAATTTATTTTGAACCTACATACATACTAGTCTCCTTTGAACAATATACACTTTTCTTAACATTGTTCCAACTTTTTTTAACCTTTAAAAAATATGTTGTACCAAACCCCTGCATATGGGCATTTGTTTCTGCGATGACCTAGACGTACAACTTTTTCCACCAAGCCGCAGGCGACCAAATCTGGAAGTAGGGTGAACGCAATTCAACCAATTTAACATTATCGTGATGAGACAGCACTTTGTTCTGTCCCTGTATCGTTTTCCGTTTGCCAGATAGCCCAGATGAAGATTATGCCTTGAGAGCTCCATTCGACCGATATGGAACCGTTTTAGCATTGCTCGGGGGAACGTTTTCGAGGATAGCCCATTGTTTTGACTATTCTTTCATTTCCGGTACATGGTGGTGTATCCACGACTTATGAGGAGGTCGTTTGTTAAATTTACAATATATTTTTTGATGCGTTCGTTTGTCCACGTTTGCTAACAAAATAATTTCATTTGTCCAAACTGCATTTAGAAATGGTGGACGAGTATTATTTTGAACACTCCAAGGTTAGATAGAGAGATATGCGATAAAGCGATATTTCTGTTCCAGTCGAACTTTGTTTGTCTGCGCTAAAACTCGTTTGTTTAGACCTTATTTAAAATCTCGATTGTCCATACTTTGATATATTTGTCTATATTAAAATAGTGCTTGTATAGGCTTGGACTCGTTTGTCCAGGCTTAAATTTAATTTTCCAAGCCAGAGTTTCATTTCTTCAGGCTTTATTTTCATTGTTCAAGTAAACTCCTTGTTTTTCCAGGCCAAAACTCGTTTATCGAAGCCTGAATTTTATTGTCCAAGCTATATTTTCGTTTGTCTACAGTTCTACAGTTGCTTGAAGGTTTTTCTGTGAGATATCTTACGGCTTGGCACTTAAACAACGAGATATCCTCTGATAGCTCGACCCGGTGGATCTACAACCTTATAGCTGCGTTGCTCTGCTAGGTAGTAGTAGTCTGGTTTCACTTAAGCGGATCGTCCAGGCACACCAGGTGTCTTTCGAAAGCAACGAGACCTATAAGGTCTATTGTGCGAAAGTCTTCTTTTTTGAAAACCCCCTCCAAACCAAGACCCTTGGAGCGGACTATATTGTTCTGGGGAACCGAATTTGACACTTCCATAGACGCCATGACGGTCGCTCCTAAGTGTGCCAGCCTTTGGCGACCTAAGGTTGGAGGATTGTCTGATATACGGTATTGAATTTGCCTGCACTGAGGGTCACCTCAGGGGGGACATGCTGCCCTGACTGGGTTATCTTGCCTGGGCATCGAGCGGCTCTGTTTTGGAGAGGTCAGCCAACTCTTCAGGAATGAGTGACGTCTTTTGACATCAACGTCCATTTCATCATGGCCAACTTGTCCAATGTGGCCCTGACTGGTTAGATGAGTAATTATTTTAGGCTTCTTTAACTTCACAACGAATTTACCTTATTTGGTTTTTAGAATATGACTTTACTTCAACCCGGTTTAGTAACTTAACTATAATATATAGCGAAGGCCGGGAACTCTGAGAGGGGGTTTCACTTAAAACCAACAATTTCCAATGGCTAGTTTATTTAAAAAACTAAAGTCAAAATGTTGTTGTAAATGCTTGTTGAAGTGGAGTAAGTATAAAATGTACTAAGAGCAAGCAACAACATTGGCAAGCTTAACATCTTAAAAACAAATTTTATCACTTTATTTAGAAGAAAAGCTCCTAGCACATTTCATTCTTAAATAACTATCGCAATACTTTCTGTACTTTTTTAAGTTCATCCAAAAAACGTTTTATTCTATAATTACACATTAGCGTAATCAAAATTGAAACGTCACGGAGTCCGAGATATATAAGCCCCCACGAATTTACCCACTTTTAGGCTTTTATTCCGCTGGCGGCAAATTCTACCGGGGATGGAAGAAGCGTATTCACATTAGTTGAGTAGCAAATGATAAAAAAGTCATCGTTTTGATTTGAATTTAATGTGAATTCGAGTTCCCGAGTTAGTAGTTACTCATTTAGGGAAGTTCTGGTACCAAAAGTACTAACTCAATTTTACCTGCGCTTCACTCCAGGATTTATATATTAAAAGGCCTTTAATGACAATTTAATGATCGACCGCCTGAATTTTGCTCTACAGTTTGCTTCTTTCTATTGAGCAGTAAATTCATTCTCGTCATCATTCATTCGCTCATTAATCATAGCCATTATCTCAGCTGGGGCGATAATCTTAGGTTAACATGTATTCACTCTTTCCAGATCTCCTGCAATTGCAGTGTAAGTGTGATGTACATTTAAAGCATTAATAAATGAAAATAGTTAAGTGCAGTTAGCGATTCTTAATTTCATTCGAAACGTAAGTATGCGTAGCTCTTAGGTCTTTACTTCTTGCGTTCAGTGTTGCTTCGTTGTTATGAATGTGTTCTGGAAAATTGGCAAACATATAAATTATATGAAACCTCTCAAATTGATGAAGTTATGCTTCGTGTCCGTATGATTGATACCACAGGACCACACAAAAAATACATTGTTTTTAGAACTCTACTATTGTTATTTTATGTAACATATTTTGGTGTGCTGAACACGAATTTAAATTTAAAATTCATCTATCATTCAAGAATGATTGCTTTGGTAAAGTTTACAATTTGTTGAATATTTTTGTGAAAATTCATCAATTTTGGACATTATTTGTGTTTCATTGAAGAATTCTTGAATAATCAATGAATTTGTACATCAGATTTTTATTCAGCACATCAAATTACATAGGACGCCACTAGTACAGAGTATTTCATTTTGTGAGTCCTGAGTCCTGAGTCAACATTGATCTTTATTGATTTTTTTTGTTGTTGTGATTTTGTTGCACTTCGGAAGACGTTCCCGATGTGGGTAACTAAAGAATCTGAGTTCAAAATCGAATGTTTTGTATATAAAAAGCCGATTATGTTCAAAAGTTTGGATCACCACTGGGACACGTTGTATTTCTTTTCGGCCAGAAGAAGCTATCATGTGTGAAAGACGTTATTCCAACCTTGCAGTTGCAGTTATATTTACAATCAATTTCATAGCTTTTTGCGTTCACCCCACAAATTGTAGAACCAAAGTGGGCCACAAGCAAAGCTAAATTAATTCCCAAAAACGTTTACAAACGTCGAACCATGGAGAAAATTTTTGAATATTCAAAAGATTTACAACTTAGTTAACGTTCGGCATGTGCAATTTGAGTTTCTGTCTGAAATTTGCCGCAATCGACGTTCGAAATTACAAAGACCCCGCTATCCGGGCTGTCCAAATTATGCAAAGTGCGCCTGGGCTGCCGTATTACGTGTACGCCTGCTGCTTTCATTCGTGGCGAAAGCTTTGTAAAGTGTAATCCTTTTTAATGGAGATAATTAATCCCTCAAGCTACAATCAGGAAAATTGATTGCAGCATATGGGCGCAAAATTCACTTGCTTTTAAAATTACTGTAGGAAGATTGAAACTTTGCCTCATTGTAAGTTGGTAGCTGGTAGGTAGGGTGCTTGCTTGCAAGAGTACACAGCTCTATCTTGTAGCTGCACGCAGCAGGAGGATATGCTAATGCTTCGGCGTTTTGAAATTAATGTCATATACGGGAGATGCTTCGTTAATATTTTATTTATAATCTTCTCTAAGCCTTCAACAGCAAAGCCTTGGGGCAAAATCCATTGCAAGGATTTTTCAAGCACGAGATATCTATGAAATATCAGTAGTGTCTCTTGGTTGCCCAGCTTTAATTAATTTTTGTCATTATTTATTAATCAGATTTAATATTTTTGAGTAGGATTTGTGAAGCGGCACCGATTATTAAAATTGATACAGCTCAAAAGGCAGGGCGAGTCTATATTGCCAGATACAAGATCGTGCAAGAAAATAGCTCCAAAATCCTCCCTGCGCTTGTGTGGAGGGGCCTTGGCTAAGTGTTTTAATCTATTTATGTAAGAAGGTAAGCTAAGTCTGTCCAGCCAAGGAAGGTGAGACAATGCAAGACGCAGGAACCCACACGACAGATGCATACTCCAGAATAGGACGGATAAAGGCAGAAGATTTCGAAACATACGGATCATGAAGCTCTTTAGACCACAAACGGGCAAACCCGGCTCTTTTGACTCCCGAGTGCTCCGAGCGCAAGCGAGAAATGTTTCTTTAGCTCCTCATTGCCTCCTGCAAGTGCAAGCGAGAAATGCATACTCCTGTCCTGGATCAGCGATGGTGGACATGTACTCACTCCTCATTGCGTTAATGGAGCGACGCGAATGCCCAGCTCTGCTTTAGACCATTCACGTTATAAAACCATTATAATTAGAACGGTTAATAATACTCTCAAGGTGAGCCTTAAAAGTCAACTTAGAGTCTAAGTCAGTATTTGTATTACAGCGAATTAGCGGATTACCTTGAAGCTCATATCGATAAACAGACGATTTTTTGCTGAGAGTCATACTGAAACACTTTTCAGGGTTTAAAGTCATATGACTATTCAGGCACCATTCTGAAAAAATATTAAGGTCCGACTGGAGAACGAATAGATCATTATACCGTCAGATATAGTTTTAAAGATCTTGATACAATCTGCATATGCAAGAATATTGGAACGATTAATAAGTTTAAAAAGGTGATTTAGGAATAAAGTGAAAAGCAGTGGACCAAGATCACTGCCTTCAGGAACACCTTATGTGACTTCAACTTCGCTGGAGAAATGTGAGGAAAATTTAATTTATTTGAAATGAGCGCTAGGAGATCCCCAGAACGCAGAGACAAATTAAACAAAAAAGTAAGAGAATCAACAAGATACAATGAACTGTTACGTCTGACAACACTAGGAGGACAACTAGGAGAATCCGAGTAATCTTCGTCAATGTTGCTAATATAATCTAAAACAGTGTCCGCGTTAAGAATGAAGGTAGAAGAAACATTAGAAAGACAAGTCAAATGTTTAAAATATCTAAATCTATTTATATCACAGTTATCATTATTACAGAAGACTGCCGATTCGAAAATTCGAAAGAGATTCGAAATAATGGAGGTTCGTTGTTATGTGTAAAACCTGAGGTGTAATTAGATGTGTTCTTTTTAATATTGAAGAAATTCCAAAACTCCTTGGGATTTCTCTGCATGGACGATTTCATAAAATCTATGCAATGTCAATACCTACAGACACAAAGAATATCGATTTAATTTCCTCCTCAAATCAGAATACTGCAAATAGTGAATGTGGTCATTATTAACTTTATACATACTTCGTCCAAGCATTATTTCTACGGCTTTTTAAAAATCTCAAGTGAGAGTTATACCAAGGTGGAGAGGAGGTGGAGAGGTGGTGGAGTTTAGTACGCGTAGTTGTAAATGAGTACTCACAAGTAACAAATTTTAGAACATTTGTTTGTGTTTATCAATTAATTTTATGCTTAAAAATCAAATGATTCAGATTTGCCTATTTCTACGAGTTCTTTCCCAATCAAAACGACGTGTGCATCTTTCTACGAATCTTTTCCCTCTCTAACCCGAAAACAAGCACATTCCAAAAGAGATACATAAATAAAAAAGCCCCCGCCCTTTCATGTTCACAAAATATCCGGACTGGCGACGACGTAAGAGCTCACAAAGTAATTTTCGTCAAACGGACGTCATTAAGCTAATCCAAAAACTAGTTGGGGTTCGCCTGAAGTGAAATAATATTTTCTTATTTCGAGTAGACCACTTTTGAAGGAAGGGAAGAGCGTAATGCACCCCAGGACTTGCTACAAATTTCTGTAGGGCGCTCAAAGGTAAATTGTTTACGGCAATCTCCTTTGAAGCCCAGCATTGAGCGGGGATTAAGGTAGGAATTAAAGAAATAATTCCGTTGGAGTGATTTTACTGTGTGCCAGTCCTCCGTAAATATAAAGCTTTTGCCCTATACGTTATGTAGACTCGAATAATCCTCGCATGGAAGGCTTTTGTTTATCTCCTTCGATATTTTCGTATTCAATCATATATACGTACTTATGCTGCTGCCTTTGTATCTCAACAATCAGCGCTGATTACATAAGTGGCAGTGTGCTTGGGCGACCGCATTGATAAGCAAAATGCACACGCAATCAGCAATAAGCATAATTAAATATGACAAATCGAAGGAAACAATTGCCTTTTGTTGAAATTCCCCACAAAACCAATTGCTAATAAGATGAAGTTGTTGGTAAGCGGCTTTTGAGGCAACAGGATATTTTAATTTGCTCAATAGATTGCCCCCTTGAATAATCCCGGGGAGTGGGTGGCCACAATTTGCACTTTACCTTTTGAGAGATAATTAAGGTGAGCGCTGGGTCTCATAGTTGGTGTTGAACCCACCGCCGCCGGGGGTAACAAATTACCCTGTTCACCGCTGCGAATGATCCTCTTCCTGTGCTAATGGTTTTCGCCTCTGCGTTTTAGAATATTGTGCTTAAATCGCTTCATTGGGCTAAAGGGTGTATAGAATTTCATGGAGTGTCGCTATTGTACAAAATTCTTCAAGGTTGGGGTACATCTTTAAACCTCGTTGTACTTTAAACGGTTTCGTACACACATTATCCGGCGTTCTGAGAAAATTCTATGTATGAACCGATATTTTTGAAAATGATATAAATGAAGTTTTAAGGTTTTTTAAGTATAAGAATTTAACAGTGTTAGGGGGTGTTAAAGTGACCTCGCCAAAAAAAGTGATTTATTTAGGTAGGTACTACTTTCGAAAAAACTGTAACAATGAAACAAAATGTATGTTTACTTTTGGTCGATGAAGATTCCGATCAAAATATTCACATTAAAGGACAATGTGCAAAAATGTATGGATGGTGTTCCTATCTACCGATATATATGAGATTAATGTGTTATGATAGATATATTCATATTATCCAAGAAACGTAAAAGCTTTTTCTCCTAAATTCAGCCGGGTATTTGTACAGTTGCGACCAACATTTTTAATACTTACCTACTATATTGCACCGGAATAATGCATGGAGAGTACAATACAGATTTGTAATTATTGAAATTAATTCTCCTTATGCAACAAAGGAAGGGGACAGCACAGTGGAAAATTCTCAACTTGAACAAATTTCCATGTAAATGAATATACAGGGGTTTTGGAGGTCGCTGATTTCAATTCTGCCACAGATTCACTGCTACAGAAAAATTTTTTTTTGATACATAATCTATTAGGAATAAATAGAATTGACATGATATCTGTAACATATACATGCATATATACTTGCAGAATTTATTCTACTTCCAAAATAGCATCACCTAGAAATTGCGCTGGAGGATTCCATCATGTCACACAACCGTAGGCGCCCTTCATTCGAAGGCAACAAGACTTTATGGTTAACCTCTACTGATTCTGATTTCGACATGGTCTGTTTGGCTTTGTTGCACGTTTGCGCAGATGGCCATTCCGGTTCGTAGTATCTATACCGACTTGGCTTTCCCAAGGATCTAGTGCCACGGTTTCAGTTTTATCTTAGTAACCAGTCTTTCAATGTTAAATTTTCGTCTACCTATTCTGCCCCCCATTTCTATTTAATCTGGAGTTCCAAAAGGTAGTCATCTTGGGCCATTACTTACCAAAGGAGAAAAAGTTAGCATATACTCGTACAATAAATGTGCTCGAATAGGAAGGCCGAGGGTTTGACGGGTATTACCAGTGGTCTAAAGCACCTTCATTGCAGTAACAGCACCCCTATTGTTTTGGGGTTGTGCACGCCTGTTGGCTGTATACAAATGAAAACAATCCTCGGCGGTATAAATGATTTAAGCGGAACAAAATAAGCGATCCCCTCGACGGTTTACTCAATTTCACCACCGTATGTGGTGGAATGTTTTTTTTTCTGTTTTGTTTAAAAGGTGCCCCGTTTTCATGCCTTTCATGTAAATCCACCACTCCGGCACTGAGGGCAGCTCCGCTAGCGAAAACTCTCTTGACGCATCTTGTTTTCATAATGAGCACATCTAGGCGGTATCACAGGGGCAAAGTCGCATTCCCTGCGAGTTATCTATCATTATCACTCCTACGTTGGAATCATTTTATTCACAATGGGTTCCTTTTGTTATCCTGCAACAATGGTTCAAGGTTCCTGAATACCCGTCATAATGGCGCGCTGATAATAATGCATTGGTTCAGTTCAAATCCACACGCGAGAGGTACGAGGGTGGTGGGATGGATGGGCTGTGTGCGGCACTGTCGACCGGGTCGGATCGGGCCTCCGCACACAGGAATAAAATTAAACTACCAAAGAAGTTCCCACAGGAAATGCAAAACCCCTTTGTTTACCCGTCCCAGAGCCACCAGTGTGTGAACCTGCGTCCTCATTGCTTTAATAGGAAATATAAAAGACACGGGACTGCAGGAGATTGTGCGGGATCGCGTTCATCATTATTTCACCCGGCGGAATTTAGCCCTTTCCTGTTTGGATTTTTGTCATTATCCTCGCGATAATAAGGACTTTTCCCTCCCTTTTTTGCTGGCCATTCATGACGCAAATAACAGGGTTTCAATACAAACCTTTCTGGCGCGAATAGACGGTGGCTGGGCGCCGCAAAAAGAGCACATCTTTGCTTGCACATATTCCGTGAACAGATAAATTCTGTGGCATGCGTGGTATGGGCGTTCCAAGGCAAGCCACCACTATTGCCCAGGCTGCGATAAATTTTCCAGCCCCCACAGCAGCTCTTAGTTTAATGTTTGCAGTGACGTTATTGTTTTTTTCACTTCCGCTATTTATTGCTTTTTAAAGGCCGAAGGGTACCGGGAAATTGCAGTGGCAAATTTAAATATCCTTGAAAAGGAAATCCTACAGCCTTGGATACACTCCTTGGCAGCAGCCACGAGGATATGTGCAACATCAAATACCTTCTTCCATTAATAGGTGGCCGTAATTGGGGATACTCTGCTTAATTCATTCTGGAGCACTGTACATTTTCCTTAGATCCTTTTGTTTATGCTGGGAGTGTTATTTCGTGATTAAAGGTCCCTGGGGCGTGTGCCCACTGCGGTGTTATCCTGCTACGCCAGAGACAATGGCTAATTTGCTCATATCCTGAAATATGAAAGAACAACCTAAGGCCATTTTAATTAAGCATTATGGGTCCTATTTAGGCTTTTTTATTCAAGAAATGGATTACACTTTGGATAAAATGGAAATCTGGAAAAAGCGCCCAACATTTTAATTTAGCTTAGTTCACCCCGGCAACGCGACATAAACTGGTAGCATGTTCTACAGAATTCCAGTTGGTGTCGCACGGAATGTATGGGTAGTGTATTTAGCCTAATAGAGGAGAAGGGGACGATTTGATCCCCACAGAGGCTTGCTTACCTAATGATATCAAAGAAATCCTAGAATTTACGTTCGCATTACTATACAGCGTAAAAGTTTAATAGAACTTAATTGCCATTTATTTGTTCACAACGTAAAGTTTTACCTTATATGTACATATATGGTATCATATACTTAATAATTTGAGGTATTTTTATATTAACACAAAATAGTTTTATGAAAAATTAAAAAGCTATCAAAGTTTTCAGGCAATAAAGCCATTGTATCACGAGCAGTATGGCATGCAGCCACGTCTTGTTGGAACTTGTTGTCCAAATCATAATTTTCCAATTCCAGTCACCAAGAGTCAATTATCAGTTGCCTGCAATGGACGCGATTGACTTCTATATCATTTTTGGTCCGATGATGACTCAGTCTATAAATCACACAAAACAGTAACATTCAGAGGTTCTAACGGCCTCTCTTGAATCACTTGTCTATCCTGGTATCAAAATTCGGAAGTTTTACGTATTAGCGAAAACATTGAGGTGGCGATGTGCTTTATCATTAAGGGGGTCTACTAGTGTGACATTTTTCAAAAATCGATTTTTCTTTTTTTGCATATTTCGATAGTCTATACTTTTAAAAATAACATACTAAAATTTCAAGTGCATATCTCAAATAGTTTTTGAGTTACAGCCATATTAAGAGCAGCCGTTCATCGGTTCGAAAGTTGCGGTCAAAACACAGAATTCTGAGCAAAATCGAATTAAAGTTTGACTTTACAGAAGAAACATAAAGTTTATCAACGAAAAAGCTACTTAGAAACGCACTGATTAAGGTTTGTTTACACAACAAACACAACAGAGAATCACAGGGAACGAAGTTGCTCTGCTGTGAACCAAAAAAAGCGCGGATTTAGCGCGTCGATTAGGCTTCCGTTATTACAGAGTACTTGAAGTACTTTTTTAACGACACATCTAAAAGTTAAAAAAACGCATAACTTCGTTATTTTCTTACGGATTTGAGTTTAGTTCTCAGCGTTTTACTCGGAAATAGTTGAACAAAAAGAAAAACCAAAATAAAAAAAAAATCGAAAATTTTCCATATAGGCCCCTTAAACTTTAGACGCGTTTTTCTCGAAACCACATTTGTCAAATTGGCTGCAGTTATAACTCGAAGACAAATCATCCGATCGATTTGATTTTTATTGCAGCTTCTTTCAAAGATGTTTCTACGTACCATGAACCTCCAGTTTTTTGATCAAATCAAAAATGTAATTTTGACAGGCCAAAAATCATTAAGTTTTCGCGCGAAATTTGCAATTTTTTTTAGAAACTCCGCCATTTTGTTAAATTTAAATTTTTTTTTTAGCCCGATGGTCATGGTACGGGAAAAACCTTTAAGTTTAATAAACTTTTTTGTTTTTTTGATTTCAGGCACTGTGAAGGTCGCTATCACTGCAGCTGTTTAGTGACTTTTTTTTTTGGAGCCTTGGGAGATTGCAAATAACTTGCTAAATTTTCGATTTTTTGGTCCGAAAATTTTATAATGGATTTACTATATATCCACAAAACTATCCTTAAAACGTTAAAACATTCCATGCAGTAGTTTTCTTTTAAAATAAATCCCAAATATCACCTTTTTTGAGGCGGTCACACTAGTAGACCCCCTTAAAGAGGAAATATAAACACGTGATTGAAAGCAAAACTTCTGATTGTGTTTAGCTTAACCTAGAAAAATAAGTCATGGGATCAGATAGTGGAAGAATTAACTTGTACTCATAGTTCCATCCGAGAACTGTGCAGTCACTAAAAATATTCTACATGAATACTACATCGGTCTTAAAAAAACAATTGGCCCAAAATAGAGCCTAATTGTGTAAAACAGGTGGGCGAAATCAAGAACATGTATAGAATAACCCTTTGCTCGCAGTAGTACATGATCAGACGTTCGGTTTTCTATAGGTTTTTCAAACTCCTTATCGTCCAAATAATCAAAATTAGTTCTGGACAGTACCATTCTCCTGTTCAAATTTTTCGGCGGAAAGCCCAATCCAAATAAGTCGTAAAATCCTTATCACTAGTATCACTCGAACCTTACAATTCATTCGGTGAGAGGTCTATAGACTGAGAGTACTCGTATGTCTAAATATCATAAATTTTTGCCATTGAATACATAGAACGGTATGGTGGCTTATCATGGCTTGCACTTTATTACTCAAATTATTCAACTGGATTTAATTTTCTTAAGGAAATTCCCTATTTTCTATAATTTTTCCTTACCTTAGTTTAAATGAATTTTCATTTTCCAGACCATAAACCTTCAGACAGTGACCGGTAAACTAAACCAAAATTCCCAGGTCGTGAATGATAAGCATGCGAAAGCCGTGAATATATAACGTTAGTGGTTGCTGGTTTCCAACAAACCGCTCAATACGAATTAAATTCCATGCCCTGGAATACTGGCCGGAAGAGTTATTCTATGACCTCTTGCTAACCCAGCACACTAGCAAGTGAATTGGTCAAGGTAATAAGCAATCTAAAAGCGCAGTGGTCTTTCACAAACTCCTCGAGATTTGTCCTTAATGCATAATGACCCATGAATGTACCGGGCCTCATTACATTCAAAAGTTCTTCCGGCCGATTAGGATCAGACCCGTATTTTGCGGAAATCTAGGAAATTAATCTCTTCTAAGTAATTTATCCCAAAGCATTGTGACCACTCCGTGCTGAAAGGAGAAACGGCAAAGGCACTTTCCCAGAGAGCCCTTAATGAAATCTTAAAATTTCGTGAAAATCCTTGCGGAACTAGGAAATGGATGATATTTTCAATTACAACATTAAGATCTGTATGAACGATAGGGACCTACATACATCAGATAGTCGCTGGCAAGAGCCATTCAAGCACCCGAGTCGGGTATATGGCTCTGGTTGTGGACTTGTGGTTTTTCGAGACGGGCGGCAAGGCCGAAGAATAAAAGCGAAGTGGTAGAGTACGCCCTCGCAAACATGCAATTAATGGAACCACTCAAGAAAAGAGAATGGCGACGGGGAGGACTCTTCCCAGCGAGATTCAGGGTAATTTTAGCAGTTGGAGCTTATTTTGCAGTGTGTGTGTCTCTTTCCTCCCTTTTGGCCAGCAGAGATCAGCATTTCACCACATTTTCTATTTTATTGCAAGTTATTTTCACAAGGGCCCCCCTCCACCCCCAGCTGCCAACAATGGGTGAAAAAGGAAAATTGACGGAAGGACGAGGCCCGAAACATCCACACATCCATCCACCGAGGGCCAGAGACAAAATGAATTACTTTTGTTCACCATCCAAAACGTGACGTCTCCATGTGGAGTATTATCTTACAGACACAAGCCCTCAATGGCTGTGGCTTCATATTTTCGCTACAAAAACCGACCCATTCATGGTGGCATTATATTTGCTCTTAGTTATGTGGGACAAACATTTTTTTGTCGTTTACGAGATGACGAAATTGTGAGCGGATCCCTGCACCCTTTGTTGTTCGCTCAAGATGTTTATCTTGCCAACAGTAAACAAAAGTGTCTGATTGGGGATAGCAGAAATCCCAGCCTTTATCCCGCCTATACCTACACGGGGGTTGAGATAGGTAGCACAAATATTATTTATGGACTTTCAAACGACTTTTTAGATAAGCGAGGCTCACGCGGGCTGACGTGTCCGATGGCGTACTAATCCCCGATATTACTGGAGTTTCTTTTAATGGAATCGCAAGAACAAATATTGGTAAATAAATAAACAGAATACCGGCACACAAAGCCCTTTCATAGCTTTTCGCTCGATGGGAAATGGCTTCGCTCTAATAACACTTCGTCGCGCAGAAAAGAAGGCAAATTCAAACGAAAATGTGGGACGGTCTCAGAAAGGAATTTGTTGACATAGAAAGCTACTTCTGATTGCTTCCTCCTTTTTAGGACTTCCGGCAGGAATTGAGGCCCATGAAATTGTTTTCCTATCGAAATGTCCGTATTTAATTTTCGCGATGCCTTGTACCCTCTGGAATTGGATGATTCATGAATTTCCCCCTTTTTCTCGCCCAAAATATGTAAAGTTAATGCTTTAGCCCCCTACCAACTTATTTCCGATGACAGAAGGCTGATTTATATTTCGGACTCTAATTTGATGCCGAACGATTTCCTTTTTACAGACTTGATATTCATTGATCTTGAAAAAGTACTTTGTGCATCAAGAAATTGTTCACAGATGAAAACATTGCTTTCACCCTTAAACTCTGAATTTCCTTAATTGATTTCACAACGAATTCTAAACATAAAAACGGATTTCGTGTTAAATTTAAATTATATTCCACGTTTACAATGTAACGTATAGAGTGGACGTAAAGTGCAGAGTAAACTGTTGTTTGAACCTCCATGCTCACTACCAAATAATTTACTCTCTATCACAACCAGCATAAAGTGAGAACACATGACGAAAAGTTAGGTTATAAATAGATGAACGTTCAGAATGTGATAATAAAATACTATGAATCAAACAACAGAAATGCTTGACTTTTAATTCAATCCTACCTCACTTAACGCACTTATTAAACTATGTATGTACACCACACTACATCCTCCTTCCCTATGGCGTGGAAACACGCCCTAGTCATTCCTGTCCCCAAAAAGTCTAGCCCCTCGTCTCTATCCTATTTTCGTCCCATCAGCATACCTTTGCTACCTTCTAAAAGTACTTTAAAAACTAATTGCTTGCTCATCTTAATGGCCATAGCTGCTTAACTGAATAGTAGTCCGGTTGTTTGCATTGTTAAAGGTTTCTACTGACTTTTAAATTCCTTTGGTTAAAAGACATGTCGTGCTTAGTTCTCCTCGACCTCGACGAACGCCTTACAAAGTTCGACAGTCTGATCTAAAACATCTGATCCATCTTATGCGTTGCAATTTTGATTTGTCGTTTACAACCCTTAAACTCATTCATAGTTTTCTGTCCCATAGGTCGCATCAGGCCTGTGGAATTCCCCAGGGTTCGATCTTCTGGCCTTTACTGTTCTGCCTTTATATATAATGATCCGTCTTTGGTGGTACCAATATAGATTTTAGTCTGACGGTAGGTCTTAGCAAATTACCATTTACACGTGTGGACAAGGCCAAGAACTTGGGAGTTATGATGAATAGCAAGATGACTTACTGCCATCAGGTTGACTTTTGTCTCGCTAAAATTCATAGGACCCTAAGAAGGCTGTGGATACTCGTCTTTTGCCAATTAAAGCACTTGTTCTTCCATTCTTTGCGTATGGTCGTATGGTATTTCCTTGCCTTGACATCTGTGTGCTCCAATAAGATAAACGTTGCATTTTATGATAATGATCTTTTTGTTTACGGGATTCTTGTCTTATTGCGCCATATGCTTCTGCACTGGAGGGCTGCCCGATTAAAACTTATATAGAGATATTTAACTGGAATTAATTTCTTTACTTTGTATTTATTATTGTGTCTACATTATTCCGTTAAATGGTATACTTTTAGGGTATTCTCTCTAAGTTTCTTCTCATTATTTCATGTGTTATTTTTGATTTATAGCTTCACTTCATCTGCACACTTAATCCACACTTTTCACAAATCCATTAAACCATAACTGGTGTACCTATTTAAAAGAATTGTTGTTCTCATTCTAATATTAAAATAATAAATATCGATATGAATGATGCAATAGTTATATCTACAAACCTTACTGAAAACCACTACATATCTATTAAATTATTTTTTCTCGCAAGGCGTTAAATTTCAGAAGTAGGAAACATTTTCACTGATCAGAAACTGATACATATGAAATTCGATTTTATCTTTAATTAAAAGTCAAAGTAAAATCGAAAAGTCTGACAAAATAATTTTTCATGAAAATCACCGGATATTGAAATTCATCCGTACACCTCCGCCTGTGTGTCTACTAAAGCGCATCGTCTGCACACCATTTATGCACGCCGCCGTACAACCTTATGGGAAGCTGTCGGCCCTTCGTAGATAATTTCAATTATCGAAGAACGTTCATTAAATTTCCTGCTGCAAATTGCCAAAATTGATGAACAGCACAGGTGGATATGGTGCAGGAAGCCCTGGCACAGCACAAAGGCATTTACCAAAAACTCAACGCGCTGAAATTGGATCCCCAGAGCAATTTGCGCTTTAATAAAACCTGAGGAGGCAAATATTTGCCGTAGTAAGATAGCATTAGGGTTCCGTGAATGCAAATTATCTCCCAACATGCACCAGATGTGTCCTTGTTTACGCATTTTCACATATGTACGTACAGGGGCACCATCAAAGTCATGGCAGCGCCAACATGCATATCGAACTATTAGACTGACACGGCTGCAGCCGGGGATATTAAATTACCACCGCTGCTCCACCCCGGAATGCAAATATGCAGATGAACAGTCAAACAGCTGCAAGTGTAGCAAGAACCCACGTGATCTTATGCAGGTCCTTTATGCTGCTCGCGAGACACTGTGCTTATGGAAATGGGAGTGCACCGCACGAGCGGAGAGCGCTGGTGCAGAAAATGCAGCATACACGATAAGGAGGTCAATGTGACCGGGTCCGGAGGTTCTGCCTAAGTTTTTCGCGGCTTCCTATAAATGTCAGGCCTGCATCCCGAAAGGGACTTTATGACGGTGATATCAACATTTTTGCCCGAAGATATTTTTCCGCTTTTCAAAAGGAGTGGGCTGCTCGCGGTGGAATACGTAGTAGCGGCGACGAGACGGGAGCATCCAACCACGTTCTACCTGAAACTTTGAGGTGACATTGAACGTCCTTTGTGCATATCAACGAAACCTTTCCGCAGCAGTTTTCAGTTGATTTACCGCCCTATAAGCTGCAGCAGGTACATGGTCGGGGACACAGCCCTGCAATTCCCGTGCATAAAGCGCTCAAGCAATTTAAGTTTTCTATGAATTTAAATTTCCTCATTTTATGGCGCAAGATAGCAGCCGCAATTCCGTTTCGATTGCCTTCCACAATATTTCATAATTGAGGCGAAATTGAATCCTTTAAGGATCTCCTGCACAAATGAAGTCGACAGACGAATATACTATTCCCCTCGTTTCTGTCCCACCACCGACCGCGGCAGCATCCTCTTAGATGTTCTGATTTATGGGAATTTTCTCAGATATATGCACCGAGGCAGGCAAGCAGAAATGCTGGTGATTCAGGATAATTGAAGACGACTCCCAGCCCGATGCATGATGCCATATTTCGACAGTTTTCGATCATACTGCAGGCGACTTTAAACTTCTCCCCCGCAAGGAGTGAAACGAATTTCGAATTTACATTTTTGCTTTATCTGCTTCCATGGGCGGTGGTCTCGTTCGCCCTGCAAAAAGCACTTTTGAAATTCAGAGCGCACAGCATTCAAGTAGCACCCAATAGAGTGTTTTATTTGAATTTAGCAGGAATCAGTGATTGCATTTGGGAGCCAGCAGTCACGTCTTTATGCCGCTTTTTACAATACTTCCATTTTTAGTTATAATATGCAAAAGTTGGGGCTCTTTTTGTTACTGATGGGATCGGCACTTATACTAGTAAGTAAATAACTAAGCCATCATAGAAATCTAGACATATTTTTCATCACAGACCTTCAAAAGTCGTAACCATGCTGAGTCGGAACATAAAAAAATGGTTGGTATAGGCTATATAATGTACTGTCCCCAATGTTTTAAATTTATCCGATGAAACTATGTGTACGTCCTGTAAGTAGTCTATACTTCTATGTGTACTGGAAAAGATTATTAGGATACAGATTCTGGATTTTTTTTAGTCTTATTTAGGGTCTTTCAATAAGGACCCTCGACTTTTAAATGTAAATAAAACAAGTTGTGTGTGAGAACTTAAAGAAATGACTGGCTGGAAGGATTTTTGGGTAATAAAAGGAGGTCATCACTGAAACTGAGGGCTATTTTACGAACCTCCATAAATCGTATTTATCAGGGGGAGCAATAGAAATTTGGTGTTTTTCCCTAAAAAGTTGTGTTTTCTGGCCTTAGGCCGACAACTTAGAGAACGCAGACTTTTTCTAGCTAATATATCTACTTTTTTTATTTTACATACTTAATTTGCACTTCTGGCAACACCAAAATAATATATCGTAGAAAATATAAAAAAAGCAATCTGTTCATGGACGTACAACGTACGTTCTACAATATAAACACAGAAAAATATAACGGCGTTCCACAACTATAGAACCACTTTTTAGTCATTCGTTTTCGGTGTTCTTCGCGACGAACTTGGTTGTTATGGCTTACAGCCTTAAACTTACGTTTTTTTATATCTTAAGAGTTTATATAAATCCGCGCGAAAAATTTAGAGAGCAAGAAAAGGAGAACATTTTAGCGTATCAAACGGAAGGACTTGGATTCCGCTCGATCGCTAGGAATGTGATGTTATGAGGAAAACAAGAAGGATGAACACAAAAAAAAGATCTCTAGACGCGACAAGCTCCGTACCGTATTGCTAATGCCGTAAGCAATACTTTAAAAAACTGCAGTCAACTTTCAGCGGAACGTCACGTGTTTCACGTTGTAGGGTGGTCAGGGAAAACCTAAACATTGTACGACAAAATTTTAACTCTGTCCCTAAGCTATTGCCTCGCCATAAGATTACGCGACTTCAGTTCAGTCGTTATGGAATTAGGTAAAGTTAATTTTAAATTAAAAGCCCTTTATACTTTAACCTTAATTGGTCAAATTGCTTTAACCGTTATTGGAGAGACCTGTGCAAATAATCTAAGTACTACACAAAGAGTAATTTATGTGGCAGGAGCCGTATCATCTATAAGGAGTATTTTGTTATAAAGCCCGTCTTTGAGCTTGTCTTTCCCAATACAAGATTGAACAGTGATGTGTACACCAACATCCTGTAGAGTAAATTTTTACCATTTTTTGAGCCGAACGACAAATCGCAATGGACCTTTCACCAGGATAATGCTTCTGTACATACCAGTGGTTCAGCATTGATGTCATAATGAAATAATCCATGGCCAGTGTACTCTCCAGACCAAAATCCCATCGAAAATGTTTGGGATGTTCTTGTGCGTAAAGTGTATGCGAAGAACCGACAGTATCTCTAACTACGAGAACAGATTTAAAACTCGAAATTATTGAAGCCCGGAATAGCTTTGATGGACAAATCATAAAGAATTTAGTGAACACTATCCTAAGTCGAATTTTTTGGCTTATAAATAGTGAGGGGGCCCCACACCCTATTCAATTTACTTTCCTTACCATTTCGTTCAATTTCTATTTCACATTTTAATAAATAAAAATAATTAATGAATATAGTGCTATAGTTATGCAACAGTCCCATACAGCCATTTCCCATTTATGCATCAATTAAATGTTAAATTGAACTGTGCAAAATTTGGTCGCCTTCTTACGAACTGTGCATTGTTTATTTGTTGTTTCAATATTTTCAAGGCAAGCATTAGAGAGACAAAATAAAAACGACGTGGTGCTATAGTTATGCTCCAAAGGATATATGAACAATGGTCCCTCATTTCACAGAGAATAAGTATACAATTCCGCAGTATTGTATCTATAGGAGTCTTTCGACAGTAATTAATATTCTCTCGCTTATCCGTGCAAATTTTATTTTTAACGTTTAAGCAACAGAGCTGTAAATAAAAGCGCAATTTTTTTTGCGACCTCCGAATGAAATTTCGGCGGAGGAATAGGAAGAAAAAATTGAATGTACAGAGGGAATCACATGAAATAAATGACAGTCATCATTTTCATCAAGAAATTTATCCCGAAGACATGAATGGCTTCATGAGTGCGCCACCGCAGAAATCCTGCAATCTCTCAGGACTCATATACTTCATCACGCGGTAGGAGCGCTTAAATATATAAACTGCTCCGTCTAGCAGTGACACCGCGTCGATAGCTGCGGCTAGGGCTAAGGAGCGCCAGACTAAGCCACCTTTGATTAATATCGCCACTTATTCTGCACGCTATATTGAATCGAGAGTGGATAAGATTTAAAACCACTTACGTTGAAAAATATCTCCTCGGTCTTATTAAATGCCGGGGGATTATTTTTCGCCTGCTCGCCGGAATCATATGTCAGGCGGAAGAGAAAAGATAAATCGGAGAAATAAAGCGAAAATATGTTCGGAGGCGGGCCGCGGGGGACTTCCGATACATCTCGCAAGGAATTGAGCAATATCAGTATTTTTTCTTTCTTTCTGTTTTTTTTTTAGCCCTCACCTGGGCTGGTTGCCCACAAGGGAGAATCTTCAGAATTCCTTCTAATCCGGCGGCGGAGGCCTCGCTCGCATCTTTCAGTTCACACGAAGGGAAATGAAATCAACTGGAAACAGAGTGCTGGGTATCGTTTCAATGACCTAATTCGGTATTACTCGGGCCTAATGGAAACGCCCGGGAAGGCGATGCTATCTTAACAGCGCCGGAATAATACGGCTGATTTGGTGCGGCCACAAACGGAGGAACGAAGACATTCGGCGACGCGGATGAAACAAATAAACTAAAATCCCGCTCGTCGTGCCTCCTTTTATCCCTGCTCAATTACTGTCAAGCACCGGTACTCGAGGCTGTATTATGAACACATTGCCCGGAGCGGGAACAGACGCATTTGTCGACGTGTACGTTTCAGGAATTCGTTTCCCTGATGGCTGCCGGGGATCTGGGGATCAGGATCAGCTAGGCTGGCTTTTTAAGAAAACCGAACTAGGGTGGCGAGAGCGGAAGGGGGCCCAGGATAAGGTACAAACAACAGCCAATTTATAGTGGGCTGTATTGCTCCCTGCATTGTCAGTCAATTTCCTTGGCCTGACAGACCCAATGGGCCCTGCTCCTGGCCCATCAGATAAGAGCCCCACTTTCCTCCTCAATTAAATATTAAGGAAACGCGCTCTGATTGTTTTCTGCTCCGCCTGCAATATTTCACGGCATTCCTTAATATGCCTTCGACTTGCCAGTCTGGCCGCCACCCTCCCGCCCCTCGCCAAGGGAGCAACTTCTTTGCCTGACTCACTAATTGCACTGAAACCAGCGTAATTGGCTCAGTTCCCAGCAGCCGTTCCGGGTATCAGTCCTATCCATCACGGCGAATCAGCCAAAGTGGATCTGCGATAGTGATAAATGCTAATCAGGATGGAGATGTGCGCCAGCCGTGCACGTAAGCACTGCACGAGGAACATTAAGTGGAGCTGCTCGAAGTCGGGAAAGTTCCTGGTGCTTCCGGAGGGAAATTAGTTCCAAATCTCATCCTCTCGGCGCGGCGGGAAAAATTTTGATGGTCTCCCCCCAATGCACGTCTTAGAATTATGAACTTTGCTGCGTCCTGGGAAGTTGCAAAATTCTATTTTTTTAAAAATGCGCAAATTCACTCTTTCTGAAAGACCACCCACTTGGGCATGGCTGTAAAACTGCCCGTCCCCAACTAAAATTTGGTTCAGTAACTTTTTAATACTGTGGAATATTTTAAAATTTACTTTGCATGCCGATTAGCGTAGAGTTGCATAGTGCTCCTAAATCATGGAAGTTTTACATTCTTGCGAGATGGAGTGCCGCAAGGCAGACATTTTGGGCTCTTAGTACATATTTTTCATTTGCGTTATTGAAATAGTTCTACCTCAGAAGTTCCAATGCGCTTGTTGAGTGCCATATTTTTTTTTTATTTTTCTTCACATCGTTTACAATAAATGCACTGGAACGGAGTTACAGGCGAAAACCTGAACAATTTTCCAATTTTCGCCGGTTTGTCCAAGATCGCAGAGGGAACATAATGGGTGTGGTGACGAAAACTTGGGTTTTTGTCTAACCTACCGACCTATACAACATATCAGAAATCCAGAACTACCGGATGTTTCTTAGGGTAGCTGTCCAGTAAAAAAAAGGTCCTTCAACTTTTTCCATACAATCAATTGTTTTTTATTCACACGTGCGTATGAGAACTACTCAAAAGAGGCTATGGTTGAACGAAAAATTTCTCAATTTCTGTTCAGACATAATAACTCAGTATATATATTTGAAACAATTGATTCTACGGAAAAAAGTCAAGGGGCCTTTCTTGCGCAGAATTTAATAAACTACAATTTTCTCATAACCATTTTTGAAAAAATGAAATATTTATTGAAAAAAAATATAATTTACGAGATATTTACAAAAAACTAAAATCCGCCTCCTTTAACCCGCTAAACAAAACCCACGGCTCAAATTAAGGGTACTTTTCAAGATATGATCTTTTGAGCTATGCACAATGCAAAGCTGCAAAGCTTCCAATTTCTAATTACATTCATAAAGCTCTTTTCCACGAACTTTTACCATTAAATGTATAATTGCTCCCCGAAAACTTTCAAAACAATTTCCTCTAAAGAACAGCAATCCTAAGAAAGTGCCCCGTTCTTACCCTCCACAAATTTTCCCAGCTCTCATCTAATGGGGCAATTCACCTGCACAACGATCTGAAAATGAAGAGATAAAGCGAAATCGGTTATGGCCACAATTTCATCCGAAGACACATCGGACAGTTTGTCAATGGTCCGCCGAAATCTTCCAGCCACTTAAGCCAAAGCCAAAATTCCAAGGAGTTTCCCATGGCACGGCCAATAAAGCCAACGGCTACATGGGTTAATAATAGTAATCTCGACAGAAAGTTTCCGCGTACGTGCGAACATTTCGGGGATATTTTGGAGCCACACAACGAGCCCAATTACCTTCGGTGTTGCGCCATAACCCTTATACGGGGAGGGCGTACAATTATGGAGGTTCGGATAACTTTGGTCCTCGCAAATCTGAAGCAATAAAACAACTTAAACCTACACATGGCCTCTGTTAGGTCGGCGGCTTATGGGGATGAAGGTGGCATAGATGGCATGCACTACCCCGGAGACATGGCATGGCTGGGCAGGAAAGGACAGGGGGCGAGACGTTCCCAGATAAACGCCCAGCACATTTGGGACACACACAGCAACCGCAACTAGCACGTGACTTCTCCGAATTTATAACGCTGGAAAATCGCTTTATTAAGATGTCTCCAGGACTGCACACTCGGCGCGGAGGCCTTCTTTCCGGAACATTAACTCTTAAGGAATTTTTTTCAAAATGCGCCCTGATTTATTGCGGAGTAATTTGCATGTAAGTAGGCGAAGGCGAGTTGGCTCTACATGCACCCGGCATCGGTTGCTGCCGACTTTGTAATAAATTGCGTGATTAATTGCTTCCCCCGGGGATTGGGTAGCCTTTGCCGAGCAAATGTAATCCCCCGAGGAAATAATAATGAATTTTTGGGACGTTTTGCTGCAAAGGACGAGTCCGCAAGTACATAAATTGTTTGGGGTGCGTTAAACAGTTTTACGAGTATTCCCATTTTTTCCCTGCGGGCGCATTCGTTAAAGCATTTCGTGTGCCCAGGACTCAGTCGAATGCCTGCGAACCAGAAAAAGAAAATTGCGGAAAAGCCTTTTTCTGCTTTGGAACACGCCATAGAGTTTCACAATTGAAAAAATAATTCACCGCCGCCGGCCCGGCCCGCACTAGTTCCGCCTGTCACGGCCTTACACAATTAAAAAATCGATGACGAATGGGGCGCAACATCTTGCATACGATTCTCCTGAGCTGCGATTTGGGTCCGACGCGACACACCCGCCCGTATAATAAATTTACTGAATCGACTCTTCCTCACAGCATCTAGACAAATAGTCATTGTTGACTACGTCAAATACTTGTTATCTCCCCTTATCCCCATTCAGCCATGCAAGAGGATGTCAACTGTCTTCAATAACAGTAGCAAACTCTGACAGTGAACACAATTTATAGCAGACATCAAACGCTGAAGACAATCGCTTTGCCTCGTGCTCTCAAATAATGCCCTCCGGGAAGGAGTAATCTTGGGATATAAGTAGAAAAGAAGGAATAACAATAGCCGCCAAGGATAGTCGAGCGACAATGGTAGATTGGTTCGGGTGAAGGGCTCCCATTCATTTTTCATGGAGCAGCGTAACTAGCCAATTCACTCCGTCGCCGGGATTATGACATTTAATAAATTAGCTCCACATTATGCCAGGGGCAACAAAAGGATTAGCAGGAAATCGATTACTTTGGTGTTCCTCTTCGTAAATAGACTAGAAATATTGATGATGTCGCGCGCATCTTCCTCACCCCGCCACCGAGCATAAAGGACTGACGCAGAACGTACGAGATTACATGCGGATTACTTTTGCCCGCGGATTGAAAACCTTTGTAATTGCGCGAGAACCTGCGAGGGTGCAAAATGACGGAATAGAAAATAAAAAAAAATAAATTAAAATCGCTACCCTGCAATCCGTGGGAGCTGTAATTGAAATTTTTTTATGATTTGTCAGGTGAATGGCTGCAACACCAGAAAATAGCTGCGCCAAGTTCCACAGAGCAAGCTTTCTGGACGGATTTTTTTTTATTGTAGAACAAAATTCAGAAAATGTTGAATGCGCTTAGAATAGCGAAAGAGCTGAAAACCCGTCGTTTGGGAGTCGGTTCCAGATATCAGCTGTGGGAATACTACATAAAAGCGCAGCGTGCCACACATCGTTGCCATATTAATTTTCACCCAGTGGCGAAAATGCGAACACCTTCCCCTAGAAGTCGTAGCAATGCCTTTTGTCTTTTTATTTTTTCAGAGTAGTGAAAATTTCTGTCGGGTACTTTGTGCGATGTAAAATGTAGACACAAAAATTATTCACAACTATTATACATATAGTATATTATATAAATTATTCGTTGCTGGATAATTACACAATATAGACAAGAAACAACACAAGCCAATACCAGTATACCTCTGATTGTACCTTGTGGACTTTTGTTTTAAATTGTTTTTAATATAGTACTACTAGCCTGATTTAATCGGCTTTATCATTGTGTTGTCGGTGTGCCGCAATAAACTAATAGTTTTTATTGATATCAAAACTGTGACTTTCAACTGTGATATCCTCCACCTACTGTGATAGCTACTTCTCACTGTGATATTTTTGTATACTGTGTATTTTGTGTCTTGAATATTTTCGTAGGCCGTGCCATAAGGAACAATCCTAAGCAACAAGCTCAGTCAGCCGAGCGCCTCTTGAATAAACTCTTCACTTTCTTCAACGTCATCTAAGCCTGCTGCGACTACTTAGTATATCCGACTTTAATTTATCGCCAAGAAATTTGGAAGCGAGCAATTGAAAGGAGATTAAGCCATCTATTCAATCGGAGATCGTTTTATTGAAAGCGCAAATTGTTCCCCTGGGGCGTAAATTGGCAACATTAATAAAAATCTCGATCCCAAAATTGCCAAGTTGAGTGACCTACATTTTTACCTCAGCTGATTTAGAGGCTCAACGTCCATTGTCTGCTGCTTCTTTATAGAGTTGCGATGCCCCAGTTCTGAGCCCCTGTGACACCGCAAAACATTGCTGTCCAATTACACTTCATCAGCTACCTGCGAGTGTGTTTGTTACTGAATGAAAAACATAATAATTGTGAAGAAAAATTTAATCCACCATTTCGGGGCGTCCGCCATATTGGGTTTAGAATGATGTCACATAATTTATCATATTTTACTCGTTCAACTTTTTTAATAATAATAAATAATAATATTTGGTGAAATTGGTTTTCCTTGTAAGACATTTTGACCTATTGTGGACGCCACTTTGGGTTTTTAAAAACTTTATATAGCATATGACACCCGAAGGATTAATACGATTCTAAAAACCCCTCATTTATCCAAATCCCTAAATCCAGTGGCGATCTAGGGCGGAACATCCGGACAAACATACAAATGGTACTTACATAGACTGATGAAGAAATAAAAAAACATTAGAATCGGCTGAAGCTCCCGGTCCTACAGCTGGCCTCATAACTGGTATAAAATGCACCTCAAAAGAAAAAGCCCAAATATAGCCATGGGAACCAGTTCTACAAGGATTTCAAGCGCAGCCTAAAGAAGAAATACAACGTCTCCAGCAACTGTTGACAACATCGGGACCGAGATAACCCAGCCAATTGGATCATACCGGGACCCCACAAAATAAGGACACCGCAACCCATAATCTTCCGGAAGCACTGGCCTCAGGAGAAGAAACTTAAATACCTAGAATTAAGAGTCGCAATAAAATAAGCTAGAGGTCAATTAATGACCTAATCCTTATGTAAATAAACCTATATGTGCTAATAAAAAAAAAAAAAATTGTACAAATAGAATAACACTACTATTTTGTGTTTGTGTAACAATCTAATCAATAGTTTAAATTCTACTAAACGGCATACATAACTCAATTTATTAAAACTAAAAACGCGGCATGCTTTTTGCAAGTATGCAGCTTCACAGATTCAGAAGAGTTTTTTAATAGCCAGATGCAGTACAAACAAAAAGGATGAGGGAAGTAAAACATAACCAAAAAATCGGTGGACTGAGAGTATTGCACAGTAGGTACTACATTAACTTGGAAATTAAATGCGCACATTCATCATTCACATACCCTTTCGTAGTTCGATGAAACCAATGAATGCTCTTTTCTGATATTCGCTGAATTATGAAAAAGTGCATATTACCCGCTTGAAACGTGACCACTGATTACGTTAAAAACTTCAACCGAATTGCACTTTGAGGTGAATTTGAATTTATATCTCAATTACAGGACAACGTCAACTTAATTTGGTTGAAAGCCTATTTTGGGTAAATTAATTTTAATAATGAACAAATTCTCCGCCCCAATTTATTGGAATTCCTCTTAAGAGATAGAAAATTGTGTCTTGTTTTTCTCTATGTAATTTTTTTTTTGCTCACAATATCGCACAGCCCTAAAGTGCTTGGAATTTTATCGATTGGTGATAGACATCAATTTTATTTTCTAAGGCTTCTGTTTTCATCCTGCCCCTTCTTATTTAGAATTTATTGCAAGCTTTATCTTGCATGCGCCATAGTATTCTGCTTTCAATTACATTAGGGGGATGCTTGGAACATTTAGAAGTTCAAATTTACGGTACATACTTTTCAAAATTTTGGCATTTCATAAATTTTAATGATTTCAAATGGTACTTGCCAATAAGTTCAGAAATGTTGAACATAATGGAAGGTGAAATTTAGAGTTTGTTGCGTGAATAATGGAGTTTGAGGTAGGTATCTATATTATTTGTTTTCATATTTTAAGTCAATATCTTACACCTAGCGATCTAGCGTAAAAAGAATACATGACCATTAATAGCTGCATTCTTTTGTGACCTTCTTCTATAACAACCATAAATTTTTAGAACAAATTTGCTCTGCAGATTATACATACCAACACATGAAGTAAGCCATCTATGTATCTAGTTATTCTATTGAAACTTAATGAGAAGAAAATTTAATTGGATTGGACACACTCCGCAAACCAACAAATGCCATCACGTGGCAAGACCTCGAATGGAACCCGCAGATGAAGAGAAGTTTGAAAACCACGAACTACTTTGAGACGAACGGCAGCTAAAAAAATAGAAGAAATCTGTAAAAATGGGACGCAAATCAAACAAACAGCACGGAACAGAATTCGTTAGGGAGGTTATGTGGAAGCCCTATGCTCCCATCCCAAAGAGAGTGAAGAAAGATGAAAAAATATATACTTGAAATGCAAAACAAAAAGATCAATTTTTTCACCAGTCATATCTCGTAATTGAAGACCTATACCATTTTTGTGATGTGATAATTGTCAAGTTAAGTATTAAGTTTCAACAGGATGGCCCGACTAGCCACACCGCACGCGAAACTGTTATGTTATTGCAAACCAAGATCCCAGGTCGTGTCATCTGTTGCTTTGGAGACCAGCGACGTAACCTGTTTGAATTTGCCTCCTCTCCGACGATTTAAGAACTCAAGAAAGATATAAAACGTTAAATATTCAACGTCATGTAATGCATCCGTATTTACTTCAAAACGTCTGCGAAACTTTTGTCAAAACTGCACCTACCATCGGAGCCGTGGGGATCTCAACCGTGTTCAAGTTACTGAGTGATTCATAAATACGGGATGCGCATTATTATTTTATTTTTATCTTTTGATCTATTCAACGAAGCGATATAAAACTCACGCCAAGCAACTGCCATCTTAATGTGATTTCCAAAAATGCCACCAATGTTGATCTACCTCTATCACTGCAGGTACAGTAATTTGCGAAATTGAAAAAACCTCTAAACTTTCGTAAAATTCACGTCTCCTTATTATTTGTTTAGCGAATAGGGCACTAATAGCAATAGGAATGCATGGATACCCCCACTGCAGTGAAACCTTGAACGTTTTTATTTTAATATTTAATTTAAAATCTGAAACCGACGAATGACTCCTTTCACAACACCTGAACCGAGAAATGTTTATTCTGCCTGATTACAGCTGCCCCGTCGGTTGTTTAATGGGTTTACACTGGCATTACCAGCCCGTTGGACATAGCAATTAGCAATTTGCGCCCGATGCGATTTCACGGCGTCTTAAATCGAAGAGAATTTATTTATGCTTATTTAAATTAAGCCGAAAGCAGCTGAAGTCCCCGACTTGCATAAACTGTTTATTAGCCCCTTTGGCCCGTGTTGAAAACTAAAGTTCAAGTGGATGTCCGACCCAAGAGGTAATTCTAATTCGCCCAGTTGGCATGCAATAAACGGCCAACTCTGTAGCAGGCACAAGAACAGCACAAAAGGATTTAATCAACTTCAGTTGAAATAAACTTCTTAAACTTCTTCCTGGCACTCGTCCGTTTGCCCAGCACTGGCTATTCCTGGAATATTTTGTCAATTAATTTGAAAATCTGAGCGAGAGTTGGATGCAGATTGCATTCGCCCCCTTCCATCAGCGTTTATTACGCTTTACCCGTTCGCCTGGGTCTGGGAGGAACGAGAATATTTTCCTGGCCCTTGGTCGAGGAAATTGCTTAAAAACTCAAAGGTAAAGGTAATTTCGTCCAACCGTAGCAGACAAGGTAACTTATCTGTCCTTCCTATCGATTTTCCTGATTCGAAACCTTCGGGCCGATCCCCGCAGCAATACAAGTTGTTGTTCCCAGCATCCCAGTCGTCTCGCTTCACCCAAGAGTGGCGCATATTCTCAGAATGGCTCCCTCTTAACCCTTTGAGACACCAACTCATGGCTCCGGAACACCCTCAACCCTGCTTTTCAGTTTGATTTAATATTTCGCCGATACAATTACCGTAATGAGGACATATCCTTTCGCAACAAGTGAGCAGAGCTACATAGGTCCTATTGTCTGTCAGCGTGTAGCAGCGGCTCAGTTTATTGAATGCGTTTGAGGAGGGAATGACAGGGTGACACAATTCATTTTGACGACACTTTTTTCCCCGTTCCGCCCTTTGTGTCGCCGCCCTCCCGCATTTTCCGGCCCTATGTGCCACACCACTCATCATCTAGCCGGCCTGTATGAGTAATCGGTTGCCCGTGTAACAAATTGTCCTTGAAAAGGATTTTTACTTTGGGGTCACATTTAAAATTCCAGTGGTGTGATGGCAGTAATTTAATATCGTGCAACCCTTTGGATTGCATGTTTGTACAAGAAATGGTATGGAAATGAGCGCCACCTCCCTGTGAATGTTAAGCAATAAATGGATCGATCTTGTCCCTCCGCCGGAGCGAATAGACGAATATTTACATAAAATTGAATTTGCACATAATCGATGCTCAACTCAGCGCACACGACGTGTTTGGAGTAAATTTGTTCGCGCTAAAAATGAATTTTTCCGAGGGCACGAATGCTAAAGGTTTTAATGATGAGATTTGTACAGATGATGGGATTATTGGAAACGTTCGGAGCAGGCGACATTTTCGAAAAATATCAGATGTAAAGATTTTTAGTTTTCATAATAGCAACGTGTTCGGAACGAACTGAATTGTTCATTTAATTGTCACTAATAAACTAATGTGTGTGTGTCATTGCCACGGAAAATATCTACCTACATAGTATATTGCTTTGAAATCGAAGATACAAATTGTCTGGTAGTTATTTTTGACAATGTGTCTGTCCATGTGTGTTTGTACACAGAACAAATTTCAGTATGTAGATATTTTGTAAAAGGCAAATATTCAGTCAGTATTATTATTATCATAATTATATATTACACAGGCACATAAAAAGAAAGTTCGAGGGAGCGAGTACATACTAAGATATTCCTATGTTTTTTTTTTTGCTGAATTCTATTGTAAATTATCATCACAATTTCGGTTTTGGCTCATGATTCTTCCCTAACCTCAAAACAACCCTAAAAACTGTTTCAACGCAGGGACATATGTAAAACTCACGCCAAACAACTACTATCTTAATTTGCTTTCCAAAAATGCCACCTATGTTGGTCTAGCTCTACCACTGCAGATACAGTCACTTACGAAATTGAAACAAAGCTCTAAAGTTTCCTAAATTTCAAATGCCCTCTTTCATATTTTTATTGAATTCCCATCTATAAATAAAAAGAATTAAATTTAAAAAAACGAAAACAATTTATATTGTTTATAAGCACTTTTCCGTTCCCTTAATTTTAACAGTGTTTGTCAATAGGAAAGATGTTAGTAAAATCGTGCAGGCAAAGTAATAACAAAAGTAAATCAATTCCATTGGGCAAATTAATTTGATATCAATAAATGATAAAATGTCCATCATGGCTCCTCTTACAAATTTTGAATCATTGCCAGAAGGGACAATGCACGGCGTCGCCATACAATAAAAACTTTTCCTGACAATGTTAATGTGACTTGCGATAACCCTTAGTAGTCAGTTTGATAAAACGTCAAATGATAAGAAGACACGAAGAACAAAAGTTCCTCTCCCAAGACACTGAAGTAAATTCTTTACGACGGTTCCAAGATAAAGTTCTCTTGAACGGGAAAAAGTCAAGAAGAGAAGAAGAAAAAAATCATCAACTTGTTACCCATGGACGGGGGCGGCCACTCCACAAGACTTTTCAAGCGAAAGCGTATCTTTACCGGATAAGGCTAGGTGCACACGAGTAGGGTGAAGTCACTGACTAACACCCCCATAGACGTCTGGATTGTGTACCGTACACACTTGCAAACGAACTCAGATATAAAACTTCCCTGGAAGTCATACACCAAATCCTTCTTATAATCTAATTTGTCTGGGAAATGCTGAGCTGTGTCTTTTCGAGCCCATTCCTCCCTGCAATTTTCTTTAACATAATTAAGAAAAAAACAGAAAAATACTAAGTGAGGAGGTTGTAACGACGATGTCCATTGTCATGCAAAAGGGAGGAAGGGGCGAGAATCCTTTCCTCCCGGGCGACACTGTTAACCCCCGTGTGCACTTTCTTTGTTTCAGCACGCCTTTTGTCAGAGACATTTCGTAATTTTTATTGCTTGCTCGCAGCAGACCTCTTGGTGTAATTGAGACGGAGCGGCGCTCTAATGGTGACGGAGGATTTCACGCCTAAATTGCCTCCATTCAAGTAGCGCAATTAATCTCGAAGACATAAGGCATTTTTACTAGGCCGTTTTACATTTTTCCGGAGATTTTCGTTTATCTCTTGCGATTAAGAAATTATCTGGCGACTTTTTGCTGGGGAACAAGTCCACGGTGAAGGGCGGCCCTTATTGTGTAACAAAGTGCAGAAAGACTTGTCCCCGAGTTTGATAAACTTCCCAAGAATTTTGAGGGATTTTTGGAGCAGGCAGCATTTAGGTTTAGGTTTCAAGGAAACAAGAGGTAGATGTGCGACGGAAGGATGACTTCTTCAACAAATTCGCTTTAACTTCTTGAAGGGCACTTCTGTTGGAATGAAGGAGCGAAGTCTTTGAAATTGCCGTTGCCAAGTAATGAAGTCTTACGCTGCGTGCACTGGAATCCGAAATTCGCTCCAGACGAAACTACTTAAAAGCGGAGTAAGGGAACAGAGGCGTTACTGAATCCGAATTCTCACGTAATTGGATCAAAGACTGCATTGCAGTAATTTCCCCGCAAAAATACTCAAAGCAACAAGCCCTTACCTTCCAGGCCTTGGTGGAAGAGAAGACTTACTTTGTTGATTGTCGCGCAAATTTCCATTATTCGATTCTATTACTGGCAAGCGTCTAGAAGTCTCAAAAATCCTCTGGTCGTGCTGCAGTGGCCTGGCGCCAACTACAGAATATTACTTGCCTGGGCTGCATTTTGCGCTGGCATTTTTCTGGAAAAGGTAGCAAAAGTTTCCACAACATGCCGAATTGCGGAGGGGGTCTCAAAACTTACATCGTCCAACTTGTTAATTTGTTAAGTGGTAGAGCCCGTAGGACGCAGAAAAATAAATTGCTTTCATTCGACTGCGGCCTTCCAATTAAGCCGAAAAATGCTTTATGGCACTTTATCGCGTTCTGAAGAAAGTCCGCACCAATTAAACTTATAATAGTTCTAAATCGGAGCAAACTTAAGCTATTTTCCAGGCGGAATACCCTTCTGGCTGTGGCGGACCAGGGCTGGATGGAAGTGCATAATCCCTCATCCCGCAGTAACAATCCCACACAGAGCATCTAAAGTCCGCGCCCAAAACCGCACGCAATCGAAATTAATTATTAAAACATTTTACGGTATGTTTGCGGGCTGGAGCCGGCGCATTTGATTATGTTCTCCGTTTAGTGGAATAACATTTTGTAGCCCACTCGGACTAGTCCCGTGAAATTACTCTGCCACATTTCCTCTGCAAGATTGTTACGAGAGGGAAACTTTGGAGCATTGTTGGGGCTTTTATGGTCACTGGGATCCTTCTACTGAAAATAATTCTGCAGCGATAGAATTTTAAGCACTTATCTTGCCCCCACTCCCCCAAGGATGCTGAGGGATGCTAAGGATCTCGCAGTGCAGCCTTCTGTGCACGTGCACACACTCATGTCGGGTGCATGTAGCGCACGAAAGAGAAGAAGCGCGAAATTAAGACCTCTTGCACTGCACCCGCCTGATATTGTATATTCGCAGCAATTCCAGACTACTCGGGCTGCCTCCAAATCGGCCATAATGAGTACGTGCAACCGCCGCCCTCTTGAAATCCCCAAAAAATATCGCCAGTTTCACAGCATTTTATGGTGTGAAGGATGCCCCGTTTTATTATTAGGAATTTCGCTACATTGCCCGACTTCGTTTAATTCCTGGCATTAAGGGGGAGCACTCGTCTAAGCTCGCCCGCCTTCAGCTGCATCCACAAGGGGGTGATCGTAAACATAAAACCCAAAACGGTCACTGAAAGTGTTTCGCAGCAGTTACAGTCTGCAACAGCTGGACGGGCATCCGCTGTTAAATGAGCTCTTCAACGGCAATGATAATGTAGGCTAAAAGGGTTCAAATTCATTAGGAGCGGCATGCAAATAAATTATGAGGACTTTCTGAGCAATTGTGCTTTCTTTGAGCATTCAAACTATTTTTAGTACAATCGTGCGGGGGCTAAATGGCAGGATATCGTTGAAAATGGGCTGGACGAGGCTCGTAAGTTAAATTTATTTACATACCTCGTCGGACATTATCGGACACTTACGGCTTGAACGAGTCCTTTACGTCATATGGAAAGCCGTAAAAAAGGTACATTAATGATACACTTGACTCCATTTTGTGTTAAATATTGAAAATGGCAAATGTAAAATTTATGGGGTAGCTATAAAAGGAACGCGAGGGAGCACATTGGCGTAACACAAGCGTGAATTTATTACATGAATTTTTAAAGGACTGTGAACATTATTTTACTTGTGTGATCTTTTTATTATTGAGATGTGATAAATTAGGTGAAACAGTTGAAACAAAATTCTAGCAATATGGTGCACATCGTTCTATCGTTGCAATAGGACAGTTCTGCATACCACACAACAAAATGTTTGTGAGCTCAGTTGGCATGTTTCTAGAACGTTTAAGCAAACGATATAAAGCAATTAAGAATTCGCAATCGGAACAAATAACTTGTAATGTAGAAATCAAACAGAACCCCTCTCAGAGACTTTTGAGAGACAATCCCTCAATTATTTGACAGTGTTCATAATGGGATGCTATTATTGCAAGTGATTTTATGACCCTGTGCGTTGCCATCTTCGACCTTGGAAAATTATTGGGCCAATGACATTGGTATGTTACAAAGTCATGAAAAAAACAAGAAATAAATCTGATAATTCCTATCTTCAGGTGTAGCGAGCTTGATGACGCATTAGTAGTTGCAACTATAATTTCCAAATGGTGAAAAAGTATTAAATTATTTTTAAAGTTTGCGTGAAACTAACAGAGACGGAGATACGTACGAAAAACTGCTTTTATAAACAATTTTGGACACCCCGGCAAATGTTTACGAGAGTTCAAGTTAAATTAGACTGCTTTGAAATTGAAACTTAAAATCACAATAGTCGGAGATTTTCTGGTTTTCGAATTTAAAATCGCGCAAAGTTTCGAGAGATTTAGTAACTTTACGAAGCGATCCAGAGGCTGACGAAACGAAAGACTTGGGAATCTAATTTTGCGAAAACACCTAAATGTCACTAATTAGTCAGCAGCTGCTACCTGAGTTCTCGTTTGGAAAAAAGATTCCCCGTAATTAAGACAAACTTCGTCCAACTCAGCGCCGAAAAAGTTGAAGTTGAGGAACTTCCTAGCAAAGGTTGGACAGGACAGGGTTCAGATTAATTTAATTGAATGAACGTCGGCAGTTGTGTCATTGCTGGTCTAAAAAAAGAATTATTTATTTGCATGCCCAGCCTGTCTGCCGGCAGACACTTTGCGACAAACTTTCATCGAGTAATCAAATAATCTTAAAGTTGATTTATTGCATGCACATCCGTCCGAGGCGCACAGTACACAATGAAGATAAAGAGGAGGATAAACAGGACTCGCTGTCGGAATGAATAAGAATGCACAAACACGTGCATGACCTACTCAAAGTTGATATGTGGATATTGTGCGAACCTTGAGATAAAAGAGAAGGTTCGCACGTGCTTAGAATTTACTTGATGCACTTTTTATGGGGTGGGAGCGGCTGAAGCGACAGTGATGCTCTCAAACCTCGTCGCCCACTTGTTCTACTTTTCCGCATCCCAGGGCAAACAATTTAATCCAGAAAAGAATTTCGCATATTTAAGTAAGCTGCTCGGCACACTGGCTGGAGCGGAGGTAGACGGCTCGCAAATCCAAATCAGTTGCCCCGCGTGCACCTGCGGAAGATGGCAATCAAACTTTTATAGACGTTCTTTTTTTTCTCCAGGGATAAGTCGGGTCTTGAATGCGCTTAATTCCTTTCAGATTTATTCGTAGTCAGACGTCTCTCGCTGCAGATACCGTGCCACTCGGAACGACTCAAGTGCCGTAGGGGTAAGGGAATCTCTCCATTTGTGGGTTAAACGTATATTCAGTCTCACGCATAAATTATCAAAAGTCTAGAAGACAAATAGGCGACTACAGAACGGATTTCAGATGTGTTTTTAATTTCCTTGAATTTAAAGACGTGTTGTTTCTCTTGGTGCATTAATTGTTTGCGGTTCATTCGCATAAACCTGTGGTTTAAGATAGCTCCAAAGGAAGAAGTCTAAAGGCGTTAAATCACACGATCTCGGTGGCCATTCTCAAATTTCTCGTGCAGAATTTCCATAGTGGCATGTGCTGTCTGGCACGTAGCGCCGTCCTGTTGAAACCATATGTCGTCGGTATTCATATCATCCAGTTTACGATACTAGCAGTTGCTTATGACCAATCTGTAGCGTTCGCCATTGATGTCGCTGAAGACGATTTTTTTTGGCGAAATTTGGGTCAACTTCCGAATGCGTGCCTCCAACTAAAGCCGCGGCGGAAATTTGAACGACATTATATTCCAAACTTAATACCATGAAATATTTAATTTAAATAAAATAAAAATGGAGTGGATTGGATGCAACTAAACTGTCTATGGGATTGCACATCCGGACGTAGTAATACGTTATCCCTGGTTAAGCGTACATTTGTATGAGTATGAAGTTTACTATAATAGAAACTCTTGTTCTTCTAAATAAAGTGAGGACAATTATTTTGTAGGATTTGCAAGCTTAAGGCAAATGAGTAAGCAACAAAATTTATTTGCATGTGATTCGATCGAGAAGAACTAGGCCGATCCCTTCAAGTAGCAACTGGCCTTGTGTCTCTGCCACAGACACACGAATCGATCTCGCGTTTATTCCACTTATTAAGAAAATAAGTATTAAGTATATAAGGGGAATTTTTAGTTTACGCTTCATACCAAAAGCCGAGCAGGCTAAATAGACTAAAGTCAAAACAACCTTTTGATTCATAATGTCAATGGAAGTCAAGGAGAAATCATGTTTTAATTGAAATGTACGCTGATTTCATTTTCGAGGCGAAGCGTTTTCACTTTTAAAAAATTCGTTCTCAACTCTTTGTCGTCGATGTGAAAACGTTTCGAATTGAAACTGTTTTTTACGATTTTATAGTGTAGTAAGGAAACTTCCGTAAAAAGATAGGCGCAACTTTTACACTTATAAAAGGCTCGCATCCTTTGTGGTAATTCTGTTGTTGTTCAGCATAAAACGTTACGTTCTACTCTTGTGCCATGGCATCACATAATCGCGAGTAATCAACTTAAGCCAGGTAATTATTGCCAACACTTGAAACGCACAACCATCTCCTTATGCACCTTATGTATCGTAGGGCATACCTAAGGTATAAAGCCGCACACAGCCATAACCATATACTAAGAAATAAAAGTGCTCATGTTTATAAGATTTTTAGGATACACTTCAACAGTCATTAAGTTGGCTATGAGATATGATAAAATTAGCGGTGTGGAAGTGGATAAAACAAAGTCAAGGACTTACTTTCCTCAGAGATAATAAGAACACCTTAAGAATCGTTGGCAAGCATGGGGCGATTCCTGTCTTCCGTTAGCATTGTACGTGAGAACGGCCCCCTCTTATCGTAAAATTGGCAACTCCCATGGAGGATCCAGGCAATCCAATTTTTCATGCTGTGAATAGACTTGAAGATTCGATTCAGAGGACGGCGTAACTAAGGGCCGCTCCGCTCAAGAGGGGTCGAACAGAACGCAACTCTGGGGCTGTTATTAATCTGTCTTCTTACATGTCTTAATTTTCGTTATTTCTCGGTGAAAATGTCACAAACATACGCCTCGACCTAAATGAAATTTTCCTCTTTTAAAGAAGTTGTCAAAGCAAAGAACATAAATGAAACTGAGGACAAGAGGGAAAGTCCAGAAATTGAGACGTGACATTTAGAATGACACGGGCAGGGCAGCTCAACGAGCCCGTGGGGAGGACGAGGCGGGCGTTATTGCACGAATAAAATCAGCAAGCACCGCGGCCCGGGGCGCCCTGGGGTTACCGGGGGCAGAGCCCGTGCCCGGGCCCGGTGTCCCGGGACAGAACTCTATTACGCAATTATGAAGTATATTATAATCAAATTTGGGAGAGCGCGACACTTCCTCATCGCGAAACAGCTTCGTAATAATAATAACGGGGCACTAAAGGAGAAAAATGGCATTAAACGTCCCCCGAAATTAGAATCGATTTCCAGTTCGTCCGTACTTTGTCACAATCAGCACGGCTCGTACCACAAGACACCTCGATCTAGCCTCCCTGCGCGCCGCCCTGCGCTCCTTCGGTTCGCCTCGAGCCCGCCACCCATCTCGCCGTGCTCCTTATTTATTTATTTTCCTTTTTTCGGCAAGACAATTTTAGCTTGTTGCAAAGGACCTGTCTCCTAGACGGCGGTGGTAGTTATAAGGGACTGCTCCTTGAAATTGAGTACTTACCATGAATGGTGTTGACATAAAAACGAAATTACGGAAAATTGATGAGACGAATAAAAGGAGCGCATTTATTGTTAAAATATTATCCCAAGATTTATCCCGGGAACGAATCCACATAACGTCGAAATTATTTTTATTTCGCCACCTTTACTCGAGTGTCTTCAATTTGCTGGGTCGGGGGGGCGTTTAGGTGAGGCACTTCAGCTTTGAATTGTTTACAAAATCTCGTCAAGGATAATCAGGGTGGTGGGAGGTTGATTCTTTTTTATTTTCGTGCTTTCGCTGTTTGCTCAATACTGCGCGTAAAATATTCAAAAAGGTCTCGGTCCCACCTGAATTTAGATTTTCGGAATGTTAGGTTTTTACCTCACCTGGAGCACATTCGCGGCTAATGTGTGTATGTTTGGCAAAAACTGGTAATTAGTGGGGGGAAGTGCAGTTTCCTGTTTGTTGTTTATTGCACGAAATTAGTTTGCCACGCACATATTTGGATTTCATTTACAAATCCGCAAATTGCTTTAATGGCAAAATGTTATTAAAATGCCTGAGGCCAATATTGCGGTTTTTATGCATAAACAGAAATAGTTAAATTTCCACAATCAGTGGAAAATATCTGACAGAAGGTAGTTAAGCTGGCTCTCATTCAATACGGCTTTTTTCGGAAATAAGCGCATTCAAAGAAACGAAGTAATTACAACACAACAGTAGAATTAGTAGGTACAATGGACAAAATACTTCATACTCATATATTTTCATTTTAAATCATCAGTAAATTTGTGTGTGTGTATGTTACCTTATTAAATTATCCCAGGGAATATAATTAGTTGCGTTCAACTCGCCACTGCCTCAGTGAGCCTGCTCACTTTGAAATCAGGCTGTCAAATTGACTTTCTCAGTTTTGATTCAACGAGCACATATTTACATAAATATTTCCGTAGATAGAAATTCAACCCAATCAATACAGGCTACCCGAAGCCTATCGAAATTTGGCAATTAATGATGGCGGATCCAATATGACGACCAAAATTTTTTAACTCGAACGGATTTCCGTGTAAATGGATATGTACATATGTTAAGCTGCTTTCACTATTCGAAAAGCTGGTACATAACCAGTTTTTGAGAGTTCTTCGACCTATAATCTCCGATGAACAGCATGGCTTCGTTACAGGTAAGGCTACTGTGAGCAATCTCCTTCAGTTAATAATTCAAGCAACACAGTCAGTCAGGTGGGTACGATTTACACCAACTTCTCCTTGAAAAAGTGAGAAGGTACGGTATCCATTCCATGGACCTCTGGTAATATGGGTCTCATCTTACCTATCCCACCGTAAAATACATACATGTTGTGCTTCCGTTGAATTTTCCCCGTATGCGGTGTTCCGCAAGGGTCTATTCTTGGGCCGCTCTTATTTCTGGTAATTTGTTTAACGACTTGACTACAAAAATGTGTTCAAATTGTCTTCTATATGCTGACGATCTTAAGTGTTTGCGAGTGATTATCTCTAAACAAGACTGTGATATTCCTCAGAGCTCTGCGGGACTGATGCATTGTTAACAGTTTGTCCATAAATGTAAATAATGTTTTAAAATGACCTTTAAAAATATTCGGAACTAGTATCAGTAAGAGTATCATCTTAATTTGGTGGCTTTGTCGGAAGTTGCCCAGTTTAAAGATTTGGCCGTAACTTTTGACATCTAGTTATTTTAGTAATTTGTTAACATCTAGGCTACTATTCCTGACACTTGTTCGAAGTGTACATGAATATTGTTCGCCAGTTTGGTCACCGTGCCACCAAAATATAATTGACCGCATTGAAAGTGTACGAAGAAAATTCACCCGCATGCTATAATATTTAAAAAGTTCAACAAATCATATCTTCCTTATCCAGACATACTATCCTTCCTCAACTATTCCTCCTCTTCTTCCGTTTCTTTAATCGTTCATGTTCGCTATGATTTGTCGCCAGTAGCTATCCTAATTTATGGGACTTTGCCGCCATCTGCCGCTTAGATATTTGGAAAAACGCAATTTGGGAATTGAAGCATGGTTTCTGAGTGGGATTCGAACCTGGGACTTTGGGATCAGCAGTCTAGACCACTTGGTCACATTTTTAGGCGAAATTTTACCTTTTCCGGAAAGACTTCACCACCTTGGATGAAATTAAATGTTTTAACAACAGCAGTACACGTATGCACACATACATACCTTATACCTGGCGGGTTAGCATTTTGTTGTGTGAAGTGTTTAAATAAAAATTCATTTATATATGTATTATAAATACAATATGAAAACTCCTTCAACATTAGGTTGCATATCTATAGTATGTACAGTACATATGGTATGCGTTACCTCTGCTGTATGATATTCCTAATTAATCCACCAGATGGTGTGTGTAATTAAAACTCTATGTCAGACTTAAAGAGGAGTCTGTTTTTCTCCACCCGGGGTACGATGTGGTGTTACTAACAACTTTCCATCGGCAAATTCCTGACAATTTCCTTTTTAGCCAATCCCCACAGTCATCAGCTAGATCAACTGTCTACTTGTCAGGCATCCAATTTCCTCTAACTGAAGTATTCAGGTATTTCCCGGAAGTTTGCTCCTGTCTACCTTCTGGGAGCGAAATTAGGACAGTTTGGCACGGCTGGCGGCGCGGCGTCTACATTCTGCTTAGGCGTAATCAATTTTTCTGCTCAAAATTCCACAAAAGAGAAGGTTTTTAAAAAAAAGAACATATTTGTTGATATACGTGGGCGAACCGTGGCGTATGTGCAAAGCAGGTACGGGGGAAGAAAAGTGTCACCTGCAGCCACTGTTTACATTCAAAAAGATATAAATGAGACACTTCATCCCAAAATAACCTGGCCGAAATGGGCAGCCATCCCGGGAGTTGTTTTGGGGAGTAACACGTTGAACTCAAATTGCTCCGCAGGTCATTGGGAATGTCACCAGTTCATATGCAAAACATTGTGACATATCCCATAGCTTTGGGACATGTGGGTGCCCCTCAAGGCATTTCGCCATGCCGAAATCAGGGCTGCTCCCTTTTGTCATATTCGCCCCCTGATATTTTGTACCTGTAAACATCTTAATATCCTATGCCTGGAGCTGTTGGCCTATACCGCCTGGAAGTCGGGGCAAGTGTTCCGCACAGGACCTCAGTTCCTGTAAACGAAATAGCTCTGGTGGAGTCGAGGCATCCCACATCCACAGACGGCAATTCATTTTGGGGATGGTGGATGAGGTGACAGGGAAATGGTGTCACGCCCCAAATGTCAGGGAAACGTTGAAGTCGACTGGAGAGAATTCTTTTGTTTTCGTCATTCTGCTCCTGCTGCCCGTGAACGTTTCCCAACTGTTTACGGGCTACAGTGCCCGGATTTCAGCCCTCCGACGGGCTCCTCACACCGGCTCGGCTGGGCGACTGCACCAGCCAGCCGCCAGAGGAGGAGTCCTGATCCAAGCCACATATTTTCCACACAACGTTCGCACGTACGTGTTGGGGCCCATAAATTTCTAGAGAGATGATGGCGCAGGATAAATTCTCATTGTGGAAAGCATAACTGGAACAGATCTGGAGAGACTCCTCGGTGTAATGAGGAGTGTTACACGAAATTGCGCTGTAAGAACGCTTTCCCACAGGTGTAGTGTGGTCAGATGTCTAACTGCACTGTGGCTTTGCTTCTCATTATGTGGCATTAGCGCACACGAAGGGTTGGATGTAATCCGTCAGCGGGGCTCTGTCCCGGATGTACGTTAACTAGACTTTAGACATGTTAAGGGGTGATTACCATTTTGTCAGACGCTCGACGCCTCACGAGCAGGTGGGTGGCGCGGCGCTTTGTATTCCGCCCAAATTAGGCACGTGATGGCATTCTTATCGGAAAGCACTCGCAGCGATAAGGTCTTAAGCGCTTCAGTTCCAGAAAATAATCCCGCTTTGTCAGAAACAATAATCGGATTTCCACCCCCGCGATGGCTTGTGCAACCAGTTAAACTTTGATAACTACCAGTGCGACTGTCTGCTGCGGGGCCGGGGCCTATGGGGTATGAGTAATGATAGTCTAGGGTAGGGGGCTTGTCAAAGTTACCAAAGTCATTCATTACAAGAGCAACCAGGAAGACGCCCTTTAGCGTTATTGCATTCGTGTCAGTTTGGAAAATTACGATCCCTCAAGTTTAATGGTGTGATAAATCTATATGAGGCTTATCGCGTCGCGATGTTGCTCTACGTCTGGCTGTAAAAGGCGCCCATAAACTTTTTTATGGTGATCTTAAGGAGATATCAGCTAGGCGGACACTGAAACAATTTCGGTGATAAAAACGCACGAGATGTTTACGACATTTACTTGCTGTAAATTGCAGTTTGAGAGGCATGCAGAGGTTCGTCATGATTCCGTAATAATTTTAAAAAAAGAAAAAAAAATTTTACTGCTGGTCAAGACAAAAAATGATAACGTTTGACCACACCATCAAGGATTGATTGCGATGTTGTTTAAGACTAGTTAGTTAACTGGTTCTGAGTGAAAACTGTGCATTTCCGTTTATTGCATAATGAAGTAAAATGCAATAGAAAGCAGTTAAGCACATTATCAAAGTTAGAATTCACATCTTGCGTCACCTCTGACCTGGCCGTCCATCCGAAATCCTTGAACCAATTATTGATAGTCCGACGATGAGATAGACGACGAGTCCTAATCGCGTCCTGCCAACAATAAACTGCCTTCATGCATACAGTGCGTGCAGAACGCTTCGGATTGTCTTTAAAGAAAATTGCTAAGATTGAATTCTGCAACACTTGATATTTAAGAAAGTCTGACTTTAACTACACTTTTGTCTCAAAGATCTTATAGTGTCTGAGTTTTACAACACGACCTAGTCCTTGGTGCATGCGGTCCTTATACGCAACTTCTTTTTGATTTTCTCACTCATTTTTTTCAATTCACCAACATACTTTTGTTCTACCATTTTGTGAATATCCCATTTTCCACAATAAAATCACTTTTCACACAAATCTTCTAGATTCATTCAAATGAATGAATTCTGAGTTGTGCTTCTCCTTCTCTGGCTCATAGATGCAATCAATACAAATTGGCATTTCCATACCATCCGTTCGTATGAAAAAGACATTTGTTTTAATAACTCCCACAATAAGTACTTTTATCCAATTACTCTTTCCCCATAAAATACTTAGTACACCCTTTCCCCTTTCCTCAGATACTCATAACATGTTACATATTGTATGATGATAAAGGTGTTCCTACACGATCTGGCAAAATACCAGATATCTGCCAATTTTGGTCATCTTGCGTTTATCTGTCCTATTGATTGCACAAACCAATTTTTTTTTAAATTCTTATATCTGGTAAAAATTGTTTTTGTCCAAAAGTGCAGTTTATGCAAATATCTTCCCGAGAACGGTACGTAGCTGCGTTTATTGTGTATATTTGAAATGAAAAAAAATGTGAAAAAATTAAATGAATAAAAGAACTTTGATTACCGAATGTATTGCAAAAAGTAATATAGAAGGAGCTTATGCCAAACTGCTTCCAGGAATTGAAAGAAATGATGAATTAGTGCTAATGCAAATATTTTGTGGAAAAATCACTCCAAAATTTAAAAACCAAGTTACAGTTTATTTCGGTCCTTATACCAGTACTCCTCCAAATTTTCATTCCATACATGCGCGGATGTTGTAACATTCAGAGTTAGGCAAATTCAAAAAGGAATTGCTGTTGACATGTAATGTGGGGAGTTGAGTTCCACCTTCGAAGAAGTGTTTCCAAAAAAAACACTTGATTTCTTTATTTTTGCTCACTTCCTAATACAACAAATACAAATTATAAGAAATATTTGTTAGCTTTTATTACTGCCAGCATTTTGTAGAGAAGATGACGTTGTGGGGAGTTCACTATGCCAGCGAAGGGAAATAATCTCTCCACCGGTGCAGAGGATGTTAGCATCCTCAACAGTGTACGAATTCATCCCCTAAAAGAGAAATAAATAGGTTTTTAACTGGTGTTACTATGACAACATAGTGAAAATTAAGCTTTTTAAAAATCAAATAAAACCCTTAACGTCCTCCCACGGTTAATTTTCTTCTACCTGCCATTGCTTACTCCCCATAGAGTCAAGCGCCCCCCTGGACACGGAATTTGTGTTTAAAATGTAGAGCAAATATTTAGTTTCAATACACACATTGCTTTAAGGTGAATTTGCATAGGTTTGTCAATGTCAATACACGAGTCCATAACATATAAATTGCATTTTACAATTAGACAACTAATTTTCCCTCATCTGTGCTAATGGCTTTACCATCCGGTATATGTTCCAAACATTGACAGCCATAATGAACGAAACCTATGAAATTTAATTTTTCCGGGAAAATGAGCTTTTCCGCGTAAATACTTAATATAGCTCTGGGCGGGCCGGAAACAATAACAAACAGTGACCAAATAAAATTTCGATTTATTCTCCCGGCGAATTCTATAACTGCCCGAAAGAGCAATTAAATTAAATTGTTTTGAAAGCAGCTCGGTCCGATACGCTCGGAATATTTGTGCGCGAAACCCTCCCCGACCCGGAAATCAATGAGCAGTCGTCCCTCGAAATAGAACCACTTCATAAATATCCCCAGGACCTAATTCACTTGTAATGGGCAGCAAAATGCAGTAATAACTTGGAAATTTAATGCCTTCTAAATTACGCTTTTCTCGCCGCCGACAACAACGACGACGTGTCGGTGTTTTATGTTTTGTTGGGTACTCCGTCCAAAACAAGATGCTCAGCACCGCCGCGGCACGGAGACTTCTCGGGACTTCATGATTCCACGTCGGAAGAGTTCCGGGGATACCTATTTTGAGGGCAGAAATGGAAAACTTTGTCTAGCCATTATCCACCCCTTTGTCGGGGGAGGGAAGATATATATGCCAATTACCTACCGGTGGAAATAATTGACGTCAACCAGGAATTTTGATAAACGAAGGCATCCCCGGCACGAAATCAATGCGTGGACCAGAGTATTTCATCAAACTGTTTATTAAGGACAACTACGTGCTGTCAGCTGCTAATGAGTTGTTGCCTCAGAAGTTATTATTATCGAAATATTACAAATTGCATTGTGGGTGTTTGTTGACTTTGTTGGTGTTATGCAGCCGATGTGATTACTGGCTTGGTTTGCACAGTAATTGCTAAAGTATGGAAGGCTATTGGGGTTTCCTTGTAATTTATTTTTTCAAAGTGAGTGCTGAACTTTGTAGAAGTTTTATGAATTTATCTATCTAATTTTCCAGATCAAATATGACAGACAAGAATTTAAGGAAGGTATGACAAGACTATAACTTCAATTTTTACTTCTAACTGCCTTCTAAATATATCCTGATGGAACTTTTTAGGGTAAATCTCACCCGTTGGAAGTTAGAGGATGATTCATAAATTGGACATTATTATTTTATTTTTATCTTTTGATGTAGGGGAAGAGCGGGTAATACCGATCGGGCGACAATGCCGGTCAACTAATTTTTACCTAAATTGTCCAACGTGCAAGCACATATATATTTATAGCTAGCCACTCTCGCGCTCCAGTCACTCCCGTCCATTCAATTCCGAAGTGAAGTGCCGTCAAAAGAAAGCGCTCGTTTGTTGTTTTGACGTCATTTCACTATTAAAATACGAACTACGGAAATAAGAAGTGAACTTCATTGTTTGCAGGTTTCTTTCCTTACTCTAGGATATTCCAGTTCTTAATTTAGTGTTCTTAAAGGTGATATATTGAGTTTTTGCTATGTCAGCTAACACTGTCCACTTGTTGGACTCTCCCTTTCAAAAATCTAATAACTCAGTGCGAAAACAGAAAAGGGATCACTAATGGAGTAACAAGGAAATTTTAACATTTTTGAGGGGAGATTTCCAGTTCAGAAAAGGCCTCTGCGTTATGACTCTGAGAGGGAGCATTTCCGGTATTTCCCGCTGGGAATGTACTATATATACTTATCTAAAAATCTCAATAACGTTCATCTACCTCTACCACTATAGGTACAGTAACTTACGAAAGTGAAAATTGACGATTCTCCCAAATGTTCTCCAAAATTCATGTATGTACCTACACATGTTTTTCTTCTTCGTTTTTATTGAAATACCCATCTTACTGCCTTTCCACAAAGGTATACAACATTCGATGTTCATATTTACATGCGAACGTTCAAACTGGTTACAAGATTTACCTTGTGAACTAGCTGCTTGCTAAGTATACTATAGAAACGTCTAAAGGCCCGATTCCAATGTGTCCGCACCGTTCCGATCCGATAAACTGTCAAAGTTAAAAATGTGAAGAAAATAACAATGCTTAAAATAATATTTCCATATGGGTAACTGCTAGTTCAATAATTCAATAAAAGTGAAGGTCAGGAAGAATCAAGACAAGTCGATCAGTAATAAATGCAAAGCAAAGAAACATAACCATAAAACTCTTGGCCTCTATTGTACTTTGACAGAAAAAATATATCTCTGTTCGTTGATGCAAATTATTATAAGGCCGCGTCCCTTCATCGTCCTTTAATTATCTAGTCGCGAAGGGACCACCCATTGTATAATTCGCTAGAGGAACTTCAGCTCTTCTTGCGCACATCGCGATTCAAATTTATGGTATAATACATTTCGGGTCTTGTAGCCGGATCACACCCGGCTGTGATTTCTTTCGCAGAGTTTGAATCCCAGAAATCCAACTGAGGATCAGCGGAAAAGACAGCCTTAATTACGACTGAAGCTGGCAGGGCGCCTGAAAGCGCCTTACAATATTTCATGTGTAATTGCATAAAGGCAATTGGCGGCGCCATGGCAGCCCTCCTGCTGGAAATTACACCTTGACTGAAGATTGTTTGATACGATGCCGCCCGGTAGCCGTAGTGATAAATGATAACTGCGTAATTTGCAGACGGGAGGTGGAGTGTGATTAAAATTAATTACAATTTCTCAAATGCGCGACGGTTCATTAATCATAATATCTCGCGCGAAGGCGTGAGTTCCACATGACGTGTACTTATTCAATGCGGATATCGACCGTCAGGAAACGTACAGCTCCAAGGCATGGGCATGGTGCCCGGACCTGGAATTATCTCACCCCGGATCACGGCGGAGGGGTGCTCGCCCCCCCGCTGCCGGAGCAACTCCTGAAAATGAGGAAAGTTTTATTAAAAGATCTCGTTACTCCTGATCAAACTCAGGTGTGTGTTAATAATTCACGGTGGAAAACAAAACTGGATACCCGGCGGCCCGGGACGAATCGTGCGGCGAGAACGCGCGACTTAAAACTTTTATTGCGCTCGGGCCCGCCTTCAGCCACAAGATATGACAGTGACTGAGGAGCATCCATTTGTTTGCCAGTGAACTTCCACACTCCAGGGCTTTCCGGAGGAAACTCGCAAATCAGGGAAGTTCCAACAGTTCGATAAAACTTCTGCGAGTTTCCGGGTTGAGCTCTCCCGGCGCGGTACGCTAAGCTGCAATGACAATGCAATTAATTTGACGATGAGTGCCGAAGAAAGAAGGGATTGGCGGCGCGTGAAACATGACTGCGCGCATTCGGGGAATCTGTCCGGCAGCAGATGTTGGCCCTGGTAAGCCCCGAATGAGGAGATAATTGAAAGTGGGATAGCATAAAATTTGATCTGTAATCCTTGGCTTTAATACTTTGGCTCATGCCTCGGAGATTTTGCTTAGTTTAACAGCAATGCGGCCACCGGATCCCCTTAATCGCGAAGGAGATTTACCGTTTATTCGCGTGCTAATATCGCTAAATGTCGATTTCGTTGATTTTATGCTAAATCCTAAAGTAGGAAATTGGCGCAAGGTTGGGATAACAAAGGGTTGTGTGTAAATCCATTTTACCACATGCTCAATTGTTTGCAAAATGCCAGCAGTGCGGTTTGAGCTTTAGCAATGGGTGGTGCCGCGAACTTTTTCGCTTTGACTACGGCAGTGCGGGAATTGTGAAGGACGCTACTTGAATGCACGGAAAGCATTCAATGAGATCTCCTTAGCGGTTCGCGTTGTTACTCATTTTTCAACCACCAAATTATGATGGCGAATTATATCCAGACGAGTGCATTAATCTTCATTATGTCGAATAACAAAAGCGAGCAAATGTTTCGCTGAGTTAGCAACAAATTGTGATTTTGGTTTCAATTTTTCCTATATGTAGGAAACTTCGCCAATCGATTGAGCTGCAATTACAGTGATCACTCCACGTGAAATGACGAAGGGCGGAATGCCATGTGCATATTTGATATGGGGCATTTTATAATTTATAAACAAAACAGCGTTCTCGTTGTTCACCAGAATTTTGTTAATAGTCTCGAGCTTGCGTTCCTAAGGCTTTTTTCACTTGATAGCGAAAACGTGAACTTGAAATTGCGTTGATTCATTGCATCACACATTCTTCGTTACCACGCCCTTTTCATCAGTCACCTCGAAAGACCGCATGTGCCTACATTCTTGAAAATTCTAAAGAAATCATATATTTGGAATTCGCCATAATAGGGTCACTTTTCTTTCATAAATTTGAGCACTTTGTCTTAAATCAATGACCACAAATACTTCTATGTGCCAACTTTTATATGAATCTAAAGAAATTTAGTATATATATAGTATTATTAAATCGCTATTGCCATATCGCCCGAAAGTTGGTTTTCACTGGCCCCGCCCCGCGCAAGGTAATGGATTTCTTCAGGAGTGGCAGTGCAGACCACACACGCGAGGTAATCGCTTAAGTTTCCTGTTGTATTAGTACATGATCTCCTCCACCAAAAAAAAAAACTGGGGTCTAGCTCTAAAAGGACCTGAGCATTTTAAGGTCGCAAGCATAATTGTAAATGTGCAAGTTACAATTCGGAATAAATAGTATTTTTAGTGAACACTTGTTTAATCTTCCATAATGATGTATGGACACGTGTATTTTTTTCCTTTCTTTTTTCAAACTGCCTTACAAAAGTAAGCAAGATCAAAAATGAGGTTGCACAGCTTTTAATCTAGACTAACAAAGCCGATCTCTGCAATACGGCCAAACACCACACCAAACATTTATGAAACTTTTAAGTTTGAGTAACCAAGTCGTTAATGAAAATTATACATAGACAAGGACCAAAATTAGTACCTTGTGCAACGCCAAATAGAATAAAATGTCGTTAAAATGTTTCGAAGAATATTTAATTTTGAAAGGATGGTTTGTTCGATATGAGCTGACAGCCTAACACAGAGAACAAGCTGGTCAAAAGCGTTTCTAAAATTTTTACAAACAATTGCTTCAACCGCTCGAGAATTTCTTTAAAGATATACTTACAAATAACACAAGCATAATTACTGGGGGCTCAGCCAAACCATTTGATAAATTAAATTTTATAATATTGTTCAACCAAAGAAGCTTGTATCAACATGTCATTATATTCCTTATGTCACGTCGAATTGGTGCATTAAATAGCCACAGACACAGAAACATAAGTATCTAACACATAAAACACTTCTTATTAGGTTTGAAATATTGACAATATGCCTTTTAGGAGTTCAGTTGGTAATAAAAAAAATCGGATTTCATGTTCAATTGATCTAGAAATAGATAAAGAAAAAGCTAAACTAACAAGTGAAAAACCTGACTGTTCTGTGTGAGGCTTTCTTTTGTTTTTTCCCCCAAGTAAAAGGGAATTTTATGGACTACAAGCAAATACTGCAAAGAAAAAAAACAAAAACTTCCCCCAATTCTGTGTCATTTGTTCAAAGTTACATAAATCTTCAACTTTAGTTTGGACAAGTCTTCATATCTGGCAAAAACCTAGTTAACATATTTCTTTCCAAGAGTTAGCATTATTTACTTACCTACGGCGTCTGAAAAAAACATCACTTGCAATCTCTGCATAAACGTGTACAATGAGAACAAAAACAATCCTAGAATGGTTTACAGCAGCAGTAGGAGGACGAAACTAAAATTTATTTGTATTCCCAGTTGGTGCTGTTGTTTGTGACCCAACTTACCTCTGCCTTTGCTATGTAGGGACTGTTTACTTGAAGTGATGGTTTCATAAAGAACCACCACATGATAAGCAGCAAAAACTGTTATCAGCCAGAAAAGTATATATATGTAGCTATAGCTACCATTCATCTGCCCTAGGAGTACAATTTAAATTCACGTGCAGTTTTGCATTTTTGTGAGTTTCTAGAGGGGTGGAGAGTTGTAATTAATTGCTTGCCATAAACTAAATTGTGAAATGGTAGATTTGCAACTCTCTGGAAGTGTTCAGAAATCCTTGTTAATTGCAGTATAGAATTCAAAAGGAAATAAGAAATAAATAAATAAAATAGTAAAATAAATTTGGTCATTAAAAATGAAAAATTACGGAACCCAGTTATAATGAATGGATTTGATGAATGTCATAAACTTAAAAGTTCACCTTTTCAAAATTAACGCTATTTCAAAAATCCATTCATTTAGAAAACAAATATTTTCAGGACTACTTATAACCAATTTGGTAAAAATGAAATTTTTCAAAATTAATTTGAAACTGGCAGAAGCTCCAAAAAGCTAAATAATTGAAAGAAACATGTAACGACACAGACACGCCAACTTTTTATAGACATCAATTTGGTATGTTAAATAATGATTAGATTATTAAATTATTATTCAAAATTAGAGACCTGGAATGCCTAAAAGTACCCATTTCAATGGATAATGGAGGTCCATGGATGTTGAAATGAATCCGCTATTTCGCCACCCTAGATAAAATTTTATGCGCTTATTCAAGATATATTGACCTGCATAATTTGGAAGTTCGAACTTCCAAACTTCAATATTTTCAGATTCAAAATCAGCGACCCCGAAAACCTTAAATTACCCATTTTCATTGTAATCCGTGGAAGTTGAAGCTGCACGGTCGCCATATAGGATGCGCCATTTTGTCATCCTATAATGAATAGTAGCCTATATTTAATATAAAATTTATATCTGAAATACTTTCTCGCAAAATAACAAGAAAACAAAAGCAAGCGTTTAGGCGTGATTGAAGTATATACATAGTACATAGACAGTTCCCATGCAATTTCGCCTAATTTTTTAGTTTTTGTGACACATTTTCGTAATCCCCCGAGATAGGCCCTTATTTAACCCATTTACACAATTCTCAATCCGATCAGTGGATGCAGATATCTAAGTTAGTAAACTAAGTCGAATAATGAGCGAACGATCAAGAAGTATTTTGGTGTTCTTCTGCATAAGCTGCAGAACACATATTAGCCGTAGGATTCATACACTTTATCAATAAAACTGTTAATGTGATAAGTCCAGCTCAGAGTGCAACTGAATACAATACCTAAATTTCTAACTGACTTACAGTGGGGTATACAGTTTCGCTAAGAAAAATAAGAGGAAGAATGGATCGAAGTTGCCTTCGATAGATACATGTATGTATGTATATATGAACAGATTTAGATGCATTTACAGATAAATCGTTTTCATGGCCCATTAAAAGATTCTGTCCATATCTTCATTCATATGGGCCACAGTACCTCTCAGTAACCCAAGCCAACCAACCCAGTACAGCTGAACTGCGTACATATGAAACGAGTACTCAAATTAGAGCCTTGAGGTACACCACTGGGAACGGGAAGGGATTGGTTGGATATGTTGTTTGGGGAGACTTTATACTGTCGATGGCCAATATGTGACTATAGAAGTCTACAAGCACGGACAGGCAAATTAAATTAAGTGTACAGTTTGTTAAGAAGATCTGAATTACAAACTTTACCGAAGGCCTTGGAGAAGTACAGTAAAACAAATTTGGTACGATTGCCGTTAAATGCGGTGTAGGGGATTCTGAATGTTGTCGAAAATTTTAAGTCATGCAGTAGGTAGTGCTTAGGACGAAAGTCCAATTGAATTGAAGATAGAAATTTGTTATCGTTAATGAAAGTGAATAGCTGCTTATGGAGTTATTTCTCAATTTCTTTGAATTTAAAGGAAGGATAGATATTGGGCGGAACTCAAAGGGGTTAGAAGCCTCTTTGGGAATTGCAATGCCTTACGTCAGTTTCCAACAAAACGGGAAGGTGGAAGTTATCAAAGCAGTATTGAAAAGATGTGAAAGAAAAAGAAATTTTAATGAAGTTAGGATGAAGCTCATCCACGCCAACTGCATTGAAGTTCACAGCCATGAAAGCTATGAATACATCTATCGATATTATTGCTGGAAGAGAAAAGCCGTTAAATTCATTCTAATCCGCCATTTTGAACCCCACAATTACTTATAGCATAGAACCTGGCCAGAGAAAATATATATCTATAAACTAAAGAATACCATGTAATGGGACCAGTGGTTCTCGCGTTATGAGGCCTCTAACGGACAGACGGAGTAAGGCAGAGTAAAAGATGGTACACATAGGCTTGTCTTTTTGCTTAAAACAAATGGTGAATCCCATGTGTACATACATACGTAACATGTATACGCCCCAGCACAGATTATGCTCGTTTGTTCACCAAGAGGATACTTGGAATAATCCGAAACTTCGACTAGAGCCCCCTTAGGCAGAGATATGAAGTTGTGGAGCAAATAACACGAAAAACTGATAATCCTGTCGAATGGATAACTTTCTTACGCCGAATCTGCGAAAAGGGGCTCGCCTATCGAGAACATTAATTAACTCGGCCACCCAGAAGCTTCAGGCTAGAGTGGGTGAGCGGAGATTTTCAAATTTTCAAGATTTACCTTATTACTTTAAATGAAATTTTGGCGGACATAATCGTAAAACTCTAACCAAATCGACGAGTGTGCCCTTCTTCGCTATCGTAACTGCGGGGGCCTCTTGAAGGCGGCGCGGCATGGAGCACACAAAACCGGGAAGAATATAATTTTGTAAATCCCCGCGATAGTCCCGCCTGCCCCACTCGAGGGCTGCCCGAGGAGAAGCCACCGGAACAACAACAAAAAATTATTAAACTGGGCACACATAAAGCGCAGGATCCGCGGAGGAGAACTGCTCGGAGGAATAAAATCAAATTAAAAGCACTTAACGCGGTAAATATTCATTAAAGTTGGGTGCGCGCAAAATGGGCGACGTCGAGTGAAATTAAATGACTTTTCTTGCTGAGCGGAACAATTACAACGGCGGCCCCATCCCTTGATTAATGAATAGCTGGATGGCCTAGGAGGGGATTAACGCCGGACAGAGAAATGATTAAATGCTTTCGGGTTAAGGGCTGATGAATTAAAGCGTTTTGCGATTGAGTCCTACATTGTTCCGCGGATAATCGCTGTTTAGGGAAAAATGCGAGCGGGACCAATTGAAGTGATTCAATGAGCACTAAAACGGCTGGAGAGCCTTAAAAGTAAATAGCCACTTCTGCCCGCTCTGCACGAGCACATTCCCCAAAAAACGATCGAACAATTTTCCGGGTTTTAAACGCCGCAGCCCTTACTCCTATAAAGTATAAATCATCGGAAGTTTCGGCTGCAGCAAAACAAATTGTCATCGGCTGACCCATGAAATGCCAGGGTGTAATGACGGTGCAGAACGTAATGCCGACTAATTTCAGAACTCGCCAAAAAGTTGTTTGTGCCCAGTGGAAAATATAATATTAAAAGGGCTCCCAGGACTGTACGGGACCGCCTCGTAATTACCAACATTGCCATCAACTGGGATGAAATATGAAAACGTTGTTGTGGACCCCGGCGTGAAAATGGACATTTTTCCAGCTATATGGCTCCCGGAAGCCCTAGCCGACCCGGGAACGGGAACAGAGTTGTCGCACCCAACATATTGCCATCCATGCGTAAGTTAGTCCCGACAGCATCTTTGGAGTACAGCCAATATCTAGATTGATTCCAGTTTAAGTACTGACTAATGGCTGCGACCTCGGCAGCATGGAGAAAGGCTGGTGACACAAAATCGATGCTCTCCTCGAGGGCTGGAGATCAGTCTGGGCTCCCGGGCCGACCCTTCCGCCCCCCGGGGGTATGTATGAAATCAATCTTAACAATGTTGTGCAGAAGCTGCAAGGAGACATATTTACATAGTTTTGTACCGGAGGTGTCCTGGGCTGCTGGAGTTGAATTTTGTTTATTGCCTGGCCGTACGTAATACATCGGATTCGCCGGGATTAGGACGGGTACGACGTGGAGATTTCTTTCTCATTTGAATTCTGGAGTATGTAAATTCACGTACGTGCTTGACATGAGAAAGGAATTAAATATTTAGGCAGGGCCCCAGAATTTGCACAAACAGCTTACTGAAATGGACGCTAAGATTATCACTTGCCGAATGAACGGGCTCCACAAGGTATAGTTCTCCCTTTGGGAATTCGGGTTTCCTATTGTTCTATGCAAATTTCTATATGGCCAAGATTTCCGCCCGGAGTGATGTGACTTCGAGTCCTACTTAAAACAGAGAGTATGTTAATCCGTGAAGTGGATTTTTCCCTGATCCGCATATGGAGATTGAAATGGTGCTTTCCTGTTTTAATTCGTTTTTCATCAAAATGGTGCCGTAACACCATATCCAATTCATACGGTAATTTTTGCTGAATGCATAAATACGTTTTTATCGATTTATTCTCACTTTGTCTTCCGTGCCCAAATATTAAAAGAGAGAAAACATGCCGTTATGGTAAAATTTCGATGTCTGTCTGTCTGAGGCGATAAATTTCGCAAATATATATTTTATCCAGTGAATAAGGTTAACCCTTTGCACTCGACCCCTTTCAACGGGAAACATCCAACTGTCATTAGGTGATTAAAATTGTATAGTATTAATGTTGCTATGGCCCATACTAGATTTAAACAGTTTAATAGAAAATTACAAGAATGACTATTGCACGATAGAATTATCCACATTGCCTTATTTTGCAATTTTTGGAATCCCTCTAAGATTTCATTGCTGCACCCTCTAGCAACACACACCCACAGTATTCAAAGTGAGACACACACTTACACTTAGTACTTTATTTGTGATTCTATACCAATTTTTTATCAATTTTAGTGCCTATTCTCGCTACGTGTAATTCAAAGTTCATAAATTTATCAATACCTACATATAATATATACGCCCAAATACTTAACTTCATTCAGACACTCGATTATTTCATTGTTCGCTCGTAAACATATCGGTTTATTAACATTAAGCTTTAGTTTGTTCATATTCAACCTCTCAATAAGTTTAGTTAAATTTTCATTCAAACACTTTTCACATTCATCCACGTCATCGGTTGCACGTTTCTGAGAATTGTTGACATAATATTCACATATATTATAAATAGTAACGTTCCCAATATCGAACCCTGCGGCACTCCCAGTTCAACCTCTTCCTCTTCAGACAATCCTTCTCTGTACCTTGTTTGCTGCCTTCTGTTTGTTAAAAAACTAGTGAACCACGTCAATTCCATGCCTCTTACTACAATACTCGCCAGCTGCAAATTAGCCCATCCCGCCAGGGTGGGGAGGTGGCAGCTTTTAAATATTACAAAAATAGGTTCCCTTTTTTACTTTCAGTAGAGGTAGAACTATCCACCCGTTATATGCTGCAAACCATATTTACGCATCAGTTTTAGTGGTATATTATCGATCGTACTCTAAATTCTGCGTGTACCAAAATGTATGCAATTGTTTTTGAGGAAATCATGTTCATCTCTACATTTCAATTTAGCACAACGAATAAAAGTTTATATAAAATGTTAGCTACACTCTTTCTTTCTAAACATTGTACCTACGATATGAGTCACATGTGGACCCTTTCCCATCGGCAAATTAAGCGATTCCTGGAGCAATCACTTTCCAGCCCCCATTAACGAAAGCACTGCATTTTTACAGCATCTAGGAATGGGATCACCTAGAGGCGAAGTAGGTCTTTCATTAAGGATTTTATTATTTTTTCCGCTCTTAGATTTTATTAGATGGCCAAGCTGAGGAATTGATTTCCCCTCAACACCCGCCCAACACACACTTTCACACATAAGCGTACTACCAGAAGTTGGCATATGGAGCACTGTGAAAATAACGATAAACTGCTTTAGTGCAAATAAGGGCCCTTCTGTATTAGTTTCAAGCCAACCAATGGTCCTCATCGCTCAAGGGATAGCCAAGTCCCCGGATCCCTAGTTTGTTTACAAATGGAACGGAATAGGGAAGAATTACAATTTTTATCCCCCTTTATAGCTCGGTCGAGGCGAAAGCTCCCACGGGCAACGGATTTATATTAATGATGTAACTAATTTTTTTTCCTGTGCCTCCCTGAATGGAGTGTGCATCCATTTGTGACGAATGACTGACTTATGAAAATGATAACAATTCAAATGATTGATGCTTGATCGGCCTGCCTTCCGCGCAGAGGGCTCCGAATCTCCACCACAAAAAGTTCCCTATCATCCGGAATTGTGGGCATTTATTGGAAGCAATTTTTACAAATACTTCTTAGTGGTCGAGATGACAATATCTATTCATAGGTTGAGCGTTTTTGTTATTTTTGAATTTTTTGTGCGCCTGCAATTCGAGGAAAAATATACTTTTTGTCTTGGTTATTAGATTGATGATCTAGTAGTACACCTACAGATGGATAAAGAATGAAGCTAAAAAATGAAGGGTAAACTTATTAGTTCCGTGTCAAATGCAAACAATTTTGAACGATATTTTCAAACCTTACAACACCATAAGGTTCATTAAAGGGCACCAATAATCCAAGTAGACCCGTATCCGTATTTGTATTTGACGCAAGGTCAAGTTCTCATAAATTGTCTTTAACCTAACGATATTTGGTCAGGAGGTTGCTTGAAAGTATGCTTTTATAGTGCTGATTATTAGCGTTTTCTTCTAATTAGTAACTAATACCATCATTTTACTTTCTGTACTTTCAGGTGAAGTAGAGCGTTTACTAAAGGAATACAGACAAAATCAGGAACTAGTACGACGTATAGGTGGCCATTATTATCAAATTATATATCCAGTACAGTTGCGGCATCACGAAAAGATGGGCATATCAACACGTGAAGTGAGCGCTGCTAAGGTACGCAATCGTATACGAAAACGATACACTAACCATAGCCATACGGTATGTTTAAACATAACAAAACTAACTACATCCATACACTGTGAAAAGTATATTCGCTGGATTGTGTAATATTTGAAATTGTGTGAATTTATTTTTACAAACATTTTGCATGAAGAATGGAACGATAGTGTGTTTTAGTTTTGGTTATTAGTTCAATTTTTGATTTTTGTCAATTCAAATTTGTTTTCATTTTAATAAGTACTTTACATTTAATATGTTTTGTTTATTGTGAATACCAAAATGTAATGTAAAACTACTCAATATCTCAAAATGTCAATGGATTAAATAGGCAACTATCACCACGCAATAGTAAACTGAGACGGCGGAAAAGCTCTATAATATTTGCTCACCTCACTGTACAGCGACTCTCTACATGGCTTTATTTAAATTGTTTTTTTTGATTGGGTGTCAAGTTTACCCTGCCGATTTTGCCCCGGGGGTTTTTACCCTGTTGTATTTCAGTCCATAAAATATTTTGTAAAAGGCACATTTCAGTCTAATAGCAAGAAACTTAGAAAGGATAAAATGACCGGGGCAAAATTTAACTCCTGGGAAAAGAAAGGCTAAGGGGAAACAGGAGCTCGGGGAAAACTAGAAGGGGAAAATGACCTGGGGAAAATCGGCCGGGGAAATTTGAACCCCTACCGTTGTATTTACTTACTAGTTGAGTTACCCAACCCTGCCCGTGGTTTCCCGTAATTGCAAATTTAATATGCTGTGCAATGAAGGAATCTGTTTAATGCGTGATCTCTTTTCCGATGTAAAAAGTGGGCTAAATCGTGCCCGAGCATAGCATTCATACACAGGCACACACACACCCACGATATGTATATGAGTAGCTGTGTGTCCTAGCTTGCGAATGTGTATGTATTACTATGTGATCTATTGAGGGGAGATAATTACCAAAATTCTACAATTTTAAGCAATTTTAATGAACTTTAATATTAAGAAGTCTTGGGGGTCACAAAATTCAAATCTGCCAAAATTCAAGATGAGGGATCCAAAATAACTCGCGAAAACTTTTGCCATGAAAACGGGCCGGCCTTGTTATGCTTTCGCAGTCGCTGATTTCGAATCTACTGTAGGAATCAGAAAATTAAAAATGGCCTATTAAATATGCCAACCACAAATTCTAAACTTTATCGGATTACTGTGTAAATGTTGCGGTTTTTGGGGTCTCTGATTTTAAAGTTGCTGTCGAAACTTTGAACTTCAAGATGGCAGCCAAGAGTTATCAATGTAATTGAATTTTCATGAAATTAGGTTCTTAGGGTCTGTGGTTTCGAAACAACTGCACGATACCCAAACAAACGTTTTTAACATTTTTGTCGGTGTATTTGTCCAGGCTAATCTCGGGAACGGCTAAACCGAATGTGATTGGACTTTCACTGAAAGGCAGAGTATCTTGTCGGGCCTGCTTTTTACATCGACAAAGTTTTGACCTCCAGGCAGAGAAATGAAAAAAATATTATAGCTCGGCGCATTAAACAGATTCAATTAATCTACAAGAGCTGTAATTTTGAAGTACGGGAAATCACGGATAACTCAGCTGGTGTGAAATATTAAGAAGCTTGGAGCAAATCCCTCTGGGATATTCGAGTTTCGGAGGCATATCAAAATCATTAACCTTAATTCAGATCTATCCTTTGATAACAGATCACCCGAATAGGGAAATGTAATCAAACCTACAAGCGCTGATCCTAATTCATGAAAGTCATTATGGTCAAAAGGATTAATATGTGAGGATGCCAAGTAAGGCATGCAAACTAATGCCCAGAGGCATTTAAATTGTCTTGGCCTCCATGTTTGCTAAAAGCCTAATATATCTGTAGCGCACATAGTTGTGACACCTCAGTCTTCAATGTGGTTTTAACTTATAACATCGCACATACATATGTAGGTAACAGATCCCAATAGGTACGCAACAATAACGCTGAGCAGGTTAATGCGAGCCTTATGGTTGACTGGGCAAATAAGAAATTGTTGGTCAAATTCCAAGCCGTGTACGCCATGAGGACGCAGATATTTTAATTATTTCACCTCAAGCGCGCTCGGGCTTATTACTAGCTCCGGGCATTTCCAATTTCACATAGCATCAGCAAATATTCACCCAGGAGGACTTTGATGCAACCACGGCAGCGACCGAGCCCTTTGACAAAATCCGAGTTGGGTGAGTGAATGCGGGACAAAATTACTTCAGCTGCCTTGTGTTGCAATTCATTTTAATTAATTTTCTCATAAGCACGCAATTCCTTTTTTCCTGGTATAACAGTTCCGGGGAAGAGAGGGCAAGGCAAGGAGGGTCCTCATTCATTGTGCCCGACTTTTTTTTATACCCATTGCATAATTAAATCGCTGCAATTGGCATTTACATATCAGCAACATCAACTGCAGCAGTGTTTAGTGAAATTGAAAATTTCCAGATTAACGAGCTGAGTGATTAGCATTTTGCATTTACAGTGGGTACTTACACTGTTTCCCGTACCTGCGACTAATTAAATTCGAAATTAGCCCCGCTGAGGTATGCGAGCACCTGTTATCGTGTTACTTGGAATGTTAACAGAAAGCCTTGGAAGCATGCAATCTTTGGTGGTTTTGAGAAGTAGTGGCAATCGCTGACTTATCAAAAACAAAAGTAATTTTATACGTGGTGGCAACGTTTGTGGGTTTTTTGTCAAACATGAAAATAACGTGTTTCTTGAAATTGTTGGTTATCATGATAGGTTTTCCGGTGGTGCTAGTTAGCCCTTTTAAAATTATACCGTGGCCTAGTTAACTTTAAGAGAGATCACGTTCCCCAATATGACCGACGTCAAGAGAATTTACATCAACTGCTTTGATTTTCGCCGAACATCTTCAGAATTTTCTAAAACAAAACATAATTATTTAGATTTGCCATAAAATTTGTCACATGGGACTTTGTGTGATCTATGCACCCCAATTTGTGTGGTCGGTTCAGAGACTGTGTTGACTGACACATGCATGCCTAAATAATATTGATTCATAAAGTCCAAATTTTCATGATATTCATATTGTTAACGTATTTTTATCTTTTGATATAATTATCGCAGCGACATGAAACTAACTAACTAACTAACGCCAAACAACTGCTATCTCAATGCCCTTTCCAAAAATTTCTACAGTATTAATTTACTTCTACCACTGCAGGTACAGACACTGGCGAAACTGAAATCAAATGTTTTTTCAAATCAAAATCACGATATCCCAAAATCGCCGAAATTCACGTAATTAACGCACATCTTTTTTATTTGTATTGAATTACCCATCTTATTGCCAACCTACAGAGGTACAACTTGTCCCGGGAAGGGAGAGAAAGGATATACAAATTTATACGTAAAAGAGCTATTGAAATTATCAAAAAACCTGCAATTTACAAAAAATTTAACTTAAATTAACCCCAAAATGCTTGTTCACTAATTTCAAACTTATTATAATTAATGTTAGTACGTTACGAACGTTTAACGTTTCTGCATATGATCTTGTACACCCTTTCACTACCTAGACGTGTTGTACCTTTATGGAAATGATATAAAATCTGAATGAATGAGATGATTCAAAAATTGGGCCCTATTCGTCCATCCGACGTTTTCCAATATAACACCACTTATGACGTACGTGTCTACTTTATCAATCTTAAATACTTTTAACTGAGAGTTTATTTAAACATTAAGTAAACAATGAACTACTTGAGCAATCAACGAATCAACTTTGGAAGTCCAAACATTTAAAATCGACGAACAAATCAGGAAATTTCAAACAGACAGTCAGGATGACAGATAAAACTTTGAACTAAATAATAAAAAAGAGGCCTAAGTGGTTTCCTTTAGGCATATCAGAAATGATATTTATTTCGTCATCACATCTAAACGAGTGGGCTACGAAAATTTTCACTATCAAACATAAATGGCATTTGCAGTATTAGACCACTTCCTTTAATTTTTTTCACCACACGTGCTGGGTAAGTGGTACCTTACCGCACGGGTTTCCATGCGGTAAATCATAAATTAACCACGGTGCGGTAAGTAGCCGATTGCCCACGATGGCTATTAACTAACTCCGCCATCGTGGGCAATCGGCTACTTAGCGCACCGTGGTTAATTTATGAGTTACCGAATGGAAACCTGTGCGGCAAAGTACCTACTACTTACCCCGCACTCGTGGTGAAAAGTAGCATACGTAACTCGGGCGGTAAGTAGCCAATCGGCTACCTCGGGCGGTAAGTAGCCAATCGGCTACTTACCGCCCTTGTATCGTAATATACTATTTCGATACACCAAAACACAGACTAGGCCAACTTAGATTAACTGATTCCTGTTTCGTGTTAATCTCGAAACAACCATTCGTTTGTGGTAAAACTCATTAGATGTACTTCCTTACGAGGAAGGTCTTATGAGTATTGCAGCTGGGTCTAGGTTTTGGAAGCTAGATGGCTGATTAGCCCACAGTAGCTAACCTGATTGATGGGGCTTCCATCTGTCGCACTCTGAGAGTGGAAGCGTGGGGTCCGAGTGAGATTCGAACCTGGGACCTTTAGATCGGCAGTCTAACACGCTTACCACTAGACTGTTCGCGTCCCAATATAAGACTTTACTGCCATAAAAAAATCATGTTCCCAAAATCTGCTGAATTAAAATTGTTCCCAAATTTGTCTGAGGTCTAACTTTGACCATAAAGCCGCTTTCTCAAGTTCTTGCAATTATCCGTAATCCCCATAACGATAATTCCCACTCTTGTCGCAGACAAGTGGCGATCAACAGAAGCATCATAACTACCGGTGGATCCCATAAGCAAAGAACAGCTCCTGAAAAGAGGCCCCCCATCGTGGGCTAATGCATCTTGCTATAAATTTGTACAACTTTCGTCGTCAATTACCTGTGCGCTCATTTTTCACTTGAAAACTCCTGGAACTAACCGCCTTTGTTCCACCCGTCCACACCGATCCATTAGGGGAGTTGTCTCGTTCACATACTCCGCCAGAAGTCTCAATACCATACCTTTGGCCCCACTTTGTTTGCGGAAGAAAGTTAACGGTTGGCGAACCGTCGCCGCCCGGTTGGTGTGGCGTGGAACTTCCAAAGAAATTCTTTATCGTTAGCAGAACACGCATTCGTTTCCGGGAAGATTGATTGTCGCCGCTGTGTCAGATTAATCGAAATTTCTGATGGAATTTTTGTTACCTTCCGCAGGCAGCAACTGTAGAAATTTTTTAATCGATTGCAAGATAAGCAATCTAATTGTGATGGGGCTAGAGCAACAAAACCGAAAAAAGAAAGGAAAGAAAGGTCAAGAAGGTGACGAGAGCAACAAAAGAAAGTCATCTCTCTGTCGGGCCACGTTAGACCGAGGGGTGCGGGGCAGCAACAACATTACCCTCGGAAAGTTATAAACAGAAGAGGAAAAGTTCGTCCCCAGAACCGCGTCACCCGCCCGGCGGGAAAATACCACTTGCAGGTGGGTTCGAATCGCTCGGAAAAACGGAAACGAACAGAGAGAAACAGAAAAGACAAATCATCAAATAAGAGAATCTTCTTTATCTTCACACCGAGATAGTCCGCAAAAAGATACATTCAATTTCCCAAAATGAAAAATGGTCCAGGCGGCCCTACCTCGTGTATGTGCTGCGCGGAGTAGTCCTTACCTGGTATTCCATGCCGTCACCTCCCCGTGTATGAACGGTCTGTTCCGAGTGCGAATTGCCGTAGGGGCATTTCTGCTGGAGGATGGGAGGGAAAAAGGTTTACAAGAGCAAAGTCCAAAAACAAAGGGATCGTGGGTTCAACATTCTTTCAAAGCGCCAAGAAACGTGCGGCCGTTCGTCACTGCCGGGAAGCGGGCCCCCACCCCGTCGCAGTGGAAGTGTTTAAATTACAGCAAAAGGACAAAGGGGAAAAAGCAAAAAATGACCGCAAAGCACCCCGACTGGAATTATAAATAAACAGGGTGGTGGTGATTTGTTCAGCAACCATCGAGGAGCTATGAAATATTTTTTGGGGGCATTGATTACCAATGCGCATAAGCCAGGCGGGATGAAGGGGCGCAGAGTATTAAATCGCTATTTGTTCCCGTCCGAGCGGTCTTAAATATATGGAAATTGTCAGAATTGGGGCCCGTGGGACACCCACCCACTCGCCCCGGCAACCCGGGCAGCTTTTCGTTTAATAAAACTTGTTTATTGCGTGCAAACTGCGCGAGTTCAGAAAGTTTCGCTTTATTGTTTCTGCTCGCTTTATAGTTTTTGCGCCCTCGCCACTTTATTGGATCGAGCTCCGTGAAAACAGGAGTTTTGCAATATTTTATATTTACCCCCCGATTGTAAGGGGCCATCTTCTGCCGCTTTTCTGCTTTCCCGGCCTTCTAGCTCCATCCCCTGGGCTCCTCCCGACTGGGTTGATACGAGTACATCTTTGCATTTAAATTGCAAAGTATCACGTCTGCATTCCAAATGAGGTCGCAGATCCCCTTTGAACGCAAATAAATCAGAAAAGATTGATTTCGTATTTACAGAGTTGGAGCATGAATCACGAGAGACATGCTGAAGACATTTGTCATAATACACCACTTCATCGGGGACTTCTACTGGGCTACGTGAGTTCATGATATATTGCGTGTCCTTTCCAGAGATCACACGCCTTTTATTGCTTCTACAATTGCGAAATTTCGCTATAAATTGATCGCGTTATCAAATGATTTTTTGACGTTGACAATTATAAATTTCTAGAAGGTCTTGATCGTAACCTTGCTTTCATAAATCTAGGGCAGCCTCAAATCTATCGTAGATTTTTTTTTAAGGAGATGACTAGAATATTATTTTTATAAGTGTCCGTACGGCATAGCGGTGAAGTGATTTTTTGATTCACGTTCAATATAAAAGACAAATCAATAAAATATAAACAATTCCGCAAATTGGAAAAATTTTAGTGTTAATTTGAGACAAGTTCATAGGCGAGCCCCCAAGGCTCGTTGTTCATGTCTGCCTTTATGGTATACTCCAGGCGGCTGATAAATTATTATGGCAAACCCACCTACCTCGTTGATATTTTGCATACGCTTTAAGCCTCCCTTCAGTGTCCTAAATGCACACACTTCTATGTTTTCCATGACCCGGGGGCTTTTGTTGTAAATTTTTGCAGTTGGTTCTTGGACTAAGACGAATACATCGTTAGCAATGTCTGAGATCGGCCCCGTGGTCAAAAGTGGCAGTTGCAACAAAAGTCATAACAAGCAAACTTTTAGTTCTCGAAGCGCCTTCTACGCTGGTACCATCATTCTTGTCGTAGGTTTAATAGAAGCCGATAAAACTTAAAAAAATTATTGCACCCGGGCTATAACAAATATAGAATTTTGTGCATTTAGTTAGCAAACTGAGGGGGCGATTAAAACATATGAAAAACATCAGCGCGGTAGGTGGGCTTGTCATATTACCATAAATAAAAACTTCACCTCCACTTTGCTTCGAAAAAGTTTGTTCAACACACAAATCGATAACCGTTGCAGTTACGACTAAAGTCGAAGTCGTTCGAAGCGCCCTCTACGCTGGTATGATCACTTTTTTTGTAGCTTTAACATATGTAGGCGAGAATATTGAATAAAAAAATTGCACCTATTAATTCTTGCCATTTTCGTTGTTTGATACTAGGTATGGCCCGTTTCAGTCTCTCTTGTCGGTATGTCGCTTCGCTGTCCCTTTTTCTCATTTAATCCTCAGGGTGGCGATTCCTTGAGCACATGGTCCACCAGTAGGCCGGTCTCCTCCTGCCGGGCGGTTTCCGGCGGGGAATGGCATTATCGCAGGCTTTTCTCGCGAGGTTCATGGTGGCATTGGCCACAGGCTTTGCGATGTTCCATTTGGGTGCTCAGCAGCGTTTGTGCGATTCTTCTCTTCTTCCCTCTTGGAGGCCCAAGACTCTGGATTGGTGGTCGCTTCCGTCGACGCTCCACTCCTGATACGGCGCTCCTCCTCTCCACTTCCGGCGTTCTGATGAGCGTTGTAAAAGTCCACATATTTTTTCTGAAAGTAGAGAATTTCATGCTTTTACTCGGAACAATTTTTTTATATCTAAAAAAACAAACCATACTGTTGGGCCCAAACGTTATTGCTTGGTGCAATTAAAAATTTACAATTTATCAAAAATTCCTCGTCGGAATCTAAAGATCGGCTTTATGTTCATTGACATTTGAAGACGAAAAGGTGCATTGAAGAAAGTTCAAAGTAGTATTTTTTGCCATGATTTTAAAACCGTGTATCTACGTAGAAATTTTTCATTTCGCTGAATCGGAAAACTCACAAATTGAAAAAGAAGTTCAGGCATTGAGAAAGAGAATTACAAAATTAGAAAGTGTATATACCTATGAAGTAGGGACTCATGTTAGGGTTAATTGATTCGATTCTTAAATTCGATCAAATAACCAAAGAATTGCGAATTTAGTAAAGATTTTTTGAATTCTGAGTGAAACGATGCCAGAAGTTGGTCACTGGAAAATCATTGGAGGTTTCGTAAGTTCAAGTGCTGAAAAATTAATAAAATGAAACATATACCTACTCGCTGAGGTAATTTGCCGCGGCGTCTAAAAGTGTGAGCCAAAAAGGTTGAACTTATTTACAACTTTACTAATTAATGCCCCAACTTGTAACGTACTGAAAAATAAATTTAATTTGCTTTTGGATCCTCATAACTCAATTTCATTGCTCTAACTTAATTATGAAGTTGCCATCTCGTGCGTGAGTCCTCCAGCCTATGTGGGGCATTGTTTTCAAAATTTTATATAACCACAGTTTTACAACTTTAAACAGATATTCCGCCGGGGAATTTAATTCTTGTCAACGTGTGCATTAAGCCGATTGCTTATTTAAATTAAAATCGCTTTTCTGGATAATCCCATTGGACCCATCACTGGGGTTCATTCGGGTGTCCCGCACATCCTTGCAGGAGCAATATTAATGGTGCAGCAGAAGACATGTATAAATAAATCACAGAGACAAAGTACCTTTTGAGAATGAATTCGGTGCAAAGGGAGACTCGGGCTGCTCGATCATTTGTTACGGGTCGCTCCGGATATGTGTGGAGCCGTAGAACGCACCTAAGCATTTTCACGCATCACTGACTGCTCAGCTAATCAATTCAAAATTGACGACGTGACAAATTGGCGAGGTGTTGATTTTACACTTCGGTGAAAGAAATGCGCTCAATGCGAAATTTATGTTCTGCTTTCCAATCTAATGAGTCCGGCAATAAATAACGAATTTTCGGTAGGCCGAAAATGTGTGTGCGTGCGTCATTTGGATGGTGAGGTGAGGCACATTTGCGTGTATGAGACGTTTCCCTGGAGTAGTGTTTGCATTTTGGGTTTTTCGTGTGAATCTTTGGTTGGTTTCAATATCTTTTCGGATGGTTTCGAGTGGTTTGAGTAGTTTGCCCGAGTCTGCCGTGATTAACAGGCGATCAAAAAGCATTTTCGTAACGAATACCTATCCTGACACTTAACACAACCTAATCGCATCGCTAATCGATTTGCTGCCAAGTACTAATTAAATTTCTTTTCTCTTCCTTTCTTCCACCTTATAGTCAGGTCAGCGCCAAGGAAGACCTCATGACAGCGCGGGCAGCTACGAAGGCGTCAGAGGACGAACACGGGTAAGTCAGCCTTCGCGCCAGGGCGCCCGTGTAATAAATCCACGGCGAATCATTAAATTTTTCCCCCGCTTAATTGAATTCCCCATTGATCCATCTTAATTTGTTCGGAAAACAAAATCCCGACGAAATCCCATTATTCGGGCAGGAGGATGTGCATAAAGGAGAAGACTGTGGCACGTCAGGCCGGGACCCACCCGGCCCGGGACGAGGGTAGATGGGTCGCGTGTGTATCTTCATGCATGTCAGTCAGCTCGCAGAGGAAGTCTGATGGCGCGGGGCAAATGGAAATCATCTCGTTAATTATTTAATCAGCTGCTGCAGTACCAATTCCGCGCATCCGACTGTACGCCGGCCTCGGATGAAAAGCAGGTGCGGACGTATGTGCATTCTCGCGAATCAAATTGCAACAGAGAATTTAATTAGTCCCGCCAATCTGAAGTCATTTACTTAAGCGAACAGCCATCGTTACGGGCGACGACTACCTACTTAGCGCTCATGTGTGGGGAAAAGTTCACCTTTTGATTCGCTTAATCGCATGCCGGGGATGCAATGCAGCCAGCTACGTCAGGTGCACGCTCCACAAATTAATATTACGTAAACACGAAAAATATGCCAGCACGTGAGCACTTAAAATGCCATCAAGACGCTCCACTCCGGGCGGCATACAAAAAATTCGAATTAAGCCAAATTAGCTCATAACTTCGAAGCATTATTTTTATGCAGCCAACCATAATTTTCGGATGGATTTTTTTCCAGCACCCGCCCGGCCCGCAATGCGGAGACGGAATATTTCAGGTACCTACCTACCGTGCCGGCAGCATTCCAACATTTTACGGGGATTAAGTATGGGGCGGTGCACCACCCTCGCCCCGAACATTCAGCGACTTGGAGCGCTCTGCCCCGTATTAAATCATCGTGGGGCCGTTCAGTAATCTCCGCGGCGATATCTGTTTTACATGTGCTTGCCGAAAGGAGCTGTAAATCATTTGGCCAGAATTCCCAAAACATTCGCGTGGTATCATTATTTTCAGTGAGCTTAACCACTTTTTTTCACGTGTTTTTGACATCAAAAAAAATTTTATTAAAACTCAGTGGTATTTTCTTGCCGTTTAATGAGACATGTTGCGGCTTTGTAAACGTTTTAACAGGACACGTAAAGAAGCTTAATTTTAATGACATTACATTAAAACAATTCCAACGGTGTATATGACAACAGCGGATATAGCCCGTTTTGCGTCATGCCTGAAATTTTGCTCAAAGAGATACAATGATATTATTTTATTCGTGGACTTTCCCTTACTTGGCACATTTCAAATTTTGTTGTACATCACAAAAATTCATTTCTTGTTTCTCTTGTTATTGCTTTTAGTATATGAAGGTACTGTAAACATTCTAATGGTGAGTGCGTATATAAAAACATTTTCTATTTTCTTCTGAATGCGAAGAGAAATTGAATTCAAATAAACCTCATAAGGTATAATAGAAATATAATACAAAAAAAAAGTCAAGCGCATGTTGGAAGTAGAGTAAGTAAGCCTGGAGCAGATTAGAAACACAAACAACCATAATGTAACGTACACATTTAACGAAACTTAACGCATTACATCAAAACTGATATATTGTCGGAAATAGGAACGTGAAGTGATATAACCTAAGAATCACTTAAGTAGGAAATGCCGTGAACTTTATCCGTTGTAAATTTTTAGCGAAAATCACCACCTAAGGCGCGAAAAAAAACATTGCAATCAGTTAGTGCACACATTTTGAATTTAACTTTTAACAAGCAAAATTTCCTGCCAATTGACTCTTCTATCTGTCAGTTAAAGTTTCGTGCGACATTTACGGCAATTTATTTAAGGCCAAACCATAATGTGCATTCTGTTCCGTACGGAAGCCTATGCAAACGTGATTACACATAAAACCACACCATAATGTAAATAGTCGTTGGTTTCGTCAAGTTACGGCAAGACCTGGAACATACCTTGCATATGTGAAATGACAAAAGCTGAAAATGGGGACAATGGATGAGGGTATATGGTACATTTTGTCGAAAATTTTATTAATATTGTGCACTATAATAACACACAAATCGCAGTGATTTATCACACTCTGACGGAACGGTATGCAGATTATGGTTTGGTCTTTACGGCGGTGACGTCACCGAAAGTTAACAAAGATTCGTCAAGTTTGTTTACGTCCATTTAGGATGGTTACATATATTTATTCCCGTTCGCACTTGACGTTGTGTTATTTTAGTTTGCGTTACATCACACTCTGGTTCAGGCTTAAGTAAATTTCATATTACCTCTACTTCCAACAAACGTTTATGAAAACCTTCTGATTTTAGTCTATTTGGCCTGATCGGCTTTTGGTATGAAACGTGAATTAAAAATTCCCTTCATATACTTCACACTTATTTTCCCAATAAGTAGAATAATTGCAGGCGGGGTTTATCGATCATTCCATTTTTGTGTGTCTGTGGCGGAGATACTAGGCCGGTTGCTAGATTGACGAAATCAACCTGGTTCTTCTTTATCAAAACACACCAAAATAATTTTTGTTGCTTACTCGTTTGTAAAGCTTAAGATCCTTAAAAATTGTTTCCTTACTTTATTTAGAAGAACAAGAGTCCTAGCAACTTTCCAAAAAAAATAAAAGGTTAAAATGCTGTAATTATGTAAATAACTACTATATGAGTATTTATAATCTAAAATGTAATTTTCGTATTTAATTAAGGGTTCATCCTAGTTTACCAACTTAAAAAAAATTTTTTTTTTTTATGATGAATTTCGAAAGTAAATCACTTCAGAAATATCATGTTAAAATTTCATAAAGATAGGAGCAGTCTAACTATATTTTTTCGATTTTATTCGAGCGCGCTCTCCGGCGTGCTATTGAGTATATGAGCGCTTGTTTCGCCTCTCTTCGGTGCTCTCGGCTTTGTAAATGCAAACAACTGTCCTATTTATACTTGAAAACAAGTTATATTAGTCTATTCTAATACCCAAAAATCTTATATGTATGTTATTTGAACGTTAGTCTCGTTTTGCGTAAGTACAATTTTTTCATGTTATTTCAACAAAAAAACTTTATACGCGTTTTTCCCAAAATCACTTTTTCTTATACGGTGTTGTAGTTTTCTCCGGAACGGTTAGACCGATCGTTCTGAAATTTTTACCACACATTTGTGACATGTATGGGTATCGTGTATACTAGAATTATGTCAAAATTTTAATTTGTTCAATTTTTTTTAACCGAAAAACCATGAAAAAAAACACGTTTTTCGAAAATTTTTGTATAAGTTGCCGCCATTTTGTTATTTTTCCATAAAAATTAATATTTCTAGTATACACGATAGCCACTGGCACACTGAATCTAAATGTTGCTGGTTTTTGTGTTTCAGGCTAATCTTCACTAAAAAATCAACCACACCGTTGACATAGCTTTTTTTTATATGCCTACACGAATTCCGCCATTTTGAATGTATTTGTTATGAAAAATAAAAAAAAAATATTGTTTCGTATTTTGTAAGAGTGTGTTTATTTAGCCCAAAAAGAATTAAAACGATATATGATTTAGGAAATTCTCCAAAAAAGCTTAATTTTCAGGCCTTTAAACTAGGATGAACCCTTAACCTACCTATCTTACAGACTGAAGTCCAAAAATTCAACCCTACCTAATGGTAATCTAAACTACATAGACGGGGTGTATTGCATAACGTCTGCTAAATTCAGTAGGGTGATAGATCCCACCTAAGCAAATAAAAAAAATATCATGGGGGTAAATCTAAACCATTTTCATAAAATCGGTATTCACATTATTATTTTGATGTATGAAAATTTTTACCGGGCGGTAGTGAAATGAAAGGCACTGCGCGCGTACGTGTTAACAGCTGATTATATAGTATCGGACAATTCCATCCCGTTAAAGCTGCCAAAGTTGAATTTTCTTACGGCCTGTAAAAAAGCCCACCAAATTTCAACTTTCGACGGAACACATAACCTCAAATTGTCATCAGAGCCCTGTTTTTCGAAGCGACAAGTCTTGTCCGACCACTAAGCTGATTGACTATAGTCGCCTTCGTTACATTTTACGATGTGACTGGTGACTAGTGACCAATTACACAACGCAGTTAAAACAAGCGACTAGCAATTTAGTTGGATTTTACTGTGTTTCTTAAGGGACTGTGACTCAGGTCGACTAGGCATGTCGCTCTACCCCTCGGTGACCAGCTTCTGACTGATCAGTGATTTGTAAAACAAAAAAGGACCAAATTGTTTTCAATTCTATGCCACTAAGATGTAGTGATGTGATAAAAAGCAAAGGACAACAAACGATTTATAAAAGCAATACAATACGGTACTATTGTTTTGCAGTGGTGTTTTTATGACTTTTGGAGGAATTGTGTTTGCAACTTGTAAATAAACGAATGAGATGCTGTAGTTGTGTTCTTTTTGTCTTTTAGAGAGTAAGGACAGATGAATAAAACCACGTGTTAATTAACATTGTACTACTTACGTATAGTTTTGATTTAATAATTTACTATATTGAAAAGTCGTCGAACAGTGCTAATTTTTTGAAAAAATTCTATCTCGACCCGTCTTCGAGATATAGGGCAATTCGCGAGCCACCTAACGTTCGTAACTTTTAGGAAAATTCTATTATATAATATATTATAATTTCCCTTTTATAAACTGCCGGTGGAGTTAATTTTCCTTTTACAAACTACCGGTGGAGTTAATTAGCACAGCAAAATGTTTCCAACCCCGTTCCCAAAAATTAGGGCCTGAGTAACAAGAACCTCCCCTTGCATTTGCATATACTACATACATTAAACATTTCTCAAAAGGTTTTCTACGTATAAATTTATATATCCTTTCTCTACCTGGACATGTTGTACCATTTTGGAAAGGACATTGAGATAGTAGTTTTCTAGCGTGTTTGTCACTACGTTAAGTAAATAAAAAAAACCAAAATGGAATAATAGTGTGCATACCGAATTTATGAATCACCCTGTAACTCTCAAACGATTGAGATTTATCCCTCCTCATAAAGCGCTTTTATGTTTGGCTAGGTGAGATACATACCTATATTACCCCACTCTTTTTGCATGTGTTATGTGAAACACCCTGTAGGTACAGTAGATGGCACTCATGTCCAATCTTGCCAGCTACATCGATTTTGTGAATTAAATTGTTTGAACAATTTCGAAAGTTGCCAACAGGGAATTTTCACTAATTTCAACAGATGATCATTCTTCCGTATTTCTGGTCGAAAAATTGAACGAAAGTTTTGCATGTATTCATGTTATTGTTGGATCTTCAGACATGGCACAGGCTTTTCGAAACTCCAAATTTTTTGCACATATTGTATTGCAGACCAACTGTGTTGCGACGTAATAAAATTGTTTATTCTCAGGTTGAAGTAGTCAACCATTTGTGTCGCGACTTTGGTAAACGCCCATAAGAAGTCCATATCGACGACACTAACACAACTTCTTTCGAGTTATGGGGACTTCAAGTTTCTAGGGGCTGCTCTCACAGCGAAATTGCCAACTATTATCATAATACAGACCTCGATTGCCTTTCATTGCCAGGTTTATGGGGCTAAACGGCAGCTAAACTTGGCCATAAAACTTTTATGTCAGGAGGTCCGCGCAGCAACGATATACTCCCGAAATCAAAGCAATTAAAAGTTGAGCGGCCACGTCAACTTACTGCCCCTTCCAATTACGTGCGAGTCAACTACTAATTTCATCCGCAAATTACAGTGGCTAACAAAGTCGGGCATCGCGTGCCAGAGGCCAGTGAAATGTTTACCTTTAGGCCGGGAAATTAACATGTTCTTTGTGGTGCAGTTTACGAAAATAATTGAGCGCTCCCCCTAGCTATTGGAGGTGGCGGTCGGTGGGCCACTCGCACGTAAAATGGAGTGCCCCGGATGGGTGGAGCGCATCCTTTACGCTGACAGGCAATAGAGGGGGCACCATTTAATGCCCTTTCAGGAGGTATGAAAACACGGAAGCGGCATGTACTAATACTAATCCTCTACGATCCCGCTAGCGCCTCATGTGTGCGCTGCACATATGGCTAATTGATTTACTCGGCTCCATCCATGGAAGATGCAATTAAGGCAGTTACATACTTAAAGAGCTTTCCAGGCATTCCGGGTGACTTTCGCTAAAAGGGGCGCGCACCGGAAGCTGATGCTCCTTCCCGGAATGTAAAGAGCATTTCAAATTTATTCCCGCCCGCCATTATTTGCTAATAGAACGAAGAAGAACCAGTTGTAAATGGATGGCTCCACTCGGATGCTCCCCGCGTGTGTACTCGTAGATGGAGGCGATAAACAACACGGGATAATTCACTTACATTAAAGATTCAGGCACTCGGCTGATGGCTTTTTGTTTGCAGAGTACTTGTGAGGGATAACCCTGGGAGGGCTGCATCACGAGAAATTCGGTTGTACGGCTCATATGGTGAAACGAAACTCATTTTGTCTAACAGCTGAAACATAAAACCGTGAAAACCTCTGTGGTTTGCGAGTGTGCTTCAGAGCATTATCGTGGCGAAGTATGCTCCCTGGTGGATCCGAATTTTGTGAACCCTGCTTGGATATCTAAGGGGAGTTAAAGCTTAGTTGGGTCTTCTAGGTCTTTTTCGTAGACTTGGATTCACATTTATGAAAGCTCTAATTACTACAATATTTGTAAATAAATGTAATATAGGTTTTTAATTTAATAAAAAGCAATTTGGAGGTAATTTGAGCTAAATTTTATGTGCAGATTTTTTTAATATTCCGCAGAAAATTCTTTTTCTACCAGGTCCTGGACCTTTTTTAATATTTAAAATTGAAGAAACTTCAGAATATTGTTCATTATTTAAAGTGACTGTACCTGTAGTGGTAAAATCGTGAATTTGATGTCACTACGTTAAGTAGATCAAAAAAATTAAACAATAATGTGCATGTCGAATTAATGAGCCATCCTGTAACTTGAAAGCAGTTAATTTTACCCCTCCTGTAGAGATTTTTTTTGGTTGCCTAGGTGAGATCTATCACTCGACTCATTTTGGCAGGCGTTATACGAAACACCCGGTATAGATATACTTAATTACATTAACCCTTCAGAATAAAGGTGTTATACAAATTGAAAATGAAAATTATTCGTAAAGAAATCCTCTACGGAAAACCGGTTACGTGATATTTTGTTAAAATTAAAGGAAAAAATGTTTCAATGCTTAAATGAAAATTATTAGACAAATTTCTATCTTCTAAGGGTTATAACTATTTAGTTATTCAAACTATGACGAGAGGGTCTTTAATAAAGTTATAAAGAATTTAATGCTCCCAAGGAATTTTCGGAAATAGTGAAAAACTTTTAACACCGCTTTTTTCCAAATGACGGCCAAATGGTATAGCCATCGACCCCCAAAAACTCAATTTTAAACATACACTGGAACCCCCCCTACATTATTTTAATAAAATGTCATATTAAATATATATATCTGATATAATTGAAAATACTAGATCTACATGTAAATAAAATAGGACATCCAATTAAATATTCATGTAAGGCACTGTTAAATTAAACACACATAAAATAATACTTTTTTTGTGAAAATTTTCCTGCTGATTTGATAGTTTCCGAATTGTCACATTGACCATTACTAATAGTAAAAACTTTTGACTTTTCTGATTGTACTAAGGCTTGCGTGAAACTTTTTAAAGAGCAGTTGAATCCGTGGATGGGTTTTAGTTCACATTAATTTATTTAAAACATTTTGCTGTTTTCCCTAATATCTTTCAAATTCGTATATCATAATAAAATACTTGATACCAAACTCGAAACATTTGTAAATATTTTTTTTTCTTACGTTGCGTATTTTGCATTTCTTATCCGTCGTATTATCTTTGACGTGACGCCGTATAGCCTATGTTACGCGGAGCATCCGTATAAATCCAATCATACCTCATTTGTCCAAATCTGATGAGCAGTTTAGGAGCTACAAAAGAACAGATAAACATCCACACACACATGCATACATACATAGACTGCCAAATTCATAACCTTCCTTTTGCCGCAGACAGGTAATAAAATGAAGGCTCACTAGACACTTTTAACGGTGTCTTATACTGAATTTATCAATAATATGTGCATTGGCGGCATCTGCGACAATTTTAGGACAAGACAAGGCAAGACAAAATGTTTCCTTAATTTAAACATATGACAACATACTCCAATTTCAGGATGCCAACTAGCCCCAACAAGGCTTTTACGAAAAAAATTACTATTGTGAGTAGTTTACTACAAATGAGCAAGAAAACGAAATGTTAGTCACTCTTGCAAAATGTTCACTTGTACATACATATCGTATGTCTTCATACCTGCTTTCCACTAAATAACATCAAATTCGTCCAATTTGTTTAATCTTTCAAGTTTCGAATGAAACCGACAGATAATCCTTCCATTCCGTTGGCTTACGGAACACTGAAAGGTAAAAAGAAGTCTAAAAAGAAAAATTAGTTCTCTAACAGAACTTAGGCGTTCATTCCAGAAAAGCTGAGATTATTTCGGTTGCAAAAGTATGCCCATCTTGACTGATGTAAACAGACAGAGCGTCATAAAGAAACCATAACGGCTTTAATTTTCCTTTTTCGTTCTTCCCTTCTAAAGCTACAGGTTCGTAGTAGCACCAAAAAACTTTTAATTTTTAAGAGGTAGAACCCCAGCCGATTGCCGAGCGATCATAATTCCTTAATTTCCCTCGCTCCCTTGTTTTTATTCGCCAAAAGGACGGCCACATGGCCAGGCAATCGCAAAAATTTGAACAATTTTCCATTTGTGACTTTACTGAAATGTGGCCATAAATTCACCTAATGAAGTTGCCTCCCACGCCGGGGGAAATAAACGTTCATAATTCATTAGAATTTTAAAGAGCTAAACCTAACTCGACATTTGAATTCCACCGGGGGAATCCCCATGGGCGCCCTCGACTAAAATCAACCTCTCAAACTAGTAATCGCTATTATTGGGCGGGCGTTCTACCTTCGCCCCGAAATAATCAATTCAGCTGTGTCACGCGGCCCAAGTTTGTCAACTCCACCTCAAAAATCGTTTAATTGTGCACTTTATGGGTCGACCTCAGGTGTGCGCAGCATCTCGGGAAATTTATCGTTTTTTAAAGAATTTCCACTAAGACTGGCGCCCGGAAGGTAAGCGCCCAGCAATGCCCAGACCAGTATGGCATGGCACGTCCGGGTGTGGTTTTCGAAGCGCCCCCAGCACATTCGGTGCGGAATTTATTTGCTTAATGGAAAACTTTTTCGGCCGGGAGTTGATGGTCGCCGCAAATGACGAGCCTATCATTTTCTGAATTGCAGCCGTAAATAAAACGTGAATAATGGAGTCACCAGAGACCGCTTGTTCGCTGGCTGGCTGCTTTTCACGAATAATAAATGTTACTGCTTGCTGGAGAGGCCCGCGGGAGCCGGGGTTTAATAGGAAAAAGAGTTCCGCCAAATGGATAGATCTGCCAACTTGGAGGGAAAGTTATGATTAACGACTAGTTGCAGTTCTCCTCTGGTGCTTTTTTTACCGACGAAATTAGGGTGAACTGTGCTATAAGTAAATTCCAATGGGAAGCCCTGCAATTTGCGTCAGATTTCATTGCTTTTTCGATGGGTTTGCCCGCTCTGACCTTTAGTGATTTTTGCGCTTCCACGCCGACGAGCAGGCCGAATGGGAACAGGACGAAACCCGCTCCAGAATTTCATATCTGCTCCGAGTAAGCACATTCCGATACCCATCCTCGGATGGTACTCACCCCATATGCCGGTTGTAACGGGCATCTGGCCTCAACCCCATCAAATCTGCAGTGTAAGCAAACGAGCGGACGGGCACAACATCCGAGAGGAAGACACATCCCAGATTATGGGTCACCGATTATGACTCGATCCATAGCTGCCAGCCATTAATCATGGCAGCGCGCATCACAAGTCCCGACCACCCGGGCGGGCTTTCTACCACTGATTGATACGGGCGGCTCGAGTGGCCTAATATCCCCCGACGTTCGGCTTAATTATCAAAACTTCTTCAATTAACTGCTCCAGGCCTTCCAGCATCCCCACACAGCTGCCGAGGAGTAGAATTTCAAATTGGGACACATGTAGATGCTGCGTGTCCCTGTCCCAGTCCCAATCAGGCCGCACAAGGCAGATTCGCCGGCACCCTGCAACTATGCTGACAATTAACAAACTCCTTAAATGGAACCGCCACCGGGGCCGGGAATTAAGTGCGAGAGTAACAATGATGACGCTTTTCAATAGATCCATAAAGGATGATGCGTGCTACATTTGCACTGGCCGGGACGTGTGCGTCGTACGCTACGCACCGCACCGCCCGGTCTTCGGGCTTCCGGCCCTAATTTCACGAGGCCCAAATTAAGGAGCTAAGTTATGACCCTGATAAGATTACACAGTTCAGGGGGTGAGAATTAACACTTGATTACGGCATTTATCCGAAATTTATTTCGCCAGCCCGAGCCGGGCGGGCACGACACGAGCACCGTGCGCTTCGGCTCCGTGCAGGGGTTATCTAAACTGCCAAATCGGCAAAATTAATGTCTCCATTTTGCCTTTCATAAGTTGCGTGATTTCATAAATTAAACAAGGGGTAGCAGAGCCGACCGAATCTGTTCTGCGAACTCACGTGCCCCTGCCGGCTGGCAAATGGATTCGTCGTACCTCAGGAGGGGATGACTGACGCGGTGAGGTCTTGGCATGGTTTGACTAATTCAATTATGCTAAGAAGCAGCAGCTTGATGTGGACATAGACTGGTCGTATGATTCCAAACAAAGTATTCCTGACATTCAGCTCCATTAGAGTGAGTTGTTGAAAATCCACCTTGGCGTTTATTTTAACAGTTATTTTGTTTACACAAATTTTCGTTCACTTATTTACAGGAAGAGACATCCATTAAAGGAAAATATTTGCACCAACAAAATCTACTTGGCAGAGCCTAACCTTCAAAATAAAACAAATGTGAAATGTCGCCTGTGGGTCAACACACTCTATACTGGGTAAATGGGTAAATGTTCCTGGACAGAGTTTGTCAAATCAGACCATTTGCATATAGGTGCCCCTATCCTATACTAAAACTACTGGGTACCTTTTACGTAAGATAGGTTTGCCTTGCGACGCCGAATGCCGTATGTGTGAGTCGATGAAACTACAACACGGAAATTGTGTCTACCACGGTCTAGAAGCTGGATCACCTGAAAAAGATCATGAAAATTTATTTATGGCGGTAACCTTTGGCCGCCGCCATCTAGAAGTTCCAAATTTCGTCAATAGATTGAAAATCAGTGACCCCTAAAAACCATATGCGAATATCTTCATTTACACGAAAAACCGTTCGGTTGCCATATGGGATCCGCCATCTCAGATTTCCGAATTTCTATAAATTAGAGATTAGCGCCCCCGAAAACCCCCAGTTGCTACCTCTTCGGAAATTCTCTTAATTCCTCTTAAATTTTGATAGATTTGAGTTCTGTAACTCAAAGACGTTTTCATGTTAAATTTAATTAAAATTGCTTAAAATTGAGGAAATTCGGTCGTCATATTGGATCCAGCATTTTGAATTTGGAAATTTTGATGACAGATTTGAATCCAGCGATCCCAACCTTTTTTGGTGGCCTTCTTGGTACCGCCATTTTAAAACCTTGTACTTTATCAAAATAACAAATAACCTATATCTTAAGTGGGGTAATGTAATACCTTGTGGCGAAACTTGAAGCCTATCGAAGCAACCGTTTAGGCGTGAGTGAGTAACAAACAAACAAACAACAGTATATATTAATTTTAACGCCAAATAATCCCCTTTGGCAACATGTACAATATTCTCGTTGATTGTCAATTTCAGATCTATGTATAACCCTTATCAACCCTGTCATAGCGCTTTTAATAGATATTGTCGCGACACAAGTCAGTAATTGATAGTCTGGCATGTATGATGGATGGCCATTCACAGTAATGTGTTTATCAGAAAAAAGCTGACGGACAATAACGTGTAACACGAATCCTTTTGTTTTATTTTGGACATTTCCATTACGTGCCATTTACCAGGCACTTTTGCGCATTATTGTAGTGCCTCAATTAAACGGAAGGTGGTATTACCAGAAATGATTTTTTTTTAATGTCATATTCTCAGTACATACATATCTCTCGACAAAGCGTCGGATTATTTTGTGCACACAACATATATACGCTTTTCTATCAACATCTATCTACGTACTGAGACGGTCAACGAGCAGAGAAACTCATAAAAACAACCGCGAAAAAATGTGGATGAACACATCGCATCACGTAAACTGAACCTGGGATACCCAAGCACACTGATTTATAACATTTTTTATCACACCTCGTATAATGTGGCCCATTGATCAGAAGGTTTCTTTCCATCTCCACCCCACCGCTCATAATTTATGGTAGATCTGCAACGTATTTTAAAACAAATTCATCGCCCTTTCAAGCAGATTATAGCGCAAAAAAAGGTCAAGTGCGAATCTCTCCACTTTGTCTTTTTTAAGAGGAGGTTGGTTTTCTTTAAAGTTTTGCAGTATTTTATTAAAATTGCCTTAGAAGTCTTAGAATTGTTAACGACATTTATTAAAAAATTTACTTAACGTTTTATTAGCTTTAAAAGATTACATGTTCTTTGCAGTTTAAAATGTTAAAAAAAGTTAATCTTTTGAGAATTGTATGCTCATTATAGTATGAAATTTCGCAGCAAAAATTACCTACTTTAAGGGTCCTGACATCCAATAAATTTAAAATTAATTAAATTAAGTCCAAAACGATACTTTTGTATCCAAGGGGAATAGTGTACATGCTGCCTCGTGGGTATAAATAAATAAATGATCAAAGTTGTGCATAAAGTGTTTAGGTGCCTCCCAAAAGCCCAATAAACCACTCTCTGTTTGCAAATTAATTATTCGTCCCCAACTAATATTGGATTCAACCTACGTTCCAAAACACTTCGTACTCACTTGCCCTTCTCGCACGCAGGATGCCATAAAGTTGGGCAAAGTTTATTAATTATTTACAGCTGAACTATTTTTAACTTAAAAGTGCTCGTGGCGGCGGGTAAACATTCAGGCAGCAATTGACCCCAGGTCTTTTGAGGAAAGTTAATTACTTCCGTTCTGTGTAACATCCCATAAATTAGGGCCAATGATGAACAAAAAAAAATATATTTTGCGTATCCCCAAAATAAACTTCCTTCGAAAAGTAGCAAAAGAGACCCGACCACAGAAAGTTTCTTGGGTTTGAAGAAAAGGTTTCGATGATTATTAATGGCAGGGATTGCTATCGAGATGAGAATATTTTTTTTTAGGACAAAATTTGCCTTTGTGGAGAAATTTTATTGCCCCAATGGATACATCTGCTTGCTGTTAATTATTTTTGTGAAGTGTCCGAGACGGTGAAGTGTTTAAGATTTTCGTTCTCCCGGTGATAATTCCACACCGTTTAAACAAATTGTGTATCTTTCTCGCACCTCCACAAAAACGGTGGTTGTGGGCTATGGGTGCTGCTTCCCTATTCATTGCCGCTTCATTTATTATTTATTTTGTGTTCATAAAATTCACGTTTGTGGGAACAAATTTGTACCGCACTTAAGCCACAACTAATCATCCTCATTTACCCAGAGTCGAAAAATTGAGTTTTTCGCCATTTATCCGCTTCAAATTCAAGCCGGTATGACCGCCGATTTATCAGGGTTTGAGTCAATTATTCCCGAAAACAATAAATCAGTTAGTTCAGCTCGCATCGCACATTTTGGCCACAAATAGGCTTCTCCTAAATCATTTGGTAAAGCCAGTCGAAAGGATTGGATCCGCACAAAATTGTTGGGGGGGCCCCTCCCACGGCATACTAAAGCGCTGCCGTCCTCGCCGAAATCTCATTAATTCTCCAAAACAACTTCACGTGTGTGGAGGGCCTAAAAAGTGGCACATTTCGCAAAACAGCCGGCGGATATCCACCCCGGCTGTTATGGGGGCTGTAGAAAAAATCCCGAGGCAGAAAAACAAATGACACAAAACAGAAACCCCACAGTAACTACCCTGAGAGCCTGAGCTCACGGATCTGCCAAATGCCAATGCCCAGGCATTCCATCAACCGGGTAGGCGTCTGAGCGTAAACAAAGCGTGCGAGTGCCATCGCCAAGAAGCCGGCTGACGTCTCCTGGCAAATAAATTAGAAATATATGAGCCTTTCCGGCATTTTTTATTCCCGGGCCACCCCCTTCCCCGGCGATATGCAGTCTCTGATTTAATGCCAGCGACGCCGAAACGAATCAACAACTCGCCGCCATCCGCTTTCGGCACTTTTTCCCCCGACCGTCTTAAGATAGTTGCCATAAGGCCCTCAGAAGCTTTCGCCTTCTCAATGAGGCTGCTTCACTGTTAGAGCATTTGGGGGCGATGCTGCAAACACAATTTTCAGCCGGAAGGCCTTGAAGCAGTTGAGGACAAATTAAAGTCTCCTGCAGATGCTCGGATTTGATGTGGGAATGACGAAAGCGAAAAAAAAACGTAACTCCCGCCTTCGAAGATAATGTCGCTGTACAAGAGTCGCCGGGAAGTGAATTTAATTTACTTTTGAGTTTCCACATGAACTTGAAAGGTAAAAGTCGGGCAAATCTTTCGCGAACTTCTGCACGATGGGGTGGAAGCGTTCCGAGGGTGCAGAAATCCGACTTCGCGAGTCGTATGCTCACGTATGATATTTCAGATTTTATTTTGTGTTTTGAAAGTAACGGGGGATATGAAAATATTTTCTCGGCAGTTATTCAGATATGATACACTCAATTTGCATTTAGCAATTCTTTTCTCTTTCCTTTTTATTTCACCCAATTTTAATGTTTTCCTCACAAAATGGTAAACGTGTACCTCTTCAACAGCTCACAGTTTCTGTCTGCTGAATTGAACCTTTGTAGGTTGGCTTATAAAGTTAAGGATACCAAAACAGATCATACATATATTCAATTACTAGCAGGCCCATCTCCGGCTTTGTTCGGGTTCCCGTTTTTTAGAGTTTAAAACGAAAACGGCCGCAAAGATATTTTATTAATTAATCTCCATAACACATAAAAACATCTACGTACGAACACTATATGTACCTACTATACAGGGTGAGAATTATCGTCGCCATATTTAATCCGAGAGATATTCGAGATCAGCGACCCCGAAAACCTAAATGGACCCGTTTTCCTAGAAATCCTTTGAAATTGAACATCTTCGATCGCCATATGGGATCCGCCATCTTAAATTTCCGAATAGCAGGCACGGCTTCAAATTATTTACATTGTGAAAATTTAAAACTTGCGAAGAATTTGTTTATAAATTGAATACACAATTCGTTCAAGCGGTTCAAGCGCTGAAACGTTCTTTTCTAGTTCGTTCTTCGAAATAACATCGTCATAGATTTTTAATTACTTTATGCAAAGTACTTTAGGTGAAACAGACAGAAACATGTGAAGATGGCGACCCTCGTAGAAGAAGTTCTGCAGCAGTCTCAAAAGTACTTCAGGAATAAGTCGCCTGTGCAATCCATTAGGTACCTTCTCTGTCACTGTTCGGCTCTCGCTATAATCAAAGACCGACACCTGGGTACATCCCACTTCAGAGCCATAACCTAACTGGGGTCCGTGGACATAAGGGACCTGATTCGGTATATCAGAGGCATGAACTGGTTCGACTTGGGCTTCTAGGAGTCATTCCTATGTGGTATCACAATGGGCCTAATATGGCCTAAGTGTGCCCTCTGTGTAAGGGCAGCCACATGAACCTAAACCTAAACCCATCCACAGTCAGGTTTTTTTTCTTTTTTTACATTTCAGCAAAAAACCATCGCGAAATGAGCTCTTACTCATGAATAGCGTAGTTTTTTCTGTATAGTATTGGAAAATCGAGTGAAAGGCAAAATGGCTAATTTTTAGACGCACCACACCCAATATTATGGATTTTATGCAATTTTGAGCATTTACAAAGGCTAAAAATGTTTTGCTGCCCAATTCGTAATTATGCCTGGCTATTTCGCTCCAATTTTTCATCATCGCAGCGTTCCGATGCCCTGAACCCCGTGCTGCAAGAGTTGTATGCCCCGCGAGTTTATATTTTCCACCAAAATTAGAGCGTTGGTAACGTGAAGGCCATAAATTCCACTTTTGCCTGCGAATGCCATTAATTTCCCGAAAAAAAATCAAAAGAAAGCACAATGGGCTGTAGCAGCAGCGCCACGGAATGGGACTATGGACTTGCTGGGGTTTGCGAAAATACCCGGTCACAAATCTCCAGAGAGCCAGTACGAGAATGGGTGTGCGTTCGGTGTGGCCCCAACTCGCTGGTATTCATGCCGATTGTGAACGTTTGCGGGCCACTAACAAGCTTATGCTTATCCACCCATTTCGTATCCCGTATGAATCATTTCATCCACTTTCACCCTTCCGTCCGGTCCTGTCGGGCGTGCGGGTGCTAGTGCGCTCCCGCCGAGCGCCATATGGAGCACTGCTTACATGCGTGAGCTATTCCCTGCTCCTTGAGAAAAAAAAAGACGCAGGAAACGAAAGCAAAAAAATTCTTCTCAATTTCCCATTTCTTTTGTTCCTTCCGTGAATATCATTCTATCAGAATTTATTGCCTTTGCTGGCTGTTGTTGCCACCGCCGCCGCCGTCACCGCTGATGCCATGCCGCCGAAATGATGTCGCCCCGCACAATCGAATCGATGTCATACATGTGTTCAGGACTCCCGAAGTGATCTGCCGCGCTGAAGGGGCGCGTAAGACAACTCGGCTCGAGGACAGACAGGATTCGCAAAAAAATACAAAAGGAAAAAAAAATCTGGAAGATATTTTTGGGGACCGAGGGTAACACGTGCTCTTACTTTATCTGAAGTGGATCCCAGGAAGAGGGCGGTATGGCGGCGGGAGGCGGAAGGAAGCTTTTAACAGGATGTTTAAGTATCCCTTGGTGTGAAGCGATCAGTCGAACAGAGGGTTTCTTAGGTGATAGGGTCTGCGTCCCTACATCCGCTGCTGTTTCCATGTGTCTGCAGGTGCGCGGAGCCCTGCCACAGCGCCCGTCACATTTTCAGTTTTCAGCAGCCCTGTCGAGGATGTGAGGTGTCCTGGCTGTGTTTATTTACCCAAGGTCCTATCCCCACCCACCACCACCAGCACGCTCTTTTTCTTTTCAAATTGAGTTTCGCTGTTACAGCGCTGCTAATGTGACTGCTCCTATTCAATGCTTTTTAGATAATCACACGAATCCATACCGGGGTTGTTTTAATGGCCTTCCACGGTGGAGCGCCTTTTAATAAATGTCTGCACGCAAAAGAGCATAAAAATGATTTTGAGTCCCCGCCAGTGTGTGTTTGCTCAGCGCCCGGGGCTAAGGAGTGTGTAGCACTCGCGTAAGGCATCTGCGGCGGGTGGGTGATCCAAAGGACGACTTGGTTGCCTTGAACACATACTTGACATGGCACTTTAATTCTAAAATTACTTCAATTAATACATCAGCAGCAGCACGTGGCGAAGCTTAAAACTGCTTTTAATCCCTGACAAAATATTCATATGGTCTGTGTTCTTGCGTTTCATATGTTTGCGGCATCATAGCTTTTAAATGGCTTCTATGTAAGTACTAAATAACATTTTTGCTGTACTAAATTCATCATCTTTGACAATGAGTGACTTCTGAGTTTGAGTGAGTGACTATGTGGTTTGCTTCACGTAACGTAACATGGACTCTTCGGTTCACGATTTCGGGACAGGTGATTTGTACAATGTTGTCAAAATGTATGAAATCATCCAAATCTCCTGTCAAAAATAATTATTTCAAGATTTCAAATGTTAACTTCGTGCGATTTTCATAAAAAGTATTGCATGTGGATTTTCGTAGTCACTGATTTCAAATCATTTGTTATAAACCGATCAATTTAAGATCTAAACTATATGAGATTTTCGCTTTTGCTCCAATTTGAAGGAGTCGTATCAGGAACTAGTAAATCGGTTGTTTTGAACACTTCTACGTGAGCTGGTATATATATCGCCCAACGAATGTCTAATATGTATAAGTTGGGAATTCACAAAAATTCACGATAACATACGGTAACATTGTTGAACTTTTCCACGCGCCGCCGCCGTGCGAAGCCGGGCAACTCAGCTATGTATAATAATAATTAAGTGGGGAAATTTGTAGTATTGTTACCTATCCCAGGCAACGCCAGGTCCGAGTTCTCTGTGAGAGTTGAATACGAATTCTGGATAAGAGTCGATTCATTCAGCAAGTCATTCTCGTTCGTCCTTATAACTAACTAACTAATTAACAGTAAGGCAGACAAAGAATAAAGCACCGTATTGCGGTCTTGTCCACCATATGGTTCATACCTATTATTTGGTTATTTCATAAAATGAGTTTACAAAATACAGCAAACCGCTCCCATATCTCCTTAAAAGCTCCTCAGCCCTTTCACAGAGCAGCAATCAATTTGTATTAAACATAGTAAGTTGGAATTCTTTCACCACAACTTTGTCAGCACGTCCCTCTGCCACAAAGCATCTTAATCCAGCTCTGAAGTAGAAACGTCCCGCCCGACAAGGAAGGGCTGGAAAAATTGCGAAATAATTGGGAACATAAATTTCAGGCCACACAAGTTGGGCAAAGTATAAACTACGAAAATGGTTCTAGTCTCCTTATTAACACCCGAGGGGGTAAGGAGGCGGGCTGGCTGAGCAGATGAAAATGTCGTGAGTGGCAGGTTCGTCCTCCCCGCGCCATACCATATATTTATCCTCGTTAAGAGGGAGCAATTCATCTTCATCGGTCGCGCACTAGGATTTAGAACTGCAGTTACCATGACACTTTCGGTTTGAACAAAGTATTATGTGAGCCCTTTTCCTCCGTAATTAGACGTCGCGAGGACCCTGGCATCACCAGAAGTGAAGACGTGCACTTCGCTGTAGCACAGATCAGAGATACGTTCGCAGTTTTGCATCAAGCAGCCTTTTGGGGCGGAGGGCGATAAAGTGCTCGTCATTTCGGTGAAAACCAACATATTCGCTGGCATGTGAATTATTAACAACTACTGTCACCGCAGCCATTCACCGCCAGCAGCTCTCTGGGTCCGTCGACGGAGGATCCCAATTCTGTTCGCAAAATAAACGACTCCTTGTTCCCCAGTATCAAATGCACATGTTCCCTGCTAGCTAACCCCTTTGTTTCTGGCACATACTCGTATAGAATGTAATTGCAATTACACATGTTGTGCACTAACTGGCTGGGGTTTGGCTTAATGGAAAATGGGATTACATCACATTCCTGCCTTCTACCAAGTCCTGACTGCCACGTCCCGAAAGATGCCAGTCGATTGGGTGTGTTCGCAATAAGAGAACTCCTGCAACTTAGTGCCACTCTTCGCTTTTGCGGGCTCTAGAGGCGACACCCTGCAAAATCGGTCAATGGACCACTAACTCCCTGGTGCGCCCGCAGCCAGCTCTTGATCTTAGTTGCGGTTGAAAATGGGTCGATTTATTCTTCCCCAGCAGGAATATAAAAAATGTCTTGGGAGGTTCCGGCACTGGTTCATTAAAATCGTCCTTGAGCCCCAGAATCGGGTTGTCTTTGATTCAGACGGTCGCTTAGTGTCGGGCACGGCCGCTGGCTGGTTTGGTATGCGAATGTAAATCGTCCTGTACACAGCGCCTCATTACAATGAATCCCCATAATTGATGTGCGCCGTATAAAAGCGGCAAGAGTTAGAGCTGAATCCTCTCAGGGAAATCCCATCGAATCAATCATCCCCGAAATGTATGCTCCATCATGGACTTACTGGTCGGTGGCGGTGGGTGGATTCATGGGGGCAGATGGTTTTTGGCGCTCGGAACAAACCGCTAATATCTTAAGTGCTCCGAATGCTGGCGGCACAATCTCACTTAAGTTTGCTATAAATTTTAAAAAGGGATTACCAGCAAATCTCACCGACTGGACTTTGAGGCAAATTCACAAAATTGTTGGGTGTATTTATCCACGCCCATCGACACGCTATTCTGGTAATGGGTTTTTCTGTAGATTGACTTGCTTTTAGGGAAAGAGTAAGTACAACTTATTCTCCTGTGTACAAGAGCTTTAGAAAGGGGGTTTCCAACAGTCGGTATTCACAGACATTCGTTCTGTTAATTTAAATTCAGCGAGACACGACGAAGAAACGCCTTGAGGGAATGTTATAGCCCAAACTGTGTGAACCGATGAAAGACGCAAATTCTTATCTCTTATTAAATTACCTCTAATCGATCCCAAGTCACACTTTTAGGGCTCCCTGTCAAAAATTGTAAACAGAACGCTAAGCTGTATAGTACAGTAAATACAAGCAGACGTTCATATTCAGACGCTTCTTACATCGGAAGTTGGCAAATAATTGTCGATGCCGTAATATATATATTATGGAACATACCTGGGGAGCGTTCGTAAAATCTCCGTAGATAACGAAAACTGTCGACGGTTCACCCTAAATACATTAAAACTAAACGTCTGCAACATGGATGCATTTATGAACATAAATTGTTGTGTTGTTGGCATTTCCAAAAGTAAAATGTTCTGAAACGCTTCACAGATTTATGGATAACACAAAAAATATTATTTTCCACTCCAAGTAGTGACGATGGCGGAATCCCTAATGAGTTGTCGTTTATATAAGTGGAAAAGCACTCGAATCGCCTGCCATCGAATGGTGGACGACAATTTTGACAATTTACCCTCCCAGAAGGCAATGTCGCCTGCAGACATTGACAATGATTCCCGCAGCGGCTCGACACTGCTGTCTGTCTCTCAGCAACAATTATTATTCTTCTTCTCCGTTAATCATTTCAATTAAAAAACGTAACAGTGTCACTTTGGCTTAACAAGACCACGTCCATAATTGCAACGAGTCCTGTCTGAATCGACCGGGAAGCCTTAAAGAAATAATTAAATTGTTCCGGGTGAGGGACTCACAAAGGAAGACGTCTCCTTAAATTTTTCAAAAATGTCGCTGTTGTAGCCCACGCGGCAGGGCAAAAGACCCATGCACACTGATTGCCAGCCTAAGCCGCAGAGGGTGGACGTAGGGACATAAGAAATTCCGCGCGGCAGGTCCTTGCCTGTCCAAGTGCAGAGAGACAAAGGGGAGGCGAGTGATAAAAATGTAAAAGATCAGATAAAAACTTCCCCGAAATGCACAGTCAACTCTTGCTCAGATGGCTAGATAAATATACTGCTGCTACGTTGACGGAATTTAATGATGTAATACATTTCGCCGGGAGACAGCTTTGGAGTGGCTGACAGAGCCACGGGCGGAAAATATATTACTTCGCTTTTTGTGTGTGCTCGCCATTCAGCAGGCTCCCTGATTACGTCTGTTTGCTAAGTAGCTAAATAAGCTTAAGGGTTGATTCACTAAATCTTCAACTCGTAAAAATGTAAGTGCCTAGCCCTAATTATGACCTCGTTCCCCCCACATGGCAGGCATAATGCGGCCGTAACCAGACCCAGCAGGCTTAGGATGAATGAAATCCTTTTGCTCCTCAAGTTATTCTTGGAGGCGAAATTATTATCGAGGCTTGATTTCGTTGAAAATTGCTAAGGATAAAGGAGCCGTGCAAAGCCCTCTGTGGCCTGCTCATTACGCCAGGGATCCCACATGACGGTGATTCCTTTTTTTTATTGTGCTGAGAAAGGTCCGACCGTTTCTAGCCAATCAAAAGAAGAAAAAAATATTTTTTTTGCTTCGCGTTTCGGGTAATTTATTGAGATTTTTCTTGGAAATCTAACAGCGTGAGAAAACGATGGAAAACTTGTTGCTGGGAGGCAAATCTTAAAATATGATCAGAAAATATTATTTGTATCCTTTCCGACCTTCCTAGTAATATTTGTTAACGCCTTTTCGGTTTCTAATGTAGCGTCGAATAAAAAGGATTCAGGTAAATGAGAAAAAACTCTAATTTCAAAGCGCAGCGGTAGATATCTTGCAAAAGTGAGTTGTTTTTATCGATCTGGTTCACATAAAAAAGATATCTAAGTTTACCCAAATAATCTAGAAATTTAAATATACTGCGATTTTATTTCCATCCCAGTAGGACCGAATACCTACATATATATCGTAATCGCTTACTGTATATAGTACAGCTTCTTTTAGCCAGCTAGCCGCTCAACTCTTTATTTTGAAGCATTGGTGCCAGATGTGGGGTTTCCCTGATTTTATCTAAATAGGTCCTTATAGGTTTATCTCTTTTTTAACACGTCGAGGGTTTATTCTTGTTAGTACAGTTAGTTAATTGCTTTTCCCTAGAAACTATTCTTTTTGAGTAATGCCTCAGAAATGTGAATATTGTGAAGTAGGCCTTTTTTTTTGCTTGCAAGTGTATACAAATTGTATCTCTTTTCAATATTAAAACAATTAGTTTATATGTACTATTTATTTAGACTCGAGCCTGCCGGTTTTCATAGAATTAGTGTCAGGTGTGCGGTTTAATAACTCTTAAAATCAAGGAAACCCCACATCTGGCACCAAAATGTCTCCCAAATGTATGTTATAATTCTTTGAAAATAAAAATGTTTGTAGAGTTCGCTTAAAGCACAAAATAGTATTAGTAGTAGTAGAACGCGGTTTTGCAACGCGTGAAAAGTTTATTTTCAATGAGGACAATGATCTTTTGCATAAATATTTAAAATAAAAGTACGCTTACCTTCAACTTATTTTTATCAGGCTAAATTTTTCCGTTGAGATTTCCACAAAATTTTTATTTTTATAAATTTAACAATACCTACTTAGCATCTGATCCGAAACACCCTCTTCAAAGCCGTTAAGCAAACAGTGGGCGACATGAAAAATTTACAGGGAATCAAACATTCCGGGCCCGTGAATTCAACTACGACATTAATTAGGGAGCTGGGTGTCGCTGCTAAATCCTTTTTAATGGAACTTCCTCATGAAAATTCACTACTGAAGCACGCCACTCTATTATGAATGATCCATTTAAATTTTTAGAACTCCCATAATAATCCCCTTGGATTTTTCTCTATGATGCGCGTCGTGTTGAAACAGGTCGTTGGGGGAAGAAAGCTCCTGGCCGGAGCTTGTAGGAAATTTCCCATCGTTACCCCCTGACCAAGGTTCGTCAAGTGCCTACGAAATAATTCATCAGATGATTCCCTCGCTCCCTCAGGTACTGAAACTCAATTAAGGCGCTTCGTCCCGATAGAGCTGTATTAATGCAGTTAGCTTTTCCCCCTTACCCTCCGCTCCAAGGTTTTGCACCCGAGTAGTTCGAGAACAACAAGTCCCGTGTAAACTATTGTCCCTCGACTTAGTTTATCCCCTTATAAAATCATCAATGCATTGCTCGACCCGTCTGCTCTCCACGGCGGGAAACTTGCATGAAGTTCGAACGCTTCCCAACTAAGAAACTAATTTGAAGCTTTGATCAATTTTAGATAAACTCGGTACTGTTGCATGGACGGCTGGAGTCTTACGATAAATTCCAATTCTCTCCATGCATTGTTTTGGCCTGTTTGTTATTGCAACATAAGAACATACCTGGCAGAGGATGAACGGCGTTTGTTATTGATGGCAGGAAAATTGAAATCCATATAGTCGTACACTTCCTGACTTGTAGATGTGGACAATAGGGGCAACATGTCCATCTGGTGTTTTGTGTGGAAAGATAGACCGCCAATTTGTATTTCCTTACAATTGTACAGATGACAACTTTATTTGCTAAGTGCGTGCATCTACAATTGACATATAGGCATATAACACACGTTTCAATAATTCTTAGCAATGGCACCGTTTGGATCTTGTCCTTTGCAGCCTTTACTTGTTGATAGAACCTCGTTATGTAGAACTAAATAAGCATATCGGTTTCTAGTTAAGAGAATTTGAAATAACGATAAAATGATTTACACTACCGATATTGTATGTATTCACACAAATTAGAAAATTTTACAAAAGTATTTTTTTGTGTCTATTTATAGTAAAGTGAATTAATGGTTTGAACGAGCAGCCAAACCATTTGACCGATTGCCTTCATATTCACAACATGAGATTGCGAGAATTGTTTATAATGGGTCTCTCAATAAGGATGCTCGACTTTTAAATGTAAACAAACCAAGTTCTGTGTTAGATATCCATTCCAATGATATTGTCGCATAAACATGGCGGAATTTGCTGGATATCGATCGTTATGTTAGTTTTGAGGGCACCAATTGTTTGCGGTTTATTCTCATAGATCTGTGGTTTAAGATAGTCCCAAAGGAAGAAGTCTAAGGGCGTTAAATAGCACGAGTCCACGTCGCCACCGCACGAGATTACGTGATTGAATGTCCATCATGGCATGCGCTGTGTGGCACATAGTGCCGTCCTGCTCAAACTACATGTTATCGGTATCCATATCATATGGCAATGCCAGTTTCATTTTGAAAGAAATACGGACCGATGATTCTATCTTGTCTTATTTTATCTATTCTATCTAGAGATGTATTTGGTGCTGTTGTGTCTCGTGTGGATTGGTATCGCCACAAATCTTCCAATTTTGCTTGTTCACATATCCATCCATCCAAAAATGGGCTTTGTCGCTAAATATGTGTCTTTTGGCGAAATTTGGGTCAACTTCCAACTGCTCCAATCTGTGATAACACGGCATTGTCTATGGTCGTCCCGGCGCAAAATTCGCCAAATTGAAGTTGCAGAAAGTCCAAGTTCTTATGAACGCCGAGAAATTGACTGCATCATCTCTGTACACTCTCACGCACAGAGCGATGTTTTCAGCTCACCTTGAGTTTCGGTGACGTACGGGTGTTGGCTGATTATTTACCGAACCGGCCACCATACGTCGAATAGTCGACTAGGTACTCTCATGATCCTCCCATGTCCCGTGTTATTACGCAAGCGAAGTACCCTCTCCCTTTTGCGTGCACTTTTTATAGACTAGCCGAAAAGCCAAAAAAAAAATCAAAATTGATGTCACTGTAAGCCAGCAATTAAGTTGAAGTAAGAGCAAAATTTCTATTTTTTGGATGTCCTGATTAAACGCTTTACAAAATTTATGACTCGAAGACTTCCAAGAGGAAAAAGGTATAAATAAAACAAAGGCCCAAATTGTGAACACTCTTTAATATCGTCACTTTTGATGACCAGTCCCAGAAGAGTCACAATCTCACGATTCCTCTGGTGAAATTTGAAGTGACTAAATAAACTCAAAGGACAAAATTCCTTAATGCAGTAATCCCACCCTTTCAAAAATTTAGGGAATCAGAAGAGCATAATGAGGTCAGGGAGAAGACAGCGCACCCGAAAATGTCTCGCCTGGAAATTTCGCATATTTACCCTCTAATTTCCCTCAATTAAAACATAATCAGCTTAACCGAAGAGCCACGTTCGCATCGTTCACGGGAGCTCCGCTGGCCGCACCTTGCATATCGGCCCCATTCCACAATCTCCAAACTGCAGGGTATGAAAATAAAGACATCGAGATGGTCATGGTGGGCGAGGGGAGTAAGGAGATTATGAAAATCTTCGCCCCAGCAGCAGGTGCAGACCGTTAAAGCAAACGTAATTTATCTCAGCCTTCACCAGGTTTATCTGTTTGAATGAGGCCCTCGGATGTGCTGATGCCCGCCCTGGGAGGGCGCTCCGTGGCCACCGCTGGGGCCTCACCGCTCGACCCGGTGATTATATTTGCTGTCTGACTGACTCATCATAATTTTCGGTTCCCGTAACGAGGATACTTCCAGGACGCCGCGCCGCCGGTGCCTTGTAATTCACTTGACAATTTGTTGCCATGCCAAGTAGTTGGAGGGACAATAACAAATTAAAGGCGTCCCAGCCCTTCCGTCTCGCTATGGTAACAGAGCTCGGGACGTCCCTGGCCGGCTTATCGAAGTCGCACGCTGGGTGCAAGACGAGCCATAAATTGACTCGTTCCGGGCGCCTGACAAGGACATGGACTTGCACTAATTTAATATTTTTCTGAGGTGTGTGTTTGTGAGCGCCACCACGCCCCCCTCTCTCGCCGATAGTTTGGCGCGGAATACACAATCGAAATTCCATTACTTTTGGCAAGGTACCAGCCAACAGGAGCGAATACAGGCAGAATGGAACCCCAGAAAGGATCATGACTAGAATAAATTCACCGTGCAGGGATTCGCAATATTTTAGCGTCAGCTATCGATTTCGATTCGAGAATTTCTTCAGATGCACGGGCATCGCTGTGTAGACGTCAAATATGATAAATGTTATAGAAAGGATGCGCTCCGGGGATATATCAATTGGCGATGTGCTCGGGCGTCCCGCTGCAACGCTTTCTCGGCGCGCTGAATTGTATGGGACATTGTTCTGCTACCTGAATAAAAATTCCCGTGCCCGAAGCGCCTCCCGCCCCGAGCACCCTGGATACCTCACCAGCAACCCTTAGCTTACTTCAAATATTGCGATTTGATCAGTTCCATTGATCAAATTGCGCCCCCGAAGGGTTAGACCTGTAGTTGGTAAACGATGGTCCGCATAATGACACCATATTTTTATGCTCCCATCCAATGGAATCAGATGGAATGGCGAAGATTGCAACGGATCCCCACTCAGTATGCATCTCGATATGAAAAAATCTCATTTCGCAAATCGATTAAGTGCTCGCCGTGCCGCGCCGGGCGCTTGTCTACGCTCCGCTTCGCTTTTCAGCCAGCTCCATCAAGTGCAATGTACCACGAACAATCGGGATGATTTCCACGACGACGATTTGTTTTCAATGTAACACGATATCAGAGAATTTAACATTGGCGCACTGCACGCTTATGTGTAAAATGAAGTCCAGCCAAATGGTAATTTTCCTAAACATTTTGGGTAGGAAGCGATTTGTTTTTAATTGTTTGGGGGGTCGGTGGTGAATATAAATATGAGTTTCCGAAAATCTACCCCCGTCCAAATCCTCTTGGAAATAAGGGTGCAAACGGTTTTTCAGCGATATCTCGCTAACCGTTACTCGTACGAAAATACTCAAACGGAATTGTTTACAGAAAATCACGTTCTCTACAATTCTTATTAAATAACCATTTCACGTCAAATTAATAATAAACAAATTAAAACCCCGAAAATGCGAAAATATTTGATCAAACATTCTTTGAGACGCTATAACTTTTGCATTTTTTTTACTAGAACATCTTGCAATTAATTTTACCAGTTTATTTTTTTATTTATCATTACTTTTAAGGGTTTAACAGAATCACAAAGAATGGGCAGTCATAATCATGTCATGTCAGTGCCATGGAAAATATTTTATTGTCGGATATTCTGGAAATATAAATCTACAATGGAAATTAATGGAACATTTGGTTCAGCTTCTCTCAGAATTCAAACCCTAAGGGGTAAAAAACGGAATGAAACGATTGTATAGGTCAGTAGTTGACACTTTAAAGAATTTTTTTCATATTTGTTCACATAGCCCAGGTTAAGTTCACTTTATGGAAAATTTATGATTAGTAGTCGCTGCTGCATAATATATAATTTTTTTTCTAAAAGTAAAATTTGTTTCAATAGTTGACACCTGGCGAAAAAAAAAATTAGTAGTTGACATCCTTTTGATTCAGTTAATCATAATAAAAACATTACAATTTAACTTCCTCGTTCTTTAAAAACAAAACTTAGATTGAAGTGTTAATCAAAGCTAAGTTTTATCTCTTTTGATTTCGTCGCCTACTCAGCGTTTTATACTTCGTAATTCGTCTGCTCGGTATTTTATTAATTCAATTAACCCTTAAGGCCAAACCATAATGTGCATATCGTTACAAATCGGCCAAAACTGAACGAGCGCAAACTTATGCATATTCGAAAGGCTGTCAGAGTCTGATATAATAATCAAATTTTCGAAAAAATGTATATCCTCATCATTGTTCCTATTTTTACTTATTGTCATTTTGCATATATGGAAGGTGTGTTCAAGATCGTACCTAGCATAGCAAAACAGACTTGCCGAAACTTGACGAAACGAACAACTATCTCCATTATGGTTTGGGGACAGGTTTTGTGTGTAATCCCAAGGGTCCTTGGGCCGTACTATGGATTGGCCTTAGGGCTTTTCACTTGGTAACGAAAACGTGAACTTGCTTGTTTTGCATTCTTTGTTACCAAGGCCCTTTTTATATGTTTGTTCTTTGAATATGTTTACTCCCATTTATGGTAATCACATCCATCCACATCCATCACAACATATACATATCAATATTAATTTTCAATGAAATATAGCCGGTTGCTTCTAATTGACACCCGTAAGCTGTCGTTGTAACTTTATGAATAAAAAACAAAAACACACAAAAAAAGTCGGCCGAAACTATTGAAAATACTTTTGAAATTTTTTCTTTCTTAAAATAGATACACAAACCGATCCTTTGGCTGAAACAAATAAATTATTTCCAAATTAAATAAAGCAGAGAATGTCTTTGAACGTCATAGTGCATAAAATGAAATACTATGAATTGTGTTCTCTCTGTTGTTATGAGTGTGAGAGAATACCACGCAAAGTGGATGGGTGACTCAAGCTCCTGTGCTTTGTGAAAACGTCTATTGTTCGTATAAACTGATCTCAGAAGCTATTGCGGTTTCTTTAGAAGTTGGTTGTTGTTAGAAAACTCGGCATGCGGGTCTCACACTTGATGGAATTTCTTTAAGTCTGGTATATAGTGTGTATGTACCTTTCTCTTGAATGTATTTAAAGCTCAACTTATTCATATGTAAATCTACGCCATCTACTCTTTCAAACTTTTTTATTTTCATTATTACATTGTGCCTTTTCAGACATAGGGGATTGTTCCAATTTTCTATCAATAAACCGTAATAGGAATACCTTGGAGCGAGCTAAAAAAAACACCATTAGCGCAGCGTCGGCGTAAATGTTTAACCCAATTATTTACACATTTAGCCTTGCAGTAGAGGTGGCATATCCACGCCAGGTAAATGCTACACATAAACCCGACAATTTCCAGCATTCTCGCCCCCGCCGTGAATAGAAGTTTACGCGACACCACTACACGCTACAATATCTAATTACTACGAAATGACGGTTTTTGATGTTTGTTGCATTCATCCGGCAGTAGTGCGCATAATAATGGCCTTTGGCTATTTTTCACAGTAATGGCGATGTCCACGCTAGTCCAGCGCCGGGAAACAGCGACATAATAGCACAAGTGAAGTTCATGCAGCTATGCAGCCATGCCTTCATTGAATAGCCGCCCCTGGGCCAATGCAATGACTGATTCCACCGGGTAATTATGCTCTCGACTGCAAATTTCCAATTAGTGCTGCACAGTGATAAACCCAATTAATATTCTGCCGGTGCTAACACAATTGGGGAGCACAAAAATACCCTTAAAGTTACGTGACATGAATGCCAGGATGAGGTGCATGCCTCGCATTTTTCACCGCTCCCGGTCGGTGGATCGAGGGCGGAAAATATTTTGGCACTGGCGGAACGATAATGAGCTTGTCGAAAGCCACAAAGCAGTGGAAAATTGAAAATAAAAAGCACCCAACTACCGGGAACAACTCGGTGGGGGTGGAGTCCCACGAATTATGCAGGGCATTGTGCGGAAAACAAAACGGGACGGGGGGCCATACGAGTTACATTTTCCAGTGAAATGTCGATTCCACCGACGACGTTTCCTCAAATAAAGGCATCCGCCGGGTAAAGACTTGCCGCTGATAGTAATTCCCGGAGGATTTGCTGTGAGAAGCCTTGACTCCCGAGTCTCGCAGGCGTATCGCTACGTTTCGCCCTCACGGGCGCCGACCTCGGCGCTAGCCGTGAACAATCAGCCCTTCAAGGAATTTCTATTGATCCCGGCTAAGACGGTGAGTTCGATACAAGCTTGAAGGAGAAGGGGCGGAGGAGGTGATCGCTTTGATGGAATCGTTCCTTTCATCAGTGCCGAACCGCGGATGCAAGCGAAAATTCATATTAAGGCCGCCGAAAGGAAGCTCACGAAGGTGAAGGCATAAAAGCATTTCCACAGGATATTAATTTTCATACGATGCTGACGGGTGCCGTGTGGGTGCCGGAAAGCGCCAAAAGCCGCGTCACAGCAGGCTTCCACCGGAAAATGCTGAAATGCCTCAAAGACATGCTGGAGACAAGGAGAATCGCCTTAATGGCATTTCAAATCCAGACATAGGCGCCCACCGAAACGTACGGCTTCCACCGAATCCATGGGCGATTTGTCTTTAAAGAACACCCAAAGGGTTCCCGGTACCCGTTTGCCCCCTGCTGGGTATGTTTTCTTTCGTAGCTCCTTTTTGATCGTTGAGGGAGAATCTGTCTCCGAATCAGTTCTGTCCCATCTGCCATTACCCAGGACCCCGTGAAGCAACATTACGAACCTTCAAGCACACGCTTAGTGTCAATGAAAGTAGTTCTTGCCGCGCAAAATTCCTGTATCTCCCGATTGCCTACGTGTATGAGATACACACGGAGACGAGAATTACTGCTGGCAACATCGTGGAGTTTCTTTAGACTTCGCCGTTAAGCTTTGGCAAGATATAAACTCATGTAATGATAATTTGTTGGCAGGGAGGTGTCATCTTAAGATAATGTTACGAAGATGAGCTCAGGTAATAACTGTGCCGGCAATAATGGGCCATAGAGCGACATCATGCCGTCGGAGGACTGACAGGGCTTATAAGTGACAGAGACAAATGCCACAACGAAATTTTGTCATTGCTTGTCTTCTCTGTTTGATAACTCAATTAGCGCCCAATCAGCCTTTCAGATATTGTTTTTGATGTTTCTAAAATTAATATTTATCCGTGTCGTCCTTCGGGCTCTGTTTATAGTTGTTTTCGCAGCAACAGAATTCCTGGAAAACAACTCCGTAAATAGGGACCGAAGGACGTTTGGTTCTGGTATTTTGTAAGGAATGAAAAGATGAAAGGTCTTTCATATTTAAACATGCCACATATACTACTGGATATAAAAATATCATCTTTCCAAGGTTCTGATCTCTGACCGGATTTGCTATCAGGCAGGTGCTGGACGTCTCGAAATTGTTACACAAGCATTCTTTAAAATATTTAACTTATATAATTTGCCTTAGGCTTTCAGGACATGTGTATCTTCCTTAAAGAGACGCATACAAAATTTTCTAGACTTTTTGTTGTTTTGTCAAAAATATTTAATAAAAGCCGTTGGTACAATACACGGAACTGCAATTGTTAGGCAAGCAAACAGGAATTTTTTTGATTTTGTAAAATGGAAAAAGTGTTCTACAATTTCCTGAAATTCACGATTTCAGCAAATTTTCTCCGAAGTTCATGTAATTTGTACAACTATTTTTGTGTGGTAAATTACCCATCTTATTACCCTTCCAAAAACGCACAACATGACGTGATTTCGCTGCGTTGAGTAGATCAAAAGATAAAAATAAAATAGTAATATGAATACAATTGAAATTTCACTGCAATTGTCTTTACGTTGTTTTCTCGGTCACTATCTGAAAATGTTTGAGAAATATTTATAAGACGCCCAAAAAGGTTCCAGTAGTCCATTGTAGGGTTCCTGGTCCAAAGCTAGGGGAAATGACGGTAAGGTTGAGTTATTATGATTTTCTGATTGATGTAACTCTAGAACGGGTAGATATCTATCAATTTAAAAAAAATTTAAATTTACAAATCTCATCCTGCTATTATAGTAGTTCCAGGCAAATTAGATGAAAAAAGGGTCAGTTCCAAATAATTAAAAGCAGGATTTTTGTGATACCGAAGTTTTTGAGGTCGGATATCACGTATTTCGTAAAATTGACAAAATCGGATGTGGCCTTGATGGTAATTCTCAAGGTTAAAGGTTTGAATTTTCAAAAATGAAAATCCGAGCAAAATAATGGTGATGAAGGGGTTTTCGGTGTCGGAGATTTGAGTTGACTTTGATCAGATCCCCAATGTCAAAGGGTCACATTTTCGAAACAAAAACAAGAAATTAGAAGTCAAACTTCTTAGGTTCTAGAAAGAGTTATGCATTGCTTCACGATTTTATTATTTCAGTATTGAGAAATGGTTATGCGGAATTTAATTAAAGAAAATCACTCTTAATTAAATGAAATATTTCTTTTATTCATCAATTTCCGTTAATTTGGACATTTTTATGACAGATTCGAAACCAGCTACCCCGAAAATCTCCTGGTGCGGATTTTCAGGACAATCCTGTTAAACTCTTTGGAATTTATTTTTGTTTGTGAGAAATTCAGATTCTTTGACCTTAGATACCTCGCCAAGTTCGACTCCGATCGGTTAGATAGTGATGATTTTCGTGATCTGCGACCCCAAAAATCCCAGAATCAACCACAAAATTGTTGTTTTTAATTATTGGGAATATAAATGCTAATTTATCTGGACTATAGGTGATTCTAGGCAATAGGACTTACGTCTTTTGCCGTTTTTGTATTTTTTTTTAAATTTTATCGCTTGCAAGGCTTACTAATTCTCAGACTTGACTATTCATCTGATACTTTTTCCTGATATAAGATGACGTTTCGGTTTCATTCGTCACTTAGATGTTGTAACAAGAAACACGGTATTCGCCGTTAATCGTTTCTACTATTTCGAGAAATCAATTAAAATCCTACACTTGAAATTTGAAATCCCACAAAAAAAGTAGGCGGCCGTCACATTCCCAGCCAATACGTGGTCGTTTTTATGTTTTTTGGAGCTAGTTCACCTTCGACAGCTCAGTTGTGGTTTTTCATCCAGAGTCAATATACGAGTGTAATGATGAACCAAATTAACAACAGCAAGAATCATATAATGGTAGAGGACACAACCTCCGCCCTAAACTTTCTCCTGCTTGAATATTCGTGTGGGATGTTTCGTATACGTTCTGAAGAAAAGTCAACATGCTCTACCTTCTTGCTAAAGGTTAATCCATTCATTACGATGAGTACGTATAATTTCATCAACAATTTCGGTTGTTACTATTGTGGGACATCTGGAGCAGTTAACGTTTCCACCGTTAAGAATATAAAAGCCGAATTACGGTATACTACGTATAATTTTCAGTTGATTTTCGTCTAATTACTTTTCAAGATATTAATCCCTATGAATTTGATGACATGTAATTAATCTTATAAGTACTCTGTTATTCCCTTTAGCGTGCCGAACACTAAACAAAATAACAAATCAAAATCAAGCTTACCCTACCTAATCTGCAAAAGTATTGTTTAACTTACATATGGTTATATTTTTCTTTATATGTACATATTTGACGTCGACAAAATATTTTAAAGTATGCTTAAATTTTTGGATTATTTAAAACGTGTCTAGCAAAATTAAAGGGCAACCATCTCACACCAATTAATTAAAAGAAATTTCATTTTGACGAGAAAGCAATTGCCATCAAACAACATACGTCAATTACGAGGTCAAAAGATTGCGTACATATCTACTCGTAGGTCGGTGTATCTCCCTACCTGCCGATATTCGGCGTAATGCATAGTCATGTTCAAAATGAAAGCACCGAAGCCACTTAACTTCGTTCTCATAAATTTTTAGCTACATAAAAGACATATTGGACCGTCACATCCCGGTCCCTCATCAATCAGAATCCTCAATTCAGCCTGGCAGCGAAGCATTAGCAAATTACACGAGGAGGGCTAACAACAACAAAACCCAGCCACCGCCTTCTGCTCCCAGTATCCCTCGGAAAAGAGTTGGGGAAAAAGCTGAAAGGCTGAAAAAGTGTTCAAGGTTGAAAAGTACACAGCGCTGGCACCCCATCAACAGGTTTCCGGGGACACATGACACTTTTAATCCCGGCCTGACAGGAAGGCTCTAATTAAGTCGCATTGTGCCCGCGTTCGTGGGCAAGAGATCCAGCCCGTTTACATTCGTTTTGAACTTTGCACATCCCCCACCCTCCATCGCCTTGCCACCCACCACCCGCACCCCTAAATGAATTTTTAAAGTCAATTATTAACTTCCTTCTTAATTTCTTCTTTTCAGACGGGAAAGCATTTTCACCGAACCTCACTCTTAATTAAGGCCTTTAATCATAAGTTTCGTTTAGACCTGGAATTAAATTCGTAAGTACAAAAATTTGCCTTCGCTTCGTTTTATTTTCTTTTGATGATTTTTTTTCATTTGCAGCAGTTTGTTAAATATTCATTAGCCGAAAAGCTTTCGCAAGAAATTAGGATGTAGATACGCTGACGGGAACTCTGCCCCGGCTAGAGGGCCGAGGAGCGCCCGTCAGCTATGGGGCATCACTTTTCCGGAAACGAGAGCTCATGAATACGCAGAATTAAGCCGAGCAATTGAATGCATTTCCAATTTGGCATTCGTTTTATGTTGTAATTCTCTGTCTGATTACTCGTCCTCGGGTCAGAGCGTGCATGTACTCAGCGAATAGTAGATGGGATCCGACCAAGCCGCGAGCCACCGCCCTCACTCCACCATCTCATCCTTGTTCCGGCCTGAAGTTTGCAATACAACGAAATAACTGCCTACGGGTTCTCTGCAAAAGGGAATGGCTTAGATGAAAAATCTTTTCATGTTTCGTTTCATTCAATTTTTCCTTTTTCGACATTCTGAGTCGCTTTTATGAGCACACTCATTTATTCCCCTTATTAATTGAAATGCATACATCAACTGGAGTTTACACAAGCCGTCGCTACCACGTGGGAGCAGCAAGTGTTCGAGTAGAAGATTGAATTCTGCATGTGGGCTCCTTCTTTTCTTCAAGTTGGGACTAATTCAGTGCAGTAAAAATATTGTTCTGAAAGGCTGAATGGACCCATCCTTGCGTAGCTAAAATTCTTATTTTAAACTTACAAGCTAGCTGACTTGCCTGCGGGTGTACAAGTGGGTACCTATGCCCGAATGTTCTTATTCAAAATTGCCTGAATCCGTGACATGACATTCAGGAACAAACTTTTTAAGCTACCCCTGAAAGATGAACGAGATGCCGAACCCCTACCCAAATAAATTGGATGGATTATCGGGTAACAACCCTCCCTCTAGCGCCCTGGACACCGTTTTCCACATTACTTCAGACTGGGCCTTTTTACTTAGCCCACAGGCCTCTCCTCCTTGGGACCAATGTTGACTACATTCTCTAATGACAGCTGTCCAATTTTCTTCACGACAGCGCTCCGCCCAACGGACGCAATTGAGGATCGCATGCTCGACGTCATCACTACCTTCCCACAGTGCAACCATCCGGAAGTTTCAGCCCTCCCTATCGTGTCCGCTTAATAACTGCGTGAGGTAGTAGTTGACATCTCCATGCTTACGACAGACCCACTACTCTATTATGGGCAGAAGTCCCGCAGGCCATCGTCCTTTGGACTCAACGCGGCCGGGCTGCGTCAAAATTAGAATAGATCCTATTTGGGCATCAACGCCATCTCAGTATTGTGTGTATGCGCATGCAACACACAACCTTGTTTGACGCTGAGATGCGGGATTCGACGCTGCATTCTGCTTATGGCCTTAGCGGCAGGTTTTGACTACACACGCTCCTCCCCGACCATCAACGCCAGGATAGGGTCGATTTTCCTTTTTGTGATGATGACTATGTCGGTTTTTGGATAAAGTCAAGACCAGGCCATGTGTATTCATCCTCTGGCATGTCCAAACACAGGAGCCTGTCGAATGCAATATTCCAGAGGTCTGGACTCAGGATAGAACCCTCAGATATTCGGGAGTCAGCCGTAGGTGAAATGAGGAAAGATTAGAGCTCTTGCTAACTTCAATCGCATAAACAACGATAGAAAAATGAAGTTGAGCCACAACTGTCTTTCGCAGGGTCCCGCTATGTGGGGATACAGCAAGAAATTTGTAATCAAAGGTTATCATCTATAAATTCGTTTCTGTAGATTGCTAGGGAACACGACTTTTTGGGATTTAACTCTAAATAATTTCGGGTGACCCAATCAGATATCTCCTAGCACATTGTTCGATCAAACCGATTGGCCTGCTGAGGTAAAGCTGTATATGATATTGTCACAATGGAGGTTAAAACTGGAATCTTTGAAACCGTCTACAATGCCATTTTTGTAGTAGCTAAATAGAAGCGGTCCAAGTATTGTGCCTTGAGGTACGCCTCGCATTAAAACTTTTGTGTTTGAGAAGACATTATCAACTTTGACATGCTGACTTCGATCATGCAATAAGTTTCTTATTAGCAAAACTGCTGATGAGTAAAACGAGAATTTCTATGGCAGTAAATTTATCTTTGTCCAGTTTTTTGTGGATATCAGTTGTTGTATAAGTCGTTTAAAAGCTGTTTTGGACGAATTATAGACTACCAAAAAATTTATTAGCATTAATATGCTCCAGTGCTAGAGTATAAATTATTTTTTCCAGCACTTTACTCAGTAGGCATAGTATTTTGGGTGAAAGTCACTCGGCTGAAAGGGAGTCGATGCTGGGAAGCGTAGAGCTTGTAAAACAAAAGTTGTAGATATGACAATGCCCGGCCACATATGGTAAACCCCTCCTTAGTTGCTTTAGTACATAATAGAAACAAATATAATAGAAAAGTTAGTTAGCATAGTACAGTCAAATATAGATAAAGTATTCGTAAAGCATATTACACTTGTTACAAGTCGAAAATTCTTCAGCAAAAAAAACCATTTACTTTTAACCACATCTGCTTTTAAATTCCTTTATTGAAAGTATTTAAACTTTTAATTAAAAAATATTGGCAGGAAGCGTAAAAGCACAAATCATCTCCTTTAATGACACTGAATCAACAAAGAGTCAGTTGGATAATCGTATAAATCAATTAAAGGCCATTTGTGTATATCTCCACAAAATGGATCCTCGATCATTTCGTAAACGGTTGCAAAGAGGAATTTTACTTATCACGCTTGTGGTCATAAACGAAAAAAGCAATATTCCATAAAAGTAATTTAGCTGGGGCAGCATCATGCGACGGCATTTAATAATACAATGGAGCATGGACAATTGCCACATTAAAAATTTCTCATGATATATCCGGGGACACTGTGCCCTATAAAACCAGTGGGATTTGGCGGGAGCGCTCCCGTCAATAACAAGACACACTTCATGGGGCACTGTCAGGCGATAACAATATAAATTTGCAAATCATGGGCCAAAGGGAATATATCAGGCATGTAACTGAAAATCACGCCTAGGAATATGCTGTCCAGATAATGCTGACATAAATTATTCAGGATTTAAACACACATACACACACACCCCTCCGTGCACGCGGGACACCACTGTAACTGTGGAGCGCCGAGCGGAGGGCGAACCAGCTAATCCGGTGCTCCCATAAAATTTTATTTCAGCGAATATTTTGCAACGTTCCAATGTAAATGAGGCCCTAACATGGTCGCTTTGATTATGTCGGCTCAGCTATCAATACGCCATGTAGCACATTCCCCAGATAGCCGCGGCGCGCGTTCTTGATTGGGGGGCATTTAATGAATCTTTCAGCGAGCTGTGACCAGAACTGTATGCAAATGAACATCTGAATTCTGAATTACCTAAATTGACCATAGAGTATTTGCAGGCACTAACAGTATGTCGAATTGGAACTTTGCAGCTCTATGAAGATAAATTTTGCGGCAATGGTCGCTCAGTTCCGGGAGGATTGGGGCAAGAATGGATGATGGTCATAAATATATCTTCAACTATGGAAAATTATTACATTCCCTGAAATCATTGCATACTTCAGTACTCTTTAATGGATAGATGAAGAGCATGTCAATTAACGTATTGTGCTCTTAATTCCGTCAGGCCTTTAAAACTTCAGATTACGGAGTAATAATTTTGAATGCTTGGTATTAAGGTAGGAGAGATAGACTCGATTGGTATCGATGCAGAATGTCACCCTTTAACACATCCTAGCATTGGCTTTTTGTACAGTCACTTTCAAAGCATAGTACGTTCACAGTAATGATAGACAATTGCTAAGATTAACTGCGTTACTTCCGATTTCGATGAATTTGAATTATGTTTTAAAGGAGGTCATGCTGAGAAAGTTTGCCTTTAGACATATACCGCGGAAACTTACAGGAAAACAAATACACGCATACAGGTAAATTTCAGTCAGTAGACATGTTTCCTTGCGTAACCCTGAATTTTTTCTAGTAGGTCTCCGCGGCATATATCCAAAGACCAACTGTCTCCGAATGACTTCCTTTATGAAATATTTCAATTTCTTCGAAATCGTACGGGGGGAGCCCCTTTTCCGAATTACGTCCTCGGCTTACAAAATTGCGTGTATTTTTCGGTTTCTATAAAAACTACGATAAAAGTAATGGTACCAGCGTAGAGGGCTAACAATATCGCTAGATCCGTAAGGGAATAGGAACTAACAGCCCGTCAATGCCGCTGGGGGTTCGTTACACTGTTTCAAAATTTTATATACGGCACTTGCTATATCACTTCCACTTCTTCCAGCAGTGATCTCGCTCCAAATGGCACAGCACACCTTTCTTATTAGTAGAAAGATGGCCAGTCATGCTGCAAATAACAAATTTACTTTTGTAAAAAAAAATTGCTGACTTCTGCCTTGGAACAGGATGAAACATTCTCCAGATCAAAACACAATACTGGATTGTACTTTTTCGGTCTTTATCACGGTGTTTCCTAACAGACACCTTTTCTATTTTGTGTCCATTTATCTTCTCTTCTAAATCTGATGTTAATATATGGTATGTCCTTCTTTCTAATTTATATCAACCACCTAACACAAATCGCATCTGTCTTTTTTTGATTTATGAAAATAGATATTGAAATCATTGCAGAATATACATCGGTGTACTTCTTCCTTAACTGGGCGCTTGTTCTCTTCTTCAATCCAAACATTATACAGAGAATACATTTTTTTCATGGTCAAAAAGCCTTCTAAATATTCTCTACAAGAGTCTTTCCTGCAATAGTATGATGGAATCCGGGGAAATTAATTAATGTGCTCCTAAGTAATCAATCTTCTTCAGCTGTGGCGCTTTTTGCATGTTTAACTTGTTTAGTGGGTTCAGTAGTATTTGAGACATTATTTTTTGTCTTCTGAACATTAAACATTGGTTTCTGGCTAGTCACTAAAGTGTCACAGAAGAAAATTCTAAAATCTTTTATCTTCCCACTATTCATAGTGAAGGAAAACTGGTAGTTGACCTTTTGTCCGGTTGTAAACAACTCCTTGCTTGCCCTAATCTTCTTTTTCGTTTCGGCATTAGCTTCTTTCGACTGGACACACAGTTTAACTTCTTATTTCGTTCATCTTTTCGTTTATTACACTTACGTTCTTGTTCATTTCTCTGTCGCTTTCGTGATCATTTGTTAGGTTGTGCTTCACACTCAACATTTCTTTGATTAATGATGGACACAAAATTACTACCTAGTATTGAGGGGAAGCCACATAAACCCATAGCAAGAACCGCGAACTTGAGTTGACAGTGATGCAGACAGCTGACGTGGAACTTTGGTAATAGACAAGTCGATGTTTTTACTCTAAGCAAAAGTTCTATGTTTAACATATTAATGAAAAACAACATAAGACTATGTAAAATTTAATATTTTATGTAGTAAAAGTCCTCCCATCTTGTAGATCATTTTTAGAAAATGTAGCTAATGACAGATATAAACGTGTAGCATTCTTAACTTAACTTAAGATAAAGGAGCATCTAAAAAAAAACGGCAAATATTGTAAAGTATGTACATACATATATTAACGTCACTGTTCTTTTAATGGTCAATAATATTATTACATCCCCCTTAATTTCATGGGTCAGAGTATTAACCTCAACCCCAAGCACATAGTAAAATGCATCAGAAAAGTTCATTTAACCGGCGAAATTATCCTTGCTGAAGGCGAAATAAGTTTAAGCTGTTACCAAGCTATTACATCGAAAACCTTTAGAAACACATTACGTTAATGGCTTCAAATAAAGAGTTTAATTAAACCCGACTATCTCGAGGAGTTCTCCGAAAACAAAACGTAAACTCGCTCGAAACAAAATTTAAAACTAACAGAAGTAGCCTCATCAAATCTTATTATTTCAAAATGGGGAAACTTTCTCAGTGGAGCTAATAAAATTCATCCGACTGATATAAAACCAAAACATTTGCCTTCTCTGACTGTCAGTGCGGCCAATAGGGCAAGGGAGCGTATAGACGCAGGATAACCTTGCCTCCATTTGGGCGAATTATCCTTGAGTTTTCCTGAAAAACACGCTTCGCCTCCGCTGACTGTTTTTGTTTCATTACTCTCCAAAATCGTTCTCTGACTTTCTCAAAATTTTATTTGTTGACCTCGAGGGGTTGCTCTCTTATTGTCTCATCCGTCCGCTTCTGACGAATAATTCCGCCCCTAAAACTCACTGTTTTACTTTTCCAGTACTAAAGCAAATTGAAAGCTCAAGAAAAATATAAAGTCGCGCGGAGTTCTTCGTAAAGTCATAGTTTGCTAACTTCCTCCGGAAAGGGTACTTGATGCCCAGCGGTAGCAGTGCATAATGAAATGATGAAATCGCAAAGTTGTTATGATATGCAAACGCATCCCGCTAACACTGGGTCTGCGCTAGTTCCGTAATGGCGTAATATACCAGTTGGGAGCTAGCGAATCTTATAATCTTTTCGTCTTAGTATTCGGTAACCCGTAGAAGAATCTGCAAGTCGGGACCTGTAACCCTTCACAAAGTATGACAAAAGAGATAATTTTGAGATCATTCCCTACTTTGCATCGCGTTGCTAAAGTGACGTAAGAAGGAGCAAATTTTAAGCAGGAGGTATGACACCATCCGTGCGGAAGTAAATCGGTTATATAAGGAGAGCTGAAGGACTGCCATCGCCGGAGACTTCATGCGTAGTAAAAGGACTGTCCCTTCGTCCGGCTCAAAGTAATATCAAAGTACTTTTACCCATGGGTGAAAACTAATTGCTAAATAGTACTGAAATGAATACGTTGAATATCCTGGCAGCCGGGACGCAGTGGCACATGACATCCCTGTTTTCAAAGGGAAGCAATGCTACCGATCCCTTGTGCTACACGTATATCCGGCACTCCGAATGTACCTCTGAAGAGCGTTGTTATGCCAATCTTGGATATTGCCCCAGCAGAGTGCGGAAACGTGTTGATTTGGTGCGGATTCGTGTTGGTGACGTACACACGTGTACCAATCGACGGAAACTTTGTAGAACCAACAGATATGGGGAAGATGATACTCTGCAGTTTGGTATGGTAGAAATGAAGTTTATAGGGAATCCATTGCAGGCGGGTTATTTGAAGCCCTTTAATTATGTAAATTCAAAAAGCTATCGTTCGCCGGGTTACAGGGGCTCATAATGCTACACAAAGTGGAAGTGTTATCATGTATCGTCACAACAGAGACGTATCGTTACCTAATTTGGTGCAGCGAAGTTTAAAACAGGTATTGAGGAAGTAATATGCCGCGAGGCGTATAATTTTGGTGTACCAAGCCAGCAGAACGTTGACGTGACGTACTTCGTTGAGAGCTCGAACGATATCAAGTTTCCAGGAAATAACACGTAAACGTGAACTTCATTGCATACACTAAAAAACGAATTTTGTTTAGTGCTCTCTTGTTTATTGGCTTACTGTCTGATCGATAGCACTGATAGGAAAGTGAGTTAACATCGGAAGCATATCGTTTAATGTTAACCTTCTAAGAGCCAATAGACTTACCGATGAATTTCTATCGACGATGCGAACTGTCCATCTACGCCCAATTAACTCCTTGTCGACTTACTTCAATACCTTAACTCCTTCACTCCTGGCACGTCGGTCTACTTTCAGAACCGACATCAGCATTACTTCAAAACCAAGTAAGTTCCTCATACCGTTTTGGCCACGACTTCTTATTTCTCTCTTACAAAGTCAGGATTGGTAACCCTACAACCCAGCAAACGATCTACTTTCGCAATCTTGACGCTGCCGATATTTCTTATTTGATAAGTGACTGTCAGTGCTTGCTTTGGGACTCACTGTATAGCCTGACGTGCATTAATAAACAGGCGTGTTTGTTAAACTCATTCATTACTACCTTATATGACAACCATGAGGAATAAAGTGGTTTGTAAGATGCATGTTGCCAAACGGTTGTACTATAGTCAAAAAATTAGTTCTGAACTGCCTAGTGATAAATTGTGGTGTTGTCAATACAATTTGGCCTTTCCAGGTCAGCCATTTCGCTTATAGGGCCATATCTGAGTGAAAGATCTTAAAGGGTGATTATACGTAGCAAGCCTCCATCTCAGCTGCTCCATTTAGATGGAGGAGTGCCCCAAGGATCGATCCTTGGACCGCTTTTTGTACGATTTGTACATAATCAATATACAATCTATGGTACGCTATGTAAATTTCCACCGTTATGTGGACGATGTATAAATATATTTATGCCATCCGGTTGATTTAGTGGCGAATTGCATAAGGGAAATTAACCAAGATTTATTGGTCTGGTCTGCTGACAATGGTCTTCTCATTTTGGAGCGAACATCTGTGTACGATTAGGTGCAACCAAACAGCAGTAGTTTGACTGAACCTAACTGTACAGGAGATTGGCAGCAGCTCGTTAGAAGCTAACTGCCAGTGAAGTTTAAAAGTGCTAACTTGTTGTAGAGTACTGGCAACTTCCAAGTGCGGGTGCTTCTTGTACATCCTCCCAGCTTCAGTGTAGATATACTATAAACTATGTGTACGCAGTTTCATGATCGTTCCGCTGTGTTAGATTCTGCCTGTTGGTGGGTTATCTTCTGGTTTGATATGACACGTCATGATGGCGATGACCAATAGAATTATGAAGGTAAGCGAGTAACCCAGGATGTAGTGATGGAGGTGATGGTTATAGAGATGTCTTCTGGTTAGTCCTCTTCTTGGCGAATTCTTGAAATACGGTTTCTGATAGCTGCGTAAGCTGTATTGTTGGGTTCCCAGTGTTGTTCTATCTCTGATAGGGGTATAGGTGGTTAGTTGCGTGAAGATGATACCTCGCTGATGTTCAAGCTAGGACTAAACGATGTGTTTAGGTGCGTGGAATATAGTCCGTGCCCGCCTATAGTCATGGAATCCTGCTTAATCTCGCATTCTGGCCTTATTGTGAGAATGCCTTCTCTTGATAGAGTCTTAGAGAAGTCGTTTGCTCCACAGACAAAATTGAGGGTGTGCAGCTTCTCCATGACCTATAACCATGCGTTTGATGAATGCAGTTGTACCCAGACCCTTTTTGGCTATATAGTAAGTAAAGTACGTCTGGTGAGAGTTGTTTCACATGCTTCAGTAGGTTAAGCTCGCATCGTGACTTAATGGAATTGCTGGTGTATATGGGATGATTTCTTTGACACAAATGTGTGTGTGTCTAGCTGTGTACATTTGTATAGCTCCATTTGGCACGCGGGTAATAGTTGTTTCGATGCAGATTGGTAATCAAGTAGGGTGTCTCTGGCTGAATGAAAGTAAACAGATCCTCATGTTGTGTTGGCACGGGTACCAGGTGGAAGAATTGATATCTTTCATTTTGCATCAATGGCAAACTTATTTAGAAGAGGATGCTTGAATCTGTCAGTCGAGAGGAGACTGTCATCAAACTGTATAAAAGCTGCTCTGTATCTCTTCCACTGTCCGGTAGTGTTAGTGTAGATAGAATATTTTCTTTTCAATATGAATCTAGTTTCAATGGCATAATAATTAGTGGGTTTATCCGCCGCAAATCCGTTAGTACATCTATGTATAATACTGCCTTGTGGTCTCTCAAGGTTATTGTATAGAGTACTCAAGTTGTAAGTGATGTTATTGCAGCGAATGACTGTTACGTTTGATTTTTAACCAACTTTAGTTGGTGCTTCTCGCTGTTTTTAATACTTCCAAATTTTCAATTAAACTCCTCAGCATAGTCTTGGTCCAGAACGCCCAACAGGTAATTAGCGGCTATTTCTATTATATTCAGAAGTGATCTTCGTAATTGCTTATTCTCTTTGTGGAGGAGTTTGTTCGTTTGTTCGGTTTGACCGCATTTACACGTTCGGACTCTTATTCGGCTTAGTCTTCGATTTCGCTTTGCTCTGTCTGTTCCTATTATTTCCCTCATTATAGTTCTCGAGTCTCCGCCGGCATGAGTTCGTATTTGTAAATGGGGTGTTTGTATTAGCTGGCGTTCGAAATGGGCATATATTCCCTTGCAACATTTTTTTTTGTTTTGTTTCATACTTTCCATTTTTTTTCCTTTTATAATTTTTTTTTCAGATAATATGTATGTAGTAGGTAACTGTCATGACATGATAAAAGAGGAAGCTCATACTAGTAATTTTACAAGTATGTACATTTGTTAAGGAAGATCGTAGTATTTAACGCACTTGTTATGGTTCCACAAGTAGGAAAAGGCAAGGTGCTTTATTATTAGTCTTCGCTAAATGCGAAGGTTCCGCATGAGGTTTGATCATTGAAAATTCTCCGCTTCCGCCCATTCCCGCATTTTGTTTGCTCGCTCTCGCTCCCGCTCCCGCTCCCACTTCAGCGGGAAACGGAACCCTTAGTCGCTTACCCAATGGAAGATTTCAATCAGCAGCTTCAACAGAGGAAGGAAGTACATATAAAGAACCCGCGTTAAGTGTGTTGGTCTAATTAAATTAAGGCTCTCTTAAATAAAGCTGGAAGATAAATTAAAGTTTTCCAATAATGCTCGCTGTTATGTTATATTAAGAAAACGTCCAACGCCGCCGGCTTATCCCCCAATTCCACTGCCCCCCAGGTAGTTCACGGTGAAAACTGCAGCTTTTGTCGGCTATTATCCCACCGGAGGCGCCGCCGTCGTTCATTCTCCTTGCCCTAGGAAAGATGTGAAGACATCGAACGGTTGCACTACTTCCTCTCGTGTATTAATCAAAAGTTTAATTTCTTAAAATATTGTGTTCATCGGGAGAAGTGTTTCCTGAAGGGATTAATTACTGCGCCTTATTACGAGGTCTTAATATCTTCCAGCGGACGGGAGTCGGAGCTTCCAGCCCACTCGCTCCGTCTGCGTATCAGGACTCATTTCCCAGAATCAATTAGATTCATGTAATTGTTTCTGTAGCTCAGGACAGCTTATACAATTATGTGCTCCGACGTTATAGAAACAGCAGGACTCCAACAGGCCCCTGTGGCCTTCGTTAGAGCAGCACCAGGCGAGGTTTAAAAAGGAGCAAATCCTCTTAATGTGTTTTCGCTTTTTCCGCTCTCAAGGATATTTTCCTTCGTTTGGATTCTCAGTCTCCTGTCTATGGCTCATTTTTTTTTGTCTGAAAAAAAAATGCGTCTACGGCTGCCTCTGCCCGGCCCGTACGTTTTCTTGTCCATCTTCCTGCTGTTTTTCATATTCTTCTTCATTTTCTTCATCTTCTTCCATCTACACCTTGAAGAAGCACTCCGGCGCGCCACCTCCATCTGGCGGTATATGTATACTCCCGCCTTTGATTTGTTCCAGGCTACAAATCAATCAATTTATGTGCGCGCAAACTCCCATTTACAGTGCGGGCTTCCCGGGAATGCGAGGAGCCTAAATCAAAGGATATCCCCTGCAGCACTCAATTGACGGCGCCCGGACAGAGTGAAAATAAAGAGGGCTTAAGTAGAGTGTATGTGACAACATATTATGGCTGTTTACAAAACATTTAAATTAAAGTCTTTTTTATGGGCTCTGGTGGGAGGGGCCGGCGGGCGCTAGCTGCCTAGGGCCGTCGAAGCGTATTACGGTCTAAATCCATGAAAAATGTCTTCTTCACGCAGCCCCGCGAATCCCATTTTATTTGCTCTTTTTCGTTTACTTTCGGGGCGCCTTAAAGACTCCTTAAAGCGCGCATCGTGAGGCAATTCACAGGCTTTGCGGCTGCCGCCTTCTTGCCAAATTCAATTATTTTGAGCGTGTTCGGGACGCTAACTATTAGATGTCTCTAGTTGGACCGTTTTTCGTAATGTCTAGATCTTATAGCGGCCCTGCCGGGTCTTCGCGGTGTGTTTCCAAAGCCACGAAGAAATAAAATTGGAGCCATTCGCTGGTTTACATCGACAAGTGTGCCGCTTAAAATTCAGCTGCAATTGCTTTCGCCCCCGCTGTATGTTGTTTTTGTCACTCAAAGGCGCGCTTTCTGCTCTTTATCACCGAAGTCGAAAGGCGAGAGGCGTATTCATCAGCACTCTAGCCCCCACTCACCCTTTGCTTTGGCTGGATTTCCCTTGAAGGCTCGAAGGCACTCGATGTGCGCCTTAAAGTTGTCCTCAAACAATCGTCACTTCGTTGCGCGGCACAAAGCGCCCCGGCAAAGTCGTTTGGCACATAAATGCGCCACTACGGAAGCAAATAAAGTCACATTTGCCGGTGGAATAAAATTTGCATGAGCCAAAGTCGCACCCAGTGCTTATGGCAGTTTTGGCCTTTCCGAATATCTTTTCTTTCCGCGCCCCGGATTTTGGCCCGGCGAAGACGACGACCCCCCGTGATGGCTGCCTGTGCCACAAACCAATTTAGCACACAAAGGCACGTCCACTTTTATATTAAGGCCTATTCCGGCGGGCACTGGCACGGCGGTTTAAAGGCCCACAGCCATTCCATGTGGAAATGACAAAGTCAAATCCTGGATTAGTTGGATTTTTTCGATTCCTAGAAAACCAAGGAGCGAGCGGAAAATCGAACCATTTATGAATGTAATAATTCGCTTCAAGGAACTCCCGGCCGATTATGGACATATGTGAACCGAACGTTTAGGCGAAATTGCTTTTTGAACTCGGACAAATTTATGGCGGGGTTAGGGTGGGGAGAGGTTTTGATTTGAAATTTTATACATGTGGGCCGACAGGCACGAACGGATCCTTCCGGATTTAATATTAATGGGATGGGGCTATCCAAAGCGGACGCTCGAGAATTTTTATATGCTGCCCGACCTATCCGTGTCCGTTCGGTTGAACTTCTTCATTTCAACTTTAAGTCTAGTGGATGTCGGTTTGAATAACTTTACTTCAGTTCTCGTCTGAAGTAGATTTTTTAGGCCTTTACCGTCACCTGGTAACTTCTGTTGAATCAAGTGCTATCATGTTACTTTCGTTCACTCAGCTCACCCGTACTTACACTCCAGTCTCCATTAGAGCACAAAATAGAAGTGGGACGAGCTTCCATGGCTTAGGGTATTTCATTGTAATTGAAACCTCCAAGGTTACGTGTTTTTATTTTTAGAGCTAAGCACCTCATTTCAAAATAAGCCTCCACTCAGCTAAAGTCATTGGCTGCGATGCTCGAATCTTGGATTGGCTTGGATACAGAAATATCACATTTACATATATAGACACAGTCCTTTAACAACGAGGATTTTAAATTTCTTGTGAAAGCATCAGCATCTCTTTCGTTCATTTCTTACTCTGGCACACGTCCTAACGAGGTGTAATTGGCTCGAGTGATTTTCAATTCGCTGTAAATTTAAAGTTAAACAGAAATAATCTTTTTTAGTATAACCAACAAACTTTCGCTAAGGTCTAGGACTATATAAGTTATATAACGGTATTAAGATATTGCATGTAACACAGCTTACCAGAAATAGCCAATGATATACAGGTAATTTTCGTAACGGAAATGTTCTTCTCGTTTCGTTTCTTTGGTGTGTGGTGTGCCTCAAGGATTCATTCTTGGCTCGTTACTTTTTAGTTTGTACATAAACCATCTTCCTGAGGTGATTAATGATGTAAATATACATATGTATGCTGATGATTTTCAGGCCTCATTGAGGATTAAGAACTTTTTAGTGTCTACAAATGGTCACAAGATAATGGACTTATACTGAAAAGGTTCGCGACCTTGGTGTTATTTTGAAGAGTCGTATGAAGCGTTGTGACCACATAAGCTTCACTATTTCTAAGATTTATGCTGGTTTGAGACGTCTCTAGCTCTCGGCTGATTTTCTTTGCCGCTCTTTACGTTCGATGCTAGTAAAATTGCTACTGTTGCCATACTTCCCAAGTGGTCGAACCGTTTTTAGCAGATTGGACTCAACGGCGATTTTTTTTATTTGTCACTTAATTTATTATTCTCACTGTTTTACCTAATTAGTATTTTATAATAGTACTCTTAATATGTTAATTTATTGATTTAATAATAATAATAATTTTATATTTTAGTACTGGGCAACGATAAATTAATAAATAAATTCTAAATTCTAAAACATGGGCTGTATTGGCATCCATAGTGTTTCATATAATAATCTTAACTACAAATCTATATTATTATTATATTGCTATGGAATCCTGTTGACGCACGCTCGACTTGTATCTGACTTTTTTTTCAATTGGTGTGGGTCTGTAAGGAAATTATTTAAACTATGGCATGCATCGCTCTGAAACGCCTAAAAACATTAAACCGTGAGACTGTACTGAATATAAAAGCCCTGGAACACGCACGACCGGAGTTTCACATAAAGAAATAATAGCAAATGAATTTGAGTAATGAACAATCAGATTAAATTTGGTAAATTGGAAAAGCAAAAAAAATGGCGCAATCGCCTTCTCCACATATTTGTAAAAAATATTACATAGGCATGCAAATTGAAAATTAATGAGAAAGTTTTACATCATGTTTCATGGGATTTTATTATTTAAATGATTTCAAAATGTCAACATATCAGCGGATTTATCTCGGAGTTTTCGCTTCACTAGCAGTGAATACTCGTACATTTCACATTGTCCACGGGAATAATTTTCGCGAACACTGCGAAACATTCATTAACCCTGAAGTTGCCTGTGCAATAATTACGTGTTTGCATGGTGCTGCGCAGCGGGCGTATGTTTATTTCACAAAGGTTCCGCGAGAGCGCAGGGAAATGAAATAAAAAATCCAATCTGCGAACAACTCTCATGTCAACATCATTAAAATTAAGCACAGAGGAATTTTTATTAAAACATCTCGGCAGAGGAATCGGTAGGCGCAGCACGGCGCGGCGCGGCGTATCAGGTCCGGAGTGGACCCGAATCAATTAAAATCGACTGGCGGCCTTGTTATTACATGACAGCGAGGCTGCGCATCTAAAATACTTTAAATTAATGGAAAACCGAACCTGCCGTGTAATTCATCACAGGGCGGACCTCCAAAGGGTTTACAAGAGGCCAATATCGCCGGAAGCGCGATGGTAGGTCGTGGTCGTGGAGGAGCTAATTAAAATGTTGTATGGCAAAATTACCCTTTTTCATGCATACGTCGGAAATACCGCGACTTCTGCTATGTCATCGCAAATTTGTTCATCGTCAAGAAGCTACCGCGAAAGTGGGATTTCGCGATGTCTGTAGGAAATGGGTGTCGCGACGGAACGACAAGTGTCCTTTATTCTCGGAATCGGAATTAGCGCAGCTTAGCAAGCGAATGAATGTCTGAGCGCTAGCTGATCTGGTGGAATCAGACATTTTTAATTAACGCGCAAATATTTATTTATCGACCCAAACACCCGTCCGTGATCTTCCGTTCCAGTACTTCCGGCGGTGACTAAGTAGCTGTACCGAGTCTCCGCACCAAAAATTGCTGGTACCATCCACATCTGCGATTCTATCTGAGAATCATGAGAAAATGGCCGGAATCTCCAGCGATAATACCCGGCCGTCCCCGTTCGCTTGATGCTCCTCAGCGAATAAATTATTTACTTTGGACAGGGTTCTCCTTGGCAGGAAATTAAAAACGAAGTAGGCATATTGATTCAAACGAGTTGAAGTGTTTATCCACCATTCCATTGGCCTGGCTCTGGATAGTACACCAGGCTGAATTAATTGTTGGGTGGTAGCAAGTGAAACTACCTCAGGAGTAAGTATTTCAACGGAATGGGTCCACCGTAGTAACAGCCCCGGATATACGGTGTTAAAGCACATCTCGACAATTTAAGTCGTGATTGTGGCCTAAACTGACTTTTTATTTTTAGAATGGTAAGACGTTCTATATTTTTCCGGAACACATATCCTCAAAACCTAATTAAATACACCTTTAAAACAATCATTATTTTCATCTTCTGTAGAATCAGTAATAATTATATGCAGATACATACAAAAATTCAAAATCATGAAGTTGTTCAAAAATTGCGCCAAACCTTTAGTTCTTGGAGCTTGAGAACAAGAGAATACACCAAATGGCGGTTATAAAATTGCCCCCAGCTCTCACCCCTTCCCAAACTGTTAGACGGAACCCAGTCAGTGTGTAAATCGCTTGTCTTTGTTTTGAGCTTAAATTGACATTGTTTTTCGCGTAGTTTAGTTCAGAGAAAAAACATCTTATGAACTTGGCAGGAGAAGGTGTGTACTTTATTTTAAAACATTTTTTTTACTTTACAGTGTCTGTGATATATAATTGTGAAAATAGTATGGTAGCTTCCCTTACCAGGGATAGCTATCATATGTTTTTAGTTGATGAGTTCTTTTTTCCTTTTATAGTGGTGGTGATTTATTTAATACGACAGACATAAATAGGGTGAAGTACTACTCGGTTTAATGTTCGCGATTGAAGCGGGGGATATTGAACACGGTTTTGTGACTTGTACTCTGAGACAAAATTCCCAATATATTTTAGACGATAATTTTCTTTCGGTTCCATAGCTGACTAGATCTTGGTGGAAAAACTGCCGTAGCTTGCCTTAGTGCCGGCAGCTAAAGCCACCGTCACAATTGCATACAATTCTTATGAAATTATTGTTTTTCGTTTAAAATCTCAGAAAAAGTGTTTTTGTTGGAAACATCGGGAGATCGAGCTATAATTGCTCGGACCCGGCGTTTCCCGGGATACTATTAAATTTGTATTCCTTAATTTTACAACGCCTCCCTACTGCACAATAGCCTCTCCTATGTGACTCAGCGGGGTGGGGGTGTTCTCATTTAATCAACCATAAATTCGTACACAATACACCCCATAAATCACTTTCACCTATTCCTAATACTTTTTTAACTGTAAACTGTAAAGTATTATTAAATTTAGTTTTCCTTATTTTACACCACCTCCTTATTGCACCCCCTCTCCTATATTTCCCAGCGGGGTGGGGGGTGGTCTCATATTTGGAAATTTGAATAACAGATTCGAAATCAGTGATCCCGAAAATCCCTAAGCGCGGATTTTCAGGGAAATCCCTTGAAGTTTAACTTTTCGATCGCCATATTGATCCAGCATCTTGATTTCCAAAATTTTGATGGCAGATTCAAAATCAGTGACCCCAAAAACCCAAACCAAAAACATAATTTTCTAATTTTCCGCAGAATATTCTTATTTTTTTCTTTCATAGGAACCTTTTGACAATAACAAACACAACAACAAAAGAATTAGCGAATTCGGTCCAGCCGTTCACCCGTGATGGCGTGACCAAGGGAAATAGGGATTCATTTTTATATATATAGATAGATGATAACTGAAATTAACATGAAACCAACAGATTTCAAGATACTCCAGAAAAACTGAATTTCGTGACATATGGCCTTGAATAACTTTTTTTGCGTAATCAATTTTAGAAGATTTTTTCAACACACTCAACACACAGTCAACACTTAGTAATTATGATCAAGCATTGTGTTTCATTGAATCATATTGAACACTAAATAATATTGTCCGGTTTCTCACACAAATACTCCAGTATGAGGCAGGGCATACGAGCTCTTTTGGCTGATTCCCGGGAACTGCTCATAAATTATTTGACTTCCCAAACTTTATTATAGAAGGAGCGAAATCATAACAATGGAATACAAATAACAATAGAACTCTTTGTCCTTATCCATGCCTATCTGTTTCTATTTTCGCATTTTTCTTTTTTTCCTCTTTCTTTACTTAGTTATTTTTTTCTGTATTATATTATATTTTAATTTTAATTTCACAGTTCTTGTTTTTCTCCGTTGATTATTGTGATATCGTATCCTTAAAAGATTGTAATCTTATGATACTGGTTAGTCATCAATTTGAATATCTCGGGTGACATGCATGCAATAAAAGAGTATGAAAACATTTTATTTTTCGATTTGGAAAGGAATAAAATGACATATAATTGAAACTGATGTAATCTCTCTATGCAGTGCATGTTCCTCCGCAGGGCTAGTCAAATTTTAATCTGTCTTCTTGCATTCCATTCCCTTTTTCGACCTTTTCACCAAGAGAACGTAGTATGCTCCTCCTTTCATTATTGTTCTTCTAGTAGTTTGTAGCTTTATTTCTTGTGGGCTCTGTTCTGGCTTCAGTAGATCCAGATTTCTGTAATATCTATTTACCCGCAAAATTCTACTACAGACACAGATTTTTATACTTAAAAGATATTTTGATCACCCTGGCAAGCTAAATGAACCTAAATCCGAGCTGACGTGCAATTTTTTATCCTAAGCCATCAATACCTTGAAAGGATATTCAAAATGAAGTCACCGGGCCGCCACCGCCATAGATATTATTTATGTGACCCAACTCAATATCGTCCTGCAGCGACTTAACTCGTCAGAATTGTGAGACAGGGATTAGCCCCTGAGTTGGGAGCATTTGGTGCAAAAGATTGCGCTAAGATTTCTCACAAAGTTCGGTCAGTCAACTCATGGAACTTGTGCTCCAATCGGTACTTAGCGAACACATGTCAAAGTGTTAGCGAGCATTTAAATCGCTTGCCGTCCGAGCGGGGGCCTCCGGGGAGGCTCAAACAATTCCGAACTCCATTTGGACATTGTTTGGCACTTTTTACTCCATATGGACACATTTTCAAACATTTTCCCCACGGCGGCCACCACAGAGCATTATCGGGGGGCGGCAAAAAATCCTCCCTTGGCATTTTATCAAAATCCCTTTCATCATATATTCGGGCAACATCTGCTTTATGGGGATGGCTAACCGAACTGACATATCGCCAGCACGTGCATGAATGGCTTCCTCAAGGCAAAACAACGCTCGAAGTGTGTGTTTCCGCATAAACTTTACATATTTTTGCATTTCAATTTATCAGGGATAACAAGGAAAACTTTTTTCGCCCCCAAGTTCGCAGCCATTGGCAGGTAGAAAGAGCTCTCCCTCTATACAATATTCCCCCCGCGCCGGTCGCCCTTATTTCGCAACGAGAAGCCAGTCTCAATGCAGACAGCCAGGCTTATTCATAGATACCCCCGGCAGGCGCGGATGGTGTCTTCGTTTTGCAAAATATGTAAAAACTATCATGGAACGGAAGAGCGTCGGAGTTTTACAGGTGATTTCAATATGTGTGCCATTTTGAATAATTCACCGGGACGCGAGTGGACATTGTTATGCGAGCCCGTAATTCTTTATTGGTTTTTTATTAGCTGGGGCCGCATGGCGGGTTTTTTGTGGGGCATCTGCAATTCAAGTTCGCGTAGACCTCCGGCTCCCTCAACAATTGCAATGTGGGGCAGGCAGGGGATGGCTTTTGTAAACGCGACTGCATGCCGTGGGAGCACAGCTCTTTTGTACTTGAAATACAAGTGGTAGGCTCCGTACTATTTGTTCTAGTGCAATCCTATCGATTTTGATTCAAATACGCTCAGGAAAAATATAGCCTCCCACCCCAGCAGGGATCCATCAGATAATGAAGGAGCTATTGTTGTCATTCTTTTCTACAATATCTGCTGTTGCTCGAAGTGAATTTTATATCTAGGGAAGCTACTTCGGGCTTTTGTGCACGACTTTTGCTCCGTAAAGCACTTACTGCGTGGAAAGTAATAAAAGCCACTTGCATAGTCCGGGCGTACATGTCAATATAAAAGCTGTAAATAAGAGAGAAAAATAGTTTTTTTGTGTCTCCCTATTCCTCCGTACAGAAGGCCCTATTTTAAGCTAAATTCGACTCGATTGCTCTCCAGTTTGGTATTTGTGAACACGATCGAATCGAGACACAAGAACTTCCATAGGAAATTACAAAAATTATGACATTTCGTGAATCTGGAGACTTATGTTCGTGCGTTTTGGTTAGCAGTTTTCAAAGTGGTGAATAAAGAAACAGAATTTTGCAGTTTTAAGGCTGGCTGAAGTGGAAGGTTCTTTCAATATGATAGCTGTGACTTCGAAAAATGGAAGTGAAGAATTTACTGTTTCTGGACTCCCTAAATGGGAACTCCATCCACTGCACCACTGAAACATCAAGAGAAAGTATCCGAACTACAGTCTTAAGAACTTAAAATGACAAAATAAAAACTAAGTCGCTTCTAATGACTTTCCTAAAATTTGAGTTCCTTAGCCTGGGCATATTTGTTTTTTGGCGCTAACTCTATCCTACATAATGAGGTCTTATGAGCCGGGACTGCGAAAACTCCGGAAAAAAAGATTTGGACGACTGTACGTATAGTACCTACTAATTAATATTTGCCTTCAATTAAAACGCCACATTCAATATTGAGCTGCCAAATACCAAATGTTCGATATCGACCCAAATCTTGATCGTTTCGAAATAAATAAAAAAAAATACGGCCCAGGTCTAGTAGATATCTATCACGGTCTACCTTTGTTGTGGGGGAATAAAATAGACGACTTTCATGATGATTGATTGGTCATATTCTGCAATATTTTCTTAATCCTTCCGAGACATTTTTCGGACCGGCTTTTCAACGTGCGGTCTGGGGTCTGGCATTGTCATGTAGCAGAATTAGTATGTTGTGTCTAGCATCCCATTCTGGCCGTTTTTGTCAAATATGTTAGTTGCAATCAATAACGGTCCGCAGTGATGATTTCGGACGACTTCACGAGTTCATAATAACCAACTCCCTTCTGATCCCCAACAAATGTATGCACATTATAATCTTCGAACCAATTCTACGGTTCCTTGCATATTGCAAATTGCAAGTTCTCCAGTCTTATGTGAAATTTCATTACAAGACTTTTCTCTTGCTTAAATTTTTCTTTAACATCAATATTTCTTTGCAAAAAAAAACAGAGAGAAAGTACAAAAAGGTTTTTTTTTGATGTTTTTTACTTTTGACTTTTCATGATTTTTCCACAACTTTTTTAACAGTCGCATATCAAAACTATCATTCCTTACGACAATCCGGAGGCTGAAATTATAGGTCGTATATGAAATATCCTACATACCCATTTTTAAAACAGATCCCGTCTGGACTATAAGTTTAGCGCTAAGCAAGAGTTTTACAAGAATTATCGTTACGATGTGTATACCTCTTTTATGATTACAACTATGTAAGTACATCCATCACATCAACCTTAGCGTGTAGAAAAAGTTTCGCCTCCTCTTTCTGTTATAAGGAGCTTTAAAGACTGCGGTACTTTATTTCTACCCATAGAAAAAATTCCCTCCATTAAGTAGGTACTTCACCTCTTCGATTCTCGAAAACTTTCCACTCTGAAGCAAAGTTTAATCTACGAAACAAATAGACTTCCTTAATTTTAAGGAACAAAGCTGACTAACAAACTGCAGATAATTTCCTTAATAATTCTCGCACACAACACACAAAGCCTTTTAAAAACACCGCCCGCCCGGGTAATCTTCATTTGCGAAAACATTGTCTTACATCTTCCCGTCCCATAAAATTTATGCAGCGTCCCAGTGGCCGGGAACATTGGTAAAGTAAATAGCCGAGTGCCGGAACATTTACTGAGAAAAACGCTACTAAGCTGTTACTTTCCTTATCTTTAAGAAATTGCCCGCGTAACACTAATTGCAACTTTGCACGGTGCCTCCCCGCATGGCCAAGTTCGCCTGCCGAGTACTGTACGGTTACGATTCCGCCGCCGCCGCCCCGGTGGGGGGGTTTGTTTTTGCTTATGTAGTTTACCAAAAGAAAAGAATAATGAGGGCGCTTTTAAGAGCTAAGTTTTAAGACAATGAAGTTACTCCCGAGTTTAATAGATTCTTTTCGTCCATTGCGGAGCAACTTTTTAATTAAGCCTTTTTAACGATAGTGCAAAAGATTTTCCCGAGTAGCTCCTCGACCAGGTCTAATGGCTTATGATGGAAGAGATTATAATCTCCGAGAGCCCTTGCTGCAGTGCACGACACAGGACCTAGGTATTGCACTTGTGCGCGTCCGTATCCGTCCATCGACCGCCCTTCACGCCAGAGCTGCTTATTTAAAACTCTGCCAATTTTACTTGGGCATAAAAGTTATAGTTAGTTAAAGAGATTTGCTTTTTTCATTTCTCAACTTGATAAATGCATTAGCACTTGAAGCAGCAAAAACTGTTCATTTGCACTTTTCAGGATTTCGTGCTCTCCAAAATTATTAAGGAAAAACAACATTCGGAGGAATTAAATTATTGATGAATGAGGATGGGAGGAACTAACTGAAGAGAGTTCTCGGGAATTGCAAGCCCTAATTATTTACAAATCAACGCTTGGAAATAAGACCGTTATCATTAGGACGTTTTTTAAAAATAATCAAATAATTTGGCAGCAAAGCCGAAAGTTAATCCTTATTCATTATACTTATCCTCTAAAGTGATTTATAATTTTGGTCTCTGCATATTGAAACTAAGAACCACATTCAAAGTCATAGATCGTAAAAACCACCACGCACAAACCTTTAAGAAAGCCCAAAGAAGTTTAAGTGTTGAATCCGCCATTCTGGTGTCTTGATGTGGAAAACTAGGCACCATATTTGAAAATGAAGCAAAAATCCCCATGTGGAACACTTTCTCCTCTCTGCATTCTCAGATTCTCTCACTAGGAAATCATATTTTAAATTTTCGTGACAATTGGCACACTGGGGTTTTTACAGTCGCTGATTCTTTTGTGTCCAGATTTATAAATTCAACTTAGTAGTTCGATTATGGGAAACCCAAAATATCACTAAATTGATTTCTTCTTCTTATTTGGTACTACAACCCAGTGTGGGTTTGGACCTCAGAAATAGGATTTCACCTGTTGACGGCGATAGTCCTCCAGCCTCTAACGCCGACACCTTATAAGTCCTGTTCAACGCAGTCCTGCCAGCAAGTCCTTCCTCTTTTACGTTTGCCAACTGGATTACCGGTGTGAATTGTGTGATGTGTCCCAGCCAGTGTGTTACAATCTTATTCTTCCATATGTCTCCATATAGGCGGTAGAGCTTGTCACATATCGTACTCTCTATCTTCCGTTTTGGCAAACAGGACTGTATATTTTATGTACAAGGATGTTCGATCAAACGAGCCAAGGATGGCTTCATCACTAGATTTAGCCTCCATGCCTCGGCGCCATAGATCAGTTTGGAACGATAAGGGATATTTGGACCGTAATTTTGAGTTCAAACTTAAAAGGGCATTTTCCTCCGGTTGACCTCCTGACGGACGGTGTCATTGCCAGAGTTTTCCATCAAGAACATGTGTTTTCCTAATAGTTTTCAGAATTGCTGATTTGAAACCTATGTTATGTAGGGCAATTATATTTAAATGATATTTACGATCGGTTTCTTTTTAATTTTAAAAAATACCTGACCAACGACCATAGTACTTAAGTTAAAATTAATCTGAAAATTACCTTAATATATTATAGTAAAACACCCTCTTTAAAAAAAATAATTCCATGCAAAATGCCAGTTTTACCGTTGCACCCCAGCGCTGAAGCAATCAACGAGAATAAAAAACACCGCGTTATGCGGATGTGCAAAACATTCCCACGGCAACCAATTATTAATTGTGTTCCTGCTTAATTAATTTATAAAACTAAAATTTCATGTACGAAACTAAAAATCTAAATAGAGCTCCACGTATCAGCAGGCGAACTCGTTTCCCTGTCCTACCCACCTATCCCCACCAGTGGGTCGCCTAGCAAAAAGAATCTCTAGTCGTGCCAGCTTCAATAAAATAAATGAAAATTTAGAAAAAATCTCGTACAGCCAACACGCCCGTGAAATCAATTAAAGCACATCCCTACAGGTGGTGTGGTGGTGGGGCAAATTCATTTTTACACCACCACTTCGTGTGGTTGTGTGGCAAAAACTTCAAAATGCAATTTGAAAACTCTCCATAAATTGGTAAATTTAAAACTCATTCGGTTTAAAAGCTCGGCCGCTCCGAATTGATTATAAATAAAAATTCAATTAAGAGGATGAACCTAAAAGCGTCGTAAATTATATGATATTCGTTAGAGCTTCAAGGTAAGAGGTCGACGCACGTTTACGGCATTTAGCGGGCTTTTCTATCGTAATGGGGCCCAAAACTGAAAATTTATCGAATTATCATTGATGTAATTTCTACTTAGGAAACGTAACTCACAGTGTCTTTCCCCCGCAGCGCCGACCACGCCTTCGGTATTTCGGCCCGGGGAAGTACTCCATTTGTGTCGATTTTGTAATTTAGGGCAGTTGGCTAATGGCTTTTGCATGAACTAGCTGAATCTGAAGCGCTAATACTTACCCTTTTGTTTTCCTTCCCTTGCAGACAACTTCTTTCTCCTAACATCCAGCAGAAGCACTACCACGTGGGAGGTTACTTGGTGGACGGCAGTCGACATGTAAGTACCACAAATCTCTGTGTAGCTATAATTCTCTTTCAGATCGACACACGCGTGTGTGTGTGTGTTGACGGCTTAATTTTGTAAATGGCACTTTGATAAAATATTCAAAGTTTCTCAAGCGATTTCAGGAAAGTTTCAAGCTGTGAGAGTTGCAAATCACACACACAAGGTACACTAGTCGAATTAATTACTTTCTAAATGTGGTCTTTGCAGCTCCGCTTAACGTAGAGTTGAAATAATACGAAATGAATTTAATATGCGGTTTTGTCACATTGAAAGTTCGTTCAATCTTTAAGGCTCTTCATTTTACCACACTTCGAGTTGCTCTTGCCGGACTTACCAAAGTTCTTCAGCAGGTTTTCTTAAACTTGGAAATATGCAAGTGGTTTTGATGACGCATAATTAATACTTCAAACTTTACAAAACTTAAATTTGAAGCTTTCTGATTCAATTTGCAATATAATTTTGGATATATGCCACCAATCACACATGCCAAAATTACAAGATTATTGTTCTCTTCAATGTGCAATCCCTGGGCTAAAATAGTGGTGATACGTGTGTTCACGCGCTTGATTGATTTTGAGTATTTGTGTGAAGGTGTATGTTTGGAGTACTTAATGACTGATTCGAGTTAAATGCAGGTATTGTGAATGGTGGAGTATTTTGTCGAGAAGGATACGCCATATTTGGGTCCGAGTCTCCCCGGATTTGTCCTATTTTGGATGGGGCGTACGGGCGGGGTTTTCTCTACAGTCGACCGACTTTTAAATCTGTATAATAATTTATTTATTACAAATTGTGTACACAAAATTTGTTTTTAGTGCTATTGAAATGGGTAATTATATATAAATAACACAATTAATCTACATACGATTCCTAAAGTGTCCGAAAATGCTACCTAAATGACTAAAAGTTAGAAATACTTATCCTATTATAATAGTAGTTATTTCGTTACATTGAAAAATAAATAATCTATGTGGTACAAAAACTTCTAAATCTAAGAACGTATTCCCTGAAAACGCGCTGTAGTCATAAATCAAGAATGAACTTGCTAAACTTGTATGAGTAGTCAAGAAATCTCGATCTTTAATGGCTAGAACGGTGGATTTATGTTCCAGAGGTCAATAAAAGATGAGCAAATTACAAAACCATTTTGTCGTACCTGGTCTGGATCTAGAAATATCGCAGGAAAAAGAAGAACGGAAGAACACATCGATATTTCCAGATTCAGATGTGGGATGAAAACTAAACATACACACATACCTACTTGTGTGAAAAGTTAACAAACCGCTCTTATATCACGTAATTGCAACTGATACAATAAATTCTTTTCATGAAATTGGTTACAATTAGTGCAATTCCAAAAGTTCTTAAAAATTCATAAGTAGGTAGGTAACTGAATAAGTAATATTTATTTGTAGCCCGCTACTGCCCCTAAAACCTAAAATTTGAGATCAGCTCCGCCACCACTTTCCAGTCTGAGGATACCTACCATACATAAATGTTCGAGCCGAGCAGGCCGACTTCACTTGAGAATCTTACTGCGACTAGTTTATATCAGAAGGTTTCATGTATCTTATTTTATAAAGGAAAAGAGAAGAAGACTAATTAACACTACAAACGTTAAATATTAATTTTTTTATTTTTTAGTACACTTGACATAAAAGCTTGATTTTTAAAAATTATTTTTTATAGTTCTTTTATTATTTACTTTTGAGGTTTTTTTGTAATTTTAATGACTTCATCCGCTAACCGTATTCCACAGGCCGAAACCTTTCATTTAAAACCCATATCAAGGGGGTTGTCAAGAAAAAGTAATCCGCCATCTTGCGGCGTCCGCCATATTGGATATACTATATTGCATTGTCACCGGACTTACATACGTGTGCAAAATATCAAAGTTCTAGATTAATCAGAACTAGTCGAAATTATGATTGCAAGATTTATAGCATACAGACAACAAGGCACGTTTAATAAAAATTTAAATAAAAACAATCAAAAAAATCCTTTGAATAGTGTGAACAGGATACTAGCAAATAGACGAGTGAGTATCTCTTCAATTTTTTGAGATAAAGTGAAATTATTCTTTTTGTGATTGGCTGTTCTCGTTCCCAGAAGAAAACCATTCTTTTTTATTTTCTATTGTAATTTATTACAGTTACGATTATCATTTTTCACAGTAGAAGAAATAGCGTGCCATCTAACATGTTATTGTTGTTCTTAAATTTTGCCAACATTTTTTCATGGTCTGTAGCTGCTTCTTTAAAAGGTGCCCTTCAAGCTTTGTAACCAAATCGGCTTCATCCGCACGCTATACTTACGCACGAAATCATTAATCGCGTCACGGACAAATGGCGAAAACCACATTCAATGTAGTAGGCCACGAGTCCTTGTAGTCCAGTCCAGGGATTGGTCACGCGACCAACTACTCACGTTCACCCTGTCCGTTGGGAGGACGGATGTCCTCCACGAATTGATCGGGCTTTTTAATCTGCTTATCGGAATAAGTCCATGTCCAGTGCCGAAATGACAGCCAATTGACGTGTTCACTTAGCTAAGCGTCAATAGGAATTAAAATCAGACCGAGCTTCCTTCCGATATGAAATGAATCGGAATAATTTCACTTGCCGGAAAGGGATCCTGGCAGCAGGACGATGGGTATGGCCTCCGGGCGAGCAGAAGTTTTGCGTTTTTATTCGTCGACGGGCACAGTGGAATTTATTTCTTTCACATCTTGAGACGTGGTGGAGCTAGTTAAACTTGGGCAGCCATAAAAATGTGAAGTTTAAATTGATAGAGTAGCTCATTGCGAATTAGCCGTGCTTCCGCCCAGCCGTGCAGTAATGGAAATTTCCGAAAAGTTTTTTTTCGAGGAATGCCTTTTGGCTGAGAGCCAATATAATAGGAACATCATCAGCAGTTCCTCTATTCGTCACATCGGATGAAGCGGAAGTTTGTTCCAGCGGAACTCCCGAAATTCCCGAAACTTTCCGGCTGCCATTAAGTTTTTGCCAATTCAACTTACGAGTACGTAAGGAGATATCGAATGAAGCCCAGAGGCCCCGTTCGCTGGACTATGCACCGCACCCTCGAAATAATTCGTACAATGGAGGAAGGGGTGGGGAGCTGCCAATTACTTAAGCGACGGCCGCCAATCATCTAATCATCACTAGTTTGGCACTGTCCCATGAAAAATACATCTGGGCGTTTCGGTCTGCTGGGATCCGTTGTCCTGCCAGTGGAGTGTATGATTAGATCCGATTGTGGGCCTGAGGAAACCTCCAGGTTATTACATTTCATCGGACGGCCATTGGCTAGAGGACTGCATCTGTCGCCGTATCCTTCGAACGACCTTTGCACTGAAGGATGCTGGGCCAGTCTGCCGCTCCTTCTGCTGACCGAACCCACTCCGACTCCGGTGCCGGCTTTTGTATTATGCATTGGCCAGGAGGATTCATCTTCGAATATAATGGCCAAATAATGCGGCGGGGAAGCAGCTAATCAATACCAGCGACTCGGCGCTGAGCCCTGAACAGGAGCGCTTTCCGCCGAAGATTATCGCTCCGGTTGTACACACAATGGAAACGAAATTAGCGTTCGAGTTCAATTACGGCTATAGAGGATCTTAATTAGTTTCGTAATTGGAATTTGGAAAATTGAATCGAACTTGAAATACTTAAAACGGGTGCTGCCAAGAAAAATAATTAATTAGGAGTATCGAGGCTGGGCTGGCTGGGCCGGAGCCCGGGCCCCATTGTCTGCTGGCACAAGTACTCGAATTACAAAATCGAAAGTAATTAAAAGTACTAATAAGATTAGGTGAGTGGTTGATGGGAGCAGCCTTGCGCACAAGCGCCTCTAACTCGGATTTCGAGGGCGTTTCAAGTTAAGCGACCCCCTCTCATGCCCCTACCGTCTGAGTTGGGGTTCCAGAAGTGGTGTAGCTGCTGTAATGCTTTGATTTCCAAAACTCCTCGAATAACCCGTCTAGAGAAATGTTTGCCAATGGTAAAGTGACGCTATGCAATTAGTGCCTACTTCATGACTGTGAAGAGGGAGGCATTCAGTATTCAATTTAAAGTCGAACAAATTTGGGTAAGGTTTACAATTTCCTTGAGTACGACTGAAGACATCGGCAAATACGCCCAAACCGTATTAAAATACGCAGGAACACGCAAGAATACTCGAATATCGTTACATGCGTCGCAACTAATGAACTTCGACATCTTTGCCTTTTTGGTTTTATGTCTTTGGCGGTACCACGACAGGCGGATATTTATTTTCTCTCAACGAATTTAGTTTCTTGCGTGGAGTGAAAATAGATGCCGTAGACATTTTAAATTTTGACTGAAATTTTTCGCCTTTGTGTACGTTACCTGCTCGCAAGAGTGTCAAAACAAAATCATACCTCCCTTGCGGTACATGCCTAAATTTTTTTTTTCCAACATTGCGTTTCTACCAATTACTTCGGATTGCATAAAGAACTTTTAGATTAAAGTCTCCAATGATTGGACAAGTGCTCAAAACCTTTCTGGAGGGTGACCAAAATTATAAAGAGAAACCAAAGACAGATTACAAGTAAAGAAAACGTGGAGTTAAGAGATTTGCCTAACATTACTCCCTAAAGTTGGACTCTTTTACCTCTGATTTATTACAAATTCAAAATTAAAAATAAAATTGCCTTTCAAGCGAACAATTCACTCAATTAAATAAATCCCAGCGTACTTATGTGCCCAACCATGTTTAAACGCATATTAGCAGAGCTCGTTGTTTTAAAATCTTCCGCCCACCTCATAAAGTTGAGTCTCCCAAAGGCTCGTTGTCAGTCGAAAAGACATAACTTCTACGAAAGAATTAATTATATTCCTTCCCTTAGCGCAAATTTAATCCACAACGTGACGCCCTTGACCGAAGTCTTAAAATTAATTTAAAGTTCCCGTGCCGCCTCTTCCAGATCATTTCATTTTTATTTAACCGAAAATGTTATCACTTCGCCTGCAAGGCGCGGTTGAATATATCCCGCACCCGCCCCGGGTCCTTATACCCCAGCTTTAAGGCCGGTCATGTATATGCGGTAAATCTGGATTAATATTCATTTTTGTGCAGACGTGGGTTAACATGCTAAATATGCAAAGCGGAACATTTGTTAGGCGCGTTGCGAAAAAGCTGGGCCGCAACAGCCAAAATGGAAAAAGGGAATCCTCGAAATCGAAAGCAGGCACGGCTGGCAAAAATATTTCTAAATTCAATTGAATGCGCGTGGAATGAGCCTGTGGGTTTTTTATGTGCGATACATCCCTTCCAGCGCGGCACAAATCAAATCGCACCGTCATACAGCCGATATTTTTGCAAAAATCGATATCACAATTTGAATTCGGAAATTAGATTCCTGTCCACTTTGGCGAATGTATCTCAGTGCGGGTGAAAAAAATTCACCGTAAATGATTTACGGGGCCATTAATAATTTTATTTTTTTTTATGCTTCTGATTCAATTACCGAAACAGGGGCACTCCGCTGAAGGCGCGACCGTTTCCCGGATTTAGCCGGCTTTTAGGCCTCAGCTTGTTTTGGGATTGTTAGTTCGCCGACAGCACTTTGGGCGTCTTAAGAAACTTCCATTAACTTTTAATTCGACGCTTTATAGCGCTTTACTTCATGGATCACTTTAGGATGCCAGGGATACTTAGAGTTCCAGCTTTAATTTATTATTTAAGGCAACCTTCACTTTGTAATTGCTCGCCATAAGCGTCGAGAGTAAATTGCTGAGTTTTAAATGGGCCCTGGTTTCGTAGGGTTTGTGCAAAATTTCATAAGCGCAATCGCCGTGAGAGTTTCACTTATGCAAATCAAATGCATTGTTTTCCAGCTATCGTAGGGGTTCCAGCTGAGATAAAATTTTTAATCTCCAGCCATTCCCAAATTAAACATAGTCCATGTTCTGGCTAACTCCTTTGTGAATATTTATGCAAAAGTTCATGGGACTTCCTTGATTTGTTTAGACGCATTACAAGAACAAACGCACGAGTAATAAAAAATAATAACTGGAAGTGGAAATAAGTAGAAAATAGCATTACACACTCAGGCTGAATCTTATAACGTAGCAAGGTGCTTTTTATTTGCTCCATCGCCAGCGTTCCGCAGTAGGTAAGGTACTGCCATCGTCAGGAGTTTTCATGCAAATTGGGGTTAGTTTTGAAAAGCTAAAAGCAAGAATGAAATAAAATATGTGTACATATATAATGCCGTTATTCAAAATGCCAAAACCAATATAGCAGTTTCTCCTGCTTTCTAAGAGTCCTCCTGTATCCTGGCATGATTTAAATGCTGTGCATGGGCGTTTCGTTCCGTCACATACATTTTGCCTCTACTATACAAGGATTCGTTGCATTCATCACCCATTTGGTCTAAGGATGCAAAAGGTGTATGCACCTTGACGAGGTGCTAAACCACACCTTCCCACCAATGCAAAATAAGCATATCCGCTCGTTTACAGTTAAGGAACTCATGGTAAGTTCCCTTAATCGAGCACTTACTCAAAAGAAAGCTAGTTTCCAGTTCGTGACGTGAATTACCACGCGGAGTGAAAGAGCGTGTAGTCACGTCCATGCCACATGGAATAGCTTCGTAAAGTGACTAAAGTATGTGGTGTAATTTTCGCAGTTATTTTGCGAAACTTTACTCCAACAATTTTGAAATGTGCTTTGAGTACGTAACCTTAAAGTCTTGGATTGGGTGGAGTATCACCTTTAATCGGTTTTTTTTTTAGAGTATGTTATGAGTACAGTATGTTACCTGCAAAGAGCCTCCTATAATTTTGATTTATCTCTTTGTTTTTTTATTTATATTATTTATCTCTGCAGTGCGAATATTGACAGAATTTTTTCCATGAAGTACGAATTTACAAATGAAAATACTTCATCACGTAAAGTTGTTGAGAAAAAAGTAAAAAAATTTTTTTTTTGTGATTACCTAAACACCATAGGTAAATCTTTTTTTGAGATATAATGACGAATTGAATAAAAACACACAGCAGTTATAGAGTTTCTTTTCACTTAGACAATTTGGAGCAATATATTAGCAGAATAGTTTTATAAATAAAATAATAAAAATGAATCCGAAGAAAATTCTATTTTTCTCATTCTACCCCGTAACGGAAAAGTAGAAATTAGCGGACCTAGAGTCGCAAATAAAATACCTTTTATCTGTGTTTGAATAAACCGCCCTGTACATTCGAATTAAAGAGATTTATTTTAATAAGCAATTGGAATCTTACCAATACTATTATTTGTTATTTTGTTTGGTTTCTATCTTATCGACAGAATAGGGATAGAGAATATGTCTACAAATAAAGGGTCTTTCAACAAGGACGCCCGACTTTTAAATGTTAATAAACCACGTTGTGTGTGAGATATCCACTCTATTTTTATTTTATATGAAAGAATATTTTATGGCATTAAGTATGGAATATAACATCGTTCAAATGTCCACCGCAGCTCTGTTTGGTGGCACGTATTCGACAGGTCCAATTTTCGATGACTTTGTCGCATAAATCTGGCTGAATCGACGCCGCACGAAATTACCATGCCCTTAAATAACTCGTGGAGAGTGTCCATCGTGACATGCGCTGTGTGGCACGTAGCGCCGTCCAATTATCCACACATATCAGTTGAGAACAAGAAGTTGCTTATCATTGATTTGTAGCACTCGCCGTTGACGATTTTGGCAATGCCTGTTTCGCTTTGAAAGAAATACGGACCGATGGTTTCGCCAGATCAAAATCAGCACCAAACAGTGGCAAAGTGGATCGCAGTTTGTCTAAGTCTTATGTAATTTATTCTTTTTAATTACATTCTTTACTCTGGTGCTCTTTTTTGCATATGAAGAAAGTCATTATCCAGTTTCTTTTTTTATATTTTCAGGATATCGAGCATTGCTACTACCACGGTACCGTGAAGGATTATCCCGGAGCGAGCGCAGCTTTTCACACGTGCAACGGAGTCAGCGGAGTGATTCACGTTGGAAATGAAACCTTCGTTATCCATCCATTTTACGGAGGCGATCTTTCGGTGAGGGTCTTTCTGTGCTATTAGCTTTAACATAGGACAAAGGCGCACACGAAGCCTTCCCACGCTATTTCACGAAAAACAAAATTGAAATTTTCTAATGTAAAATGCATAAGCTCCGCCGAAAGTTAATTTATGAAGAAGTTCTTCTTGCGGGGGGTACGCGAAGTTCCGTGCTCAAAGGCAGACGGTTTCTTTTGAAATAGTCTCGCAGCACCTTACCAAGCCGTACGCAGGCAAAAACACATCCTGCCACAGCGAGCGAACAATGCATAGTATCGCTGTAATGGCGATGATAATACGCGAAATTTTTCAATACACGCGAATGAATGTGTAATGAGATGTGTGTGTTTTTGTACACTTTCCGGGTAAATTGATCAAAGAAAAAATGTTGCCTTGTAAGGAGCCTTCCAACCGCATTTCCTTCGCCCCAGGGCATGGGCCCAACCCTCGACCCGCCCACCGCTGCCGGCAGGAAATTACTCATATGGGGCCTCGGTATCAATAAGTTAACTTCATAACACGTCGACATTTTTTGCGAAATTTGAGATGTGATTATGGAAATTATGAATAAGCTTTTATGCTGGGCCGGGTCTTTGCTGAAATTTATGATAATGCAAAGTGATGCTTGCGCTTCGGCTGGCATCAGCATCATCGTCCCGGATACTTGGCCCGGTGCGCACCGGAGCAAACCCTGTGCGTAGCGCCATCAGATAAATGCGAAAAATGTTCCCAGATTAATTCACTGTGAAGCTCCTTTTTTCGCCGGATGGATATATTACGGTAGGGGCGTTGACACCCTAAAAAATATCCATATCAACCTTGCGGGAGCGCATGAAGGGCTCGCGTTTCGATTAAATAAAACCGAAAATATTTCGCAGTCAATAAGTGATGGGAAACTTTTGCCGAATATTTACCATTTACGGAGGACCAATTTTGATATTGTATTTCTGATTACATATTTACTAACACGGCCTTCAGTCACAGTGTGCGCCGGTATCATTGCAATCGCAGGCATATCAGATGCAGGGGAATAATTTTAATTTAAATAGCACAGCCGTACTGCGGATGTTGAAAATCAATTTCAGCTTACCAAAGAAGCACCAGCACCAGCTCACTGCTGGCGATTCCAACGCATCCAGTTTTATAATATTTCCCTAATTACAAAAAATATTACGGGAAACAGTTAACGGAGATGAATGTAATTAATGCGATAATCAATAGGGTTGATTGAACGGCAAGGGATCGCCATGAATTCATGACACGTCCCTGAAAGGTACTCGCATCAAATTATCCCAAATTACCTCCTGAATGTTATTTGTCACTAATGAAAGGGTGAATGAGACGTCGGTGGAAATAATGGTGGGTGGAAAAGCACAACGCACATGCACGTGTTTTTCATGCGAATGACAGCGCAAATTATCCAAAGGTGGCCTAGTCAGCCGGTATTCTGGGGTGGGTTGGTGATGTTTGACGAGCTTATAACCGGGAGGAATTTAAAAATTCACTCACAATAAATAGATCGATTGCTGTGTGTGCTTGCATTCAAAATGGTGAAATATTTACAGAACATATTTTTATTTTAGCCCAGGGCAATTAGACGATAAACGGTGGAAACTTCAACAAAATTCCCTCCAAGCTGAATTTTTGCACACACATTCTTTGAGGTGTCCAAACATAAATCCGTAAAAATCACAATCGTCCAACATATTCAAGTTCAAAGTTTTTTGCAAATATCTCGCGTTCTATGCCTCTCGTTCGTCGTTTCTGACAATTGGTGTACCACAGGGTTCCATCCTCAGTCCTTTACTTTTTTCAATATTCATTAATGACAATCCTGTTGTAAATCATTCGAACATTAATTTAAATCGACTTAATTTTGACCTAGAAAGCATTTATCGTTGGTCTGGGAAGAATCAATTAAACTCTAAATCCTTTTAAATCTTAGTGGTTTGCTTTGTCCCGTAATGCAATTTTCCCTTTTGATCACCTTGCGCTAATATTAAATGGAATGAAAATATGTTACATACCTCATGGCGGCAAAGCTAAAATCTTGGGCACAAAAAAAAAAAACAAAGTATACAAGTTGTCTTGGCAGGTTGCTCTGAAGTTTGTGTTGCCCATAACAGAAATATAAGTCGTGCTATAAACAGACAATAAAACCCTTCAGTAGCAAAAAAAATAACAAAGCAGCTTTACAGGGGGAGGTAAAATATATCAATTTTGGTAAACAAAGTAGTATTTTAAGCATCGTTCAGGGCCCAATCGAAATTCATCTTGATCCCTTAATTTATAGCTCATTTATTAGAATATTTGAACAAAGGTATTCCTGGCCGCCGTCCTGCCTAAATGGGGGATTATAATTCACAATTTAAATTCAGCATTCAATATTTCTCGAGTGTCGGGCTTGTTGCTCGTGCGGAGGCCTCGGAATGAATTAATGAGGATTCTACTCTACTGAGGAATTTAAAATTCAATCAATCATCTCGACCATCATATATTTCGCGTCTTTGACTTCTTCCATTAGGGCGCCCGGCGCGGCCTAGTTCTCGCCGCGCCCTAGTGCCGGCACCTCCAAATCTTTTGAATAAATTCGAGGAAAATTTTAAATGGGATAAATTATAAATTGCCCTGGCCCCAACCTGCAGCCCTAGTTACCACAGGTGGCCGCGTAAGACCTACCCGCCGCTAAGACGTATTGTCTGTTGCAAACGTTGATCCTGCTTTCTTCTAAGATGATTTATAAACTTAAGACCTGCCGGTGCGGCCGGCGGTTACTAACTGGGATAACTCGGGCGCCAGCATCCTGGAGCAATCAATATCAGAGTCCTGTAACCCTGTTTGCGCTCAATCTCCGGAAAAATAGGGGAACTTAGGAGCGGCGAATAAAATTTGAATAGTCCTACTTTGATGGCGGAGCACTATTACGGCGAGAATTATTGGGCTCGCTGGGAATCCCTCAACGCAGGCGGGGGCAAAACCGCCTCGCAATCCAATTAGTTAAATGGCAGGCAAATGGCGGAAATTTCCTTAAAAAAGCAATGAACTTTAGTGTTTCCTCTTTTTTCGGTAAATTAAATTCGCCCGCCCACTGGGGCTGCACACGCGGGCGGAGGATGCTGTGCTGCCCTAAGACCAGCAAATCTCCGTCTTGCAAAATTAAAGTGTTTAGAGATGTCCGAGAGCAAGAAGGGGTCACATCATGGCAATTCATGGCAGTCCCGGCGAGGGCTATTAAGTGTCGCCATAATTTCTGTCGCCTTGCCTGTGGGCTATTTTTCATACGTCCTTTAATGTACGGTGGCAAATTGCCCAGGAGCCAGGGGGCAGAAAAAACTTGATTAAGTAATAGTCTCAGCCACAGGCGGTAATTTGTATGTTCCCGTGATTAATTGCGTGACGAACGCTTGAGTGTCCCTCATGATTGACAAATGTGGGCGCGTTCCCGGATTGCGTCCTATTTTTTCACGATACTTTACGTGACCGATGCCATTAATAAAATCTTGTCCACGAATTTATCATGCCCGGCGTGTTATGCTCTTCTCGGACACTTGTGTTTGCCTTCGTGCGAATTATTTGGATGCTTTTGACACTCCGGGAATATCTCATGAATTTTATAGGAGATTTAGTAGATCTGGTCACATTATGTGGCTAGACGGTGACATCAGTTGCTGCCTCGTGTTAATGAGATTTATCCTTTTAAGACAACAATTCATTCTCTATGTACGAAGGCTGCACATAGAAAAAGTTAATTTTGCGCACCGTAATTATAACGTTTGTGTGCAAATATTACGTGTCTGCAGGTACTTAACTCCATGGTACTTAGGCACACATTTTTTGGATCATTTTTTTTTTGCTTAAATGTCGCACACGCATAAACTCAGGGGTCCGTATCATGTACTAAGCAGCAAGAGTTATTTTTTGCTCTCGTCAGGGTTGTAAAAATAATAATAATTCACCCTGATTGATATTGAATTTGTTTTCTCGAAACTATACAATAATTTATAAGTAAGCATTGGGCTTTGACCATGCGCTGCATATAGTGGGCAAGCGAGCGTTTTGCTACACGCTACTTGTTAATGTATTTTGTTCACAATACTTTTCGTTTAAAGTATTTATAAAGTCTTACTATCTCAACTTTTTTTTCAGAACTTTAAATCGCATGGTTGGAAAGTTACAGGGGAGGGGACACATTATAACAAATTTGGGAGCCAATATCTCATGAACTATTCACCTAAGGAGAAAAGTCTCTTAAAGACCTTTATTGCATTTTTATATACCTGTCCAACGATATCCCGATAAAATGGGGTGCGCAACAAAATTTCATCCTTTAGTTCTACCCCAAAATTTCATTTTAATTTCATTGCATAACTAAGTGGAGATGCACACAAGACAATTGTAAAATTTCATCAGAATCGATGGAAAGATGGCTGAGGTATAAGGCTATGACAAGCGAACAGACAGACGGACATTACAAAATTATAAGGTCGTTGTTATTTGGCTACGGAACCCTAAAAAGGTCAAAACCACGAAAAAAGTTCGACCAAGCTGAATTTTTGTGAAAACCTTGAAAGGCTGCCCAAATTTGAGCCGTGGGTTTTTTTTATGTTGAGGTAGTTAAAGGGGTTCAATTTTAGATTTCTGCAAATATATCGTAAGTTACTAATTTTACGACTTAACTACGTATGAGAAAATTGTGGCTTATGAAGTTTTGCACAACAAATACCCCCCCACACTTTTTTTCATAGAATCAAAAAATCGTAGAAGTGAATAGTAAAACAAATACATAAGGCTAGGGGCGTAAAAGAAACAAAAAAACCTTCGCTCAACCCCCACTTAAGAGCTTCATCATACTATTAGTAATCATTAGTTAATATTGGTGTCGTAATTTGAACAAAAAATCGGTGAATTATTTTCAAAACTTTCGGGAAAAGAAAGTAAAAAGAGGAAATATGACAAAAAAACAACAGTCTTCAAGTGCCCATTCAGCCCGCGTGCCTTGACACTCGAGGATTAATGATGTATGGACGACCGCCAATGCTTTTAGTGAAATCTGGTACCCTTTCCTTTCTAATCCTACTGACAGAAGAAAAGTGGATTCCGACTTTCTCTGCAGTCTTGCGGCAAGATAAACCACTTTTTAGAAATAAAAGCATTTCCTTAATTTTGGCCTTCGTAATCATAGATATCTCGTCAAATTCTCTAAAATCGACATCAAATACATATGTTACGGAATTTTTGGATAAAATAACTTCTACTTACATCACAAAAATATTTTTAGGAATATTGCATGCAAATCTTATTTGCAAAACAGTAATAGGAGCAACTTAGCAACCTTAACCTTGCTCATACGCTTCACACACAATACTGTTACAATCGATTTCAAAACAAATGGGTGCTTGTGAGTCGAGTGTGATAATATATCTCTCAGCTATTGTGACATGAACAGACAAATTATAAATTACCGAGAACTGTACCTAAAAAATTTTGAACGTTCTGCACTTCACACTGCCTTTCAATGGGTTTCTAAATGTACAGCGAAAGTATTGCAACACATTTGTGAGTCAGTGTATAATCTGACTCTTTGGAAAGCAACACGATCTCAATCATGTGGGATTTGAACCCGGGACCTCTGAAATAGAAACCCCCATACCTCTCTAATTTTTAATATGACTTTCCTTGAAATTACATATTTCAACTTATATTTTTCTTCTTATAACCATAATTTTCTTTGGTTTATTCATCCGTCATTTCATCCAGTTTATTTTTTATAAAAAATAATGAAACCCAATTATTGGTATATTTTCTTTATTTTAATGGAAGGTATTTTTCTGAGTGTCATATTGATTTTTATCTGCCAGTCGCGAATATCTTGTGAGAATTTTATAAAAAGCTGCGGCCGAATTACCTACAAAAATTGAATTAAACTGATTTTAGCACCGACTTTTAATTTTCATGTCTTTTAAAGAGATGCTCATAAGCGCGATTTCCGATGCAGCTGAGGATGAAATTCCTTCTTTCTCAGCTCCGACAAAACCTACAGAAAATCTTGGAGGCTACATCGCTCCCGTGGTATGTACTTTAGGTATGTTGCTGGGGCGCGTTATTCGACTGGTGCAAATCAGCGCGTTTAAACATGCCGCGGGTGGATGTAGCGACGATGACTTGTTCTTCATATTTCCGCCGTCCAAGTGTACAGCGACCCAGCGGAGGAGCTAAAACTCTTCGCAAACTTTCCATCATTCGGGCTGCTTTCACGTTTAGACAGTTTTCCATTTTACCGAAGTTTTTTGCTCCACTGCCACTATGGCCCAGATATTGATGGGATGGCAGTTGTGTACACCCAAAGAAACGCTCCTCGAAATGGCAGAGTGCCAAAGGAGCTGCAGAAGGAGTTTTGAAAGATGGCGAGGCAGGCAAGCGAACATATTCATCAAGGAAAGCTGCCTGTATTCGGTCTGATTCACAAATGGTAGTCTGCGAGAGCAGCTTAGAAAATTGTTTTTGCCCCCCGCGTGCATTCAATACTTGTCCCGAGATGTTCCAGCGCAGGGGGACTAATGCACTGGCGGATTACTCGCCCACTGCCTGCGGGGCGGAGCGCCTTTAGAGCTCCTCAGACTCCTCAGAGGTCGGAAGTGAGCGAAGCGGCATGTGAAACTTCCGAATTTCGAATAAATTGTTAAAGGCACCGGGGATAAATGGTCGTCTTACTTGCGCCCAGATCCGGGACGATGCTGGGCTTGATGCTCAAGATTTCTTTTAATTATCCACAGCCGAGGGAAGGCACTAGCTGCTCTCTCAAGTGCTGCAATTAATAAAGGCAACAACGGGGATAGCGATTCTGAAATAATTGCACCGAAATGTATTTATTGCCAGATTTCCCTGGATGCTTAAAAAGCTTATTCATCTCTGTTTAATCCCCGGGATTTTTCGACGATCCGGCGTCCTGCAACGGATAACAGCGATAATATGTTCCCGGCTCGCCGGATTAAATGCAATAACGGGTGACACGATTGGGCAACAAATCATAAGTGAGTGGATTGCTAAGCCGGAATTAGAGCCAGATTCGGCTTATAAATTGCACAAATTACGTATAACAAATTATCAGATTTCGTTTTTATGAAGCGGGCCCAATTTTTAAACTGGATTTCAAGTGGACCCAGGGCACTAATGGAATGCGGGTTACCATTAACCACAACAATTTTTCAGTTTTAGCATAACTGAGGTCAAACTATAAACACCGAAAACGATACGATATACAGGAAGGGGGGAAATAAAATGAGATGCATAATATTCGTGTAGGTGGTTGATTTGGAGTTTCTGATGATTGCTGTTCGTTTTGCAGCTTAGCTTGAAAGCTATAATCACTGCACAGCACTTTCCTAATTGAGCAATTTCCGAAGTGCAATGTACTTTGCCGGTTGTAGACTCGAAGCTCTAGCAATATTTCAAAGTTCTTTAAGTGACTATAAATTTATAAAAGCAAGCTTTCGGGGAAAAGCATAGAAATAAACTTTCCAAAACCTTTCAACAATGCAGAAGAGCATTTGTCAACTATGGGGATTAAGCCTCAATGTTCTGCACTGGATTTATATCTCTGCCATCAGACCGAGCAGGTTCAGTCCACAATGTCCTCTCACAACCTCATCACAATCTCTTCTAAGTTCAATCACTGTAATGAGATTTTGAAAGGTGAGCAGAAAACTTGTCAACAACTGCAATCACCTTTACATTGAATAGTAAACTGAGGGAGCCAAGTGTGGTGAATGGGATTCATGCTAAGCCAGCGCATGCTTCAAATCTCTAAAATTTCGAATACTTTTCTGAGCAGGTACCCAATTACCGAATTGCCAAAATAAGTTTACTATCCCCAAAAAACCAATTCAACAACCCCTTTACACATTTTTCATTTTATTAAAAGTTCCATAAAGCAACAATTTTATCACTTTTTATCACTTAAAAAAGAAATACCTGTTTACCAAATTTCAAGTTCCAACTTAGCTCAACCGGTTCTGGACTTAGAATTAAGAAACTATATTCAGCCTTTAATTCCTGCATAATTCCTGCATAATTCCTTTCCAATTTCTTTGGCATTCCCGGTGGAATGGAGAATTGCATTCCGTTCATCATTGGTTGAAATATTAAATACCTTTGCCGATTCGTATTCCTAATTGAAAGGAATGAAATTAAACATCACATTTCCAAGGAATGGATTTTGAATTAGGAATAGGTAATGATGTCCCGGCTCTGGTAGATAGTAATTAATTAATTAACAATTTCCACTAACATTGACTGCTCTTGTGTAATTGAATATTTTTATTTTTGTACAAAACTCTCTGAAAATAACTATAATGAATAAGCATATGCAGGGTCATAGATCTCACATAGCCAAACAAAACATTGTATGGCAGCGGGTTGGGCATACAGTGTGATTCGGGATGCATATTATTATTTAATTTTTATCTTTTGACCTACCATTATTAACGCAGCGAGATCAAAGTTACGCCAAACAACTACAATCTTAATGTGCTTTCAAAAATTTCACTAATGTTGACCAACTTCTACCACTGCAGGTACAGTTACTTGAGAAAATGAAAAAACGCTCTAAGATGTCCTAAAATTCACTTTTCTCTCACTTTTTCTCCTTTGAAATGAGGTAGAACATGCCCAGGTAGAGAATGAATATACAAAATTATACGTAGAAAACCTCTTGCGGAATTTTAAAAAAATCTGCATTCTACTTTAATCAACTCTACGAAACTAACTGATCAATTCTAACCTTTTAGATCGCAAGTTTTCAGGCATGCGTACAATAAAAAGAATCGTTTTCCCATAACCAAAAAATTCTAAATTATAAAGTTAATCACCCAGCATAGCGAACATAAACGAATAAGGAAACTGGAGCAGAGCCTCGAAGTGGAAAGGCCTTGTGGAAGCCCTGTACTTCTAACTGAAGTGAAATAGGAAGTATATATAATTAAGCACAGAGTGTTTTTCGTGTGAGCGAATTTTAGAATGCAATTCACACCTACTCCTTTCCCTTAGGTGCCATGCAAAGAGCGACAATCATTCGGTTTTTTACACTTCAAATTGATTAGATATCGTAGCGCGTAGCAATTTGCTCGCTCGCCCGCTCTGTGCATTATATAGGGTTTGTTGATTTCAAAAACTAATTTCACACATACGAGGAGAGCAGCCGTTCATTATTTTAATTAGGGACGGGAAAATCCAAGAGGGATCTTTAAGAATGAAATTAGTGAGCCTAAAAGCGCATAGATACAAAATTTCACAAAAATCGAATAATTTATTGGCTCCCCTAGATCGGGCACGTGCAAACAATTTTTTGTTCCCATTTTCTGTATCATGGGGAATCACCTGAGAAAATGCGGGCCCATCCATTGCTTAGATTAATTTAAAAAAGAGATTTTTCCCAATATTCCAGCAAATGCCGAACGGAAATCGGCTTAAATGAAAGCTACTACTAATTTACATCACACACGGCAGGTATTGAAGGCAAGCATAGAAACTACGGCTGCTGCAGATGTGTTAAGATGAGGGATGTTGATTTATGTGGATTTAAAGTCATCTCACATCGACGTGATATCGTGGAGAAGCCGCGGGAGCGAGAGCGGACTTGCAATAAAACTATGCACGGCTTCGTTTTGGTGTAAGATTTTAAAGTGGTCGCGAATAGAAAATTTTTTATGCAAAACAGGTGTGATACAATCGTTTCAACGTAGCTTCCTCCCCACTCGGGAAACTCCGGATAGAATGGCAAAAGAGGGAATATCCTTTTTTTTAATGGCATACCAAGGACACCACCGACCTCCGCACCAAGTGCCACCCAATCTAGCAAAGCCATTGCATATAGTAGTTGCGGCTAATTCTGCCAACCGTATGGCAACTCTGGCGATTTTAGTAGCTTGAAGTGCTCTATTTTGTTTCGTTACACTGGAACAACTGCCCAATGAAATTAATGTCTTGAATTTAAAATTTTCTGTTTTAAATGAATATAAAATGTAATTATTAGCTTATTTGAAGCTCAACATGGTTATTGTTTTCTGCAGAAAATTGCATTACATTTTTGTTCAAACTTCATGATAAAACTGCTTTAGGCTAGCACTCATAACAATTAGATTTATTTTACATTTTTAGACGCACATATATGAATCAACAATTAATGAAAACGTGACCACTACTTCAATATTCAATTCATTCGAAAAACTGCAGTTAAATATTCACAACAATAAATGCGTTGCCGCAGTCGAAATAGGATTAAACTCGACACTAATTTAATTGTGCGTTTAGAATCCTCTAATTACATGCTTTATCTAAATCGAATCAATAAACAAAGGGAAAGAGTAATGCATTTCGCGCAGGTGAAACACCACAAAACAATAGCAGCAAAACACAGGATTCGCAGCTTCCGTGTCCAGTTAGTTGCCGAAAATCAAATTAGCATGAAAAATACGGCCGAACAGATGTCGAAATCAATTACCACACAATTGAGTGGTTCGTCGGGAAAATTTGATGATAATAATTTCCGATAAAATGTCCCCAAATTATTTTACTTAATTCCCTCGAAATCGCCCATGAAGGCCGCAAAATCCCAATAGAAATTTTATGTCATCCCCAAAACATAGCGAGCGACCGGTGTGCAGTAGTTGGCATTCAAATCATGTAAATATGCGCGAATCAATGCAATTAGCAAAAATTAACTGCGACATGCCAACTAAACGGCACAAACAATAAAGTGTGCGATTGAGTGTACAGCGGATTGTTCGGCTGGCACAATTTCCAGCTTTGGGCTTTAAACTGAATGGCAATTAGGAAATCTAATTAAAACCTCAGCAGCGCGGATAATTATGATATTGATGCCTTATTTTGCGTTCTTGTTTTCATTCATTCACTTTTTATTTGTTTTGCTGAATTAAAATCAAAGAGGAAATGCCCTTGCTGGCTTCTAAAGCAGCCCTTGAGGTAATCAAAACGTTTTCATTTCGAAAAGAGACGAGTTACCTTTGATGCAGTGCACCCTTGAACTAGCGTTGCCACGGCATCCCTCGGGGTACTGAAGGCCGGCATCAATGCAAATACTGACCTCAATTGGAAGTTTTGAATATCAGCACAGTGCTGCCAGTTAGAGCCACAATTGAGAAGTTGTCAGGGACTCCGCACTCGAGGCAGCATCTCAACTGTACCAATTTACATCCGCATAAATTCTTCTTTTTTTTAAACAGTATAGCGCAGCAGCCCAGCCAGGCGAGAAGGGGTTCTGCCTCTGTTTTCCAAGATCCATAATTTCCGCTGTTAAGCCTTTAACTTTTCATATTAACATGAATTCTACCCGGAAAGTCAACTCGACCAAGATAACAATCCTTTATTCTCCGGGTGGCTATCCCTCAATCCCTCAATCCCTCGTTGCCCGTCCCCGGGCATTTTCTACATCATTGAGCCTTTCCGCTTTGCATTTCTCTGACGAATCCACCGACTGAGTTTTCGAACAACAATCGAGAAAATCTACTTGAGAAACGACGACTGTGCTGCACTACAATTGAATCGATTTCCTGGAACAATAATTTCTCTTTGTCTTACGAAATCGTTTATTTCCGGCGAGGGCTAAGGAGATCGGCTGGGGGTAAAGAGTGCTAACGAGCAGTAAAAATATATAAAAACGGAATCCCCCCCAACAGTGAGGGAGTAGAGCCAAAAGTTTAGACAAATTCGAATAAGCTTGGAATGGCTTGACGGATATCTGCTGACTTTCTAGAGAATTATCGTCGTAAGTCGATCCGAAGCCATCGTCAAGGATGGTACTTAGCAGGGCAGTAGCCGTTAATTTATTTTTTCACCCAATTTGTTGAGTTGTTGATTTCGTCAGCCGGATTGGTGCCACAATTTTCGTAGACTTTTTATTATCGTCGAAATTGGCGTTCCATCGTTAATTTTACATGTCTCTAGTAACTATGTAGGGAATCATTGATGAAAAGTCGTCATATGGAGGTTCGTGTCTACGTTAGTCTACATTAGTGGTTTTTTGGGTAGACAATTTTTTTATTATACCTACCACATCAATTTCAGTGTCTTGCGTATCTTTTAAAATGCAATAAACATTCCACAATACATTTTTGTACTTAGACGTTTCAGCCACTTGAAATTCGTTTAAATACGTAAATGGTCATTCTTGCAAATTTTAATAACTGATTCGGAATCAACATTCCTAAAAACTCCCAAGTGTTGAATTTCATGACAATCTCTTAACGTTTAACTTTTTCAGCAGCCATTTTGAGTCCGCCATTTTTAATTTCTGTGAACCCAAAGACATCTTCGTATTAAATTCCATTACAATTGCTTAAAATTGAGGAATTTCGGTTGTCGTATTGGATTCGGCATTTTGAATTTGGAAATGTTGATGACTGATTCAAAATCAGTGACCCCGAAAACCTCCTAGTGCTAATTTTCAGGGCAATCCCTTAAACCACCCGAATTAAATTCAGAGGAAAAAAACACGTAGCAAGCAAATATTGACAAAATTTATTTATAAATGAAATCCTAACGACGACATCAAAATTAAAAAAACAAATACTTGCCACTGAAACTTTAACATGAACTCAACCCTTACATTACCAACGCTAGAGGTCGCAGCAATTTCAGCTTTAACTCTGAGTGAAGTTCCATTAAAGTCTACAGTGAGATAACTCAAGCGCTCGTTGAGCAAAACACCGCATAATGTGTACATAAATTATGTCTTCTATGAGGACTGTGTCAACTGTAATGTAACGAGCAGGGGAATATTTGCAGCTGGCAACGCATTTGATCCCCATCCGCCCGGGATATATTGTTAACTCATCCCAATGCCTGGGAGGAATCCCAAGAACTCTTCGCTCCTTCTGGCCAACTAATTTACTGCTTAGCACCAATAGATCTTGCCGAGCTCCTCTGGGCGTTTGGCATTAATTTCTTTATATTTTCCCTTCTATGAATCCCTCAATGTCCCTAAAGTGCTCTTTAGAGGGTAACACATAAATAACGAGTGACTTTAGTAAACACCAGACGAAAAATTTGCTCCCACTGGCTGCGGCCCTTGTACCATTTGATTCCTTCGCAGCCCCCCCTTCTTTGGGGCTACCGGGCGGGTTGTGTGCACCGCACGGCTCCTCAATCCGCAACGACCTACCGCCGGCTTACTTTTTCCGCGGAAATAAAAGTAAGTGGCAACTGTGGAAATGAAACTTTTTCAAACTTTTATTTGTTATTAATTTAAAACATTCGCCGAGGCGTTAGGCGCCCCAGCCAGCGGCGCGGCGGAGGAGGTCTCGAAATTGTTGATTTGAATTGCACCGCTAACAGACGCAGTTTCCGGGAAATTTTTCCCGGAATTGTAAAAGTTTAAATTAGTACTCACCGGGGTAAATTGCTCGGAGAAATGCGATTTTCAGTGTGAATAGCATTGGAAACGACCTCGGCCGATTTGTACCCTATTTTCGTGCTATTTGACTTTTTACATTTAATTTAGTCAAGCACTCTCCGGTACGGCCCGTTTTGTTTCAGGTATTAAGGGCGCAGTAAAAGTCAATTGAATACTCTCCTGCAATTGGTCCTATGAAGGCAGTCAGTCATTGATCTGATTTCCGTCAGAAATAAATAATCGGCGATGAAATAAAACACAAAGGTTTTCGGGTTTATTTGGCAGGAGTGCCTTTATCTCGAATTGCCGGAGATCAGCACTAAAACGAAATTTTATAGCGCCTCCCGGCTGGGGCTAGCATTCAAAAACGCCCGGGCGAGGATTTGTGTGCACTCCTCGCGAAGATATCAAAATTCACTCCTGTAATCAATAGAACAGATATAAAATCCGCAAATGAAATAAAACCGCGCCACAACCGATAATAAAGTCGGAAGCAATGGAGTCCCATCTGCAGGAGTACATCTTCTTAGTTGTATAAAAGTGCACTTTTCCAGATAACTTGTGGTGGTACGAGCGCCATCCTCTGCATCCTTGAGTGTCTCCCATTTATGCGGAATGCAATAAATCGTGGCGGAGTTACTTTTTTATCACCAACCGCCCACACTTTACGGCGGAAATAATTTTCTTGTGGCAACGTGGCTGCTAATGCAGACTTTGTGCAAATCCAATGCCATAGACTGACTATGGTGGCATTTGTTGCTGAGGAAGCTGGAATTTGATCCAATCCAACCAAGCCACTGAGCGCAAGGGAAATATTTGCATTTATAAATCATTTAAAGCACTTTGGTATTAAAAACGGCAGCATTGGGCGATCTATTCGGTTTTATCGTTACGTTTATCTTTGGCTTAGGTCTTGGTAGCTACACGTCTTAATTTTGTGCCCGTAAAATCTGACCTAAATTAGGATTAAGTTACAGGTCCACCGTCCCTCTTGCAGAAAAGAAACGGTTAAGGTATAATTGAGGGCGATTGCTGGATCATAATATTTTCACTTGCTGTAAGACTGAAGTTTAGTAAATATGTTAAGCTCGATCCAGACTCACGGCGTGAAGTCGCGGGGATAATTTGCGCTGTGAACGTCGCACCCGCGAAACCTTACCACACTCCTATACCTACTCAGGTAGCTCTGTTGGGTTCACGCCTTTGACCAAAATGGACGAAGTCAACTTTAAGTCGAAAACTTCACGAAAAAAATTTCATCCCCCATATTGAGCTGAATATTCGAAATACGGGTTGGACATTGGGCATTTATCTACACAATTTACTTCTGGGTAGTTTTTTTTGTAAGATCAACCTTAGGCGCAGTTGACGTTCACGCCTATCACCCCCTAAAGCAATTTCCCACCCGCATATTTGTACGATCTCCGCGATTTCGTTATCCGGGAAACCCCCTGAACAACATACTAAAACATCAGCCTTGCTATATTTTCATTATTTTCATGTTTAGATTGACTTGACCATATGCCAAGAGTGAAAGAGCTTTTAACTTCAATACCGTGGGTGGTGGTGGTGCCAAGATATTTACGTGGACTTATTGAACAACGTTCTTACAAAAAATTACTTGAATTTTCGACATTTTGACGTCACGAACTGTCTTAAACATCTTTTAAAAGCGCTGGGCATCATCCCCAACTCTAAAGATTTATTCCGTTACCCCGCGGTCCCTTAAATTAAACAAGCCACCTTGGAAGTTTGGCCGCGATTTATTTGCGGATTACGCCAGTAGCTTTTGTGGATTGATCACCGCTCGTTGTCCCAAGGTGAGAGCATTTAATTAAGCAAATTCAGAGAAGTAATCCGTCGACGGGGATATGGTCTAACTCACCGTCGCCACCGACCGATAAATTTCGGGAAACTTTTCTAGCGATTTGCGGAGCCTTCTAATTCATTGTATTTTGCAGGGCGGTTCGGGAGAGCCTTCGGAACTCCCACAAAACCCGCCAAATGGAAAATGCCCAATTAGACAAATGGAACTCGTTTTCCGATGACTGATGCTAAACTTTGTGGTGCACCGGAAAAGTTCCCCCGAATGTGTTCCAACTTCACCGTGCGCCAGTTAGTTTCCCAATTTTTCCAATGGTTGCACCTTTTCGAATAAAATTTGAATAAATTTGAGCTTCCCAACCAGCACTCTGGGATGAGTCTGAGCACCGCTCCGTCTGCATCCTTTTCATCCTGGTGCCCGGGGCTATGCGAATGCATGCTCTGTAACGCACGGGAATCCTGCGCGACACCAAATTGCAATCTAAAATTCATATCATTGCCGCGAAGTCTTTTTTTTTCAATTGTGCCGGTACCCCCCACACGTGGAGCCCCATGTCACTTGAGCTGTTGCCCAAGGAGGAGCGGCAGAAACGGCAGCCAGTACCCGGTACCCGGCGCGCTCTTTGTGGTTCATTTGGGTGAAGGCTTCTCATTAAGGATTCTAATTATCCACCTGGTGCAATGCACTATTCTCGCTTTAACTATACCTGCGTGAAGAGCTGAGCCGAGCCGAGCTCGCTCAAACTCTGATTCATTTCTTTTCTCATTGTAATGACTTCTTCCTGACATCTTTGCGACTGATGATACTCCAGCCGCCGTTGTTTTCCCACAATTTTCCCTCCTACTTGATATGGATCTGAAGCACTCGTAGTGGATCCTAAGACGAGCTGGAACATTTTATTCAGTTTCTATTTCTGAAGTGAAACTGTGACATTGTTCTGACCCATTTCCACGCACCACAGACAGAGGAGTCGTCACGTCATCCTTGAACACACCGTGTACGTGCGAAAACCTTGAGCTGAGTACTAAAAAAAAAAAACTTTTTTCTTGAATTAGATACACCTGGGAAGGCGCAGTGCCGCGCGGACCGGGGGAATGCGGCAGTGACGGTGGTAAGGCATTAATTTGAGCACTTGGCTCCAGATAAGCTTGAAAGATTTGTAGAAATTAAAAGTGCCATCGAGGCACTCCTGCACAGATACGCCTAAGATGTGCTTCAAGAGAGAAACAGGAATAATTTTAAAATGCGGACACGTGTGCTGCCGTTGCCGTGTTCCCTGCTTTATAGGCCTCGGCAGATTGCACCAGGGCTTAAGAATAATTTCAAGATCAGCTGCCGTGAAAATGAGGCCAGGACTATGTACAATTTTCCCGGGGCTCAGTATGCGCTCCTTTCCAACCTTTCCAAATTTACCACAGAACTGCGGAAAACATTTCACTTAAATGTTTGATATTTTTGCCAGGTTATTGTTGGTAACTAGAACTAGTGGGTTCATGTGTCTTTTAACGGGAGTAAATTTTAATTTTATGGAGCAAGGATTGCTGATGTATGCTTCCACCAAAGATAGGACATAAATAGACAGGATAGACAATAAAAAGCTGCTATATTTAATGGACTTTGCGATCTTCTATTGTGATACAACAGCTTTATATGTTCTTTTGGGTACCTATTTCCTATGGTGTTTCATATTGTTTTTGACGACGATCGCTGTTCCATCATTGGCAACCATTGACACCTCAAGATCATGGGATGAAAAGTCCTGCGTGGTAGGGGGTAGCACCTGCTCCGAACATGAAATCCATCAATTTGATACCTATGTCAAAAGAGTTGTAATCATTATGGTGATCCGTTGTCTTGGCACATACGACATATTGCACTTAGAATGACGTCAGGTAGCTCGTTGTATTATACTCATCAAACCTTTCCATTTGATACCCATGTCGTGGGGTTGTAAAGGAAAAAATAATCCGCCATTTTGTGGTGGCCGCCATATTGGATATATCATAAAATTGAATATACTGTATTGTATTGTCTTCAGAACCAAAGGTGTGTTCAAATTTTCAGCATGATCGAATTTCGGGAAGTGGTCGAAAATTCAATCGCCAGATTTATCCCCACAGACGGAAAAGCAAGTTGAATAAAAGCTTGTAGCAAAATATATTTCGTAGAGTGAAAAGGCTCGAAAATCGTTCGACCAAGTGAAAGAGAAATCGATTTTCTCTTTATTTTCACACTTTCTGATATCGGGCAAATCCTCGCATGCATCTTTCTCGCCCACTTGATTAAACTCAAAACTCAAACGCTGTCCACAAAAGGACCCGGTTGACGAAGGGCTCGTTAGAGAACTATCAACCGGCAGGGCTTATACGTAATAGCCCGCTATGCATCGCAATCACTCTGATTGCAGTATGCTGACACCACCGGGCCCGCAGCAGCCCTAGTGTCTAGTCTTAAGCCTGTCTTTGATTAGTGACTTGCACAGTTATTGCATTGTTTCAGCAGAAGCACCCGCATGTAATATTTGAGGCTCGCACCAAAGCAAATAAGGGATGCGCGAATTCCGGGAACCTGGAGTGGCGGCTACCACGTCGCCAGAAGCACTTGTCGGGCGTCGCCGAGGACGTGCATCCAGGCGTCGGCGGTGGCAGCAGCAGATATAAAAGAGATGTCCGGGAGGCGACTAAGTACATCGAAACTGCCATCATCGTCGACAAAGCGATGTTCGAGAAGCGCAACGGCAGCACGCGGGCGGAGGTCATACACGACGCCATACAAGTGGCGAATATTGCAGATTTGGTAAGTACCCATTGCTATCCCGTTATAACTCTATAGTTGCTCCTGACATGTGTTCCCAGACTGGATGGGTGCTGCTCACAGCTCACATGCTCCACGGGACTGACACGGCTTTGAGGGACAGGATTTATTGCTCCTTGGCTTGAGGGAACATACGCCGCCAGCAGCCGCCCACACGTTGCGGGCGTATTTCCCTTACACTTCGTTTCTCTTCCAGATGAAATTGATTTAATGACAAATTACTCGGGGAATAGTCAGTCTACTCGGGACACATTTGGTGCCGAACTCCTACACACTTTGTTTGAATAGTGCGCCTCGATCCCAAAATGCTCCCTCGTAGCAACAGCATATGCCAGGACCCTGTACGCTCCAGAAATGAAATATTCAATTTACACAAGGACAGCTGAATAAATCTCCAGCAGAGCGCTTATCGCCACACTGGGCCTCTTCCAGAAGACTCTTCTCAGCGTCCTTTAAATTAAAGGAGCTTTTGCTTAGACAATCAGATCATACTGTAGGAGTGTAGGGTAAGCCTATGAAAGTTGCTGTTACGTCGGGTAGTGCACCAACTATAGTCCGGATATACCGACGCTTCCACGGTGATTGCCTCTTTTACAAGATTTTGAGGAAGGGTGCACTTTGCGATTTCATCTTCTAGAATCCTTCATCCTTCAGAACAGATTTCAGGGGATCCATCAAAATAGAAGGATTCATATGCATGTAGGTGAAGTATAGTAGGTTTGTCCGCTTTCTGCCTGCAATATACTGTACCGATTTGTGTGCTTCTCAAATTCAGTTAAGCAGTTAGCTGCTTCTGGAGAGCGTACCCGCCATGAATAATCGACTATATTATGTTCCATAGCGAGTATGCATATTTTATCATATGCCAAAGACGAGACCAGGTGGCTTATATGTTTTCGGGGTCGCTGAAAATGAATCCAGTGTTAAATAGTTTGGAACCTATTTTCTCCCTTACCGACAACACTCGGGGTAAACGAGGATTTTATGTATCAGATGACCAAGACGAATATGCACAACCTGCAGACTCAAAAGACCCCATAACGCTATAACCCTCTGGCCTCTTACATATATCCTTGAACCCAATAAACTAATGCAATGGTATAAAAGGCGGAGAGGGGACCGCAAAAAGTGTAGTCCATCGCCAGGAGCTATGAAATTTTCAGGAAAGATTCCTTATGGTCGGGGAAACCTTTGCTTTTGGGGAGCCCCAAAAACATGATTTGCTTTTTAGATTTTAAATTTACGAAATTTAAGATGTTTTGTGCACATTGTTGTATAATCTATACTTAGGTATTACTGTGTCATAGATTAGTTACAGCTCAAATTATCCTGTCAGTTTTGCAAGCCAATCTATTATGTATCACACATAGTCTGAATAAACTATACTATAAGTGCTTTGGCTATTGAAATATACCGACATTATAACATGGTGCCAGGTGTGGGTTTCGAACTCACTCTCCCTCTCGAGAACCACACGATAATATAACAGTCATGTTCTTGAAAGTATGTAGGTAATTCAAGAATATGCAAAAAAATTACCCAGCAAAGTAAGGGTACAGGGTAAAAGGAGAAAACTATTTAATGGGAAAATAATAGCTACAGCTTGAGGTTTTTTTAAACAATAGTAGGCACTACTATACTTTTCTAGAGGTTAAAAAAATGGAATATTTATATGAAATGTCTGTCTTCTGTATGTTGTAGTGTAGAAGTCTTCCTTCTAATTGGAATTCTAGAATCGCCAAGTAGCTAGGAGGGCGGAGCAAGCAGCTATTTCTAGCTGAGTAACTCCGGAGAGGGCGAGCAGCTGTTACTAGCTATGGGACTCTAGATTGACTCGGCCAGCTTATTGGAAGCACATTCTCATTTAAACTCAAAGGCGTTCAAACTGCTAATCTCGATTGATTAATATTTTCAGCCTATTTATGCAATTTTAAGCTTATCTCTACATTAACAAAGATCAATAACCCTGAATCAATATTTCTTCACCACGAAGACCTAATAATGCCTTAGTCAGCTATTCGTCCCTTGCGCCGCGGTTGTTTCAGCACCGTTTAGCCGGTTTCGCTTAGTTGTTGGCACAGGGTGTAATGAACTCGCTGCCCGCCGCCGGTCAGTACATTCGTCAATACATAATGTACGGTATTTTCGTACCGTCTCTGCAAAATTCGCACCATTTCGGTACCTAGTTTAGTTTAGTAATTTTGGGCAATTTTAGTTAAAATTAATTAATAGAAAGGTTTTTACGTCATAGGTGGTCATATCCTAAACGACGTAATCATTCCGTCTCCGTGCACTCACGGCTCCATTTACCCAATTCGATCAGTCTGGGACTTTCAGCGCAATCATCAAAATAAATATTAATTAATATCGAAAGTATCTCGTACCTGTGCGAGACACTAATGCGTTCGTGTCTCTGTTCTAGTTCACGTACTGAGTCCCAAAGGTACCATCAATCGAAGTCATCTTCCAAATGAGTTCGCAACTCGGTCGCGAGCGTCGTCGTCTCCATTTGCAGACCGCAAAAACGAATATGGGCTGCTGCTTTGAAGCATAATGAACCAAAATGGTGTGCTCAAAGCATGAGCGACGCAGGCGGGCGCATTGCAAAGCCCCATGGAGTCGGGCTTTGATCTTCTTGCCCGTCTCGTTCTTAATTACATTGCGAAGCTTTCATTCGCCTTGCTGGGTGACTGACTCCCGAGAAAAAAGCGTATTTCCTTTGTAGGGTGCGAGGGCAGGTATGTAACTCGAATCGATCGATGCACGCAAAATACAGACGTTCGTCCGTATGTCGAATACCGTGAACGGAGGCGCTCGTTCGTGCATCAGGGCCGGGAAATCCGGCCATTTCCCAATCACGAACCATTACCCGCTTTTGAAAAAAAGGACGAAACTCTGCAGAAGACATTTCCACACCTCAATGGTTCAAAAAGTTTTAAAACTTTCCCATTATTCCAGGGGGATCGATTCCCTCCCAGGTATCCAATTAACGTCGTCGAGCGTACTGCCTCCCGACAGTCCTGGGAGTCGTCAATGCTTCACACCCGGCAGAGCTTTGTTGGCAGGCTCGCAAGTTTAATTATAGCAGATATTATCTACGCCATTACCCCGGCTTAGGGTTATCTCGTGACGCGGCCCGTACGCCCGTAAAGCATCCATCCTCCTTAAGTTTTTGAGCGCGATTCATTACGAAGTCCAGGAGAATCGTCAGTCACACCTCTCTGGGCTCGGTAACTTCGACAAGTCGGCGAAACAGAAAAAAAAAAACTTCGAGTAAACAAAGTTCACCTCTTTGACACAGAAAAACGTGCATGTACGGCGGGCACCGTGCCCGGGCTCCTACTTAGTAGGACCGAAATTAGTAAAGTTGGCTAGGGGGAAAAATGCCCCTGTCTCATGCAAAACTTTTTCGTATTTATCCTGTGCTTGCGGCTCAAGAATTTTTTAGTAACTTTCTTTCAAGTTTTCACCTCTCTTCGGCATGCCCCAGCCGCCCTTTCCGGCCCTGCCGCACCTTCACCCGTTTTTTTTCCGCCTTCCCGTCAACACGAGACCTTAATGGAAAATGTGTTGTTTCGCAATCTTTTCACGATGTCGCTCTATGCTCCTTGTAATTTAAAATTATCCCGCCTGGAAAATTATTTTGGTATTCAAATGTGATGGCCGTAAAAGGACTTGCATTTGAATGGAGTTCCTAGGACTCCTGAAGTGTCCCGGTGCGCTCCTTCGCAGCAGTTTACTCTTTGTTTGTCATGAATTACAAAATTTAATTATTTGATGGCCGGTGCCCTGGAAGTGGGAAAAAAACGCGACGCTGGAGCAGCACGCCTAACGAGCTCTCCTAATTACAATACACTTCCGTGTCATCCATGTCAAGCAACCAGCGTCCCTTTGGCAGAGACCTTTTTGAAGAGTTCCCCTTAAACTTGTATTATTTCGAGCCGTAAGGAGTTTTCCTAATTTGTTTTTCTTTTTCAGTACTTTCGGACACTAAACACTCGGGTGTCTGTCGTGTACATAGAGACGTGGGGCAAGAACCAGGTACAGATCGACGGTGGCAAGGACATCAGTAAGGCAATCTCGAATTTTAACGACTACACATCGCGGAATCTCTTTAAAATCGACAAGGATACCACTCAGCTTCTAACGTAAGTATTTATATAAATTAGCAAATTAAATCGCAAATTGTAATTCCCTTGAATGGCCTCCAAGTAGCTTGCTGAGAGGCAGCCATTTTCTCAGCATGCGACTGGTAATTCATCTTAAATAAATTTCGAGAATTTTGGTAATTCACTTAAATAACCTTGGACGCTGATCGACGTAATTCGACCTTGAGATGTCAGAACGCAATTTTTCTCGGTTGTTATAATTGGAAAAATTTTGATGTACGCGTCGTTCTCAAAATCGACAACAAATCGATGTACGCCTACACGATTTATTTGAAATTTTGGGATCTGTACATACAACAGACAACCAACATGACTGGTGTGGTAAATATTTAGCTTCGTGGTAATGATGCCACAAGTAATTTGGTAACGCGATTAGTCTATTTGCAAACGTGATACACTGCCCATCCAATAGTCCCACGTTCGAATCCCACTCGAACTCCACGCCTTCTCTTGCACTCTTCATAGGGCGCTTTTAGCGCCAGATGGAAGCCCTATACATAGGACGGCAACTATGGGCCAATCACCCAGCATAACGAATATGATCGATTAAAGAAACTTAAGCAGAGCCTCGAAGTGGAGAGGCTTTGTGGAAGCCCTAGCTCCTAACTGGAGCGAAATAGAAAATATTTTTTCGTGTGCATGGAGACTCAATTCCACGACGTCATATTTTCGTTCATCATTTAGTTCGTTATATTGTTTAGTATAAATAAAGTCCGGTTTTCCTCGGCCGAGTCGTTGCGTTACGAGAACTAGTACATTATCCTCTTTGCTTTTTGCATGGATACATTTAACTTCAAATAGAAGCGCAGCCATACCACTACACAGCGGTGGAGGTTTTTAAGGGGAAAGGCATAGCCAAAGCAGCAAACACTATCAACAATTTGGAAACAACTCGCAAAAACTTCAAATACGCTTCCTGTAATTCCCGGCAGTGAAGAGAATTTCTGTGTAAATCCTTTAAGCGTGTTTCTGCATGGTGTTAACGCCATGAGTTCTAATCCCAAACTCGAATAGTTGAATTCAACAAAATCTCGGACCATCTACATATGCACATGGGCGGATGCCTAAGCAAGCAGAGAGATTTAATAAATGATTAAAGTCCACAGAGCCCCTAAAACTGAATTGAGTTCGACTAACCGAAATCGAAAATGTTTCGCCTCTAAATCAGAGCAAATGTGCTGGATCCCCCGATGAGATTTTGCATAGCCCAGAGAACAGAACCCCTTAGGCTCGCCTTAAATCACCCGAACAGGTAGTAAACCAATCATAATCCAGAGAGGAAAGAACTTTTAAGGGTAATTTCTGAAACAAATCCCCCAAAAGCTCATTAAATATGTTTTGGAACCGGTTCGAAGGCGGCAACAAGGGAACAAGGTCAGGCAACACAAAGGCAGGCAGTTGGGTTTTTGGCAAGCGGTGACTTTGCGTAAAGGGCTCCCGACCCTTGCAGCCTCCGTGCGGGCTTTTGAACTAGCGAAATAACGCGCTCAGCAAATTCTAGATAAGCTCATCGTTTACCGGGACGAGCTAGGCCCTTCGGATATCCCGAGCCTCCAATATTTCTCCAGTTGTGCTGGGTGTTCAGTTTTTCACTTGAAGGGATAATTCTCCAATTCGATTTTATTTTTATGATTATTAGAATCTATCGCAATAACAGTAAAGCGAAAGGGCTAATATCAACTTTCACTTTGAACCTTCGCTTACCACTTGCAGGGGCGAGACGTTTGCCGGCGGAGAGGCTGGGATGGCCGTGCCCGAGACCGTCTGCACTCCGAAGGCTGTCGGCATCAGCGTCGACATCAATGTTTACGAGCCCCATCTCCTCGCCGGGACGATGGCTCACATGATTGGTCACAACATCGGCATGGGTCACGACGACGGCCGTAAGTTGCACTTTCTTTCCCCATAAGTTTCCTTGCAGGAGCCCATTGTAGCCCATGAATGCAGCAGACGACAGACCCCATTGCTGCCTGGGCCCGGGCGCAGTTCACTATTTATTACAGTCTGTGTCGGAAGATAAAATCATAAAATCTTGAGGACGCCCCAGTGCACCCGTGCAGCTAGTCAGCGACCCGGACGACGGCCTTCACAAAAGACCCGCCGCACACCGTAAATCGACCCGAACAAATTTGCATGCATTCCGAGGCCACCTCGATTATAAATAACCTGAGTGTCGATACAGAGAACTTTTTCGCTGTGCACCAAATAATAACTTGAACGTTTTCTTTCTTTAACAGGGGAGGAGTGCTTCTGTCGTGACTGGCATGGCTGCATAATGGCACAGTCCATAGTTGGCTTGGAGAATGTCCAACCGTATAAATTCTCGGAGTGCAGCAAAAAGGACTACATCGATGCACTCCGGACCGGACATGGTCTCTGTTTGCTGAACAAACCGAACGAGGTTAGTGTTTTGTTAAAGTAAATCTCGCCCCAGCTGATTGCAACTACCCCCCACCCCATGCCTCTGTTATTCATGAAATATCTTCAATTTCGCCTTAGCGTCTGAGTGGAATTGTCGAACAAAGAACTGCAAAGTGTTCCCACTCCTGCAGGAAAGGACTTCTATTGGAGTAAATTGAGAAAGTATCAGAAGTTTGAAGGAATTTCTCAAGGACGTCACATAAAGTTTCAATTTTTCTTCGAAAACGTTGCAAATGTTTGTGGACGCGTTTTGCGACAGCAAACGGAAGTTTAATGTTTGCATTTTTTATTTGCCCTGTATGTTGGTGCAGAATGAAATTGAAAATTTTTGTCAGGTATTAAGTAATGCCCGCACACTTGGCCTGAGTTTGATTTTAAATTGGATTTCAAAAACACAGAAGCTGATTGTGGGTCATGAAAATTGACACCAGTAATGTTCGGACGATTTATGCCTCGGATCTTTAGAAACACTTTGAAGGGGTGTGATTATCGACACTTGTAAACATTTTCAGCTGAACCAGAACTACTTTCGGCTTTGTTTTGATGGTGGGAAGACACTAGTAAAATAACAATTCATGTGCAATTATTAGAACATCCTTTATATGTTGAAAATAATAGGTCCAAGATGGTTCCCTTGAGGTACACCGGACAAATTATGAATACCATTTGAAATAAATCGCCGTAAGGAGACACGCCGATTATGATGTGATAAATTTGACCGGAACCAATATGCAAAGAGTCGGGTCATGATCATGACTGGTTCTATCAAATCTGTTAAGATGCTGTTCCTCCTCTGAGAGTTTCAGTAGTTTAGTCGTTGTTGATCTGCCTTCTTTTCCGAAAATTATTATTCTATTTAATCCTTTCATATCGATTGCCCTTCGAACAGCGTAAAAATAAATAGTAGATTTTTATGAAATAGCTGGTAACTGTCATTGTCCACTGACTTAAAACTCCTTACTAGAGACTTAAAGGATGGAGCGCCTCACAACAGTAGGTACTTACAACTAAAGTCAGGGCGTGCTCAGATAATATTGAGTTACTTTGTACTTTGTGCACATAAATTCTTTCGGTCGTAGCCAATTCGCTTTAGAATTCCCTGGAACAGTTCCAACTTTTCGCAACTTCGCAAAAAGTAATCTTCGCCGCTATTTTATGAGTGTCAACCAACTAAGACTTAATAATATTTTCTTTCCAAAGTGCAAAAAAACAATAAGGCATAAGCCCCCATAAATGTTCCCCTCTGTTATCCCTTTAAATCCTGCCACCGTAGCTGGACTTTCAGCAAGGCACACTGAATAGTGAGCTAGGAATTAAAAATGTAGCACCTGGGAAAACTTTGCTCTACGCCCACCCCCATTCCTGCAGGAGTCTCATGACCCGATAAAATATTGCCTAGTGTTGGCCGCTTTATTCGAAGCAGTTAAATGTCCTGATTCCCGCCGGCTGCGGCTCTTCTACGGCGCGACACGGTGGCTATAGGCTTTCCCAATAATTTTAGTTATGCTCCATTTTACTTTACTCCCTTCCACCCAGTAAATATTAATAAAAAGGCCGGCGAGAACGGGCATACATATGTACGCAGAACTGCACCTATCGATTTTTCTTTTTTTTTGCACCCCACAGGTCGAAATGCACCGGAACTGTGGCAACAAAATCGTCGAGGAAGACGAGGAGTGCGATTGTGGCACTTTTGAGGAATGTGCCAAGGACCCTTGCTGCGACGGGATTACGTGCAAGTTGAAAACAGAGGCCGAGTGTGCCAGCGGAATGTGCTGTGAAAACTGCAGGGTACGTGCATATGTCCTTTAGTCCTAGTCGCGAAAATTTATTGCCACAGATGCGCGGCCACAGGCCGTTGAGTAGTTGAACCTCGGCCCGCACGGCGCTGCTAATCTGCCAGCAAGCGAAAATTAATTTTGGAGCTCTACCTATATTGGATTTTATTTGCAGCTTCGTCCTCGGGGTGTTATCTGCAGGGACACGAACACCGATTGTGACCTGCCCGAATTTTGCGACGGCGAGAACGGCTATTGTCCAAAAGACATCTACAAGAAGAACGGAACGCCTTGTGGAGCTTCCAAGACCGGCATCACAGGTGAGTGATTAGCTCTTGTCCAATTTAAAGTACAACGCATCGCGGGGAACGCTTTAATTATCCAGCAAGCATTAAGCAAGTAAAACCGCAGAGTTGGTTAAATTGTCCACTTGTGCGACGGAAATTTGTGCCCGAGCGGCCCCAGACTTTCTAACCTTTCTATAACTTTTTCACGCAGTTAGTGCTTAAATTAGCGGCAAACGAGTGCTGCTTATGAGCAAATATTTGCACACAACGAGCGCAAAACTTTTTGCGGCACTTCAGTGCTCAGAATTGCTTAAAGCAACTTTTAGCTGCATCCGACCCTTGCACTGGCACTTGCACTCCGAGTTAATTAAATTTTAGGGCAGCCTCTACTCGTCTCGGATGCTTGCTTAGAGTTGGGCAATGAATTTATCAAGCAGCCAAGCGTCCAAGGGATGCGGAAATGCAACGCCGCACACGGCACCGCCGCGCCGCCACCGCCGCCGTCAGCCAAAAACGAATCGACGGCCAAAAACTCAAAGGAAATATTATGCGTTGCATCCTGCAATTTTGTGCAGGATAAAGAAAGCAGCTCAACTGCGCAACCGGCATAAGTTTTTCAATTAAAATCCGGCACCCTGAGAAATATCACTCCATAGCCACCTCACCGGAACGAGGCCCCTGTTGCAGAGCAAGCGAAATTCAGTAGCATTGACTGCAGGGTTGGATCTAATGCCCTCTATGCAATTTTAGACGTTAAGCATTTCCTATTCTGAAACTCCCTGTAGACTACGTCATTTGATGTAGATTGGATTAAAAGGCTTTCGTCACCTTCAAAATGTGCAAAAGCTTTTTTACCATTCCTTAAATTGACCTCCCTGCAAAGAGTACGCTGTGTTTAGCATGAACAGAATACTCTTCTGGTAAGTGGGGGTGACATTTTTTGACAGCAAGTTCTTTGACACACCTTTTACGCTTGACAGTTTGTTTTGAAAGGAAAACAAATTATTAATTAATAACAACTCCCAAATGAATTCCCCTTCCCCTAAACTAATTATTTTTTATTCAAAAATGGACTTTGCGAAAATGCTGACAACACTAAGGACGTTGGACTTATTTATAACATCACTTAAGTTTACTATATGATAACGTTTAAAATTCATAAACAGTGACACAACCAGGGGAGGTCCAAACTTCACTGTTCGCCTACAGAAAAATGAAAAAAATAGAAATTTTCAAAAAGTCATTTCGTAATTTAAAATCATAACAAGCTGTCAAGCATTTACAATCTTAGAAATTGTTTTTGACTAACTTGCCGATATTCGATTGAGCTGAAAGGACCCTGCACAAAATGATATGATTTTGGGCTGAGGTGACTGAAAATGTCTGGATTTTTGATCTTTTCCAGTTTATGGCCTCTTGATCAAAAGTGAGGCAAAAGTTCACACCATCACCGTGTGTGTGTGTGTGTGTGTGAGTGTGTGTGTGTGTGCTTATGCCTGGAGATGTGATATCTTTCAAAGATACCAGCAGCCCCCGGACTACCGGTATGCACAATTCACCAACAATGCGGCACCTACGTACTAAAACACACCCCCTCCACGTAATGAAATATTGCACTGCACGACTTTGAAATAATGACCTCCAATCTTAAGTGTAGATTCTGGATTACTTTTAATACTATGTACTGAATTATAGTATTTTATATATATATTGAATAGACAGCACTTCGGCTTTTCGTGTTTTCCTGAGTATGAAAGCAGTACTTACAGATAGCATCGATATTTTCACGTCTCCCAAACTCATCGTCAAGAAGTTTTTGAAGTGTTGTAGTGTTTTTCCCTACACCGCCAACTGATATTGCAAGGATAGTAGGTACTTAGTTCAGTCATTGTGCTCATGTATGAACACGCGATATTCAAATATGTTGCAGAATAACGTACTTTACATTGAACAATACTTTTAGGGATACTTTCACGGTTCAAGAGATCGGTTTGAAATATTACAGCGTCTTGTTGTTCATTTGTTCCATGCACAGGAGCGTCAACATACTAGTGAAGTTCAATCGTGTCGACACTACTTCCGGATGTCATGTACCTCTACAGGTTTCGGTCAAGTGGTATAGAAGTAAGATTTTGGTGGCTCCTATTTTTTGCTAAAAATGATTGAGAAGTTCATATTTTTCCTCCTCACTATTATTTTTTTATTATTGATTTCTCTTTTTTAAATCCATAACTTCTTTGTAAAATCAGAAATCTATTTTTCTTCTTCATTTCTTCCACTTACTAATTTTAATTTGCATGTATACTACACGGTTGTGCATAATTGGACTTTGTCTGTTTACGACTGTATAAATTGTTGGAATAATTAAAAAAAAACATTTAGGTACATGATATCCTATATGTACCCAATGACGTATACGTAGGCGTATCGCGTCTCTAGAACAAATACTAACGAAGTAGTATTATTCTTCGTTACACAAAACTAATTGATGGTATTATTGGAGAGGCACCTAATACTCTGCCAGCAAACAAAGCACAAAAATCTAATGGAGACGCAAACAATGTGTAAGTTGAACAAATGGATTTCAAACCAAATTGATTTATTTTGCTTGAGCTCCTGTGTGCAAGTATCCTCTACTCTAGTCCTCTTAGTACAGCTGGGAATTGTCGAAACCTTTTTTTCGTGGAAATGTAAATGCACAAGCACGCACAATGTGATTCCGGGACAATACCCGACAATACTTGATTCGATTACTCCGGCGACCAGCTCGACTAGGGCTTAATTGAAAGCTTTTCGAGACCGTTACCAAACATTCGCTCAAAAGGAGCCCCTTCGAGTGGAAACGTCCTATGTCAACAAGCACTCTAAATCAGAAAATATCACGTCATTAAAATGAAAATCCCTGGGAAGAATATCGCAATATTTTCATTTAACTGTGTTCCTGTCTTTTGACCGAGCAATTGTCCCTCATTTGTGATTCCAGGAGGGCACAGTTGTCTGATTGTGTACAGTTGTCGGGACTGACCGAGCGAGTGCATCCCCACCACCCCTGACAACCAAAGGGAAATCTATTTTCAGAAAGGAAAGGAGCGATCCTGCACAGTAAGTTAGGAGACAACAAGAAGGCAACTACTTCCCTACGTCTTTACAGCAAGTGGAGAGAAATTACTTGAAAAATACAAACAGAAAGTTCTTGAGTAGTGCTTTTTACTTGCAACTGCACCGACCCACAATGGGGAAGTTATCCACAAAAGATTCTGAAAGTTGCCCGATGCAGGGGCGGGACTCCGTCCGCCCGGATTTCGGTCTAATTGCGGATCCCATTGCAAGTGCTTGCCTGAGCTGCCTAAGCGTTCTCGTCGAGAAGCCGAGGAGCTGCTTTAGAGCCATGACGTCGTCGTGGAGGAGACGCAGCTCACAGGTACAATGGTGGTGCTCGGGGGAGGTGTGACTGGAAAACATAGGACTAAGTAATTTTGCGCTTCCTTTGTTCGAAAGTCTGACAAAAAGCGAGCGCAATATAAAACTATTACAACTTCGCCTTTTTGCAACTTTGTAAATTATTTTTGTGTCAAGTCCTTTAATTGCAGCTTGCAGATAAAATATGAACCGGCGAGCGCTGTGCGAACACTCCCAATTTCGCCCTGCGCCGCCGAAGACGTCACCCAGCCCCGCGCCAACAATTAGAGTGCATTATGGAAATTGGAGCAAATCCGAGTGAACTTTTTGTCGAACGGCAGATATAGCTGCGAGTGATAAATACAATTCTGCAACAAAGGGAGTTGCGTCTTTTTTCGCCCATCGGGAGCCCTTCGCCCGGCATCCTGCGGACTGGAATACACTGTTATGCACTTCTTGGTGGGGATTGCCGAGGAAAGAGCAGGACAGGATGTCCGCAGGACGTTCTCGTAATTGACCTTAATTGAATTATCCTCTGACGTTAAACTTCTGGGGCTAATTCTCTGGAGAGCTGTCCAAGAGTCTTTCGAAAATTGTAATCGTGTTCCAGCTTTATGCAGAGACATCGAGGACTTTTGCCAATTTGTGACATAAAAAACGACGGCGGTTTCATGGGAAATCTTCTGTTTAAGACTTCAAAGTTTGCTGAAGTTGTTTGAATTACTTCAAAGCATTCAAAGTTCAAACAGTTTTATATTTAACGTCTATTTTTTTTACTTCAAAGTTCGACTGTAGCCTCGTAAGTAAGTTTAGCCCTCAAATGAAAGAAACATTTCAAATTCAATTTCATCTTGCTAGTCCTGAGAATCACAAATCTTTGCAGCAGTATCCACTATCCATTTGAAAAAGATCGTACCATTGAATGAGCTCAAAAATTTGTACAAAGTCTTGTTAAGATTGTTAACAATATGAGTCCTCGTAATTCATTGCAACACTTGCGTTTTTGGTACGCTACAAATAAAAGGAAAAGGAAATGCAATATTTTCACAATCATGCAATACTGTGCACCAATACCAAAAAGATTTTACAAACTTCCAATGTAAATGTTTGGCATGGTAACTGTGTCGAGAGGTCCAATTTTTGATACCATTTTGACATTAATGACGTTCCATAGTGTCAATTTCGCGTCATATTGTGTCCTTTAGCTTATATTTATTTAGTGTGGAGTCAAATCACAAAATCTTGGGGGCCAAATGCCACCGTTTGGCTTGCAATTTTAATTTTAATTCAATAGAGAGCCCGTGGTATGGCACTTAGCGCCGTCTTGTTGAAAAAGTTCATATTGGAAGTCTATATATAGGAAACAGGGTGTGGCTATGCGGTTAATTATGACAAGGGCTCATGTTGCGTCCTGGCCCACTACGTAGTTTTTAGTCTTTAAGCTTGCAGTGCAGTAAACGTAACACTGCACGGGGAAAGTTTTTATCTTACTATCGATACTATCTTTTCATCCTGTTGTTATCATGATCACCAAAATTTAAACCTATATCCGTCTAGACCCAACACTTATCAAATATTGTGATGTAAGAAAGATCCCCATATCTCCGTTGTAACTCCACAATCACATTAAAATCCGGCAGCTTCATTTATTTTTCGTAAATTGTGGCTAGCAACTGATACACTCCCCCACGCTTTTGCACGAGGAGCTGTTTTTGAAATGTTTGCTCTTTCCTCTTTTCGAAATAAATTACATTTCTAAACTGTCCGAAATTAGAGTCGACTTGAAATGACACAGCTCCCCGCCACTTAACTGAAATTATTTTGAAAAACGGACTGTCGCTGTGCGCTGATATCCAATTTACCCGACGCTCAATTTGCAGCAAATTTTAATAGCAATCTGAAGAATATCGCTGTCAAGCGTATTCCCCGCACGCCCCCAGTTGTAGATGTAGGAAACCGCGTTGTGTTCCTGCCGCCCCGCGATTGCTTGCTCACACAGAGAAATGTAGAAAAACAGCAGCTGCCCGGAAAAAAGGGGAAAACAAACGATTTGATTACAATTTCCCATTGCAGGTTATTGCTTTCAGGGTGACTGCCCAACGCTTGCCCTCCAGTGCGAAGGAATTTGGGGTTACGGTGGGACAGCGGCCGACCGACAATGTTACGAACAATTTAACTCGAAGGGCTCCATAAACGGACATTGTGGCCGGGACAGCAACGGCCATTACATTAAGTGCGAACCAGAGTAAGATATCAAAATTTGAAACAATTTTATCGCAGGTCGATGGAGTCGCCGGTTCTGATAGCGTCCCCAGCCGGATGCCCGACGACTCCATTATCCTTGGCATCTGAGTTATTTATGATGTTGCCTTGTTATCGCCAACAGGAACGTCCAGTGCGGGTCGCTGCAGTGTAAGGAGGGCGAGCGGCAGCCGGTCAACGACGGCATAGATCAGCTCTACTCGCGGACAATTATTTCAATTAAAGGAGTGGAGTATGAATGCAAGTGAGTATCTCTACGTCCAAAAGCCACCCACATAGCACGTAGTCTCATGGTCCCTCTAGGGCTTCTTTTAGTTCCCGGTCCTTAAATGTGCAATCTACTCATAATTCCGGAACATTTTCTCATTACAGGGCAACAAGCGGTCAAGTGGGCTCTAATGAATACCCTGAGCATGGGCTGGTCAAGGACGGGACTCCTTGCGGAGATAATTTGATTTGTGTGAACCAAACTTGTGTCAGCCTCTTTCCTCATATCGACCAAACAAAATGTCCTACCAACAAAAATGGACAGGAGTGCTCCGACCATGGGGTAATTACGTAATTTATTAATTTTGCATTTTTCACATACACTGCAGCAGATCTCCAATCGATAAGGATTGTTTATATCATTTTCCAACCCTCCCCAGGAGTACGATTGCTTGGCTTAGAATTTCTGCTTAAATAATCTCAATTAATTAAACGAAATTAGTGCAGCTAATGTTCATAACAGGAGTTGAAGGATTATTATTAATCAAGTTATAGAAATTGAAGCGTTGTAAATCAAAAGGGTATAAGTGCCCAATTTTGATCCTAGTTAGTGGGTTCAATATGATCTATAAGCACATCCCAGTAACATTCAAAAGGCTCCATTGTTAGTTCCTACAGTGCCCACAAGATAGCTCCAGCTCAAAAGGTTTCGATGAATTTGAAATATGTCAGAAAGGATGTCATTCTAAAAAGTTTTGTTTTGGACGTTTAGTTCGTAAACCTACAGGTAAAATATACCAGAAATATTGTATGTGTATGTGAGCTATTAGCATTATAATTAGGAGACCCAGTCTATGATTTTTGAAAGTCTGCCACCGATTTGATATTTAGTTCATTGGATAAAGGCCGAAAAGAGGGGTTACCGTTTGCCCGGTAGTTCTGGATTTTTGATATGTTGTATAGTTAAGCAGAATAGTGAAAAATCCAAGTTTTCGTCACCCCACCCCTGTGCTCCCTTCACCGTCTTGGAAAAACCGGCGAAAATTACCATTTTTTTCAGGTGTCCGCCTAAAACTCCGTTCTAGTACATTTAAGCGCAAAACCAATTATATGCAATATTTGTAGAAGACAACATTTTGTACAAATTTAAGTTCATTTGTTTTTTCTACGAGCAATGAAAAGATAGCTATAGATCGCTTTAAAACGGATAAAATTTTAGCGAAATTTTCAGTTTTTCGGATATTACATAGCAATAACTCCGTAACACTTCATTGTAGCGTTAAAGTGGTCAGAGTATATTTTGCACAGAAGCAAATTACCTAGAAAATACAACACATTTTTATGATTTAATGATTGTAACAGATGTGTACAATAGATATTTACAATTAATTTCAATCTAGAATGTTTAAAAGGGGGGAATGGGCAGGAGAAGTAGAGGATGGGTTTATGTCTTCATTTTCGCCGTTGTCAAAGAAAAATTTTGGGCAGTTTTTGCAGGATTGGTCGCTGCACATCTAGAAATAATTACAAGTAAGAATAGCTCATTTACATGACACGACTTTTAAAAATTTTTTCTCCCAGCCATGTCATCACCTGGTATTATACTCTAAAGGCATAGATTATGGCATACCGCGGTGTGGGAAGCCTTGCCAAATTAAGTGCGGCTAGAAGAAAATTTATTGTATCCATTATAGGTGACAGATTGGACTAAACCTCCACCATACAAGGCTACCAAAACCCTCCCTCCTGCCTCCGCAATTTATTAAGCTTTGGATCAGGATCGCGAAACTTCTTGGGGTTTGTCAAGCAACAGTTTGATTTTTTTTGAAACAGCAAACACTGGGCACACACCAAAACCAAAGATGTTGGAGGTAGTGTCGCAGCCACTTATTGCGTGAAGGAGCAGAACATTTTCTTCTGAATTATACTTGAACGATTACCAGCTGTATGTTACATACATAACTTCTGGTGAATTACCTCTCCCTGTTTTTCTATGAAGTACACGTTCTGCAGTTCCGGTTATTCAAACGAGCAAGTCAATATCCTCACTAATGATCACCACTACCTCATACTTTGAAGCCACATATTTGGCTGAGGTGACTATTAATACATTTGTATATTGGTATCTTCGTCTGCTTGATTGATGCTGATGTTAGCAGCTTCAAGCTCAGTAATGCTAAGTGTTATGAAGCGTCAGGGTAACCATCAATAATAACCATCACCGCAGTGCCATAATGTTTGTGGATGTATTTGATGTACAGCCTGGCACAAATGCCTCCAAACGTCAAATTTGTATTCCAGGCGAGACGACCTAATGAAACAGATATCCAGCATGAACTACAATCATGTGACGTTTAGGGAGTTGAAAATCATTCGGAAGAGATGATGATGCCGCATACGCATACCGTCTTCATTAAAGAGGGACATATTAGGTACAGCGTAAATGGGTTGGCAGCAACCTTCTTTTCTCCTTTTTGTTCAGGGCATTTCTTTTAAACGCTAATGTAACTATTTTCTTCTTATTTTTAAATGAGCCACAAGTATTCAATCGTATACTCGGATTTTCTGGCTTTTCCAACACACTTTCTTCTGTTACGGAACTTTACTCTTTTGATATACGTAACCCTCAAAACTAGTTAAATGTGAAAAATAATTATTTAGTAAATCTCTTAAAGTTTTACACTATTCCGTGAACATGTTCATTTCTGTACCTCGGAAACCTCCTTTCGCGATATCTGCAAGAGCTCAGCAATGAATAAATTGATGAGTGCTGCCCAAGATACTCGTATTGAAAGCCGGCCACGGTACCAAACAATGCTACAGATAGCCGCAACAGTGGGGGGCAAGTTAAAATCGCAGCCGCATAAATAAAGTTGCAGTATCAATCATCACTTGTCTGCACTTCCTGCATTTAATATTAAACCCCGCAGCTTCGATAAATAAATGAACGGTGAGCGCTTTCAAATATTCAAATCCACCCATTCACCTGCAATTTCACTTTACATAGTTCGTGGGGGTTGAATTCAACTTGCGAATGCAGCTGAATTTTGTATGGCGCTCGTTTCTCCCGGCTGCTGGAGCTGTTTTTTTTTGCCTCCATTTATTTCGTGTTTTGCCGTATCCCGTCATATCTTAGGCGGTGAATGCGAGAAATGAAGACACGCCGGGCGAACACGGCAAGCGTTCTTAAATGTCTGCAGAAAATCTTTCTACTTCCTATGCAGATCCACCCCCTGTGGGGGGTCGGAAGTGGTGGGCTTGACAGTGCCAGAAACACGCTAGAAAGTCCCGTGCATAGCTGGGCTCCTGGGCAGTTTAGTATGGCCCGGGGGCAACCCGGCTCTATTGTTGTCGCCTTCACAGGAATAAATAAAAAATGTCCTCGCAGCGAGCAGATGTGATAATAAAATATTTAATTTTTCCCGCGGGGCGGTTGTTCTTCGTCCGTGCTCGTACGTTGATGTGTTTTGCTTAATATTTTAATGTGGCGGGCCCCGTCCGTCGTCTATGCGGACCTGGAGACGTGACAACAGCTGTTCCGCGCTGAATTAAGCATTTCGCATCCTGGCAGCGGACAAATTAAAGAGGATTTTTTACGATTGCAACTGTCACAACTCCTTTTTTAATATTTCTTGAGCGCACGCCATTTATGGAACTGCGAAGCGCCCTGAAGGCCTCCTCCACTCCTGTTCTTGCAAAATTATGTTCATTTTTAAATTCGTCTCGGAATATGGGTCGTCCTCGTAAAATGTGTACGGGAGCCAAGGTTAAACGCTTTGCTTCTTATGACGGATGAGCCCGCCTGTCCTCTTGGACCAAATTGGTTTTTTATGACATACACCACATTTAGCTACGTCAGTCTGCCGGACGAAAATTTTATTTGTTTCCGCCCCTCCTGCCCCCCTTTTACGGCAACAACAAAGTGCTACTGCCTCTCTGTCGTCGTCCTGTATATGTAGGGAAATTGTAATAATGGCAAGGCCTCCTAGCCAAGAAGAGCATTTCCTTTTTGGACTTATGGAACAATCGCCATTTATTTCTTTGATGCCTTTTCACTTTGCTAAAATGAGAAATGTGCCAAAGGGAAAAGTGTCTTGTAGCGTTATTTCATCTGACGTTCTATTCAATTTTGGCGCTGGAGTTGGAATAGTTTTCTTTAAGAAACATTTTCTTATCTAATCCTGATTCAGTACTTAACTTAACTTTTCGAAATGCCGTTCAATGCCAGTAGATGTGTAATAGACAAAGTTGAAGTAATCAGGCTTTCAGCAACTCATGACAAATAGCATCGTCCTGAGGTGATAAACTGATAACTATAAAAACGCAAATCTACGGTTGTTAGGGCGTTTCGTACGACAAACTGATGAATATGGTCCTCAAGATTTCTAAGCTAAGAGTACTTAACTGAATATACAGAGTGTTTCATCTATCGGGGACCAAAATGAATGGGGTGATAAATCTCACCTAGGCTAACAAAAACATCGTATGGCTGTGGCGGGGGAATCTTAACCGTTTTCAGGGTGATTAATAAATTCGGGATGCACATTTTTATTTTATTTTTATCTTTTGATTTACCCAACTCAGCGACATAAAACTTACGCTAGAAAACTACTATCTCAATGTGCTTTCCAAAAAGGCCACCAATGTTGGTACAGTCACTTGCGATAGTGAGGAATGCTCTAAAATTTGCTAAGTTTTACATTTCACCCTTATACCTTAAATAAATAATAATAATAAGTCGACACATAGGCGCCTCTCACAAGTATAATAAAATTAATTAAATGTCTTTGGATGTGTCTATTTAATTCGATAAATGCGCTGTTTAACTGGTGCATTACGCGAAATTGTGCGCTCATCGAATGTTTCCCGCAAAAAATTAATTGTGTCGCGCTCTATGTGGCATGGTGCCCCGCCTTGTTGAAACCAAAGCTCTTGTACAAATAACCACGATTTGCAAGCGTTGTGCAGGTGTATTCATTCTATTCATGGTGAAATGGCAAAACATACTGAGCACAAATTGACTGTTATTAGAAACAGTGTTAAAAATTCGATGTACAAACCTTCAAAACACACCCGTTACTAGTCTTTTGTGCAAAGTTTTGTGGTGAACGTTAGTTCCGTCTTATACCCCACCTGGAGCATGCGGTTCTTCTTAACCCGAACCATTCAATTTCCACTTTGACAGTACATGGATTCGACATCAGCGACCCCGAAAACATAATAAGACCGTGGATTAAAAAAAACCTACCTCTAAAAACTACAAGTTCCAGAACCATTGAAGTGGTCCTAAAAATCTTCTCGGTACTGTATTTGACAGTAAAGAAATCAAAGTAATTTTAATTGTGGTCATCTTGGATTACAATTACAAAATACTGTAATTGGAATCACTCCCGATTACAAATTACTGAGTAATTGTGTAAAGGCGATAAAAACACAGGTGAGTATTCACAACCGTTTAACTAAATCGGCGAAGTAGATTATAACTGTTTCGAAAAATATTAGAAAATCAACAATTCCCTCGAACTGGTGTGCACTATACAAAGGACCGTTTAAAATGAAAGATGTATGTTTTCATTACACTTGAACACTTTGGCACAAAAGAAGTTTTCTCCTAACAGTCCCATCTCCTTAAGGTTTAGGTTCTTTCAACCAAACCGTCGCATATATGAACATTAGCTGCACTACACCCCAAAATGACTTTAAAATCCGTCTGCAAGTGCAATATGTCCTGCAACGTGACTGAGAGTAACCACCGCTGAAAGGCAGTCAATTTCAAAGAAATTTCCTGGGCACTTCGAGCAACCCTAATATTACCTCCCTTAATAATTCCATCGCTTTTTCCTTGCACATACACGAAAAGAGAGAATAAGTGAAAAGAAATGAAAAATATAAAACGTTTTCCATCAATATTCCATTCATGGGTGCCCTTTTGTGAACAGGTATGCACCAACGCGAATAGGTGCTTCTGTGATATGGGCTGGAGCGGTATCGATTGTTCCGTTCCGATCGCTTTAACAACACCACTGCCTACGATAGCTGCTTCAACGCCGGAAAGCACAATCAAGATGGAGAAAAAGGAGACGCCCTACGGTAAGATACGAGGCATTTTCTTCCGCTTTTCTTTACGTATTCCTTTTCTTTACGCTTTTATTCAAAAATGTGTAATTTTTCATGAAACTTGTAAATATCCGTTCAAGTGCTTTATTGACAAATTACAACTTTTGCAGATATTTTCATTTCGTTTTTGGTTCCTGTTTTTAAAATATTTAGAGTGCTTGTTGACGGCGACTACTCAAGTTAAAGCCAGACAGCAGTCTTTTCACTAGAAGCTCAGTTCAGTAGTGTATGACAATGGTAATCAACAACTCCCTAGTCGAACTTTGCACCAAACAACATAACAATTGAATCAAAATTTAATTTACACACGCTCGTGTTTCGTTCAATTGTTTTACTTTACAATTGAATTGGTTTACTGAAAATTCTCAACAAAATGCAACACCCGGTTTATTTTACCCCAAAAACGCAGTCAAAATTCGCTAGATTAAGTCAAAATTCACACCTACCGCTTGCAGTTTGTGTTCCTATTTTGAGGTTTTAATGTATGATCCATGTGAGTCCGACAAGTCTCAGCTTAGAAGCTATTACACATATTTCTACAGTATTGATACATTGCATGCAATTCTTTCCTTTTAAAAATTAGAGCTAAGGTGTTTCACGTGGTTTAAATTGCGTTTGTTAAGCCCTTACTAACTTTACTTGTTCTGCCAATTTTGTATTCTAAAGCTAGAAAAAGTTTCAATTAAAAACAAACCGAAGATATAACTAAAATAGTAGAACCTAAGAAAACGAGAGATAAATATACATATGTATGTACATATATATGGGAAACAAAAAAATATTTGAAAATTGAATTCCATCAAAGGAGGAGGCCTATAAGAGTTTTTCGGCTCCTTTTATTTTTGGGCAAAAAATTTTCAAACATATTTTTTTATTAACTATATACAATATTAATTCGATATGACCACAAACGGTCCCAATTCCTCCCCCTATCACCACTCCTTAAAAATCATATATCCTTTCAAAACACTCCACCATTCCCACATATTACACCACCCACATAATCCAGGATTTTTAATGGGAGTAAAGATGTGCTCCGTAAAGTTGGGTTTCAAGTGGAATAAACAAATATATCAAATAAGAACTTCTTTCAATACCAAGTTTCTAAGTTGCCTTTCAAGATCGGAGCAAACAGCTATTGCTAGCTTTCAAACTCCAAAGGGGCCGAGCAGCTATTACTAGATAGCTATATGTGACTCTCAGACCTCAGTCTTGGGTTGACTTGGGCAGCTTAGTATTTATTTACATACATTTCCATTTAAACACGAAGAGATTCAAAGTGTCAATCGTGAATTTATAGATCTTTTTAACCTATTTATTCAATTATTTCTAAGCTTACCTCTAGGTACATTATCAAAAATCAATAATCTAACTGAATACCTCTTCACCGCGAAGACCTAATAATTCTTTTAGTCAGCTATTCGCCCTTGCGCCACAGGTGATTCGACTTTGCGTGCCCCACTTACTGGTCGCATGTCGAGAATACCATAGCTTGCACTTTTATTGCCCTACTCACTGGGCTGGCGCTTAGTAGTTGGCGCAGGGTGTAATAAACTCGCACCGTGGCGTATACCAGAATGACAAATTCGAGTATAAGAATGCCGATATATTTTTCTCTTATTAATGATTAGAGCTGGAGAAAAATAAATTATTTTGTGGTGGTGGTTTTTTAGACAACGATGGTTGGAGACAGCCCTTAAGTGGAATATACGGTCAGTGTCAAGACATTCATGTAACATACATATTATATTTTTGTGTGGAATCTTTTAAATAAACATTTATTCACAAACAATATTTTTAGTTGTGATATTGTATTATTAGGTAACACCAGTATTTGCTACTTTCTTTTTGATGGATCCGTAAGAAAACCCTATAATTAAACTCAATTTGTCGTCCGTACTAAACATGTAGATTTAATACCCTTAGACCACAACTTATACAAACACCTGTATTTTTCAGGGGGCTTGATATGGCCAAACATAACAAAAAAATTTTGAAACCTAGGCTTGTCAAATATTAAAATTTAGGGTTTAATCAATAAAATTTGACTTTTTCCATTTAGAATTTCAAAAGTGGCATCAACAAGGGGTAATATTAACTTCATGTCATTCACCCAATCTGGTTTGAAAATTATAAAAGAAAATATAGTCTGGTCCGATTACGCCACCAACCCACATTTCGCATCAATCAATAAATTTTTCCGGTTTCAGTGTTTCAGTTTCAGTTTGCCTAAGATCTCTTATTGATTGTTTTTACTCCAAAAATGGGCCTTGTCGCTGAAGAAAATATTTTGGCCACAATTCTAGGCAAATTCAGGAAATTCTAAACCCCAATCAGCGAACGTATGGCGCAACAAATAGTAGTTTAACTTGAGCTTCTCTGTAAACAGGGTCTTATACGGATTGAGGCCGAAGTCTTTATGCATAAATTGACAAATAGAAGTCTGTGGAAGTTCAAGTTCTGGTGCACGCCGTGAAATCGAGAGGTCACGCACACTATCGCAAACGACAACAATATTCTCGTTTGATGCACATTCGTTCGTTAATTGATCAAGTAACATACAGAGCCAGTTGACTTAAACTTATCTATGATGCGGCGAATATAACATTCGTTTGGACGATTATGGCACTCAAAACTTTCATGTAACGAACGATACGTAAGAAATACAGAATGCGAATGTTTGTTCGTTTGTTGATGAAATGACAAAGCTTGTTAAGTGTTTATGTCACCATAAACGACGTAGGGTTGCCGGATTAGAGAATTACAATGTAAGGCCATTAGAAAACCATAAACATGAATAAAACATTCACTTTTATGATCTGACATCTCATTTAGCTCTGGTTTTTGTTAGTGGTTTCCTTATTTCTTATTTAGTCCAACTAAAATACACTCCTCGGAATTTGGAAGTCTTTGTTTGCCCATCTTTGCAAAAAGTTTCTTTTTGTTAAAGTAGATTGACATCATGGCAGATCTCATCACTTTTAAGTTTTTGCCACGATCAGATTGTGAAATAATAACATTTATACAATAAAATATTATTTTGCAATATTCACACCCATCTGAGACGTTAGCGTAAATGGAACACAAACTGCAAGCACAAAAATATATACAACAAAAATTTGTAATTTTGATTTCATATTATTTTTATAGTAGAGTTGCTTTGTTTAAGATTTTTAATGTTACGAGTAGTTGGCGTTCGCCATTTAAATATTAATTGTTATTATAATAAAAAATGTTCTCATTGTTAGTGAGTTTATTTCTTCTTATTAAATCGAAAAAAATGTAAAATTTTTGAACTCAAGAATTTCTCACAAAGAGTTACCGAGCTTTAAGCCAAAGCTTTGATAAAAAGGACAGCAGCACAACAACAACAATAAATGTATGTGACATAGAAATTGGCACTGCAGCCACAGCACACAAAACAATAATAAACAAATCCTGTTGCATTACATTGTTCACCACAATTTGTAAAGTAAAACAATTTCCCTGTCCTTCCGCCAGACCCCGCGAGCGGGTAGCGGGAGGCCCGTCTTACTAAACCTTTTTGTTTTCCCATTTGTTTAGTTTTAGCAATCAGTCTAGAGTTACTCTTGCGAACGATTATTTTTCGACCCTAAAAAATTACAGGCGATGGAGACCAAGACAAAATCAGCACCCTCACGATGGTCATCATTTTAGTGGTAATCGTGAAATGTGTCTTCATTAGTTTCGCATCGATGGCGGTTTGCTACAGGTAAAACATGCACAAAGTAGAAGAGCTGGACAGCATCCGCCGAATATTGATATATTGCGAGTTATTCGTTACCTTGTAACATTCTGTCTCGACTTTGCTTGGTTGTGGGTGTTGTACGTGATCGGAACTGTTGTTTTCTCTTATTTTCCACAACTGCCTCTGTGAATGTATTTTCCCGAAGACTAATGATGTCTACAACGTTGGCTCGAGTACAAAAATGTTTGCCACTCTACGCAAACCGGGCAGCGACGAGCGGCACCAAAGTCCTGCCGCGAAAAGAGCCAAAAGTTTTAGTACTTCATTGTCTGAGATGTTGTGTTTTTGTGTCATAAAAATTTTTTCGGTTTTTTATTCTTTTTTGGGTTTCCACTGTGTTTTCTGTTTGTACTATATACTATGTGTCATTGTATTTGTATATTCGAAACAAATGTACACTTTGTGTGTGTGCCTGTGTGTGTGTGTGTGTCTGTGGTGTCGTAGGCATCACTGTCTGCTGAGTAAATATCTTAACTATTTTCCTCACTGTGTTGTGCAAAGATACACATTTAAAGCTTCGTTTTCATTTCATTTTCAAACATCTTTTAGGTTATATTTTGTTGCATCTCTTCATATTTTTTCAGCCTGAAGAATACCTTAACGTTCCACAGAACCCCTACTTTTGAAAAAAAAAACAAAAACTTTCTCTTCCCTCTCTACACGAACAGAACCAATTTAAATAAAAATGAGTAAATCCTTAAAAATCACCAAACTCATAAACCAAAATTAAATAACATTATATCTAAAATCAGAGAAGTCATAAAGTTAAAGAAACCTTAAAAGCTCAAATTGTAAGTATCAACCGTATTAATTGCATAAGTGTTGTTGTTGTGTTGTGCGTCCATAACACAGAAATAAAGTGGTCAATCAAATCTTTATTTCAAATTGGCTTTCCGATTTTTTCAGATAAAATAGTTTTAAGATACTACTGCGTGTACTGCACTTTGTCTTTTAAAGGTTCCCGTGTTTTTTTTTTATTAAGATGATATTGCATTGGAATATTCAGTGGGGCAATACGCATCGTAGGTTTTATATATTATCAATTTTACTTTTCTTATTATATTTCTGTATCCCATTATATGATCGAAGTCAGCATTCAAAATTCCAAAATTAGGTGTACGAAAACCGATATTTGAAGACAAAAAGAAAAGGTTGGCACACAAATACACTAGTCTTTTTTAACAGTTTTTACTTAATTCTAAAAGATGAAAATTGTTATGGCCAGGCTTTTTATGAAGAAGAAAACATAAATTTCATGAAGCTAAAAATGTTAAAAAATACAAAATAAAGTGTTTAAATGTAAAACATACTTTCGAGTAATTTCCAAAATTAACACAAAACGAATTATGGTGCAAACGCGAAGCGCATTTAAGCAAAATATAACATTCAGCTATATGTATACGAATCACGTAACCTTATAGTAAGTTTTAAGAGATTAGTTGTAGGGTGCGTCGAGAAACTTGCCATTTTCAAATTTTAAAAAAACTTGCTTTTATTTAAAGCGCCATCAAGTTTTCCCATGATCTAAATACGTACCTACTTTTAACAATTTATTTTATTTAAAAGTACCACAAAACGTGGCCTGCGGTAAATACATATTTCATATAAATGGTATATTTTCGACAAGTAGTTTTATCTTATAACATAAAATATGGAGAAAACTTTAAATTTGAGACATGAAACTATATGAAAGCCTTTGCTACTGAAGACCTTAGTAAATCTTTGAGGGTTATAGTTTAGAGTTGCAGTTAAGGAGTCTTGCAATTGAGCTGCTACTCCAAATGTCTCGAGTGTTTTGTAACCGAATTTCAAAAATCACCAAAAAGCAAAGTTTTCCACTGGTTGACTCTACTATTCTCAAAAGCTTTAATATTTTTGATGTCTGCAAGCAAAACTCAAGAAATAATTGTAAACATTGCGAAAACCGAAACCTCATTAAATCTTCTCGGAGTTGCTCGAAAGCTGCCAAAAAAGCTCTGACTTAGCATTTGATTGAACGTGTCGAAAATAACTACAGGTTCTGAATTTAAATATTAAAAATTGCTACTAGCTTGGCTAGAGTATTACTAGACACAAAATCAATTTGTTTTGATTCATGAGCAAATCCTACTAACATTTTTAGAATTGCTTAAGATGATTGACGATGAGCTTCATAATTACTCGATTTCCATCAATTTTTGCCTCGATTTTGCAGGCCAAATTTGTCTCTTAAAACACCCTGAAAATATTGACATTAGCTTTTCTCATGTACTATATGTAGTAGGTACACAACACAGAAAACAAATCGTATCACTTTCCACTATTCTAAATTTGAGCGAATGTTAGATATATTTTGTATTACAATTTGTTAACCTGTGCCCTATCTGATCTGAGTTAGTATTAAAATTCATTTCATATGTGTGGGTGTGGGTGTTTCTACGATAAGAGGTTACATGTTCTTGGGTTTACGGCAAAGCAAGAATATCGTCAAATTGAGCTTATTTCTGTATTTTATTTCTTAGTACAATTATTTACTATGTGTATAATAGGTAGGCGAATCACTTATTTAGTTTTTATTTTATTTTAAAAAAGACCAGAGACATGATTTACTGGGTTATTATTACGCAACTTTCTTACAGATTAAAGAAGTAAATTATTTATCAAATTAGGTGCTGTGGTTCCAACCACTACTTAGGAAATAGTACATTAAAACTATTTTGTTAGAGATTCAAAAGAAATCAGGACTATTACCGTAGAAATGAAGACACTAACTCAATATTAAGCGATATAGAAATTTCTTATGCAATAAGGCCCATGTTTCACCAGAACTGTGTAGGATGTAGCACCGTCATGCTGGTGATGATTGGATGATTTCATTAAAAAAAATTTATTCTCATTCCGGGAATGTGCGACATAAACAAGATGTTCCATGAACATTCATAGATTTAATGAAATCTTTAGGGTACTTTCACCAAAAGACAAATTAAACAAATAATTGATTTATTTATTTTGTAAGACCCGTGCCTTATTGCGGGACATTAAATTTTATATCTATGTATAGAATTTGGCGTAGTATCCTATTCTATGCTAATTTAAGGAGTAGAATAATGTTAGCTGACGTAAGGTTAGAGTAGTATAACCGATGAATATAGGCGTCGTATATACGTAGTCAAACCTTGAATAGCGAGAATTGGATAAATGAAAAGCTTTATAATTAAGACTAAATCGCCAGGTCCTATATATTTCCCTTTGAACGTAAGTGAGAAAATAGAAGCCTTCTATAAGAGCGGGTCGTTTTTCATGTCCGCACCTCTGTATGCGAGACCGCATCGCGCTATATCAATGTCTTCTAGGAAAATTAATGCAATTGTGCGTGTTTTGATCAATTCACAAAAACACACGTGTTGCTTTCTCTCTCTGCAAGGGTTCACGTCAGTATTAATAAACAAATATGACTTACAATTAGTTTATAAGCGTCTATCGCGTCATGTCTTTAGGATTTCCAAGCGAAAAATAAAAGTGTTTTCTCCTAAGCCCTTAAACTTTCGCTTATCCACGTTCGACTATACATACACATAATTTTTACCGTTAGCGTCGCCCCCTGGGTGTGAATTTAATCCAAAAAAGTTCACCAATTACAATTAGCTGACATTTTTAAGAACTTTAACAAATATTAAAAATATTTCGAACCAACAAATCTCAGCGGTTTGTTACTTTTTAAGGATATTATTATATTAATATTATTTTAACTCATTATTAAAAAAAAAAATTTTTATGAGAAATGATAAGTAACTTCACATACTACGTTTGTAATTTTCCTGGTTGTGAACATATTTGCATACATATGTAGATTATATTTATATCGAAATTATAACCTCAATACCTCAATGTATGTCATCATATATTTTAGGGATCATCAATACATATAATTGACATGTTTACAGCAAATCTCATGAACAACTTTTAGTTACAGTTTTGAATCCGACAAACCTACTAAATCATTACACATGTGCTTCCGTCTTACAAGGGACTAGTCTACTATCGACGATACTCTTTTTTCAACACACTACTGGAGACAGTTCTAGTTTTTGGTAGCATCACTTTACTAAAACGCATTTTTCACACACTTCATAAGATTGCTACTATTTCCCTCATACATTTACTTGGATATTGTTAAATACTTAAAATTGTCACGAAAGACGTTCAACTCACGTTTTAAACCTCTCGCAATTGCATGCAACCTTTAATGAATTATTTAACTTATACTTAGCCTGTTTTTTAAATCCTTTGAAAATGCGTTAAATATTTTTGATTTGTTGACGAAAAGATTACCATTGTCATACGAGACTACTTCCATTAATTACTTGCTTGCTTTAAAGTGAATTTTTTAATATTACACATGTATTTGCTTAGTGGACAGTTGAAAGTAACACACAGACAGCCGACGATATGTAATAAATACGTTTTTATTTTTACCGGACGCCGCTCAATTCTTCGCAATGGTCTCAACAATGGGTACAAAAACAACAACAACAACAACAACAAAATGCATCGCTAACAACAACAAAACGAAACGAATAAAAAAATCAAAAAATGCGAAATAAAATGTTAAATGACTTGACCTTGGTCTTGAACATGTTTTTACTGCAATGATTATTCTTGACTTATACTCTATGAATTTTATATTAATTTATTTTTGAAACAAAGAGAATTACCATGGTTCTAACACAGTGTTTTTAGTGGGTGTACTAATGTCAGTTGTCGGGTTCGTTTTTGTAACATTCACCCTCATGGCTTTGTGCTACAGGTCAGTTGTAGTACATAGAAACTTCTCCCTGTGTCTGAGGTTAGTTGAAAGAAATAATGAAACAGAAACAAGAAATAAAGGTAGTTTGAAATTTAATCAAAAGAAAGTAATAAACAATGAAGACTACATAAATCAGAACAAAACAGAAATACAACAGTTCACAAGAACACACGAGACAAGAATGAACACCGCGGAGCACACATACACAGTGCTTTTTGCGCCACTAATTTATAGTCATTGTTTGCCAAGCTGCCTTTGATTTATCCACATCCCAGCACCTGATTCCCACCCACTCCTGCCGCTGGTACCGCTGGTGCGTTATTCACGAGTCTTCCGCGCTCGACAAAACACGACCGCCACACACAGCAAACAAAACACAAACAGTACTCTCCAACAAATCACCCCAAAGTAGTTTGTGTCTTGTTCAATGTAATTCCCTTCTACTTTTTGTGTACATAGTTATTGTGTCGTCACCCGTAAAAACCGACATTAGTATGAAATTTTGAACGTCGTTGCAAATATGAATATTGAATGTTTTTGAATGTTATGCAAATAATCATGGACGGTGCATTTCTCAGAAGGTTTAAAACCGGTGATATGAATCCGAGTCGCAGTCTCCTGGGTGTGCCCCCACCCGCGGGCGAACCTTGTTAAACCTCCTTAAAAATGCGCACTTGTATATTGTTGCATAACGTAAATGCTAAAAATTCTGTGCTTTTAGTCTATGACGCTCTCTATTAATTTTTGGTGTACGCAAGTGCATGACTTAAATCGCTTTATTCGTCAATTCAAACATGTTTTCTTTGATTTTCAGGTTCGTATTTTTTCATAGAGTTTTTTTCCAGCTGGAGCAACACAGTTTTTATTGCAACACAACTCGTGTTCCACTGCTTATTGTGACAAGTGTTAAGTATTTTGTTTTGTGTAATTCTTTTACTGCACCAAGCCTTTTTTGAATATGAACAACTTTTGATGTTGTTCAGGAATTTTCATAGGAAATTCAATTTATATTTGGAGTTACTTAAACAAAACGTTTAAAACGACATTGTGTGTATAACACCAAAAAATACAACAAACAATTTCCACATATAAAAACTATCGAAGTAGTTCAAAGAGGGAGATAACATTCGAATTAGAATATTCATCAGACTACAACTACAAAATGTTCTGCACTTTAAAACCGATTTATAACTTTGCGACTTTGCATTCCGCATTCTTATTATGCAAGACTTTATTTAAGGATTGGTTTTTAATTTAAAACTACAAATCTTAGTAAAGTCAATTTGACTCTTCGCAATTTTTGTTTGTTTTTTCACGATGAGCAGCATATATTCGTATAACATTAGGTATATATTTTATTTAAGGTAAGGTAGGCGATTTTTTTTAGACTAATCTCTAAAAGCTCAACCTAATGTTAGCAATCCTAGTGTTTAAACTCCATAATTTCAATTATTTAAAATCTAATAAAATATACATAGGTTTAGTAAACATGAATATAATATACAAGTCCATATCAAACGAAACGTCACGTGTTATGTCGTTTCAATTCAATTTTGTGAACTAGAACAACACTTGATGCGTCGTTTTTGTAAGTTGACATAGAACAATTAGTATATACTTTATACTCGTATATAGATCGAATTCATTTTCGACGTTCGATATCAAATCAAGCTTAATGCCTATTTCGTCTCCAAAGCTTTCCGTCCAATATTTTTGAAAACATATTTTCGTCTCTGTAATCTTGCAAAAATTTTCTGGAAAAAATATGATTCTAATGTCGCTATTCGTGCATAGAAGCTGGGCTATTGAAAAGTGAGACTGCTTCTAGCCATGATCCTCTCTTTAATGGAAAATCCAATATTTAGTAAATAAAATAACAAATTACTTTTTATAAAAATATTAACAACGCTGAAAATGGTCAAGCGTTTAAAATTCATCCTGCAGGGTTTCAAAAGTAAAGGGTATGTAAATCTTTTATTATGTATAAGTTTGTACGAAATAAACTTTCCCATTTGGAAAATTTCTTCAATTTTGAACAGCTATTATTTTCCCAAGCAATATGTTCTTGCATAGATTCAGGAGATACAGGACGTACAAACATTATTATAGCAGCCCGAACCGAGTAATTTTTAGGGATTTTTTCATAGCAATGATTTAATAATTTTGAATTTTTTACTATTTCATTTATCAACCATTTAATATTAAATTTACAAAATCAAATCCTCCAGAAGAGAACCCTTTTCAAGTAAAGGATTAAATTCAGTTAATTTTAACTCTGTAAGATTCTTATAAACAATACTTGATAGGTGTTTTCCCCACTAATAATTTTTAATAAAATACAATTTTGAAATTCAAGGTACCGGACAAAATATTGTATACGAAAAACTCGTGATGAGTGGTGAGGTTTTGTATCTAATTCAAAAAAATGTAATAGTTTGAAAAGTGAACTTATTGTGCGTTTTATTTGTTAGACGTTCCATATACTATATCAACTAAGTTAAAACCCTAACGAAATTTTCATTTCTCTGAGGAACACTCATATCGTTTTTTGATATTTCATAACTATATTTTTAAAATCGCCCCGACATTTTTTATTTTGAATAAAATTTTAAAATATTCTGGTGTCAATTATGAATGTTTGGCAACAAAAAATGTTTTTTTTAATAAAATCAAAAAACGTAAGATTTGTTTATTCAAAGAAAATCAAATTTTCAGATTATCATCATTTTTATTTTCATATTTAATTTTATTTTACAGCTATGATTTGATCGTCAAATAACGGCTCCTAAATAACTTTTTAAATGGTCATGCATAGTCAAGATGTGAGAAAAAACATTATTTGGCAAAAAAAAACTCCCTAATAGTGGTGCAGTTGTCCATGCCTTCCACACAACTTTTCTGCATATTTTTGTGGTGAGGAACGTCGAATATTGGTTGCGAGCTGCCTAAGATGGTACGCAAGCTTTGTTTAGAACTTGTGCTTCATATAACCGCAATTTTTTTTCGTGCCATTGTCCTATTGGAATAGCCACTAGGTAATGTCGGTGCAAAAAAAAATGCTTTGCAGATGTTAACAAGTATTTTTTTTTATAGATACAGCATAGTACAGTGGAGTTTCAATATCAGTTCCAAATTCGATTTAAATCTCCTACCACAGAGCCACATTTTAAAGCTTCGAAACAGATAGATAATTGTCACTGGTAGCCAAATTCATGCTATTGCGATTTGTGTGCCAGTGCGTTGTCCTGGTAGATAAATGCGGTAGTTTTTGCTTTTAATCCACGTCAAATCATCTTGGCATAATATATTCCAGTGATCGTTCTGCCCTTTCGGCACCCATCTGGCACTGAGACTCATTCCCAAGTATTCACAATTCTCCACTCATTTACGTGAAATTTCCTCAGCCTCAGCAATTTCATACACTCACTCGTCGACAGTCAATTAATTATCATACCATGGACTTTACCTACCCTTTCAGGGAACCTCTTTTCGAAGCCCTCGATGCTCATCATCTCAAATAATATTTGACTGTTGACATGGAGGGTGCAGAGTCCTTATAAACATCGTTCAATTCCGTGTTGATCTCATCGTTTGTTTTCTTTTTCAAAAACTAATATCTAATTACTGCACGATATTCGCTTTTATTAATTTTTGTAAAACTGCAAAAGTTGTTTGCATTGAGTGCCTGCCAAACGTAACATACACTGAATGACTCAGCTGGCTAAAAATGTGATAGTAATCCTATGAAGGATAGTAATAGTAGATAGAAAATCATTGATTCGATAATGCTGGCGCAATATCTTATCTAGACCGATAACTTTTCAGCCTACCCTCGTTTGATACTTATTCCAATGTGTATTCCTTTCTTGCAGAGCAAAATCTGAGTCTGTCGCAATGTCAAATGGATACTGACTATAACTTGAAATTGAGATTCTTCAAAAAATAAAAACCAAATTTTCGACCTCCTGACTGAGCATGACCGTTTAATTAGGTATCACGATTATATAATTTTTCAAATATCACATTAAAAATTGTTACCACCATATAATATGAAAAGGCAAAAATTGCCTTAAATATTTAACTTGTACGTTCACAAAATCTACGCAAAATCAGTAAAAATATTTAAAAATTAAGCAAACGAATAATAATAAAAATGTTTCTTATTGAATAAACAAATATTATGTTTTCTTTGCATCCCAAGATTATATATTATTTATATTTAAATTTTTAAAAAATCATTGAAACAAACATTGATTTTGGATATACCGTTTTTTACGATATATTGCAGGATTTCTGAGTTTATACCAAATAAAAATATGCATGTAGTAATTAAGTATTGTTTTTACCTCATAGTGTCTGATATATCGTAGGGGTAAGCTTTTAGTGGTGATATTTACTCATTTTATCACACAGAAAAACATTAATATTCTTAAAGAGAAGCACATACTTCACTACTACTACATACTAATGATAATGGGTTCAATATTGCCTAAGTATCTTTTTAATTTAAATATAAATTTAAATTCAGGCATAAAAAACTAATGCCGAATGATTTTTTTCTGTTTCGGTATTTCTTTATCTTGGCCAGAAGTAAAAATAGAATGTTTGCTTAGAATAGGTGTGGTATGGTTCTTATTCTTCAGGCTTTCATTCAAAATGGAATACTCGCTTCCAATTTTCCTCCCTAGTTTATGAACGGCAAAAGCCTACATCTACTAATTTTTTTATATAATATGTTTTATTAGACATTATGTCCAATTTCGGTAACTGTAATAAGTTAGACGATGCAAGTATGTGGGCGAGAATTGAATGTTTTTTCTCACAAGAATATTTTTAAAAAGTCAATTCACTGAAAAGTTGAATACACACAAGGTAAAAATTACAGAACAGTGACGTATTTAAACAGAGATAATATTTGCAGTGCCATAAACAGGTCTCTCACGGTTCAATTTTTCTCGTAAAATTTTAAAGATGCTGAATCTTTCTGGAACAATAGAAATCGTTCCGGCTTAGTTAAAAACCGTAAGAACTAGAGACTGGTTTACGTAAGTCGACATACACCCAGTTTCGTTTTTGATCCCACTACTGAATTAGAACGACACTTAAAGTATTGGTTTCATTCGATATGCGCCTTCAGGGAACTGGCCTCGGTCAGTAAACATTCATACATGGGCATGGTTAGTTCTACAAATATTAAATATTTATAATTTATTTAACTTGTGATTTTAAAAAAATTAAATATTACTGTTTAATTGTTTTAAGAACTATTTTTTGTTCTTGGAAAGTATTTTTTTAATTTTGGTCACAATAATACAATTTAATTTTTCTGTATACATGTTTACCTGATATATTTCAAAGTATTAAGTGTCGGATACAAAAAATTTCTCACACACTAGTTTTTTTCAAAACTTAGACAGGAACTTTAAGCAGAAGTGAACTAAAACTGCTGGCGCAGATATTATAGTGACAAATATTTGTCGGTATTAATTGCATATATGACGCAACGATATAGGCATGCAGCTGTAACTTCTTGAATAAATACTTCAAAACTATGATAAGTTCACACATGTTTTGTAAATTTATATAATGGAATATGGGATGAATGGTGCAGTTCAATGCATATTTGTTAGACAACATTTAAAATCTAATTCAAGCTTCGAAGCAAAACTGATCTCTGTAAATATACTAATGAGTTATTTATTTTTGTATCTTGCCATCTAAATTAAAAGATAAAACTCAATCGATTACACGTTTTCGAATTGATCATTTAACTGCTTTTTTGACGCTAAACTTGATGCGTTCGAAGGACTCATGTCCACTGGTCTAAATATCTTCACATACATTACCGTCCTTCATTTGGCTTCAGCATATAATTGGTGGTAAGAAGGATAAATCCGGACAAAAGTTTTAGAAATCGTGTGCAACTATCGAAGAATTACAAAGCTAACTCAAGTAGATATAAATAACTTTTCATCAATATGCAATTAAATAAATTCACTGTATCTCCACTCCAGCTGGTAAAAAAAAAATTCAATTGCTTCACGTTCATTCACTAGCAAAACAATTTTGTATTTTTAGCTTAAATAACCGATGCACTTGCGTACATATGTGGTTCATAATTATTGCACGCAGAATTTCTTTAAATATTTGGCTTAACCACAACAAACATATCAGAGAAAATCATTCGTATGACTTGAAAGATATTATGCAAAGAAATATTTGAACAAAACAATATATATTAAACTGAAGTACTTGTCTCCGCATGACTAAGGTTTCAATAATTATGAAATTCTCTATGCTTAATTTTTTTTACGTACCTGAATGGATGTACGATGTCCAGTAATTTTGTACTTATTAAGCTTTACCACTTAGTTCTATGTATATGTGTGTGTAGCTAGATATAAAATAAACCAGAAAAATATTAAATAAATTTACCTCTTAAAAAATAACTTCTAAAAATGGAACAGTAATACATAAATTATCTCTGAAATAAAACGTGAAATGACATTGTGGGAACGTTCACAGTTTAAATGAAAAAAAAAAAGAAAAAAGGCTTTTTACTGTAAAGTGCAAACTGACGATGCTTAAGCTATCTTTAATTTATTGATCTGTTTAAATGTATATGTATTGTGGTAAGACAATTTCAACGTTCTTGCTTTTGGAACTCTTTCAATAACTATGATTTACAATTGTTCTACATACGATTTATTTTGTAAATTTTCAAAGAAAAACTCTATTTTCTGCCAGAAAAATGAACTTGTGTTTATATTTAAAAAAATATAATATATATTCAAAATGTTATCAAAAGTAGTAAATGGTAAACAATTTGCAAATTCAATTTTATGGAACTCTGAATTTCTTTTAACACATCTACACTCCAATACTCCAATACAAACTCCGTTTCATACTCAAAGGGAAAACTAGGAAAGCTTAAATATTTTAATATATAGAGCACGGCACAAAAATCAATCATGTTTAAATATTAAATATGTACATGTTAGCATTTTGATTTCTTTTATGGTTGTGAAGTTAATATCATATAAGATTATTTGTTTTCCTTTTAGGTACACCCGAACCTTGTTCTCGAATATTATACTTGAGTCCCTATATGGGCTCATTCATGTAAACATAATCCAAAAAATTATTAAAAGAAATAAGTGTGAATAAATCTGACAAACGCAAGAGTCACACTAAATTTGAATTATGGAAAATTATACAATCGCCAAAATTCTCCCTGAAAAGCATGTACCTAAACGAATAAACAACATTCGAAGAACTTCGGATTCTATCACTAAAACGAAACAAAATATCATCTTGTGACCATCTGTTAGTATTATTAAAGTATGAATCCAAATAATCATAATAATTAAAATTTAAATGATAAAATGTTATGGAATAATTTTTGGAACAAAAACAAAATATGTATATATATTTGTACCAAAGTTGGTAGGTAGTTATATGTGGAAACGATCCAAGTATTCGAAAACTCAGCAAAGCAAATGTTTGTGATTCTCTACAACAAGCGAGCGCGTCGTTTCTCTATATTTAAAACGATTAAGAGGTGACATCATTACGTATTGAAAGGTTGGTACAAGCAATCACCAGGATGTAATCCAACACAGGTTTAAGGCACTAGTATCTTCGGAGGCCTAAGTTCGTATCCCACCGCTGCCACCAATATTAATAACTTAATTATATTTTTCCTATGAAAAACAATTTCCTTTCATAATGGACAATTCAAAATCAAATCTACTACAAATCTACTTCATTTCAAAATACCCTGAAACTTTTGATAAAAACATTTTGAAGAGTAGTGGTAATAACACAAATTAAAACAAAAGAAACAATACAAAAGTCAAAATGATTCGAAAATTTAAAATGCAAATTTTTCTGGCAAAATAGATTTCTTGCTTTACAATGAAAATTCAATGAGACTGTTATGATTTTACTCCTATATAATTGCTAATGTGTACATAAAATGAAAAAAAAACCAACCGAAAAATGAATTTAAGAAAAACACGAAAGCCTTTTGAAAAACAAAACAAATTAAATTTCATAAGTTTATTCCGTAAATTTCTATAAATTACACTAAAAATCAATTAGACGGAAGACAACAAGACTGAAGTATGATGCGCCCTATACAAAGAAGCCAATTGCAAAAGCGTACGGAGGAGCCGGCACCACTGCCAATCACCATTCAGTCGAAGAGGTTTCACTCGATGGTTCGAGCAAATTAATGGCGTACGGAAATCAGACAGGATTCAGGTAAATATCACTTTAATTTCACAAAACGTGTACAATTTTATTGCCACAGATTATTATTAATAATAAAACAGGCCATTAATGTGCGATGGCGGTGGCGTTACACCGTTCAATGTGAACACGTCCACCCTCTCGCAATTTAGGACGCCAATTCACGGAGATAACTTTTATGACTTAATCGAATTTTGGGGCCGTGCACAACCATCGACGTTTAACTATGTGGTGGTGGGTTTTGTAGCCTCGGGATTATGCTACTAATTAATCTGTATTATTAAGTACTCGGTGTCTATCTTGTCTACGACGCACTGCATCCAAGCAGATCGCTGTTTTATTATATGCAGATACCTCCGGCCCTTGACTGTTCCATAGCTAGGTACTGTGAATCTCTAAAGCGGTGATTTGCTGAGCTAATTACATTTTTAGGAGTTTCCAATGATGTCAACTAGTTAATTTAATTTATGTAGAGTTTTTGCACATTTATCCGTACCCACAAGTCCTTGAAACTTGATATGCTCTGAAAAAATCATATCTCTTGCATTTAGATAAAAACTTTATATTTGAAATTACATTTCATATGTCACCTATTTGATTTTTATTTCTTTTCCATTATATTTTCAATAATTTTTCAAGTGAATAACTGAACATGAGATAACAGCACACTGACAAGGAACTCTATATTTTGTATCTGCTGTGAAGGTTTTTACCGGACCCTCACACTCACGAGCATGAAGCATGGAAAAAGGAACCAGCTCGTTGACGAGTATGAATGCTGTAAAATTTGCTCATGAGTGAGCAGACTAAAAATATTCTATATATTTACATATGCTGATCTTCCTAAAAATATTAGCTGGACTCGTTGCTCTGGATCTTGTAATATGTAATTATTGACATTAGTAAAAACATTGAAGTAAAACGTCAGTCAAATGCCCACCTGAGCTCCATTGGTAGGTTGACGTTGAATCTCCCACCAAAGCAACATATGTAGCTTTTCGAGTAAATGGCAGTGTGTAAAAAAATATATAGTGGTGGCATATGCATTACGGTAGGAGCTTCGGAAAATTTTGTTTTAAAATCTGGCGAAGTAAGATCTGGTGATCTAGCAGGCGAGTTTACCGGACCAGCCCTACGTATTATGAATCGTATTCATAGATTCTCAGTAGGAGAACTTGAAAAAAATTTCATTTCATCGATTACAGCACCATCTATCATGAATCGATAAGGATGCTTCAGACAAAACCTATGTATTTTTAGCCCATGAACCCGAATCTGCAATAAAAAAAAGGGTTCTTATTTAAAATTTAAAAGTTACCCCCGCCCGACCACAAGGACTGGGGAGGGGGACCTATTATAGCACTAATGTACTTCCCCCACTTGCACCGGGTCGACCTAGGCCTCGGTAGACGTCTACTCAACCTCAGCAGATGCCAGTTGAGCCTAGCAATGGCCATTATTACTGGCCATTGCAGGCTGAACAAGCATCTTCATACTTTACGTATAGCGGATTCGCCGCTTTGCAGGTGCGAGTTGGAGGACGAGACTATTGCTCACTTTTTGTGTGCATGTCCGCTCTACAACAGCGCCAGAACCGCTATATTCGGGAACCACTATGTAGATCCCAGTGATCTACATAAACTCACGCTGCCCACCATCTTGAGCTTTGTTAGAAGAACTGGTCGTCTAACGGCTCTATCCGGGCACCGAGATTAACTCAGATGTCAGTCTATCTTCTCGAGGTTTGTACAATGGACCTTTAGTCTAAGTGCAGGGTTTTTATTCCCGCCTCATGATAATCTACATCTACATCTACATCATCCCCCACAGAATGATTAACTTTTTATTATGGATTTTTTTCTCATAAAATGTTTACTTTTCGAGATTTTTGAAAGATTCAGGTTGAAAAACTCACTCTGTATGTACATAAAACAAAAATCAAAACCATTGTTGATTAGCACATGGAAAACTTCACTCCAATAAAATCATACATACTTCTCGTGAATAAATATCTTTCATTAGTTGGGTTCTCTTGCGATCATTGTTCTGCACAAACCATACATTGAAGATAACAAATTTTCTCTGCTCATTGAACAGAACAAGCCGTTCTCCTAGTGTATCTATTGCAACCCAGGTGACGCTAAATTCATTTTGTAAAAAGAATCAGCTAACAGATGTAAACCAATTTGTGTTCGTTAATGAAGTTCATTCATTACTCTGCATGTATCTTAAGTTCCTCTGTGGAAAACATTTGTTCTTCATTGCTTTGTTCACCAAAGACTCTTCCCATTTCTGTATAAAACGGTTTAATACCCGGATAATTCTCTTAGCGTGTCTTTTGCTCTACTCCGGATAGCGGGCACAGCTATTATATTGTCGCCCAAAAACGAAAACTAAATCTGGGTTATTTTACTGTGGTTTTAGATTTAAGTAGTTATTTTAATTTTGAGATATTTTTGAGATTGGTCGTTAGTCTTGTCTTGTTGAACTACTGTTAAACAAGTCCGGAAAACCTCATGTTAATAATTATTACTATTCTCGTGCTTAGATTCAAACAAAGAAGGCTTGTTTTGAATGGAAATGAAGTTTTGTTTAAACTCAAGTTTACTATGGCCCTCATTAGTTTATCTCACAGTGTGCTCATTAATCAGGGAGCAAATGAACTCAAAATTCATTTGGGACCATTTTGCCCTGACGGGCACGTAAACAGCAGCGCCTTGTTTTGGCGCTCCTCGCTCCCCACGGACGTTAGATATAAATCACTTTTATAGATGCAGATTTTGTAAACCAGAGGGTTGTTTTGTGGCCGCGGAAAATCGCGAACCGAATAAATTAAATTATACACGGCAGCAGTTAGCCATTCTGGTACCGCTGACGAAAGTCAAAATGCACCCGATGCAGTTGTGTCACGGCTGTGCCGGGGTGTGTAAAGCATGAAAAAATGCCACTGGATCGGAGCTAATAAATCGGCAATTTGCATAGATTCTATCTATTTCAAAACCGGCGGACTGTTTCGCCGGAGCATTTGTAAAAATTTAATTCAATTAAGCGAAGCTGGCAGATCTGGTGGGTGGAAACGACCGGCGGGATTTTTCGACACATAATAATTTAATGACGGCAGCAATTGCGGAAAAGCTTGATGTCGTAATAAATTTCCACAATAAAGCTCGTTTTAAGCGAATAAAATGAACTCCCTTCCGCCGCCGGCATTAGTTCGGTTACAAAGGGGCCGGATGTGAATTATTAAGGGCTACGGGGGAATTCATTCAGATAAAATCACTTTAATGATTGGGTGGGGAGCCCCAACTCGGTGAGCCGCCGCCGCCGGGAGCGGACATAGTTTTATTTCAAAAAGCCTTTCACTGATAGAACGATATGCTGAAAGGTCGTGTGTTTGTTCGGGTCGGACGGGCAGGCGGCCCCTCCCGAAACGATCCGTAATTCATCACTGGATCCAGATGACATTTTAGCGATAAATTAATAAAATATGGGGCTGTTTGGCGCGGGCCTCGGCAAACTGTTCGCGGCCTCAAGTCCATTAGGGGAATTAATATGTATTGAAAGGAGGCATTATTTATTACAAGGTTGTTCAATTGAATTTCCAGGGGGTCTTTATCTCTCCGATAGAGCAGAATGGGCAGTGTTTTTTGTCTAGAATTGTTGACACACTCCTGCTTCAAAATTGTAATGAAAGCTCTTGATGGATAATTCAGAAGATGAAGGGTGCTCCTGAATTCAGAGGCGAAAGGTTCCTTAGAAAACAAATGATATAAATAGTCCTACCCAGACTTAATTTGCATATTGCTCTGAGAAAGTTTTCCCTAGAGAGATAAGATAAAATTGAAATGTTTAAATACTTCAAAACAAAAAAAAATACTGACAAATTAAGAAAATTACACAGTAATGGATTGAATCATTAATTTGTTATAACACATTGCAAAGACATACGAACGCACATTCTTATTTTTTTAAATTCTCGGTTTAAATATGGGACGGATCATAATCAGCTGTATATTAAATTCCTATCTGACAGAAAAACTACATTCCAAAATCAAGAAGAAAATAAATTATGTAGAAAAAAAATTGCAAGACTATAATAATTTCTACACGTTTAATCTTATACTACTCTGCTCTGACGTTCGTAAGAAACAACAACGTTGTTAAAGGAAGAATGATAATGATGATTGATATAACTAATGAATAAAATTGGACTTAGATAGCTGCCTTGCGGTATACCAGATTATTTCTCAATAGTTCAGAAAGAACACCACACAAACAGACACGTTGAAACAAATACGAAAGAATCCAGATAACAAAATACGACGGGAAACCCAAAATTTTCAGTTTACAGATAAGAATATAGATTCTTTAACAGCCTTACTAAAATCCAAAGTAAATATTCATTAAACTTTCAAATCGAATATAAAAATGTTACAAATGGGAACCACTATGACGTTTAATCGATAACTCCATCCAATTTGATAGATGGTGCATTGCACATATTAACGACTTCCTAAAATTTCTTTAAGATGTGAATAATTTTCCTTTTACATTACAGGAAGCAATATTATATTATTAATATGACTTTGTACCATTATCTCCTACCAGTAGGGTCATAGATTTCAACACTAAAAGACATTCTGTAGCCGGAAACACATCCATATCATGTGCTTCCCAATAGTCCTTAATGGGCTAAAGTTTTCATTAATGGTTTACAATTAAAGCTGGGATGGCCAAAGAAAGCTGATGTAGCCCATATAAACATATCATATCGATTTAAGCAACTTCCTTCAGTGTTTCGTCTTAGACTGAAACAAGTAAATAAGCAAGAGATCTTTAATAACTTGAAAATTAAATATTTCCCTTTGCGTCCCTCCTCGGCAGTTCGTACTAAACTTCTGCTAGACCAACAGCTGTTTGTACAGACCCGCCCTTGAGTGAATTTCGCAAGCCAGAAATCAGCTCCTTGCATATCAAGGAACTCCACGGGCACGATATGAATGTAAGTGGTAACTCGGTCTGTTTACAGAATGCAAATTGGCGAAATTATTAAAATATTTACGCAATCATTCGGTGGCCCCTTTAAATTAAATAAAAATAAGAACCGAAGTGTGAAGAAGTGATACTTCAATATTTACAAACAATACCGTAGACGTGCAGAAGTTAGGCTACCTCGCTGTTCCATCTTGGTCTGCATGAGACGCCAGACGTTCTACATGGGCGGGGTTTGGTATTTTCCAGGGATTTAGTGATTTGAATTTTTAGCTTTATGCGCTCACAACACTCAAAGAGCCGTAAGAAATATGTTTGCAAATTAAGGCCTATGATTGCTTATGGCTGAAAGCTTGCAAATTCTATGCATCAACGTTCTTCAGAATGCAAAGTTTCCTGCTTACGTCAAAAGCACTCGTCGTGTGTATTTACTCTTTCAAAGGATATCGTTACGAGCTTCAGGGATTTCCCTTTAAAATGTACACCCGAGAGGAGCGGCAAGGATATACATATAAGTAAACGCGCCAGAAAGTAGATAAACTCAAAGAATATACACATATACACATATAAGTATAAGTGCATACCTTCACTTGACCCATAAAAACGGATCATTCCCGGCAAATTGGGAAGCCCCAACGAGGTGTCTATGGGCCTATACAAAATGCTCCACGAAAACTTCTGGCAAACTCAATATCCCAGTGAGTTATGGCCAAAAAGGAGCAACTTAGGGCGGCCGCCGGTGGGGAAGCAAAAACTGCACTGCTCTAAAGTTACACACATCAGAGCCCGAAGGGCATTATCTCGTCGCCGAACCCATTATTCCCAAGGGCACCATTATGTGACACATTAAGTTAACAATTTGAGTGCAAATTAAATTGTCCATTTTATGGGGACATGCACATGCCAGTGGTGTTTACCGCTGACCCGAAAATTTCTTTCACTCGATAAAATTCAAATAATTACCTGTAGGATATAAGAATGGCACTGTGGCGACTATAGGAGCTCTCTGCTTTTTCGCCTTTTTCAGGGATCATAAGATGCAACAGATTAGAAGGATGACCGGGTCGGGCAGCGAGGAAGACCAGGCTCATTCCGGTAAGTATGTGGATGCAAGTGTGTTTTGGAGTTCTCGTAACATTAAAATAGAAAAATGTAACTGAATGTATACAAGAGCCACTTTTTCGTATCTGCGATGGTATCAAGGATTTTCCCAAATGTCTATTATCACTTACTGCATTTTAAGCATGCTGTGAGTTGAATTTAGTTCGAATCTTCCCATTCATCTTTATGAGTAGGATGGTCAAATTTTACATTCAGCGCAAATTATTGAGGAAAACTAATTTTTTTGCTACGTATGTATGAAATACATTTGGTACCAACCATAAGCCTTCCAATATCACACATGATCAGTCCCACCACAAAGATTTTTTGAGTGAGTTTACAAATTATTCATATATACATTATCTTTATTTAACCCTCTTATTGTCACTATCCTTCATAGCACGTAAGGATTTTATAACTTACGAAATGGTGCAAAAAGCTAATTTAGGTACTTGAAACACTAAAGCAGAAGAAATATTATAATCCCGCCTTATAACACGAAATTTCTATAGGTACCTTGCGTATTATAAAATATAAGCTATATGACTTCAACACATATTTCATATATAATTTCTCTACAAATATTAAAATAAGCTACCGTGTTGTGCCTAAGAAACAAAGCATATTGAGAAATACATATTTCAGTCATCCGACTCATCTGCACCTGAATATTAAACTTATTTCATTGTTTGCAAGAAGGTGAACATCCTGCATTTATAATTTAAGTTATTTGCTCAAAGCATGCTTAAGGGTACCATCCATTCCTTGGAAAATAAAAAGAAAAACATCAAGGAAATCCAGATACCATCCATAGCTTCGTTGCAAAATTATTTATAATTTCTAAATGAAACGCTGAACGTTTTTTGTGCCCCTCTTAAAAAGCTTTATCATCTGTCTAGAAGCTTACCCCTTAGCTAAGTTATAATTAAAGCGGAAATTCTTAAGTTTTTCTTTTTGCTTTTGAAAACGGCATCGCTCTAGATTAATTTCTCGCTCTTTCAAATCCCACTTCTATTTGGTTTTTATCCTTTCTGTTTTAGCTGCGGAATATTTAAATTTGGAATCCTTTTTTTTTTTAATAAAAAGAAAGAAGAAAATCTATAAAACCTTTTCGTCGCCAGATTTCACGTGAAAATTTTCCTGCAAAATTCTATGATTGTCGGGAAACTTTTAATTAAAATGCTAATTGCACACGTTACGATTTCCAACAGCAGCATTCATTTTTATCGTCGCTAATTGGCACATACTGGAAATTGTTAATTTTAATCAAAAGTTATTTAACTTTTTTGCTGTAGAAGGTATTCATAGGGAGAGTGTTTTGATTTTCTACCCTTTTATTCATGACAACAATAATGACGGAATTTTGTACAAAGTATTTAATTTGCACGGACTTCTTGTTTTCCTCTTGTAGTGAAAATTTGTATTTTCTGTTACATGGTAACAATGGAGGATAATTAGTTTGTTATTGTAAGTTATTGGATTCACCAAGCAAAGTACTTAATTTGCTTTTTAGTGACTTAATTTATCTATGCATGAGCAAAAGAGTCATCAACTTAAGATCCATTTAAAAATGTGGTGTTTTAAAGTATGACAAATTGCAATAATTGTGTCATGTGAAGAAAAGAAAGGAAAATGAATAAACATATAAAGGAAAAATAAAAAAAATAAAGGGAAGTAATAATTGGAGACTTTGGCAATAAATAATAGAAAAATACGTAGAAGTTGCAAATGAACATAATCATAATTCTTATCAACTTCCACGAATTCAGCACACAAATATTAAAAGACATATCAGCGAGACAATAAGGAATCAGGCAAAAAAAAACAACTAACAACAAAAGAAGTATGTTAAATATGTTTGGATTTAGCAAAAAATCAGTAGAGGTCATATCCTCTGAATTACTTCATCTTTTAAATATAATGAAGATTGATCCAACCTACAACAATTGAAAAGTTCGTTTCTTTACATAAATTCAAATTTTAAAAAGAAAAGTGTGAGATGATTAGTTTTCCCTTTGCAAAATACAGACCTGAGAGCAGACATACGACCACAAGAGCTTAAAATAAATAAATACCTAAAATTTACCAAAAATTTCGACATTTTCTAACCAGATGGGCTGGGGTAACCTCGCTTGTCAGCTAAGGATATTATTAGTTTGAAAAAAAATTGAAGATACTCTTAAAACACTGTTTTGAAATATAGTAAAGGAAATTTAGAAAATGTCCCATATTAAGATACGAAAAAATAAATTGGACAATGCTAATAAACGCGGCAAGGTTACTCTTTTGATATAAAGAATTCTCATGACTTGTTAATTCAACTCTTGCTAGAATTTGCATTGCTTTGACTTCAAAATGTTTACCATAATAGGACCCACATTATTAGCTGCGTTCATTTGTGCACTTTGGTCTTCAACAACCATGCATTGAACAGAACAAATTTGTTCTGCTGATTATAAAGAACAAAACATCCATCTACATAGTTGTTCTACTAAAATCTAGGTGGCACTATATTTAGTTTGCTGCGATTTTTGCTGGTTTTGATGCAATTATGAGCTCATAGATTTAAACAAATAGGTATATGTAATGAAATTAATTTTAGGAATTCGTTACTCTGCATGAAATAACTGTCTTTGCGGAAAAGTGCGATATTTATTACTTTGTTTAGCAAAGACTTCTTCCATTTTTGCATAAAACGGTTCATCATACGGATAAGGAACTTTTCATCTATCCAAAAAAAGGTGCACAAAAGAACGCAGCTATTAGCTGCTTTTGTAAACTACATATTTAAATTTGTACATATAGCGCTTTTATAAGTAGTTTTATTTGCTTTAACTTGTTTTAATTAAAATATCCCTTGCAACTCTTTGAACAGAGCAAACTTATTTCCGTTATATCTAGCAGTAGATTGAATAATTCTAACTTAGTGTAGTCAAAGAAAAGATATAGTTTCTACGTTTGTACAAAACTCCGTCTTAAAATTTAAGGCGTCAGAAAAGGGTCGTCCTCCACATTGATTGATGATGATTTATGAAAGGGGTCATATTCTTCCAATTGCCTCGTTTCATTACTTCCAAAAAAAATATCTCTATAATTTTCTATTGTTCCCCCACATAATCGCCTTTTAAAGAGCTCTACTGACGATCGGTCTAGAATTCTAAACAATGGGACCTCCTTTTAAGTTCGTTAATATTTGCATAGTAATATAACCGCAGCTTTAAGTTTGAATTTTGTTTAGACCCTCCTCCACTTGAAAGCACGAGTTTTATTTGAAAGCAGCTCTCTACGCCCGCACCGAAATACACAACATCCGTTTGGTTAATTTCGATACAATTCACAAATGTTTACGTGTAAATAACAAATAAGTAACGAATACACTGCACTGCCGGTACATTCAGCGGGGATATCGGAACACATGTCGAACGCATTCCATTTCAGTTGATTAAAACTAAAACCAACAACAACTTTCTCCCAAATTGCAGAAAAGGGGATACTCAAAAAACACGGATATGGCCTGGTTTTGGGCGAACAAGGTAAAGACAAGTGGGGAGAAGATGGTCAGTCGGACAATCTAGAGTTAATAGCGCAACAAGACGGTACTATACCATCGGCGGCATCAGGTGCCGCGGTATCTGAGGTCGAGCGTACTCTGAAGAGTTTGAATGGATATCACGAGGATATCCTTGAAGCTCTGCGCAATGCTGCTTCGCATCGAGGAACTGGAGCGGGGAATACGCCAGTGGGTAGCGGAAGCCTCAGTGAAGAGATGTTACGCAAGACATTGCAAGAATGCACAACAGCCACTCTGGGTTATGGCGAATATAAGCGGAGTGGCTCGAAAACTAGTTCTAAAGAAAATATTTGCGACGTATCGCAGCCCCACACGGTGCTAGTAGAGGGCGGCCAAGCCGGACCCATGCTGCATCATCACCGGCCGCCGCACGTCCAAGACGAGGATGACGCTCCTTCAACCGGTCCACTTCGAATACGAAATTTAGAAGATCTAATTAGACAATTAGAACACCATTCCTCTAGACACATGAGTCCCAGCGGTTCCGAAGACATTCGAATGTCCGAAACAGAAGCTGATCGTCATTATAGATTAGATAGTTCTGCTGCTTGTAGTGAATCCTCGCAAGGGTTAGTTTTGGTTTTTGCCGTTTATCTCTACTTTCAGTCCCTCCCCGGCCGGCAGACACTAACGGCCTTTCAATTCCAGCTCTAATCAACAATTAGCACAATCACAGAAAACAGCAACTATACATCCGTCTTATAGCAGTCGATGTCGTCCCCGTTCAGACGACGAAAGCCGCTTTGTGTATGGAAGGTATAGGCATCCAACAACTAGTAGACATCCGCATCAATCCCATTCACCTCATGCTTTTGGCCATCATACACATCATTCACATGCGCATGGTCATGCATCCCATGGGCCGCACTCATCACATCATTCTTCGCACACGCATCTGCACCAAGACGATGAGGGCATCTACGAAAGTGCCGATCATCATGATAGGACTGTAGATGCCCGTGTTGATCGAGAAACTCCCGATAGTGAAAGGTAGGTTACTCTTTCTTCCAGGCCATAACAAATGGACCACAAACACAAAAAGGATAAAGAAAAATAAATGCTTTTTTTACCCTTTTCCCCTTTAATTTATTTTTTTTATTGAGCTAAACAACCAACTGCAAAAAACAGGGACACACTACAGTGTAAGCACATTTATTCACCCATGCCTTCAAATCATTGCTAAATCTCACTCAATACATCTTCAATAAGTTCGGCTTGCGAAACTATCCCAAAACTATTTATCCCTAATGCTGTAACAAAAACTCCTTATACACGAACCAAATTATGTCAAATTCATGTCTGAGTCGTTCTTATACCTTTGTTATTGTGATTTGTATTGACAGATCCTTCCTGTGCCTCCAATTTGTAATTGTTAGAATTATAGGGACTTCAAATTCACACGAAGTTCCTTTTTCCAGGAAACATAATACCAGAGGGAATGAAATTTCTGAAGATTATTTCAGTTTTACTTGTTCTTGTTAATGTTATTGAGTTTATTTATTGGAACAATGTTTAAATACAACAAAGAAATTTCTTCAATTGGTTCCTAAGAAAACATATGGGACGTTCAAATCAAGAAAACAGTCTGTAGGTACAATCAAAATACTTACATAGTTTTCTTCAAATTTTGACAATGTTTTCCCAAAATTTTATATTGTTTAGTTAAAATTGGTTTATTTTATATTACGTCTTTATTGTTCCGAAACCCAAACGAAGATACCTACAAATCAACATTTATCCACTGTATAAAATGTAAGCCCCATTAGGTTGTGGGTAAAGCCTAAATATCTTTACGTTCTTCAAAATACATTAGCAGCATCTGTAGAGAAAAATGGTGACAAATAAATTGTTAGTCTTTGATAAAATCAACATAGCTCTGTTGCCTTACTTGTATAAGTGTCATAGTTTGAAACAACTGTATGACATGTGACGACATTTTTGCTTGAAGCTCTAGATAATGATTAGGTTACTGTTTTGGCCCTGTTAAATTTCAGCAAAACCTTTGATGCTGTTGTTTAGTAAACTATCTCACTTATATCGTTTTCGTTTACAGCCATAATACTCCTAAACCTTACTGGGCGTAGTCAGTACATAAGACTTAACAATGCTGTTTCTAATTTGGCACCTGTTTATTATGGAGTACCACTAGGCTAAATTCTGGGACCACTTCTTTTTTGCCTCTATATAAATGACCTCCAAGATATAGTTAGTGATGTATTCATTCATCTTTACGCGAATGATATTGAGATATACTTGTCCCACCCAATTAGCCTAATTGAAGATTGCATTCGCCGTATGAATGATGACTTGAGCAGAATTTACGGTTAGAGTGAGCTCAATGGATTACTTGTAAATCCTTTGCAGTGCCTTAATTGTCTACCGTAATGAAATTTACTCTGCAACAATGTACAATGGAAGCAGGATAGGATTTGTTGACTCTGTCAAAACTCTAGGCATAGTTATGAATAATATTATTATAATATTGTTCGTAAGGTCTAATGTTTTTATTCTTTTTATCACATGTTTATTTTTACCATTTTATTTGGAACTTGAGAAATATTCTACATATTTAGTAGACTTCAGCTTGAAACAAAATGAATGGTTTAATGAATGAAAGCAACATGAACGTATTAAGGACTTGGAGGTCCAGAAAGTGAAATGATAAACAAATAAGTGATTCTTCCGTAATAGAGTGGAAAATTCACTTGTTCCTATTCCACAAGTATTGTAGGTACAAATAAGAAAAAAATTAAAAGATTGCTTCACTGCAATAGGAAACAGGTGTGTGTCCCTCTAATGACAATTCAATTCCAAAAATGTCATCTCCTTTTTTAAATTTTCTGCCGAACCTTCTGTTGTTTGGGCTTTCCGTCTTTTATAAAAATGCTTTGACACTCTCAATTTTTTGGTGATTAGACTATGGTAATCGTAGTTAACGAATATCAAAATAATCAAAATTTGAGTATAAATACTTTTCCACCTATCCATACCTTACGACTTTGATACAAAGCAAATAGGAAAACATTTTCTCAGAACTAGTCGGGAATGAGCTGAAAATTCGTCGGCTAGCCTGCTGACAGTTCAATCGTATAATTCCTTCAGCACATTCTATGGAAGAATATTACAGGGTTGATATTTACATGTCATGTGTCCACAAGCTGATAGCACAAGACCACACTTTTTCCTTGAAACTTTACTAGTGTTGTTTTATGTATTTTGATGCGCTGAACACGAATCTCCAATCTATATTTATTGTCAATTCAAGAATTCTGAATTGAACATTTCTTTCTATTTTAACTCATCGAATCGCATTTAATCGAGTGCAGACAATTTTTTCTTATACCTGCCATAACTTTAGCGACGGGGAACATTTTAACATGAATAAATGTCTGTGTAATATATTTCCTAACTTCAATAGTTTCAAATTTATATCTGTTTAAAAAGTGCCTGAAGTCTTTTGGCCCCATCTGCCAAGTAAATTCTATAGAGAAGAATAAGTCTTTTGGCCCCATCTACCAAGTACGTTCTATAGAGAAGAATAGGATCGAAAGATTAAATGGTTCAAATAAAATAATTAACAGATACTGTAATTCCGGTATGTACACTGTGCAGTGTATTCAACAAGAAACATTCCTCAATATGTATTAGTGTAGCAAAAACGGTTCTTTACTGTTCTATTCGAGGTACCATGCTCTTCCTCTCAGAAACTGTTTGTATCAAATCACCTTTACAAATTGTTTAATAGGAGGCATACACCATGCTACTGTCGTAATTTTTACGTTTATTACATTTTTCACACTTTATTCTCTTAAATTCTTTTTAGAACCAAATTTTAAAAGCAACATAAGGAAATTGGGAATGTTTGGTAATGTGATTAAGTTTGTATATCAATTTTATTATTGTGGCCCAATGATTGACCCTCATTGGGGTTTTCTTTCACCTTATATATTGTGATCCACAATGTGCTAAAATAGAACCTTGAGCTCGAAAGTTATCTTATCAACGTTTTAAAGTTCAAACCTTGGGAATTTGCTGGATTTCTACCACAACTTGAATCAATCATATGTAGCTCAAAAATCCAATTCATTTTAGAATTTTTTAAATTCTCATACGTAGGTGCTGATATGAACAAATAGAGTCCATTATCACTTTCGGAATGACTTAGTTCAGAGATATGCTCAATCCATTCAAAAGTTACTCGACTTTGTTTTTGTAGTATTTTGTTTCAGATATACCCAAAAAAACATCCTACGGTAAGCAATTCTTTTCTTAAATAATTATTGTAATTCGTCCTCACATCCAACTATCGTACGAGAAATTGAGAAACGTATAATTTTTATTAAAATAACATATTAGTTAGTTCTCATTAAATTAACATTGTCCAATAAAAGTAAATCAAAATGGAAAATCAGTTACTACAAAATATTTGCTGAAATCCCATTGTAGGATGGTTATAGCTGAGGAAAGTGAAGGAGAAAGTCTTAAGACACCTTCTGTAGGTTGGACCGAAAACTCTTTAGCCAACCAGGCTGGTAGCAACGACAGGTACGTTACAGAAAACGGAAGTAGCCTCTAGAGGTTTTTCAGACCAAGCACAAAAATTAGAGAGCGTATTCGATTGAACACCGACGTTTCTATGTTAAATGTGTTTTAAACAAATTTAACTCTTAGCGAAAACTGGAGTTGTTAACACCCACGTGATTGTTTTGCATTCCACACAACTGGGAACTGATGCATTTTACCCTAGAAGGCAATGTTATGTGTTGCTAATTAAAACCGAGTTTTTTGTAGGGAAATGTTATTGTGGCGTCATTGGTCCCTCAAAACTATTTGTCTATTAGCTGAATACGATGTGTACATACACCTAGTGCCCACCCCCTTTTTGACACTATTCCTATAGAAAGCCTCCCAAACAATGACTCTAGTCCTCTAGGGATACCTGTTCTTTAGTTGTGCATACTTTAGCCAATATCCTAGAAAATACGCTCATCCGCAACCATTACATTAAACTTAGCAAAGACACTACACGCAGAATGTAAATACTCACGATTGGCTTGCCTGTAAATATTCAGCAAAACATGCGATTCACTCATAGACCTCACAAATTGTAAATAAACTTTCTTTATCCTTTCGAACGAATGTTTAAAAACAATTGAAGAATCATTAGAAATGGCCCATTCATTTGTTGAGGCCAGCAACTCTTGTATCGTGTTCTCGTTATGATTATTATTTTCTAGTGATGACTTTATTCAAGCTCAACAACAGTTAGCCCGGTGGGCGAGTGAGGATGTAGTTTCCGTGGTGGTACTGGATCAAGGTACGGACAGCCAAGGCGTCGGACCATCATCAACGGGTACTATCCACGGCGAAACATCATCAATGGGGGCACCGAATGGTCTAAGTGTAAGTCAGAGGGACTACTACCCGTCACCGCCATCAACGGAAACCGAAAGCAGCGGAAGTGTTATACAGCCGCAGCAGAGGCCACACCCACACAGAAGCCACATAGAGTCAAGCCAAGGCGACGGACAATTAATGGAGAATGGCCGCTATCCGGAGTATAAACACTGATAATAACTATAGGGGTAAATCGTTCCGCCCCCCTGTGATTTTATACACTAACTAAATATTACTATAAGTAATGACTAACAAAATTTATATTAAATGAAGAAATTGGACGCGAGAGGAGGATGGGTGTATAGTCTATTTTTATTTAATTTTACGATGAAAAGTCAATTTTATGAAAGCAACATAAACGGATTCTAAAGACGCGCGAATAAATTACTATAGTCGGCTGCGGCGATAAGACATCTGACGAACTGTGCGCACTGTGTTTCTAATGTATTTGCCAGCCTAGTACTGTTACAAATATGGTTTTGTTGTTCAATATGTATACCTACTGCAAACTTAATATATCAAGTAATGGTGTATAGCATTCCTCGGAATCATACCAGACAACAGAACCCCAAAACTGTTTCAGTCAGTTAAACTAGAGCCTATCTAAGTCGTTTTTAAGGACAAGGACGAAGGTCTGATCCTTATAAGATCGTGCAAAATGCATTAAACCGTTATTCTAAATGGACATAAGTATTATTTGTGAATTTTTGTAAATAGATTAATTTTTACTAGGTAAATTCAAAAATTGGGGAACTTAGATATGGAGTAGATACAATTTGTGACTAATTTAAGCGTAACTAGAATAATAACTGTATTATAAAAGTAAACAAATAATTATGTTAAATTGATTGTAAAAAAAATCCTCATCAGAATTATTAATCAAGGTAATATGAAACAAATTGTGTATAAGTGGAATAACACTGCATATATTGTAAGAGACAAAGGACATAATAAGGAAACAGACCGACACATTTTTAATATTAGGATTTCTAAGGTCAAGTCTCACATACCCATGTGTATATAAGCCAGAATCATTGACACGTTTTTAAATCACATTTAACATCTACACACACACGATAGCGTAATGTTAGCATGCGTTGTAAGATTATTTACTTTTTTATAATAGTAATTCACGAGCGTTTTACTAATACTTTACACGAAATTAATAAAAAACCAAAAAAGTTACAAAAACTACATTATAACGGGAAAAAAAACTACATTCAAATAAATTAATAAAGCGAAATAAATCAAATAAAGTACAGGAATTTATCGTAACAAAAACATGATAAAGCAACAACAAAATGACAAGACAGAAAAAGACATCTTTCTTGAGCAAAATAACGACTCATTTGCGGAAAGATTCATATACGTATCACGGACAACATAAACATTTCTTTTGAAAATCGATTTCGATTAATGCGTTCCATTCATTGCAATTTTCAAGTTTCTTTGTGGATAGATTGTTGCTAGTTTGCGTATTTCTTTAATTCGATTCATTGTTGCGTTCGTTCTTGTTGTATAATTCAATTTTCTTATATTCTACTTATAACAGAGAAAAAACGGTTCTTCTTCCAGAATTTCAACTGATCCTCAGACACTTTAGTTCGTACTAGTGGTATTTAGTTGTAATTTTTTTCCTATATTTTTTTCTTTTCTCTGATTTTTAATAATTTCTACCATTTAATCATTTCAGATACTACCGGTAGTTTGTCAGAGGCTGCCTCTGGATCTATTTAATAGCTGTCTCTTTCAGATCTAGCCAAATGTTATTTGTTTATTACTTCAATAAAGTTCTGTTTCAAAAATTATAGATGAAAAGTATCTTTGGGTACTTTGTTTTATATGTCGACTGCAAAAAGGGAAGTATTTTGTTTTTAGCTAGCACACTATCGACAACTTCTACATTCAACTCGGATGTGATTTGCAAACTCAGTTACCTAGTTAACTTCATGGTTACACATTTTGGGATATGTGTAAACAGGAAGTGAGTGACTCCTGAAAATCTTCAGAGTGCACAGCCATGTATGAATTCTGACTTCAACGGCAATTCCAAATATGACTTCTTTGCAACAGTTCAACAGTTGATAAAGTAGGTACACCAATTAACAGTGTGATTATATAAATATAACGGTATGACGGATGTAATCAAGAATTCAGTGCGATTCAAAATTTATGCAGCGATGTATCCAAAACTTCAGCGACACCTTTGCACTTCGACATACATATTTTCAAAAACAGTAGAAAAAAACCATTTTCCGTAAATTTTAAATACCGAAACGAAAAAGCGCAGTCAGGTAAGGTTTCAGAGAAAAATAGGGTTACAAACATAAAACCATATTTATGCTCATTTAAAAAATAAAAAACTAATGCGATTTTATAAAAGCTTGTAGCTATGTAAAGCCCTAGAGCTCATATTAATTAATTTTTTTTGAACGGCTGAACATTAGTTTATGCTTCTCGTGATATTTCGTAAAACAATTTCTTTCGTACTTCTAAGTAATGTCTTAAGTCTAAAACTTCAATTTAAACCGCGTTTCGAATTTCAGTTATACATTTTTATTTTGTTAACAGTTTACAAAAATATTCAAAGTCAGATTTTTAACCCTATTTTTCTCGAAGACATTAGCTAATTAGAGTGTTTTCGTTTTCAGGTTCAACAAAGTTCCAAACGTATAGTCCAGTGTTATCGGTAACCCAGGGAAAAGGAATTATACAAAAATTAAAAAAGTGTTATCAGTAACTTTTAGCTTAATACGATTTTAAAAGTTTAATCAAAACAATGCCAGATAATTCCATTTCATAAGTGTTCGAGGAAACGATTGACCTTCAATTTGCAGGAATTTCAGAATCAACGAAACGAAAAAATCAAAAAGCTCATAAGCAGGTCAAGGCAATTGAATTGCAATCGGGATAAATTATACGTATCGTGCTGAATTCTCGTTTACACCCTTTCATTTCATTCTTTTCATTCGCTCCTTTAAAACTTTCATACGCTGCAACATAATACTTATTTCCTGAGTCCTAAAATTAGAAGGTTATAACGTAATTCATTATGTGCCCTTTCATTCCTTTTAAAGCTAATTAGCCTTCATTGAATTACGTTATGGCAAGTTGAAATACAATATCTATAACATATAACTCCTTGATGCATACTGTCCTTAATGTACTGCAAGCTCCCTCATTAATTGTCATATTTGTTTATTATAACAACTCCACCTAACGACAAAATAATTTTAACTTCCCTTGAGCAATTTAACGTTTCATTTGAATGTTGCTTCGGTTTAAAAGTCGTAAAGCAAGCTTCGCACGCGACATAAATTCCATCAATTTTTCTGCCAGAAAGATATAGTCTGTTTGACAAGAGCCGAAAACATTTCGCGATAAGGTGTAAACAAAAACCAAATACACATACTACGTGGTTACCATATCTATATATATATACATATAAATAAAATTTAAGTGTCTGCCTGTGAATTTGAAACAACAGCCTTTTTGTAAACTCATATGTTTATTTGCAAGATATCAAAACCCCAAAAACATTTTAAAATGTTTAATGTTTGTCTGTCTGTCTGTTTGTCTGGGCTAATCTCGGAAACGACTGAACCGATTTTGATGGGACTTTCTTTGCAAAGTCGAGTTTTTGTCAGGCATGAGTTAGATTACCTTTTTTTACCCCGGGAATGTTTTGGACTCCAGCGGAAAAAATGAAAAACGGTCTACGCGCATGAACCAGGTTCTTTCATTCTGTAAGAGTTTTAATTTAGAAGTATGGAAAAGCCCAAACAAGCTTATAATTATAATACAATTGCATTTGGCGACTGTGACGACAAACCCGGTACGTCAACAAAATTTTCTAGTTTCAGTACAAAGACGACACCGAATTTTTGGGTCTCCTGTTGTAGTCAATTTTCGTTTTTTTCTTATGAATCACTTTTGGGTAGATGATAATTAAGCCCTCTTGTGTATTTTGAATCTATTGGCGTTGTTAATGGGAGAATGTATAATACTACCGAAAAAAAAGCATCGTCCGAAAAAAATACGTAGTCTCAATCTTAACTTTTTTTCGCCCAAGTGAACATTTTTTCGATGAGTTTTTCGGATTCTTCACTGTGCTTCGAAATTACACTTCCCGAGCCAATAGCTGTCTGCTTATATTGTCAGATGACACATTTAAACCAACGTAATGATAGGTTTTTACATCTACTAAAGTCTTCGACTTTTCATGAATTTTAGCAGCGCATCCTTAAGACATTTTTGATCCTTACGGTTGCGAAAACCCGACCACGGCTTCGTGACTAGTGGAGAAATATGTATGTGCTTCTGTGACCAAGGTTGAACGACATTTCTTTTGTTAAACAGACTATTATATCTTTATCTTTATTAAAAAAAATTGCAGACAATTCTATCTCGTGTGAACCTTACTTAAAAAATACATCAGAAGTAGTAGAAACTCAATTATTGTTCTTCTTCGTCTTCTGCGCCTTCTGATGTTTCATAGTCATCCTTTTTCCTTCTAATTTTATCTTCTGCGATAACTCCATTATTTCAAAAAAATCAGAGCTCCTAAACTTAAACGCGCAATATCGTGTTGAACTCGATAATTTAAAAACCATTTTTTAAAGCTTAACCAACCCTAGGAATACATTTAGCATATTTAATATTTTTACTTCTTATCTCTTATACAGTTTACAGGCTTCACAGTTCTAAGCCTTAATCTCAAAATTATATTATTTTCTTCTTTGTGCTCTTTATTCCTTTTTTTATTATATTTTATGAAAACTTTCATTACATAAGCCGTACGTAGCTATTTTCACAATGTTCTTAGTCCTACTGATTTGTACAATTTATTGTTCTCTCTGTCTTAAAGCATTAAAAATTTGATCGCTGCTTAAGTTCTGCTATTTTAGAAATATTTCATGCTTAAAATTGATTGAAAGTTGGCAAAAGTTTTTTTTTTAAAGAACAGCTATTAATGACAAGCTTTATACCATACTAACATGCATATAATATTTACGCTCGGTATAACCATGCTTAAACTTTTATTAAGTAGAAGGTACCTCGAGATTTCAAATAGTAACGTTCCTCAATATTTCAAAAACTATTGAAGATTTTTCGTTTCCCCTTTTTTTGGAAGGGAAAGTACATATGACTCGCTACGACGCCAGTGCCATAATACATCAGTATCGCTCGAAATGTCCGAGAGAGTCGACAGAAACCAAAAAAAAGAACGCAAATCGGAAAATGCAACAAAAATCATTGACCGCGACTGATCGAATGTCATTTTTTCTGATGAAGCCGTCGATCTGGGCATGGGATTCCACAAGCCGTGCCTTGCCGCAACAGATTGGCAGCCACCCACTCCCCGCGGGTTTGGATGTTTAGCGCTCTTCATCCAAAACCTGGATCTGGATGCAAATTTCTACAAACGCGATCTCTTTAAAGTCTGCCCAGAAGATGGTCGGTGCGTGAAACGACGATTTCATATTGCAAGAAGACAACAACCCCAAACATGGACCGATGCAAATCCGATCGAAAATGTCTAGAGCTTGATGAAGAGGAAGCTTGCAGGAAACGCGTATACACTTTTAAGCAAATTGGCTGGCAAATATGAGAGATATGGCGTAAAATGCGACAAACTCCTTGAAAATATGCCCAGAAGGTGCCGGGCCCTACTAGACAACGAAGGAAATTTTGTGGTGTGTTATGTACCCGCGTCGTAGTGCAGTGACAGTACTTTAATGAAAAAAAATTAAATAGTCTTTGAAATATCGAAGTACGCTTTTTCTTGAACAGACTGTAAGTGCTTAGGGAATCCTTTCTTTTACCTGGATGAAAATTTTAAATTACGCTTTATTGTGTTAAAAATCGTAAGAAGATCGTATCGTATAGAGCTACTCTAATGGCTGTCTATCTGTCATTATGCACTTTTATCGAAATTGGCAAAAGAATTGTCGTGTACAGACGTTGTACCAGAAATTTAAAAAATATGTTTCAAAATATATCATATAACATATCATTTTATGATGATTGAAATAAAACAAGAAAAATTACAGTGTAGTCTCTTACACTTTTTCAGAAACTATCGAAATTATTTGTGTTTAGGGAAAGGTCCATATTTCTTGACGCCCGCTATTACTTTTGTTTAGTGCCAAATCTCGTGAAATCAGGCGTATGAATTCTACGGAAAGTCTGTTTGTGTTATGGCCCGCATACACGGTCGAACAAATTATACAAACTATTGTTCGTCTTATAAATGATAAGCCATACACTACGCAACGACTTGCGCAAACTTCTGTTGCATCTGTGATCTCAACGCGAAAACATGTGTTAAAGCTGTGTCTTCCGCCAAGGCGATGAAAATGTTATTGAATTTATTTGCGCAATGGACCCTCTACCTAAAAGTTTTGCAAAGGCGTTTGAATTTCATCAACCAGATGCGCAACGCATCAAACTGCATCCAACACGAGAAAAATGTGTCAACAACGATCTGCGTTTCGCAAATTTCTCACTCGTGCATGATGCCCTTTATAAACATTTTAATTGTTTTAATTTTAACAAACTCCGATGTATGACATCATACTGGTATTTCTCTGTCTGCAAAGGATGGAATCCGCGGCATGTTGCAACATTTCCATTGACATTTCTTTCTAAGATAAATTGCGTTTTTCTCGAAAATCGTAATAGGAATTTTAAAATCTCTAAGAGAATATTGCTTCTATTATTACCAGCTATCGCTTAATGCATCTTTCATTATATGCTCTAGTAATACCAATTTTCAAAACTTTTATGCATATTTTCTTTATTGCAAATCTTGATGTTTTTTATAACTTCTTTCTCTCTTATTTAAAAAATTTTATTATACGTATGCTTACAGTTTTTATCACCCAAATATAATTTTTAGCCGACATAGCAAGATCACGATTACAAAAATCGAATAACTGCGTAAGGAGCGATTTCGTAATTAATCTCTCGATATCAGAATTGACTCGAGACTTTGTCCTGCTTCCTACTCGAACACCCTAGAAATTGTGACGCAATTCGGACAACTTAAGTTATGAGCTGTTGTAGAGCGAGTCCTGAGACAGCCCGGTTTGCTGTTATCGTCTCTGCGGTGTGGGCAGCGTGAGCTCGCTGACTAGCTTCACGGTATGTGCGGGATCTGCCTGAACCGGTATGGTATGTTTCCATGCTGGTGGCATCAAGCGGTGCGGATTAAATTCTGCATCGACTGATGCCAGCAGCATAGAAACATGGCACGGACTTGATGCGAAACGAAACTGCGGTCGTATGTTCAGTTCGGTTAACTAATTCCTCCTTCACATGCAGCAGCTGTTTCGCGGATTACGATACGATTGCATAAAGATCGTATATCGTACCATTCGTATCGCTGAAAATGGTTAATATCATAAACTCCATCGTACTGTCTTATACTTTCTGTCTAAGCGACTTGTTTACGAGTATGTGGTCTTTTGCCCTGACGAGTTTTTTTGGGAAGAATTTCTGAACAATTTGTGTAATTAAGGATTGACGTATGGAGTTACTACGGTTGGTACTACCAAATTGGTACATGATCGTAAATGCAGATCGTATCACATGTGTAAATTACCTATACTCTAAAACTTGTAAATTCTCCCTGCAGATTATTACGTGAGTAGACGCCCTAAAACTGAATAAAGTGTACTTACATACACATTCGGGTTTTTCGAAAACTAGTTTTAAATTGTATTTTTAGAGTACACTGATTTTTCTTTTAGTGAATTTCGCGAATAGTTTAGGGAAAATCGGTTATATTGTAATTACGATATTTGAAGGTCCTGACTGAATTTAAATAAAGCAATATCGCTTATAACGACGGGCCCTTGAAGATCACTATAAACGATTGTCTTTGGTTATTTCTAGGAGATATGTAGGTCCGATCCGATTTCAAGTCTTCATCTACAGTTCGTGGTTAAATAATGGGCTAAGATCTTTCCGAATTCATAACTTCGTCAGATAGATTTGGTGAACTACTCGTACACTCAAGTTAGTCCAAGAGCTGGTAACGTTTTGTCTTATGTCATTTGATACTAGCCAATAATTTGCTCGTTGCTTGGTCAGGTCAGAATTATGAAAAATCCGCCAGTCTACTGTATTCAAATGTCAAGCTAATCAAATTATTTTGAAGAGCTTAGATTAGTATTCGTTTATTGTTTTAGTAGTTCAGCTTCTTTACTGACGTCAAAACACGATGCAGACGAAGACAGAGATTGGAATTCGCAGATAGATCCTTAGATACAAGATGGTTTATTGAACTACTTTTATGGAGAGGACTGCAGTGGCAGGCAAGGCAGAAAATACTGGATAATTGTAGAATAAATACAGTATAGCTAACATAAACTTAGAAACTTCATAAAGTAAGCAGTAATTATACTGCCCCATAGATAAAGTCCGATAAATATCGTAATTCGATTACTGATGATGTAATTTTTGCCAACAAAAAATTATCGATATTCTATATAAGTTTAAAAACAATACCCTCAATTTCAAAAAACTAACCTAAAACCAAACTAACTTGTTATCTCCGATTTACTTCAACTTAACACTTTTTTAGTCTTGGAAATGCTCCTCCCTTCTACTTAAAATTCCCTTAAAAACAAACACTGCAAAATTTATACTGCAATTCGTTTTCGTTATATTTAACACAGTTCAATTAAAGTTGGCAATTGTATTGTAAGCTCTAGTTTCAAATTAGCTATTTATTACTAAAATTGTTCAGTTGAATTAACTTTATTTGATTGTTTTTACTAATTGATTTTTATTTAAGTAAAAAAAGTCGCAAACTACACCATATCTATCCTGTATCATTATATCTCAAAAGATATCTGTTATCAAATCATAGGTAGACGCCAATAATATAACTAACCCGTTTCATCTATTCAAAAAGGAAAAAAAGTGCTAATCAAATTGAACAGATTATTAACAAGTCGACGACGAAAAGAATTTGAGAAAAAAAATCATGTGTGTCTTATAACAAAACTTTAGTGAAAATGTTTCGCCAAAACGTATGTAGAACACTTTTCTAGAAAAAAAACAAAAAAAAATGCAATTTTTAGTTAAGAACGTACTGATGTATCAAAATGTGTATATCTTTTTAAAAGTAAAAATTAAACACCACAAAATATAAAAAAAAACATCCACAGCAGCTAAAAACGATTTGTAAATACATATATCCGTAAACTTTCACTACTAAGGAAACTTTTTTGAATTGACTAGGAATCAATAACAAAAGAAAAACAAACAAAAATAAAAAAAAACATGTACAGTAATGCGAAAACAAACAATATAAATTGTAGTAAAGGTTTCCCCTTTTAATTATGTTCCCTTTTTTAATCACGATACCAAATAGAATGACAAATCGAAAACCCAAACCAAAACAGGTATATACAATAAAAGTAACGTAAAAAAATATACCTACTTTAATCAGATAACATAGGAAAATGAAATTCACTCTGTATAAAGAAACAAAGAAAAACAAAAATAAACTTTAAACAAAACTGTAAGAGTTAAGCACAGAAAAACACATTACATGTAAAACTTGTGCAAAATTTGCACCGGCTGTTAAGGCGATCACACAAACTATACTGGATGCCATTCGAAATGAATTAGGGTACCTTATGTAAGTGAAACAATTAAAATCGATTAAAATTTGTTATAAAAAAGAAAAACAAGAAAAAGTAAACCAAATAAACCTAGATGTATTAAAACTGAGCTTCATCTAAATTTAACGTTAATTAGGAAAATTTAATAGTTAGTGAAGGGAAGATCGTTTAAAGTAAAATGCAGTTATTTTCTTTGCAACCATTTTCGTTTTCTAAATGTAGATGCTGTTTTTGTAAGGTCAATTTTGGATGATTCACCTGAAGGTCTATTATTATTGCTATGAGTTATTACGTAAATATTTTTTGGTACTACGCCTACATATGTATATCTGCTTCCTCACTAATGCTCTTTATTTTTTACTTCTCTGTGTTCCGATTTTTTTTTACGTTCACGCATACATCTGATTTGGAGTATTTGAGGCAACAAAAAATGTCTATTATGCAAATGCGTTCGTATATAATATGTATTTCTGGATGAAAGCGCCATGTGCTTTTGGGAACTTTCACAACTTGTTACTGCAACTTTTATTTATGACGATAAACTTTTTACTTCAGTCCAAAATGTATGTATATATGTTTCGCTAGTAACTTCATATATCCCCACTGCACTCATCGAATGTTTCCCACAATAAATTGATTCTGTCGTGCGCTATGTGGCACGTTGCGCTGTCTTGTTGAAAGCTATTTAAGATTAACGCCATTCCACTGGGAAGATGGTCACGCGGCTTCATTGCTTACACGAGTTGGATCTTGTGAGCTCGTAAACCAAGATCTGCAAATTCTCCCAGTAGTGGATGAACACAGGTTCAATTTAAATTTACCATAATTTAACAATTTAAAAGCGTTGTTCAGTCGTAAGTCTATTCTGTGTGAACGGAGCAATTCAAATAATACCATTCATGCCTCTCTGATAATCGTATGTATTTAATTTGGCCTATAATCGAATAAACTTTTGCTCCTTTTTCCATTACTGAGTGGAGAGAAACACCTGGTAGATAATTAATTTAGCTCAGTCTACTATGATATCTTACCTCCATGTTAGATTCATGCTTCCAAATTCAGCCCAAGCTCCGTAGTCTTATTATTATTATAGTGATCATTTGAATGTTTTCTTCATGTATTGTCTTTTGAGGACCAGGGCTTCTTCCCCGCTTTGCATTTCATCAATCTTTTAATCTTCACTATTCCTCGTAACTAGCTACCACTAAATATTTCTTTTCAGTTTTTGAGTTATATACGTACCCATTTTCGCTATTAATGGGAGGAGATGGGTTTTCGCGTAAGACAAAACTTACGTAAATATAAAGCCACGTGTAGTGGAGCATTAACTAATTTCACAGTTAAGTATAATTTTGCGGAGCTCACTACTGCCGTAACTCCGAGTCTTATTGTATTTCCCGTGCAATTCCATTTCGCGGAACCTTTTTAGGATTATTTGCAAAGCACGACACGAGAATGTTAGTATCTATTCAATGCAACAATACAACTTATCTCTATTCAGCTTTATTAATTTTCTTTTGTTTCAAGTTTCTTAGTTTTAAAAAACTTGGCTTTCCAAATATAATTTGCGGTACACCAGTTTTCATCGTTAAACGTCTGGCGCGTTATTTATAAACAGAATCTGAAACAAATTTCTAGCAAGGACAACTTTTACAGGTAGAACGAAATTTATAGTAAAGTCGTAATCAGAAACTTGCTTCATTTTCATATTTCAAATCATAATTTCACCAAGCAGGGAGGTGAGCAAAGCAGATATTGTTGGCAGAAGCAAGATCTTGAAAATCAAAATAGATACTGTCATGTTTTTAAGTTCTTTAGTTGATTAAATTTTATTTATTATGAGTAACACTAGCACTAAACTCGACCTTCAAATGACATTGTATCCAAATAGCCCTCAATCCAAAATTCCAGCCCATTAATTTTTTCGTAAATAAAAACTAATCATATTCTAATGCTCACAATCGTATGTTTCCTAATTTCCCTGTTGTAAATATATGCTTAGTTTTCAGAGGGAATCTTTATTTGTGACAAATAGGAATGAACCGACGACAGAGGAAAAATACCAAAAATATCAAATTTTTTCTCAAAACCGTAACCATTGTAAATATAATAAAATGATGAACAGAAAAATTAAGCGAATATTTGAATATTTATATGTAAAAAGGATTAATATTTGTTGAACATGATTTATGTTGAAGAGTGATTAAAGAAAGTATAGAATATGAATTTAAGGATGAACATTATGGTAAGTCGTTAGATTAAACAAACTCACAAAATATTCTAAAATGAATTTAATTTAGATACAAAGGAAACCAATGGATAAAATTTTATATTTCACATATGAATGTGAATACAAGTGAATATACCATATAGTGAAAAAATATTTTACAAGAATTGTTTATTTTTTATACTTTTCTTCTTAGTGAATATTAACAAATTGTAACAAATTGCATTTTTCGTTAATTTAGAGTGTATAAAGCTGAGGGCTAATAGGAAATCATTTGCGCATTTTTTCTCTGCTCTTTTTTCACAACAACCTTCAATTCTTCTTTAACTTTCGTTTATGAGAACTTTTATCAATTGTACTTCTGCCTTTAAAGATGTTTCCAAAATCCATCGCATACAAAATATTTACAAAATAAAGCAATTGGTTTAAAAAGTCTGTAGGGATTTTTTTTTTATATGAAAAACATGTTTTACTGGAACTACTAACCCATATTCTAACTGGGCGAAATATTTTTGGACAATATTTTAAAATTACAGATCAATTAGGTGAACAATATGGTCTGAAATCTTCGGCCGACTCTTTTAGCCACACAGTGCATTTCGCACAACTCTTTACCTGCATAGGTGGGGTTAGGTTATAGTGTGGCACGTTTGGGCCAAGGAACAGGGCCATTGGTATCACAATGTATGAACGATCCCTATATTTAATCGGAGAACCATTTAGATCATGTGTTCGAGGTTCCTAATGTTCATTAAACGCAGATCTGACAGGTCATAGAGGAAGAACGCACAGGCTCCTGTGGATTGCAAGAACGTAGCATTGGCGACGGAGGTGATTAATGCTTTCCACTTCCTCTTCAGTTAGGCATCTTCTACAGAAGTAATTTTACGGTACTCCGCACCTTCTGGCCTATTAGTGTCTAGTGATTATCGCTACGAACTTTCGATTCGTTGGGAGCCTGGCATATTTCCTCCATTTTTACTTCTTCCTACAATTGTTATTTTTATTTTGTATTTTTTTTTTAATAACTCAGAATATGAGTCAGAATTTTTTTTATTTAATTCCGGAATTAAAATAAGGGAAACTGAAAGAAACGTGAGCCTGTTTTCTGCTTCAAATGTGTTTTGGCCTAAAAGCAATTTTAATATAACTCTGCAAATAACTTTTCCGTTATCCGATTGCTTTTCTTGTGATGTGCTGTAGATTGATTTCAAAACTTTTCAGAGAGAGAAATTGAGACCTAATATCAATTTTAAAGAGAATATCGATTTGCAACTTATTATCTCTGAAGTGCATAAAAACGTTTTAGTTTTTGAGATACACAAGTAGTTTCTATTTAAATTGAGAAAAAAACTTAATTAAAAGAAATATGTGTGTCTATCTCAAAATCTACTCGGTGTAAGAGTATATAAAATAAATATTTCAATTTTGTCGCGTACTATCTATACCAATTGCAAACAAACAGTTTATATCAGATTAAAAAGAATGTACCTCGAAGAAATAAATTTCCAAGATCATCGAAGGTCAACAAAAGTGTCCATGCAATTCCATTTTAAAATTTGATTATAGGTCTGACTTTCAAATCTCTAAAAAGTACCGAGACTCAAAACCTTAAATGGTATTAATTAAAATAAAACATATAAAAGCAAATAATGATTCCAATTAGCACCCAGCTTGAGCCCACGTTTTAATTTCCACCAATTGAAACAATCAAAAATATTTCCAAATGAATTTATCATTTAAGAGACCTTAGAAAAATTGTGCCAAAGGTGATAATGAAGACGCTCGGAGGTGTTGACGAACAAAAACACAATAAATCGGCAGAAATTTTGTTGAGAATATCTTAAGGCCAGTCGCAATGATTTCGATTTAAAAAAAAAACAATTTATTTTAATAAAGGGTTAACAAACGTATAAAAAAAACATGAATAGTATTACAAAACGTAGAAAAGCGAAAAATCAAGACAACACACGCGGTGAACCTAATCTATAAAAACACTAGAGCATTTTGTAAGGTAAATCTTTAAGCAAATGATAAAAAGAAAAGAAAATCATAAAGAACACAACATTATGAAAAACGAAATGTAATAAATGAATGAAAAAGTAAATATAAAAAACGTTTTTACATATGTTTTTTAGGAATTTGAAATTTTTTATCTTCCCTTAAGTTCTTTTTATATAAAAGAAGAAAAGAGGCGTACAATTTGTAATCGTTAAATCAATTGGAACGGAATCAGAAAAACATCGGTAGCTACGCGTAATAGGAAAAGCAATATTTGAAGACACATAAGAACTATAAATATTGCTAATACATACAGAACAAACTAATCACACATTCATCAACTGACACATAGTGAAATTAAAAGGAAACTCATAACATAAATGTATGCACTCGTGACACGAAGACGTGGACAACAAGTTAAATATAATTTTTAAAAAAAAATGTACTCAGAACAATTAGGTGACAGAATTTGTATTGTTTTCAAGGTAAATGTTTTATAGGGTATTAACAATCACAGTGGACTTAAAGTGGAGATTTAGAGCAGGGCATCACTCTAGCGCGAGGACGTAACTGTAACACTATACGGGAAGTGGATATAGTACAGATGAAAAATCAAAAGCGATGTAAAACATTTTTATAATCCTGCAAAAGTTTTAAGTTTTTGTACATAAGATTTATTAAGAAAGGGGAAAGTCAGTTATGGAAATAGTGTCCAAAATTAATAATTGATGAAATCACTGCCCGAAATAAAAGTTCATTATGATTACATTACCTACATGTTACATGCGTCTTTTATTTTCTTTACAACTAGTCTTTCGAAGCCCCCACAGCTGGATACTGGCTTGACGTCATTGTGCTCAGAATAATCCAGCGGGAAAAACTATAAGCTCACCTGATGAGACCAGAGAATAAGCGCTTACTTCTCACTGCCTTTTGAAGCTTATTTGCAACATTTCATTTAATTAATTAAACACACTACCTTTACTTGCTTGTATGAAACACGTGGATTTTTATATGTAGCAATCAAGCGGAATTCTTACTCTGACTTTGTCCTTATTTGGGCTAAAAGGTTCATCTTTTGAGAATAGGGCAGGATTTATGTTTGAAGAGATTTTCGACGTGATCCGTTTTACTGTGCGTTTATTTTCACTGTATTGAGAAGAATTCCAATTACTACAATTACAAAATAACTGTAAGCTGAACTGAGGAAATGAGGGTTGCACGCAGTCGAACTGCAGGTACAAAACCTACATACCTATATTAAATGCGATTTTTTTATGTTTCAAAGCAGCAAAATCTGCAATGTTAACACTTTTGGAATCCTACTCTAAAGCTTATTTTAATGGATAACCTCTATTGAGCATATGCTAACTTAAACAAATTCACAAACATGTATATTTCAATGGGTCCTACCATAAAGATCATGATCGGCATAACATAACAAAGCTACATCACTTACGTGGGGCGATCTCAGCCAAATAAATGAACAAAATCATAATTGCACTTTTCATTTAACATTCGTTAAAAGCAGACTTGACATAAGACATAACCTCATTTTTCGCAATTTGTCCTATTAGTGAAGCTGTCAAAGTGCCATTATAGCTTTCTTGTGTCAACGTCTCACATTCGTTGTATTTTTTATATTTTGTCATGTCGATTCTGATTTGGCCTAATGTGCATATAAAAATTGTCGTTCAGTTTGTGATCAGATCGTCAACTTGAGCTTAAACTTTCAGATCAGGGTTACGACCTATGTGTCAAAATGAGTGAACATTTTCTGTTTGGCATTTCCAAATAATTTTTGAATATTATTAATTCAATGCACACTATCGATTCATCTACTTAAACTTAAATGGATGAAGGCGCCACCATCTTTATACATGACAAATGGTTAAGTGGTTCAGTCATGCTTGCATTCGCTCATTTTAAATTAAATTATGCTTTCCAGTAATCTTGACAACAGCGATTACCTCCCTTTTAGTTTGAAGCTCTTAAACAGTTCTTCCCAGTAACATTTGACGAAAGGTCTACTCACGCTTGGTAAGCCTCAACCAAAATGAGACATAAAGTAACATAACATGACGTAAAGCGTGAACGTGAATAAGTAAAAAGAACCAACTTAAATGGACCAAAGCAATTTTAACGAATCTTCGTTAACTTTGGAAATGTTACTAGGCGTACGTAACGTACCATAAGGATCGCTTGAAACGTAAATAGTTGAAGCAGTTTTATTCTATAATATATAATAATAAATGTTCAAACCCTTCAAACGTCCCTTCCTCTGTTTATTTTACTATTCCTTTTATTTTATTTATCACATTTTTATATACCTTCCATTCCAAGCAATCATAAAGTTCATATAATTTTGTTTCTGAATTCACTTTGTTACTAAAGCTACTTATGTTACTTTACGTCCGTATTTCGGACTACTATATATATCAGTTTTGACATAATAAGCTCAGTTTCGTAAAAGTTTTATGTTACGTAATGTCTCTTTATGTTTCCATTTTGGTTTAGCCTTTAGTCACTTTAGCGCTTTCGTTAAGATCCTCCACGGAAATCAAATGTCAATTGTAATGAACGATCCGATAAGGAGCAGAGCCCAACCATTATCGACATAAGTTAACAAAACAAACTTAACGAATTTCACATGTTAACATAATCAAAGCATAATGATACATTTATAGTGTTTCCATGCAGAGTTAACTCTGGGTTGAGTTGAGATGAGTTTCGTTAATCCTACCACGAAAAAAGCTGAGTCTAGCTGAGTTACGTAAATACATACGTATATTGGTAGATTGTTGAACTTGTTATTAAATCTTGAAATTTTTATATTCAACATCTGTCACACTAACCCAGGTACATAGAACACAGAGTTGACCTCATTTCCGTGAAACTTAAGGAACCTCAACCCAAACTTAACGCTAATCATGGAAACACAGTAATCAAAAGACCTTTTGAAGAGCTTTATTTCCCGCTGGGTTTAGTTTGCCGTAACTTTGTAACGAAGAAAGCACACATATAGAAGAAAGTAACACAAAACCGGAAGGTGTGATCGAGAGTGCCCAAAATGGAATTCCGAATGTCGACTAAGCTCGCGATTGTGGAGAATGTACATTTACTGTCGAGAAAAAAATTTGACTATATATTGACAGGATATTCGGTTGATTTTTTGAAGACGTGATTTAACTATGTCAAAGGAAAGTGTAAGTATGTCAAAAGGAAGAGAAATTAATAAGTATATTTTATTATTTACAGGATGAATGAAGTACACGACAAATAAGCAATTTACGGCTTTAATAGATTTTATTTGCTATAATAAGGATTTTGTGCTTAATTTAAATATTATTATGTGTAGTTGCGCCTAACACCCCATAACTTGCAATCGTGGTATTGATACCACGTACATACATATATGCGCGTAGTTGTGCATTGCGCCACTCAAGTGTTGCTCGCAGCGCCACCAAGCGGCGGTCAGTATTCGTCCCACTTGCGACACGCGAGTTCGGTCTCATTATTTCTAGTCTTCTCGGAGATTACGAAACACCCAGCAGTAAGGTTGGCACAGTTACTTTTAAATAACTATGGCGCTTTCCGAATTGTAACAATATTTATGAGAGATTTAGATAAATACTCTCATAACATAAATTAACCTTAAAGTTTCAGAAAGATCGGTGCTATATATTTTTTCGCAATCAGAATTTTTAGTATCATAAACCAGAAGGCAAATAAGTAATGGGAATTATCATCAAATTTGTAATGTTTAGTTTCTGATTTATTTTCAATCGATGAAATTAACAAAATCAAATGCATTACCGGAGTCATCCGTGGAACGCAGCAGGTACAATTATTACACGCGTCGTTACAAGTCATCGCCACCGTGCAGAGAAGGGCTTTGGAGCATCCATTGGTTACGACGACCTAATAACTGGGAGACGATTCAAATATCGCGCAACCTGTTGCCAGAGGAGTGAGGAAATTATTTAAGGAACCAATAGATATGTTGTATGGTCTACGATATGTTTTGAATAAATCTGTCTTTAAATTTTAATTGTGAGTTCCGCTTTTCTTTTACCTCTCTCCTTTTTGTGCCCACATTTTTCAATGAATCGCTAATATCGCCCTATTGAGGTCACTACACAAATCAGAAATTATTATAATTTACATAATGCATTCATTTTATTTAATTTGCAAGAATATTTTGATGAGTTTCCCGGTTGCTAACAATCGCCGAAAACGCGAACGAGTGAATGCAGTAGACGAAGTACATACTTAATACTACTTCCGTTTAATTTTTTTTGTCTCTACCAGCTAAATTTCACTTTTTATTTTAAAACTATATAGTGAACTACTTCCGTCAGTGCATTGATATGCTCATCCTTTGTCTTTCTTGTGTGCAACGAACACAAAAACGTTATGCTCGCACACACGTGAAAAAAACGTTACGTTACTCCAACTCCAATTGCTAATGGTAGCGTGACACCACTAGGATTCTGTAATCTTATGATATCTGAATCCGAAGGTGTACCGGCTGTGTTTAGGGGAAGAAATTTATGTTCTTCCGCGATGACTCTCCATCAAAGGCACCTACCACCGCCTCGTTTTAGCACTTTTACAGAATCTTTTTCCGCGTTACAGAATACGACCGAAGAGGAAACGTCAATCAAAGAAAAAATGTGAAACGTCAACAAGGCGAAAGTGAAATGTCATAGCGCGAGTTAGTTATATTCTACAAATTGTTATTTCCCGCAGATAATTGAGCATCATGAGTGAAAACAGCTCGAATCCACCACGAGGTAAATCTTGCCCGATACTGAGGCCCAATGGAGCCCCTTACCCTGTCGCAATTGCAGGCCAATTTGACCCCGGCTGGAATGATCCCCCAAAGCTGCAGTACAATTCAGCGCAATCGGGAAAAACGAAGTTGAATTTGAACAAACGTATCGCATTTCCGTTGCATGGTACGTCATCGTCGTCAACATCGAAACCGACAGCAATAGTTCAACCTAGCCCTTCGTCTCTGCCACTAACGGCAATACCAACGATGCCGTTCCAACCCCCAGTTGCCATTGTCCCTCCCATGCCCCAATCCAATCCGCCACCCACGCAGAGAGTACCACCACTTAGCACAACTGAGTCGTCATCACCGCGACTGGATCAGGTCGAGGCGGCCGAGGAAGAAATAATACCTGAAAATGCTCGTGAATTTTGTCTTACCACTTTCCAGCGCTACGTGCCGCGGATTCAGGACTCTAGCAATATTAAGTCGGACGAAGTCCAGAGGCGAATCAATCTGATGAAACAGATGTGGCTTAGCGGCACCCTAACGTCTTCTGTCCACAGAAAGCTGTGGAATATAGCTAGAGGTACTAGTCACCTCAGTCCCTTAATGCACCACAGCTGCACAATTCTCAATTAACACTTTTTTTTCTACAGCTTTGGAGTCGAACAATTTCAACGAGGCGATAGAGAATCACAGGGCCCTCGTTGTCGACCATTCGAACGTCTGCACCGCTTGGGCGGCCGCAATGCGGCAAATTATACTTACAATACAGGGGAGCGGCGACTCGCTCAATGCTCTGACACCTACCACAGGCGGCATCCTAGTTCCAACTGCAATATCAAGTGATACTCCGCGGCCTGAATCGCAGAGCGATCCAGTAGGCAACAATATTCAAAACATATAATGTCAATTGAATATTCCAATCATGAAGCATTGTGTATTTATTTCTAAATTAAAAGCAGATATATTTTTGTGTCATCACGGCAATAAAGAGCATCAAATGTGGTCAGATGGCGTTTTACTTCTCGGGAGAGCTAACAGATATCCATTCCTTATTGCGGGGGAACTAAGTACAATTGAGGAAAGTTCTGTAGCCGAATTACATTTAAAACTTCTATAGAAATGTAATTCAGCTACTTACCCTAATATGTTAGTCAGATAGCAAAATAAAAGCAATAAGTTTAAATTTAGCTTTGGGTTGCCTCCATTTTAGCATTTTTTGATCCTTTTACTAGACGTCCTCTTTAACCATCGTAGGTCGAAAGTGCAAAATACTTGCCAACTCAGACAGAAGTTCTCCTCAGCCTTTTATCTCGATCCCACACACACGGGACGAAGTATTGCATAAAAAAAAACTTAATAAGGAGGCCTCCATTTTTATAATAACTTCAAATATCCGACAGCATGGATCAAGCTTTCACACTCTTTCTTTGGTTTACAGTGTAATCCTGCCCTCTATTCCCATAAACACACGTGCAAGAAGTCCCCACACGTTGTCCATGCCTATGGGATTCAAGTGAGCAGCATCTTTGCAGATGTAGCGGTTCAACTCATGTGACAAACAATCTAGCACTTTTGTGTGTTTCAGTAAACGGCGATTGTCGTTGCTTTTGTTTTGGTTTTGGTTTTGGTTTTTTGAAGTGGGTGGACACGATTTCTCAAAAACAAATGCACTGACCTTGTTGAAATTTTGAACCATTTTTCTAGGTAAAATTGTGATTGCACGATTTTCAATTTTTGGATGTGAATTTTATAAAATATTGTTTTTATATGTTTTGAATAAGCATTCAAAAAACACCCTTTTTTCCCAATTTTTTTTTTGAGGAACAGGGAAAAGGTATTGACAGGCGGTTTTTTGGAATGAAGTAAGCATCGACTATATTATGTTTTTATATTTTTAATTTTCGTAAAAAAACAAAATGGCGGCCTTCGGCCAATCACAAAGAGAGAGGTCTCCGTTATGCATGTCCCACTTTGGTCCCGGATTCCGGGTGCTGTAGTAGTCCGATCTGAAAAATTCCGAAACTTTCTTAAAATATACCCTTTTCCTGGGTGCTCTATGGAAGCTTTTTTCAAATTTCGAATTCTGTAAAAAAAGGCGCCACTTTTTGAAAAAAATCTCAATTTTTTGAATTTTTTTCTAGTTTTAGCTCGAAAAAAAATATTAAGTATTCGAATTTCGAAAAAAGCTCCCATAGAGCACCCAGGAATAGTATTATCTTTAATTTAAATTAACAAGAACCCGCATCGGTTAAATAGATTTAACGCAATCCGGGATCGAAGATCAAAAAACTTTGTTTCGAGAAAAGCGCGTTTAAAGTTTTGCAATGCAATAACACTAAGCATATCATCTGTGGATAGAGCTTCGTAGATCGGAAATATAGCTTCCTGAACAGAATTTGCGAGAGGGGTCTGATGTCTGAAGGAGTTGAGTGTACCTGCAGCTTGCGCCACTCTCCATTTGCAGATAAGTGCGCTCCCGGCCCGCGCGCGCCTGCAGGGATTTAAACGGACCCTGCGCGCTCGGCTTGTAAACAATCTTACTCGGAAACGGAACGAAATTTTCAAAAAATCTTTTCAGGGAACATTTTTGGGGATATGTAGAAGAGATTAAACTAAAAAAAAAAAATAGAAATTTTGAAACCGCTCGAGGAGAAAACCCCCGGTGCACAAAATATCGATACTAAAATTATTGTTACTTATTTTTGAAAATATTCCGAAACTGGCCATGTTTTCATGTTTCTTTACCAGAGTAACTGGACATTAACGACTAAAACAACGTACACAAAATAATCGCACTTTATTTCAACTACAGATTTTTCTAGAAATAATGAATAAAATAACATAAAAGCCCTTCACCATGGCAACTTCTTGCCATCATATTGGTAAAACCCGCCATTGTGGCTCTGATCGAAACTCATTATAGTCTCGATCATTTTGCATGAGCTGGTGTCAACGTCTAAGGGAGCTTTTGTCCCTCCCATGTCGGTGCGAACCCAACCTGGATGAAGACTGACGCAAATAACTTTATCGCCACGTAAATCAATGCTTAGCGATTTGGTCGCAGCATTCAAGGCACACTGAAATTATTAAACAAATTTTACAACCAAACTGAATACGCCAACAACTCACCTTAGACGTCCTATAAGCATAGAGTCCTCCTTCGACATTGCTTTCAATTGACCCCAGGATGGAACTCATGTTTATTATAGCTGCACGGCAAACACCCAACGGAGAGGAGTCATTTGCCTGTGAAGCCTTCTTCAACATCGGAATGCAAGCCTATGGAATCTTAATTAATTTTATCCTAACCCTACGGGGGCAGAATGCCCATAGTATTTATTGGGGTTCAAGGGAAGTAAGCTTAACTTACTTTGGCTAGCATTACTGGAACAACTGTGTTGGTTACGAGAGTATCGACCATATCAGTATCTTTCACGAATCCAATTCTTGTTGATTTCGGGGATATTCCAGCGTTGTTGAAAAGAACATTGAGTCCATTTTCCTTTACGACATCTGACACTTGCTTTACCAGGTTGTCGTAAGAGTTGAAATCTCGAAGATCTACAGGAAAAACGTAAATAATCACGGAAGATAAGGTTACCATTATTTTACTTGGTTATACCTATTTGAATGATGTGAACATTTTTATTCTCATCGGCAAGTTTTTTCAATTCCTGGAAAGACGGAGAGAAAAAATAGTAAGTAAATAGCAAGCAAATGAAAATCGCGACTAAAACCATCATGCAAATGCGAGTTGCACTCATGCATTAATGGTTCGGTACACATCCATATAACATATGTAGGTACGTAATAATCCAGGCCATGAGACCCACGAGCGCATGGCTGGATGAACACGGCTTGAGTCTCTCCAAAGAGAAGACATAAATAGTCCTCTTGACCATACCTATGATCACCCCGATCCAGGTAGAGACCATGACCGTAACAAAAACGGCCGCCAAATACCTGCGGATGCTTTTGGACCTTCAGGGAGCAGGTACGACATGCAGCGAACAAGTTAGAGAGAGCCACAGGACACCTCAGCAGATCGATGGCCAACATAGGAGGCCCCTAGCTAAGCGAAGACTACTAATGAATGTAGTTCATTCGATCCTACTGTACCTACGGATGTGAGGTGAGGTCTGGGTAGATGCCCTAAAGATTGAAAACTACAGGACAAGGAATGTGGTTCACACTGCCACGAAGGAACACCAGAGAGAAGCGACAACAGCGACAGCGAAGGAAGACACGTCCCGAACAGCGAGGGAAGACCACCACATCGCGACGCGAGAGTGGTGGAGTGGGCAACCCGAACGCGCACGCAACTCGACGTAGCACTGCCCAGAAGTGTATCATACGGCTTGGCACCGACTCCCAAATAAAATTATTTTCAACTTTTTAGAGCTTTAGTTTATATTTTTGAAGCCGGTTTTTTTCTAAAGATTTTATTTTATCCTTTTAGTTCAGGTCACCATAAAATTTTATTTTCATTGGAACTACACCAATGTGCCAAGTTTTATTAAAATCGGTTAACGGGAAGTGAGTGGAATGGATAATTTTATTTAGCATAGAAAATACTGGCAGACCACTTGCGACATATACAAGGTGGGCCAAAAGAAGTCATCCGATGTTGTTTGGCTCTCATTTTTTTTTCTAAATGAAAAACTTCGATTCTGTTTTTTGATTATGTTTATTTGAACCTTTTGAATTTTATTGGTCAAGTCGAGATGATGATAAAGGCCAAATGGGCGCCGTCACAATTGATTGCCATACGGGCTCGTTTTATGGAATTTTTCATCACTTCGGCGACAACTTCGGGCGACAGATTCTCGCACTCGTGTCGAATGTTGTCCTTGAGGGCTTCCAGGGTCTCGGGTTTGTTCACGTAAACACCGGACTTCAAAAAACCCCACAAAAAAAAGTCTGGAACGGTTAAATTGGGCGATCTTGCGGGCCAGTGCAAATCGCCAAAACGAGAGATGAGGCGACCCGGGAAACGATCCCATATGGCAGTCAATTGTGACGGCGCCCATTTGGCCGATATCATCTTCTCGACTTGACCAATAAAATTCAAAAGGTTCATATAAACATAATCAAAAAACAGAATCGAAGTTTTTCATTTAGAAAAAAAATGAGAGCCAAATAACATCGGATGACTTCTTTTGGCCCACCTTGTAGCTGAATGTGCGGCGTTTCAATGAGCAAAAATTCGCTTCCAGAAAAAATGGGAAAACCTCCACATGAAGAGAGATTGTAAAAAAAAAGGCAAACTAATGCGAATCATATCGATATTTTTTTTAATTTTTAACGACCCGTTGTCCAGGCAGGCCATTGCAGAGCTGCACCGCTCTACCAGTTATAAATAAAAGGTGCGCTCTCATCAATTTTTTTTAAAGAAATGTTTGATTTTCTTTCCACTTCTCCATTGTATTCTTCTTTCAAAAGATCTTTTATCTTATTGAAGAATGAAACTGGTTTTCTCAATTGTTATAAGTCTCATCTAAACAAGTTTTAATTTTAATAAACGGTAAGCTAACATTCGTATTTTAAAATCATCAAAAGGTATGACTAATTGTGAAAACATTATCGCACAACCGATTAGATGCTTGTCGGAGTAATCGGACTGAGATAGGGCACACGATACCTTCAATATCTAGCAATGTAATTGCGCCTCTTCAGTTGCATTAATCGGCGAGTTATCGGGTATAAACATCAATCCACACATGCCGTCATCTCAAGTAAATGACTGATTTTCTCAGCTTAATATTTCATAGGCGTCATAGGCATGCACAACAGATCGTGAAACTATTAATCACCTTCAATTTCATAAAACTTTAATTTCTCGGCATTTTTGCACAATGAGTAAAGTCAAGGTAATTTACTTGTGAAATTATTAAAGTAAGCGTTTCCTGCATTGTCGGCTGATCCAAGCTGGCTCCGGTCGTAAAATTTTAATTAATACCTCCTCTGATAAGAAAACTTTAATTTTTCATGAGTTCTATTAGCCTAAACATTTGAACTGCGTTGGGCAAGAAAACGATTTTTCTCATGCAAATAAGATACTGCCACGCGCACGCCAGGGCGGGCGATGATACGTGCAAGAAAGGTAGGAAGGAAATGCTGTTTTAGGGTATACCCGCTGCCACGCATTAAAAAAATTATTTTATTTAAAAAAAAAAACGCGCATTTTCAAATTCTTGTTAAAATGGTTTCGCCAGCGGCGGAGTGGATAGCAGGAGTAGTAATAATTCCTGCAAGTGTAAGTAAACTGTGGCAGTACCAAACCTCGTTCTCTGGGACTTGAGGGATGCGATACACGGTGCTCAAAATGCAAATGCGCCTGCCGCTGTTTCGGTTGAGTAGGCTGCTGACATAAGGTCAACAAATCGCTATTTAAAATTTCAATTCCACATCATTCCGGGTAAGAGAGTTTTTACGATTTTCACCACTAAGATAAGAGAAATCCACGCTTTGTGATTGGCTTTGGCGAATATATAAAATTATCCAACTTCCGCGGAACGAGCACTCTGCACTTGACCAGTTTCAGTTTTGCTGCGCGCGTGGGACAGTCTACGTTGAGGCGTTTTGGACAGCTACCGTGAGATTTAAAGCAGGAACAATTTACAGCTAAGGTGCACTACATATCATTTTGCGGAAATGGCTCCAATCACTTCAACCAAAAATCGTAAGTCACCCCAAAGTCCAAAGCAATATCCCTTTCTTGTGCAGACCTAAAAAATTCTCAGAGAACAAAAGACGCGAAACTCACCACAGCTCCCTGGATGTCCCGGCATGTCGCAAAAAGATGTTCCGGCGGCTTCGGCAGCCTAATCAAAGACTTGACCAGTCCTAGACCGAGTCCGCGGTTGCATCCTGTGATCAGAATCGATCTCATCACCGACTTGTACTAATCGAATTCGTTTCGGTCGGACGAAACGCCGCAGTTACGTCGCGATAGTCCCGTTCGTTTAGGCACACTCGTTCCACCGTATCTCTGGCAACCGCGCCGTAGTAGAGTGCAAATCGCCCCCCGCAGTCCACCGATTTAATGCTCTGACCGACCTGACAGATAGGAAAATTGTCACGGAATTGTGAAATAGAAATAGCAAAACAGTAAAAGTAATCGACCGGCAAGGTCGCGTTAAAAGTGGCTCCCCGGGGCGCAATTACCCAATCCAGCGAACGGTTTTAGTGCGGCAGAACTTGGACGTGGAAAGTGCAGAGTGCAGCTATTCCCCGTGCCAATGTCGATCTTAACGATATGGACCAAGAGAGCCACCTTGACTGTGCTCCGAGCGGGAGAAACCCTCGTCCGTCATCGATCCTTCAGCCGGTCCAGTTGCCGTAAGTTGCAACTTCTTCCAATTGCAGTTGCATTTAAGTAAAGTACTCATCGTGCTGTAGGCACTTAGCGGATTTGCTTACGTAACCCTTTCGATTTTGCTGAGTAACGGCGGTGGAGCCGCAATTCCTCACTAATCAGTCGTAAATGTCGAGATTTCGAGAAGTTGAAACCGAGAACTTTTCCGTACGTCATCCGAACGTCTGACATTTGGGAGTGTGGTGGGTTTCCCGCAAGCTGATCATCTGGTTCTTTCCAAATTCCTAACTAGTGATGAACGCCTTCAATTTCAGTTCCTGCTGCTTTTACTAAATGCCTTCTTCATGCTATCTCTTGGGTGTTTCTGTTTGATAAATTCTTTTATATGCACTTTTGTAAGTTTACTTCCCGGTGTTCTTCCCAAGGAATGCAGCAAAGTCGTGACTCCTTGGAACCACGTTTCCAAAACTTGCGTCCACTCAACAGGTTACAAGATTTGTCATCAGCATGTTTCTTGAACATTATAATTTCTTGTTACCCTACCGCGGGGGGTAAAGCCGTCTTACTCAGCTTCTTATACCGGTTTTCTAGATGGAGCATTAGAATGTCTGTTTTACCTCTTTGTGGATATCCTTTAATTGCTAAATTGTTAATTATAAATAATGTAAATAAGCTTTGCAGAGGACGGGGATTTCTTTTTTCCCCCATACTCTTTCTAAATATTCTCAACATGAATTTTTTTAAATTACATTTGTTTTAATATAAAGTTTATATGAACAGCACCTACTGTGAAAATTTTTAGAACCTGCGAAATACCATTACATTGACTTACTTTTGCGAATTGAATTCTGTTGAAGAAAATAATTATATGTGCAGAGCTCATTGCAGTTAAATTAAATGCGTCAAAGGGTGTAGGTTGTGAAGCTATTGAGGATTTACTAGAAACCAGAACTACTAAAGCACGTAAGAGCTAGTTAAAGGTAAAAAATGGGTTTTTTTTTCCGTAAAACACATGAAGTATATTAAAATATTATTGGAACGAAATGCCTCGAAGCAGTAAGGACAACGTTATAGAAAATCCTTGTCATATTGCACCAACGCAGGACACAGAGCAACCTCAGTGGCTCCCTTAATCGAAGGGTCAACTTTAAACACACAATAACAACAAAATAGTCCAAGCTCGTATTCTAGCCTCTCTCGGATATTGCAATTTGCGAAATTGTTGATGAATTAAATAGGCATAGGAATACAATTTCAAATTTTTTGAAAAATCCAATTTGTCATCTATAGCGATGAAAAAAAATTTAATTTTGACGGCCCTGATGATTCTTATAAGTATTGGCAAGACTTAGGGAGTCACGTCAAACCGTTACTCTTATAATTGTCAAGCAAGATCAATTAGTACTTGGGTTGGATTCGGACATACAATAAAGACCCCTATTTGTTTTATTTCGCATAAAATGGATTCAAAATTGTGCGTAGACTTGCTGGACTTTATGCTAACAAATTTGTTTGATGATACCTATGGTGAAACCTAGACTTTTTTTTTAAATAGTCTTGAAGTAAATTCATAATCTCTTATAGCTTATAGGAAAAGGGCCATTCATTTTGCCTTTAGTCATATTTGTTTGTAACAAAGTGTGAATAATGTCTTAAATGTTATCTAAATTTAAAAAAATCCATAATTTCCAGATGAATATGAATACGACCTAGTCGTGATCGGCGGTGGTTCAGGCGGTCTTGCATGCGCCAAGGAAGCAGTCAACCAGGGAGCTAAAGTAGCCGTTCTCGATTATGTCGTTCCTACCCCTATTGGTACCAAATGGGGTCTTGGAGGAACATGCGTAAATGTAGGCTGTATCCCCAAGAAACTCATGCACCAGGCATCTCTTCTCGGAGAATCTATTCACGTAAGAATCCAATCGTAATATTCGTCTATAATACTGATCTAAATCTCTGCCAAAATACAGGAAGCTGTTTCTTACGGATGGCAAGTAGAAAATCATGAAAATATCAAATCCGACTGGAGTGCTTTGACACAAGCTGTGCAGAATCATGTAAAATCTGTAAACTGGGTAACCAGGGTAGATTTAAGGGACAAGTAAGTTGGATTTTTGTCATTATAAAAATTGTAATATTAACTCAAGACACCCATTAACAGGAAGGTTGAATACATTAATGGCTTGGGGTCTTTTAAAGATCCTCACACCGTTGTAGCTACCCTTAAGAATAACACAACCCGGGAGCTTACTGCTAATAACATTGTTATTGCTGTAGGGGGTCGCCCCAATTACCCTGATATTCCAGGTGCTGTCGAATATGGAATAACCAGTGACGATATTTTCAGCTTGAAGAAGGAACCAGGAAAAACCTTGGTTGTTGGTGCTGGTTGTAAGTTCTTTTAGACATTGGTCAATTCCCTAAATGTACCGAATTTTTTTAAACAGACATCGGATTGGAATGTGCCGGATTCCTCAAAGGGCTGGGATATGACGCAACTGTGATGGTGCGCTCAATTATTTTGCGTGGCTTCGATCAGCAGATGGCTAATATTGTGCGCGATGCGATGGTCGAGAAGGGAATTCGCTTCCTTAATCACTGCATTCCAGAATCTGTGGAGAAGACCGCCGAAGGTAAACTGCTTGTTAAGTACATTAACAACGAAAAAATGGATATAGAGAGTGAGGAATTCGACACCGTTCTATGGGCCATTGGTCGCAAGGGGCAGGTAGAGGGTCTCAACCTAGAATGCGCTGGAGTCGAAGTAAAATCGAATAAACTCGCTGTCAATGAGAACGACCAGACAAATGTGCCACACATTTACGCTATTGGTGATATTATTCTCGGAAAGCCTGAGTTGACACCAGTTGCTATTCACGCTGGCCGTTTGTTAGCTAAACGTCTATTCACTGACTCTACTCAGGTTATGGACTACGACGATGTTGCAACAACCGTATTTTCCCCATTGGAGTATGGATGTGTTGGTCTTAGCGAAGAGAAAGCTATTGAAAAGTTCGGCGAAGATAACGTTGAAATATACCACGCTTACTATAAGCCAACTGAGTTCTTTGTACCACAAAAAAGTGTGCGCTATTGTTACTTGAAGACTGTGGCGCTAACGACAGGAGATCAAAAAGTTGTGGGTATGCATTATGTAGGCCCCGTCGCTGGTGAAGTTATTCAAGGATTTGCAGTTGCCTTAAAGTATGTTTATATTAATTTCTATAATGCATTCTCTTATTTTCTTATTTTAATATAATTTATTTCAGGGCCGGTTTAACCGTAAAGACGCTGCTTAACACTGTTGGGATCCATCCGACGACAGCTGAGGAATTCACTCGTCTCAGTATCACCAAGCGTTCTGGTCTGGATCCCACACCAGCAACATGCTGCAGTTAAACAATATGAAGCAACTATGGCGTACAGCCAGCTACCCGTTTATGAAGAAAAAAAAACATTCGAGACTCAATTTAGTAGAACATTCATTTCTGTAAGAATTCGTGTGTTGCGATTACACTTTACTTGTACCCATAGAATTTGCAATGTGTTTATTTGTACAAAAATACCTTCGGTACTCACATGGCCTTGTAGAAAGTTTCAATAATACTTAAAACGCACACAGGGCACCAGTATTTAGTTTTATATTGAGATGTTATTTTAATAAATCAATTTTTCAAAAAACCTAATTCTTTCGTTGAGGAAAATCACGCTTGTTTAATAAGGAAGAAAATCAGATCCATTCAGATTTTTATTTTACCAATTAGCACGGCTGATGATATATCCAATATGAGTCTTAAAAGTCAATTCTGAGTCCAGTCCGTCCAACATCGACAATCCTGTTAGACCGCGATAGACACTCCTTGAATTATATAATCAACAGTTATGATATACGATTTTTTACAAAACGTTATACATGAACATTTATTAATATTTACAATCATATGATTCTTGGAACAGCGCACATAGAAAACATCAGCTTGAATGGGTACCCGAATCACCCCCAATAATAATTGATTTAATATTTTTGACGTCATCAGCAAACACAGGATGTTAGAGCTCATAATTAGAGGGAAAAGGTCATTAATAAATAATGTACAGAGCAAAATTCCAAGGTGACTACTCTGAGCCACCAGAACACACATCCACGCCTTCAGAGTAATGTGAGGAGAATTTTACACTAAGCACTTTATGTGAAAGTTTATCAAAGGCTTTGCTAAAATTAGCTTTTCGAGCTCGATCGATATACTGGCAATAAAGCCTCCTAGAATAGTTATTAAATTGACTCCTTAAAATTGAATATTCCGCATAAAAATGGGAGTCATTTGTTCTTTTAAATTTTACCCAAGTGCATTTCTGCGGTTTTGCAATAACCTCAAGTGAGCGTCATACCACGGCGGAGAGTGCGAAAACTCTCGTAACAAAGGGAACACAACATGATACAGCTTGAAGAATAATTTCATAATAGTATATTACGATACAAGGGCGGTAAGTAGCCGATTGCCCACGATGGCGGTGTTGACGCACGAGCGAAGCGAGTGCGTTAACAGCCATCATGGGCACTCGGCTACTTACCGCCCGAGTTACGTATGCTATTTTTCAGCACGAGTGCGGGGTAAGCAGTAGGTACGTTACCGCACATGTTTCCATTCGGTGACTCATAAATTAACCACGGTGCGCTAAGGAGCCGATTGCCCACGATGGCGGTGTTAGACGCACGAGCGAAGCGAGTTCGTTTATAGCCATCGTGGGCAATCGGCTCCTTAGCGCACCGTGGTTAATTGATGATTTACCGCATGGAAACCCGTGCGGTAAGGTACCACTTACCCCGCACGTGTGCTGAAAAACTTATTTACAGCGAGATCAATGTCCTGAAGTTTAAGAGCCGCAGACCAGGAATTAAGTTGATAAAATTAGCTTTTCTAAAATTTCTATAATAATTATTGGAAAGTATGTCAGATGCTAAGCTACAATTAGAAACAGATATTGCAATGCGGGATAATCGATATGAGTTATAGGGGGCTCCAAGGCGTAAACAAAATCCAGAAGTCGCCGACGAGAGTTGAAGACTCCATTAACTTGGTGCAGAACAGAACGACAAAAGTTAGTTATCGATTATAGTGTGCTCAACCTCCCTATGAACGTTATTAGCGTTAAAAAAGATCGTCCGAGTCTGAAAGGACCCAATTCCAAAGATTTTCAGTCGAAGCGCAGAGTTAAGAGATACGATGAAGAAAATCGACAACAGTTACGTATGTAGATATGGGACTTCCAGGGGGAACATAAAAGTTGCAAATGTAAATGCTATGGCCCGTGAGATTTACCTTCACGCAAACACACTCGATGTGAAGATCGATCAGGGCAACAATACATATTTTTACTACCTGTCCGTAGGTTTTCCATTTCAACGTAGATAAATTGTAGTCGCGGTGATAATTCTGTACACTATTTTCGGTTTTTTGAGTTGGCGTGCAGTACTTCGGTATGTAAAAAATTGTTAGAATTGAAGAAAATGGGGCTTAAAATGTGTGTGCTGGAATAGACCTGTACAAGAAATTGAACCTGCGCAAGATCGAAAATCAATTCTTTTGAATGACACCGTACGGTAAATTTAAGACCTCCCCGGTATACCAGACCGTCAGACATATGCTACGACATACAATCGACCTGCTCGGGAGAACCTGCATCCATAAACCTCTGCGGAGGACCGTAGCGAGTATAAGTCGATTCGACGTCGATAAGTAGATACCGCGAGAGTCGATTTCTAGTGACATTCTTATTCGTATTTCATAGACTTATCAAGTCTAATTCCCTTCAGCTTTCCGTCAAGACGATGTACGATTTGTATTTTGCATCAATATTTGTTCTCTTTCAATCAGATATCAATATGCCTTAGTTCCAAATTCCTCATTGTAAAATGTATGTCAAATATTTTACTAAGAATTATTTCTATAACTTTGATAAAATTATGGACATATGAGTTTTGTTAAAAATCTGAGCATGAAACCTAGGAATTTTGACTTACCTGGTCTTATTAAGTACCATATACACGATTTTCCTGGAATAGTTCCCCAAATGCTTAGAAGGGGGCTTTAGATATAAACGTAATTTTAACAGAATAGATTGGAAAGTTTATTTTTCGTTACGATACATACCTAAAAACTTTCTCAGATAACTTTATTAATGTTTAGGGTTCCGTACATAAAAACTTTTAAAATAAAAAAGAGCTGCCGAGATGATGGAGTAAAGTTTGTGTGCTGCAGATTCTTTCCCCCAACAATTGGGCTTGCAACTAAAATAATTATTCAAAAATGTGTTTAATTTGTTACATTGTTTGAGTATTATATATAAGTGTATATGTGTGTGTTGTGTAAACGTACTTATTTCAAGTTTGTTGAAGTCGGACAAGACTTTTGAATAGAAGACGTTTAAAAAAGTGATCGGAGCCATTTCGCTATCCAACACTCTACAGGGCCTGTATTTAGAAATTCGATTCGATTGATCGAATGAACAACGTCGATGTCGTATTGTCGAATACCAAAATGTCGGCTTAAGGTGATCGAATTGCATTCACAATTATGGGCCCAGATAGTTTCTTAGACTATTCTAAAAGTGTGTTTATTTTATATTTGTGTTGATTTGTTCTTGAGATATGTATTTTCTAAAATGTGTGATGTGTTTTAAAACGTTGTCAATAAATTGCCACAAATCTAATCGGTCTGAAAACATTGTGGAATTTGGAGAGGTACATACATTTTATTATCACACAAAAATATGAAGATCTAAACAGATGTTTTTTGTGTGAATATGTACGGAACCCTTAACGCGCAAGTCCAGTTCACAACTTGCATAATTTTTTTAAAAATTCGGTCCAGCAACTCAGATGCTAGGTGGTAATACACCCTTTTTTCGGCATGTCGGATAAAATGCCAACAGCTAAATTTGAAGACCAAAAACCACTGTAATGTGTTTAGGGATAACAAAAAAATTATATTTATCAGTACGTATTTACACGGCTTTAGTATATTGAAATAGGTATACAATATTTCTTTAGAAACTGTGCCTTGTATCACTCAAATAATCATCTCTTGTGGATTATTGTTCACATGTGTCACATATCTCAAAAAATTGCTGCGTTATATTTTTTATCATTTTTTTGGTTTTAATTCTTTGCAAGCTTACTCTAAGTTAATGCAATAGTTTCATTTTTGTTTTTTTTTTAATTACATTGAGCGTATGTTCGTACTTATAATACAGTCACAATTATTATCTTTGCTGATATAAATTTAGCAATTTAGCATCGCCGAGAAAAGCTTCTTGTATGCCAATGCCGTATGGGATTTCTGTTACCCTTTTATTATTATTCTTTCTAGCAAGAGAGCGTTATATAAAAATAAATAAGGAAACTAAAAAATCTGGTTATGCTTTATTCAAGCAAATAAAATCCATTGCTCTAAACACATGTTATATAAGATGATTATAAAAACTAAGGTCTAATTAAAATATAATTCTATTTTGATTTTTACTGAAAATATCTACAATCATAAGATAAAAAAAATTGTATCGAACGGAATTATCTAAGCATCTCTGTGTGTCGTGCCTCCTTTAAATTATGGTCAATTGAGTCGTACGAAAGAAAAATTCGCCTTATCCTTGTAATTTAGAAGCATAAGAATTTTTTTTTTTCATACTTCAATTGCGTGCAAGAGGAGAGAGAGGAGAGTAAGAAATGTGAAGTTGAAAGTGGCAGTCAGAGGATAAAATCATGTTGGGATCCCGAAGTGCAAAACATTCGTTTTTCCTATTGGATATTTGCCAATCTCATTTCTGGTCTTCTTTTTCAAAATCCATTAAACCAGTTGGCATGGCATCATTAACAGATTTTCAGAAGTAGAAGGAACTACGCGACCCGCATTTCTTTAAAATACTGCAAAGCGATACAACAAATAGCACAAGGGAAGCAAAAACAGAATTTCTAGCAAATAAATATTTATTGTAATCGTGCAGATCTGCATCAGAATTGAAAACATATTTAAAATTTTAAAATAAAAAAACAAAGCGATGGCACAAAAAATCTGTAGAGAAACACATTTAAACATAAAACAAACAGAGACACCATATTAGCTGTAATAGGCGGCGCAAAACAAAAAGAAACAGTGGAAATGCTCCAGAAAAACAGCTCACCGCCCCTATGAATTATATAAAAATAATATCTCAATCCGCTTCTCTTTCTATGATATGTCGGAAAAGAAAATGAAAAACCTGAAAAAATAAATACGTACATTACATCTAGGTAGAGACCGCCATCGAACACACTATTCACGTAGAAACGAATTGCTTAGTCCTAAATCAATCACAAGCGGAATATTCCAATATATTCGGAAGTAGACTTTTCTGAGAGAGTAATACTTATTTTGATATTACAAAAGAAAAAATCATTTGAACGTCCTAAACAAAATACATCTCAAAAACGAAGTTGATTGAGAAAATGATTGTTTTGTGTATCTTGTTCTAGTAGTGTGTGCTTAGTTATCGCCTATCTGCCCGTATAGCAGCGAAGCATTAAATGTAAACCGGATTTTCCTGACCAGTTAGTAGCCGGAACATTGAAGTCGGCATCGTTTTCATTAGAATCTGTAAAACAATTAAAAAAAAGAAAAGAAAATATTACTGCTGTCCCAAAGAAATAAATAAATATCAAGTTATGCTCACCTCTCCAACTGATGTCGCTAGCAGGTTGACGATTTTCTCATGAGGAACGGCGACAACGCTTTGATTGTTTATTTCTATTATTCTGTGCCCAACCCGAACTCCGCCGCGCTCAGCAATTCCTCCCCTTAGCAAGCTGCATATCTGGAGAGTGAAGAGACAGAGAGAGGATCACTAAAAATGAATTGATCTCTGATAGAAACAAGCAACTAGGTGTAGGTGGTACTTTTTTGTTTGGTCAACGAACATTTGACCACGTACGAATTACAGATTTTTTAAATGTATTAACAGAGATTGATAACACTGAACTTTTGCGAAAATTGATCCCAAACATTGTCTATGACCTTAAATATAATAAAGTGTCCATATTCTGGAAAATTTGTGAAAGTCAGTCAATGTATTGGTCAGGGATTTTTAAGAAAATATCTTAAAAGTCAAGGAATTTTTCGGAATAAATTTATGTCATAGCACCACAGTAACGCCCATAATTTCCATAGACAACCAAATCAACCAAAATAACTGCATCTCTTTTGTTTGCATTGCATCTATCTCGCTCATTTTGGTCATCATGCGGTAGCTTTCTCCTCTGTGTGAGGTAAATCATTTTGAGTTGCATTTAATACAGATTTCTGACTGTCTGAAATTTCACAACTATATTGCTAATAATATGTAGGTACAGATGTGGTTTGTTAGCAAATTTAATCACATGGTTTTTGTTCGTTCTCTAGGATATTAGGCAAACCCGTCATCGCTACACAGTGGTTAGGGCCTGGTTCAAAACCACACCTTATTTTAGAGTCCCAATTAGCTTGCATTTCCTTATTATTTTTTTCCATTTTATACAAATTTGTTAAATACTAATCATAGGTATATTTTAAAAAAAGAATAAAACCTACTTACCACTCCATTTTGGACGCTAAATCCAAGCTGATACTTCGTATTCGGGCGCTTAATTTTAACTTCAACGACAGGAGGACAAGGCACAACCGTAAATTTAACAGCAGTCTGATTTTTCGTATTTCTTATATAACTCTGACAAGTAGACAATGGAAGCCCGACTAAGCTCATGCCGTTAATGGCAATCAATTGATCACCAATATTCAGTTGACCGCATCTAGCAGCAGCTCCTGACGACATCAAATTTGCTATGACTACAGTTGGTAGCATCGATCCCCACCCACTTTCTACGATCACAACCCCCAATATTTCCCCCTTCGCCTTAGGTACAACAACCTCCTTTTGCAATTCCTTCTTGGCAAATATTTCTAATTCATCGCCGAAAATCTCTTGACTATTGAGCACCTCCTGGTAGTCCATTTCTTTAACAAAGCTGTGATCTTCAATCCCGTTGGCTTTCAAAAATTCCATGTAGGCGACTTGAAACGCCTGTCCTATCGATTGAGCTATAAACTGGGCTTCATCACTTTCAAACACGTGACATATCATTTTGGGAGTTCGATTCGGCTTAACACCCTCCTCACTGTCGGATGGAACAAAGCGGCGGCGTGCCATCAATACAACTAGGTCACCTATGTCAGCTATGTAAGAGATTGTTCTAAGTGCGTGATCCATCATGATCTCCTTAAGATCGGTGTTGAGAACCATTATTTTCTCAGTTGATATGAATAAATCCACTTCAGTGCTTGGTTGGTTTTCACCTTCGGGTGCCTGTAATTTCAAGCTCGTTACGAATTGAAAAATGAAAAACGGCTGTTGAGCTACGTCCAGACTGAAGTGTTAGCGCGAAAGTTAGCGTAACGACAAGCGCTAATTATGGACGATTTAACTGATATGAATTTCTTAATTGTAGCATAATTCCAATAAATAAAGGAAGCGCAATTTGCGCGTGGAAGGGTGGGTTGGAAATTTATATTGGTATCTTAAGCTAGCCTGTAAAAATACCATAATTTACTATTCTCTTTGAACGACTTGGCATCATGAAAAATTGATGCAATACAATTAAATAATTGCCGCTAAATTTTATACGATTGTAGCAGAAAGCGCAAGTGCTTTGGCTCCCGAAATAATCTTCTCGGTCTGGATGTAGCCTTCGACAAACACTACATATTTGGGGTAAAATAAAAGGAAAAGGAAAAAGCAGCAGAGGCATAGCGTTTAGACCAACGTGTACTTATGTACTAAGCAAACACATTTTCAATTAAGAAAACAGCGTAGAAAATGACTACATTGTTTTAGCGCAAATCATAGCAAAAAGGTGACCAAACCAAAAGGAGTTAAAACCTTGAACGTATAATTGTTACTCACCAAAGCCTATCAGTAAACAGCGTTATGGTTAAATTCTGGTTAGCACAGCGATTAGTACCTTAAATGACAACAAATTACCTTAATCCTTGAGACAGCCTCCTCAGCCTGCATCATCCTAGTCGACTTCGTGGGCTGACCCTCACAAACCAGCTGAGTGGATCCCAGATACCTAGCGCGAAAGAGCACACCCTCAATCAGCACTGCAGGATCCAACAGAGCTAGAGAAATAAGTGGCTGTTAAGCTAGAATTCGTAAACCATGTACGGAATAGAAGAAATCGTCAAGACTTACATGTGTTTTTGTGCATTTTGTTTGTGGTGCGATTTTGAGTTTTTTTTTTATTTTTGGCAATTTGAATTTATTTTTTAAGATTTTTTTTTGTAATTTCGTGGAAGCGTGGAATTTAGTCAGAAAAATTTTAATTTAATTTCAATGAATGAAAAAAGACTCGGAGAAAGAGATATATGCATTTTGAGAGAAAGTTAAACAAATTGCAGTTAATGAGTATAACGAAAGGATTCTTGCTTACCTTCTTTGTTCCGCGATTTGGCCTTCTTGTCGCCATTGACGGAGTCTTTCTTTGATTTGATGGAACCGGACGGACTTTTGCTAAATTGTATTTTTTCAGGCGATGTTAGGCCCACATCAGCTGTACCAATTATTTGGCAATGGTCGGGCGTTGTTGGTGTCAGAGACGTTCCAATGCCTTGTCTTATAGTGGCCGATGAGAATGTTTGTGGCTTGATGGTTGTGGCATTTGTTGCCGTTGTTATTGTTGATGTTGACGTTGAGGTTGAGCTTATAGCACTAGATAGAAGTCCGGATGTTGAGTTTATTGGTGATTTGATACGAGTCGTTTTCGACCAGGACTGTTCAAAGAAAATTTTTATTTTTAAAGGAGGAAACATGCTTTGGGGAAAAATTTGACATAAAAATTTTAGACGGAATGGGAGGATTACTTTGTTCGAATTCCTTTTTAATGAATTATGTGTAAAATATTGTTCCTAAGTTTACATATCATATTTAAAATAAACGAAAAACATGATGAGTATCTACTACGCATTAGGGATCATAAGGCATCTTTAAGGTGTCCGATTACTTGATATCTTATCCAAAACTTTCTTCGACCAAAGGGTTTCGTGGTCCAGCATTATTTCTTTGTCTGATTGCGCTACACTATGCAACGTTTCTTATAATAAGGGCTAAATGTAGAAATTGCATAAACACACTCAGAACGTCTATAAGGCCAAAGCGTCAGGCGCCTCTAATGTAACACTTCTAGGCTGTCTAGTCTATATCATTTGGCCCGAATATTGGCTGCACCTAATGCGTGCCAATAAACTAGCGATCCTAAAGTTAGTAATAATAAGAGGTGTGTACATCCATCAAATAACATTTACTTAAGACCCACACTTTCAATTCAATCCAACTCAATATATGTATTTTTCTTTATTATACCGTAAGGCAGCTAAGATCTTGTATTCATACATATTACTATTTTGGAGGAAAATTCATTCAATAATAACAAATAATAATAATAATGTTAACAACAAATAATACTTATATAAAGAAAATGAAAAACAAAAGAAATGACAAATTAGGAAGTCCCGAAATTAACCTGCTCCAGCTTCGACGAGAAATTTTATTAACTATTCATTAGCTGTCGAAAAAAGTTTCACTTTCAAGTGCACTGGACAAAGTACGAGCGCTCACCTTGTCAGATCTGGAACCGTCCTTGGTTGGTTCCTACAAGAGAGAAATTTGCCAAAAGATGGGATGGCTAAGTGGGAACTATATAAGCTAATCCGAGATATTTGAGCGTTAAATAAGTTTTAACAGAAAATCCGAACAAGTATGAACTACTATAAGAAAGCTGAAGAAGCCTAAAAACACTCGACGTATGTAAACGATACTTAACGATAATTTGCGTGAACTTGCTTAGTAGTTTTTCCTGTTACTTTGAATATAGAATACCTCGAACCAATTCTCTATTTGACGTCATTCTGTAGTACCGTGTTTCTGTTTAAAACTCTATTACATATCTCGAACATTCATTCTCAATTCAGCATGCCATTATTAACATTATTAATAAAATCAACGAGTACAGTTTAAAGACAGTAAACTTGTTTGGTTGATGTGATAGAATAGAAAATTTTTTCAATTGGACTTACAGAAACGATCTGCAGATCGTTGCACCAATTTCTGGGTGGAGTATGTACACAATATACACAATAAAATATAATAGGGGTAATCACGCTCTGGTGCAAATGGGTCTTGCATCGTTGCAAACGGTGCATAAAACAATCGATTGCCATAGAAACAACTATGAAAATATGAAATTTTACACTAGATGCAAGGTTGCAAGGCATATTTGCACCAAAGCGTGAATACCTATATTGTGTTTAACAACCTTAACGAAATATTAATTATAATTTTGAGATGTTAGGAGTGTGCACAATGCAATTTAGTGCATCACATACATCTCTGTTATGCGGCAAATCAATTTGACCGACAATAGCCTAAGACAGGCTCAAAGACGTTATTACTGTACTTGTGAGTGTACAGAAGTTTCGCAACCAGAAATTAGGAAGCGCTACCTTGTTTTGTTTTGTGTTTACTGTCAAATGTTCAGGCTTTCCTCCAGTCCAGTTCATATTTTACACTAACTTTCATTTTTACATTTTTAGAGTTCCGCAGTTTTACTAGAAACCCTTCTATGCCATATTTTTTTATTTTAACGCTTTAGTGATAAAATATCATATATAAATTTTAATCTGATTAATCAAAAAATCTGAAAAGTAAACATTTAGGAAGACCTTTCTAGCGGTAAAGTACAAGAAAAACCACCCCCTAATATTCCAAACGTTTATTAAAAAATCGGTTAAGACTTACACATGTGTTCGTTTTGTACCAAACGTTACTATTCGAATTAGTTTTTATTTCCATCACTGATTTTTTTGCTACACCCTATAGATGCACGATTGTCGTGGGTTTTAACCGATTTTTGTTAACATATAAATAAATTATAGCTCAGTATTTATATATTGCAACCTAAAAAGCCATCACCTACAGGACAAAGAATATGTACAAGAAAATTTATTTACGCACGCTTGTGCAACTGCTGTACATTCGGACTCACAAACTACACTCATCTTATTTAAATATGCAGGCTGCTATATTCTACATCTATACAATAGATAGAAAACAAGATGAAAAACTCTCAATTACGAAAGCGACTAAAAGTTTCTAGTATTTATAGTGTGATCGATTTGGGAGAACCTAAAACCTGTAAGGGTCCTGGAATTTTTCTTAATAAATTAACAAATAAGCACAATCGCAAATGTATCGTTATGAAAGATATACCAAGTTGAGACATCTAAAATTACTTAAACTCAAGGACCGCCGCAGGTAGTGATGATGATATATTTTAAGATTTTAGTAGAAAGCAAGGGAAAGGGATGAGTGAAGTGAATAAGGTTATGAAATTTAAATGCATTCTGAGGTTATATAATATTCAATATTGAAAGATTTATTTTTCCCCCACGATCGATATCTTAATGCATGGATAAGTACTTATTACACTTTATTAAGTTGTATTTTAGTTTGTTTTTAAATCTACACACCCATTAAACCAAAAAAACTTCGCCACTTACCTTATCGTCATAAAACCCCTGATCATCCAATCGTTGCTGCCCGAGGAGCCTATCGGTTTCCAAATCCGTATCGGCCTCCTCGTCATCATGGCAGGAATCTTTTTGTAAATGCTCAGCCGTAATGCTTTCATGCGAAGAACTTCGACGTGGCACCCAAACAGGTGACTCACGACCAGCTGGCAACACCTCATCACAATACTTTGTTTTTTCAGGAAGAGTCTTTGTGCGCTGCAGTGCTGACCTTATGTCTTTGAGAGCTTCTTGAATATCTTGTGGTTCGTTATCAGCTAAGGAATGCCTGTGCGGTGCAGGTGCAGGGGGTGGCGGCGTGGATTGCGTTATACCTGAAATCGTAATTTTAGTTGATGTGTTCCTAATAAAATAGAAATACTCACCCATCGAATAAATGGAGTCAAAGTTAGTTTCCTTATGGTTTTTACAGTTGTTATTATTACTAGTCAGTTCTACAACATTTGTTGCGTCCGTTTTGCGAATATCCACATTCTCCATGGGAGTCATTTCTAAATACTTGTTGTCGATTACAACTGATAAATTATTCTCAGTGTCGGAGGCGTGGCCACTCGACAGGCCGTCTTCTAGGACCGGCATGCTCGTGTAAAGTCTTCCAAAGTCTGTTTGACAATTAATATCATTGGACAAGCTATCCAGATCGCCACAGTTCGAGTCGTAGTCTGTGGTTTCTGGTGATAGTGTGAAATTACGCGAGTGCCTTCTTATGTTTGCTTCCAGTTCAGTGTCTGCTAATTCCCCACTGCTCCTGCTGTTTGAGTCGATGTAGAGCTCAATATCATTGTGATCATAGTTTTCACATATCTGATACTATGGAAGTTATAAGAAATGCTAATAATATTTGTACATGTAGTTACCTGCTTTCGCGGCGACTGATGCACCAAACAGTCTTCTTTTGGCATCTTAGCCAACCTCTGGCCAATGTATGCCCTTTCAGCCTTTGTTTCTTCATTCCTGGTGTACTCCTGATGAGTATCCTGTAAAACGATCGCTAAAGCCACAATCCTTATCAATAGACAACATTCTTACACAACTTCCAATCTCATCGCTCTCGTTAAAATCGCTGAACTTCTTCTCCTCGTCGTTGTTAGGTCCTTTGAAAAACTCCTCCAGTACCTTTCGCGTTTCTGAGAATTCATACAAGTAATCAAAGGGCGGGGTCTTTGGTTTGTTAGTCTCTGAGCCATTCTCGACATCAACCAAAGTTTGCTTGTTGTCTTTAATTATATCAGCGTCTTGAGGGCTTGATGATACGCGCTGCGGAAATCCTGGACGCGGGGGGAACAGGGAGGGCGAGGTGCCGTCATTCGTGTTCTTCGTGTTGTAATTACCTTCATGCTGGTAATTGCCTATACGTCTAGGAGAACCCTCATACTCAGCTATTGGTAGCTGACCTATCATCTTGGTGACCTTAAGCACATCCTCACTGCTGCACTCCTTGTCCGGCTTTTTCATCCAATTTGTATCAATATCATCGAATACGACTATCTCCCCTTCTCGAACCAAACCAATCCCAACTCTGCCTATATCCGTTGGAGATCCTGGACTTGTTGAATTCTGGCTGTCATGCTGACTGACTGGACTTCGACCAACCCTGATCTGATGTTGATGATTCTGCGTGTAGTGGATTTCAGTCAGATCGGGCGAGTTTAATACTGTACTGGCTGGGGTTGTGTTGGGACTTCGCTGCCTCATCTCCCAAACGAACCGCTCTTGTGGCTTTTCGTGCTTCTCGTAGCCAGAGTCATTATTTGTTTTGGGAAAATTATTGTGATTGTGCCTGGACGCATAGCTCCCTTCACCATCTGGATTCATTTTGTTGCTCTAGTTAAGTATTTCTCTATTATGTACAAAGGTGTCTAGATTATTGTCGCTTCAATTTCACTCAGAATACAGTTCATCCCATTGCTGCAATGGAAACGGGGGAAAAAGTATTATTCTTCTAATTAAGGAACAGGTAATGTAATTAAACCAGAGTGGTGATGTTTCACAGAAACCCGGTTCTAGCTGTGCAGCCACTTCATCGGAAAGAATTCTAACAATAGCAAGGATATGAAGAACTAGTAACCGGTGCCGGAGTAATTTCCACCTTAGTAAGACTTTTAAGCCAACAGAAGGCAATTCTTCCAACTTTGTTATTAGCAAAGACAAGAGGTTATTGACTTCGAACCCAAATGTCCGAAGAACTGAAATGTAATTTTTAAAAAAGGCTTTTGACTATCCCGCGGCAACCACCACGACCAAGACATAAGCTACAAACAAGCAAAATATCATTTGAATGGGCCGTAGTTTCCGCGTGATGCGCGCAAAGACACAAAGACGCAATTATAATTATGAATCAAGTAAAATTTATAGTATATCCATTAATTTGTCGATATTTTCTCCCATTTCCCCTTACAGGGTGTTTATCTTTTATTGCAAAACTAGCAGACAGCCTCTGGCCTTGGTTGGTTTTCCTGGTAGAATTAAAACCCGATCAGTTTTATTTTACTTAGTTTTTTTACTGAATCTGAGTATACCAAAGTAGCACTTTCCGCTTACATCGTCATAACACATCACATAACACTTACTCCTTCGCACAATACAATCCGAAAAAATAACCCTCGTTTACAACTTTTCGTAAGTAACACCAAAGCTGAGGTAGAAATTCAGTAAGTTGAATCTTCGATATTGGACTCGACATGCTCCATTGAATTGGGCACTATATTTTAAATCGGCAAACCTAAAAACATCATATGTACGAACATTCTTATATTTTAGAATTTTGATTTGATCGGAGAGATGTTCTAGAGCAGCAACCCCAAAAACATAAGTGGACACGTTTTCAAATTAAACCTTTCCGGTCGCCGTATGGGATCCGCCATCTTAAATTTCCGAATTTCTATAGTAGGTTAGAGATCAGCTCCCACGAAAACGTCCTAGTGTTTTGAATTTAAATAAATTTGAATTCTGAAACCTTGAAGACGTTATCATATCAAGTTTCATAAGAATTACTTAAATTTGATTATCACCCACTTTAATAACTTTTAGTTGAATTACATTAAAGGGAGGGAAAAAATATTTCACTGATACACTTCTCCGCACGGAACACTGATAGACTGATTAATCAAGTAGTTTATTCATAGTAGAAACAGTTTACCAACAGTGCAAGTACCTAATTCTAATTTATTGCCGCAAAGCTCTTTGTTGATATATAAAAGTTGCAAATGTTTTGCTTAAAAATGTTCGGGACCTTAAAAGCTTACATAGAAATGACATGAAGAATACGAAGAATTTAAAAAATATCAATATTCATAAATTTTTTTAGTTATCACGACATTGTCATTGCTCCCACCATTCATTGTCTTCAGTATACCCAACTGTACCAAATAATGTAAAAAAAACAAAAATAAATTTTTTTATTGAAAAAGAAATGTTTAGTTTGTTAAATTAATGGTTTGAATGTGCACTGCAATTAGATTAAATTAGTTATAAATTCATATATTTTTGTTGGTGTTGTAAAGAGTGTTGACATGCTAATAAATCATACTACTACTACTATATCATGAAAGTGAATAAGAAAAACGACAACCTTGTCCAAAAATAAAGAAAAGATTTGTTTAGATTTTGTATCTTTTATTAGTATCGAAAAGCACAATGCATCGCATTGCACAGTATGTAGTGTGGTGAGATTTGTGATAACGTTCGTCGTTACGGAATATGCACTATGCCTACATAACTGTTATACATACGTTATCTTTGTGAATACTGCCGAGTCCAATTTCCAGCCAAAACATCCTTCCCTAAACCTTTCTTAATTTACTGAGCTTATTCTACCGTCAGGACCTCCTGACACCCCATCCCCAGCGCGTGCACACAACTTTTATTCCCAGAATTCCCATGGCAGCACATAATTTAAAGCGCAAAGTGCATAAAATATTTATGGCTGCAGTGTCTGCTTTATTTGCATAGTAATCGCTGCTGAGCAAATTGCAGGGAACAGGCATGCGATGCAACAGGTTCCCTTTTTTCGGCGACCGCGAGCAAATGCGAGTTTTGTGGTTTTAGCTGCTTGTCCCATCCCAACACGGCAGCTATCGCCCATGGACTGTGAAGGAGATAAGTTTTATCATAATAAACACGATCCGCCCAGAACGCTGGTGGTTGGTCTGCTAAACATTCTCATATTCCATGAGTCAACCTGAGGAATCGCTGACGAATGACGACATTCTAGTTTTTTATTATTTGTTCAAAAGCCCCTATTCTCACTCTTAAAGCCTAGAAGCTAGAAGCAAATGACTAATTTGGCAATTTGAAATCGCGAGACATTCACGCCTCACCTCAACGTCTTATGGCCTCGCCGAAATTTCTTCGAAACAATTACTTCTACTCGAAAGGATATTAAATCCTTACCCGTCCGCAGCCATAAGGAAATAAATGAATGTTAACGGCGACCAGTCCATTAAAGGTATTCGCCGCTTCATCAAGATGCAAATGAGCAAAGTTCAAAAATTGCTGCCATCAGTCCGAGAGCAGGTAATTAACCCAAAAGCAATTTCCGTCTCCTCCTCAGCGGCAGGGAACAAACATAACATTAAAAGGGCTATTACGTGCCTAATTGAACTTTCCTTGCAGCGTACGGCCAAAAATAATTCGGAATAGCGCGACTTTAATTAAAACGAACCGCCCTGGGACGGCACAGGAGCACCCGTCGAGCGCAACGTTTCTTGCGGCACAGCAATTGATTTCCGCGGATCCACCTATAGTCGCACACTTTCGATATTCAACAGACGTCGCACTGAGGTTTTCCACTTTCCCGATGAAAAATCAATACGGAGGGATACTAAATTTTGGGTAAAACACCCAGCCAGCGGAATAGCACAATTTTCGGGGTTTATCTTCGTTTGGATCTACTAACCATTTCCAGCATTAACGCAAATTCGACGTGCTCCCATGCCTGGGGAGAGATCTTGGATTTATTGCACGATTCTTCCGGGAAATGACTTCCGCAGCGGTCGAGAAAAACACTTATCCAATCAATGAAGTGAGGAAAACTTCGACGTACGGTGCACACACTCCACCACCACTGAAGTTTTCTGTGGAAATGTCAAAATGTTGACAAGCAAAATGTCAAACCCGATAGCGCAGGGTTGAGATTATTTTCTATTCAAACTGCGGTGAAAATGAAATGGTGAATTTCATTTAAAATTTGTTAACTTTTAATACGTGATGAATATTGCATTTAATTTTGTTTGAACCTTGTTTGGAATCCATCCATAGTCATTGAGACACATAATTTAATTTATTTTGAAAAAATTGTCAAGGCGCTAAGGTTTTGGCACAGAGCCCTATTAACGTGAGTTCTAAACCATATTTTAGGTTGCTTTCAAAGATCAACAAAATGTGCACATACATATCTTATATCCAAACTGGACGATGATTACTCTGATTCTCCTGATTATATACCTGGTATTGTCATAAATATAGCGTATCGCTTGTTGAATCCCTGACTTTCCTTTTTAACTTATCTCTGAGTTCCTCTGTTTTCCCTATTGCTTCGAAATTGTTTTATGTGATCCCCATCTTTAAGAAAGGTTTAATAAATTTAATAGGAAACTATAGGCCTATCGCTAAGCGTTCACTTGTTCCAAAACTAGAGAAGCTGAAACAAGTTGAGTGTATATACTGATTTTAGCATTTTACAAGCTCTCTCACAAAGTGCTGATTTTTAAACTGTTACGACTTGCTTCCCTACTAGTCTCGTCCATTGGATTGGATCTTATCTTGCAAATCGTTCCTTTAAAGTCAAATGTGGCGTACCCCAGGGTAGCTATTTGGAACGGTTGCTGTTTATCCTTTTCATCAATGAATTGTTCCCCATTTACCGAAAAGCACACGTTCTGGCGTATGCTGACGATTTGAAGATTTTTATGCCGATTGAGTCTGGGCAAGATGCTCAAGACAAACGACGATGTTATTATTATTTTTTGATTGGTGCCCTAGAAACCGCATGATTTTAAATATTGACAAATAGGAATTATTCCCTCATTGATTTTTCTTATAAAAATAATGATAAACCCTCAACTCGTCTAGAGAAAGTTGCCGACATTGGCGTCACTCTTGATATCAAGTTCACATTGGCGCTTCATATTGACCAGATAATTAATCATGCTAATTCTATTCTTGGGTTTGTTAAGCGATGGTCCAAAGATCTAGCGGACTCGTTTGTTTTAAAAGATTTGTTTAGTGCATTTGTCCGTCCCATGCTGGAATATGCCTCGTGGGAGAGTATCCCCTCTCGACGATAGAAGACTCGATGAGCGCATACTTTTTTTTTTCAGTAACTTGCCTGGTTGGCTGCTTTCAGTAGTAGAAACAACAACATTTTTAAACCACCCTCAGCCTTGCTCGATTTGTACTAAGTATAACTAAGTAAAATTAAACTTCTTAATCATACTTGTCTTTCACTTTGAATTTGAATTTTCCTATTAAACTTCAAATACAGCTGGAGATTTGTAATTTCTGTATAAAGGCTCATTGTAAATAAATAAATAAATAGCTTATTTAATAGGATCTCTTTTTCTTTTTCTCCACACGACACAAACATCGATCCGTACAGCGTTATTGCGCAAAACCAGTGCAAAGGCAAAGTTTGTCCGATTTACGGTGGATTTGTCGGAACTGTTCATGAAAACGCGTCGCTCAGTCTGCAGATGTAAATCGTCAGATTTTGGTCTGGACAGATCGAACTCTGTGTCATGTGCTGTTGAAGCATTGGATCTCTGAGCTTCTGTTGCAAAAGAGGTTAAAAGGCAAAAATCAGCGACTTAAATATATATTATATTTATTAATTCTTATAGTTACAAGACTGTAGCTAACAAGTTATAGATATAATGCGTAAATATCGGACTTACATTTTAAGACACACCAGAAGAAGGCAAAGACCAGTGTAATAACTCCTCCGTACAGCGTCCGTCGTAGTAATTCTCATATCCTTCGAGAGCAATAAACACCGTAACTAAATACCTCTGACTCTTGACTTTAAATAGTATAAACTCAACGTTCATTATATTCTTTAGATTACTGCAGGTTACTTCAGTATAGGAAAAGCGAATTATTTGATTTTTCTTTTATTACTTTAATGTCTCTTAAACGCTTTGTTTGTCCTTAATGTTATCAAATAGTGTGTCTGTAGCTACCAGGCGTTTATATCAAAACTATAGTTATGTGTCCTACGAGAGAAGGACGTGTTTTTTATGCATTACATGTTATAGCGCGATTTTTTGATTTTATATCTTCTCCTTCTCACCTTTGCGTTTTGTGTTGGCTCTCGTGTCTTGAAATTATTAACCGAAAATGTTTAAGAAAAAATCAGAATTGTTTAGTCTAAGCTATAGTTAACAAGTTTTAAGCTAGTAAGTCTATCGAATTAAATATAAATCGGATTCTCTTGCCCAGTCAGCAGTCGGAACATTGATGTTGGCATGGTTTTCATCAGAATCTGCAAGGTAAGGTCAAAATTATAATTTATTTATTTTTATTGAAGCAAACAATTTTAGCGCTGCATTGGATTGCAGTGAAATTTTTAAGACTTCATTTAATACAAGCACGAAGTAGCAACAGAAGCAGATTCAAAAAGAAGTATTTGGTGTTATTGTGTGTCCTCCAGCTTTTTGCTTCTGTTCCTGCTGAAACTTTCTACTTCTAAAGAAAGTCCCACGCTCTTCAGCCGGAAAATATCAAATTACATATGCACTAAATATTTGAATGTGCTAACCCTATAACTAAGATCTTAAGACGTAATATTTAAATGAATGAAAGAGAAAAAATTGGTATTATGCCAATAAGCGGAAAGAAACCAAAAATTTTATGAATACAACTTAGATGTAATTTTTTTACGTACCTCACCAACAGAAGTTGCTAAAAGATTAACTATCTTTTCATGTGGCACAGCGACGACGCTTTGGTTATTAATTTCGATAATCCTGTGGCCTACCCGTACTCCTCCTCGTTCAGCGATCCCACCCCGTAATAAACTACATATCTAGAAAGCATAAAATATAGGTACTAATTAGCACGAGAAAAAAAATAACAAAACTACAAATTTATCTCACCACTCCGTTTTGTACGCTAAATCCTAATTGGTACTTTGTGTTGGGGCGCTTGATTTTAACTTCTACAACAGGAGCGCATGGGACTACAGTGAATTTTACAACGGTTTGATTTTTTGTGTTTTTAATATAATTCTGGCAGGTGGATAGGGGCAGCCCGACCAAGCTCATTCCGTTAATTGCAATAAGCTGATCTCCAATATTCAATTGGCCGCATCTTGCCGCTGCCCCGGACGACATCAGATTTGCTATAACAACAGTCGGGAGCATCGAGCCCCAGCCACTTTCCACTATTACCACTCCTAAGATTTCTCCCTTTGCCTTCGGCACAACGACTTCCTTCTGCAATTCCTTCTTGGCAAATATCTCAAGCTCATCGCCAAATATCTCCTGGCTGTTCAGCACCTCCTGGTAGTCCATCTCTTTCACAAAGCTATGGTCTTCAATTCCATTCGCCTTCAGGAATTCCATGTATGCCACCTGGAACGCCTGTCCAATAGACTGAGCTATGAATTGGGCTTCGTCACTTTCAAAGACATGGCAAATCATTTTCGGTGTTCGATTCGGTTTGGGGCCATCGTCTATGTCCTGAGGAACGAACCGCCTTCGTGCCATTAGGACCACTAGGTCGCCAATATCGGCTATGTATGAGATCGTCCTTAGTGCGTGGTCCATCATGATCTCCTTAAGGTCAGTGTTCAAAACCATTATTTTCTCCGTTGATATGAACAGATCCACTTCAGTGCTGGGCTGTGCTTCACCATCTGGTGCCTGTGGGTAGTGGGACTGGTTTGATTGAATCAAAGTAAAAAGGAGAAGGTGATTGTAAACAGAAGCATTTGATGGTGTGAATTAATAAAAGCGAACATTTGCTTACTACTTTAGCAAGGAATTATTAGAAAACATATGGCGTACTCACCAGTGCCTGATTTATCAGATATTCATGTGTGCAGCAATTTTGATGGAATAGAAAAATTTGATTATAACTTTATAAATTTTATAAGTAAATTTCGGATCTAGTTATACTAGTGGTGGGTAAAGCAAGCTATTTTGTAGACACGAGTGGCATTGGTAAGATGATCAATGATTGAAAGGATGGTGGACACTGATATTTATGTGATTTTAAACAGGAGGGTCGATTGGATATTTTCTAGCCTTTGAAAGTAAAAACTTGCTCTTCTTTAGCCTGTAGGGAAAAGGCATTAAATAGGATATCGTGCCGAGATTGCATTTGCGATAAATGAATTGCGGTTCTTCGTAGATTCTGTAAATTTTGATAAATGGAAATTGTTGGAACAGCTAAGGTGTGCGGTGTGATAATCAAACCAGTCAACGGCCACATTAGTTGGCCCTGATGAAATGGGGTTGGTAATATAATATTTATCGAACAATCTTCGTACTTTCAGCAACTCCCTAAGGACGGCTTAATACTTAAAAGTACGTAAACGTACGTTTTTACACGAACACTCTACAAAATAAATCTCTAGAACCAAGCCAGCGCCTTACAATGGTACTTGCAATAGTGCACTACAACAACGACAACAAGAAGTACATCCAAAAAGTACCTTTATCCTCGACACAGCTTCCTCAGCCTGCATCATCCTTGTTGATTTTGTTGGCTGTCCCTCACAGACGAGTTGCGTTGATCCCAGATATCTGGCACGGAATAGAACCCCTTCGATGAGCACTATGTCTGAAAGAGAGCCACGTTAAAGGTAAACGGGTCAGTGAGTTGGGATCGCGGTGAATGCTTACTATGTTAACCCAGCAACAAGTGAAAGCGTGTGAAAACAAAAGCGTTAGCAACGAACTAAAGGGGCTGAAGCGCAGAAAGTACTATTTACCTTCTTTGTTCTTACTTTTTTTGACTTTCTTTTCGCTGTCCTTTTTCGATTTGCTGGACCCATCTGGGCTGTCCAGATTGCACGTCTGAATCTCAGGGGACTTGTCCGGAGACTTTTCACTGTGATCGGGGGAAGACAATGAGCCGCCAATGTCCAGCAATTTATTGGTGGTATTCTTCGCTGGCAACGGAGGTGGCACTTCTGGTGTGGTCGGTAGCAATGAGCTCAATCCCTGCCGAAGGAGGCTAGAACTGGTGCTTTTTGTCTGTTGTACTTTTGGTGAGAATTTCGACAGGGAGGAGGCCAGTAGTGATCGTGGCTTTCGCTCCCACGACTTGTTCTCATCATAGAAACCCTGGTCGTCTAGTCTTTGGTGCCCCAATAGTCGGTCCGTCTCCAGATCGGTGTCCACATCCTCTTCATCAGCACTTAGGTTCTTTGAGTGATGCTCGGAGTCAACGCAATTTTTTGCATTTTCTAGATGTCTGGGTATCCAAACAGGTGATCCGACTATAGGTGGAGTTGAAATATTTTCTGGAGGAGGCGGCGGCGGTGGTGGTATGTGATGCCTCTGTTTTTCGTGGGTCGTTGACGGTATCGTCTTAGCTCGTTGGAGTGTGGACCGAATATCTTTTAAGGCAACGCTTGAGTCTGGACTGGCCTCGGGGCATGCAAGACTGGGCTTGCGGTGAGGAGCTGGTGCTGGTGGGGGCGGTGTGGATTGAGCCACTTCGCTTCGATGAAAAATACCTGTAATAAAAAAACATTAACGAAATCTCTTCAGTGTTACAATTTCTATTTGGACATACTTATGGAGTACAGGGAGTCCAGGTCAGGGTCAATGTTCTTAAAGACCTTGTTGCTGTTGGGGCTCGTTCCGAGTGTCTCCCTCTTCGACCGAACGGAGTCACGGCCTGACTCGTCCTTAATACTTTTAATAGGACTGTCCATTTTTGGAAAGAGTTCATTGGGCGAAGCGATTTTCCTATTTTCTAAGTTGTCCGGGGTTCGCTTCATATCCATGAGCACTGAAATCCCAGTGGCGGGCGAATTGTTGTTCTCAGTATCCGACGCATGGCCGCTCGAGAGCCCATCCTCGAGGACGGGCATGCTGGCGGCGTAATACTTGGCATGGTTCGTGTAGGTCGTAATGCCATTGAAGTCCCCGGAAAGGCCTGTAGATTAAATTATAAAAAAATTAAAAATTCACCGCCCCTGCATGCTCGCACGCTCACTATCTAAGTCGCCGCAGTTAGAGTCATAATCAGTAGTCTCGGGGGAGTAGCGAAAGCTCCTCGACTGGACGCGATTCTGGTTTATGCCGTCTTGGTTATCGATCGGCTCGCCGCTGCTCCGACTGGCTGAGTCCAGGAAAAAGTCAATATCGTGATTGCCTTTGTCGTTCTGGTTCTCTATGCCATTCACGTAGTTGTTCTGGCAGGGACTGTCGTCGTCCTGTACGAAATTCTCTAGTGGGCTCGCAGCCAGGCGCTGTCCAATGTAATTGTTCTGCTCAGTGTCCAAGTTTGCACGGAACTCATAGTGTATATCCTTGAACAGAGGGAAGCACAATGTTAAGAAAAATGCAAATATTGTTAACTAACCATTCTTACAATGCTGTCAACATCACTCCCATTCTCGATTGCCTTCTCGTCGGTCGAAGGGCACTTGAAAAACTCCTCGAGAACTTTCCTTGTCTCAGAGAACTCATACAGGTAGTCGAAGGTTGATGACTTTGGGGGCTCAGACGTGGTTAGGTCGGATGATGTACCTATCTCAGATACATCATTGCTCGTGTCTTCAGCATTCGATTGTTTCACGGTTAAGTGCGGTGGTGGTGGCGATTCCCGGGGTGGAGATATAATTCGCTGTTCGGTGCCCGTAACAGAACCGAAAAAGGGTAAAAAAAGGAAAATATATAAAGTTTTATCGGTGGAGCTCTTAAGCGAACTTTGTCTTACCTGAGGAAATCCTGGACGAGCTGTGTACATCGACGGCGTCATACTAGACATTTTTGAATTAAGCTGGAGTTGAAGGGGATGGTCCCCTTCAGGGCTTATTTGTCCAATTCTACGAGGTGAGCCCTCATATTCTGAAATATATTGACGATTTAAATCTTTGCGCGCGAGAATAGTTTTGTGTTAAATATTCAAGAAGACCGCTGAAACGCTGCTGAAAGGGCGTAAGGGAAGCAGTTTGAATTGTTTACTATTTAATTTACGGCGACGGTCTATGAAGTCGAACTACCGGAAAGTGTCCCCTTTTATTTTTTAAACTATAGTGAGGGGAACATTTTGTGAACTTCATGGTGGTGTAAAGATTTCGAGATTTGCTGCAGTTATAACTCCAAGACAAATCATCCGATCGATTTGATTCTTGTTGCAGCTTCTTTTATATATATAAGTTTCTCCATACCATGAACCGCCAGTTTTCCGGTCGAATAATAAATGTGATTTGGGCAGGCCAAAAATCATCAAATTTTCGCGCGAAATTTGAAACTGTTTTTTTAAAAAACTCCGCCATTTTGTTAAATATGAATTTCTTTTTCGATCGAGGGTCATGGTACGGGCAATATCTTCTAGTTTAATAAACTTTTTGCTTATTTTGATTTCAAGCACTGTGAAGGTCGCTATCACAACAGCAGAGGGGGGGACTTTTTTTGGAGCGGGAGATTGCAAATAACTCGCTGAATTTTCAATTTTTTGGTCCAAAATTTTTATCATGTATTTATTATATATCCACAAATATATCCTTAAAACATTAAAACATTCCATGCAGTAGTTTTCTTTAAAAAAATTCCCAAATATCACCTTTTTTTCAGGCGGTCACACTAGTGGTCCCCCTTAAATTGAATGCAAATTCGACGCCAACAATGTCAGATGGTGAATTAAAATAAGGAAAAGTAATAACAAACATAGGATGCTGGATGGTCAGGAACGTCATTGAAAATTGGGTTCCGGCAGGCATCAGTACAGGTCAGAAGACGTTGTCGAGAGTTGTCACTACCCTGCTTTCTTGTTGGCACACATATCATGAAAAGTAGTATGTACTATAAAATACAACAGTTTTATCATTACCGTCGACGATAGGGAAGTTTGGCCCCAACGATATGTCGACAATACCGTTGTCGTGGACGACGTATCGTTATCGTCCAGTGTGAAAACGTATCCATATATTTCCATGTATGGTCTTCCCCTTATGTAACATTTCGTTATCGTGTCGTTACCGTACGCAAATTCAAATCTCAACAAGGTAAATCATTATAGAATGGATTTCAGACAACATCAGTAAGTATTTATTATAAATATAAAAGATAAACTTAAAATCATAGAAAAATTTTAAGTATACAGCCTATACAGGCGTTTGTGCAATCCCCAATAATTTAAAAGCTTCTTTGTCTCTAGTGCGAAGTCTACAAAATAAATTTGCTGTTTCAACAAACACAATCATGTCGTTACTTTATAACGCATTAACCCTTTGCAACTTAATCAGCAATGTCCCTCAGTTGCGGCACTTGGAAGACAAAGCACAAAAGAGCGAGCCACGGGCTGCAATTAAAATTAGCATAAAAATCACCACAAAGGATAGGGACTTGCTATTGCTGTCTTAGAGCGCATTATCCGGGAACAGACATAAACAGGCAGACGCCTTTAGCAGACATGAGTCTGCGACGAATGGCTCTCTATTAGCGAACCAGTTCGTATCCTCGAGTCTTGTCCTTCGCAAAGAGGAACTTTTCCAGGATAATAAAATCTCGCCGGCTCAAATAATTTGAGATGAAAGTCACACATATCAAGGGGAATTGGGGAATGTGCGCCCCATAAGGGCTGTCCGTAATGGATACAAACTGTGGGGGCCGCCCGCCCGTCAGACTACTTACCCATAATTCCATGTCTCGTGTCTGCGGGCATTCCAAAGTTTCTATCTAAAAACTGCTTGTTCTTGAAGTTGTCCTCATCGCAGTGGTTCTCCAAGGGTTCACCCTTGCAGCCGGCGACCGTTAGGGCGCCCTGCTCCGTAGTAACCCGGAGATCTGAAAAGAGGAAAAGAATTACATACATATGTGCCGTGAAAATGGTGCCGAAAAGGTCTCGAAGGCTGTCAGTGGAACTGGTTTATTTCGTTATTCCGTTCACAGGTGCTTGGTGCACCTGAACGGTCCAATCTTTCCAGCTGACGGGTTCGCAAAAACGCCTGGAACCAGATAGGATAGACACTTACTCTGCCAATTCTCGGATATGTCGTCAAAGACGACCACCTCTCCATCGGCGACGACGGCCATTCCCCGGGTGGGGGTGTCCATGTCTATTGAGGGGTGCGTTTCAGAGTGGCTCACAGGACTTCTGCCCACCTTGACGTGCTGCTTTTGCATGAAGTGATTCCGGGTCTCGCTCTCCGTCAGTTCGGGCGAGTTGAGGACTGTGCTGGCAGGTGTTGTGTTATGCCTGGTTTCCCAGTAGTTCTCCTTGATGAAGGGGTTGTGGTTTGACCCATGGCAGTTACGTTTCCGCGGCATGTCTGGGTAACAGCTCTGGGACTCCTTTATTGTGGAGTGGTAGTAGTACGGCGGATATCTGTCCTGTCCGGAGCTTATATTCAGGAAGGGATTCGTCGAGATTCGTGGCGTTATTGAAGATAGGGACTCCGAAGACAGTGATGACGAGGGTGGCGAACTCGTCGTTGGCTTGTTACCTTGCAGGGGATTTAAATTAACATCGTTCTTGGGGCGGCATTTGGGGAAAAGCAGCGAAATCTGATCGCTCAGCGGTGGCGAGGAGGGACTACCTGAGTCATCCTTCACCGCCGAGGATATAGAGTTTGCGGCCGATACGGCTACCTCGTCTGCGATTATTGAAGCACTTCCACTTGCGGTCGCCGCGGAGGTGGTGATTGCTGACGTTAGCTGTGGACTGACTCCTCCGGGTGCGCCCTTTGGCTCACTCACGGGCGAGAAGTAGAAATTCCGCCCGGCTTGGGGCTGCTGCTGATGTTGGAAGTGGTGATTGTTGGATCCAGCTGTTGTCGATACTATTGTAGTCAACGCTGAGCTGACCATTATTGATGCCAATGAACTGGAAATACGCGGCTATTAAAAACGTGGAACACTCCATGAACATGCAAATGGGGGACGTGCCAGTACAAGCAGAAACGGCCAGTGCATGCATGAAGTATTGATTTTGTGGGAACAGGGAAACGAACGTGAAGTAGAAGGAAACTATATGTACGAGTAGATACAATGCCAGGCACAAAACTGTAGTTCTCTACGGCATATCTAACGCAGAGCTCTCAGCACAGTCAACAAGGAGGAAGAGAACCTCTCCCGCCACCTGTGCTGCACTTAAAAAATATTAAACAGGATAATTATGAGAAACATGCACTGCGTTCGTTCCTAAATGGGAGCGAGAATTAATGATACATTGTGATGCGTAGTTACTTCAGCCAGCCATTAAGACCTCGGCGAGATGGCTGAGGGCCTGCAATGTGAGTGCACCCTTTCACGTCTCAATTATCTTGCACTCTCGGCCTGATGTTTGCTTAATTCGATAATGAGTTACAGCGTAAGCACTGTGGTAATTGCTGTCGAGTGATGCGAGGAAGTGCAAATAAATTAAACAAAAATACTGCGGTGATTGAGGTCAATTAAGGCAACAAAGACACGTTTAAGCACCTTGAAATTCTAGGAGGGTGGCTCCAAATTGGTCTCAAGTCCTGCTATGTTTCTGTCAGTAATTTGGACCACTGTTTTGAAGAATTGCGTGAATCAATACACGCCGAAGATAGGCTGCTGAAAATTGCAAGTTTTCTATAAATTATTCCCCCTGTTTAAATGCTTCAATAAAACAATAAATATAAGAATTTGTCATTCAATAAAAGAGTGAATCAAGTGTTCTGTACCAACCGTTGCTTTTGGTTCATATTCATATGTTTGTATAGGTATAGCGAGGAACTATACATCAATTTTCGACTTTTTGTAAATGTTTTGTATTCGGGTACTATCTGTGTATAAAACCGTATGTACGAGTATAGTACTTTTTCGATTTGTTAGCTATAGAGCTAGCGATAATTTTTTTTTCAATGACGACAACATCCTACAACATAACGAATTGATATAGATTTTTTCATTTGAATTTTCGAAGTTACACAAAGTTGCAAATCATTATTTTAACTTTGCACCCAACCCTCGATTTACACGACAGATTCGTGCCGAAGCAGTTCGGGAGCACCGTCGTGTTTTATTCTCGTCCTGTTCTGTTATATGTACATATTAGATTTGGAATTATTTTCGTACTGTGAAAAAAGTTGTTGTGCAACTGACACAACAAGCGTGTAAACCATTGTAAACACAAGATGGACAACAGACGTCGACCAGGCATCAATATGCCCTTAGAAAATGGGTACAGACGTTCGATTCATAAAAATAAACGTTTCATGAACTTTACGATACTATGCAACGCGCCCCTCCACTGACGCGGTAGAGGATTTCTATGAAAATTGGTCCCTATATGTTTTCGAGGTTGCTGATCTCGAATTCACTGCCGAAATAGAATTTTAAGATGGCGGATCCAACAATCCGTCGCCGACCGGCAATTCTCAACTTGAAAGGATTGCTATGAAAACGGTTACCTTTATGTGTTCGGAGTCGCTTATCGCGAAGAATTTTTATTTCTCTAATGTGTCGTCAATTGTTATCAACAAAACAGACATGAATCCATGAATTAAAATTCTCCGCACTTCCGAGTTCAGTTCAGAGTTCTCGTAATTTTCCGCACTTCCTAGAATTAGATCCGGCGCGTCGAGTTATCATGCGGAGTGTTAAAGTCATATACAGGGTCTTTCAATAAGGACGCTCGACTTTTAAATGTAAGTAAAACAAGTAATGTGTGAGATATCCACTCTATTTTTATTTTATTTGAAAGAATATTTTATGGTATTAAGTATGGAATATAACGTGGTTCAGATGTCAAACCTGGCTTTGGTATTGTTACGTATCCCGAGCAACGCCGGTTCGGGGCAAGCTAGTAAAATAATAAAATTAATTGAATAATCTAAATCTAGTACCTACTTCTTCGGATACAAAGTCCTGATGACCTGTGTAATTTGCTCGAAGACTCTAGGTCAGTCGGAATGTTATTTAGAAGGATTTGTTTAACGTACCCTTCCATATAAGTTTACCACAAAGTAAGTTGCTTTAATAGTTTTTGGTGTTCCGTACCAAAATTGTAAAACGGAATGATTATTTTTTATTTCGTTTTGTGAGTAGGTATGCAAATCCTAAAAATGAATAGTAAAGTTTCTTAAATCGTCCTTGTTTTGCATTTGCATAATTTCAAATTAGGTAGATTAGGTAGTTGTAACAGCTTACAGTAAAACTTTAATCATTTACAATGGCAGAGCTTTAAAACTCCTTTCGTGCATGCGATACCTTCAGTTTTATGCAAATGAAAAATATGCAACTATGTACAGAACACCGTCGACTAGGTGCAATTTTCCTATTGATTTTCCGAAGAAAAACTTTTCTTAAAATGTAAATCACCATCGATAAATTGAGCATGTGTAAATCATTTGAGACTTGACAATTTCTTTGGTATGCACCTCCCTAAAATGTGCGAACTGCTGAAATTGCTGGCCAGCAGTGTCTGCCCCAATTAATTGCATTTTGGCAGGCATCTATTATCAATTACCCCAGAGGGCATTAAATTGCGGCTGTCCTTTATATAATATGCATTCGGCCGAGCAGTAATTGTCAACCGCCATAATTTATATAAATAAGATAACATCGAGGAATTCATCCGACAGCTCGGCCTCTACAGCGGGGTCCGGGATGTGAGGCCAACGTCTACCCAGTAGTCGCAATCTGCAACTGAGCCAGTATTCCAGTAATACAATCTGCATACAGCTCCCAACTCCCAAGCTGCCGGGTTGTATCTGGAAGCAAGCCAGGCGCTCTCATGTAAATATTTTGAGGGATCAAGTCGTCCACGTCTTTGATGCAAAACGCAAATGCAATCAAGTGCAGGAAATTAAAATTCAAGGTCTTGGCAGGATGTCGTGCATCAGAGAGCAAGGAGGGGAGTGCAATGGTGGCCTGCCGAAGGTTTCAAACGCCCGCACAAGGCCCTGAGTTCGATTGACGTTCGCCTAAAATGCAAATTTCATGTTTAAATAACAAACAGCAAAAGGCTTATTGTAGCCGATTTAGCCTTTTTATCATTTTAGTCTTTTTGCTGAGCCATTTGTTGCCAACATTTTAGCCGGTCGTTTTCATCCCAGCAGAAGGCGGGGGTTGTTCATTCGCCAGTCTGTCGCCGGACATTCCCCCCTGCCCGCAGTGTGCAATATTGTTTTTTTTTTGCTGGCATAAGAAGTGCTTGAATTGCTCAACTTGTTGGATGAACGATGGAGGAGGATAAAAGCGAAATTCATTGCGACCATAGCTGCTGCTTCGCTGCTGTTAATATCACTCAGAAGAAAATGTAAAGCAGGAATAAAAATTGCTCTTTTCAGGGATGAAATTCAATTTTTATATGAATTTCAAATCCCACCCATCCAGGCCGCACCTTGCAAGTCTGCGTCGATTGTCTAAGCCGGATTAATTCTCAATCATATCGCAGCCCGTGCACGTAATGTATCAAGTCAAGCAACCTCCAGTTTGCTAACCGCTTACGGGGGAAATGATTGCTTTAAAACTTTCTTGCATTGCATACTTGAAAAGCTATTAACTTTTAATTGAACTGATAACTAGTTTCTGCCTCGAGACCCCCGGGGATGCCAGCAAAAGCATTCGCTCCATCATGCATGTGCGGCCATCAATCTGCAGTGGATATACATTTTATTATGTATTAAACAGGAAAGGGTTTGCAATCAATACCCAACTTCGGCCCACAAGGGTACCCTTTACGGTTTCTTATTGGTTGGCGCTTTAACGTTTTTTTTTTTAAAGTTATTGACGGATCGAGCCGCTTCTGGACAAACCGGAGGGAACCCTGAACCCTTTTCGGCCCAAGGTTAAAATGCGAAAAAATAAATTTTATGTCCACTCGGTCGAGGGTGGGACATAATCTAGATAATGTTATTTAGCTGTAAATACTAACAATTTACTTTCTTTTGGGATTTTCTTAAATAAATAAATAGCTCACAGGGCTTCGGTTTCGGATTTTACCTCTCTGGAGATCAATTCCCTGGAGACAGGGAATAGGTCTATTTACCAAGAAGAAAAATATCGACTCTTTTTGATTGCATCGTTTATTCACTACGGTGAAAGTAAAACCCACAGATCAATCATAGTATTACGGTGAATCTCTTTAATGTGATGCAACGTTTTTTAAGTACGAGAGTAGTGTGGTAAGTAAATTTAACTTTTAGAATATGAGCCAATGTTAAATTTAGCATTCGAATTGAGTGCCGTATACCCAAGCCCTGTAGTGTAGTGCTCAGCATTCAGAAACGGTGAAGGGTGGGGGTTAGACATTGGGAGAACGTCTCCATCAGAAAATTACCATAGTAACTTCAGTTTCTCAACAAGGGGCGTTCAAAATGAAATCATAATGACACACTCACATAAACGCTGCATTAAAGATTAAAGATGTGATTACCTACTTCTCTCAAATTGAGCGCCCTTTTCAATAAAGTTATACACATCACTTATTGTTAGGCTGATGCTGACTACAGACACAATATATGGTACGAGGTACATATGTAGGTTAATTTCGCGTACGAGATTTTCCCCCATCGACACTGCCAATCTTCGTGGTACGTAAATCGTGCATTGCGAAAAAAAACACGTTCGCCCGTAGCGAGCTTTAGATACCTCACTAATTATGTCCGATTCCTTTAACATTTTGGGAAGATACGTAGAATGTATGACACTTTTAAAAATGGAGTCGTATATGGAGAGTAGGACAACACATTCAAATTATTAAATTATTTTATTAAAATGTGTGTTGGAAAATTGCGTTGTCCATCTGAGTAAACAATCTGTAAAATGTTACGCTCAAGTGTTGCTGAAGATCCAGAGAGATCGAGGCCTCGACGTTTAAAGCTCGATCGTCTCAGATGTATGTACCTAAGTAAAATAACCTAGAATTTCAACCACACTATTTTAAGCCTGAACCAGAGTGAGACGTAAGATAACGATAAGACCAATCTAAATGGATGTAAGCAAACTTAACGAATCTTCGTTAACAGTTCCGCCCACATGTATTCAGATGACCATGTACAAATTTACTTGAGCAGGCCAATAGATCTGAGGGAGACCGTTTAAATGAAGATTTGCTGCGAATACAATGCAGTAATACACGAATGGTCTGCTAATATCGACGACAGGTAACTCTCTAGCTGTTTTTTGGTGTGTCGAACTTCAATTAGCGAGTGCTATCTGCCTACTACCATGCTTAAAAGTACAGTCTTGCCTTACGTATCTTCGATCAAAGATTTCGGAATCATATTGAATACGAGGCTTACCTGTTGGGAGATCACATAAAAAATATGCTCGGTAAAATATATGGTGGGTTGCGCCAGCTGAGAGTCTCTGCAAAATATTTTTCGCAGTCCTGGCGTTGTGATCTCTCCGTCTTCTACATTTTACGTTTGGTGGCCTTGTCTTTGCTAAACTCGACTCTGAATATCAAAGAAGACTGAAGGTCGCCTTTAAAGATTTTTTGCGTCACATAAATATGCAACCGCGTAGCTCACGCACCTCGTAATATGTGAACGCGTTCGTGGGCGTCCTTATTGGGTTTTACATGAACTTGTCTGGGATTTATTGAATGCATAATAAGTTTTAAAGATTAGAACAAATTAAGTAGAAACTATTTATCCGTAAGGTGTTTTTTAAACGGTTTTATTTAGCTTCACTCCGTATATTTGATTGTTTCAAATCTTGCTACTTCTACTCAACGGATTCTCATGAAACATGTATTCAGTCTGCGTGACAATAAAACAATATGATAATAATTATTTTTGTGTTCCAAAATGGCGCACATGACGACCGACAGTTTCAAATTCCACGGATTTACATGAAAATGGTTACTTTCAAGTTTTCGGGGTGCTGATTTCGAAACTGCTATCGAAATTTGGAAAATCAAGATGGCGGATCTAATGTGGCGATTGGAAATTCTTAACTTGAATGGATTTCCGTTGGATTGACTATACATATAAAGGGCTATCATTACAAATTTGCTGTCAAAATTTTTAATTTCAAGATGGCGGCCGAAAATGCTTACCCTTTAATTACGCCTAAACGCTTACTTTGATTCTTTTGAATTTTTGTCAGAAAGCATTTCATATATCAACTTAACATATAAGCTACCATTTAGGGTTGTGGACTTTCAAGTTTGTGGACTTTAAAGTTCCGTAGATCACTTATCTCTTAATTTTCCTCACGCAAATCACGCGTACCAGTACATTTAATTGTTAGTATTTTAACTGTAAAAGAAATTAACAATTAATCAATTCTGATTGTAAAAGATTAAATGTGAAAATATATTTGTTAATTGTTCAGACAATTAAATTTTGCCCAACACTGTCACCAATGAATGAAATTTAATGAATCCGAATAAATAAAGACGAGGGATTGTCCCTGATTCAGCACGCGTACATAAAATTCTCCAGTTCTACCTGGTGCTTCCCTATAACTTCTAAATAACAAAATTTAGTAAGCCCGAGGAAACTTTGAACTCTCTTCAGAAATAGCAAACCCGTAATTGCTTTAGTTTTCTCAAATGCTCGTTTGATGCTTCCTTTCTAATGAAACAAGTTCGAGGCATTACGCTGGTATCCGCTCTTGTTTTTGTTTTTTTCGCACGTTCTCTCAATTCTGAACAAACTTATAAAGCTTATAAAAACACGTCAGTACATTAAAATTCAACTTTTAAAGAAAAAGAATTTTCATCAGCATGTTCAGATAATCACCCGATGTAAAGTCAAAGAAAAACTTTTTACGAGCGCCCATCCACAACACACCAGTCGTTCTGCACCCTGTGATACGATATGAGCACGGGCTAGCCAAAGTCTCGAGCTGTTTGATCAAATAAAATTCCTTGCGTCTTACAGTATTCTAGCAATTTCGCGAAAAGAGTTGAGAGATGTGATGCTGAAGCCTCAACTTACGGTTTTGTATGTAGGTACACCCAAAGTGTACTTTCGTTTCTTCCAGGAAGGTAATTTTATAAAACGGTTGGGAAATGTACTAGCTAAGCCACACGGAGGATTGCACAGTATATCGTCTCGGTTATAGACTTTCCTCCAAATCGGGCATGAGCAAATTATGTTGCCCAGTAGTCCGGGCTTGGGAAAGAGTCAATTCAGACCATTTAGGAAAGGGTTGTATTTGCAGTGTGGGGGTAATATCGATAAACCTAATTGACTACCCTACTAGTCGACTAGTTCAACGTTCGGACTATTCTTTATGAGGTCAAAAGTTCAGTCCCAGAATTGTTAATGTCCTTTTGGGCCGACTCGCCCCCAGAACTGGGATAGGTACATATATCGAATTCCGACACATGTTAGCTGTAGCTCCGCTTAACAACCTCTCGTTCGTTCAAACTCCATCACGATTTCCTTCGCCACTCTGAAAAGTTCACCCATTTTTGCCTTATCAAATAAATCCTTCAAGTCCTCGACTCGACGAATGTCCTTCGACCGACAAAAATTTGCGAGAATTTAAATTTTGCGTTCACACAATTTCAGCTGCACGGGCTCTTTTGTATAGGTGGGTGTTTTCCGTTTTCACTTTTTGCCACTTTGACTAAAAGTTTAAGGTCGTAGGAGAGTTAGGAAAAAACGCACTAGTTACCCGGTGAAATGGTTCAACACCACAAGAGATTTATGGAGGGTTTTTCCACCATTTGCGATAACGCTCCCCACATTGTGGCAAGAACCAAGGGGCTTCCAGCGTCTGTTTTTGCTCCCAATCGGCCACCACACTGCGACTTGGGGCGTAATTAAATTTTTTCCTACAAGACTTCCATTTTTGCAATTCCAGTCATCACTGGGACATTTGTGTTGCTTTTTCTTAATAAGAGCGCTAGCCGAGTGAGGCCTGTCGGCCGACCAAGTGGGGCAGGGCGACAGAGCGCCTTAAAGACAAGTGCAGGCACTTAGTTTCCGCTCGCGTGCCAACCACAAGTTTCTCAGACACCAGCAGCTGGGGTTGTTGAACGCATTCGCCTTCGTATCTGACAATCGGGTGGCTTTATGTTGGTTCGGTGTAATATTGCTCGAATCGATAAAATCAGTCCTTTAGGGGGTACTAATGCCCGTGTTGACATCCGGGTGGGTGAGGAGCGCCTGTTTCTTTATATGTGCAACTCTACTCAAGCAAGTACATCCCTTGAGCGCTGGGCTGGGAACCTACGCAAACACGCCAGATAGATGGCATTGGCTGGGCCATTCAGAGGACTAGCGAATCTGAAAAGGGTTGTGTTACGTTCGAGTGGTGTGTCTCCCGGCAGGCACAGAGTGTCACGCTCACCTACTGCAGACAGAGGTTGGTGTATGTAAGTCATCCAGGCTTGGGTGGCCAGAGAGACGGGTAGACCTATTAAAGTCTTAACCTTTTCCCCAAAGGCAACCCATGTCATGAAAGAGCAAACAACAAAATCGAAGTTTTATTCAATTCGCCTGATTGTGAGTGGAAAGCCGGACGTACATTTGCATATGTACCAGTTGTACCACATACATATGCGGCCCTCTACCCTTTAGGACACTTAACTCAATTAACCCATGTCGTAAGCCTGATGGGCTTAATTTATCCTTTGAATAAATAAATTCTATTGGGCTACACCTCCGCATGCCCGAGTACGAGCGTGGCCGTAATTTCGAGACAACTCCTCATGTGGTAATTGCGAATATTTCACGTTTGAATAAGATCACTCTGTGCCATTCAACGGAATTAATTGGGCCCGCAGTGGCCGAAGGGGATATCTGGGCGACTCTGTTTATTGTTTATTGCGAATTTCAGCATTTGATGTGATTTAATTGGCCGGCAGGATAACATTTGAGATTATGTATGTTCGTGTGGGTAGAGGACGAGATATTAAAGAGGCTTAGAGACTCGGTCGGATCATGGGCACCCTCAAGCAGAGTTCGTGATGAAGCACATTACTTAATCGCTTAGATGGGGGGCAGTTCATCAAAAAGTCAAGGGCCTCTTTTACTATTTTGAGTCAGCAAAGGTTGATGGACGCTTTTATTCTATTGTGGGGCTGTAAAATAATTTGGTTGCGAAAGGAGTTTAGAGTTTTTTAGTACGCGTAGTTGTGCACTTAACTTTTTAAAAAAAATTAATTATTTAACTACAACACTTAGTGGTTGTAATTGTTTAACTTCTTATTTGTGAAAGTCTTGTTCAACTTCAATGTTAAACACAATTTAAACTTTCAGGTGATAATCACTTTGCGAATAATCTTTTGGATAAGTGGCTGATGACAATCACGTAAGGGAGACTGCGAACAAACGTAACCAACGAAATTGTCTGGCTGTCAATATAATTTCTGAAGATGTCTCGAAGAATATTTCCTTCAAATTTCAGCTTTGTAAAAGGACATTATGGAATACTACCCTTCTTAACAACTTTAGGCTCACCTGACAGGTATTTGTAACCAAGAGAATTAGCTAGAAATTTTTTTTTATATTTGGTAATGTACCTATAAATTAAAAAAATATTCGAACATCAGACTTGTGCTTGTAAATATGTTACGAAATACTAACTTTATAACATCTTCACGCTCACCTGGCAAGTATTTGTTTTTGATAGTTACAGTACTTTTTAAAACATGTGAGGGGAACTTCGTATCCACGCCAACCCTGCCAGGTCATGATTCTTATTCGCCTAGTATTCAATTAAGGGGACCTATATGGCTTAATTTTCGATTTTTTTTTTTATTGGCTTTTATTTTTGTTCAACTATTTCCTAGTAAAACGCTGCAAACTAAACTCAAATCCGTAAGAAAATAACGAAGTTATGGCTTTTTTTACTTTTAGATTTGTCGTTAAAAAAAAGTACTTAAAATACTCTGTTATAACGGTAGCCTAAGCGACGCGCTAAATCCACGCTATTTTTGGTTCACAGCAGAGCAACTACGTTCCATGTGATTCTCTGTTGTGTTTGTTGTGTAAACGAACCTTAATCAGTGCGTTTCTAAGTAGCAATTTCGTTGATAAACTTTGTGTTTATTCTGTAAAGTCAAACTTTAATTCGATTTTGCTCGGAATTCTGTGTTTTGACCGTTGCCGTAGAAAATTTCAAAAACCGTTAGCTCAAATTGTTTGAAATTTGGTGGGCTGGTTTATTATACATCTGGTCATGGAATGAATTAAAAAATATTTGAATATTTAAATTATAATTATTTTTTAAAATATTTATTAGTTCAGTAAGTCATAACAAATTTCAAAAATTAAACTCTAAACTACACAAAATCAAAACTAATTGCAGGAAAGCAAAACTAATTAATTCATTCTGTGCAGTCAAGTATTATCCAACAGAAAATGTCTTGTTTATGTGTTTCAGATCAGGGGTTCTGGAAAAAAGCTACGGCAACGGTGAAATTCCACCATTGCAAGAGACGCTCAACCCATAAGAGCCCATGGGTATTTTTGCGATTTTTATAGGCCATAAACAATCTTAAAGTATTCAGTAATAAACTAATTTCCTCATTTTCTAGATTTTATGTGGTTTTTTTCTTGAAAAAAAAAAAATCTTTTGACTCCGCAAAACCCCATTTAAGCCATATAGGTCCCCTTAAGTATACACAAAGTTTCAGCCTTGCATCTATCTAACATGTTAGTCGAACTGCATCCAGCAAATGACGATTGCGGTGATTGTAAGACTTATAACTTTAATAATAAAATTGATAGCAAATTAGCAATCCATAGATAATATCGGCGGCGTACAGCAACCAAGTATATTTTAAACCGACTGATTTAAAAACGGGAGGAGGTTCTCAATTCCAAATGTATTTGTTTTACCATTTAAGGAAAGTAAAATTAAATCCATCCCCTTCTCGGATAGATTATGCATCAGGCCATCACCCCAAAGCCTAGAAGCAACAAAAATTCTTACAGCTGAAAAAAACAAAGACCAAAAGCAGTTAAAGTAAATTCCTTACGTTTATACATTTTAAAGTATCCTTTCTTACCGGTCATTAATTTCATTCAAGTAAACTTTCCCGTGAGGATTATTTTTAGCTGCCGTTTGGAACAACGACATTAATTATTAATAGTCGCAGAACGGGGTGAGAAAACTTAGCACGATAATCGGTGTTACGCGAAAAAATGTATTAATAGCCAAATATCGATTAATTATTAGGTAAGTATTTGTAAAAGAGCACCTTGGGCAGGATGCTTATAAATTGCGAAAATAACATCGCATTTCATAACTGTTTCCCTTTTTATTGATTAGTAGGCGGAGATGAGACGTTTTCTTGCTGTAAATATGTCACAGCGATGAAGGTAATTCAACACCGCCAATTATGCGATTGTGTTCTTAAAGGGTTGCCTATATACCACTATGGCAGTAAATATAATATTATTATAGAATTTGTTTTTTTATAGCAACACAATGTAAAATAAATCTTTCTTTCAGTGAAAATTTCACTATTTAAAGTCATGGTTGAAATATTATCAAAAATAATTTAAATGAAATATTCAATGGAAAATTCAATACTTTCACTAAAATTTTCTTGGATCCCTGATTGAATTTTGAATCTATTATATGTATAATGTGGCGAAAAAATAAACTAAATAAAACACTAAGGCATAATTTTAACCTACCCACTTTTCATACCAAGTTCGGTTCTTAACAGTCCGTCATCTTGAATTCATTGTTTTCTAACGATAGATTTGAAATCAGTGACCCCGAAAACCTCCCTGCACCTTTTCTTCATGTAAATGAAACATATTCAGCCTGACTTCTTAGAAAGCCATAAGAAAACATTCTGATCAATAGTTTTTTATGCGCATTGTCAACTAATGAATCGATTTTAATTTCCGACCAATATACATAATTCGATTTTCAAAAAATAAATTGAACTAACTTGAATTAACTCGAGCCAGTGTGTTTTATGTGCTCCGAACTCCGACTCTAAAGCTAGTTTTGCTCCATTCTTATTGAGCTCTTACGAAAACCCTCGGTCGGCAACGAGCAGCATGCGGTTTTACACGCCTGAAGCCGCGGTTAGAGCCCGCTTTGTTTTTTTTTAGCCTTTTTCGTCACTATGGCTTGTCAGCTTGCCCGGCTAGCAAATTTCGTAACACTGGTGCCAGGTGTGGAATGTTTTTTGGGCACACTAGTGAGGTTTCTACATTTTATTATAAGCCTTGTCCTTTTCCCAATCGACTGCTGAGCTGCATAAAAAAAATGTTGGAAGAGAAGAAGCAAAACTATGCACTGTAGACAGTTACAGTAGAAGTATTAATGAGGTCCTTATTCACAAGAAATTTATTCAAGGAAGTACTTTCCTTGCAAGAGGTTGGAACAGAATTAGGTAAAGTTCGCCATAGTTTGAAGTAGTTGCTGAAAGAACTCATTAAATTCCTATCATTTGAAGCCCCTACAAAGCATCAAGGAGAGGAGCACTCAAAAGAACTGGCCCATTCAGGAGCTTCAGCTGAAGAGCTCCCCGAATTTGCTATTGATCAGAAGAGAGACCTTTTTCTTACATCGAAGGAGGTTTTTTGTTCGCCCGAAGTTAGTGCTCGAGGCTTGTGTTGTGATTAGGATATCTATTGAGAAGAGGCAGTATTCGTCCACCCAGCCCCTCAAGGTACTCACGTGACCCAGAAGAACCTTCGCCCAAAGAGGCGATGAGGAGAGCCGATGTAAGCACAGTGAGGACTGGGGTCTGAATTTGCTCGTCCTTTCAAAAATCAACATAAACCTCCTTTTGGAGGACGCTCGCAGTAAGACTTAATGGAGGCCATGTCATCCTAAAAAGGGTTTCTTTTTACATTGCAGCGGCGGAGGTGTGGTTTTAATTCCGAGCTTAATGATGTTTCGCATGCTTGCACAGAAACCGAAAAGGTGTGAGCACTTTCAGACTTTTAATGGATGCATCTTCACCTACATTTCCACGCAGATAGTCGCCGGCGGGGCAGAAGTATTAAAACTGTTCAAGAGCTCATTTCGGATAATTGTACGACTCACAATGCCTCCATTTCGAACCTTAATGAGACATTGAGAATGTGGAGCATCACGAAAGTTCGCATCTGCGGCCAGTTATGAGCGCATCTAGTGTTGACACACTTCGGTCTCTAATAACAAAACTTCTCCTTTAATGCGATGATGCCACGGCTCAGCCCGGGCGGGCGGGGCAGCTGTTCGCATGTCGCCGCAACAAGAATGCTCCACCGCAGAATTCCCGGCATGAACCAGCCGTTTGCATCAAGGGGCGCTCCTGGGCTCGGCGGCGCCGCAGCGTGAAGATGCAAGGAGTTGCAGAATGGAGCACTTTGCTCACCGAAAACTTTTCACCAGGCAAATTCAGGGAAAAAAAAGTCTGCCGGGGAGGCACTTTGTGCCGAGTGAAATCCGAATGCAATTAAGGAACTTTTAACCGACCGGCACAAGTCTAACAGCAGCAGCCGACTAGTGCCGGGTCCCGGGCTTATTGTGTGCGGCCGTTGTCATCTTCCTGCAATTTCACACTCCTTCGCCACCTCCGTCCAATGCAAGGGAAATCTCATTCAATTTGAATCTGAATGCGCTTTGTGCTCCGAAGAAGCAACACGTGGATGGATGGTGCCAAGCCAATGCCGGGGATGATACGGTACGGGAGTCGGTGCCGGTGTGGCATATTCCAACTTTCCCAGAACTTCTTAGCATAAAATCAATACCTGCACGAATTTCTGGGCGTGAAACGAAACTTTGCTCTTAAAGCTGCCGGGGATCAAATTAATATCAGCTCTATGGGCGCCAGGCGAGACGGCATAGCCATTTTTCCGTACTCCGACAGACTCCCTGATTAATGCCTTCACGGAGCAGCAGAGATGGGCAAATTACACCTTTGCCCATCACTGGATTCGTGGTCGCATTAAACTTTCAGGTCAAGTTGCTTATTGAATCAGGAGATTTTATCTAGAGGACCTGCTTGTGAATATTTTAGTGCCGGTCGTCTGGCCGAGATGGGCCTCGTAATGGAGCCATCGCCGCAGTCTATGCGGGCCGCAATTAAGCGCGCAGTTAATGAACGAGTCCATTTCCCAAATTGCGGGCACCGTGCACTTCATTGGTTTTCTAATATGTATATGTATTTAATTTATGTACAAAGATATCTTGGAGCTTCAACCTATTTGCATATCTTGCGAAATTGTGAGGAATATTAGCCAACTTAGCTTGCGCTGCTGTTAATGAACCGTACCAGATTTCAGACGCGAGAGACAGAAAGACAGACAAAAGTGTCGAGGGGGGACTTCCAACATCATTTTCATCATCTCATCACATATCACCCCTATGTCGCGGCACCCGTTTAGCAACGTCAAAGCATTTCTCTTCGCCCACAACTAAGTTTCTAATCTTCGGAGACATGAGAACGAAAATTTGCTTGTTTCCTACCGACAGAAGCACTTGTATCGCTGCGATTCGCAAAAATCGATGTATCGATTGTTACATCAGATGGCAGCAACGTTCTAGACGTTGATGAATATTACCAAATGATATATTTAAACAGCGTTTGAATCGAATGTGTAATTACACTTCAAAAGTACTGTTGTGGTTAGGGCCGGTTTTATGTTTGATGGGCCCCTGGACACTTTTTATGCGGGGGCCCTCGACGCTCGAGTAGTCTAATGGTAAGCGTGTTAGATTGCCGATCCAAAAGTCCCAGGTTCGAATCTAACTCGAACCTCACAGTTCCACCCCCAAAGTGCGTTTTTAATAAGCGGCAGATAAGAGCCCCTTCAATTAGAATTAGTTACTACGGGTTAATCACCCGGCATAGCATAACATAAACAATTCAAAAAACTGAAACATAGCCCTGAAGTGGAGAGGCGCTTTGGAAGCCCTATGCTCCTAACTGGAGTAAAATAGGAAATATTTTATATTTGAAATCAGCGGCCCTAACAACCCCAACATACCAAGTTTTGCGGAAATCGAACTAAGTTTTGTAAATTTGGTTCACCGTATTGGAATCGCCATATTGAATTGTTTTTAAGAAGTGTATTTATATTAATCCTTACTATAGTTTTATTCAACTGCACGCAAATAGGCATATTTGCCCCGATACTGCCCAATCAAATTTTGTTTGTATTATTATTACCTTATAGAGTGTTTTGAACCATATATTGCATTTTTATTTATTAGTAATTTTTAGTTTTCAGTTTGGTATGAATATTTATAATGTTGACTGAAACTCTTGAATTCAACTCGCAGTTAATCGGTTTTACACTGGGGTGGTGCACAGCCAAAGAATTTTGTGGAATTGCATTCTTCTAGGGACTACAAGCATTTTTTTATTTGTACTTTTTCTGGCAAATAAATAGTTTGAGAATTATCCAGGTTTGTACATTTATTGGTATGAAAAAAAAATTGTACATGAAGAAAATAACGTGGTATGGTAACTATACAAATTTCTCCTCATCTAGATGTAATGAGTTTAAAATTCGTTACTAGAATTGGGCTCGGTGAGATGAGGAGGAGGATGGTAGAAGAAAGATGTGTAAAGGGAGCGAAAGGAATGGTGGGGCTAAGTTTTCCTGAGCTCGCGAGTAGCTACGGGCAAATATTACCTCCCTCGAAATTTCTAAACTCAAATAGCCTGGTCGATTGTGACGTGGCCACAGTGCCACAGGTCATGGCCCCTGACGGTATCTTTTGAAACAGGGAGATGCAGACAAATACAGACTTCTACTGCTACCTTTTGTGTGCTTTCTGAGTTCGACCAGCAACTTAAAGTGTAATAGATGAGACCACCTGTCTCACATGAAAAGTAAATAAAACTCACCGCGGACAGAAATTACCCCATCGGCACTCTCATTCACGTGCGCTTCCGCTAAGCGCTTCCGCTAAGCGCTTGTAAAGTATTCGCTCAAGGTATTGAAATAAATTGTTTTTTTTTTTTAAACTCTTCCTGCTGGAGTGCCTCCTTTGAGGTAATTTTTCAGCTCAATATGGCCCCTGGGGCTCCTCTTTTAAGTCTTTTAAAAAAAAAGCACAGGGCTTAAAAACTGCACCGAGAACGAGATTTCCTATTGGGGCGAGTCGAGGAAAATCGATGCCGACAAAGTTGAGCTGGGAAAGCCATTGCTAAAATATTTTATAAACGTGCAAGAGCTACTGCCATGGCCACTGGCAAGAGTTTTGCAGGTCGTTTTGTCCTCCTTGAGAACCAAAAGGTCTCCTGTTGTTTTAAATTCATGGAGTGCATGAACCGCAACTGTGAACCTTTTTTGCCGAACTTTCAGAAATAAAATTCCCCTGAACTGGATAATCGTGCTCAATTGCCAGGTCTTGCGGTGGTCCCTTTATCCAGGACAACGGCTCATTCATCACGAGTTAAAGGAACCGTCAAGCTAAGAACGCCTTCTGAAATAACACCGATTTCAGTAGCACATAAGCTGTGGGGGAAAGGGCAGAGCCGGATCCCCATGTCACGGGCATATGTACGTAGATAACTAATTGCATGACTCAAGGGAGAAATCATGATGCGGAACGGATAAGATTTGGGGGTAACCAGGAACCACACTATATCTGCCCCTCGAAGGATATTTTTGTGTATTTCCGACGTTTGCATGTTTTGCGATTCCCGGACACCCAAGTTATGAGTCACCGCCGCCCCGGTGTTCCGCAGCCGACCGGCAAATTGTTGTTGCTGGTGGTGCTGACATGTTTTCCCCCATTGTGACCATTTCTACTTAATGCCGGCTCCTACGTGATCCGGATTTTAAGAATGCTCCCAATAGTGCCAGCACAACCTCCGAGCGCTTTAATAACTTCCTCTCTACTTCTGCCGGCAGCATAATCCTCTCGCTGCTTCTTCTTATTCGGGTGATCCCTATACATATTTCCCACAGGCATAATTCTGACCAACAAATCGCTAAAGGATAAGAACGTTTCTTTTGAGTAAATATTTCCCGCACTGCTCAGCGCTTAATTACACACCGAAGGGGGTGGCTCGGGTGACATGGAAGCACAAAAACATAATTGAGGTCTGTGCTGCTGCTGAGCTCAGACCGCATTAAGGGGTGTTTTAATTTTACGCACGGAATTTTTAATTAAATGTTTTCATTGCATTAACCTTATAAAGCGGGGTGGTGTCTTTAAGCCGCCTCCGCCTCGTAGTTTTCGGGAATTTTAATACGCGCCTGACATGTGAGGCACTTGGGTGAGAACTAATGGGACAGTTATTGCGAGCTACATGCAAAGTAGGTGCTAGAGGGATATAGTCAGATCCTTTTCTTTAGTTAAATTACGAGCTCTCTTACGATTATGAGAATTACTTTTTGAATTGATCTGCAGAAATGAGTTCGCCTCACTGCCAAATTGTATCTTTTCACTTTTAAGGTGTAGAGCCCTTATTGCAAAGCGAAGTATGACATTACCAGAGATTACTAGCCCGCTGTCATGAACGTTAATAGGGTGTGCGCCAACTTACTATTTTTTTCTTGCTACCTCTCTGAATAACTTGAAATTTTGCACACGTATTAACAACCGATGACAATACAAGAATTGTATAAAATTTAGGAATTCAAGATGGCGGATACAATATGGCGACCGAAAAAGTTAAACTTTGCAGTGAAAAAACAAATGAAGGGGTTTATGGGGTCGCTGATTTCGAATCTGCTATCAAAATTTCCAAATTCAAGATGGCGGATTCAATATGGCGACCGAAATAATTAAACTTCATGGGATTGCCCTGAAGATCCGTGTCAAAGGCTTTTCGGGATCAGTGATTTCGCACATGCCATCAAAATTTCCAAATTCAAGATAGTGGATGCAATATGGCGACCAATAAAGTTAAACTGCATGAGTTTTGATTGGCCTGAAAATCAGTGTCAAAAGGTTTTCGAGATCGCTGATTTCGAATCTGCCAAAATTACCAAATTTAAGATGGTGAATCCCATATGGCAGGAGTTTGATGTCGCTGCGTTAATTAAGATCAACATAAGATCAACATATGTAGATAAAACTACAATAACAATATGCAACCCATGAAAATTTCGAATTTATGAAATACCCATTATCTCGAAAACGGTTGAGATTCCCCCCTTGATTTTTTGTTTCATTTCAGATCTATCACCCCTTTCATTTTGGCTTGCGTTAACTGATACACCCTGTATATACCATATATAAATAAATTGCTAACAAAAGGAAAAACTCGCACTGTTATCAAAAACCGAGTATAAAATTCAATACGTTAGCAGAATTTCATTTTCAGTAGATTGGATGTTATGATAAAATTATTTGAAGTCCTCTCTGAGCAGTTGAAGTAGTTTATAACATTGTAGTGTGTATTTGAACTGAATTTGCAGTGTGTAGATTAATTCCGCAACTTTCTGATAACAAGCACTTCATTATTTTCTCTGAATTAATATTGGCCACTCGCTCAAATTGATTGCTTTTTTGACGACTAATTGAATAATAATCTTTTCAGCTATGCCGAATACAGTTTTGTGTAGCAGTCTCAATTACTGGAAAACAGTGACCCACCCGATAATGGATGTTTAAAGTTTCATTGGCAGTCGATGCTCAAAGCTCCATTAAAAATCTGAGAAAAAAATTGAATATCACTTTTCCAATAAACTTAACTCAGTCAAGCGTACCCTTTCCATTCGAGCCTTTAATTGACCATTGTCAGGAGAGCGAATGGCCCGGCCTGGCTTGGCCAGACTATTGTTTCAGCCCCAAAGCACAGGCTGACCCAAATTCAAAGGATTCGGGTTATTTGCCTGTGAATTTATCAGAGGAGGCCAGAGTGCCTCACACTCAAAACTTCCTTAGAAATTATTATGGGAGTTATTTAAATGTTTCAGGAGCTGAAGTCCTTACGAAATAAAAAAGTATCGCCTGAGGCCTGAGCAGGACACCTTGACCTGTTTTATCAGCTTGATTAGACCTGGAGAGAGGTAAAACAACTTGGAATTTATTTAAAGGTCCTTAAAGGGGTGGAAATGTGGCTGTTTTCTAACCATCGACTAACAAATTTTCCAGGACAGTGATTCCCTTTTTCTCTTGATTATATGGAGATGTGGGAATTTCGTGGCTTACGACGGATTTGAATGGAGATTGAGTCGTCCATAAAGGGTGACAACTTGACTTCACTGCCTCACAGGAAATATACACAATTTTTCCGCATTTTTTTTTCCTTCGAGATGGAGCCTGGATCCTTTCTTTGCCGGATTTACGTATTCAATTGTCTCTCATTTATGCAACATGAATGGTATGAAAGGAGGCTTTTAAACTGCTGAATGGCGAGTGCTTCCTTTCTTTGTTTATTTCAACGTCTACAAATGCAGAAGAAAATCAATTTAGAGGACGTCAGTTTCATACAAACATGAACTTGACGTAGAAATGCTCCCCTGCTGCACAATAATGAAGCACTATGTATTTCTGCAATTCCTTAATTGCATGCTAGTTACGACTGTGAGTAAATTAAAAGGATGTCCGCAGCGGTGATATGCAGGGGAAGGTGATATTATCACGTCTCTCACGCCTGTGCATACGCTGAAGCATCGCATTGTGTTAAAATGCGTCAAATCGATATAAAAATGGAGAGACAAGTTAAAGCGAGCATTAAAACGTAATGTTTATTAATCCCACCAGCTGCGAGCCACGCTGAGCCTTACAAAAATTCTTGGAGGGATAAAAGGTTCGATCAAACTCTAAACTGCGGCGGTATACGCTTTCAATTTGGCGGTGCACGAAGAAGCTTTAAAATCGATGACACAGTGAAGTATGTGCCTAATCCAGCCATAAATTCGCTTACAGCCATTCGTCAGTGCTTACTCGGCTGCCTGATGAATCATTTCCGATTACAAATTTATGTGGAGACATTTTGCTAGACATTCAAGGTAGAGAGGTACTCTAAAGGCACAATCAAAATCGCGTTTGACTGAAGCATTTAGCCGTAAATTTCACTTGCACGGAGCAAAGCGGAGCCATACTGGGCTTGATAGCTTGTTTTGTATGCAGTTGATGTAGCAGGGAACGCTGTAACTCCTGCACACTGTTGTTCGTATAATTTGGGAACTTTTAGCTTGTGTTTTAGTGAAAAATTCAGAAAACACCGCCACTATAAAAAGAAATACAGTTTTGCAACTTTTTTATTTTTAAATGCAGCGGTTTGCGTTTTTCTGCATGAAGTGAGTTAAAAGTAATCAGCTATAAATTTAAGCGGTCACACCATCACGATGGCCTGCAAATTATAACAAACTTTTAAAGCAAATACCTTGACATCAGCCCACAACACAATTTACAGGGTGGTTCTGTTTTATTGGGAAATTTTGAAGACTTTTCATTTCGATCAACTATATCCTATTCGCTCACAACCGGCTACTGCACCTTCGACCTCTTTAGATGCTGCGAAATTTCGCACGGGCCAACTAGTATTTCATAATTCGATAAGAATATTTACAGTTATTGTCACAATGTCGTGTTGGCAACTAAAGTAAATTGGCACTTTAAAATGACTAATACAAAAATCCTATCACCCCATAGGGTGGTAATTGGTAGCAACAATTAATTTCACAAGCAAAAAATGCATCAAAGCCATTATTTCTCATAAAAGCATTCCTCTCTGCAGTTAGAGCATGAAAGCCACCCCTTCTGTCTAGTGAATAAATCAAAATTCCGCTTCAAAAGCGAATTACTCGCTCGTATTTGTTTCATTTTAGAATATATTTGCCCAGTAATCTGCTCGTTATTCGTTTTCGCACAACCACTTGACCTTATTTGAAACGCTTCCAAAAAACTAGGGAAAAATCAATAATAGCATCGTGCAGCCAGCCATAGTGCCGTAAGGCCAAGCAGCTAATCATATTTTATCAGAAATTTTCGCTGGAAGTTATTCAATTTTATTTCCCTAGGAGCGCACTGCTTCCGGGATTGTAAAATTATTATATGTTTTTCATTTTTATAGTGCAAAACCAATGTGTGGGCAATTTAAGCACAAGCGAATTATTGTTTTGCTCAAATTGGTGGAAGCTGAAACGTCCGAACTGATTAATATGCACATTGCAACGCCCGCCCGGCCGGCCGGTTTGTGGGGACAACTTTCGACAGTCATGGCTTTTGTAATTTGTAAAAGTCATAAAGTACAATTATGAAATTAGTGAAATATTTCAGTTGGAAAAAAGGGGCGTTTTGTATGTACCTACACTGCACAGTTCTGCTATACGTTCCAATCAATGCGGATAATCTACAACTTTTGCGTCTAGAATGTCAGCAAAAACTTGTTACAATGCAAGCACTTGCGATTACTAAACCCAAAGTAATTTGCTTTCAAATCATTTCTTACCCCCCATCCGCACATAATTCACCTCGCGACATTACGGAGTCTAGTCGTGACTTTGAGCCACCGTCACATTATTCATTATTACAGTTCCTCATTTCACCTTCGCCATCCCCTCCACTTATCTAGAAACGCCAGGCATAAAATCAGTTGAACTTGCAGACCTAAGAACATTTTTTATGTTACTAATTTCATCGCTTTGAATTAATCTCTCGAGCGGAGTATTAAGTGGATGTTTATCTTCTAAATCTCATTTGTCTTGTGTCACTAGATTATTCGAAGACTGACTTTTCTTATCGATAGGTACCTTAGGCGTGCCTTCTCCGATGCTCCGATACACAGAGAACAGCATCGTTCAGCGTTATTTACTTAAGACAGCTCCTTGAGTCGTTCCTTCGAGGAGCACAAAGTTTTTCCTTTCTCCTCTGAATTCTGTTAATTTAGTGACACTTGGGGACATCGGCTAAAAAATTGCTTTAGGTAAAACTTGGTCGGTAAGAAAAAAAACTACCAAAATACTTTCAATTTTCCCATTTCCGTTCACAAAGTTTCTCCTTGGAATAAATGGGGCTCTATCAATCAATGGAATGGCCTTTTCGGTGGGTTCGTTTTCGAAAATGACCTTTTACTTAAGGAATATTTCTGCTGTGCGGTGGGAACAGCTACTTGGATGACCCAATGCCTTTGCAAAGGTTCCACCAGGAAGCAGGGAAGTGAAAGTGATTTACGGCATTGTGGTACATATATCGAAGTAATAAATGACCGAAATATGAACATACACTCCGCTCCGGTCAAGTTGATTCGCTTAGGTTGTGGCACTAAATGCCGAGCAAATTGTTACAATCCAGCCGCCCAACAATGCCTGCTTAGGGAGCTTGTAAAAATACTTAAAATTTGGAACGTATCATGTACTTTTGTCTGGTCTGAGTCGAAAACGATTTCGTTCAACGGAGTGGTGCGGGCAAAAAGTTTTACAAAACATTTCCCATTTAATTCAGCGACATGAAAACCTGTTCAATTTGGGCAGTATGAAATTACACGACGGTCGTCTTTATGCGGTTACACGTGGGGCTTATGCCCTCATCCCTGAATATTGTGGTTGCTCGCTGAGGGGTTGGTTTCGTGAATGATTTATGCCGTACGATGTTTGACGGTGGCCTTCAATTTAACATGCTCCTTCCGGTAATTTTTCTGTTGGCAGGTGATCGATATGGTTGTAATTATCTTTAAATTGCAATTGAGCTATCGTACGGTAAATAGCCGGGATTTGTTGTCGATATTAGCATAATGTCCTCCACAACAAGAATCCATTGAATTGGTTCTTTCTGTTTTGTCACTTGGAAAAATTCTATTGCGCACTACTATCCTCCAAGCGCCCAGATCCTATTTAGGACTTTCACATAATTCTCCATTACTATCATTATTACGTGCGAAGAAAACCGGCGTGGGTTTTATACTAGACTTTTTTTGGAAACGACATATTTCTAGCCTAGCACGAAAATATGGTACTACCTAGGCGAAGGAGATACGCGATTAGACTTGAGGTACAGCATGGCACTGTACAACGACCATGTCGCAAAAGGAGCGAGTTTTTCTCAATCCAGTTTTCATTTTCACCGTCGTCGCGCACTTGTGGGATTGGGAAAAATTGTGTTCATGTTATTGAAAGTAATTGAACAGGCTGCTGTCCAAATTACAGTGACAATCGTATACTATACAAAATAACACGAAGTTTTTGCAGTCGCGCATTTATGTACGTGCCGTAACCCTGAAGAAGGTTGTTGTGCACATTTAATAAATTAGGTAACTCTGAATCTTTTATTTTAAACCCTTTTTAGGGTTCCGTACCTCAAAAGGAACCCTTATAGGATCACTTTGTTGTCCGTCTGTTTTTCTGTCTGTCTGTTAAAATCCTTTTCCTCAGGAACACGTGGAGATACTCGTATCAAGTTGAAAATAATATCGAATACTTAGGTCTACGGTCCCTTCAAGCTGTGACAAAATCAACGCAATAAAAAATACGAACATTTATGCCGCATATGGCAAGAAGCAAGGTTTCATAGCACAAGTATGTTAAAGGAACAATTCCGAAAATCGTTCATTTGTAGTTACATCATATGAAAAAAATGTTTTACATTACAGTCATTTAATTTGCGTCAAATATTATTGGGCGAGTCTAACTCCACTTGCCTTTCACTGTTATAACTTATAAAGTGCTAAGTTTCAGAGTTTTTCAGCTACAACACGTAACTTATGTACACCTCAAACCCGTCCTCATCGGCGTTTTAGTAATGCCCCTAGTATAGGAGCAAGCTTAGAAAACAATACAAGGTACATTAATTATAATAATCGACTTCTAAAATTGAGAACTTGGAAAGCTGCACTTTCGTATGAATCCTCTTTTTACGAAAATCAGTCTTATTTTACTTTTTGTTTCAGATAAGAGTAATTGTGTTGTTGTATTTTTGTAGCAATGCCCGAATAGTGAACATGGTTTTCGTACGACTCGAATTTTGTAAGTAAATGAGACGTCTGAAGATAAAAAACTCACTGGTATACCTCCGACTAAATTAGTCGTAAAATTTATAGGAAAAATCGGTGTGAAGGAGAGTTTGGTAAAGATTACAAGAAAATCAGTCAGGTCCAAGTTGAACTTACAATGTAACTGGAAAATGATTGAAATGACCCCCCTGCCATATTACTTTAGGTGGGAGCTATACCTACCCCTCCCTTCTCATTCATGCGTTATATGAAACACCTCGTAATCTAGCAATTGTATTTCAAATAAAAATTTCAGTGTAATATTTTTTTAAGAAACCCATTTTCAAATTTTATGAGGATTTTCCCTTAAAAACAGAGTATGAATAGGTTTGTTGAGAGTCTTCCACCAATTTTTTAATCAAAATACACTCGGCAACAAAATTTCTGGCCATATTTTACGTTTGATGACACGCCAGTGCTGGTTGCACTTTCTCTAGCTGTAAATGTAGTTTTTGACGCCTCTTCATTATTCAACAAGATAATGCTGCAGTTCATATCGCCCGGTGAGTGAAAAATTACACACACCAACAAAAAAATAAAACTTCTCTGTTCAACGGACCACATCCTTATGTTATTTTTCTGTTGAATCCGAAGCCGGTATTAGGATAGCTCCATCACGTCTATCATACCTCAAACTCACCATTTCAGGGACTTTGACCTACTTTTTGAGGTTAGAAAAAAAAATAGACGTGATGGAGCAAATTTGACACCGGATTTAGATTCAGCGGACCAAAAAACATAAGGTTATAGTAATCTGGTCTATTGAACAGATAACTTTTCCTGTTTTGAGGGGCTGTGCCACCTTTAAGAAAATAACATAGAGCCATCGAGGTCTCAAGAATATTGTCGAAAATATTTGGGGACATGCTGCAAGAACAGTTTATCAAGGAAACAGGCAATCCTCAGGCAAAAATGAATTGAACAGTGCTGTCCAAGAGGCCGAGAAAATACTTAAAATTGTTGTTTAAATCTCTTCCAAATACATGGAAGCAGTAATAGAAGCGAGAAGGACCGCCAACCATTATTAAAAATTATAAACGCTCTTTTAAAAAAAGAACTGTCTTTTTGTTCACCACATTCTATGAATATATCTGCTACTTGACCTGGATCATCATTTTTGCCGCACCATTTTGGAATATGTATTTTTGTAGAAATAACCAAAATGAGTACGAAACACTAAAATGAAACAAAGAAACACACTCCTATAAATGTCACACACACCGCTCACACAATGAAACCGAAAAAAAATTATTATAGAGCAGAAAATGAGGGACGGGATAATGAGAAAAAACCCTATACAATGCTCCGGAATTACCTTCGAGTACAGAACTTTTTTGGGAGTGCGGGAATAATTACTTTTGCAGGAGCCATCTCTGATCTCCAATATAACTCAATAAAATGCGAGTAAGGAATTCATTCCTAATGTATGTAAGTTCGGTCTTAGGAAGGATAAGGAAAAGGTTTCCCTTCCACATACAGGGTTGGGACTAGAAAGCCATAAAGAATTGCTATACGAGCAGCAGGGGTTAATGGTTTGCTTTTCATAACATGTGTTCAGTGCATCATTCACCTTATTAGTAATGATTTCAAGGCTATAACGGAACTCTATGTTGACACACGCGCAGTGTGAATCGTTATATTATTTTTATTTCCCAGGCTCATAGGCGAACTGATACACATGAAAAAAAAATCAGCTCAATGTATTATTGGACGTATGGCAAAGCAAGACGGATTTTTGCATAATGCTCCGAATTGGTAGCATAACGGTATATTTGTTTTATGCTGTGCAATGTTGAAAAAACATTCGATGCTGTGCGTATATTTTTACACGTAAATAATTCATTTATCTGCCAGTAATTCATCAGTGCCCACTAATTTCGGTGTTAAATATAATCAATCCTAAAGAATGCACAATATAAATACACTGGACTTTAAAAGTCTACCTGACACACAAAACACTACCTGTTGCAACAATTAGAGAACAACTAAAAATAAGTAAAAAGGGCAGTACAAGTTCAGGCGTCTAGTGACCACACCACAGCGGCTAAAAATAAAAGCAATTTATGGGAATGTTGTTTTTGGATAAGCAAAGTAACTTTCCAAATTATCCAAATGCAGGACTTCAAATTATATGTCTTGAATCATATTCATAAAATTTTTTTTTAGGAACGATATAAAAAGATGACGTCACGTGATTATATAGGCCAGCCATAAAAGTGTCAGTGTGATTTAATGTGAAGAGATCAAAAACTCTGTTTCTTTTATTAGTTGAGTAACTTTTATAGTTTTTTAAATACTAGTGCACTCTAATAAACTTGGTCTTGGCATAGTGTTGAATTCTGTAGGTAGCATTCACATTGGAATTCCTTGCTTATTTCTAGTAAACTACTCCTAAGTGCCTTAATGGAGCTAGTTGGAACTCTGAAATTGGTTTATGTTGGTATATGTTTAAATTAGGTGAACATGTTGTCTTGTCTTGTCTGCCTTCTAATATTATCAGAGATACCATCAACGCATATATTAATGATATTAATTTCAGTTTTCTCCTACTCATATAAAAAAAAGCAAGACATCATGTTCGGTCCCAAGGTAAGATATTTTAGATATAAAAAAAGACCACTCCGAACCATGAAATTGGGTTCAAATGAAAGATGAAATTTTCTACTTTCAGCAAAACGTACAACATATATCACTCTCCCCGAAAATATTGTCCACCAACTCGAAACACTCCATCTTTTGTATAGTCAATTCTCCGCCTAAATAAGCTGAAATCGGCTCGAACCGGAAGCATTTATAAACATTTTCGCACCGATTTTGCAAATTTTGCGTCTCTCTAGAGGCTTGACCTTTTGTCTCAGCGGAAAATGTTACATATGAAAGCAATGACAAATTGTGTGCTCTACAGCCTTTCTATGGATACATTTTTTATTACGAGTCACCCAAAACTAGATAAATGCGAAAAACCATTTGTGGTCCTAATTTTTTAAACTCTTCGCGCTATAACTAAAAAAGTATTAACTTTACGAAAAAGATTGATCTAACTAAATTTGTAGGAAATTACGAGATATAACAAAATTCTCTTAAACTTTTCATCTAGCATATCTAGACGATGAGATATTTACGAAAAACGATTTTCCTACTATTATTAGTATTAGTTAAGCATGTGTCGAGTTGAATATTGGGCCTATGGATACTTATTGTTGGCACTCTAAACTAGCTGCACTTGCGCACCCAAAATCTCAAATTCGTTTTATTTTCAGACCCTCTGGAGTGGTGTTGGCAGGTTTCAGCAATATTTAATACACGCGCGTATCATGGTTACTCCGCCATTCAACCGTTTCTCGCGCTCCTTCCAAATCACGATTGCCGCATCCGTGGATACGGCGAGCATACTCTACTTATATGCATATACGCACGAATACGCGCCAAAGCATTATACGTAATTGCAAAATTCAAATTATTTACGTACGCATTCAAACTTCTAGGAAAAAAATTACTTTGGCAAATGTCCAATTTCTTATCCTCACAGATTAATCTATTACAGATATGACAAATGAAAATATCAAGATTGGTGACTTAGCGCAACAAGAAAACATTTTTCAAATTCCCATCTCTGTTGCAGCTTTGTTCCTACGTTACAATTGCAATTTAAAGAATATAATACCATTCTCGTTGTGTGCCTACAAATCCAAATAAGAATGTGCAAATATTGCGCTCCGTCCTATTGAGGGTTGTGATTTGAATGCGCAAACTGTACAACGGAACTAAAATTTTTATAAATTATTTTAAGACATGGCACTATGGCAGACGGAAATGGGTCAAAGGACAATGGCATATCATAGAATTGCTTGCTGCCAGGATAGGATAACAGTCCGTCCGTACTCCGCAGTAAATCTCGTCCCCGAAACTTCCATGTATTGCGGCCATAAAGTTAAAAATGGATCGCCTTTCTTTCAGCGAGAGACACGAAGTACGTCAGTCGTCACTCGCCATAACTTACATTTGCTTTCATTCGTACGATTTAATTTGAATTTATCGCGAATTTCCATTTGAGCAGCATGCAGATGAGTCACTTAGACGTAATTCGATTTCCGCCTCAGTCGGATGAATCAATTAGTCTCAGCGGGGTATCACATTGGCCCCGCGAAATAAATAATAATCAAAGTGCGATCAGGAATCTCGCCTTCATGTGCGTGTGAAACTTAATTTTACTTGCAAAGAATGAAAAAAGTTACTATTGTCCTTCCCTGGCTCAGGGACGGCTCAGTATTACACGCAAAACCGCAGATGAGATTGTGACGAAAGGAAAAAATAAATCGTACAGGCCAAAAACAAGAGGAAAGAAAAATCAATATCGAATTTCACTTTTCAACAAATTGGTAAGCTCAAGGATAATTGGCAAAAAATCAACGCAGCCAGGTTGGATCGCTGGTGAGCTGGGCTTTGTTACAGCACTTCCCGTGGGCCACCGCCAGGCAATCCGTCAAATGTTTGACCTTATTTAACACAACATTAAAGCGAAATATAAATATACGAAAGCTTCCCTTCGACGTTAGAAGGTCGCGCTGGAGAGGGGCTACAAAAGTTGGAACATGGAGGAGCAAGCGAACCAACATGGGGTGCCATGTCGGGGGTTGTCAGCGTCCTCGCCTACGGTATTCTGTGCAAAACAAAAAGTGCCCGCTAGTAGCATTCAAGTGGCTAAAATTGTATAAAATGAAGTAATGGCAACTTACTAGATTTATATTACAACGAGTAACAACATTCACAAACAAACAAACAGAGCAACTCTTGTCAACACATATGCAACTGGGGGGCCATCAATTGATTTTCTTCTTGTGGCGAATTTCTTTTCTTAGCTGGGTTGCCTTCGCTGCCTCGCTCTCAGTGAACCGAATCGAATTCAATTAACTCATGCACTAACAATCAATCGCGGCTTGGGTCGTAGATGCGGAGCGGAGCGGTCCGGTCTGGGTGGCCTGCTAAGCCTCGGCTACATAGACGAGCGAGACGTAGAAGCAGTGTTTCCCAGGGAGGATAGGAATGCAACGAACAACGAACGACTTTAACTAGATAATTGGGACGAAAAACATTTATACATCATGGAACGCTAGAATCCTTTAAAATCTAATTAACAGCTAAGAACACCACTAAATCCTCACATAGTATCGAACACATATTTTTAGCAACTAGTCCTCCTCGGGCAACAAAATCGCTAAAACTGCTCCGCTATTGGAACCACCACTAATTAGCAACACTGGATCCCGAAGGATTCGCTCGGATCACTCAAAACACGGGACAGCTCTGGGTCCTTACGGGTTCGAGGTTTCGCTCGGGACGTACTGGGGCTGTTTTCCCAGCCACGGCGCCGTATCTGGTCGAAAACTAGTACCACTCTGGAGTCAATGTGAGCACAATGACCGTCGCAATAAGCAGCTCTTAATTATTGGACAAATATCTGAAGCACTTGATCTGCAGGTCTTCCCTAGGAACAAAACTGTCTATTTTTTCACAGTGGAAAACCTCTGTACATGCTGCCACAAAGCACTGCCTGCACGTTCTAAAGCACTCGACAAAGTACACAACGAAAATGAAAGGATATTTCACTTGTTTTCAGTAAGGGAGCACACATCGACAGCGGGCAAGAACCCACCCCCAACACCACCCGGGACAGGATGAGTCTCAAAAGGATACACTGCCACGGAGCCATAACGGCGCTGTGTGCATCCTCGTACAGACGGCAATTCGCCTTTGTGGGTGAACTACCCCAAGCCAGAGTCTTGGCCATCGCAAGCGCAACTTTTCCTTCCCGTGCCCGTCCATGGTGGTGGCTTCGCGAAAAATTAAGGGTGACTATGAGGCCCCCTTCCGACGGACGTGTATAAGTACAAGAAACCCTAACTCACCGCTGCGCTTCTGACGTGGATATCGTGTTCCCTTACATCAGGGGGTGGCGTAGCTGGCATACAAAGACGAGCGACAAGACATGTGGTATTTTCCAATATGGTTCAATTCCTTTGCGTCATCTTCCTCTGCTTTTGCTGGCTTTCATGACTTTCCACCCTTAACATGTATAGGGAAGTGTACTGCTCGCGCTCTGATGGGATTTTCCGGTATTAAATATATTCAGGGTTGTATCGTTCTTCCTAGATTGGAAAGTTACAGTTACGAGTAGGATGAAATGATAATTATTTTCCTGAAAATAAACTCCCGTGCCAAAAATGATGAAGAGATAGAAAAATCTTACGCCGTCATCGTTATCTGTTTTTTCGTCAAACTTGTTGGTTGTCCATCAGTCTGGATCCTGAGAAGTTTAAACCCACGAGGAATTGGTCTGGCGTTGCTTAAAAAATATATGTGCTTATTTAAAAAATAAAACAATTCCGGATGTTATTCATAATTCTTTAAGCATTTACAAATCATTTAGAATATTGTTACGTGCGCTCCGTGTCTGTGTAATAGCCGGGTAATCTCCGTGTACACGGAACTAAACGGAGTTACATGGAAGAAAACGGAAAGTATACGACAGTTAAGAAAATGACACGGAACTAAAAATATCTACTGACCGACTATTTTCCTTTTACAAACGTTTTAACATTTCGTAAAATTTGCCTCTTACAAAATGTCTACTGACTCAAATTTGTCTGTTTATATCGTGTATTTAGCATGTACACGGGCACGGATTCCGTACACGGATATTACACGGACACGAAACGCGCGAATAGACACAGTCTTGAGAAATGGAATATAGAAGATATGTTTCTTATTGGGTTTCACAACGGGGCCGCCATCTTGAGTTTATATTAACATTGTAGCGGTCATACCTGGGCGCTGCCTTTTAGGCAAGCACGCTAGTAGGTTCAGTGTACCTTTCAACGATTTCTGTCAAAAGTTGTCAGGACGAAGAGGAGACATTGTCGCCAACGAAGAGGGAGAATGACTGTTTTGTACACGGGCAAACAAAATTGCTAAACCTTTTTCTATAAATGAATTAGTAAAACTGATTTGCGAGTAACCAATTATTATTATGAAACATATACTATGTAGTAGTATTAAAATAAAGTAGTAGTTTATAAACATTAGCAGCCAAATTTTCTAACTCAGTTGCAACAACTGGCCACAGACGGTTTGATGCCTGATCTCTTGGTAATCTTAATTTCAGTAAACTCCCTCGCTATTGTGGGAAATATGCCCGCATGGTTTTGAAGGTCACTCATAGTTAAGTTTCCACTCCTATTAGAAAAGGAACATATCATTTCGTACGTTTGTTAATTCAAAAGAAAATTAACCTCAAACCAACAGCATATCCCTGCACCACAATTGGAGCATTTGGTGCGATGATATGCATTCCCAACACCCTCCTTTCATCGTCATTGGTACACACGATCTTCAAATAATTCAGCAGCACTCCAGGAACATTGGAGAGAATTTCCTGAGTCTTAAAAAAGTGTATGTACACATCGACACTCTCCTCTCCGATCCTCTCGATAGCTTGTTCCTCGGACAGTCCAACGAAGGAATAACTGGGTATGCCGAGCAGAACCCCTGTCCGATCGCAAATGGTATTCACACACGGTCGCTTGCAGAAGATATGCTGTGCCAATTGCCGACCTGTTTGATAGGGCATAGTGCTTATGTTATGCGGATTCTTAGCAACTCGTCCCAACGCGTACATGTGAGGCACATTGGTCCTGAAATTTTCTGTTGTCGGGATCTCATACCTTGTTGTTTTCAAACTCGTTTTGCTCAAGTCATAGTTAGCCAACCTCACGCGATCTTGATGCACAAAGATGATTTTGTCAAAGAATCGTATCTGTCTCCAATTTTTATTTAGCTGAGTGAAATGCACTTCATACCGGCCGCACGTGGTTTTGGAAATAGACGTCAGAATGCTATGATCCAGAACTTCAAAATTGGCGTATTCGCGAAAGTAACCCATCATTTCCTTGTCATAGTCATCCACTGGTCTTTTTTTACACATGAGAGTTGTTGTGAATAATTTAGCCAGCAGGGCTGATGTTTGAGTAGCATTTTCTTAAAAGTATAAATATTAATTAATAATAGTTCTTTTTATTTCTGTTTGGCGTTGTACGTATATGTAAATATTTATATCTCATATTTAGAGCACAAATTATAAATAATGCAAGCAAGGAAAATACAATTTAATAATAAAAAATAATAATTTATGAAATAAAAGGGGTCCAAATTTACACGACTACTTAATGTTCTTTAAAATTGAAGTGACTAATATGTGATTTTCTTTATATCCTGCTGTGTGTAATTTTAATTAAATGTATTACTAAAAATTATATACAACAGGTTCTATAAAAATTAGAGAAATCTGGGTACGAGAAAATCCCTCTTTGTACTTAACACACAAATATTATACAAAGATGCTGAGAGGTGATTGTGAATGTTGTTGACATTTTGCATATTTTATGTACTGTAATCAAACTGCTTCGATAAAGACCCATGATGGAATTTCCGAAGATACGAAATAAAGACAGTTGTACATGTACTACAGACACCACTCGAAAATAGGGAAGTTGGATACGCCTATGATGCTGTTATCTTAGTGGAGAACAAATATGATCTGCAACTTTTGATATCAAAATTGAATGAATATAGTATAGAATATGGTCTAAGAATGAACGTCAATAAAACAAAATATAAGGTCTTTAACAGTAGTGGGGTAACGAGCAATTGAAGCGAAAATATAAAAATGCTATATATGGTCAACATTTTTGTATGTTGTGAAAGCATGGACCATGAGTATGCGAATGGCCAACAAGATCGCGGCATTCAAGATGTGGCTGTATAGAAAGATTCTAAAGATCTCATGGGGAGACCGAATCACCAACGCAGAAGTTTTGAAAAGGATGGGCACCTCTAGGCAGTTAAAAAACTTGATGATCAAGCAAAAATATATGAGTCTTGTCATGACGAACTCCAGATTCTGCAACACTTCCTCCGTAGAAATATTCAGAGCAGTAAGATCCAAATCAATAATAAGGAGGATAATGACCAAACTCCAAAGAGCAGATGAACCTTCAAGAAGATTTGATTTTTAGATTTACAGATTTACAAACAACTCTTGTCTTACTAAGCAGAACAAAATACATAGGAGTATATGTTACTGATAAAATATGTACAAGATAGCTGATGCCATAGACATCTAAACTACTACTAATATATCGCAACGTCGCAAGATATCCATATACTGAGTTTGTATTTGTCGTAGATAGTACGTACCATTAGTTCTCGATAAATAAGTTGATGGTGAAATTAGCTGAGTGCTAGAGGCTTTGACCTTTCATAGTGATGTCATATGGAATATGTTTATTGAGAATATTTTTCGTGTCTGGCACTTAAATAAGAAAAGCAAAGCCTAACTACTAGAATCAAAATACCAACTTTAGACAAAAGCAAATGGCAGGAATCAACACATACTTCCATTTCCAACGACCAATATCTCGCCTTCAATCTCACTGACATTCATTAAATCCAAAACTGTTGTCCCATGCAAATCAGCACCCTTTACATCCGGAAATTTTTTGGAAAATATACTTGTCCCTGAGGGTGCTATCACATAATTTTCAGCAAAATAAATAGCCTTCGATTTCTCATTGGCAGAGACTTCATAATTGTTCAAAAACTTGGGATTTCCTTCAACATACGTTACATTCCTAAAAATTCCTAATCACAAATTACATTTTACTTTTTGTACGAACATTTTACTTATGCATTAAATAATCGATTTTTTCGTTTAGACTGCACTTTACCGCCGATTTGATTGAGTCCATAAGCTCTTTCCAATTGTATTTGTACTCTTCAGAAGTACTCACATTCCAGCCATAGTAGTGCGCCAACTTATTGATACATTTTTCATATATTCAGAAACACTGAAAAGAACTCATTACATTACCTTTTGACTTCTATGAACACACTCAAGTGCTTCATGGAAAAATTCAAGGAAGAGGGTCGTTTGTAAATCTTCAAACGTCTCGCCATTTGAAATGACACACACTTTAGCTCCAACTTTAGCTGACTCTTTGGCGCACGCAAGTCCCTCGATAGAAGACCCAATAACTATCAGATGATAGTTTTGTATTTCAAAAGGATTCTGGAAATTAGGTGGATATTTAGTTTCCATAGAATTTAATTCTTGCAACATTATCAGGGAAATTTAAATAGAACAAATGTCAAACGAATGCGGGTTTCTTGGTTAAGTGCACAATATAAAGGAAAATGGGCCGATTCTGTCCAATTGGCGCCGGACATTGAAATCAATTTCAATCACAAGACTAGTATCATTTTTTAGTATGGACGTATCATTTCATGGAAAGAAAAGTTGTTAAAAAAAGAGATGTCGATAATAAAAATTGTGGGTTTCCTCAATAACAATTTATCAATCAATCCCTCCATTTTCAACCATGCGTAGGATGAGTGCTCAGTAATCTTAGTTCCCATTTCATAATCATATCGACTAGTAAAGTAAATAACAGAAATTTGTTACTATTATATTCCTCTGGCGCTAATATCCAAAATAATAAGTGGAATTCGCCTAATGCGACAGGAAAGAGCGCAACATTACACAGCTTGTGAAAGGACTTCGCACATTTTGTATGAAAATAGGGTTTCGGTTAAAAAAAGCATTCTGATTTTTTGATATTTTGCTAAAGGTTTTCGACGTATAAATTTGTGTACTCTTTCAACAACAGGCAACAATATGTATGGGCAGTTCAATAAAAATAAAAAAATAAAAATTAATTCATGTAATTTCGGAGAAAATGTGTGAAAAACAAAATTTTAGGAAATGTTAGAATTTTTTATCAATTTCGCAAGTGATATCAACATTGGTGGCATTTTTGCAAAGTACATTGAGATAGTCGTTGTTTGGCGTAAATGATGTCACTGCATTGGGCAGATCAATGTGCATGCCGAAAATATGAATGATCCTGTAACTCACAAACGGCTGAGATTGCCCTCTGTCCTCCCGCCTTCCCGCCATATGATTTTTTGTTAGTGAGGTTTATCACTCCATTTATTTTTGCCTCTAAATAGACACACAAAAATGCAAAACGGGATTATAGATACCTGTAAAAAACGGTGTAATGAATCAAATACCATAATTTAACGTATTTTTGACAATAGGCTCATGCAACTCTTAAAAATGGTTTTGTTTATTTATTTAATATCAAATCAAAATAGAAAAAATTGTTTGTCACTTAAACACGTATGGGTAAAGAGCTTAAAATTGATTACTTTATGTTTTTTAATTCGCTTTATCGATTTGTGAAAAATAGTTATCCTTGCATTGCACTTTATGTCTCAATGTTATGCAAATCCTTAGCAATGGATCCCACATACACACAAAGCTTTTTGTCAATATCGATCTGTATGCAAAAGCTATAATTTCTATATTCATAAACACCCTTTGGTTTACAAGGTACATAAATATTAATTAAAAGTAAAGAAATACTTCAACGGTTAATTTATTTATTTACTTCATTTACTTCACCGTTTCATTTGTTTAAAGCTTCAACGAAAAATTTCAAATCTCCTCACATTTCCCGCCATTAAGTATTTCGACATCGAAAAAGTGAAAACAGATGTTTTGCTATTCGTTTTTATGTGAGAGAATTTCAAGTCCAACAAACTCATAAAGTGCGAGTGTAAAATTTACGAAATTAATACTTGCCCCAACAGTCGTAAGCGGTCGTACTAGAGAGCGTATGTGAAAGACACCACCACACTCATAAATTGGCCCAAAGGATTTCTACCAGAAGATTTCTGTACGCATGTTTACAAGAAAACGAGAAAACTAATGATGGATGCGCACTACCACACAGCAAGAGGGTTTTCAGCAATGGAAAATGAAGGGAGGAAAGCTTTCGCTTTTCCGCAACCTCTCGACCCGCCTAGCACCCTTCTTCTGAGTCACTATAGCAACGACGGAAGTCATGTGCTTGACCACCCTTAACAAAACGCCCCTGCGATAAAATTCATAAATAAATTATTTCCAGCAATCCTTCAAGGATCGCTAATGGAAATTAAGAGATGTTTTCAAGGAATATCCCTATTTACCCGGATTACAGATTACAGCAAGCAGATGGAGTATTAGCCTTTCTTCACAGCCTAGTCTGGTCGGTGAAGGCTACATGGGCCCTCACTCCAGATGGCCAACACTTGAGGACGGGATAGTGGCCAGCATTGGTGTACCCGTGAATAGCTTTCTTCGTGGGGAAAACATCAATAAAGGAGCAAAACACAAGAAGTTTAAATCAAATCAGCACACGTAGGCCTTTCCTAAAGTGGCTAATGTATGCATTCGAACTTGTGAGATACGAGTATACTCCCGGCAGCTTTCGGGACGGGGACGTTGACGCTAATAGAATCAGATAAGGACTAGAGCGGCGTTACATACTCCTATTTGGAAAGTTGAGCTTTCTTTGGCTCAAGCAATGCAATCCTTATCTGGAGCAATATACGCCGTTTCCTAATAGGTTTCCTTTTTATTTCAAGGGAAGCCCCTACTGCTGAGGGCTATCGGTAAAGTTTTAATGATTTATTGCATTACTTTGAAATTTTCGTTGCGTGATAAATTTTGAACCTTGATTTTGTAATTATGTTTTCAGAACACACCTGTCGTAGACTTTAAATTTAAGGGAACGATGTGTGGCATTAAAGCGTTTGGTTTGGGGTCCATTTTCACGTAACAGATGAAAATGGGCAAAATTTTGCATTCGAACGAGAGTTTAAACCCTCCCGGGGGTGATTTTTGGCCAATTGCCGGTGAACGCAACCCCAAAAAGAAATTCTGAGGCCACCACTGTGCTCTGCATTTTTGAAAACGGGGGGAGGAGGTAGTCTCGTTCAAATGCAAAATATTGTCCTATTCGTCCGACTCGCAGACTCTACTATTTAAGAACTGGGCCCTCAGGTAAAAATCCGAGTGCCCCAGAAAAGTGCACGCCAGACGTGCCTTAGTGAATTCAAAAATTATAAAGATGTTACGAAACAAATGTTTTGAATTCGACGTATGTATCTTCTGATGTGAGAACCAAAAGTTCTTGCGGTGGTGGTTCCAGTTGGCAGAATTGCGCTTTCCCATTTTTGCAGAAAATACTAGGAGACTCTGATTTGAAATTTTTAGCTTGACACTAACTACAAACGATTTCCATTTTCTCGATGGTGACACTTGCATGCGAGTAGTCTTTATGTGAACCTTAGTGGAATCCCTCCAATGCTAAGCTGGAATCTTGCGTAGTCCGTGATCCTCTTCCTCAATGTCTCGGAAACTCTGATCTTTCTTTCATATCCTGTAGTCGGGCTTCACGAAGTTGTGCACTCTCTGAAGCTCTAGCTAGATGTAGCAATTCTTTCCTGTCGTCGGAAGTCGTCTTCTACTTCTCTCCTCGGGAGTTTTTTACCTACTACGCTCTTGCTGCATCCTTTTAACCCTTTATTGCACTTGGCCTCATGTTTCCTTGGAGACATTTTGGGTATACGTTTTATGGAAATTTGAATTTATAATTCTCACGGTGTAAAACAATTTACCAGTGTCGATCCTCCATCCCATCGCAAATCGGTTCATTCTACGTTTTGCGATTTCTGTACCTGCATCTGAATATTTCCCAAATCCGAATCCGTTTTCATGCTATTTGGCAATACAAATTCGAGTAATTAACGAACGCTCGTATTCGTATTTTTATTCTATCATATTTATTTGACGGATTTCTGGCAGAGCATTTATGTGTCGATATAAAATGTAAGAAATATAATTTTTTTCTTCTTTCTTTTTATCAGGTATAAATTGTAGTTTAAAATTTATAAACGTTTTGTAGGACAAAAGCAACAACAAGCAAACAATATGAAATTCTTGTGAATTTTATGGAAAGCCATCCGGATTTAGCCAAAGACTACAAACTATCAGCGCAGGCAAAAATATCCACTAAAGGTCTTTGGGAAGGAGTCGGTCAGCTGAATGCTAATGAACCACCGCTAAGGAGTCCTGACGACTGGAAAAAAGTTTGGGCTGATTTTAAATTTAATATAAAAAAAAATACAGCTGAATAAGAAGAGCATCAATGATACTCGAGGGGCGATAAGCATCACTGCAAGCTTTTCCCATTTGGAGGAAGCGGTTATAATGATATTAAATTTACGAGAAGCAGTAGATGGCATTCAAGAGCGAGTATTGCATGGTTGTGATATAACGTTATGCTACTTTACATGAGAGCTACAATGAAAACCAAAAGGTACTAAAAAGAAAATAGCTTGAGCTAATGAAGCTCATAATACTTACGTTGTTAGAAAAACAAATTGCATTAAAGAAGGACCAACTAAATTTACACATCATGTTCACTGGAAAAATAATGCGCGACTGAATCCATTTCAAACTGAATTTCTGCCGAATTTTAAATAACTCTGACAATGTAAAAGAATTGTCAGTTACACCTGACACGATTTAAAATTTTCCATATCATATCGGCTACTACTAAAACGATCAAACGGATTTAGAAATATGAATTCACTTTCTGATCGAATTGTAGTTTCGTATCAGATTCATATTCGAAAAGTATTCAGAAATAAGGCCGCTGAACTAATATACCTGTCCGATAAAAGGTGTTTCGTTTTACGAAAAATGCAATCTAAATATCTCAAACAGAATTTTATTATTTAGAGTTAGTTTCAATAACTGAAATAATAATATAGACACACCATATACATATGTTATAACTTTATTTATGTTAAAAGGAGCACGTAACTGAAATAGGACTTGCCCTTTCGATACGGCTTTCGAAGCCGTGAGTTAGGAGTGACATTTTAATTGGTTTTGTTCGATAGACTTACTTAGTACTTAGTTCAAACGTGGAACCATCTACAGTGTAATTTCAAAAAATTCGTACATTTTAAAATGCTTAGGTACCAATTGTGTGCCAAGCGTAGCGAAATGGTTAAGATACAATAGTAGGTGACCAATTGGAACGCATTACCACTTAAAGATAACAGGTAAGAAATCTTCCATCAGAAGCGACTATTTTGGAGTAGATTCACATTGAAATTTTCCGAAGAAGAAAAGCTCTAAAATGCCTACGAAGCCACCAGCAACACTGGCGAATGCCTCCACCCTCAATAGTGTTCCCCCATTTTCCGACTCACACACTCGCGGCAGATGAAAATTACGACCACAGGCGTTCCGCCACCAGCACAGACATGCAGCAAGGATCATAAAAAAGGACAAGAGGCATAAACTTTCGTTCTGACAGCAACTTTTGCCCAACATAAATAAAAGTTTTGTTCCCAGTTTGAATGACAAGAAATTGGAGGAAAAAAGGATAAAAGAAGGTGGTGCCAACAGTGCGGGTCCCGGAGCTCGAAGTGGCCGAAAATTACTGGAAATCCTTGGACGCTACGCCTCGCCTGGACTGAAAACCGTGTACAGTCCCCGGTGCTGTGAAAATATTCCCGTGGAGGAGTCGCAATCTTTTTCCTCAGCTCCCATCGAGGGGATGCAACATCCGGCTTGTTGGATTCGGTCCGCCTTAACATGGATGACGAAAAGTTCCGCGAGCATTAAGTCCGCGTAGTGTCCTGTGGCCGAGTGCGTGAGTCGAATACAGCGAATAAAGTAGTTTCACTTTTTCCGTGGAAAAGCGCTAAGGCAGGCAGTTGAGCCAGCGGAAATCGGGGCGGCCCCGACCGTGCTCAAATCTGAAAAGTTAAGTTTGTGTGCCCAGGAAAATGTGAATTCGGACCCGGTAGTGATGCCCAAAACGTCCGAGTTGAATGAGTTCGACTTTAGTGGTTCCGAGAATAGCATCGGATCGCGGAATAATTTTCTGAGCCGGGGGATCGGTGGTATATCACAGACCGCAGCAGCTACCATACCTTCGACCACCTCTGGTCCTGGGGGTGGGCCCACTGGAGGTGGTGGTGTTGGGGGTGGGGGCAGTGGGGCGGGCAGCAATGCAAGCAGCAGTAGTGGCCAATCGAAGAAGTATCGCCACCAGAACTTCAGCAAAAATATTTACATCGGGACGAAGAACGCCGAGAAATGGGACTTCACCAGGCAGCGGTTGGCTTTTAAGAACGACGTCGAGTTCGTCACATATCTCCTCAAGCTGGCTGATAATGACACGGAAAGGAGTTCAAGGTAAGGCCCGCAAAGCCAGGCTTAAAGGCAGCTCCTCGGCTCTCGGCAGGGCGGAGGATCGGGATAATGTCAAGGGATAGGCCATAAACTTCCCCTGGCCTCGCACGGCCACGCGTACATTCTCATCTTACTTAGGTGGAAAGTGAAAAATCAGGAAAAGTTCTCTCGCGATGACGATTGTGCCAGCGAGTGCTGGTGCCAGTGATGGAACTTCTTCTCCGATTGTGTGAATGCTACTTCCAGGGAATTTGATTGTGTGGGACAGTTGGCGCACGGAAAATCAAAAAAGTGGAAAAATCAATTAAAAGTAGGAACAATCGTCGGAAATTTTGTTTTGCTCGGGCTCGTACTGTATGAGCGGGTGGCTGCTGTGTGAGTGCTCTGGTTACGTGCTGGAGCCCCGCTCGGGCCATACCATGCCCCCTTGCCACCAATTAGTCCCTTTCCTGCACTGCCCACTTTTCGGGCATCTCCCATGTGCTTCCAGATCCCTTCGAGATGCCATCCGTCACGAAAATTCCTGTCGCAGATAACCAACCTGTTTTCGGTTGCCGCCTCGCCCCGCACGCTCCACCTCGAGCGGCTGCTACCACGTGCTCCTACTTCTCTGGCCATTTAAAGCTCAACCTTAAGCTCGAAATTTTCATGAATTGAAAAGTTCCAAAGTTAAACAATCCTGAAAAAATTAAGGCGATGGAGTCGAAAGTAATCAACAGAAAGTTTCTGGGGGATGGCAGTGCTCCTAATTAGCCATCCGCAAAGGGAAATTGACACAGAGGAGAATATGTGGCCGCCGCGCCGATTCATTTCCAAAATTGTGCAGTAATTGCTTTTTCCGAAAACATTGGCTGAAGAGTTCGTGTCCGGGTTAATTTATTTTTTAATTTTAAAACTTTTCGGAAACTGTTGGAGCTCGATGCGAAGAAGGACAACCAGGAAACATCTGCGTGCGGGGAACATTAACCTTTTGTGTCCTTTCTGGGAACTGGTTGAGGCAATATTTCATGTGCCCACCTTTAAATTAAAAGCAATCCAACCGCCCCGCTGTGCATCCGAGTTGTATAAACTTTTTCGATTCTGGGCAAATATTGCTTTCGTTGCTTCGGAACGCCAGCGTAGTAGGCTGGAAGTTTTTTCTGAAGGTCGATGGGTACCTATGGGCATGAAGTCGCGGATAAGACCATGAGAAATTTTGTAAAGCTATGAATAATTTATTTCATAATATTCCTGGGCCCCAGGGATTCACTGCGTCATGCCTTTGTAATTGATGTTAATATTTCCGAATAGCATGCTCCTCGAAATATGAAAAAAAACAAATTGGGGTAGGACTAGCAAACATCAGCCTGTGCGTCATGCGATAAGTAGTTAGCTGGCTAATTACTGACGAACTCTGTTATTGTTTGATCGGCTACTGTGCTATCTTCGTATGACGCTCTTGCATACGTTGTCCGAACTTTGCATTTTACAATTTAATTTTAAGAATGAAATAAATGGAAAAAGACTTACCATCGTCATCTCGCCGTCTGCCGAATCTGAAACTAAATCCAAGAGCAAATATGCATATTGTCATTTTAAATATTCCTTATCCTCTATTCATATTCGTTATCTTAAACAATTCATTAAATAAATTATCAAAGCTAAATTAATTTCTACTTACTAGTAAAGCAAAGGTACTACTAATTAATAAAATATGTTTTTCAATGGTCTTTCAATAAGGACGCTCGACTTTTAAATGTGAATAAAGCAAATTGAGGTGAGATGTCCGCCGCAGCTATGCTTGTACGTCGTTGATGGTGCGTCTGTTAGAAATCGTGTAACTACTGAACGACTTGACCGATTGACTTAATATTCACACCATATGTTAGTTAGGTTGCAAAAATAGTTTATAGTTAGGTGTGCTTCCAGTAGGTGTCGTTATAATCTAACTTCTATACCAATAGGCCGATTTAGCCCAGATTTATACATTATATTACTATTATTACATTTTGCGAGAAAGCTATAAAGTTAGGTATATTATTTGTATTTTTGTACTTTCTTGAACCGATTAACATGAAATTTTGCAAAATCTCTCGACATCAATCCCACGCCAAAAACTTCTATCTTGAGATTTATAAAAAGCAAGATTTATGTATGTTTGTAATTACAGTGGTCAGGCGCGTACGCAGAAAAAAATTTCGGGAGGGGTTTGCATAAAACAGACGAATGAATGTTCTCAAGCGCTCTTTGCCAGTACCTGGCCGATCCTAGTTTTAGGATGGAGCGAGATCTTAATATGGCGCCCGTTACCATATATAGTGTAGAATTAGACTATCTCATACCTTTTTTTCTCGGGTCGCAAACTTGTTGACTCTGTCATACGGGCCGCAACAATATCCAAGTTTTACAGAGTTGATTTACGAATTAGTGAGATAGATAAATATTTTGACTGTTTTTTTTTATTAATTTTACAAAATAGCTGCTTACTAAAAATGATAACTAAATGGAATTGAGTGTAAATAAAAAGAGCGAGCGTATTTTTGTTGTTGGATTTTTTGTGTCATTACATTAAAGCAAAAATTTACTAGAATTTTAAATTTGGGAGAGGGGGGGCTCAGTTCCTTAACCCTCAACCCCGCACATACGGACTATACGATTTAAGGCTATGCCTCTTTACACCCCACGTGTGTCAATGTGTATGTGTGTCTCCGTGTTCCAAATCTCACTAAATGCATCCCACATCAGCACAAAACAACACATTAAAGGAAAATTTGCCTTTTACAAAATGTCTACTGACTGAATGTTTTACAAAATATCTATGGACTGAAATTTGCCTTTTTGTACCGATGTGCGATATATTTTGCAGTATTCGTCACATGGAGACACAAACACATGCACACACGTGGGGTGCAAATAAGCACTGCTTTAAATTGTATAGTCAGTTTGTACGGCACGAAATCTGTATATGGACCAAACCGAAGACGAGTTCGGTATGTCCGTATGTGCGGAGGCGGCAAATAAACACTGCCTTAAACAAATATGATATATGGTACATAAATAAGTTTAAGGGGTCTATTCTGCGATCCGATTTGCGTGAAAAATATTTCCACGTCACTTTCGCTCAAACTGAAAATATTCACTTCAGGCGAATATGAGAACAGGTTCTACCGACAGTTCCGCATAAGAAAAGGAACATGTGGAACATTCACACTAAACGATGTTAGAATAGTAGAATAGGATATTTGATATGTGAACTATTTTTCACGTGAACGGGATCTCAGAACATCTCCGTATCTTATTTTATCTTACCATGCAAAATATTGAAATAGTGAAAATTATTAAGTGCCTTTGCCGATACTCTGAACTGAATTCTCTAACTACAGAAAGTGGGAACAAAAAGTTATTTCTGCAGAATATGAAATTATCTTAGCCATGAAAGTAAAAACACTAACATATCTGAACCGTTCTCAGCAATCGAGTGAAAAGTTTTACCCAAAAGTCAAAGTCCATAAGTAGATAAACACACACCTCCATTCCTTTCAAATTGAAGTTCACGAAAATAGAGCTCCAAATTTAAACTTTAAAAGCTGAAACTTCATCCCTTCTCACCAGAAAACTTTATAATTTGATGTAATCGAACGAGCCCTCCTACTCACGTTTCCTTTAAATTTTAAAGAAACTTTCAAGTGCAATGACCATACTCCAAACGGAATTTTAAAATCAAATATAGACACAGTCCGCGTGAAATGAGAATTCTTAGAATCGACGAATCGGTTTTTGGAAAAAAGGAATTAAAAATACAACATACGGAGTGGAGCGGAGCAGGTGATGAGTCCTGAGAGCGCTTGAAGCTCTTAAAGCAGCCCTTTCGTTTTATTTCACCTCAATTAACATTTGAAGGCATCGTGAACTTGAAAGACGATTTTCGTGTCGCATCGCGTTTCAAGTTAACACGAAAGAGAATTTCAGTGCGCCAACCGCCAACCCGCCAGACCAAATCGATAGGCAGAAATGTCTTTCTGATTGTTTGTGCACGCAAGGCCGGTCAATGGTAAAGGACGGGAAGTTCATCAATGCCTGTTAGGCTGTTACCGAGCTAATTATTCAGCTTTGGTGATGGCAAAGCATTAAATTTCACTCGGACTGATGATCCTTAGTCATCGTCCCACTTATGATATTGATTTCGAGCTCATTTCTTCTATATGGTAAAATTATTTAGTATTGCAAATATTAAGTGAAACGGCAAAGCAGGGACTGAAAACGATTTTCCACCTTTTAGATTCAAATATCAGCGTTTAGTCGTTTTTAGCTTTTGCACTATACAAAGTAGGTATATGTTAGTATCGGGAAACGTTTAGTCTGTTTCTATGGGTATTTCATTTTCTATTACCTATGCAACAGTCGCAAGTTGCAGTTTAATTGAAGGGTAACGATGAGAGTATGCAGGAATTCGGTAAATAAAAAATGATGAATCATTATGACGAACTGAACAAATTCGAAAAATTCGTGACGCTGGGGTTTTCGGTATCTCTGATTTCAAACATGTTGCCAAATATTGCTAATAAAAAATGGTGGATCCAATATGACTACATTCATCCAAAAGGTTAGGTTCTCTAGGTATTCTATTATAGTCGCGGAAATTTCCTGACTTTGGCAAGTGGCACAATTGCCATTTTTTAAACTGCTTTCTGCCGGGCCTCCTACATATAAATTGTCGACCTCGTGTAACTAGAGGACAAAATTTTCTTCATTTTAAAAATCAGAGAACGAATTATGGCTTCTTTCAACCAATCTCAGTCATGTCTAAGATGTATAATGCTTTCTTTGGGATTCGATTTAAGAGAGACTTTAAAAAAACGTTTACTTTAATATTTGCCTTTAGATTCGTCATTTTAATATATTTTATATTCCTAATTTTTATTATATTATTTTCGATGTCAGAAGATAAAGATGTTTTTGAAGCAGAAGAGAGTCATCTGTTGCTTTAAATTTAGTCAGTTTTTTTTTAAATTCAATCTTTTGAAGCTGTTAATATTTAAATTAACAGGCACAAATAAAAAAATAATTACAGATTTTTTCAAGCGAATTCGGATAACTCCCCAATATGGCAATAAGTGTCCCAGTTACTTGAAATTATTGCTAATGTACTTATCCGTGCTTTACTGTACTGGTAAATTATTTTTTGTGGCTTGATTTTCTTATATCTTACTAATACTATAAATGAGAAAATTTGTGTGTTTGGATTTTTGTTACTCAATCACGCCTAAACGGTTACTTCGATAGATTTCGTTTTTTCACACAAGGTTATATACATTCCAACCAAACACATTTGTTTGTTTGGCTATTTGTTATTTCGATAAAGTGCAAAGTTTCAAAATGACAGCCCAAGATGGCTACTTCTACCGACAAAGTGAAACTTCCCTGAAAATGTTCACTTTGCTCCTATTCTTTGTTATATGTGTAATTTATATCTTTCTGTTGGTGTCCTCCCAAAGCTTTGGCAGGTTTCCATGATTTATCCTATGCATAAAAAAAGCAATTGATCTGACATCCCAAATTGTCTGCCTATTGCTAAACTCTTCGAGGCCATGGTATGCGAAGTGCCTTATTTCCACTGTAAATCTTTCCTGATGCCATTTCAACATGAGTGCGACTACAACTAGTCTTTTGGAATTTACCAATCACTGTACGTCAGCTATTGAATATGGCAAACAAGTCGATTTCCTCGTATTTATTTGGCCGTACTCATTATGTGTGTTTTCGTGGTGCTTTTTTTTTTGACTAGCTAAGAAATACATCAGGTGTCCCACAAGGTAGCCACCTTGGTCCACTTTTATTTATTATTTATGTTTTAAATGTTTCTCTAACGCGACTTTGAGCTTTGTATGTTAAAGCGTTGGTCAAAGGAATTCAATGAGCCGTACATCTCTAGACCTCTATACTGCAGTTTTGTTAGACCAATCCTCGAATATGCTAGCCATGTTTGGTCTCCATTTTATGAGTGCCACATTAAACGCATTGAATCTGTTCAACGTAGGTTTCTACGGTTTGCTCTCAAGAGAACTGTTATAGCTTTTGATTTTGCAAGGCGTTATCAACTCGCCGGAATACCTTGCTGCCTTTAAGATTTCTTTACCAACTCACTTCGTCACTTAGCACACTATCGCTCAAACTATGGTTATTGATTTTCGTATTTCTAGAAGCCAACTAAAAGGTCAACTTTGTTAGTATGCTTGTTATTAATATTATACATTGTAAATAGTAATCAGAACTTTGAGGAAGCTGTAGTCAAAAAATAAACTAAAATTTTTCCTTTTCATATCATAGTTTATGTTTCCTGCATAATAACTATTTACATAAGTACTACTAATTAAGCAATGTAATGAAAAGGTCTGTTAGTGCTCTACATAAGCATAAGACCCCTTCTACAGGAGCGGTTTAACCACCGCCGCGGTTTTGCCACTAACAACGACAATCCTATTTTCGCGGAAGACCACTCTTGAAGACTGCTTCATTTAATTTCATGGATGGATTCTTTTCGAGGGGATGTCAAACCACCCTTGTAGAGAGAACCGTCAGTGCAGCACTGACGGTAAATAAGAATAAAATTATTTTCCACCCATGACGGAAGGAGATTGTACGTAATCGTATACATATGCGTTTAGGACGAGATATTTTGTGTTTTGTCTGTTGCCTATATCTGCGAAACGGCGTCCATTCAATAAATGAGGTGTCATTAGATTCGTCTCAGATTCAGATTTGTGAATGGCTAGATGAAATTTTTGACAAAAGAAACCAAATGACGTACGGTGGTGGTGCTCACGTGACTCTAGTATACCTCCACTTTTGCTGTTGACGTCGGCAAATCGTTCAAGCTCTTTCATTTTCATTCATAGTGCTGTCGCTGTTGTTGCCGAGTTCCATGAGTATCGCTAATATCTCGCAATTCGCGACTCTGTGGGCCGTGAAAACAGAGGGTTTATATGTATGGGATGACTCTAATTGCAATGACCAAATTTTTGTTATTTGAATGCTGAGGTGTTGGGTTATGCAGCGTCCACTTATCCATTATCTTGATGGAAGATAACATCCCACTTAAAAATTAAAAAACACTTGTACGTGAAACGTCTCCCCCATCTACAACTTGGATTTTTCCTTGGGAAAGTGTTTTGTTTTTCTGTCGTACTCGAGAAAACTTAATATCAGTGGAGGGGAAAAATCTATGATAATTCTCAACTGTGCCTAAATGAGTTGTATTTAAAAAAAAATATTTCGCGACAGCTATAACAGGAATTAAATTATTATTTAAAATAAAAACAATATGCTACTATCTTCTAATTGTCAAAATATATTGTCTGTATTATATTTATAAATTTTCTTATTTGTAGCCTACCACCAATATCATCGACGACAAAACCCTTCGCCAACTTCAAACTTGAGCCAAACCTAAGTGCCAAGGATTTCGGGAATAGTCAGTCAGACAATGGTGACTATCAGCACCCACAAAAGAAGCTACCGAAGAGAGTACAATTCCACGATACCCTCAACGGCTACATGAAATCCAAAGAGTTTTCGAATTTTGCCTTGAAACAAAAGAAGCACGATGCGCAGGATAAGTCGATAAGCAGCAGCCTAATCGATGATGACAACGTTCCCGAAGTTCTAGATTGCCGGATCGCTGAGAAGATCAAAAACGAACTTGAACAGAAATCGGCTAATGGCTGTGACAAGTTCGTCGAGGACAGTTTCAGCTCGAACAAAGGTGCCATTTGTTTGAAGAAATCAAAAGATTTCCGGATGTTCGGGCGAAGCGATGAAGAGGAGGAGGATGATGATGAGGAAGATGAAGACGATAATGAAGACGACGAGGGTGACGAGGACGAGGATCCGAACAATAGGAAATTCCGAATTAGGGACAGGTCGCAGAAGAAGCACGATATCCGGAAAGCACCTATCAACGGAAAGCTTAACGAGGATAACGACGACGAGGAATCAAATAGGTTAAAGGGAGATGAGAATGAAGAGGAAGATGAAGAAGACCTTGTGGACAGCACCCGCCTGAATGGGGTTCGAGTCAATCAGACTTGTCGGGAATGTACCCTCTCCCACGAATTCGATCATTGTCCACTGCGAAATGCAGCGGAATTTATTAGGGACTTCATAGACTTGAACGCTTGGCAGCAACAGCAGCCAGTACAGGAACAATCGATGAGGACGCAGAACAATAATCAAACCGACGATGAGGACGATGAGTCCACGCGGAGCTCTGAGACTGCACAGCAGAATCAAAAACTTCCACCGAAGACGATGTCTTATGCCGAGGCATCACTGCCACCACAATTCGAATTTCGTAACGTGTCCCCGGAGCTGTTGGGCGTTTTCGCCAAAATCGACATTCCCAAGTTCACGAGGCTGGGTCCGCTCATTGGAGAGCCTGTCCAAGTTAGCGATATCCCGGATGACTGTAATATGCAAAACATCTTCGAAATCCTCGACGGCACAAAGTCGGAATTCATTTCGACGGAAAATCAAAACGTGTCCAATTGGCTGCGATTCATTCGGCCCGCCTCCAACTACGAGGAGCGAAACACCAACCTCGTCTGCATCGAGCGAAAGGCTTTCTTCGTTACCTGCTCAGAGGTAAAACTTGGCTGTGAACTTCTTTACTGGAGTGACGAGTGCAACTCAGCGTGGCAAAAGAAGCACACGGACAAAATCAGTAAGTTCCACCACCTGCGAGACTTGCAAAAGCCTCCTAATATTCGAGACGCTCTTCCAGATTGCGGGGGCTGCAACATCAAGTTCGAGCACCCGCTCTACTACAGGACGCACTGCTCGGTCTTCCACGATCCCTCGTTCAGTCTGACGATACGGAAGTACCACTGCAAGATATGCGGCGAGGCCGTACTGGGCAAAGAGAACATAATGAAGCACGCGGCGCAGATGCATGACGGTAAGGGCGCCTACCAGTGCCAGTTCTGCAAGAAGTTCTTCCTTCGGCTGAACTACCTGGAAATGCACAGGACCTATGGGTGCAGTGCAAATCCCCAGCGGGCACGGCCGTTATGCGATTTCTGTGGAAGGAAGTTCTGCCAGCCCCAGAAGCTGAAGGTCCACATAAAGCGCATGCACAGTGGTACGTTTCACTTGTAACCTTTGACCGAATCTTTCCTCTGAATTTATAAACAACTAATTTCCTCCAGATATGGCTGAAGTTTTGAGAGATTTTCAGTGCAAGCTTTGTTCAAAACTTTTAGGCTCTAGAGCGGCACTACAAAGACACTCGAAGGAGGTGCACAGCAGAAACTCTGCCGTGGTCAGCTGCCCAAGGTGCCAAAAGCTTTTCCAAAATCGAAGCAATTTGAAAATTCACATGTTGACCCACTCTGGTGTTAGACCTTTCAAGTAAGATTTCCACTTTTGGGACGATAGGGAGATTTTAATTGATTTTTTATGACCTTTTCAGGTGCGCTGAGTCTGAGTGCAGTGCAGCCTTCACCACCAAGCAGTGTCTACAATTCCACTACAAGAAGGTGCACAACTACACGCAGGAGCAGATGCCGAAAATCGAAAGGAGCGTAGCGTATACTTTCGATGCTTATTCTGGAGGAATGAAGGTCGATTTCTTAGGTGAGAAGTTTCTTCTAATCGCATATCTTTTCAATACCCCAAAGAATGGTGAGGACTTACATAGTAAAGCATTTGGGCTGGCAGTATTGGCCGGAAGAGCATGCCTTGATATTTTCTGTTGCTGAAGTTTAGTCAAACCAGTTCATTCATGTCATTGGTATCAGTTTAGAAAACGTTGTAATGAGAAAACTCAACAAGCAATTTCCTATATTCTTCACCTATTTGCTTCCCAAAAATCCCAAAATCCCAGTTTATTTTAGGAAAGGGCTATCAAAACTGTAACATGCCAGTATCGGTTTGTAGAACAATTTAATGAGTACAAGCAGTTAACAAGCTTTAAATTTAACTGGTTAGTAGTAATTCATTCCGCGAAAGAGAGTTACCCAGTCTGCAAGCCATACTTGATATCTAGTGAACTAAACAACTCAAATACGCAACATGGTGCCAGGTGTGGGGTAAAGAAACGGCCTTAATCAATATATATTTTCTAATTTTCTATGAATAAAGTCATGCCTTACAAGCAGAAGCAATTAAACAATTAAACTTGGGTTTTCGGAGTTTTTCTTTCTTTCTAAATCTCCAACTGAACAAAATCTGTAAGCTGATGAAAAATTACTAGTCGGGGTATATTTATTAATGCTTTAAAAATGTTGACGAGTGGGATATTATATAAAACATATTTGAAGACTCTTCCATTGGCACTTGTCAGAAGGACAACTCAGGCTCAGCGAACTCATGTATTTCACAAATTGCCGCGAGTTAACAATACTTAAGCATCTCTCAAGTTACTTTGTACATATAGTTCCTTGAAATCAATACAGAATCGTTATTGGCTGTCTTTTTGATTTACCATATTACTCTGAGCGACACCACGCGCTGTTGTTTAGCCCCTAATTCTAGGTTCGTTTATAGTACCCCGAGCCCCGAGAAAACTGGAATGGCACTAGTAGTTATGGAGATCACATGCTCGTCTCTATTGTATCCTCACCTATTTTAGTTTAGGTCTCCTTCCCCAATTCCGCCTGTTAATTTTACGCTTCCAATAAAAGCTTGGATTAAGATTTTTGAGCGCCAACATTGGCATCCTTGCGCCTTTGGCAGGATTCAGTGGAAGAAGTCATTTCATGTATCCATAGTCCAAGTTGAAATTTTCTAATTAAATTAGTTAAATTTTTCACTATCAATCGAAACGAAACCAAATTTAATATTAGAGGCCCGTCGCGTGTGTGTTTAATTTTAACAACTTTGAACCATTCAGTGAAATACCTTTTTCCTTTTGAAACAATCTTTTTGGAACTTCTGAGCTTCTAAAAGGTCTTCCTCATACCTAAACTGAATTCAGGTTTTTTGGAGGAAAATGTGCCGTTTGAGTGAGAATAGTAAACTTAGCTCAAGGGGTACGCTAAATTCTGGTGTCTGCAACTACTCGACGTTTTTGCAACGAGTCTAAGGGGCAATGGGTAATCCCAATAGACTCAGTATTATTGATATGACAATATGGAGACCACACTTGGCTAGCATATTCTAGAATAGGTCGCACAAATTAAAAGTAGTTGCTTAATAGTAAATTCAGTAACTATTTCGATTTTATTTGTTTTATTTTTTGGCATAATATTCTATTTCTCGAATGACCCAATTCTATTTGTCTTTCAGAGCAAGCCCCACGCAGACGACGAAAAAGTTTAGAAGATCAGAATTCAATTCTGAGCTCTAGTATGCTCGACAGTAAGAGCGAGACAGACTTTTCCGATGACAATATATTCGAAAGTATGAAAAAATCGGGAAAATCTATTAAAGATTTGTGTAGAAATGAAACAAACTTGTCCCTACTTTCAACGAAAATCACGTCAATGTTTGAAAAAGGGGTTGGAAAGAAACGAAAACGAAAATTCCGCGCAAATAGTCCCAAAGAAGGTTTGGAGGAGGAGGAGAGCCAAGATGAACGATTAGAGCAAGCTAGGCGCAAGCAAAATGCTCAGCTGAGTCTTGTTGAATCGTTCTTATCGACGACTGCACAAAGATTGAACCCAAGCATGGATGAGCCAAAAATGCCAGATTCCGAGCTTCCACAAGATACAGACAATAATTTTAGACATGGTTCGAACTCGAAGGACTCATCAAATGCATGCCAAAATTTGGTTGTGAGCAAGGGAAGTAAGAAGTGGATAGGGGACGATGATAGACATCTCAGAGATAGTGCAGAGGATGCAAATAAAATGATCCCCAACAGGGACTTTATCACAAGATTTATGATGAACAACTCCGATCAAAATCCAATCAGCCATGAGGAGGACGAAAACTCATCCTTCCTTGATGTTGTAGACTCAAATAATCCCGGCCCAATTTCACAATTCCAAGAAAGCGCTGAAAATCAGCCTCAGTTGCACATGAATCCTATAACGCACCCCCAATCCTTTATTAGCTCTTTCTACAACAATACGAATCCAAGACTGACCACAGGTAGTGCCACTTCTACTTCAGCTAGCATGCTGGTGGAAGCTGCTTTGAATTCGGTGGGAAACATGATGGAGAATGAAGGAAATGATCTAAAAGTAAGTGAAAAGCTTGGGAAACCCTTAAAATATTTATTTCAAAAATTTTTTTCCTCCCAGTGCCCAAACAGCTCCACGATTGACAGTGATAGCAACATAAACGCGCAAATCGGAGTCGACTCCGGCAGGTTCGGCAGCGGCATTAACAACATCGACAGTCTCGAGAACGAAATAAAAATGATGAAGAACTTAAACAATTTCCCCATGCAAATTCCGCCACTGCCAATGTTCCAAAATTCAAACAACAATCTTAGCTCGTGTAACATATCGCCAGACACATCGACGAACAATCCGAGCAACAATGCAAACAACAACGACATCGACGTAGACTCAGGATCGACCCCTCGAGGTCAACAAATTGCCGACTCAGATGGGTTCTCAAACCATCACCAGACCCCACCTTCACCTCAGGTAATATCACCAGGAAGGGACTACACAATGTTTGGATCGGGTAATGGTGGAAATGGAGGAGCCAACAACATATCATCGTCTTCCCCGCTCCCGTCTATCCAGCAAAGACGAACATACCCCGACCATGAGCTCATCTCCCCGGCGTCCTCGCCAGCCATCCCGAGGTACGATTTTAGCGCGGAGATGTGCCGAAAGAGGGCAGACCAGCAGGATGAACGCGCCCACAATAACTTATCCGCACAAAACCAACTCTCGAGTGACGAGGAGAATAGTATTATTGCACAAAACAGGTACGCTCTGAAGGCATTGAAGGGTTGGAGAAAAGGTTTTAACAGTGAAAATCTCTGCTTCAGCACAAACAGCGGCGAAGAGATGCGCATGAAATTCACGCAGTCTCAGATGGATATGATGTATTCGAAATACGACAACGTCTCCAATCCAGGGATAAAGTACAACAATAATCAAGACCTAGAAGTTTCAGATTTCCGAAGTAATCCGGCTAACAATGACCTCTCAGACCTGCAAGGCTTGGATATGACCTCAAGGGCCAATGCGGGCTCAAACTACCACCACAATTTCCAGCTTCCACCGACCTCAAGCACAAACGTAGGACTAGGCAGGTACCACCATCATATTTATGATATCCTTTCAGAGCGCGAACAGCAGCAGCAGCAACAACAGCAGCAACAGCAGCCGCAGCAGCAGGAGCATGGCAGCCAGCTACCAATGCAGCAGCACCAATCACTGCACAACATTCTACCTGAGCAGATGTCCGATCAGGACCACGATCAAGCGACATCGGTAGATCTCAGCAGAACTGCCAGCTATGTGGTGTCCTCGCCCCCACCAATACCATACGCCCATCCCCATCACGACATGCTGCGAATGGTGTCCCTCGACTTAACCCCCAACACGAACATGGGTGTCGGGAACAATCGATCCTTCCTACCCTCGCAAATTCAGCACAACAGTCGCGATACTTTAGATCACCATCGGCTGCTGTCCACCGCCGAGCAACATCGGCTGCTGGCTGCATCCAACCCGGATCAACATCGTCTTCTCGTCGATCCCACCGCTCATCTCCTGATGGAACAAAACAATCGTCTCCTGGGCTCGGACCAGTCGCGATTGCTCGGTGAATCAGCACAAAACCGACACATGGTGTCGACCAGGGGCTTCGGTGCCTACCATCAGGTTGCGTCCAGCAACTATCATCCATCTGTGAGACCTGTTCTGCCGTCTCCGAATCATCACACTCCAAATCCATCGAACTACCATCCATTCCCTGCATACTATTGAGAATATCCAAAAGAAAAGTAAAAAAACCATTTTTTGCTATTTGTTCTTATTCGTAGTGTCTCATTGTACATGGCTTCTCTGTGCGACTCTCTTTTGCCTTTGCCTGAGAGGGATAACCGGGCTGTTTGACCTCCTCTTATTTCTTATAAAAGCACAACTCTTACTCCACTTTTACTTGAAGGTTTTTAATTATTGAGGCACGTACAAATAAAACAATTGGAAATTTTTCAAAGAAAAGGATTCTTCTGATCGTGTCGAGCAATTCCCCACTGGAAATAACGACAATTCACAACATAATTGCAATCGGCAGGCTCTTCAAATCTCTTTGGTATACAAACCAGAATACAGCCACTTTATTGCATGTACCTGTTTCCAATAAAATGCATTTCAAACAATAAACTGGAAAAAATAGGTGCTCTCTGAGGTTACCGTTATATCTGGGCTTATATAAAAGAAATATCAATTCAAACGAATCAAATGATTTCGTGAAATTTCAATGAATATGAGCATCTCTGGTATATTTTTTTTTTCCTAAATAGCAGAACCTTCATGCACTTATCGATCAAATTGGTTAATAATTTCTTGACTAATCGCTTTCAACGAGTAAATGGTAACTTATCAAAAGAGACATTTCTTTTCTCGGATATTCCACAAGGATCAATCCTCGTCCCACTTTGTTAAGTCTATACATTCAAATAAATGTTTCAATGTACACCGCGAACCACGTAACCATTTGTGATTGACGGGAGGACTTCTACTCCGCTATTCGTTCCGCTATTCATCATATAACGATTTTCGCCTTTCCGCCATGGGCATACCATTTGAAATTTCATAGTGTTTGGATGGATTTCTATCCCAGAAAGTTTTTTCCGGTTATACACTGGATGATGCCACGCAGTTCACAATTAGACAGATTTTTAAGTGACATCTCCATGGTAACATGAGACCAAGTGAAGTGGGGCAGAACGAAGGAATGGATACCTCCCAGTGGAAAATTTAGTCAGGCCTTCCTAGGAAAGTGTGATAGAATCAGTAATTCTTATGGGCGAAAAGCGCAGTTACTTTCCAGTTAATTCAAGGTAAGCTTGGTGGAAGCTATATATTAACCAAATTCAATTTCTTGTTGCGAACTGGCTTTAATTTCAATAGCAAAGAAAATCTCTTGCTCATTCCTGTTTGGGTTATTGTAGCGTGACGTCCGCATAAGCAACCAGGAATGCATAATATTTAATGTACATGGAAATTATATTTACCCAGCTACGAATGGAAGTTTTCTACCATACCTGTTAAGGACCTTCTTACGAGGAGGCGCATGTCCGCAAACAGAAAGTCTTCTATGGAAGGTGGATATGTTATTACATGGAAGGTCTTCCATGGAAGCTCCTACCGCAATTAAAAGGCCTTACATAGGAGGTGGTTTATATAAATTTTAGAAGATATAACAATATTTGTGAATACATTTACACGAAGTTCAGCACACGACTGAAATGTGCATAGCACAAAAATTTCATTCCCTATCACGTTATTTTCATTGTTTTTCTCCTCTCCCTTTCGCTTTTTCCCTATTCTAATAAAAATATTCGGAAGACCAAAGCCCTTCTTACGTCCTTCTAGGGGAAGGTCTTCGCATTTCATTTCATATTTTAATGAAAAAAAACGAGCCTTTTTTGTGAAGCAAACACGAGCCTTTTTTGTGAAGCAAAAACAAATGGTCGAAGGCCTGCAGAAAAAGGACATACTATAGAATGTGTTTTTAGAGGTATATAACATTAAAATTCAATAAAACACATAAATTGGCTTAATTGGAAAGGTAATTTTATGCCATTAGTGTTTCCCGCAATAAAATGATTGTTTCGCGCGTTATGTGGCATGTTGCGCCGTCTTGTGGAAACCAAAGCTCTTCCACATTAACGCCATGCAAGCAGTGTTAAGGCGTAAATTTATTCATGATGAAATGGCAAAACATACAGAGCACAAATCATCTGTTAGCTGTCAAATTGACTGTCACTAGAAATAGTGTTGCCAATTCGAAAAACGAACCTCTAAAAAATACTCTTCATGTAGGGTCACTGGCCAATAGCTTCAAAAGACCTATGATTTTCCATAGAGCGAAAGAAAGCAAATACGTCAGGCTATATTTAGGACAAATTAAAACCCGATGGAACTCAAAATTAATCGTTTTTTTTTTTAATTGGCTTCGATGGGATTTGCCGACAGGCTTTTAATGTGCTGGCAGGGCACGTCCTGAGAATCTGATTTCAAAACTTATGAATTCCTCCTTTTTAGGAAAAATGACATGCCCAAAGCGAGTAAAACTGCCTGGTATAAATTAGTAAATGAGTTTTATAAATGCATAAAGTGATACACAAATCGATTTGTTTTTGTTGATAAAGAATATTAATAATATTAAAAGTAAGGTTAGTTTTTGTTAAATAAGTAATTGTTGTTGTTTTTATTGAGTTTGGTAGGATTTTATTTTCCACAAGATTCCAAATTTTTTATTGAAATATAGTGCTGTTATTAATTTTTTAATTTTGTGTCGATTTTAACTCATTTCACTAGACTGCATACGAAATCAGTGTAGAAGCTTGTTACCAACGTTCAAGTTTCAGAAACTATTTACATTTTCTTTATCCAAATCCACTTCTGTTTGCAAAATAAACTGCCAAAGTAGACGAAGGAGTTATTTTGTCAGGAATTTTGTATAAAGAAAACCGTAGGGAAATAGAAAACCTTCTTGGCCATAATAACCATAATATTCTTCAGAGCGGCCTAGTAGAGATATAACTTATGTACATAGATTTAAGTCCGCTCATAGATTGTCTAGAGAACTAAATAGTAAATAAGAACTATTTATTTTTATTCTTATTTCTTGCTATAATCCTTCGCTTTCTTGTGTACCCACAGAACATCTTACTTAAAATACAGCGCTGTGACGTAATAGCTGAGTGTAAAAAAATACAAACGCTACAGCCAGATTTTTCTAATAATTTTGGTCTCCAGAGGTACATACAAGGTGGGCCAAAAGAAGTCATCCGATGTTGTTTGGCTCTCATTTGTTTTCTAAATGAAAAACTTCGATTCTGTTTTTTGATTGTATTTATCTGAACCTTTAGAATTTTATTGGTCAAGTCGAGAAGATGATATCGGCCAAATGGGCGCCGTTACAATTGATTGCCATACGGGCTCGTTTTATGGCATTTTTCATCACTTCGGCGAGAACTTCGGGCGACAGATTCTCGAACTCGTGTCGAATGTTGTCCTTGAGGGCTTCCAGGGCCTCGGGCTTGTTCACGTAAACACGGGACTTCAAAAAACCCCACAAAAAAAGTCTGGAACGGTTAAATCGGGCGATCTTGCGGGCTAGTGCAAATCGCCAAAACGAGAGATGAGGCGACCCGGTTGTGGCTTGCGCAGTGTGTGCCGTTGCTCCGTCCTGTTGGAACCACATGTCCTCCAGTCCTAATTCGTCCAATTGCGGCAGAAAAACTCGGTTAACATGGCTCTATAGCGCGCACCGTCCACTGTTGTCGTAATAATAAAACGACCCCGTATGGCAATCAATTGTGACGGCGCCCATTTGGCCGATATCATCTTCTCGACTTGACCAATAAAATTCTAAAGGTTCAAATAAACATAATCAAAAAACAGAATCGAAGTTTTTCATTTAGAAAAAAAATGAGAGCCAAACAACATCGGTTGACTTCTTTTGGCCGATCTTGTAGATAGCGACTTTTCAAAATCGGAGAGACTAACCTGTATTACCAACAAAGTGACCCGTGTGGTGAATTGAAGGATATAGAGATCGAAAATAATTCACTTTTAGTCTCTCACTATCTCAGGTAATACCTTACTAAATGCGAAATATCTGAGACTCTAGACTTTCGGTTCGCCGAACGAGGCAATTGTTTCGACTCAGCATGCTCAACATGGCACTAGCGCCGTTTTCCCTGTTCACATATTAACCAAATGTATAATTAAGTCCACTTCGCAAGAACAATAATATAGAAGCAAAATCGGCACCCCCCGACATTTGTTACCGTCACCCTCCCTGGCAAAGGCAAAAGAAATCGATGCAGCGAACTTAAAAACTAACAAGGACGAGATTGTAAAAATAAAATATTTTTATATAATCTTTGCATTATTAAAGGAAAAACTCCAAATCTTTTATAGTGTATACCTAAAGTCGTAAGTGTTACACGTAATTTACACAGCAACACAGAGGTACATTTTTTAAGATTAGCATAACCCAGATGAGCCCAGAGAGTAGACGATGTTGAGAGAAAGTAATTTACTGTAAGCCGTTGCCCGTTACATTCCAGGAACACAAATAGTAAGAGTAATGCTTATATAGAGTAAACAACGTGTAAAAAACTGAAATTGAAATGTGCCAAAAGACCCATTGTAAAGTTTTAAAGTAGAACAACTCAGACAAATTCGATATTCAGGCATTTTATACTAAACAAACAGAGGAAATTTTTAGAGAACTATAAGGAAATTGTAATAAGCAGTAAGTTTGTTTTAACCACAGTAGACGGTAATAGAATGCTTAGAGACTTTCGTTCAGTAGAAGTTCTAGAGTACAGGCCCTTACTAGGAACTTCGATTAGCTTACAAATTTTTACACCCAGTCCAAATAAAAACGTATACAAGTACAAAATTTACGAAATAGAGTTACCCGACGTTAAGGAAAAAATACAAAGATATCAAGGACAGCCAGTGGAGCATTATTAACGTAAAACAATAAAAGTAAAAGTGTTCTATTATCTGTTTAGGTCATGGCACGACACCTTCTCCAGCCGAACGTATGTACGTGGGACTTAGCGCCGCCGGACAAGGAGTATGTTAGTAAACAAACATCGACGACCAATAAATTATTAACAAAATTAGCAGTCAGCATATACATACATATATCTTTAAAAGTATATTCATTTCGAGACTTACGTCAGATTATTGCGCAGTCGAGCGGTATTAAAGGTTTAGACTTAGTGACAAGGAAATGAGATGACTACATTTTTAACGAGGCGAATTACAAAGTAAAAGATAAGAGATTAATGTATAATTTATTTACCATGGAATAAATTTAATCATATAAACTAACAAATTGAGTTGTATTTTGAACCCTTCATTGACCTTAAGCAGGTTATTCTCATACACGTTGCTTATTTTTTTCTCTATTTCTTAGAGACGAAGAGCAACAAGTAAAACGCAAAACAAAACTACGAGTACTACAATTATAAAGTTGTGTCATATTTTGTCCGACCTCATCATTAGCCAAAAACTGGAACTTAGACCTTCCTTACAAACCAAAAGGAGACATGTGGGATTGATCTCCAAAGAAACGGAAACATCTCACGCGCAGGCCATTATAGTCTACATATTGAGTTTCACAAAACTATTTTGCTTGTATTAACTCCTTATGTAAAAGATTTCACAGTGGTAAAAAACCAAATTATTATATATACAAACATGTTAGAACAGTTTGTTTGTCCGACAACGTTTGCGTCATATTAGTAAACGCAGCTGTAACTGACGAAAATGATTTATACCACAAAGCATACAGTATATAGAGAACTCATCTCTAACAAAAATTTGTCCGCCGTGTTTATGAACATTTTGTCTTCGATTGGCTCCCACCGCGTTCATTTTACCAGAAATGAATCCAAGAATTCATCCGACTTCAGAGCTCGGCACCGAGACTACGCTGGCCCGTGATCTGCGGCCTGGCTGCTGTTGTGACTTATCTGTATGCGTTGGAATATTTACATCTGAGCAAGCAGGTGTTTGTGCCCATTGCGCTCGTTCTTAATTGATGAATGCAATTTCGGGTGTGCGGGGCATGAAGGGCAACAGAGAACGACGGGCATAGTCCTGGTCCTGAGGTAGTCCCATTCAAATACAATAAAGTACAATGTTTAAAAATCAACCACAAATATTTTACACTGATCCTGCCAAACTGCGCGTACCATAAGATTCCTCGGACATGCTAACACGCTCCCGAAATATTTATGGCGTGGACTTTTGCATCAGACTTCAGAGCTTTATTGTAGGTAATATTTTCCATTTCTTTTTTAAAACAAAAGTAATATGGTTCCATTCCCGAAATGACCATTTTTAACGATTCGTCTCTTTAAAACACTATTACGAACAAATAAATTAATTCTAAAATAGTTTAAATGATTTAAGTTAACTTTCATAATTATAGCTTTGTGGGGATTATCTTTCCCCTTATCAATCGAGGAGATTCTCCAATAGGAGAATAGTACTGATATAGAAAAAGAAAAGATTCTTCCTGCGAAAGCGAAACATGTAAGACGCCATCTTAAAACTACTAAGCGAGAGAATACATTGTGCTCATACCGACGCGTTTCTTTTATTTAAAACTAGCTTGCCCGGACCTGGCGTTGGCCGGGATACTATTAAATTTGTATTCTTTAATTTTACACCCAATCGGCAGGGGTCAAATTTTCCGAAACTCTCAAAAACTTTCCACTTTCAACACCCATTAATATTTTCATCCCAATTATCGCACACGTGTTTTTCCACACGTTATCTATTTGCTAAAATTATTTCCACACCCCGCCCTTCTTTTCGGGAAAAAATAAACAGTAAGCTACTTCCTCTTTTATATTTTATTCTATTTTACTAAAAAACTATTATTTTTTAAATGTTCATATATTTACGTGATTTATAACATACTACTCTCCAAGGCGCTTCCACTAAGCTCACACACAATACACTGCGTTCAATAATTACCGTGATAAATTTAAATTACGGGTAAAACTGTTCCAATCCCTTGAAGTTCAACTTTTTCAGTCGCTATATTGGATCCGCCATTTTGAATTCCGAAATTTTGAATGCAGATTCGAGATCAGTGACCCCGACAACCCAAAAGTGCCTTTTTCATAAAAATTTCTTGAAGTTGGAAAAGATCCGCCATCTTAAATTTCAGGAATTCAGAAACCTTCGCGGGCGACCGCACAACAGGTCATCAAAGTTTCATCGCAATCAGATGAATGGTTTAGGAATGTATAGAAGACGAACAGACGGACAAACATTCATTTTTATACTATATAACTAGCTTGCCCGGACCCGGCGTTTTCCGGGATACTATTAAATTTGTATTTAATTTTAAAACGCCTCCCTGCTGCACCACCGCCTCTCCTATGTGACCCAGCGTTTCCCTATTTGCGTTTTGCACATGTTTTAGATATTTTCCAACAGAATTATTAAATTTAGTTTTCTTCATTTTACACCACCTCCTTATTGCACCCCCTCTCCTATATCTCCCAGCGGGGTGGGGGTGGTCTCATATTTGGAAATTTGAATAGCAGATTCGAAATCAGTGATCCCGAAAATTCCCTAGTGCGGATTTTCAGGGATATCCCTTGAAGCTTAACTTTTCGGTCGCCATATTGGATGCGACATCATGAATTCCAAAATTTTGAATGCAAGCTCGAGATCTGCGACCCTGAAAACCTCCAATTGCCTTTTTCATAAAAATTCCTTGAAGTTGGAAAATTCGCTTCCTATACAAAACGGAAATTTCGATTTTTTCGATTTTCCGACTTTTCCTTAGGGGTTTCCCGAATCTTTTTTTTAAACCTCCCCTGTATTACCTACAGCGAACAAAACAAAAAAAATTATCGCAATGGGTCAAGCCGTTTTTGAGTTTTAGCGAGACATACAGACAAACATTCATTTTTATATAGATAATAATTGTGAGTGCATACTCGAGCACCACACCTTTTTTATCATAAAACTTATACATACTTGGAATTTGCCACTTTGGTGAATTTGAACCGCGCATTTAAAAAATAATGTCTGCTCTGGTCATAATATCAAGCATGGCATATTCTAGTGACCGCCGCGCCATTTACATGGAGCATTTTCGCCCAACATCTAGAATTTCGAAATTTCAATAGTGGATTTCAAATCAGCGACTCCGAAACGTTCTCCGACTCGTTTTATGGAGATTTTTTTTAAATTGAACCTTTTTGGCCGCGTAATGGATCTGCCTATATGTACTCCATATGTTTATGACGTGCTTTCCCACAAAAAATCAAAGATACAAGCTCACAAAGTAAAAAAACATTTTCGTCTCGTGATCTCCATTCCATAACGCCGGAAAAGACGTAGTTCTAACTTTGCGTCAAAACCCGAAATACAGTAACCTACACAACGGCTAGTAAAGAAGTCAAAACAAAACAAGGCAATTGGCAACATTATATTTAAATTTTGCTTGGGTGATTCCATACTTTTGTTCCCACATGTACCCACATTCTCTCGAGGGAGCGCTCTTGCTGAAAGCACATGCAATGCATAAATGTCAAAAATTTGTAAACAAACGACATGGATAGGTCTTCCTCTTCTCTATTTCAAGTATTTCAACATAATATCGGGAATTACAAGACAAGACGAGACGAGGAAGCGCTAGCTAGCCACATCGAGAAGATAAAGACAAGACGGAAGACACTGAAATCGCTTCAAGAAAAGAGCTGCTCGTTAAAGGGAAAGATTTAAGCGCTCAGACAGCAGCAGTGTCGGCAGATCCTAGAAACGTGAGATTATCAGGCCTCGTGCTGATAACTTATCAGAAAGTCGGATGTAAGTGAGTTCCGAGCAATCTCCAGTCAGTTGTGTTTTAGCGCTGCTATAGTATTATCTGTTACAGCATAAAAAGTTAATTACCCTAGAAAGACAAAAAATGGTTCATCACGATGCGTCCGCAGGTGGTTTTCGCAGAAGCTTCATTGATTTCACCGGTGGATCGCTAGGTAACAGTAGCCCGTTTTTTCCTGAAAACTTTACGAAGTCTTTACTTTACCAGGAGGCGTAGCTCTAGTTTATGTATCTCAACCGCTGGACACAGTTAAAGTGAAACTACAGACATTTCCCCACTTGTACAAAGGAATGGTGAATTGTCTGGTGGAGACCTACAGGAAGGATGGGTTTTTCAGGGGGCTTTACGCAGGGACAATGCCAGCAATTGTAGCAAACGTTGCGGAAAACTCAGTCCTCTTCGCAGCTTATGGGGGATGTCAGAAATTCGTCGCATACGCCCAGGGAAAGGAAGGTACCAAAGACTTGACCGTTCTCGATAACGCCTTCTCAGGCTTTTTGGCTGCATTTTTCTCAACATTCACACTGTGCCCCACCGAGCTGGTCAAATGTCAGCTGCAGGCGCTGCGTGAGGTAAATCCATCGTCGAGGCACGAGTATTTCTGAATTTAATTCAAATTTCTTAAGACAGGGAACACAGGTGCCGGTACCAAAGCGATGATCCACATTACCCCATTCCAGTTGACGAAGCAAATTTACCGCCATGAAGGTATGAAACTCCGCGATTGCAATTTTATTATTTTTAGAAGTCACGCCGATAAGCAGCCCCACGCAGAGAGCCTTATCTCGAATAGCGAAATACCAGAAGCTTTAGTTTCTGCGCCCTCGATGAGTGAGGCTTATCGGGGACTGCGAAATAAGCTCAAAATTTACGTCACTCGTGGGGATTACGCGATAACATGCTGCAGGAATCGTACCTAATAATTCAGATAAATTTTAAACGCAAATCGATCTTGTGGAATAGATAAGCCCCATTAATCTCAGAAGGCATGTGTTCTGCTGTATGTAGATCTGACTCGGTTTAATGAGCGGGCCGAATGGTGGATGTAACTTATCTTCGCAATTAATTTCTAATAGCGTTTCAATTATGGTTATAAATACGCATAACAAATATTGTAGGTACCTACGCAATTCAACTAGCCCCTGGGCTTGAATCTCAAATATGAAATTATTCTTTTGGATGCGCGGCAATTTTAGTCCACTTTGTCTGCAAAAGTTCTTATTGCTGAATTGCAAAGCGCAGTTTTCAAAAGTACACACTGTAATGCTTCTGAGCAGAACAGCACCTGCTTAAATTGAGTTCCTGCAGACCTTCACGACCAAGTTTAGGCCATGGAATTGAGCCATCTGCCTTTACCTTAAATATTTTGCTGAAGGGTGTAGCAAAAGTAACCCACTTGGCTCCTCAGGAGAGATTCCTCGGTGCATTACTCCTTGCCCCAATTTGATAAACTTGCGAGCAAAGAATTTTGTTGTAAGCATTTTTGCTCGCAATTTAGCTGTGTGATACAATAGCCCGTGTTTGCCAAAGTTCAACCACAGGATTCTGTAGCAGGCTAAAAGATCTTTACATCAGTTATTTCGATTAACCCTCTTCTCCTTTTCTTTCCACAGGGATTCCAGGCTTTTTCCGTGGACTAACCTCTACTTTTATGCGAGAAATGCCCGGTTATTTCTTCTTCTTCGGTGGATACGAAGGAACAAGAGAACTGCTCAGAAAGTATGATAACTAAGCTGCTTCACCCAAACCAATTCTTATCTATGCATTCTTACAGTGAAGGTCAATCAAAGGACGATATTGGGCCCCTTAAAACGATGGTAGCTGGAGCAGTGGGAGGTCTTTCTTTGTGGACGATGATCTTCCCCGCCGACGTTATAAAGAGCAGAATACAAGTGAACAAGATTCCACGAGGGATGATATCAGTTGGCCTGGAAATTGCTAGGAAGGAGGGACCACTTGCATTGTATAATGGACTGCTGCCTACAGTGTTCAGAACAATCCCAGCCACAGCGACACTCTTTGTCGTGTACGAATACTCGAAAAAATTAATGGAAAGCTTATTTTGATATCAAACGAGTTTTTATTGTTGGCTAAGTAGCTGCTGTAACTGGCCATAAAGGTGCTTATCTACCAGGCAGTCGTCCGGCAGGCCGGTGCTTATAGGCTGCATGAGCTCAGTGAAGCTTCTGATAACCATTCCACATTTCTACATTCGTTCTAGTCCTAGAGTAATGGCAGTAGATTTCTTTTAAGATAGTCTTGCTTGTCTGCTGCTGTTTCTAGGCTTCTCCAATCAAACCAGGGGACCTGAAAGATTTAAATCGTTTAGAAATGCCTATTTTGAAAAGAGCATTAGAATAAAATTGTTCACTGGGCCTTACGCAGACCGGATCGATTCGATTTTGTTTTTGGAAGCTGAATGCTTGTTTACATATATAAATATTTTTACATTCAATTGAGCTGAGGCAATCAGACAACCAATACGATTCAAATTGTGTCCAGTGGTAGGGCCCTAACACCAGCAGTCCCACTTACCACTAAAACTTTGTGCTGCAACAAACTCAGCTGGTCTAGTTTTAATTGTAAAAGACCGGTAAGTCTGTTGGTGTCCCTGACGTAATTGTTCCAGCCCGCAACGACGATAACTACTGTGGAAATATCTTCCACGTTTTCCTCCAGTAGCAAATCTCTAGACAGTATAATACCGCTGTAATCCTTTGGGCAAGTCGTGCTCAAAGGCAGTGACTGTTTCTGGCTTTTGTTGTAGCTTATAACAACATCAGCCCTTCGGAAGTGCGGTAAGACGTGTTTTAGATGGCATGGGCGGTACAGGTGCTCACAGCTTTCCTTCACTTCGAGGAGTATCCGATCAGTCAAATTTAGGCGATACTTTGGACTTCTTTCCGGGATGTAGTCCACCAGAAGCTTCCCCATCGTCTTCCTCGTTTTATCCTGGAGTTTGTGCCCATTGTATTTGCTTTTCAGGTTTATCCTGATAAATGAGTCCAGCTGGAAAATTTCCCGGGTCACCTTTAGATTTTCTCCGTATGCATGCTTGAAGAATTTCTCGTCCAGTGCCCCGCTCAGCAATTCCTCGTCGTAGTAACCACAGATAGTGAGGTAGTGAAGGCAATTTACAAAGCATTTAGGGTGTCGGATGATCTCATCAACTTTGTCTTTAATCCTAACTAGGATTTTCTCGCAAAGCTCCCGAGCAACAGCGTAAGTCTCACACAAGTTACACTGAGAAATGACCAAAGTAAGCCTCTCCATGTCCTTCAGCCGGCACTGATCAATTTCCTTGTTGAACCTGTCCGCAATAAGCTCGAAGCTTTTTGCGTGGAACAGCTGAATATCAACGCCCATAAGAGCCACATGAAGGCAACCCAGCAGAGAAATCCTTTCAATTTGTGGACAAGTTTTGTCCAGCAACTCAATTAAAAGCGAAGCTTGTGGAACTTTTGTAGAGTAGCGAAGTACCTTCAGGATATTAACGAACGTAATATCTTCCACCGTATCCATTCCAGCCATAAGCCTCCTGTAAATCTTTTCAATGAGTCCAGGATTTCTGATACGCGTCTGTGTTTTGAAAAATCCCATCGACATGACTCCGATTTCCTGCAAGGACAATTCATCGATGCACTGGTCCAGCCTCACCTCGAAGTCAAACATCTCGTAGAGACTCTTTCGGATAACATTGCAGAAAAACATGGTATGCACCATCTCCTGGGGTGAGAGCTTCCTGACTTTTCTTCCAATTTTCCTCAAGCTCTCCCACACGAAGTCAGAAGCCTTTGCGAGGTTCAGCCCGTACCAATAGTCGGACATAAGCAGGAGTTCCTTTGTTGACCATTGTTCCATTTTTTTTATGCAAACCTTATCCAGTGCTGACCATATGTCTACGAAATTCCTTGCGTTTATACCAGGAGTCTCTGGGAACAGACTCAGGTACCTGAGGCATTCTCGCAATTGGTCATCACTGAAGTGCTGGCATTGCGTGATAAACACCTTAACGAACTGGTCGAATCTCTCGTCAGTTATGCATGTCTCGGTGCTCCGGCAGAACGTTGCAATTTTCTTAAAGTCACTGAAAGTATCAGCCGGCGAGTGTGACTCGGAAGGGGACAGGATATTTTCAATTTCTTCTGTTATCGGGTCTTGCTGGAGGGTGAGGTCAAGTCCTTCAAACAGTGTGTACAAATTTGTTTTCTGTAAGACATCGTGTGCGAAGTGATTTTCGTTATCTGGAAATAATTTTGCACTGAAAGGAACACAGGTGTGGAACCGGTTGAACTGTGGCTGACTCTGTACAAGTGCTGGAGGGAATTTGTGGGAAAGCCTTCGTAGATGATGTGTAGCCAGTTTGGTCAGAGTGTGGTGAAGTAAACTACGCGAAATCATTTTTGATTTGTTAAGTAACTGAGGAATTAAAATGTTTGTTTACATCTGATTACACGCGGTGAAAATCAGCTGTTGATAACAAAAAGAACTGTCATGTCACTTTATGTCGCGAGAGCGCCATCTAGCTTTTGTACGCGAGAAAATGCTCAGGCAAAATATCTTCTTGGTTTTGGTCTAAAGCCTATGTGTATCGGCTAATACAACTAGGTCAGGTCAGTTGCAATTTTTAGCAAACCTTTTTCAAAGGAAACAAAACCGTATGGGGCGACGAATCTAAAACCGTTACAACTCGCCAAACAATAAACCTAAAGTGGCCACGTCTTTTATCTATTGCATTCAAGAGGGAATTTTCACGATTATCATGAAACAAGCGCGGGGTGTAGATAGATAGATACTGCTCTACCGTCCGGTCAATGACCAAATGTTCACCATTCGTTCAATAACCGGGTACCCAGGTAATCACGTATAGTGTGTCAGGTAGTAAAGTTATTAGTAGACTGCGTGCATGTGAAATAACTATAGTAATAGGGAGACCGTATGGTTCTCGAACATTCTGGTATTTGGGATGCCCTGCCGCTTCACCCCGAACAATAGAAGAAAGGACTCAAGGCAGGCCCCCATAGAATCCGGCAATGACAAACGCAGCGTCGCGAGCTTGAGAGCTTAAAGCATTTTGAGTCCGGGTCTCTCTCTCACGCCGCACAGTGGGGCGAATGGCCTGTTTCGCTGGCCAAAAGTCGAAAAATTGAGTTAGCGCTCTGAAACTTGGTATTATATGGTTTTCGAGGGCGCTGATTACGAATCTGAAATCGGATGTAGAAAATTCAAAATGGCGGAAAATTTAAGTCACTTCCGGTCCGCCATGTTGAATTTTACAAATCCGATTTCAGATTCGTAACCAGCGACCCCGCAAACCATACAATACCGACTTTCAAAACGATTCATCAATTTGTCGATTTTCATCCCACTGTGCTGCGGCGCGCGTGAAATTATGCAGCGCGTCACTCTAACAGCTGTAACTTTTTTTCGTGAAAAAACGTGAGCTAGTTATTTGGCATACAAAAACTAGACACTTCATCGAACATTCTCTTGAAAGAATCAAAACGAAACTTTGTGAAGCAAAAAAGGTAGCTCCAATTGAATTAAGAAAAAAAGTTCATTTATGGGAAGTGCAGTGTCATACTTAATAATAATGGGACTAAAGGGAGTAAACAAATATAAGTTGCAGCGAAAATTCAATCATATATTATTATTGTACATACCTTCGGGATCAATATCCATTTTCAAACACTCAAATCGGACACTTTGGTAACAAAATATTAACGTTCAAAGTTTACGTATTATAAACGTTGCCTGAGCGTCACACGTGCACGTGGTCAAGTGCTAACTTTGAAATGACGCAGAGGGTCAGGTATACAACCCATCGACCCATCTCTTACGGATTTATATGCCCCAAAGTCCCCTCTATCAAACTATGATGAAAAAAAAATAAAATTGAAACCTTCGATTTTCGACTTTTGGCCAGCGAAACAGGCCATTCGCCCCACTGTGCGCCGGATTGTCGCAACGAAATAAATATCTCTCTCTAAAATTTAGAGGAACCTTCTATATTACAAGTCAAATTACCTCAATACTTTAATAAAGTATCTTTAGTGTGTATGAACCCGGTATTCATACATAACAAATGTAGTGGGTACCCGAGCGCCTGGTTATTGAAACGAGGGAGGTATCAAGTTTGATAGTTAATAACTGTTGTTAAATAATTAATTATAAAAAAATTTGACGAAATTGGGTATCAAACTACTTCAATTTTGGGGATCCGGACGGTCTTAAAAATTTGAGAAAAAGTTAATAAATTCTACCTGTGAAACTGAAATGGATACCCAGGTACCTGGTCATTGACCGGACGGTTAAGCCGACGATTTGATATATTAATGAAAATGAACTGACTGAAACAATCTTCAGAGCTTTTTTTACTATTACTAGCGAAAATCGTTAAAATTTTAGAGATTAGAACCATTTACAGCACCCTATGCAAGTGCAAGGGAAAACTTCGGTACTTCAAGGGATTGCATTTTTAAGACTTGAAAAGAATATTTTAAAATTTCTTAATTGTTCCTTTCATTTGGTTCAACAATTTCCTATTGGCGCGTATCCGGCTTCCGCACTTCCGACCTTTTTAGTTGCTGCGGGGGGTTTATAATTGTTTTCTTCTATACAAGTACAGAGATGTTATCTGAAAACGATAATTTGTCGCGTCGAAATGCGCCAACTCAGAAGACAACATGTCGTTAAAAATGTCGCTCATCGACGTGTCAAGTATCCAAATACAAAGCTGCGCTCGCAGCACTACGAAATCCAATCACCCGCTCGAAAATTGTCCTGGAATGTAAGAGACGACTGCAGTCGGTAGCTCGCTACAATGAAGTGTCTCTTATATGGGTTCCTAGTCATCAAGGCATCGAGGGTAACGAAAACTCTGATAGCCCAGCAAAGGAAGGCGCGAAATGCAGCCCCTTTAGACCGGAACCACAGATTGGCGTGAATTCTGCAATAGTGAAAGACTGGATAACTCGACACATGGAGAAAATCCATGCGCAGAGATGGTCCATGTTACAAACCTGCAGACACACCAAACTCTTTATAGGTCGTCCCGATAAGTGCACTGCAGAAACTCTCCTGAAATTAAACAGGAGAGAATGCAGGAATCTTGTAGGGATTGTAACAGGGCATAGTACATGTGGCAAACATCTACATACCCTGGGAATCGTCAGTGATCCTACATGCGCGTCGTGCGGGGAGGATGAGGACAGCGTAGAACACTTTTTCTGCGAGTGTCCCGCGTTCTCCCAAGCGCGGCGCGCTGTATTCGGCGCTGACGTATTGAGGATGGAAGAGATCTGTCCTCGACCCCTAGCCGAGGTTCTTCGGTTCATCAGAGCAACGAAGAAGTTCGGTTAGGGTGGGGGCAGAGTACAATGGACTATTCGTCTGAGTGCTCGGGGCTTCGCTCCCCCCTTTCTTACAATTACAATTACATTACATCCAAATACATGAGCTGGGCCCAGCTCTCTATTTATGTACATATTCCAAAACTTTCGTCTTTATTGCTGCCATGCTACTGTTTGGAATCTATATTGCTTTTGAGCAAATCCGAATTTCTGTTCTCAATTTTGTATGTCTACTATGAAGAAATTTGTTTCTACATCTTACTTAATGCTATAAGTCGATAATTGTTATGATCCGGTTTTTTTCCATATTTATATATTGGTGGTTGCGACCGAGTATCTAAGAAAAAGGCGTGGAGAAAGCTCTCCCGACTGGGAAAAAAAGATGAGAAATGCAGGCAATCTTCGATGGAAAAATGAATCTTCCAAATTCAAGTATTGATCATGAAGGATTACTAGGTGAGAGAAAATCAAAGGCAGGCTTCTTTAAAAACACAGTTTTTTATTTATTCTTTACACACATAAAACGCTTTGGTTATTGCTGTATCTCACTTATTTCTCAGAACATACTTATAGACATTTCCTTTACTTAAGTGCTACTCAACTAACCTCTAGATAAATTTAAAATTAGAGGGGGCTCGTCCGAGCCCCAAGCAATATGAGACTTTTGCTATATAAAAGTTTACATAAAAATAAATAATTGTACAATACTCCTAAAAGTAAAAGCAAGCAACTACCAGGATTTCTGGATGCGGAAAGCAATCGAACAGAAAACAGTAAAACTAAGGCTCTGAACGCAATAAATTAAAATTTACAACAATTTTCGCCCGATGTCCTCGGTAGATTGACTTACTCCGTTTCTAGGCTGAAAATAACTCAACGAACAAAGTCATAACATCACAATTGAACGTAACTACAAGAGAAAAGTTATTTTTTGGAGGTGAGAGCGAAATTTATCGTGAAAAACTGTCGTGGAAATATCTCAAACTCTAAATCGAAAGGTTTTTTTTTTTTTGAATATTTGGTTAAAAGCTTGTCATAACTGCTGTAGTGTCCAAAATTCCATTTCAAATGCAACTAACTACGCGATAAGCCACACTTTGGTATCGAAGGACCCTTTGCATGTACATTTCGTCTCGTTCCTTCTCTGTATGAATACATTTTTAGTTACAAGCTAATTAACAACTAGAACGTCTGAATATTTTAAGTTTTAAACGCTTTACGCTTCACAACTTTACAACGATTTACTTTCGTATGATAATGCACAGGGAGGGGCATCAAGTTTACTTCTACCCACAATAGTTCTATAAGTTAAGTCTTTTTAAATATTACCGTCTATCACTACGCGGCTACATGCTTTGTCAGTTTGAAAACAAATTAAGTACAGTTCTCTTAAGTGGACTACAGTCTAAGGCACTAAGAACTAATTTTGATTACGGTAAGGCATTTGGTTTCACCTTTTAAAAACCCTCTGGGTTTCTTTAAAATTTCTTAAGAGCTAAGTTTTGTTTTATTTTGGTTTTATAAGTTATCTTATGTATTTGCTTTGTGCTCACAAACTACTTTAGGATTAAGGGGATTTTTTCCAGTTGTTGAGTGTTGTGTGATTTTGACAATGTGGAGGGGATAATGTACACCAATTAATCGGTCGCGTATTAAAGCTTCGACGCGGTGCTGCATGAATTCCTTGACTATGTATATTTTCTTACGAAGTTTTGAAATGTGTAGTGAATACCAAAAATAAATGAAATCATAAATATAATTTTTTGAAATTCTTGAAATTTTCATTGTTAACCGGCCCATAAAAGTAGAATAACCCCTTAACTGGTTCCGATATTTTTGGCTATTCCACCAATGTGGAATTTTAGAAGTTATAAGCATATCCACCGGTGTAAAGCTCAGGCACAAAAAAAACCCTTAACCGTGAGCCGACGCTAATCCAAGGGTCTTGTTGCAAGGCCAAGGGTTGTAAAGATGCGATTTGCTCGGTTAGATTACGTTTGTGAACAAATAAAAACTTGCTGATTGCCTTATTAAACACTATGCAAAAGCAAGATTAATGCAACCATGCATTTGTGAATGGCAAACTACCGATATATAAGTTCAATTTTCAAAAATGTTTAAAAGTATCGTAAATAAAAATTCGATTGCAAAATGTTAAACGCGTTTTTCTCAAAATGACATTTTTGCAATGCGGTACCCTAGATTGCGCTCCACCCAAAAAAATCTTTTTGCATATTCTACAAAAATAAGTTCCTTAGTAATCCAACCTTTTAGCCAAAACATTTAAATGCTTTCCATGCAATATTGCATTTCGGTAAAAACACGAAAATCAGACAGGGAGCATAGTTATAGTGTTTTATTCCCCCACGGAATTATTTTCAAAAAACCTACAACTCACAGAGCTTTGAAATTCCTTGTAACCCTAAAACAATTCAGACATTGTGGTGGTCAATGCCCCTCATCATCACCTTACGTCTCACAATCCCAGAACTTGATTCTCGTTGGACGCTTGTGTTGAATTTAAATACAATGTAAGCATATTTTTAAAACTATTTCAAGTATTCACCTACAGACAACTAATTTGATCTATGCAGACCTACGGCAGCGTTGCGCTTTAGAGACGAAAGATATTCGCCGAATTGCGTTTTAGACAAAGCTGCAGAATTCTGCAAATTTACCTTTCTTCTGGGACGCTATTACGAAATTCGATTCGAATCATATCATCACCTGTTATAGCTGATTTGCAAAAAAATTTTAAAGGAGAAATTTGACTTGATTCAGCCATAGAAGGTGAAACGATACGATGCACATCAAATCGGAATATGACCCTGGGATATACATACGTTGTTTATTCCACTTGTATGGGGTATGGGATTAGTGCTTTTCGTTAAACAAATGCATTAATTTTCTTCGTAATGAGATAGGGTATGTGCCTTCCTACAGAACACAATTTTCTAAATCAATATGTACCACATCCATTAGTTGAATTTCATGCAAACAACTTGGACTCGTTTGAAATCAAATATGATATAGACTACCTCAATTGAAGAATTATGATTCGAACAAATCGAATTACACAGATACCGAATAGACACAATAGCGCTGGACATTTTAGTGAAATACAATAAACCCTGACTTGTCTTAACGGTGCTTCTATATCAAGCTTCTCAACAGCTGAACAATATTATATAACATAAAAGCCGAATGAATTAAAATTTGTGATTTTAATAAAAACCATTTGGCTAAAGTTCACACAGAAATTCACAAATGTTGAAATTACAAAAAAACTACTTAGCATAAATAAAACATTCATTGTCCCGTTAAATTACGATTAGCTTAGAGCAAAACAAAACAATACAACAAATAATCTCCATCAAAATCGCAAAGTCGTCTGAGGCACATCGCGGTATATCTCTTGACTATGTTACAATGGTAGGCACAATGCAAACACGCTAAACGCTATAAACATTCTAAATGTTTACTAAAAACGAAAAAAAATCAAACGAAACAGTAAATTGCTGAAGATACAAATATTCGTTGTGGATCCTCTTAAAGATCAAAAACGTCCTGCAGCTTTCCCTGTTCACGGCGTTACGGGATTGTTTAAACTTCTCAAAAATATTAGCAAACTTGGCGACTTTTGTGTGGGAGCAAGGAGTTCCTGGTACGGCCGGCTCCCACGGGGCTTATTTACTTACGCAGTGGATCCCTGCCAGTTTAAGTAAATAATTGACTAGAGATGGTATCGGTTTCGTTGCAAAAAAATTATAGAATCACTCCGGCGGCTGCTGCGCTAACTGTTTACTTCTCGACACCCAGCAGCTTGGCCGCCTCGTCAGCTGAAGAGAGGAGCTTGTTGAGAATGCCCTGATCGCTGATGCCCAGCAGATTTCCGATGAGATCGGAGTTGTTGTCTTCACCATTCCCTTCAGATTTCACGAAAGGGTGCATAGCAATGATGTCTTTGTGGTCACCGCCCAAGTGACTCTTCCTTAACGCTTCGGCTTTGCTTAGGATCTCCTGAATCTTGTGGCTGCGGTATGAGCTGCTCAGGACCATGCTGGACGGCTGTTCGTCGTCGGACATGTCTGAGCCACTGTTTGTTGCATTTGACTGGCTGTTGTGGTGACTACCGCTGTGCTTCTTCATGTGACGAAGCATGCTGTGCTTCAGAGTAAATTTTCTGAGGCAGATATCGCACTGAAATGGCCGCTCCCCGGAGTGTGTGCGCATGTGCCGCCGGAGATCTTCCGTGGACCAAAATCGGCGCACGCAGAAGGCGCAAATAACCTTCCGATTGGCGTAGTCCGGGTACTTCCCACGACCGTCATTCCGATCATCGTCATCAGCCATTTGGACATGGTTGTAGTCGGCTTCAGCGTCGATGGCGCCCTTGGCAAGGAGTAAGGCAAATTCTTGAGCGTGGTGGAGCTTAATGTGATCCAAGCAATGGATCCTCTCAGAAAAGGAGCCGTCGCAGAGGTGGCACTTGAACGGCAAATCTGAGGAGGAGATCATGGGCTCTGGCTTGATGTTGGGTACGTTGAGGTTCACATTTAGGGAATTCGCCTGTTTGGTTTCAGCTTCCTCAACTGTCTTTGGAGTAGGAACAGGGTCTGGAATGTCTTCAATAGGAACGTAAAGGGACACTGCTGATTCCACGTTTCCGTGCTTCCTCAGCAAGTGTCGGTCACAGTTGCTCTTTGTCGTGAAAAGGAGTGGACAGTGGGAGCACTTAAACGGTTTTTGACCAGTGTGAGTTAAGATATGCCGTCTCAAGGAGCTGGACCAGGGGAACATCCGCTGGCAGTACGGGCAAGAAACTCGATTGGGTGCCAAGCTGTATGCGGACTTTTTTTTCTGATCTTGCCCTATCGTGCTCTGGGTCTCCTCTGTGCCAGAGTTGTTACTTTCGGAAGCGCTACCAGAAGCTACCAGCCCCTCCTCGTCACTTTGCTCCATTTGATTGGGCAAGTCGCTCGGCCGGAAGTAATTGTTGAAGGACATCGAGTTAGTGGCGTTGTCAACCAGTTTTGAGACTGAGGCAAGGTCTGAGGACTCATCCTTGAAAGGAGAGCTAGCCACTTCTTTTAGATATTTGCCCACCGACTCCGCACGGGCTATCATATTGCTGGCAAGCTTCAGACCAAAGTCCTTTGTCTCCCGATCTTCAGAGCACTTTGAAGATGGGGATTGTTTGACTGAATTTCCACTGGCTCTAATTGCCTGTTCCAGGATGGAGTCAGCCACCTTTTTGGCAGCTGAGTTCTCCTGGGCGACTTCAGTGCTTCTGGATAAGTCCTCAGGTTTCGATTCATCCTCAAGCTCCTCGGCCTCGGCTTCAGCCTCAGCCTCAGCTTCATCGTCCTCGTCTATTACCAGCTTTGGATCATCGTCTTCCACATTGGAATGGGCATTGCTGGGTTGGTTGTTTGTACTGTTAAAAACCCCACCATTTCCGTGGCTACTGCTACTGCCTTGAGAGAGCGTCTGCTGCAGAATATCTGTATCCTTTCTGGTTTTCAACTGCTGGGCAAGGATGGCGTACTTGACTTGATCCGATATTGCACTGAAGTGAGTTGTTGGAATACTGGGGACCGAGGAGGGTAGGGTGCTTGATGAGATCTGTGGCATCGCTGTCGAGTTTGTGCCTCGTCGCATGATATGGTGCCCGCTCCTCTGCCTCTGCGCCCAATACTGGGGGTGTTGCTGCTTAATGTGGCGCTCCATGTTCGATCGCAAAGTGAATCTGGCAGAGCAGTGCTCGCAGGCGAAAGGACGTTCAGTCCTGTACCGTCTCTGCTTCTGCTTTGGCATTAGCACCCCATTTTTGATCACCATCTTCACAGGGCCCGTATTATGGCTAGGCGGAACTAAAGTTGGTTGCTGTGGAGGGGGCTGGCCTAAGTGCGGGTGGCGAGGGATGTTGATTTGCGGAGACGTCGGTGCCAATGTCTTTTGTAACAATTGCGCACTGGCAGGACCGCCCTTCAGCAGGGAATTGTCGATGGTGCTGGCCGGGACTTGTTGACTGTGGGGTGATGGCTGGCATTGACTGGGAACGGCTGCTGGACTCGACTGTGGAGCCCTATGGTCCCCGTTGCTGTTGAACATTGAATTCATAAGCAAGTTAGGGTTGAATTTATTGAGATCATTAATATTGCTTGGCATCAGACCATTAGGCAGAAAAAATGGGTGCAAGGGAGAGAACATAAAGTTCCGGTAGAGCTGCGATAGCTGGAAGTACTGGGACGGGTCCATCTTGGGTAAGGCGTCGTTGATAAATTGCTGCTGAGCGAGCAATATTTGGTTGTTCTTCTCTATCGTGGACATATCGACCTTGGGTGCTTCTGTGGGAGTCTCAGGCTCTACTTTCTCCTCAGAGGGAGGATTAGGTTTCGACTTCTTACTCAGATCAAGTACATCCATGCTGAGGTCTATAGGTCGGTTAGAGTCGTTGTTCTCCTCAGGCTCAGCCGATCTTTTTTCAGCATCTTCGTAGCTCTTATAATTTTTGTCTATCAATTTCTCTAGGCTCTTTACCTGTATTTTGAGAGGCTTCTCAGACTGCAGCATCTCTTTTAAGTGGGACAGAGGTGTTGACCTATCCTTAGGCATACTCTGCTCGTCGTCTTGGTCGAATTCAGGCGACGAGAATAAATGCATCTTTTTGATGGGATCTTCGCAGCTAGAATCCTCCGATGGATGGTAGATAATGGCACGTTTCACCTCCTCCCTGGTAGTTTTGGCGTGTCTATTTCTCAAATGCCTTTCACAGTTTGCTTTCGTTGTAAAGGCGTAATTGCAGACGGCACATTCGTACGGTCTGTCGCCATTGTGGGTGCGCATGTGACGAATGAGAGCGGCTTTGTCATGAATTGAGTATGGGCACATGTTGCAACGGTATGGTCCAGCCCCAGCTGCACTCAAATGGATGCGATTGTGCCCCTTCAGAGCTCGCAAATTGGGGAACACCGCTGAGCAAAGTTTGCAAGGGAATTCCCCGCGCAGTTTCATTTTCCGAAACTCAGAGGTAAAGGCGTCTTGAGCCTCTTCCTCGTCCTTCCCGTAGCCGTGTTCACTACTTGGAGCATTCACATAGTTTTCAAAATTTCTTATGAAACTGCTGGGTGTAGACGTTACATTGAGCATAGACTGTATGTCGGCCAAATCCCTTGACTCTTGCTGCTTGTAGGTGAGTTGGGGAGACTTTTCCAAGTCGGTTTTTACGTCAGATTTCTCAGAAGTTCGCGGAGATGACATTGAACTGGCCAAACTCATAGCAGACTTGTTCTGAAGGTCTAAGTGAGCAAAAAATTCATCACGTCGATTCTCCTCGTCGGAGCTTTCGCTTGTGGCACGTTTTCGCATCGAGTAGTCCTGGGGAGATTCCCCACAGTCCTTAATGTGGATATCTACAGCGCTGGAACATGGGAAAGCGCGATAGCATTTCGGGCACTCGAACTTCTGGCTAGTGATCGGTGTTCGCATAGTTTGCTCGCACAAGGACTTCGCTATTAGTGGGAACTTTTCACTAGAAAAGTCCACAAAGTCGATGTCCCTAAAGCCCTGCGTAATGTTCATCTTGTTCGCGCATCTGTGCCCACTCAGCGCCCTCGGTGTCTTAAAGACGATCTCGCACTGCCTGCACTTGGGCGGAATGCCTGGATGCTCGCGATCCATGTGGCCACTTAGGGCGAGCATACTAATGAAATCGCTCCGGTTGCACATTGGACAGCAGTACTTGTGGCTGGTCTGGTGCTCCGTCTCGTTCTCATTGATTATGTTGTTATTTATCGTCTTGATGCGCCTCTTTATTATTCCGTTGTCATCGTCCGTGCTCTTTCTCTTGTAGTTGTTGTTGTTGTTATTATTATTGTTATTATTTGAGCTGCTGGCGTTTGAGTCCGTTGAGCAACCGTCGCTTTCATAACTTTCGCCATCACCACCACCGCCGCTGCTACCGCTGCTGGGGCCACAGTTGCTGCTACTGCTGCTGCCACTACTCCCACCCCCACTACCGCCCCCGCCACCACCACTGCCAGCACTGCCGCCACCTGAACCAGTGGTGCGTTGCTGCTGGTGCTGCTTATGGGTACGCATGTGACGATGCATGTTTCCATTCGTCGTGAACGTCAGGTGACAATATTTGCAGTTGAACGGGCGCTCCCCTGTATGGACCAGTACATGTCGGTCCAGCGATGACGCTGACGATAGGACCTGAGATAAAAAAAAAAGTTTGATTTTTTAATTGCTGAGAACTGATGAGGTAAAAATATCTCATTTGTCAAACGAACAAAATTTAGATAATTAATAAAGCGGAGATGAATAGATATATCTCAGAGAATTTTCGCAGGTGGTTCTGTTAGGGACAATATTGTTTTATGATTTTTTTTTTTGCCAAAAATTTAATTCTACTGAAAGGGGAAAAGAGAACCGTCGACATTTCCAAATAATATTGGGTATTCTTAGCTAAAATATAACTTAAGGGTTATCATCAGTCTGAACCCTTTATTTTTTATCAGTGCAGCCCTAATTTAGAAATAAGCATATTTATAGCTATTTAAAATAGTCCGAGCGATTCTTTCAAGTGGCAGAGGATCCCAAAACATTATTTATGCAATTTCAAAATCGACTTGCGATGGTTTAATTGAAATGGAATATTCGACTTCCAAAGTTGGATGAGTCGACCGGCCAAGTCGATATTTCAGCTTTTGTCGACCATTGACTAAATTAATTATTTTAGCTCAAACTTTTCTATTTAAAATAACACAAGCTAACATTTTCCGAATATAAGTCAATATTTTTAAAGTATTTATAAAAGTTGGCACTTAGAAAGTAACATTACAAAATAAGTTAATTTTTGGCTTTACTTCACGAGCTAGTTCAATAAATTTCAAAATTAATTCAGTTTGTCCTGAGGCAAAGCAGATAAAGAAATATGCGTACATAGATAGACAAATAGAACTCTTACCTTTAAGCAAATGCGGCACGTGAAATTCTCAGAGTCCCCCGAGGAATAGTTGTGACATCGAATGTGATTTGTAAATTCATGAGGTGTAGCTGAGACAGCCTCACAAATGGGGCAGATATACTTCATGTCCTCTCGGTCGCGTTCTGAACCACATTCTAGACTAGAGTTTAAATGATGGCTGCTGGAATCGACAAAGCCCGACTCATTATTTGTCGATTGCGTTGTGTCGTTGCCAGTCTTCGATGACGAGTACGCTACACTGTTGTTGTTGTTGTTATTTCTGCTCAGGCTATTGTTGTTTCTATTTGGCGTGCTAATTCGAAATTTTTTACGCAACGAATGGGGATTCTCGCTGGGTTCGATTTCGACATGCCTCTCGCAGTTGATCCGATTGGCGTAGTCGTCGTTGTCTGATTCGTACGTCTCCGAATCATTGTTCACTGAGTCTGTTTTCGCTGGCGACATAGTGGCTGACTCGTTGTTCCTCGTTGACTTCTTTGGGGTCCTTCCGAGGTCCATCGGTTCTAGCGATGACTCGGATGTCGATGATGCACGTCTCTCCATCTTTTGTTCCAGTTTGATTTGTGCATTGCTCGCCTTAATCATTTTTTCCGAAAAGCTCAAGTGCCGCGCACTTCTCGTTCGCCGTTATCTGTAAGAGGAATGTGCAGAAAAGAAATAATTAGAGCCAGCCTTGAGCATTAAATTACACATTTTCAATAGCTTGTCGGATTAATAAGCGAAAACAACGGAACTACAAGTGTGTGAGGCTTATCTGATAAATGTATGACGAAGACATTATCACCTCTAGTTGCCCGCAAGGCCGCTGAGGTGGGAGGGGTAGCAATTTTGCTGCAAAGCGAAAAGAACGCAGCAATCTTTTGACATCATTTTCGAGGGGTCGTCATGTTACGACATTATTCGCGAGAGCTTGCATCGGCGGTAAATTCTTTTGTCCGATAAAATGGGATCGAATTCACTTGCGAATTGATTTGCTGGCGAAAGTATTTTACGTCGCAGAGGGCACTGAACTCTGGAGCTTTTTCCTTTCCCCAAAAATAGCTTCTTCTGCGCAATGCATTTCATAGAAGATGATCTGAATTTCCTGGAATTCGTAAATACATGAAGACAAAAAAAAAATCGTCAGACTTCTCCGACGCTGTGTGCAAGGGAAAAGTGCCGAATAAACAAAAGACCGGCAATGGGACTCCGGTTTCATTTTCAAAAAAGCAAAATCGGCGAACTCAGTCGCATAAACGTTTCAAGCACCTTGAAGTTAGGCAACTTCTTAACAATCGACACCAAATCTTCAATATTGCGAGCAGATAAAAGGATGCCGTGATAAGACCGTTTCTCGCTGATTCATTCATCAAAGGGGCCGAGATAAAACAGAGAGTCGTTTATTGCAGCAGCGGCAATTAAGAAATGAAAACTTTTGGTGGAGACCACTAATTACGGGTAAACAGGTGTACGGCGATAAGACACCTTCTGCCGCTCTTAGATTTCATCTTAAGGTGACAGTTTCTGTTATCTTCAGCGTTTTGGCGATTAGAGTCTATGAGGCCGCGATAAGTGTGCGTTTCTTGCCATTTGGTATGTTGATCTTACGGCGAATATCAGTTCAAAGATAAAATTCGATCTCAATTGGCAAACAGCTCCGAGATTGAGGAAATTAGTGCTCCGCTCATTGCACGTGATAACGTCTATTATCAGGTAGGTGATGTGTTGTGCTTTGATGAAATGCTTTGGGATTGGCTTGAGGAAATTGCGAAGCTAAAAGTTGCTTTAGTGATTAATGCGGCATTTGGGAATTTGTCGTTATTTTAAATAAGAAATGTAAACAGCCTGATAATTTCGAATAAGGTATATCCAAGGTTACCGTACTTAAGTAGTATTACGACTCACAGTAGCTTCACGAATGTTGCTGGTAATAACGTGTCTTTCGTTTCTCTGTGGAAAGTACAATTAGGGTTTCAGACTTGAAGTCTTTCTTAAACCTTTAAAAAATCTGAGTTTATCATATTCGAGGACAATTTGGTATTCTGCGGAGTAAAATCTGAAGAAACGGACAACAGTTATGAGTTAAGTCCAGTTACGAGTACAATTGACTATACCCAAATTTCTAACTGGGTATGACGGTCTTGTTAAGAATGGGTGAATCAAACTGCTTTCGATAAATACATAGAGCAGAGGAGGAGCCAAGTACAGCTGAACATCGTCAGCGTACGTATGAAACGAGCGTTTACGGATCGTTGATGAAAATTGAAAAAATAAGGGGCCCCAAACTAGAGCGGGAAGTGAGAGGATGTTTTTTGAGGAGACATTCTGCTTTCGATGGCGCAGATATGACCAACAATGTTCACAAACAGGGAAAGACAAATTAAATTGAGTGTACAGTTTGTTGAGGTGAGCTGTATGCCAAACTTTATCAAAGGCGTTGGAGAAGTCTACTAAAACAAGTGCGGTGGAACTGGCGTTGTCTAAGGTCTAAGGTATTCCGAATATCGTCCAAAATTTTAAGTATGCTTAGAACAGAAGCCTGATTGAGATAAAGATTTATAATCGTTAATGAAAGCGAATTACGGAGTAACTAGCAGATCCGTCCCGGCCTTACCCGGGCTGTTTGACACTTGTAAATTAAACTAGAAGACGGAGTTTCATTTCTCCCGCGGGAACCCAAAATAATTCCGAAATAAAAAGTCAAAAGGCATATCAGATGTTTCAATGCTATTTTTCCCAGGACAAACAATCGCCAGATGTTTTTAGGTTACACCAAGGCTTTTACCAGGCAATTTTGTGTTTTTTATAAAATTTTCATCTTCTTAGAATTATGGACTTCATTATTCACAATATCGAAATTTGTCCTATAATCTAAATTCAATTTTCTTAATAATGATAACTAATATTATAATTCGTAATTACTTGTATGTGGACATAATTTATTAATGCCACAAACTTTTAATGTTGGTGAATCGATTTTTAAGTGGCTTTAAAATATTCATAGCAAGAGGAGAATTTTATTAATAAATAATGACTTGATATTTATCCAAGAAAAAGGGAGAGAATGAATCAGGAAATGTTAGGAGTTTTGTAATTCCATACTTAATGGCATAAAATATTCTTTCAAATAAAATAAAAATGGAGTGGATATCTCACACACAACTTGTTTTATTTACATTTAGAAGTCGAGCGTCCTTATTGAATGACCCTGTATTAGAACATGGCAGGATTTGGAGTGGTAGAAACTTTTTTGTATAATATAAGATACACTTTTTGCTAGGTTGTTTCCAAACTTTGTAAAATAAGAGAGACCGTCAACAGATAGGCTTTCTTCAAAACTAGTTACTTTCTGACTTCATACACCTATTTTACTTGGATACGCGCCTCAAAGTCGTGGAAAAGCGAGACAATTTCCAATAAAATCCACTGCTCCGTGCATACATTAAGAGTTTTATGTCTGGGCTTATCTCTGGCTCTTCGTCAAATTGATTGTTTTTATCTTTATATCCCCCGAGCTTAGTTTCTGTGGTTCTGTTACAGAAAAACAACAAAAACGCACGACCCAGCCAGAGAAGCGTCTTGGTGCGCTCAAGTGCAAATCGTCTTAAATTCAGTGGAAAAAGCGCCGTGTATATGCCTCCTTCAGAAAAGTCTCAATTGTCGTTTATATCTGCCGATCGTGTTCATCACAACGAGCGCAATCAGCCAACAGCCATCATCACCTTCGGGGAGGATATCACGTTTCCACCGATTTCCCGGTACGGCTTGTGCTGCACTCACCGATGGAGTTATTAATTAAAAGGCCGAAAGATAACGCGCCCAGAAGACGCGTGCTCAATAAGGTGAAACTGTTTTTATGCAACTCCGGGTGCGTTGCGATTCATTTCAATTTCCAGCAGGAATTTCGCGCTTTTAGTTTTATCACCGTTTTCGCGAGGTTGATTGCATGAACGCTCGCACCCATTTGCATAAAAATGCCTTGATGCGCTGATAATCCGTCCCGCATGGTGCGAAGGGTTCGCAGGGGTTAGTGATTACGACTTACCCTACAAATCGCTGTAACGTAGGTATCCCAATTAAGCACGAACTCCAGTGAATAGTGATGGGGCCCATCAATGCCCCACAGAAAATCACAAAAATCAATTAATATAAGCACAAAGCACACACAACCCGGTCCTGTAGGTTTTTCCTCTCGAACCTACTCAAATGTTTCCTTCGCACGCAACCGTCGTCACTTTACTTACAAGGACAATTGGGTTCGTGAGCCTGAACCTTCCGCGGTGACCGATAACCGGCTGAATCAAAACTGACGAGGAACTCTTCTCCGGTCACTATTTAAACGATTCGAACAAGATCACCTATTCTTCCTTTGGACTCCGACGATCTCGCCGGGAGGGGAGAGGATCATCATTAGAAGGACGAGATGATGTCCTCTGGTACCGTCTACTAATGGCTGAAAGCTTCGTCGACACGAAAATTCGCCACGGCTTCTACGGGTGCTGGGTTTTATTGCGCCAGACGCCGCCGCCGCCGTGCCGTTGTCGTCGAACCTCAAAACCGAAAGGTAAATTGACTCCTCTGTCACAACAGAGATGGTCTTATCTCGCCAGGTAGCCCGGGATTATGGTAATGTTCCGCAAGCGCCAGGCTTATCTGAGACCATTGGCATCCTTCACGTCGTCCGGAGGAAATGCGACCGGAAGAACGTAAATTTCACCTCAAGTGAAGAAGAGTGACTTCTTCTTCGATTTTAAGGACAAGGAAAAAAGGAGAAACAAAAAGGAAATTAATGCCCACACAATCAGGAGCACTTTTGTATTTTCGCCTTAATTATAGGGAAAACTTTGGGAAAGTTAAATACATTTTCCCTTCCCCGTGTCAGTTGCATGCTGCACGTTTCGCTTGTTAGATTTTAGACCTAACTGCATGGCGACGGGACAGGAATGTGGAAGTCTCATTTAGCGCTTTTATTGCAAGGAATTACTTAATCTTCAGTGGGTTTGAGACACGACCCAAAATGAAGGTAGCAAGGAGACTGCCTGGCTGAACCTTATTTGTGGAGGCCGCAATTCCGTCGCAATGCAATTATGAACGACGATGTCTAGACGAGATGCTGAGTTTCTATCGGTATGAAATATTAGTGTATGCATTGTTATCTCAGAAAGTAATTAAAGGAGGTAATTTCGTCCTGTGGTTCGATTTACAGGACCAACTTTTCACTCACATTTTCAAATTTTTTCATTAAGCAAAGTCTCTATGACCTACTGATACTTTCAACAGGATCCCGACAGCGACAACGTTGCGAAAGTATAGAGTTCCAAGCCCCTTGGATCACATTGCGCAATTCTGTACAATTTGGTTTGCAACTTTTTATTTTATATTTCTTGTCGTTTCACATGTAACATATAGGGTTCAGAACCGGCTCTTGGGCAGGCCAATATGAAAACTTAGTTTTTGATCCGCAAATGCTTCACTTAGCGGGAAGAATTCTTGGGATAATTGTCTCTAAAATGGAAAGCTTGTAGATGTAGATTTTTAAGAGGCGACTGTGAACCCAGGACTTAGACCATATGGTCCATTGTACCTCACCTCCGAGGAAGATCAGCCAATAGATGTTTAGTTCGTCTAACATAGCTCATTATTTTTGGCAACGTAAATTTCGCTCAGAATTGGCTGAAGATATCGGCTCTCGTTCTGAGGTATAGAGCCATTCACATATTGGCGAGTTAGCTATACACATTGTGAAGAGGTGCTTGTTCAGCCTGTCCTAATTTCGTTTAGAACGTTTTGCATTCGCTAACTAGTTTGGAAGGAGCAACGCCTGAGACGCTTTAAGGGCAGCTTTGCTATCTAGATAATTTGCCCATACACTCTCATGAATGGTGACCTAAACATTTTTCGGTCTTACAAACTTCTCAATTGTAGTAAAATGTAAAGCATCAGCTTTGCACGCTTGGAACTTGATCCAAGAATTTCTCCACTATATACATATGAGGCATTCTCTTTTGAATACGATTTTTTGGGCGTTTTCCTTTGTCTTCAACATTTTACCTTTATTTCTTTCCTTAAATACTTTTCATACGAAGAAAATGTTACAATCTGACTTTTCAAATGAATTGCAAAAATAATGTAATAAATTAGAACAATATTGGGAAATTTAAAAGATGAAAAAGTGTCCAGAAGTGGGTACCGCCGATTGCGGTAGTTTAACAATAGTTCTTCAATTGTACAAGCAATGAAACGTGTACTACTACGATTGTTAAATACATTAAATATCTTACATACAAGTCGGATTAACATAAATTATAACATTTTTTTATCAGTTGTTAATATTTTTAATTTCACCTGAATATTCAGGGCCATTACAGTATTACAACCCCTCCTTAAAGAAATCTTCCATTTACACACAATATTTCACCAAATTCTTTTTGTTAGTGTTTTTCAGTGAATTTAGCCATATCCCACAATTCAACTGGCCCTCCCAACAGTAAGTAACTCCCAAACTCTCCACGCCATCAATCATTTTATTCGAAAAGGGAAAAAAGAAAAAATATCCAACAAATGAGGAAAGCAACACCAATGAAAAGAATCATTTACCTGGCGCCAGCAAGCCATTTTAACAGAGGAACAGGGTGAACGAAGAGAAAAGCCCCATCTCCCTGGAAAAAGCCTTGGTTCAGTTGGGTCTTCATTCACCTGGGCTCGTTGTTTCATCTGTTTTCCCTCTGGTTGACTTGGCTTGGCTTGGCACGCGCGCGGAAAATCCGTTGTCGTTGCCACCGTCGCAGTCGTCATCGCGTACCCAAGCCCAAGAATGTGAGAAGCCATAATTTTTGTGTGTGACCCTGTCCAGTAGCTATGGCAACCGATCAATAGATTTTTCTTCTCTACATGGGAGTACAGTACACCACGAGCCTGCCTGGCTGAACCTGAAGCTCAGGTGTATCCCGAAGAGAGCAGAGGGCCCATGGCCCATGCACGCAACCATATCTCTCCGAACGACACCAACACCGTCTGTCTCACCTCCGGGCACCTATATGTATGTCGTGCTCGTCGTCCAGTTTCGGAACAAGAAAAAACAACGAAATAAAAACAAAAACGTGCTTTTCCTCCGCTACAGTCGTTTCTGTACATGTTTTCCCTGGGAGTAAAAAAAATTTTAATGTGAGGCGTACAGAGCTACGCGAGGATGACGTATCCCCCACCAGCACCATTGCCATCATCTTCATACCTGCGGAGCTTCAGGCTGGGCGCCGCCAAAGTACTGTAAAAGTTGCCTATTCACAGATAATGCGGGAGATTGCCGCTACGACTATGGCAGAGTACATGAGCACTGGCAGGCCCCTCGCTCCGTTCGCCCAGGTGAGGGCACGTAGGCTTCATTACCGCTTGGATTTTTATTACATTTTTCGTGAATTACTGGAAAACCTGCCTGTCACCCACCTCGCAGTCTGCAGAGGCAACTGGATGGAGGGCAAATTCGAAAATGATGGGATGGTGTGACTACGAGATCGAGGGGCAGGGTTGCTTGCCTTTGTTCAGTTAAAGTTTTTTGAAAAATCTTTTCGTACCTACTCAGGTAAAAAATTCGAAAAAGAACGAAGGACAGTTAAATTTAAAGAAGTGGAAAAAAGGATAGCTAGAAATGTAGATGGACAGATAGTCTTCGCCAGAATAGACACCCGTCGATTGCGTAAAGCCAAAACAAATCTAAGAAGTTTACCTTGACGGGTAAAAAATCTCTTTCCACTTCCTGCGAGCCCAATTAGCTTCCGCCCTCCCACCCCCGAGCAAACACTTCATGAAGCATCATTTCCGCCAGCTTTATCAAGCACGCCGCCGCCGCCGCTGGCTTTGTTCCGAGAGTTTTTGGAAAAAATCAAGATCACCGAAAGTGATGCCCCCAGCCCCAGCCCAAACAAAGGTGGGTCACACATCCCGCCGCCGCGCCCGAGATAAGATGATGGTCCAAAAGAGTTTTATTGTCTTTTGGAGCAATGTGCAGCTTTGGGGCTCATTGCGAGGCTCTGCTAGTGCCTATCCCGTTTTGTACGTTACGAAAAGCAATTGAGTCACTGCGCTGATTTTAGACGCTTATCGGCCTCAAAAGGTAATCTCTTGTGAAACACCTTAAGAGTTCGCTTAGTCCGCACGGGAAATAAAATCGATGATAAACCTGATGAGGTGGAAACGCAGTCGTCTCGTCGTCACACATCACACTCGTGGGGAAGTCCGAGACGCAAAAGACGCGCACCCATTAGCTGACGTATCTTCCTTTCCACAACAGCTAAGAAACCGAGATAAATATATAGACCCATTTTTTGCATTCCTAGCCGATAGTATGACTGGCCAAGGACTATTCCCTGACATAATTAAACAAATTTCGGTAGCACGCAGTTGCTTGCTTTAATTAAAAAAAAAATCCGGGTCTGATCGATTTCCGAACAGGGGAGGGGGAGGTGCACAACTATTCATCCTCCGACCTCCACTATGAGAAGCATTCTTGATATTCTTCAAATATTTATTCTTCGCCCCCCCTTCACGTCACCCAGCTGCGCATCAGTCTTTATGTTTATTCGCCTGATAACGCCAATGTACGCCTGGTGTGGTGGGGCCGCGATAGTTCGATTTTGAGAGATATTAACTCTGCTGTCGCCGAAGATGACACATTTTTCTTTGGAGGGAATTTTGTGGTGCGTTAAATCAGCTAGATGTCGTCGTCACCAAGGTGAGGAGATAGGTGTGCCTGAAGAAGGCGTGTGGGGATGATTCTCTAGAGTAGAGCTTATCTCTGTCGTGATACTTAGAATTGGACGAAGTGATGGTTCCAATGAATCTCTCCTGAGGTTTCCGATTAGATCGTTAGAATCGATAACGGACGGTATTGGCGACTTGCAAACTTCTCAAGGTATTTTCCACACACTCGATGTAATCGGGCGACGTGTTATTCCTGTCAAAACGTTTGCTGATGAAACTATTGCATCCAAATTGTCACAAGTACAAAATTATATAATTTTGTTAGAAACAATTTTTGTAGCGTTTTTTTTTAAATTAAGAAGCCTCCTTCCGTGCCGAAACTCCAGTTCAGAATAGTTTGTAACTCCATTACTATTTTCTAGAAAGGCTTTTAAAACGATTTCTTTGTATTTACTCTTTCTTACCAAATAGGACACTAACATGCAAATTGTAAGTGCACTTAACAAAGGGTACCAGGAGTAGTAGAAGTTTTTTCATATTCCTTAAGGGCAGGGTAAGGTATTAAAATTTTTTTTTTCGAATTTTTTTTTTATTTGATTTTCTAAATCTAAAGAATCTTTCAAAAATAGTGTGTGAAAATTTGAGACGGATCGTAGCAAAACTAACGAAGATACAGCAGTTTAAGCAACTCGCTTATGAACGTTTTACTCTAAATTTTTTAGTGTTTAAAACTTTAAGGCGTTTTTCCCACAACTCATGTTTTCAAAGTCGGTGCCCCTCATAACTTCAAAACTACTACACCGATTCTTTTGAAATTTTGAACACTATTGCTGTACATAATTTACGAGGTAACACGGGAGAGTTTTTTTCAAATTTGTTAATAGTTTTTATTTTATAATAACAAATTATCCGGTTTTCTTTGCAAAAATCGCGTTTTTCACTTCAAAGTGTTCCCAAAAATTTAAAAATTTAAATTTCGAAAAACCCCTCCCGCGTTACCTGGGGAAAGCGATTATCTAACGACAAAAAATTTCCTTTTTGATTTGAGATGATCCAGCACCGAGTTATGAGGGGCACCGCAATTCTATTTTTTTCTGAGACGCTTCCAAATAATGGCTGCCATTGCCTTATTTTTCAATATTTCTACATGAAAATTTTACAAAATATTCTTCAAATGTTCTACTTTGATGTACCATTAGCATTAATGAATAGATTTTAACTGAGTTGTCGAAAAAAATTCACAAAAATGTGCCTTTTTTTGTGCGGATTAACCTTACCCTGCCCTTAAACTTACCATTTTAAGCTGATCGTACTGCTCAAGTGATACTTTCGAAATTTAAGACTGTAGGTGTAAAACCACTTTACAACCCAAATTAGATTTCCTTTTTGAAAAAACCAATTTAAAAGTTTCCTAATATGTAAAGGTATGAAAGGTTTTCCAAAAACCTTCGGACAAATTTTATTTATGTAATTAAAGTTTTTATTTAACTGAAAGTGTATTACAAAACATGTAAAAACTCAAAGTACCCTTACCCTCCCCTGAATGCGTGTAGCAAAGAGGTCTTTTCCCAACATACCGAAACTTTAACTGCGTTCTTTTAATATTCCACATAGACCTTGCCACTAAAATATACCCCATTCGATGTACAATATTTAATTATAATTTTGTTAAATTACAAGCAAGAGCTAAGAGCTCAAACTATCTAATAAATATTCTGCATACGGGCCATTTTTATTCCTATTTTGATGTAAGTAGCATCGAAACCGGTTCAGCCTATCCAAAAATAACAGACAGAGTGGGTATTTTTATTGTAATTTTTGAGACAGTACCCTACCAATAATAAGATGTGAAAAAATCGAACAGCTCTACGGTTTTAAAGATCTGTGAGTAATAATTTTAGAAACAAATGTTTCAAATTTTTGTATTTTTGTTTATAAATAATAATTTTCAACATAGTCGCTAAACATTTTTGTAAATCGAGTTACGATTGAGAATAACAAAGAGAGTTCGTGAAAGAAAGATTGGCATGTACATTTGCGGTATCCACTCGAAATGTATAGAATAGATTTGGTATTTTGTGTTAATTGTCAATCAAGTGTTATCAAATGCAAAACTCTTTATCACATATGTAAAGGTAAATATCTGAAATCTGTTTTGAATCTACTCCTTCCCTGATATCCTGATCACAGTGGTTCGTGCCTCTGTTCGTAAACTAGCAATTTTGATTAACATAAATCTGTGCAAAACGTGGAAACGTATTCAACGAATGAACTACCCAAAAGCCACAACCCAAATATTTTATGGATGTTATTAGAAAGAACCATTTTATAGTTCTCGCAAATCGATTGGAACCGCGTTGCCCAACCCTATCTTGCGGATCAAATAATGCGGGACTTGAACACCACTGATGACACGGTAATCATCATTGGCCCGAAGATTTTGACCTTAATTACAACAAAAGCAGAAAAAAAATCCCCTAGGCATCAGCAATTTAAATAATTTGAAGGTGAATGCATTAATCCTGTTTTCCACCGACATAATTACGTCGTTCTTTTTGTGAAAATCGTTAAGGAGATTCGACCGTTGGCACTGAACCACCACGGGAGCTCCTAAAAGAACCCAGAGCTCGAACGGCAAAATCTGCGTCTAAAAATAGCCCGAAAAATGGATTATACGAAGCCAGGGGAGAAGAGACATTTTCAGAGGAAAAGCTCAATAACATCAGCAGCAGCAGAAAAACCCCGTGCCCCGGCCCCTTAGGCCACCACGTTTATCGATCCTGCAGCCGCCATCATGATGGTTGGGAGGCTTTTTCTGGTGCCATAAATGTTCTCGTTCGTGGACTCTCTGTAACTTATCGTCCCCTTCACCTTGCCACTCCCCTCACTGCAGCATTTAGAAGACTTCTTTCAGCTAAAAAAAAAAGAAACGAGCTTCAGAAATCCCATGAAAAAAATCCCTCCTTCACCTGGCGTACGTGGTGCCCACCGCCCGCGATTTCCGCCCCCTCGGTCCCTACCACAACTCAACCGCCTTCTGGCGCCCCTATCTCTGCCATCATCATCATTACCCATCCACCGAAAAGTACCACAAGCAGGGGCGGCCGAGGACGACTGTGGGTGGCTGTGGGTGGCACTAGCGGCAAGTTTGAATATCATCAGGGACGCAGTTTTATTTTTCTCGTGTAGTGTTGGTTCGTGTGATGTAACCTCCACAACCGATGAAACGGGAACGCTGTTGTGGAACACCCGATGAATCTTCAGAGCTTTCGCCCTCGTATCTCAATTCTCAGTGCGCTCGTAGCACCTGTGGTTGTGTTCCGCGCGCCTCGACAAAACGAGATGGGGCCACAGGGAGCTGTGTGTTGGTTCACCCTCGTTCTGGGGCTTCGCCACCCCACATGCCACTCCGGAGGAGGGTGTTATTCCGCCGCAGAGGGATGAAGGTGCTTATTCTTCAGATCCCAGCTTTCATCACACGTAGATTTCTCTCTGTCTCTTTCCTCCACCCCACAGCCATTGCAGCAGCGGGCGGTGGGCGGACGCGAACCCCCGGAGCACCTTGCCGCATTCACGACCGCCGCCGCCAGATAGACACCGAAATGGGGCGCCCGAGGATTTCTGAGAAAATCTATTATCACGGTTGCATGGCAACCAATCAGGGGCAAAACGAAAATCGGTTTTCCCAGTTGGAGATAAATTTATGCGGAGGTTGAGGACATTTTCCCGAGAAAATGGGGGATTCAGGCGACCCGCGAAAGAGATGAGTATACACTCCTCCGGCCGAAGCGGTGGCTGCTGATTTTAGTAGGTTCCCGAGCCCAGCCCACACGGACTGCGCAAAGACGAGATAGAAAGATATGCAGATGCAGGGAGCGAGCGCGAACAGCGATGGGTCATATCTCAGGGGATGAATTGCAAATTACGGGGTGCGGCACCTGCCAGGAGAGTGCCCGGCTAATCAATATTTTTTTTTCGGGACGATTTCTTGAATATTAATGCAGCCTCTACTGTAGTAAATTCATTTGTGTGATGGATGATCAAATACGTGTATTGCTGCAGTATTGTATAATTCTAAAAAAAAGGAGCCTTGATGCTAAGTTCACAATTCAACGTGGAGTGTGGAGTACACTTTTTTTCAACTTCCATGCTCAATCCCAACTAAGTATGGCTCTGTCTTACCCAGCGTGAGATGAGAACTCTGAACGCTAAGCCCGGGTGAAGTACACTAATGAAATTAACCGTCATTATTAAATCGTGTAGTGGTGTACAGAACTGAATTAAATAATAATATAAATAAATAAGAAGGAAAAAATAACCTCCAGCTACGCTAAACGATGCAAAGATGCAGTTTGTAAAATTAGTTAGAAATTGGGGATGCCGCTTACAAACTGGTAACTCGAAATCGTAAAATAACACAAGTGGGAAGTTTCTTTCCTTCAGATATCTATATTACTTGTAACAGTTTATTTCTTCCAGAGGTTTTCATACATCTACTACTAGCCGCTCTTATGCATTACACAAAATTCAACAGGGGCTATCAATCGTTTACTACAGTTACATAGAGGCACGAGGTATAAATTTGTTGTTAGAACTGAACGACAAAATAAAATAAAATACAAACACCAGTGGCTTACAGTAAGATAGCAAGCATTTGGATCCATTTTGAATTTCCTAAGATCTGCACCAAATTTGGTATAAGCGACCCAAAAAATCCCCATGTGCCAATTTTTGTGACATCTCAATGAAACTTAGTATTAAGAGCAATCATTGTGGACCTGAAAAACTATGAGATCGCCATTTCTAAATTTCTCATAAATAGATACCAACTTTGAAATCGCTTACAGGCATTTTGTTCCAAATCCCAAAATACTTCTTATATTCATTTCAGTTTTCGCACTTGATTATTGCGCCCTTTCATTATATTTAGTTTCTATTGACATTGTGAATTGCTGCCTTTCATCGCCTGTAACGCCATGAATATGCGGAGTTACATTTCATAGCCTTAGTACAATATTCTACGCAGTTGGTGCTAGTTATATATATTATCAAATTTTTTTTTTTTTGTAAATATGCTGCGTCTTCTTTTCAACCTAGGTAAGCTCTTGGGTGAACTTCCAAAACGTTTAAAGAGCTGTTGGAACAAAGGGAAAGCAAGATATAAATGTCTACCATTCCCTATTTGAAATGCATCGACTACTGAAGTGTATGGCGTCTTTCGACAATTATGGTTTGAATTAATTCAAGAAAAGTGCGCATTCAATTTGTACCGAGTACATATAATTCTAATTAGGCTAATTTAAATTCTTTAATATATCGACATAATTTCATTCAAGTATACTGCTGATGCATCACTTCCGCAAATTCCCGTTGCCAAAGTGCTGATCAACAATTTATACATAACTGCTCAATATACGCGCATTATTTGCCGAAATGCATTTTTACTTAAGGTGAGTGACTTCACGCGACAAATTGCTGATGCGACACTTATGCCTGAGGTGAATGAAATTATGTCAATGCAATTGTATATTAGTGTAAGTGCATTGTTAATTAGGTATAAATAGCTGTAATTTGGATAAAATAAATTCATTGTTCTTCAGTTAGCAATCAGTGAAGTTTTACTTAACTTCTACACAATTTATTAGAGAATTTGTGGAACAACACTCTACGTATAGACGTCCTATACCATTTTTTCAAGTATAAAACGTTGGAGCTAAAATTTCTAAGACTTTGAAATAAATTAATTTGTTAATACTTGTTCTCTACGGCAAAGCACTACGTCGAGAACACATACAAAATCCAATTACAGCTCACAGCAACCACCCTCTAGCCTTAGACTCTTTCTTCAGGTCCGCAGTGACACACTGCTAAAATCTGCCCTCAGAGCTCGGATTTTCCATGTACAATGAGACAGACGAAGGAGCATATTTCATTAGGGATGGAATAAAGTGACCGCCCTTCGGTCCCCTCTCCCTACCGCTACTTTAATGTCGATGAAGGCAGAAAAGTATTTCGGTCGCCAGCGAGATTTGAGGGCGAGTGTATCTACCTGTGAGCTACTCAGGAGTGTGGGTGGGACATGTTTCATGCTTCTTCCCCTTATGTATATCAGAGGCGCAATACAGGAAGATGGGAGCACTACGGCATACTACATAGGCACGTATGTCCTTCGGCCGACATGAACAGGAACAGGACCCTGACAGGTACATAGAGGAGGCCTTGTGCTGGCTTTTTTGGAAGAAGCCTCTCAAAGATCGAATCCACCAGTCATGCAGCGCTGGTTTGCATGTGTACCTCGACCCTCGCATACATAGGAGTAACACACGTCTCCCAGGCCCAGCCGAAGATAAATGAACGGATTCGGTGTCTAGCCAATGAAGTCCTGAGCAGGGCTCAATTTCCAAAGATTGGCGTGGGCCGATTTGCGCTATCGAAGAGCTCATTCCAGCTCCTCATCAAAGCAGGATGAATGCGCGACGACACACGGGCGGAAATCGATCGCACTTGAAGTAGCTTCATCACCGCCTTGTGAGAGGAGTCCCACTCGGTGCCCCCGATAACAGCCGCGACGAGTATTGGAGCGCCATAAATTGCTCGCTTTGTTTCTGGGTGATTTATGGCTGCAAGATGAAAGTGCGCTCTACCACACCTATCTTACCTAAGCCTGAGGGAAGGGGGCGGGGACCGTCGAACGGTTTAAATGCAGCTGTACCCCGTCTATACTTAGAACGGAGAATATTCGTGTTATCAGCTTCGACCTCAGTCGCCGGCGATATCTGATAATCTTCGCGGAATAAAAGAAAAAGTACAGGAAGACGTGATTAAATTTGAATCGCCAATTGGCCGCGTTACTATAAGCCACCGCACCACAGATTACCAGCTCACCTTGTTCATGTTCGAAGGCGATAAAATTAGGAAAAATAATTTCATAGTTATCTCCGCGTTGCGGGCAATCGGAGCCCGGGGGGAATCCCACCGTCGGCAAAATTGTGATGCTCTTTGTTTAGCTGGAATTTTTGCGAAGAGGCAACGTGATCATCATCATCAATTTATTGCTCCACTTACTTGCCAGTGCTGGAGCTATTGCGCATTTTGCGCTAATTATTATCAGCGGGGCGTGTGTTTGTGCCGTGGACAGCGAATGCGACAATGTTTGCAATGGTGTTTTGCTCTCTCAGATAGATCGACTTCAGTCATCACTGCTATTAGCAGCTGATACTGGCGGAGCTGTTGGCAATCGATTATTGGTGCGATTGCATTAAAAATACAGACGGCCCGTCGGGTAATTTTTGGAAATCCCCAATGCTGCTAAGAATCGATTTGCATAACTTCAAGTATTATACATATTTGTTTTTGAGGATTTGATTCTGGATGGAATTAAGAAATACCTCCAGGTTAGTTACGTGACCTTTTTTTAGGTAAATTTGGCGATTAATTGTAAGAAACCAAAAACACATTAGCGCTCGGGTTTCATCATTTTCTACACAGTGTTGCCATCTTTCGAATAGCTCACTAATCTCTTCTCGGCAAACTCTCTCCTCAAGAGTTTTGCGATGCAAAGTCTACCAAGTGATGTTTTAGCGATCTGGTTGGTATTTTTTTTTTTATGACAGTCGACATTTTTTTAACGTTCCATTTTTACATTTTCGAAATTTCCAAACATCGGCTTGATACCCACATCATGTTAAATACAAATAATTTGAATTATTTTGATTCGAATGTATTCGTCGTCGTTCGTAAATTTCGTAAAAAGCATTATAAATAAATGAAATGAAGTGGCTAAAATTTCGAAATTCTATAACGGATCATGAAGCAGTTTTCGCCAATCGATCTCTAAAACGCAGTAAATAAGTTTCCACTCAGGCTATAGGCCAACTTCCAAAACGACAAAACTATGAAGGAAATAGCATCAAGTAACAATGGGTATACATCTTACAAGCAATTTAAAAAAAAATCTGCGCACTTGAGTGGGAAAAAAGGTCAGCATGCTACAACAAAAGTTCAGCAGCATGCCTGCAGTCCATTCACCTTTGTATCGGAAAAGCAAGAGCTGGTCGGTACACGTGATCTTGAATTTGTGCAACACGTGAACTCAACCACTCGACCAGTCAACCAGTACTCTCTGTGACTCTATAGAATTACTAATTGTTATTATTTAGAGCTTCTGCTGAATCACACAAAAATTAATCACGGCGAGCACAACTCGAGCCCAAAGAAAAGCTGCAAGCCAACCAGAATTGGAGCGGGGTAGGAATGCTGCTACTCTGTGGCCATACGTGACATAATCTCCGTCCACTTTCCTTCAGAAAATCACAGGCAAATATTGGTGTCGGCCGCCTTGGGGTGAATGACTCGAGATCACCGCCACGATCAAATTATATGTCTAGACAAGGGTGAGAAGGGTCAGGGGGTTAGGTTTTCAGATCAAAACTGGAATGTTTGCAAAACATCCCTCAATTGAGCAAGTTTCACACCGTGATCCCAAGTGTGTCAAGATGACCCTCCGGCGTTTTTCGAGGGATGTGAAATGCACTTGACCTTTGAACCAGATGATCAAGGGTTTGCTTATCAGCACGTTGGGAGTGCGGTGTGTTTTCCTTGATCTTTACCCCTAGGTGATTTCACCATCTTAAATTCAACAACTGATTTATTGATCATAAAAGCGAGTTTTAGAAGAAAACATGTCGAACGGGCGCACCTCTATCTGAAATTGCAAAAATTCTCCCGCTTATCTGTTGGGCGGAAACCGTGGATCAATCACATGACACTCATCAGAGAAACTAATGAAAAACTATTTGCTTTCGAGCATGTGATCAATTACTGCGTGTTTGCGGTGCTCTAATGCAGTTCGATAGTAATCTCTTGCCGCGATGGGGTGATAACATGCAGCCATCCCTCACTCCATATAGGGCGACTCATTCGGGAAGTCGATCATCCAAAACAACAACAACAATAGAAAAAACGGGCGGGGAAATTTATCGTTGGTGCAAAATCTATCACTTCTTCGCTATCAGTTAAAGTCGAAGTCGAACGAAATAAAAAAAAAATGTTCTCCCCCTCTCCGCGCTATCTTTTGTTTGCTCCCCGCACCTAATCTGCTTGGGTAAGCGCTTTTTCTTCGAATGATGTAAGGTGTGTACGAGCACATTTTCTTATTATTCCTGCGGCGATTTGGCTCTTTCACCGAACGATCGAACACACACACTCCTCTCTATGATTGATTGCAATAAAATTTCGTTAGGTGCATGACGATTTCGGTTATCAGTAATCAATTTGATAACTTCCTTGTTTAATTTGATGTTCAATGTCAGGGCGTGTATTGTTTTTCTATTATTAGCCCCATTTTCAGAAATCCAACACGATCCACTAACCAATTTTGAGGGCTTATACCGCTCGATGATCGCAGAAAATTTCCGACAATGTAAAATGATTGAATAAAACACAAAGAGGAAATACAGAACGCCTTCTTTGTTGTTGCAAAGTGAGCTAAAAATGTACGTTTTATTTAAATGAGCCACTCATTTCGGCTCATAAACAAATAAACCGAGAATACTGCACGAAGTCTAGTAATAGTTCAATGAATCGTATTTGTTAGTCCAATGACTCCGGCTTAACCACCCCGAATGTGCGATGAGAGTCGTTTTTGGTCATTAAGGTTGCGCAAAAAAATTTGATTTTCAAATAACTAGGGAAAAACACATGCCAAATGTTTTTATATTATACCAATTACTTATTCCGCGAAGAAAACCAGGCCATATATCATTTGGAGGAGCTCGAAACGAAGACAAATTATTTCATTTGTTAAGTGAGGGCAAAGTCTAAAGTCTTACTCTAAAACGGTTGTGCAGAGTTCAAGAGACGAAATGGTTTAAATAAGTTAAACTGTTTTTTGGGATAATATTAAAAACCTTTTGAAGACATTTTGATAGTTGCGAACACACTCAAAATTCGAGATATAGCGTCACCACATGGTAATCATGAGCGTTCTCACATCTGGCATGCTTTAAAGATACGCAACTCAGATTGTAAATGAATTCAACGCTTAGATTGACCTTTGCATTTGCTGCAATGCAAAAACAAGTTTCGGCTCTTGATTGAAAATTTCTAAGAAGCAAAATATCATTAAGAACCTAAATCCCAGTCCAATAAATATTATGCGGAGTTTGTATTTTCGATTAGAAGGATTTACAAATTGTTTGATCGTTTTTGATGTGGTCGATCGAATACAAGTGATCCTGAACGTCCCAGTGGTCTTGTTGAGGTCAGTACTTCTGAAAGCGAATGATTGTACCATTTAATTCCATAATTTTGTTATTTTTAAGCATTTGTGTTGAGATGATCTACCTCGCATGCGATCATCCCAATCAATATCAAGTAAACAATGGTGTCAAAATTTGTTGCTGGCCATAACGGGCAAGTAATAAAAGTATAGTTTTTTTCCCTATATCAGTTAAGCTGAAAAAAATATTGAACATGTTGATAACAAAAAATTGGACTAATAAGTTCGCCTCACACACTTGTCTCACCATTGCCACGAACTTTTCATGAAATTAAAACAGGAAACGAAATCGCCTGAGACATCCTGAAGAATCGGAAAAGTTCAGGCCAGATCGACAGGAACAGACCATCAACGGAGTTAATGAGATGGAAATCACGTGAAATCCAAGCCATTAGTCCATGGTATCGGTTACCAGCAAGGTCTCACCACAGAGAACAAAGAAAAAACCCGAATCTGTCCACTGGTCTTACCCGACGGAGCATTTGCCCTGGTGGGAGCATCCACGCAAGAAATGGATTTCCTTCCGATTTGATCAATCGACAATTTCAAACCCTCTCTTGATCAACGTATGCAAAGGGAAAGGGAATAAACGATGAAGTGATCGAGTCGATGTCGCGTTTTCTCTGATTAAAAAAAAAAACACGAAAAAAAGAAAAAAAAGAAACATTTCCCCCGCGGTGGAATCGATGGCAGATGGTATTGGGTTCACATTTATTCTGCTGACGACGACGCCTGATATCTTGCCGGGCAGAAAGCAAAAAAAAAAGGGAAGGACGGAGATAAAGTGCGCTGAAGGTGTATGCTGCTGTGCATAATACTACGTCGATTTACGGCGTGCTGTGGTGGTTACCTGGTAAATACCTGAGGAAGTAAGCGATGCACTTGCACGCTTGGGGTGACTTGGGGTTCCTAGCCCTGCTGGCTGCGTTTGGTTCTACCGATGCTGAGGGAGGCTAGCTGGCTTCGCAGGAAGGGCAAAAGGGCAGGATGGCCAGGCAACAACCCCCGAGCAGCGTGAACACAAAAACGAAATTGAAACTGTATAAAACTGGAATTTGGGGTGCGACTGGACTTTCTTATTTTTACTGTTCGCACAACCGCGATGCAGGTGAGAGCAGGTGTACTGCAGACGCACGCGTGATTAATTAAAAAAAAACTAACCGGAGCCGGACAGAACGGTGGAAAGTGAAAATCGAAAGAGAAAAACATTTTTCATGTCATCGCAAACGCATTTATGCAAAAAAAAATAATAATTTACGGTAAACAATTACTCGGCCGCTATCAGCGCCGTACGGTCACGAAGAATAAACACTTCGAGATTATCGACAGCACCGGCATCACGATTCTGGGCAATGCGTGGTTGGGTGCCGATTTGAAAAATTGTTTTTGAATTCCGCTCGGAAGCATTTTCCCACACCTAATTGTGGTTTTGGGACGATTTTTCAGGGAACATCAGATAGAGGTGTGCAATTGTCTCGGCAAATTATTCGCAGAATCGCAGTTGACGCCCAGCTGGCTAATTTGCTCTCATTCGCGCCGCGAACGCCTTATTTGCACGTAATCAGAGCGGACTCCCCCGTGCTCGCCGCAAAGCTGCCAGTCGGTGTGTTAATTAATTGCAAAAGGTGGGAAACATTTTTTCTCAGGCCTACACTGTTCTGTCGCCGCTCGCCTCGCCGCTGTTTGGCCCCTCCGCCCTGTCGACACAGCGAACTAAACCGATTTTAAAACCTTTTTTCCACCAGGCAGAACAATGTATTTTTCATTTAAGATAAATTAGAAAATGAGACACAAAAAGCACAGTGCAAAGTAGGCAAAGGCTGGCCTGACCCAACGGCGAGTACACGCGGTTCGCTGCCTAGACTTATTCTCCCCCACGGTTTAAGTGGAGGCATGCGCCAGCCTTACTTTCATTTAATTACCTCAAGGTCGTTATTATTATGAGAAACGTGTGATGGGCTCTGATAGCTCACAATAGTTTTGTTTTATCGAGCTGCATTTCAGCAACTTTTAAGTTAAGAAAGTCAGGGCTTATTGCTTATGTGAAAAAATATCGAATATTGCAGAGTGCTGACACCTTCGGTTATTAAAAATTATTGTTATAACTTTTAAAATATTTGGAATCGTAACATTTGCAAACCACCTCTAAGAGCTTTTCTACGATATCTTCCTAAGCTAGGGTTAATTTCGGTTCTAGAAGAACCGAAGAACTAGAAGAAGAAAATTCAGGCCTTAAATTACTTGACTATTTCCAGCCCCCAGCTGACACCACTTTTTTAGAGTAAAAATTAGAAAAATAGGGGGGAATTCTACTGATTGAGACCTATATTTTGATCAATCAGACAAATTGACACATCCACTTACAGTTGCACCGAATTCAACCTAAAATTATTCAAACAAGTAGCCACCTCTGTACGTGACTGAATAACAGATAACTGCATAAAACGAAGAATATTTTTTCAAGTCAACATTTTTTTTTCAGAACTGGCCAGACCGTTGGGGATCGCTCTCAAAAACAATTGAAAATAATACGAGCAACTGATTGTCCAACAGATATCAACGGAATGTTGCAAATCAAAGCGATTTCACACGTAATAAGATTTTGTGCTCTCAGCTTATGTCAGCGTGTTTCACTTTAAAATAAAATAAAATTTAATTCATCAAATAAAATTTCATATGTTAAAATGCTTTTACTAATACGATTCGTTTATAATAAATTTAAAATTTAAAATAAACGCGGAAAATCAAGGACTTAAGCGTATGTGATTTTTGTCATTGTGATTGTGTCTACTCTCTCGGACATTGCGAGCGATATTAATGCGTTATGGCACTGGCGTCGTAGCGCGTCATATGTCTTTCCCGTCAAAAAAAGGAAACGAAAATCTTCAATAGTTTTTGAAATATTAAGGAACGTTTCTTGTTGAACACACTGTAATTATGGGTCCATTTTGTAATCAATTTAAATCTCTCCTTTGACTGATTTAAAAGAAGTTTAAGATTTTTTTTTCATTTTTGGAATGCTTATAGTAGTCCAGGAGAATTATACATTTCACTTCGGAAAAATCAGGGGAAAAATATATTTTGGTGTGGACCTTGTTGATAATAATTGACGTTGGTCCTTTTTATTTTTCTCTAATATCACTGGACTATAGTGTGTAGAATGTTATCCTAAAATGATTTACTGATTTTTAAACTCTTAGTAAAGTTATAACGTATATAAGGATTAAATAGAATTCAAAATCTTGAACGCGAATTTTATTTCACGAGGACACATTTATCTCGGAAACTTTTCAACTATTTAACTGTTTTTTTTTAAATTCGTCGATGAAGATTCTCTATCAGAAAGCATATTATTATTTAGATACTTTGCGAGCTTTTACGAGTCTCTTTATGATTTTTTTTGAATCTGTCGTCGCTTTGGTAATTTTTGTTTAATAAAAAAAAACCTATGCCACATTGTACCCAATATTCTAAAAATTAACAAATCCTTCATTGCCTTTGTGTTACAAGGTCCATAACTTTCCGGGGCATAAAGCCAGCGAGACACAACTTTACAACTTCACAAATTTTGATATTTTTCCTTCAAGAATTTTTAAATAACTGTTAAAATATTTTGCAACAACATACAATCGGAGTGTTTGATTTTTTCCCTATGCCAATACAAAAAAGAGTCTGAGAACATTGCAAATTAACATTTGGGTTGATTGATTAGCTGCGTTTTTTGTGTCCTTTGTTCTACTGCGTACAAAAGCTCAATTAAGGAAATTATCGGAGTGTTGGACCATTTTATACAGAAATGAGCGATGAGAGATTTAACCTCATACGGTCGAGGGTTAGTCAGATTTACGTTGAAATGATACCATGATGAAATTCATCACGGTCTGTACTTTTTACCAGACTGTAACTTGGCGCGATTCACCCTATGTGAGTAAAAAAAAAATATACGACACTCTAAAAGAGACTGAAGCTATTAAAAAGAAGCCTACGTTCCTAAAAAAAAAAGAACTATGAAAATCGCCCCGACCCAATGAGAGACGATGGTATTATACCTGAAGTTTTCTTGGTCACCGCCATATCCTGTGATCCTTCCTAATTAACTTCGTTTTACAGCACCATCGCAGGGGGAAGCGAAGTAGTAAATTAAATAGTCGTCGACTCCCCCATCTTATGTGAAACTTAATCCTCCCAAGGAAGAGCAGAAGCAGCAGCAGCACCAGCAATGGTCCGCCGTCCCGCACCCCTCCGCTCGGGTGTTAGACGAGGCCCCCGAAGACGACGACGGAATAATGGAAACCTGACAAGCGATATGCATGACTTCCTCCACCGCGGAGAATAATTTCGGTTGGCATCGCCAGGCCGGGCAAGAAGAACAAGACGGAGCACCGCACCACCAGTAACAACATTAGCCAGCGGAGGTAAAACAAAATTAAGCCAAATGGACGGTATCCAGCGGGTATCTCGAATTCATCTCGTGCCTGCGCATAATTTATGACCGCGGAGAGAACTACAAACAAATGGAAAATAATAAAACGCAATTTTTCATTTAAAGCCAAACGGGGGCAGACGGGGGAACGAAATTAGCGAAGGTGCACGGCTACCGCGTGAATCGGCGGCAGTGCATCGCAGGGCGAATTTCTCGATGAGATAGCCGCGGAATGGATCCAATTTTCAATTATTTTCCACGACAATCGCAGTGCCTAACCGCAGAGCTGGGAAGTGCCAAGATGCGACCGGAATCCGCTGATCCTCCATTTCTACGGCGAGCAATCGGCAGCCACTCAGAGGCAATCTCAGAAATTATTGGCGTCTCTCAGCCCCCAGAGATCGATCTGCGCTGTCGTCGCAGTGATAATCTACGAGTTTTCGGCTGAAAACAGAACAAAAAAGTGCTACAGTCACTAACGGGGGCGGGGGCATTCCGACGACCAGATTTTCTACATGGATGTTCCCCAGATGGTTTGTTGGTCGCTTTGACGTACCGGGGCCCTGGGTATAGTTGGTGCCGATGTTGTTCCACGGATTACTCCGCGCGAGGAGCACACAGCCTCTTCGCCTCTTCAGCCGAAGTCTGGTCTGGGGTCTGGGCCGCGATGGCGATGACTGCGAGGGGCCTCGTCACGATTGGCTGCGCCCGCACATTAAAGAAATAAAACCAAAGGCGACTTTTATAGGCGCAGAGTAAAATGAAAAATAACGAGAACGCGGCGACGCCAGCGGAGGCAGATGGGAAAGGAAGACCTCTTCCATCTCCTCGACATCTTCGGATTCTTCTTATTGCGGCCGTGTCTGGACTGGTCTGGCTCGGCCGAACTCCCGCGCCGACCTATGGTGGAATCTGCATGCATGCCCGGCGAGGTGAGCCGGCATGCCCGGCGAGGTGAGCCGGCCTGCCCTGCCACCATCTTTTCTCGCAGCGGGTTATAAATGGATCGTCTGGCCGGGAGACAAAGATGCGAATTAATTAAGCCCGATAGGTGCCCCGGTGCACCGGCGCGGCGTCGAGTGCTTGATGTGACTCACAATGGCCAGAGACATCACCGGGAGCGCGGGATGTTAAAGGTTGTTTGGCGAGCTAAACGCTGCGGCTACCCGCCCGCCTGCATTCAATTCGTTGTCCTTGGAGCGCTTTTTGCCCGTCGTCGCCACTGTTGTTGTTGCTGCTGGATGGCTTCGATAATGAAGCGAAACTCGCAGATATGTAGGTGATTTGTAATGGAAATGTATGATAATTGGAATTGTTCTGCTGGGAGGCGATCTTGATCACTTTGAGGCCTCTTCGCTGGAGTGCGGCTTCTAACGACTCTGTGGGCTGCAGGGGCCACTGCTCAGAGATCACGGTAAGTCACCAACTTGCTTAGAAGAGCAGATCCACTTTTTGCCTCTTATATGTACCCACTGAGGGCGCCTCCATTTTCAGATGGCGTAAGACGGGGCAATATGTGGTCGCGTCGTTTTTCATTGAAAAGCTGTACGCGCTTCCACTGGCGGGAAGTTTTGAGCAGAAAAATTACCACGAAAAAAGGAATGGGCACGGTAGGTAGAGTTTACTTTTGTAAAATTCTTTGAAACTGAGGAAGGTGTGAATGGCAAAGGTAGACATTGACTGGATCGATTTATTGGAATGTTGTTGCTAATGTGATACCATTGACTGAGTCTCTTATCTGTAGTTGCGGGATAGTAGCAGCAAACAGACGTAAGAAGGGATGTGAGTGACAAATGTTGTTAACATATGCACGCGTGGAGTAGGTACATAATCACTTCAAATGAAATTGTGTCTCTTGCGTTTTTACAAGTTAAGACAGGGGAGCATTTTTTTTTAAACAGCATCGCCTTATATGATTTGTCATGTGTCCATATCAGTCAACATATCGGTAGCTTGATAATGCCCTAGTATGGCGATACGTAAATTAAATATACTCAAGGGGGCCGATAAAGGGCCTTATCGGTATCCCTCCTTTAATTAAAATCTTTTAAATTGTATTGTGAGTAATTAATTATGACTTATTTGATATTTCCCCTCTCGTCAACCCACTGCAGAAATAATACCCTTTCTCATGCACTCTGGTCCACTCTCGTCCAATCAGGTGAATTCTGGTCCACTCGCCGTGTGAATAGACACTTCCTTTCAAAATATTTCAATGTTTACAATTTCACAGGAAATACCATAAACAAGAGGTTTCATCACGAACAAATTCAGTTAAGTTCAATTTTGGTTGCCACCCTAGTTTTCCATCCATTTAGAATCACAAAAGAACATTGAAAACGAATTTCCCTATAATCAAACCCATTGCGCAAATATTTATTTCCAACAAAGTCGATATTTGCAGTTTAAATATTTCCATAGCAGTATAAAATAAATTTTGAAACTAACATTTGGGCCGATTTCTTTGCTCGCAAATATGTGAATATTCACAGCTAATACAGACAAACAAATTTGTGATTAAATTAGTCATGCACTGACATAAAATAGAGATTTTTAGCTATGCTCTATGCACTAGAATCTAGTGACTAGATAAATGAATTACAATTCTAAAAAAAATTCTGTGACAAGTGGAATGACGTCATTGTCAGATAGTTTAGTTATCTATAGTTTAAATAATCGAAAATTTCAAACTAAATAAAAAAAAATAACAACAAGAAAAAAGTAAAAATGAGAAATGATATTTGAAATCTAAAGAAGACTATTGAATTCTGCAGAAGAAAGCGATGTCTCATTATTTATCTTGAGACTTTGTAATTAGAAATTGATAAAACGTCTAATCACACCTTACGAACGTAGATTATTAATTGGAGGCGAATTTGTGATATCTTCACACAAACCACAACTTCCTTCTATAAAGCAACGTAATGATTAATTTTGCTAATGCAGAAAGGGAAGTACTGAGATAAGAAGCAATCAAAAAAAAAATACGAGTGCATCAATTTCGTCTAGGCATCATAAAACAGTATTTAAGAGTAGCAAAGATGGTTCATTAGTTCACAATAATTTTCTGAAATATCGTGATTAAAATAAATAGCAAAATCAAAAGGTACTTTTAAATGAAATTCTACGAGATTTCTATTGACTTGTAAATGTGTAATCATAATTGTAGCAGACATGAAATAAAATGTCTCTTGGTTGGAATTTTTCCGTATTCGACTGTTTTGTCTTAGGTTTTCGATATCTAACAGTCTCTAGACTTTAAATACAGTAAAGTCTCGAAAAGACGAACTACTAAATACTAATTCATGGTTTCGAGATATTCATACACTTTGGAACAACTCAAAGATTTTCTTTTCATGAAAAAAAATGAAATGACCTAAAATAACGCAATAAGGAGGAAGAAAAACAACTTTTAGTTCGGAAGCAAGAACATCAAGTTTTAATTTAACGGGAACTTATCTGATTCTCTACCCTATGCATGATATCACGCCCAAACTGAAGTGGCGCAATCTTACTCTTAGGGACAACTTTGTTGCAGATTGTTAGAATTTTCCCTGACCACACGGCGCACCATTCTACGTCACCTATGTGAAACATTCATTTGGATACCTATTGTTTAGTCTTTCCGTTTGATACGTTAAAATCCTCCATTTTTCCCGCTCACTAAAATGGTAAGTATTTTCCGCGCGGATATTCATAAACTCAAAAATAAAATATAATAAGACCATAAGCCGTAACAACCGAATTCTTGTCGAAGAACACCGAAAAATTGGTACTATAGTTGTCCAACACAAGAACGTACGTCCAGGAACAAGTAGCCTTTTTAAATTATTTTATTTAACGTACACATCGTGTCGTCAAATCTTGCAATGCAAAATTTTTATACTTAGACTTTATCAATCTTAATGAAAATTGGAACACATGTTCAACTCCGGTGACAATACATGTTAGTGGTGTTCAAAAGTGCAACCAACCCCACGTTCCCTATTTTCAACCCCCGCCTATTTTTCGTAAAGTTTTTTACATTTTTGTTGATTTCTTATACTTAGACTTTATTAAACTTTATGAAAATTGGAACACATGTTCAGCTTTGGTGAAGATACAATTTACATACAAGAAAAGAATTTTTTTTAAAAATTTTTAGAATTTTTTTTAAAAATAGTAGAAAATTCATCTTGTTTGATTTTCATATTTTCGGGAATCCTCTACTGTATTTCGGTTGTGATTTTCATATACACATTTGTGGCTTCCCGGCATAACCGGATAAGTCCATTTAAGTGTTTTGCGATAAATAGCGATTCAAAAGTTTCGATTCGTAGGGAAGGATAGAGTTATCTGATTGTGCAATGGTATATTCTTCTTCAGAAAATACCAACCGATTTCAACTATTTTATTTTTTTTTTGTTAGAAGAATTGAAGTAGATATGTAATGAGTTCTTAACTCATTTTTGAAATAAAAGGACTTATCTGGTTTAATTTTTTCATAGTTAGCGGAATATCACAAATAGTAGGATAATTTTGGAATGTTTTCAGAGACCACCAGCATATTCTATCGGACAAAATTAACGGAGGGTCATCAATAACAGTTAGTGACAATTGAAATACATAAATAAATAAATAAATAAATTTTGAGAACTTTGAAAACAAACCCTAAAAGTACAAAAGCCAAAACTCTTACGAAACAGCTTTTGTGTCAAACTTTCTACTATTTTGGAATAGTATTGCCCGATTGATTTATGTTTTTAACATCATCGTTGATGATGCTAGTAGCTCTTGGGAGAAATTACCAGACTCTGCTAAGGAGTTAAATCTTTTCGTATTATTGTGAACTTTAACAAAAAAAAAACTACCCTCGAGCAAGCAGGCACATGATGAGGCAATAGATCGGGCATATTTCACAATTACTGCAAGAGTTATCTGAACGACTTAAAGCGAGTACCTATAGTAAATCATGATAATCCCCCTACTGATTCTCAATTTCATCAAAACAGTAATCCAACGCGCATCGCAAAATTCGAATATGAAGTGGATTACCTCTCAAGTCTCCTGCCAGTCTTATACCGATAAATAAACAAACCAAAAAAATCCTTCGGAAACACCTAGTTCCATAAAATACAAGAAAAAGCGCTCAACCTTGCACCGACCTTATCACTTGGCCCGAAAGTGTCTCGAAACAATCGCCAAAGCAGCGGAGAAACCGCAAAACCGTAGCAGGCCCAGAAACGCCAGGAAAAACAAATGCTCCGCAGATTCGCCAGAAAAGAACCAAATTAATCTAATCGCAGTGACACCACAGATAAATCGCCGTGGAAGCCGACCAGCAACCCGTCCAGTAGTGAGCAGCAGCGGTCGAGCTAAACCGCATCCGATTTCCTGCCCCCGGAGGCAAATCGCCGAGAAAATTTTCTCCGCCGAGATATTGAAAGAAGACCATACAGCAAATCCCGGGAAGGAGGGATTTTCAGATAAGTAAATCGGTGGATTCCACAAATTAGCGTATATCCAAACTTCGATCGCGGAGCGCCCACGCAAAACGAAGACGAGCGTGCGCACCAGCCCCGGGTGTGCCCCCGCAAATTTCCAGGAATAAAATCAGCAGTACTCACCGTTGTAGGGACCGTATATCCTCCGAGTAAATCCCAAATCACCACAAATCCTTGGGCACAGTCATTTTCGGGAAGGTCCCGTAGGTTTGCACTAAACTCACAGTCTACTGTTAGATCAGAGCACTCGCAGGATCGCACGGGACGGGAATCGCGAAATAATTTTGCAAGTACCACACAAAAAAAAAACGGAAACGTCCTCTGTACCACTTCCGCTTCGTCTCTAGTCCACTGCCCGTCACTATCACTTGGGGTCAAATAATCGAACTGGGGCCCTGAGGGGGTGGAGACTGCTTCGCTATCGATTCGCGCACACTCGTCGAACACTAACTGTTCATCTGTCGCAAGAAAAATCCCTCCGCGACTCCACACCCGCGGAAAATGCAGCAACTTTCTAACTCCTAGCTGTCCTGGTATTCTATCACTTTGCTGTGGCTTTGCGCTTCGCTTCGCCCTCCGACTCCGTTATCCGCCACTGGATGTGCTTCTCCTACAACAGTCTTCGGAGATGTGACGATTCAGAGGTGCTCTGCCGCTTCTTCCACTCAAGGAGCAAAATCACAAAAAACACATACGACACACATACATCTCACATATGTGAAGATAAAAAAACGTCTTGGCTCCGCTCGATTAGCATTCGATGGGAGCAAGTGAGACGGCCGATGCGCTGCGCAGCGCTCCACACAGAACGCCTTCTCCTGTGCTGTGGCTGCTCTCGTTCATGGGCCGCGACTCGCGGCTGTTCTGCTTAATCTGCGGGCCTGGGCAGTGGGCACTGGGCAGTACGATGGTTCTACCGCGGGGCCGGGGATCCTCATCAGTCAGCGCCCGAAGATGAGCTTTCCTTGCCCTGAAGATCGCTGCTGGGCGCGCACAGCTCACCTTTACCGCCAGAAACCTGGCTGACTACCGCTACGCTAGGGTCTACCTGAAGGAATTGCTACACATTGGCCCGCTTCTTGAGTTTGCCTTGCCCGGCGCTGAGGTGAGCGGTGCGCATTTCTCAGGCCCGTCCAGTCCACGTGTGCATTCATATTGCATGCTCCCAGCTCCACGGTGTAATTCAGCGCCCTGCCAACGAGAGAAACTGTCGCTCTTTTTGGCTCTGCAGATACAGCGCGTTTAGGTGGTAGTGTTGAGACTCAGCTCTGCTCTGCACGGTCGCGGAGCGAAGTAGCTGTACATAGGCGGAAGATTGATAAATTGCAGCCAGATAATTGGCGAGCGCCCCAGCCCCATCCGCCGTGCCACTGGAGAGAAAATCTTTGCCTCTATGTAAACTGGGACGCTGCACATAGGCGCGTTGCGTCGCTCGTTGTCGTCGCAGTGTGTGTGACCTGTGCTGACTGGCTTTTGTTTGATTACCAGCGCTGCGGAGCAGCCGGGACGTGGTTACCTGGGCAATCGCTATCTCCTGGAGATTTTACCTGCGCTTTTTGGCTTGGGCGATTTTTCGTCGTCGCAGGCGTTCGAATGTTATTATTTTATTTTGGGCTCATTACGCGCGTTTGCAAGGTTTGCTGGGAGATAAGAAGAGTTTTGGAACAATCACCCCTTCAGTACCCTCATTGCATTTTTCCGTTAGGATTTGTTTCGTTTTCGTTTGTAGTTAGATAGGGCTTTAGGTTTATTTATTTCATAAGAACGATACAAGAGAAAATTGATTTTCGGTCAGCAATACGCCGAACATCACCATTTATGAAACGTAATGGATTGCAGATGTGAGGGATGCCTTGTAGCAGTACTCGGTGATTAGAGCTCCACTTTCGAAGAGGAAATCCTCATTCCACACATTAGCAAACCTCGAACTTGTTTTTGAATTTTCACAGCGTCTGAGTTATTATCAGTTATCACATCCAGTCATCGACGCAAAAGTCTCTCTTGACGATCGTGTCCTAATGATTCTCCACGGCAATCCGGATTTTGAGCAACATTAGGGTAATGCAGAAGTTTCCTAAATGAGGAAGAAGAGGAAAATATCACTCATTTCCTTTGCCATTGCCCTGCTCTTGCTATTCGCAGCCACTGTCATTTGGACTCGTTTATATTTGATGATCCGTCAGACCTATGCAGGTTCAACGAACATCAGAGATCTTGAACGGTTCATCAGATGGTTCTCTGGTTAATCGAGCGGTCCCCCCCAAATGTAGTGTCACAGTAGGCCTTTCCCTTGTCCTAAGTGTCCCACCGGGCAGCCACGTGAACCTAACCTAACCTAGGGTAATTTTACAATAATATATCGAAAGCTGGTAATTGTATAAATGGGCGATGTCGATGAGCATGAGATCCTACCGATAAACGGTGCATCAACGAGGAGAATGACGCGAATTGCAAAAGTTGGTCGACGAAAACATCAAAAGAAATTGTTTCCTCGGAAAATGTTATCAAAACTAAAAAATGCTCCTCTTGCCACTTACGAGGATCGCATTAGAAGTCCTCAGAGGTCCGCGAAAAGCAAGGTATTTTTTATCGTCTGAATTAGAGTTCTTAGAAAATTTTTTTCCCACTTTGAACAAACAAAACGCGACCAAAATTTCTGAGAGCTGCACTGCGATGCCTCCACATGTGCGACGGCAAGCGGCGAACTCGACGCAGGATGAGTCGAGTTGTTCAGCGCGCCCTGCTTTTCGTGTGCTGTGCAGGGCGAATTCCGAGAAAGAAAAAACGTGAAGGGATGCCTGTGTGTGTTAATTTCCATAATTTAATTTTCGTGAACTCTTCTGTTTGCTGAATGTGGGCTCATACAAGACAGCGCGGCAATCGTACGAACCATCAGTTGTCTTGTTTTTTTTTGGTTTTCTTACTCGACCTCTGCACAGCATACGAAAAGCAGGTCGCGCTGAAAAATTGGGACTTCTCCTGCGTCGAGCTCATCGGTTGCCGTCGCACATGTGGAGGCATCGCTGTGGAGTTCTCAGAAATTTTGGTCGCGTTTTGCTTGTTCGAAACGGGTAGGTAATCTTTATATTTATTTCTCTATATGGTGATAGCAAGGGGGGTGGAGTCTTTCGGTAGCACAAATTTTTGTCTCTTTTGCTCCAGAGCTGCGATTCCGCACTATTGCATACATGCATATATAAATTGATCTAATTAATTCCAAGAACAGAGAAACCCACCTCCTCCTCCTTGAACTTGTACCTTTTAACTTTTTTGGATTTTCAAAAATTTTTGTTTGAGGAAAAATCGGATCAGCGGTATCACACTGCAAATAAGTTGCCGCTTGTTGGACCATGACCCACGACCCACAGTAAGCCCAGAGGCAGAAACATACGAAACCCTTGTAACTGTGATGACCTTCATAAATCCTTTATCGCTTCGGAATAATCTCAACTTCCTGCGGATCGCAATTTAACTTGGATTTTATGGCGTATTTCCTCGGCCGAAGAAAGTAAGCAGCAACCAAGTTCCTCGTGGAAGAAGATTCGGGGCGAAAGTTTACCTGTTCCCAAGAATGCGGACAATGCGGGTCACCACGGCTTATCTCCAAGGAGGAAGTGAAGCGCCACGGCCCTTGACATCCCGCAGTCAAATAAACAACCTTTTTTAGGAGCTGAGAGGCACCTGAGATTTATAGGCATCCGAACGAGAGGCGAATTGAGTCGTCAGTCAATCAGCCGAGTCTAGTCCATGCATAGCTGTATGATATTTCTTACGACTTGCGTAATTGGTCTTCCTCCATCAGGAGATACGACATTCCTTCGTAATCGCCTGCTGCCTGCAGTACCTGGATCTGTTTACCTTTGATCGCCCTGTTTTGGCTGATTAGCAAATTTTGATAGCTGTCTGGCTTCCTGCCCCCGCTGAAGCTGATTAGGCAACTTATGAGCCTCCTCCAGGTACTATTACCTGACGGTGCTCCAAATTTCCGTCTTGCGTCTTTTGTTCACTTTTACGTCACCCCAGATTCGCCCTGTGAGGCTCCGGTTACGGTTCCGAGATTTTTTAGTGACCGGCCAGAGCACCACCGCAGGTGGGATTTGGGTGCTATGTGGCTGCTTCCAAGCCCACTCGGATTGCAGCCCCGAGCTTTTCGCGACCTCTCTATAACCGCTCGGCATGCGGCCGCGGCATAATGCAGCAGAATCGCCACATAATTTCCTCGTGACACTGATTGCCAGTGCAGTCCAGTCGGCAGCGGCGGCTGCCCCGCGTGCCCTAATCAGAAATTCCAGGCACCGCCGTCGAGCTACAGATAAAGGCAGCAATGTCATCAGAACTCCTCTTCGTCGGAGCGAGCACATCTTGTCCATAAATTAATAAAGTTCAGTGACCAATCTAACGATCGTCGGAACGCGACGCGGCGAATACAGCCCAGCCCGGCCCCGACCCGGGAATCTATTTGCATCAGCGCAACCGGGCAGGCACAGGTAAATGCCTGTGCGGCCACCACTGCTGCCGTGTGCACTTTTCTGCTGCTTTTATTGACACCACCGCGAGGTGGACGGTGCACGATGCTCTTGCATTGGCCACGACAAGCCACTTCAGCTGGAGATCGGCGTGATCGGTGGACATGTTGCATAACTGTTGGCATCCGGTGCGGGCAATTTATTAAGCTGCTCCCGCAGCACCCCGGGCTGCGCTCATTGCGTATGCCAGAACACAACTTACCGAACGGCTTCTTGTCGTTCGGTGCTTCCTGATTGATGCCATGCCTCTCTGGCCGATCACCTCGCAAGATTGTGGAGCAGCCAATGGGCGGCGATCGTTGGTCCGAGTGTGTCGCGGAGGGATTCATCAGAAAAACCGCATCGATGATGGAACGCTAGACAATTCAGCAAGAATTTCTCTTATACAGGTAAAGCTACTGATTTATACGAGTATGCATCTGCAGCACAGGCACATTCACATTTAAAAATTTTCAAAATTCCGATTTTTCAATATTCCGCAAATGATTTTCTACGTATAAATTCGTACATTCTTTCTCTACCTGGACATATTGTACCTCTTTGGAAAGGAAACAAGATGGGTAATGCAACAAAAATCGACGAAGCTGATTTAAGTAAGATAATGTTCTAATTACGGTAAGAATTCATCTCAAAATATAAAACAATTTACAAACAATTATGTTTTTTCCTATTCCTCTTAATGAAAAATCAGATTCTAAATTAAATATTAGATGCAAAACATTCGTATTTCATTTCCTTAAAATTTTTAAGTATGCTAACATATCTTTTTTGAACAAAATACAAAAATAAGTTGGATTAACCTAAAGAAGAAAATATAAGAAGTAGAAAAAATTAAAAAGAAAAGCCAAATTCAATCATAAAGAGAGCACGCAGGAAGAGAAAAAATAAAAAGCGATTATTAACTGCAAATAAACGTGGAGAGAAAAAGTGGAGGAGATAAGCTTCTCTTCTCTATTATAGGCGCAGAATCTAAGACCAAAATGTCAGCTTCACTGAATTCAGCTCATTGTGTTATTTTTGGATTCCATGTAAGGGAGATTTGAGGCGAATGTTTGTCCCAGCAATTGAAAAAAGGAGGAAAATCGTGAAACTCTGGTTGGAACAAAAAATTAATATTATACGGCGGGGGTACTAAAGTAATGGCGTCGTTTTTCTAAAGAACGTTGTTAAACCTATCCAAACGGGCAAAATAGTCCAAGTAACGGCCTACCAGTTTATATAAAAGCAGGCTGGTAAAACGCCTCTGAACAGATTCGATCTGCTGCAGATTCGCAGTATTAAAAGGGCTCCAAGAGACACATGCATGTTCCAAAAGGCTTCTTATCAAAGCGTAACATAGAAAAACAAACAAAGAAGTTTCTCAAAACGATTTACATGCACGAAAATTTAAACCCTTAACTTAACTAACTTAAATTTAGTTAGAGGTGATCCAATCAATGTGAGATTCAAAAAAGTACAAGGTGGGCCAAAAGAAGTCATCCGATGTTGTTTGGCTCTCATTTCTTTTTCTAAATGAAAAACTTCGATTCTGTTTTTTGATTATGTTTATGTGAACCTTTAGAATTTTATTGGTCAAGTCGAGAAGATGATATCGGCCAAATGGGGCCGTCACAATTGATTGCCCGCTGGTCAAACGACAACAGTGGACGGTGCGCGCTATAGGGCCATGTTAACCGAGTTTTGCACTGGCCCGCAAGATCGCCCGATTTAACCCTTCCAGACTTTTTTTTGTGGGGTTTTTTGAAGTCCCGTGTTTACGTGAACAAGCCCGAGACTTTGGAAGCCCTCAAGGACAACATTCGACACGAGTCGCCCGAAGTTCTCGCCGAAGTGATGAAAAATGCCATAAAACGAGCCCGTATGGCAATCAATTGTGACGGCGCCCATTTGGCCGATTTCATCTTCTCGACTTGACCAATAAAATTCTAAAGGTTCAAATAAACATAATCAAAAAACAGAATCGAAGTTTTTCATTTAGAAACCTTGTAGTTCATGGTCAAAAATTACTCCCAACTTCTTTATCTCAGTAACTCGGTCAAATGAATTTTCACAAATTTTATAGTCATAGTAGATTGTATTACTTTTTATAGATATTGGGAGATAGGAAATTGTTTTACTCCATCTCTCCAAAGTTACCATATCCCCTTGCAATTAAAGATTGTGAATATAGATTAGAAAGATGAGAGGCCCAAGAATGGCACCTTGAGGAATACCCGATGTCTGCATAAAAGGGAAGGACTGATAACATTTCATGACTACGACTTGAGACCGATCACCTAAGTATGATGCAAATCATAACACATGACTATTTTTTTGTATGCGCAATGTTGACTGTTGACTGACTAACTGTTGGAATATATGCGAAAATTAGTCTGCTACAGACAAACAGATGAGCAAACGAGTAGTCCTATAAGGGTTTCGTTTTTTCCTTCAGAGTTACGAATTCCTAAAACCCTGAGGGTTGATGTCTCCGATAGCGACATTTTAACACAAAGGTGAATTAAAATAAACGCCTTGAAATTGCCAAGACAAAACACACGAAAATAAGTGTCAGACTCACAAAATAACATAATTTTTGAAAGCAGCTCGGTTCGATCGTATTCACAAACTAGAGAGCAATCGAGTCGAATACGGCCACAAGAATGTTCAAAGGATTAGGAGGACTGAGTATATAACTCATGAACGAGAATAATCCGTGTCACATGTGTAGAATAAGACAACTTATTGGAAAAGTCGCCATTAAACATGAAGCAACAGTTATGGGACTTTAAGTTTTCAAGGAAACTTTTCATTAATGACTCCGCAACTGAGCAGTATGCACCTGCACAGTGGAATAATAGGAAACAAAAGATTGAAAGTGCATCACATACGAGCCCATTTTCTCTACGGCAACTTGCTTTTCCAGCGTTGAATTTCTCGTAGAGATTTCTTGAAGTGCTAAAAGTCAGCATCACATCTAAACTGAGTTCTGTAATATTCAATGAAATAAACAGAAATTAATTGCAATGACAAAATTAGCGGCAACCCAGCGAGATCGAGTGGATTGCGCAAGGAGGCGATAGCGATCGTTCTTATTCTCGAGCGGGAGAATCGGTCTAATAACTTCAGCATTGACTGGAGAATTAGCAGAAACGAAATCGAAATCAGCCTCCAGTGCGCACGCGATACCATCGGACCCATCAATTTGTCGGCACACTATAAATCGATGGTTTCGAAAGTGAAGGAGTATCCACCACCTGCGAGAGGAGCTATTGGGCGGCCGAGACGAACGGTTTTTGTTTTTCTACATTTTCACTTAGGAAATAATTAGCTCCACAGGTGCGCGTGCGCAATGAAAAGCAAGCGAGCTGCTCATCGCTCGTCACACGGACACGCGGCGGCGGGCGGACGGTACTGTACGTCCGTGAAAATCCATCTGTTACTCAACGTATCGCGTCGGGAGCGCAATCATAATTGCAAGTGCAACTAACTCATAACAATGGCCTGGGAGGTGCACTGACGGTGCCTCCGTCCGCCGCCCGCCACCGTCGCGAATTCAGCCGGGCCAGATCGTGTGATTTGCCTGCACGCTTTCTGAGCACATACCTAGCGCTAGTACCAAGCTGGAAGATCTGCAAGGCTGCGGGGCATCTTTGCACAAAGAGTCCATCAGCCTTAAAGAGCGAGCCTTTGTTTCGTGCGCGGATCTCGGGCCGGATTTATTGAGCGATTTTTCCGCAAACAGGTGATTTCCGCGATATTAACGGCTGCCACCGAGGCGATCTTTATTTTTTCTTCTTTTCCTCGCTTCTCTCGATTATTGCGATTTGTCAGCCAGAGCGCGGCAGCTGCAATTGAGCCATATCGGCGCGAAAGTCAACCGCCGGAGTGCCGTATTTCCTCAGCATATCAAGTGGACGATCGATTGACGGCCGATCCTCCCGCATCAGCAGCGCACGGGTGCCACCTCACTCTCACCTTTCGATTTAAAATTCACAAGGTGTCACGGGAGGGTTCGGCTGCCTGGTTCCCTTCTGCCGAAATTACAAGAGCACAATGCTGGCCGCAACGGATCTTCCGATGTGAATGACACCGGGCCGCTCCCAGTAGCGCGTTTCGGAAACCCTACAAGATGCGGCCGGGAGGAAATGACGACATCGCAAACGAGCACTGACTTGTACACTTTTTGGCCGGGGCTCGGTTGTGGACCTCAAGGAAGTCCGCGGCAAGGATGTGCGGGGCAGCCGTGGATCATGTCCGGCGTGTTAATCTGAAGCATGTACCGCTCGGGAACACGACCTCTTACGCAATGGCCCCATTACCCGGGTTGAGCCAGCTGAGGCCGTAAGCCGAGAGCACTGGACAATGCGATCTCCCGTGACAGAGGGGCCGCGGACATACCCATAAACGCGCTGAGAAGATCGTAAAGTTCGGTGTCGCAGGCATGGTACGTTTCTTGCATTCGCGAGGAGCTCCCTGCGACCCGGTCGGCACCGCTTCTCGGTAATGATTCTCATAAATGTGTGAGAATTTAATGGCACCACCAACAATGGTCCAGTGGTCCGCAGCATCCGGTGTGGTCTGCTCTCGCGTGAGTTTTCAGAAATTGCGCACTGACTGTGCTCCGACCAGCCGGCGTAATTAGCCTTAGTAAGCAGATGCACTTGCAGATCAGTTGGCCTGCCCGTGTACTCGCCGCCCGTATCATATACCGGCTGGGAGCAGACGGATCTTGTGGGCAAATTATTCCAAGATTGTGTGGGTCCGCGGTTTGACATTGGAGTAGAAGTCTGGGCCAGAGTCACATAAAATTTCCGTGATAAGAAGACCGGCGAGGCCTCGGCTGGTCGTAGGTCAGTTCTCGGGTATCCACTTGTGGTGGCCTGAGCGTCTCTGAACTCCTTAGATACGACCACCACACTTGGAGATAAAAATTGAAAACTTTTCTAGGCAAGATTAAGAGCAAAAAATTTCCGCAAATTCTGTGAGAAAATATGCCCGAGCTATCGCGGCTAGGTTAGATTTTCTCAGATATCTCGAGTTGCTCTTAAGTCCGGATACTTACTGTTACTGCTTCAAAGATGCCTTGCAGCGTCTTCGGGAGATCGCAGGTAAATCGCTGGAGCACGTAGCGCTTACAGTAATTTCGTCCCATCGAACCGGATATGTCCACACTAACCGATGGACGTGTGCATACTTTGATGTTGTCATTTATTCCACGTGTTCTGTGTCCTAATAAACTCCAGGCAAGATCTTGCTTATCAAAATGGTTAAACATCTCTCCAGAGTGGGCTTATGAAAACTGAGTCCGTGGGAATGGCTTACTTTGCTTTCATACTTGTCCATGACTTCTCTGGAAAGGTTCATTTCCACTTTCTAGGGAAGCGAATTAAGTTACATACTGCAAACGTTTTACATGCTCTGAGTAGAATACGGAACAATCATTTTCGATTTTTTAGTTCATAAAGATTTTGAAGACGGCAGTTAAGAGCAAAATAAGAAGCAAGATCGAAAAGACGTAGAATGGTGTTGATGAGATGTTTTTAATTTTTGTTACTTTAGTATGGGAAAATGAGTTTTGGTGAAATTCTTTAAAATGTTGGTATGTGGACAATCACCTAAAATTCGTACCTTGCTGGTCTAGAACAGATAAAAGGCGTAAAGGTCTCAAAAGAAACTGACAAAGCAGGCCAACATCTTATGCAAAAATCGAGAGTGGACGTATATGTGTGTGTTTGCAAATTTAGCTCTGTGAAGCGATTGCTAAGCTAATGCTAAACTTTCGGTTCGGAGTATTTGGTATTTCGACGCGACAATCATCTTTTAACTCCTGTGCGCCGTTGAGACAGCCCTTTAGCTCCCTAATGCAAAATTCTAGAATCGGTTTTGGTATTTGAAATTAGTAGGGTGTCAATTTCCTGAGCGTGAAACCAAAAAGTTGACATTGTTCGACGCCATCGTTATGGAGATTTTCGCCAATATCTCGGAAGCCGTTGATTCCACGACAAAATGTCTAAGGACATGTTTTGTTTAGCACACAAATTCTCATTTCTTTTATTGAACATTTTTTTATCCGACTTAAGCTCGACCTTTAGCGTAATTAATGGTCCCCAGTTACTCCTCAAGTGGTTAGTTTTGCGGTCTCTAGCACGTCTGTACGTATGCAATGTTTATTTGTTACAGTAACTACTTTTGCTTTCGGTGGATTTTATTACAGTGACAGAAAGGCGCACATGCATTTGCTTTAAATTTACTTCAAACACAATCGAGAGATGCGGAAGGCCCTTGGGGATACAAAAGAGTGGTACAATCGGTTCAAGAAGGGCCCCGCATCTGTTTGAAAATAATCGTCGTTTGTCTGTTGGAGAACTGGAAAATGATTTTGGAATCCCACAAAGTATAGTTGCGAAAATTCTAATTTGAGTATGTCCCACATGTGCGCGGAAGTCATTTCGAAATTGCTGACCATAGAATAGTAAGAGCTTCGCTTGGAGACCGCATGGACAATTTGCAAAATATATTTTACAGCTTCGGCAGCCTCCATATAGTGCTGACATAGCCCCCTGTGACTTCTGGCTGTTCCCAATTAAAAATACGGCTCAAAGGGCAGTGATTCGACGATGTAGAGGTGATGCAAGCAAATGCGGCAAACTCACTCAAGGCTATTCCAAAAACTGAGTTCCAGATATACTTTAGCTAATGGAAGAGACTTGTGCAATCAAGGGATTACTTCGAAGGATGTCACCCGTCAGAAGTGCGCTAGTAGACCGTTATAACTAGACCTCGTACAAGGTAATACAAAAATACAGATGTGGTTGAATTCCAGGCACGACAAAGGTGCTTTTTAAATTTAAATAATTAAATAAAACTAGAAGGCGGGTAAAGTTTTATAAAAAAAATCTGGAAATTAACTGTGCAGGTACTATTAAAAACATTGGGAAAAATAAGTATCATAAGGGAACTGCTTATCACGACCACATCATCGCGGTGAATGGCAGCATTCATTAAACAGAACTTGTTTTTGTCAGTTTCAGTGTCATTTCGGATAAATTCAATGTAGCCAGGGGCACAGCTCCGTAGCAATATAAAAATAAATGCTCCATTGCTATTTTTGCCGGCCCTGTCACTAGTAAAATATCGCTGCATCATCGACAAAATAATGATGCGCTCGTTGCTCTGCTTTGGTGCATCAGATGCTTTTATGATGCTTAATTGAATTTTTGAACTTTTGGCGATGCTGATGTGGCATCATGTGCGCATCGATGCGTTTTTAAATTCACCCTGGGTTACACCGCTGTATCAAATACTCAAAACCATATAGACCTTGTATTATGCCCTAACAGCTGTTATTTTGATTCGGGACTATTCTAAAATAGAAGTTGATCTTATAAATGATATTTATAGTACTTTTAATTCAGTGGAAGACATAACACGGGTTAGTCGATTATAACGATTTCGTCGTCGTTAACGAACAGCACCACAATGTCAAAAAATTGATGCACAAAGTGTTTACACTGCAACTGCATCAAATATGTTCTGCGCCAAATGGATAACTGGGGGGTAGACGTGTAATTCGATACGGCCACAAATGTTCGACCAATTCCCAAAACGGTGTCACGTAAGTCGAATTGACCAATATTATTCAGTCGAACAAAATTAACCGATCGCTGGGAGGAAAAATGCCAAAGACTAACTAGACTAACATGGACGGACGGTGCAAATCTACAACAAGGATCATCAAGCCGAGTGCAGGCCTTTAATATTGTGGATGATTCGGAAATCAATGAGATGTTAATGCATGCACTTGTTTTTTTGACATATGGCAGTACTTTCACTGTGGTCGAAAGAGTTGCATGACACCAACTAAAATTTTATTCGACTAACTTGATCGACTGAGAAATGAGTCGAAATACATTTGGCCAATCAAATTAATTTTTAGGGACACCTTTGCATCAAAATTAGTAGTTTGAGGATTTGATGCACCGGTTCACCACACAGCAATTTATTCAAAAGGTCTTAAAGGCATTCGGGCCCCGAAGACGACTGTTGTCCAAACAGTTTCTGAAACACTTTTCCCAATACCTGACTCTGATGTTTTTTATAGAAAAGTATTTTCTTTTTCGATATTTGAATGTGTTTTGGTACTTTGTGGCACTCCTTCCGAACCTTCTTTTGCCAGTATTTCCGAAATTTCTTGCTACACAAATTGATGTATTTTTTTGATATTTTTAAATTGTGTCTGCAATTCTGGCGTCTGCACTGCCACCGTAAGGGGCAATCCATTCATTTCTGGATTTCAAACCACTTGGCTCCAAGTTGTGTGCGCGCGCCGGATCACTTCACGGCTTGTAATATGTATAAGGTTTTGATCGAGTGTGTGGAGATCCCTCTCACTGCCTTCACCCCCTATTGCTCTCCCACTCCCCTAAATATGTTCTTTTCTCGCTCTAAACGAAATTAAGAAAGGATGGCGGTTATGACTGCAATTAATTTTGCCTTGGTAATAATTAAAGTTGTTTGTGAGACTGAAAACTCAAAAAATTTCCATTACCCCGCTCCCTCCGCACATATTACTAATAAAGCGAAATGAAGCGACCAAATCGATTTCCCAAACAAGGCCACAACAGCAGCTTCAAGCTCTCCCCGGCCGATCGAGGTTGGTAACAGTAAATGAAATTTGAATTGATAACGACTGTTTTGCGCGTTGATCGCGTTTAATCACGGAGGTGCGATGGTAATATCCGGACCTCTTAGCGTGCGAGCGGAGTAATGAGACGCAAAAGCGATCGAATTAATAAGCGCCTCCGAGCACGAGTGCGGGCTGTGTCGCAGCTTTTGAGACGGCTACCCGTTTTGGGTTCAATTGGGTCAAAATCAGCATACGATCGGTGTCTGTCTGCGATGAATATTGATGATGCTCTGCTGGTCCCATATCCCTCCTACCGCGGCATTTATGATTTAATTTAAGCCCGCCCCGGGGGTATGCGGATCGCGGGGTCGAGGTGGGCTAACAAAATGCAGAAATATTTCTGGCGATAAGGCCGAGATGTTTCGGGCCATCCGGGAGGAATGTTAATTGTGGCCGGGCAGGGCATACCTTGGTACGTCTCATTTTCTAGATAAACCTGGCGCACTCGACCCATCTGGTTTTTGGTAAAACGCTCGATTGGCGCACTCACTGAAAATGCCATTAACGCGGCAAACCAGTTGTGATTTCTCGAAAAGAAGAAATTTTTCGGCGACAATCGCCGCGAAGGCTTCTGGGTGATGTTACAGTTTTCGAGGCCTCTGGTGGATGGTGAAATTCTGGAGCTGGTTTAAGTGCCACTTTTAGGTGACAATGACCAGTTCCGTTTGCGTTACAGTTTCACATCTCATCGCATCCACAAGAGCCAAAGGTGAGGGATCAACGGCGGAAAAGTTGCCCTGCTGGAGCCATTTGCTGGATTTTATTATTTTGCGCACAGCTAGTGTAGTTCGCTTTGGCTGGTTGCGCAAGCCACTCAAGCCACTTACCCGCGCATCTTCCAAGGAGTTGCCATTCACACATGCCTAAATGGGTGATCGGTCCACAAGATCCGCCTCTTACGGTGGCCTGAGAGCTTCCGGGGAAGTTGCGGACATCAGGCAACGTCGAATCAATCGCGGAACCTCTGCGAATTCTAAGTCGTTCGGACAATTTATGTGGCGGCTGTATGCAAATCACATTAAACGTTTTAATTGATTAATTTATTTGCGCTGTTCATCTGGGAGGAAGCTCCCGCAGCTCAAATGGTTTTCTTATGTTTTTGAGGTTTCTCCCATGTCACCGGCTTGTGTTATTAGTCAGCCCGCAGCTATTCTTTTGTCTTGGACTCGACTTTGTCTCTTTTTTACTTTGTTGCTGATAATCAAATGAAGATCACGTTGCGCAGATAAAAAAGACGCGCGCACTTAAATTACCGCGGACAAGTGGGAGGAAGAGGAGAGGGAATGTGACTGGGGCCGAACAATAACACACCTCAGCTCAGTCCGCTGGCCAGCAGCCCATCTCGTTGCCCGGTGGCGGCACAAAGGTTCGAATATTCTTAAATTTGTCGGGGACGAAGTCTCGCCTAGTTCATTTGCAGTCTCCGCTTCAGGTCGCGGTCGCGCGGGCCTCATCTTTCGCCGCCGCTTAATGTCTTTCTCTTCCTCTTTGCCTGCGTCTCGTCTTCGCCCAGCCACCGCGGGCAGGGTCACTTTACCTCCCTGGGCAGCTCGGCGGTAACTTGCTAATTGAGTCACAAATGCATGCCTACCTGGAAAACCACACGAGTAAATTAACAAATGAGCGACTGTCGGTGCTCAAATTAACTTTTAAGTGACCACTTATGGTTGCTGCCGGTGTCCGTTAAATCCCCTCAATCGCTTTATTTATGCAAAGATGGGTCGAGACTGATGCTCGAGCCTATTGGATAATTTCCTATATTTTTGATAAATTGATTGTGGGTGCAGCTTTGCTTAATTTATTTATATGCGAGAGAATCCATCACGGGACTTCCTTTCGTTTCCTTGTTGCACAAATTGTTCTAATGCTATTTAAGCTCTTAGCTAAGTTTGGACACTATAAATGGAAGTTGGTGGGCACGGGTTGCCTAAACATCATCCTTGTGGGTGGCAATTTTTTTAATTCTTCTCAGATCCAGAAGTATGAAGGTTACAACTGTAATTCGCTGTATCTCCCAAAAGGTAATTCCTACGAATAAAAAGGCTGGGATTGTTTTTTAGGGAATTTCATGAGCTACAAATTTCATACTGGGATTTTTTCCGAAAAACTAACCGTTGACGAAATACTAGCGGAAAACTATTGTTTGCTTCTTTTACACCTTATGAAATATGACACGGAACGGGTTCGGCTAAACTCTGGCGTAAATGACTTGTTTTCAAACACTAAGGTAGATACTCGAAATATTTAATATAAAGTACTGTAGGATTGATGAAATTAAAGATGAAGTCTTGAGAGAGAGCACTTGTCAAGCAGGGGACGAGACAAATTATTTGCCTCCAATAGTCTTAATTTTAATATTGTCATGCCCGCAGAGGAAGAGTCTCCTTTTTAGCAATTAAGGGAGAATAAATAAGGATCCTCCTTTTGAAAAATACGTCGGGTGTACCACAGGGCAGTCACCTTGGTCCGTTATTGTTCATCATTTACTTTAATGATTCCTTCTGACTCTAAAATTCTTTGTTATGCTTACGATGCGAATATTTTTCGCATAGTATCTGATAGTTCTAACCGTGAATCGTGATGCTTTAAATACTGACTTGGATGCCTTCTAAAAATGGTGCTCCATCAATAGCCTTCCACTAAATGTGAAGATGTGTAGGCACCTACCTGTATATCTTTTTCACGCAAAAGGAACCCAGTCCAGTACACTTTAGGTACACGATCGACGGACATTCTCTTGCTAGACTTGACAAGGTGAGAGACTTAGGGATCATTCATAATTCGCGTTTTTATTTGGAAGACCACATTGATTCCATTGTTAACAAAGCTAACGCGAATCTAGAGGTCACTGAGAGGTGGTGTAAGGAGTTTAATGACCCCTATATTTCTCGACTGCCATATGGCGCTTTTGTAAGACCTATACTAGAGTACGCTAACGCCGTTTGGTCTCCAAATCAAGAATCAAGACTGCCACATAAATCAATATATCAGTACATAAGTACCACTTACGCATATATACAACTTTTGCTTGACAACTTCCCAATTTCCTACCCAATGGAAGAGGGCGATAGTAGTCCCTGTACCTAAAAAATCGTTACCATCTCAACCCAATGACTATCACCCAATTAGTCTATTGTGTTTCTTGACAACAGTTCTCGAAAAATTATGAACAAACAGGCTTTCGACGGAGTCACAGTTGTGAGACTCTTCTTAGTTCAGATATAAATGAAGCACCTGATAAGGAGCAAATTTTCTAGTCGAAAGCTGTCAAGTAGTTATGGTTGAGAAATCACTATCGTCTCCCAGCGTTTCTTTAATCTGGTGTTCCTCAGAGATCTATTTTGGATCCGTTGCTGTTCAGTCTCTTTATAAATGTATAATACCTACGTATGTAAGGAATTGCTCAGTTCACCTGTGATGTGTGTGCTGATGATGTTCAGTTGTATCTCAGACGGCCAGTGGGTTTATTTGTTAATGAAGATCTACAAATCATATATGGATGGTCAATAACTAATTCCCTATTACTTAATAAGTCTAAATCGAGCTATCTTCCTGTTGTCCTTAATGGCACTGTAATTGCAGAGTATATGGAATCTTTTAACAATTTGGGCGTCGCTACATGAACTCTAAACTCTGATGAATAAAATCTACGGTCGCTTCGGCAACTGTGGATCACAATAGTCGTTGACTTACGCTAGCCAAGACAACTGCAGCATTATTTATTCCAAACTGGATTCAGCGATTTCAGCTAGAAAATTAAAATAACCGGCAAATCATCATCATCAAGTTTTCAAAAAAGTGTGGCTTTTCGCTGAAAATTTGTTACTTTGTGTATAATCTCCACAAAAAAAAAATTGTTTATTGCCTTCACCAGAGAAAAATCGGTTGAGCTTAGTTTGCTACTGCGCACCTTACACAGTTGTTAATTGGGGCCAGCTATCAATAGAGAAATTTCTCTTATCAGAACACGGCACCGGACGAAGAGAAGCACCGTTGTATGACGCTACGGTAGCACAGTGGCGACTGCTCAGGCCTTATCAATTGAATAGGATAATTTGCAGGTAATCAAAGGCGGCCCAAACAGAGCCTTGCTCTCAATACCGTAGAGTTAATGAAATCATTGAGCGCGTCTGAACAGGTTCTCCGCTCCGGCTCGCCGATGACTAGGTGGCTTTCCCACGCTCATAATCAAACTGATATCAGTTTTATTTCGCGCCGTAGTTCTTTCCACGACGATATGCAGCAAAACACAACGGCCGCTTTTGTCACTACGGTTCTGCTCATTTGCGGAGACAAATCCACCCGGCTGTCGTGGCTGTCCGCAGTGGCGCTTATCTGAAGCACGTTTACCCGGCCAGCCTTTGGGCGGAAATTTGCATACAATCATCGCCTGATGAGTGTTCTATTTTGGAGGAGAGGTGTGAACGAACTGCGCCAGATAAGATGGTCTTTTTGCATTGAAATATCCCAGCGAATCGTTGAATTCCAGAACCTTAATGGCTACGTGTACACGGCAGTCCCAAATCAGGACTAGAAACTAGGTTGTAGGCTCCAATCAGAGCTGCTCGTGTAAACGACGCAAAGTGGACTCGTATCAGGCCTAGGCCCAATTCAATCAGGGGTAGCCCAAAGTCTGGACTTGCCCGTTTACACGGCAAAGAAAAATTGTGACTTTCGACTACGCTAGGCCAAAGTGGCGACTTTGGATATCGTATATATGTATGTACGTATGTTACGTAGTATAGGTAAAGTATAAAGGAAACATCGCTTTCTTCACAGCAGCACGTTCTCGGGGCTAAGACCCAGCCACCCGAGGAGCGGGTAGCACCTAATTTATTATTCCGTAGGTCATCCCGTCGAAATTACCTCCGAAGCTCCGTCGGATGATGATCTTTGGTCGTGGCGGGCAAGATCATGAGAAGATTCCCAACCACTGCATCCATCCAGCGCATATAAATTTCCGAGATTAAATGTATAATGAGCCATGAATGACAAAACAAACGCACGGACGACACGAAGACGAATCGAGCGACATCAAAGAGGGTAAGGGTTTTCGGCGAACATCTTCAGAAAATCCGGAGGCTCTCGGGCATTGTCTCGGATCACATCCGAAAGGTGAGACGCCTCGCCTCTCGACACGGCTGGACGGAGGGCAACGATGCTATTAGCTGGCGAAAATTATCCCCTTTTTGTGATCTCGAATGGACCTTTGTGACCTATAAACTTGCAGACATTAAAACTTGCCGAAAGGGGTGCTTTCAACCCTTTCCTGCTAAGCGCACATCCTGTTCCGTCCTCGGACAGTCTACGTCTTGTCACCGTGCGTTGATTTATGAGCGTCTTCTGCCTTTTGAAATGTGCACGAGGTGCGATGTGAGCTGGACCTCTTCGGATGACCCTTCCTGGAGGGAAGAGATGCGTAAACATTGGGCCCGGTCTGCTGCGCTCAGATCTAGCGTGAGATAGCGCCAGATAATAAGGAAATTTTTCATTATCGCGACGGGTTTTGTTTTTTCGGCGGTGTGATCAGCCGGACTCCTTGTTTTGCTGGCACAGTCTCAGGACTCAGGAAGTAAACAACGCGTTTCAGGTCGCTGTCCTCCTGGGACAGGAGATGGTGAACAAGGCCGGGGTCATAATTTATGATTAGCGACAGATCCGCTGATCACCTTTTTGGCCCAAGGGGAGAAAAGCAGATGCCCGGACTAATGCACACGGAATTTGGTACTTACAATTAGGAAGTGGGGATGAAAACTGAATTTGATTAGCCAACAATTTTGTATTTTATTTAAACTATAGTACAAAAGAAAACAGAGAAAAATGAAAATTCATAAAAAACGTTTACCGCGTTCAAAATCAGCATTCAATGAAATTCGGTTAATTCAACTTGTAGAAGTTAAGTAAAACTTCACTGATTGCTAACTGAAGAACAATGAATTTATTTTATCCAAATTACAGCTATTTATACCTAATTAACAATGCACTTACACTAATATACAATTGCATTGACATAATTTCATTCACCTCAGGCATAAGTGTCGCATCAGCAATTTGTCGCGTGAAGTCACTCACCTTAAGTAAAAATGCATTTCGGCAAATAATGCGCGTATATTGAGCAGTTATGTATAAATTGTTGATCAGCACTTTGGCAACGGGAATTTGCGGAAGTGATGCATCAGCAGTATACTTGAATGAAATTATGTCGATATATTAAAGAATTTAAATTAGCCTAATTAGAATTATATGTACTCGGTACATTCTCCCCCGTCTAGATTAAGCGATGGCAGGTCTAGGGTGGAATGTTGATCTGGCTTGCGGCATCGACTTCTAGGGGCAGGTTGTGGCTGGTTGATTTTCTTGCGTCGGGTCATCATCCTTCTTCGACATCTGTAGTATAGGCATATCAGTACTAGCACAATGAGCAGGATGTAGGTCATCGAATAGTGATGCAGGTGATGATTCTTTAATTTGGAGATATTTTCAGCATTATGATGTAATTTTTTGATTGCCGTGTCGAGTTCGGTAAACTCGTCGCTGCTTATTTCCTTCTTCAACTGTGGCACATGTAGTAAGGAAGTAGTATTATTCGGCTTTACTCCAATGCTGGCCTTTAGGTGATTTGACACCAATTGACCTTCTGACACAAACGAGGATCGCAACTGGTCTGTTATTTTTTGGTTCCCATAGATAGTCATTGTCGGGTGGTTGATCATGCATGATGACTGAATTTTAATCAATCCATTGCCCGTCAAAGATATTGAGTGTACAGAAGTCTCGCAGATGATATCGAATGGCGTTTCTTCCTTTAGAATGTATAACCATGAACTTGATGCATGTAGTTGTATCCAAGAATTCTGGGCACTCTCGCTCCGTAATTGGCAAAAGGGTGAGAGTGACCTTTGCTTGGTGAGGAGTTCCATCTCACATCGGCTTTGATTTGATTTTAATGTGAATAATGGCTGTTTTAGCTTGCACATTAATTCACTGTTGGACGAATGGATGCAAGCCTTCATGTTTTGCTGTGTTAGGGGGCTAAATCGATCTCTGTGTCGATTTACTGCGATATATTCGCTCGACGGCTGAATATATATGTGATCGTTCGCATGCTGTACAGGAATCGGTACCAATTGATACAATCGGTATGATTCACTCCTTAATAAGGGTATTCGAGTGTCAAATAAGACCTTCCTTTCGGTGATCCTCATCTTTACATGCATTGCAGTATATATGGATAACATTGACGATGTACTGTCGGTCCCTGGGAGCTTCAAGTTATCTGGTAGGTGCTCTCGTATCGTTCTGAGCTGTTCACTGAGTTGTGCTGGAGTTAATAATAACGTATTTATTCGGCCCTGTTTAGTATCCATTACTACTGATAGAATGCTTCGCTGTACATGTTGGAAATTAATCAGATTTAATGTTATCAATATTGCTGCCGAGTTGAATGTTTGTGTTACTTTAAGCTCTTGGTTTGATTCATTGATGCTGCTTTTGACTGCTTCGATTTGAGTTTTTAGTGCACTCAGTTGATGTTGAACCGTCTGGTGGTTCTTTTTCATTACATTAACTGTGTGCTCTGCAATTGATGTCTGGTCGTCAAGAAGTTTCTGCAGCATCATTTCGTTTTTGTTGATTTGAGTAATTTGTTCCTCATATTTTTCTGCAAAATCTTGATCGAGAATACCAAATAATTTGTTAGCAGCTGTTCCAATTATCTCCAATGGTGCTCTTTTGCTGCGCGTTGAAGTTTTTTTCATTTTGCTGGTAGAGTACAGTATTTATGTGTTCTGACTCGAGTACTTGATGATTTAGCTGCAATATCGTTGCATTGCATAATTCCTTTGGTAGTCCTGTTTGCTGATTCTGCTCACAAAGTTCATTGAGCCTCCGTACCGATTGCTTAATTCCGAAGAATTCTGCCCAATACGCTGACAAGTCGTAATAAATGAGTAGATTCCATTCGCTTCCGTATAGGTGTACTTCTGCAACGTCATCAAAGTATATTCCTTCCTGATTATCGAATTTTGTTAGCTGGTATGGCTGTGGTATTTCCTGGCTCATAGCAGGAAGGACAATTAATGCACCAAGTAATAAGTAGTGGACCAGGCTCATGTTGCAACTTCGGTCTTTGGTGGTTCTTCTTGATTTGTTCTCTTCTCGTTGATCTTCACTGGAGGTTGAGGGTTCATTAAGTGGCCGTTTGCGAGAAGTGCCCTCTGACTTGTGTGGTTTGTCTCTAGACGAGGACGGTGGTGGTTGGAAATCACTGTCAGAATCCAGCTCGTCACTTAACGAATCGCCCCCAGTATTCTCATCCTTATTTATCGGTAACATAGAGATCTTTGCAATGGGTCTTTTGAGAACACCAGATTTCGTTTTCAATGTTACAACTCTTATGAGTCCGTCGGTTCCAGGATGTACCTCGATTATTCTCCCAAGAGCCCATCGAGATGGAGGCAGATTGTCCTCCTTTATTAAAACGAGATCTCCCTTTGCTGGGTTTCGTCTTTTCTGTGCCCATTTTGGTCTTTGCTGAAGTCGTCCAAGATACTCATTCGACCATTTTTTCCAGAATTCCTGATACATTTTCCCCACTCGTTCCCATCTCCTAAGGAGACCACAGGAGGTTTCCAAGTAGTCCTTATCCGGCATTGACAAAATGGGTGCCCCAGTTAGAAAATGACCAGGTGTCAGCACTTCTAGGCTCTCCGGGTCTTGCGATAATGGGCACAGAGGACGTGAATTGAGACATCCTTCAATTTGAGTCATTAGTGTTGTCATTTCTTCATAAGTCATTTTTGTTTCCCCAACTACTCGATGCATATGGTGTTTCACAGATTTCACCCCAGCTTCCCATAGACCGCCAAAATGTGGTGATGCTGTAGGAATAAAGTGCCATTGAGTACCAGCTCTTGTTAGGGCTTCGCCAACCTCAGTTTTATATGTGTTCTGTTGATGTAAATTACTGATTATCCTGCTTGCTCCCACGAAGTTAGTGCCGTTGTCGCTATACATGTGTGCCACAGGACCTCTTCGGTGTATTACTCTCTTAAAGGCGGCTATGAAGGCCTGCGATGTCATATCTGTAACTACCTCGATGTGAATTGCTTTAGTAGTCAGGCATATGAAGATTGCTACATATCCCTTATAGGTGCGGCTTCCTCTACCCGTTTTCACTAGAAGATCGAAAGGTCCTGCGTAATCGACCCCAGTATGTGTGAATGGACGGCTTGGTGTGACTCTCGCAGAAGGTAACATTCCCATAAGCTGTTGAGCCATCTCAGCCTTGTATCGATGGCATTTAGTGCATTTATGGATTTGCCCCTTGACAGCCTTTAGTCCATTGATTATCCAGTATCTTTGGCGAATTACTTCCAAGGTTAGATTATTTCCCCCATGTAATGTTCGTTTATGGGCTTGGTCTATGATGAGGGTAGCTAACTCGTCCTTATGTGGAATAATAATTGGATGCTTCTGATCGAAGGACAATTTTGAATTTTCTAGCCTACCGCCAACACGTAACACTTCGTCTGGATCAATAAATGGGTTTAGTGTTAGCAGCCGACTTGTTTTTGGCAGTTCTTGTTTTTGTCGTAGTTTTTTTATTTCCTCTTTGAAATGCTTTTCTTGGATGAATTTAATTAATGGTAGAAGTGCACTCTCAATTTCCTCAGCTGTAAGTAAGTTAGTCTGTCGCTTGCCGGTTTTTAAGTTTCTTATGAATCTCTTGCAGTATGCCAGAATACGTAGAATTGTCCATAATGAAGAATATCTTTGTAGTAATAACTCGAATATGTTCGCATCATCTGTATGTGTTAGTGTATGTACTACAACATTTTTCCTTTCTATTTCTGTCTCCTTCACTTCTATTTCTGGATATACGATCCTTGCATGTTTCAGCCAGTCTGGACCTTCCCACCACAGCGAATGCCTTTCCAGCTGTGATGGGTATATTCCCCTTGAGGCTACATCTGCAGGATTTTCTGAAGAGCGTACGTAATACCAGTTTTCCTTATTCGTTTTTGCTTGTATTTCTGCAACTCGGTTGCCCACAAATGTTTTCCATCTGTGTGGGTCGGCCTTAATCCATGATAACACTATTTTCGAGTCTGTCCAGGCAAAGCATTGTAGGTTTGGAATTTCTAAATTGTCTACTGTTTCCTTTAATAATTTTGCAAGAAGCTCTGCTCCACACAATTCTAACCGTGGTAATGTCAGTTTTGATTTGAGTGGAGCAACCTTAGTTTTAGCAGCGAATAATGATACCGCTATTTTTCCTGGTTGTATTGCTCTGAAGTAGATTGCTGCGCTATATGCTTTTTCTGAGGCGTCCGAGAATCCGTGCAGTTCATAATAACCAGCGTCTGATCTGTAATTAATCCACCTTGGAATTCGCAGTTTCGTTAAGTACGATAGTTCTTGTTTTATTCGATTCCATTGTGATTTGATTTTTTCAGGTAGTGGTTGGTCCCAATTTAGATTTTCCTTCCAAATTTCTTGGAATAATAGCTTGATAGTAATTGTGACCGGTGCTAATAATCCAATTGGATCGAAGATTTTAGCCGCTTCAGATAACATTTCTCTTTTAGTCAAGGAATCTTGGTCTTCCTGTATATTTACTGATATTTTGAAATGATCAGTTGCTGGATTCCAATAAACCCCAAGTGCCTTTATAGATTTTTCTTGGTCAAAATCCAGGTCTGGAGCTGAATCTCTCAATTTCCATGGTAGTTTCTGTAAGAGCTCTCTGGCATTACTATTCCATTTTCTTAAATTGAATCCGCCGCTTTTCAGTGAATTAATTAATTCTGCACTTATTTTGATAGTTTCCTCTACAGAATCTCCTCCAGATACAATATCGTCTACGTACGTGTCTCTCATAATAACCCTTTCTGCAAGTGGGTATTCTTTAGCTGTATCCCGGGCTAACTGCTGTAGTGTTCGTATCGCTAGAAATGGTGCACTTGCTGTCCCATAGGAAACTGTCGTTAGGTTGTACTCTTTGATCGGTTCTTCTGGAGAATTTCGCCATAAGATACGTTGATAATTTTGGTCTCTGATGTCGACCTTTATTTGACGGTACATCTTTTCAATATCAGATGTAAAGACTACTTTGTGTTTCCGCCATCTAGTTAGGATTGAAATTAACGTTTGCTGTATTTGCGGTCCCACTAGTAATATATTGTTTAAACTTTCTTTATTGTGACGTTTTGCGGTACCATCAAATACAACTCTTAGTTTTGTTGTTGTGCTATCGTGCTTCATTACAGCATGGTGAGGTAGATAGTATGCTGTATCTAAGTGATCAGATGCTAAGCTCATGTGGCCAAGTTGCAAGTACTCCTTCATAAAATCCTTGTACATGATTTCCAAGGTTTTATCGCCTCTGAATTTCTTTTCCATTTGAAGCAATCTGGCCATAGCAATATCTCTCGAACCTTCTAGTTGGGCGTGTGTAGGATCCTTTTTAAATGGTAATCTCACTATGTATCGTCCATCTGAATTTCTTTTGTACGTAGTTCTGTAATGATTTTCGCAAATTAAATCATCACTTGACAGTACTGAGTCAGTGTGAAGTTCCTCTATTTCCCAAAATTTCCTTATTTCTTGATCTATGTTCACCTCACTTATATAACATTGAGGTGCTATAATTGACGAACTCTGTTCTACTTCACCTGATAGTACCCAACCTAGCTGTGTCTCCTGAGCTATAGGAGTTCCTGGGAATCCACGCAATACACTATTCATTAATATTTTTGCAACTACTTCTGCTCCAAGAATTACATCAATTTTTCTTGGTTCATCCAATTCTGGATCTGCAAGTATTAAATTTTTTGTGTGTTCCCATTTCAATTTGTTTGCAATTTTGGTTGATGGCAATAGTCTTGTTAGTTTCTTTAATACTAGCGCTGTTGTCGTTGTGTTGAATTCAGATGGAAATCTTGGCTTTATGGTAAGTTCGATACACGTTTGAATGTTGTTAACTTTTGCTCCTCCTAATGCAGTGACAGTTGCGTTGATGCGTTTCCTCGGGAGTTTTAGTTTCTGTGCTGCTTCTTCGGTTATAAAACTGGCTTGGGCCCCTTGATCAATTAGTGCTCGCAACATTACCGAGTTGTAATTTTTGCCGACTGCCTGTAACACTGCAGTGGCTAGAAGTACCGTATGCTTACTTTCGTTTTCTGCTAAGTGAGTTGCTAGCATTGTAGCGTTTGCCTTCTTGGGCTCCTTTTCATTGGTTTCCTGACTGGTTGCGCTTGGTACAGGCTTTTGGAACGATGAACTTACATGTAAAAGCGTATGATGCTTTTTGTTACATATTCTGCAAGTTTTCCAGCTTTTACAGTTATAAGCTGAATGACCCTGTATGAGGCAGTTAGAACATAGCTTGTTTCTTCGAATCTCATCATTTCTTTTGTCAGTGTTCATTTTCAGAAACTTTTCACAAGCATAGATTTTGTGATTGCCTTTGCAAAGGCCGCATGACGATTTTGACCCAACTGTACCATGACATACCTTCACATCGTTCCTTTTATCTTGTTTAGTTGTTTGATTATATTTGATTGGACCCATAGATTCTAGTGCTTGAAACCTATTCTCAAGAAACTTAAGAAACTCCTCTAGCGTTTGAATCTGTCTGGGATCGGTGAGAGATTGCTCATAACTACGTCGAGATTCTCTGTCTAGTTTTTCAATTAAGAGATGTATAATAATCGGATCCCAATTTTGAATGTCGATTTCTAAGTTTTTGATTGCTTCTAAGCATTCTAATGTTGAATCATGAAGTTTCTTTAACCCATCCGCTGATTCCTTAATTAATTCTGGCTGATTGCAGAGTCTTCTTAATTGTGCCGATATCAAGACTCTTTTGTTGTCGTATCTGCGATTTAAAATTTCCCAAGCAGTGTCATAGTTTTCATTAGTTATATTCAAATGTTGAATAAGTTCGCTGGGTTCTGTGTTCACGTTCGCCTTTAAATAAAATAGTTTCTCCGCTTTGGTAATTTTATTACTTTTGTGTATCAGTTCAGTAAACAAATTTTTGAAAGATGGCCATTTTAAGTAATCCCCGGAAAATGTTGGAATGTCAATTCGTGGAAGTTGTACACTTGTATTTCTATCAGCTGTAACTATAGTTGTCTGAGTTGGTGTTGGTGCAACTAGACTACTCAATTTCTCTTGTATCTTTATCAAAACGTTCTGATACAAAGTTTCAGCTGCTGCAAATACATCTTCTTCGAAATACTCTTCCTTGAATTTTCCCATACCTACAATATTGGCATGATTTTGTACGATTAGTTCCCAGTAGTCGGCTAATAGTTTAGTCTTCTGCGTGTAGTATATTGACGAGAACTCCTTGTCTTCATCTACTTCGATGCTAGCGATGTTCCTTTTCAAAGTGTCGATTATAGCTGTTTGCTTTCTTATTAGCCGTAGCTGCTCTGCAATTTCTTCAGAGCTTTTCTTCCTTTCAATTGCCTCTCGAATCAATTTCTCTAAGCTCTCCCTTGTCTGATCACAAAGTGTCTCAACTTGGCCGAAGTAGTCTTCATTGAAATATTTATGATCGGCATTCTGCTCTTTTATTGCTTCGAGTTGATTATTGAAATTCTCAACTTCCTCCCAAGCATTGTTGAGTGACATCAGCCTTGTCTCACCATACTCGATTGTCTTTCTGACCGTGGGATCCTTGCTTATTTGGGTGGCGATCTTCTTTATTATTCTGACGTATTTTGCCTGATCTCTCAGTAACTGATCCATGTTGTGCTTTTTATTCCTAACTGTGGTCGAGTTGATGTGTAAATTTTTGCTGATTTAGGAATAAAAATGTTTTAGTTATTTGCTGAAGAATTTAAGCGAGACTTCTAGACCCTTGTTCTAGAAGTGGGCTGTCTTTCTCCAATTTGCAAAGCCTTTGGACCCTAGTTCCAGAGGTTGTTTTAAGATTATTTTACCTGAAGACCCTAGTTCTACAGGATAAATTCTCTTTTGTTCGAAGGACCAAATGTAGAAGTTAAGTAAAACTTCACTGATTGCTAACTGAAGAACAATGAATTTATTTTATCCAAATTACAGCTATTTATACCTAATTAACAATGCACTTACACTAATATACAATTGCATTGACATAATTTCATTCACCTCAGGCATAAGTGTCGCATCAGCAATTTGTCGCGTGAAGTCACTCACCTTAAGTAAAAATGCATTTCGGCAAATAATGCGCGTATATTGAGCAGTTATGTATAAATTGTTGATCAGCACTTTGGCAACGGGAATTTGCGGAAGTGATGCATCAGCAGTATACTTGAATGAAATTATGTCGATATATTAAAGAATTTAAATTAGCCTAATTAGAATTATATGTACTCGGTACACAACTATTTATCTGTTAAATTCAACGGATATGGTAAATAGTCAAAATGAAGAATTTCCCAAAAACGCGTAAAGGTAAACAAAACGTTCGACTTAATAAACATATACCAACAGTCCTACCATCCTCAAACCTGCGGCAACAGTCAATTTGATCTTCTTTAACGTTCCAAACAAATTAGCTGTGGCTGCTCTTTCAGAGGTCCCGAGTTCGAGTCCTACATGAATGAGATTGTTTTACTTTCTGAAGGGTCTGCTTATTTGTATCTGTTAAAACTTAACTACGAAGTCCCACCGAAAACTAGGTTGCACGTTGATTTGACCACTATTTTTTTTTATTTCAAAAACTTTGGTGCATTGGGACTTGTGATTTGGGTCTTCACCGTGCTCAAAGCACCATCAAGCAGCGCGACACGCTCGTATCATTTATGTTTTGCGAATTTTCCTTTGTTCTTATCTTCCAATAGAAGTTTTACATTTTTTTTAACATCCAAAAATTATTAACGTTTAAATTTTGTCAAAAATTCTATGACTTCTTTCTTGGGCACATCATGTAAGGCTTACAAATAAATAATCAGGAGAGGCTTTCTCTCAAGCGGAGCACAGTACACGTGCAGAATAATTAAAGCCCGCCTGCAGCTGCAGTCGCCTGCATGCATAAATTGTTAATAATTCTTTCGTCGGAATTAGTTCAGGAAGTTGGGCTGACAATCGAATTAACCCAAATAACGAAACCTCCCAAGGAAGTCGATCGGTGACAACTTTCACCGGCGATAACCTCTTGGCACTGCTTCCTTTTTCCCAAATCGATGTCGAGAGCAATTTCGTACCGCTTTGATTTTTATCTGGGCGCATACCTGGCCGAAATTCCCATCCGCACTATCAACCAAACCCCATTGGGAAATTTCCTAAAAACTGCCTCATAATCGAAGAAATATTGCCTGGGCGAGCCTTGCACGAATCAAACTTTCTTACTGGCAATCGTCGAAAAAAAAAAAGAAATTTATATTTTTCGTTATTCAGCGCGGTAACCACATGAAATTCCCTTCACGTATCCCCTGGCCCCGCGAGTCCAGGTGAGTCGGCGCAGCGGAGAAACACCCGTCAGCGCATCTCCTCCCGGCCGTAATTATCTAAACGAAGTTCATTAGCACCAGCACCCCGCACCCACTGCAACAGAAAGCAACGTGAGATGCCTGCCAACCAACCGATCTCCCTAGCTGCAGACCGAGCCCAGCGAAACAATAAAATTTTCTTTAATTGGTCGAGTGCCATCTGCCTTTTGAGTCAATCGATCGTCTTACCTGGCTGATTTCATCTCTCTGCGCCGCAGATCACTTACGTGTGTCAGAGGGTGAGTTGAATGAACGAGGGCACCGCATGCCTCCTCAAGAAAGAACCAGGCAGCGGCTCGCCTCCCTTCTGAAAACGTGTCTTGGCCGTCGTCGCTGGATTCTTGGCTTCGTTGCACCAAGAAGAAGCCCCAGTGCACAGGACATGCCACGCTCGACGGAGCCCGGCGAATTTGGTACGAAATCATAACCGGCGGAGGACGGAGGGCCATATGATGGTGGGCCACAAGCGAGGCAACCACAGTTGCGCAGATGTGAGCATCATTTGCAGATGTCATCACTGCCCAATTAGTTGGCGCATGTGCACACCTACCCCTGCCGCAGGTAAGACCGGGGCAGTGTCACCGGCTGCTGCGGCTGCTGGTTGTCCCCAAAAATTGAAAGTTATTTGGGTCGCGCGTACTTTTGCAACTTCGCGCTGCTTTGGATGAGAAGCACCACGCAACGTGGCCGCCTGGCTGGTCTGCCTGGCTCAATTCACTTTTGCTTTTTACCAGACGAATTCGACGTGCACAACGCGATCGCAATTTTAAGTTGACGCTAGAAATTGCACCATATCGCCCGTGCTCGGTGCTGATGTGCGCAAAAATGCGGAACCAGACCCGCGAGATATGGAAAAAAAATTATTGTGGCCTGCGCCAGGTGGAGGTGGAAAATCTGAGGAGCATCAGGGAGGCCACACAGCGCTTCGCGGACACGGCGTTGGATTGTTGCACAACGGACGGCTTATGATAGCGATAGCGAGCACCTACTCATCTGGCGGGTGGAATCGGGTCTTTTATGAATATTAAGTCGTGAAATCGAAGGCACGCCACAGCGGGAAAATGCAGCCGGCCAGCGCATTCCCAAGAGGCAGTGGTCAATCATTGGAAAGTGCAGAGCATCGAAAAGCTGTTAAATAAGTTGGGACCTAATGGGAAACCGTTTATGGATTCCGTGGAAATTTCATGAATTTTTGGTTGCTTTAGGGCTCAAATTTGAAAATTTCTCTACGCTGCTACTGGGCTGGGCCAGTATATTTTTGAAATCCATAGCAATTAAAATGATTAAAAAGTTTAATTGTCGATAATTCTTTAGTTTATGTTTGTTGCCTCTACTAATAGTCCAGTCAAAATAGAGAAAAAGGTCCAAACCTCGGAAGAATTCCAAAAGGGTTGAACATTTTTATAGACCTTTAAATACTGACAGAATAAATCATAAAATTGATTGCTCTTGGATTTCCAACCCTGTCTGCTAAATGGGTTCGCTCTTACTGATGGATCGCGGTTGTCTGTCTAGAGAGTAGAGATATACATATATAATACTTCTGGTGTACCGCAGGAAAGCCATCTGGGTCCCCTCCTATTAATGATTTGTCTGACTGTTTAAAATATACTATTATAATATTTTATGTTACACTGAAGATGCCAAGATCATCAGGGTAGCAGAGTCTCGAAGAAGCCCTATGGTCCTAACTGGAGTGAAATAGGAAATATGTCTATATCTTCTGAACGTGACAGCGAACTTTCAAATTCGGGCATAAATTCTTCTGTTAAATGGTGCTCTATAAATTAACTCTGCTCTTAACATTAGCAAATGTACAACGTCAAATTTTTCAAATCAAATAGTTGTGTATTGAATACAATTGAGAAAACCAAAGACTTGGGCGTTTATTTGAATTTCCGCTTTTCTTTTGAGGACCATGTTAACGCGACAGCCAATGAAGGTAACTCTACTCTGGGTTGTGTGAAGAAATGTTGTAAGTTTGTTGATCCTTACTTAACGCGACTCTTGTATTGCACTTTTGTAACGCCTTGGAGTACGCTAGTTGCGTCTGGTCCTATTTTTATGGTGTACATGCTAAACGTCTCGAAGCTGTCCAGCGTCGTTTCATTCGCTTTGCACTACGCCATCTTCCTTGGTATCCCCCTAATCTTACCCCTTATAGAGATAGACCCTCAATTACAAATTACCATATATTCGGAGCTGTTATTCCTTTTGACAAATCGGTACCCTTTCCGAAACATTACCAGTAGGGAGTTTCTAGATAGTGCTCAAAAATGTTCAGGGAAATTTTGTTTATCATAAAATCCGTCCTAGTTTTTGTATTCAGAAGCGCACCAGTAGTAACGGTAACTGCAGACTGCAGAGTACCAATAACCACCAAGAGGACAAATAATTCAGTCTGAGATTGAGGCAATTGTGTAAATCTCCAGTGACCAGCAGTTGAAAGTTTCAGCAATTTATGATAATGTTTACAAATATCTGCCAGCGCCCGGCTTTCGGGCATAAGCGCGGTGATGGAGGGGACAGTGATTTAACAGGGGCCGGTATATTGTCACTGGAACGTTGGAGCTCTAGCGTCCGCCGCTGTTGTGTCACTTTAAGAGGCCGCGAGCTGAATTACGCAAAAGATGTGCGTCTTGATTTCTGATGATGCTCAATACCACGGAGAGTGCCGCCATTCCACTCCACCTGAGACAGAAAGCTGTCGCAATGTGGCTCCAACTTTACGGGAATCATTTGCGATGTGATGGACACCGATGAGAAGAATGGCTCTGGCTCTGACTACTGACCGGCTACCTAACTTGAATTTTAATTTCCGCGGAATTATCTCTCGCTTTAGCGGTGCGGTGCGTTCGAGTGCCCCTTTCAAGGGGCCATATAAGATGTGGTTTTGTCTTAGGTGATGATTCCTGGAAGAATGTCTGAGCGGTGTACCCCAGCTTACCGTGCATGCAAATTCGTCGCGCGCCGGCTCATTTATGGAAATCATCGCAACTTTATCTGAAAGGTTCGCAGTTAACGTGACGCTGGCCGTGAATCTTAAAGCGAGACACGAAAGTTATCTGGAATGGCACCGATCGTGAAATGCGGTTTGCAGTACCCTCTTCACCCAGCAGCTGAAAAAATCAGCAGTCCTCTACTATCAACGCCCGCCGCTTTTAAGTACTAATAACGGCAGTTGCCCTTTCAGTTTAAATCATTTTCTTGGGCCGCAAGCCCGCGAGCCCAGGCCCGTGATCCCCAATCAATAAAAGAATTAATTTCCAGTTCACAGATGATAAAATCCCGCTCCGGCGGCACGCGGCCAGGGCAAAAAACAATTCGAGAATCATCTGCCGCAGCTTGCAGCCCCACACAACAGCCTGCTGCATCTGATCTCCTCACCTGAAAGTGGTTTTTTTTCTTTTTCTGAATTTAAATCGTTCCCCCGGCCATCGGTTCCCGGTCGCCGCGCCGCACAGGGCCACGAAACACAAACAACAACAAATTATCCCGCGGACTACACGTCGGCCCGCGAGTAATTACACCGATTCCGATGGCCTCGCCTCGCTTTTGTTGCCCGAGATCTGACTGATCACACTCTGATCTGATCTCGCGCCGGGACTTCTTTTGGGCACATGGAGCAAAACGACCGCGGCCGCGCACAGGTAAGAAGGACACTGGGCAGTCGGCACGCGCTGATGCACTCGGAAAAACGATGCACCTGCTCCTCTCGCTCAAGTCCATAAATATTGCGCTTTGCCGCGTCGTCGTACTCCGTCTTGGGGTTTTTTTGCTTTCAAATGCATTTCCTTGTTCTTCGAGGGCATTCTTCGATTCGGACGATGGAAGGGAAACCAGCAAGGGCAAGGGTTGACTGGCCTACAAATTTTTTTTTTAAATATTCTGCACTCTGCAACTGTGGCGCTTGTGTGTGGATCAGCAAAGGCTTATAAGGACGGCATGGCACTCAATTAATTTTGGCGAATTATTTTTTTATGGATTTGAAAATTTTATAAACATTCAGCGGCACAGTTCTTGTATCCTTGGCCCCGCTTTTTGGGAACGTGTTCGAGCCATTTTGCTGTGCTTTGCATTCCTTTGTAAAAGGAAAATTAACTCCACCGGCAGTTTGTAAAAGGGAAATCATAATAATATAATAGAATTTTCCTAAACGTTAAAATTTCCCAAATAAGGTGGCTCGTCAAGTATTACTATTTTGCCCTATATCTCGAAAACGGGTCGAGATAGAATTTTTTCATTATTTTTCCGTTAATTAGGGACCCCGTTCCCAACTCGATGTCGATATCCTTGGGAATTATCCTAATATCGGATTCTTCTCCCAGTTGACTATTGCTCTTTCGAGGTAACACTTGGATATCCCCACTCTTCTATGGTTTCTGGACCATCCGTATACCAAACTATCGATACCTTTGAGTCATTCTTCAAAAGGAAAATACGAAACCCTTATTGGATCACTCTCTTTGTCCATCTACCTTATCTGTCTGTCTCAGGTGAATTTCTCTGATAGGGATAAAGGTATCAAACTGATATTGAACATAATATACGAGTGGTTATAAAGATTGCTCATTCTCTTATATTCCGGGAGTGGTAACCCAAAGTTTGGTATACCAAGGAGTGATCTAGTGTCATAGCATGTGGGGTATCATTTCAAATGGTTTTGTTTAACGATTTTGAACGCAAGGGATTTTTTCAGTTTTATTGTCGGGTTCAGAAAATTAGAGCTATTTCCCAGATGCCCGGTTGCGATTTGGCACCAAACCACGAAAGCAAAACTCCATAAAAAAAGCTCTTGTCTTTAGAGAAGTTATGAATGTACAATAGGTGGACAATGAAATTATGAAGGAGAAAATAACAGGAATTAAAGGAACTCGGAAGTCATTCTAGACACGAGAACGAGTTCTTCCTGTTTTTCATGAGGTTGGGTTGAAATTACAGGTCCAATGTTTTTTAAACAAAATATGAAAAATAGTTTTGTTTTTAAATCCAAACACGCGTAAAGGATTTTTTTTTTTGTATGTATGGAATGTGCGATTTTAACATGGACTTCAATCCCTTTTTAACCAGATGCTCCAGGCCTCTAGCCATACCATTTGTCACATTATTAATCTTAACAAATATTACTGTTTGAGGAAAGACGAGACCTTATCCTGAGTGCTCTAAAGAACAGCATACCTCGGGGTTATGTATATTCTTACGGCACATTGGCTTGTTATTGACCAAAAGTCTCCACACTACTTGGGTCCGAAAATCAATTCTTTCCTACTGAGTTAGTTCTACTGATGATGGCAAATTTTAGAGTATTTTTTCAATTTCGCAAGTGACTGTACCTGTAATGGTGTAGATAGATCAACACTGGTGGCATTTTTGTAGAGCATATTAAGATAGTAGTTGTTTGGCGTGAGCTCGATGTCGCTATGTTAATTAGATCAAAAGATAAAAATTTATGAATCACCCTGTAACTCGAAAACGGTTGGGATTTCCTCCCCCTGCCATACGATTTTTTGTTCGGCTAGGTGCGATATATCACCCCTGTCGTTTTGGCATGCGCTATAACATATACGATACGCCCTGTTAGTATGTTATATGTTAGACAGATAATTAGGTAAATATATGTATATAAATAGGAACGACACTTTTAAGGAATAACATAGCAAAGATGGATTCGTCAAATGAAGCCGGAGAGCATGTATGCAACTGCAAACAGACAAATCCAAAAAATTTAATAAAAATGCAGTAGAATACGAAACATTTCGTGCATTCTAACATATGTACGTATTTCTGTTAGCACTCCCGTCACGATTCGTGAGCCATTCGTAAAGGACCACTCGAAGGCCAAATCATGCGCCCCGCCGTCAGTCGTTTAAGAAACAAAACGACTTCCGAGCTTGCTTCACAGCTGAAATCAAAAGTGTTAGGAAAGCTATAAAAATTGACTTCAATGAGAGTGAGAACCGCGAGCTAAACTGTTTTTTAGGCGCGCAAACTGCGGAGGTATGCGATATGTAACAGGTATGCCTACGAACTGTGGGAATCCGCGGAAAGCGAACTCACTTCTGAATGGAACCAACAAAGGCCGCTAGAAGGCGCACACGTTTGTTTTGCATTCGAGTCGGATCGCTTTTTATGCATAAAATTTAATTGCCCGAGAAATTGATAATTGCTCGCTGTTTGCTCAAACAAGGAGACGTGGAAAAATGCTTCTTTTTTCCACTACTCAGCCTATGTGAGGTAACTGAGACTCGTGAAACCGTGTAGTTGGGGTATTTAGAGAAACGGAAAGTTTCTAGGGTTTGTGGGCGGACTTTAAATTGTAATTTAATTTAGTGTTCTTTTCCCGCCAAAATTTCGCCGGTTACGGGTTGTTATTGCGCCGGCTGCGAAAATGTTTCTTTATCACTTTCCAGAAAGCCAAGTGGCGGCACACCCATATGCCACTTTAATTATATTGTGCATGCCTTCAGACAAATGCCGGCTTTCCGGGGTTGTGCATTCGCACCACCTTTTTATCTCGAGCCCTCTGAACTGGTCGTTACGCAAGAAGACGCGATAGATACCAGATGACAAGTTCAAGAAACCGTTACTTCCGTCAACCCCTATAAAAACCATCACGGCAAGCACCTTAATCGCACCTTCGTATGCTTCACCCTTACCCACACTAGTCTTAGCCTGACCACCTTTGGGCTGCGCCACGATAAGAGCCCAAGCGCCCAACAATGAAGATATCCGTCCACCCAGAGGAGGATGCTCATCACCTGAACAGAAAGAAAGTCATTCATCGATCGACGGGGAGCGCGGATGGGTCGGGACGAACAAATTGCTGGAGCGAACTCGATGGTATTAAATCGACTAATAATTGCCGCGCAGAAGAATAATGAACGGCGGCCGGTTGCTGTAAAGAAAGGTAACGAATGTCATGTGGGCACGTGCCCTCTCAAGCGAAGCACTGCTCCGTCAAGATGTTTAACTGGCGAAGGTGCTTGCCAGTCTTGCCACCTTCCGCTTTGTTGTTGTTTTTTCTTCAACTGGGAGAGCGACAAGCACCCCTTGTATAGGAAACTGAGGAAACGGCAAACGCGCGTAAGCAAACGCAAGGCGGGAAATGCCTTCTTCGTACGCAGCGCATTTTTCCGTGGCTCTGACTAGCGTACATCTTGGATGGATGGATATATTTTTTTCGTCGGTTTTTACCGGAGATTGAACTCCTCAAGCACATGTCCGTTTTCCTTGGAGTTCAATTGAAGGAGGAACGGAGATGCAATTGCCTCCGAAGTCCGAGGGGTGTGCACGGCAGCAATAAGTCAACCTGAAAGGGAACAGTCTGGGATGTTTCCGACATAAAAAATAAATAATTGCGCCTTCTCAGTATCGCGCCGTAATCAGGGGCTCTTGAGATGGTATACGCCTCCGACGGCTTATAGGCGATGACCACTAAATTAACTATAATAAGCTGAGAAAGATCTTTATGAAATATTTTACCTTCCACAGGTGGGTATTTTACGGAGCCCACTGTACGTATCGCAAGATGGTAGCACACCTGTATCTCCGTCGACCGTTGGTGGATGTCTCGCTTCATCTCGCTGTTCTCCTTTTAATGGACAGCCCGTCATGCTGGTTGAACACGGATCACATTTTTCTTGTTATTTAAGCGCAATAAAAAAAATCTTCTATCTCCCGACGTTGTCATGCAATTTAATTTCCCACCTAGACCCCCTCAGCCCCCCCTTGGCATTTTACATGCTCACTCTGCAAGACAATCATCCTTTTCCAGCTGGCGGAGATGTGGACAGTTCTAAGAAATATGCAAAGGTATTTTCAATTGAAACCTCATGGGGGTTACGGCACTAAGTCTGATTCTTGACCATGTTTGGATGTTCAGCAAATTGAATGAGGGCGTTCGCATCACTTAGCCTAAAATACTAAGGTCATGCCTTTTTGGGGTTTAAATTAAAAGATTGTTTATCTATGGGCACATATGTGACTTTATGGCATTCGTATAGTTCAAGCCTTGGTGACCCAAATGAGTTTCAGTCGAAAAATGTCAGCGAAGAAATTAATATTAATTTATCTTATTAGTGACGTGCCTTTTATAGAGAGCTTCTTTTATTAAATCATAAGTGGAGTACCAAGTACAAATAGCCTTTTCGCAATTTCGTAAATTTAATTTTAGGGACACCCTTGCATCAAAATTAGTTTGAGTATTTGAGTATCAGTGAGTTTACACCGGCGGCGGTGGTCGTAGAGAAAACGAGACTGATTACTTCCTCAACAACTAGTAGTGCCATGTTTTGGAATACGTTGGCGTTTGAAAGATATTTTTATTCTCTACTAGCTTGCCCGGACCCGGCGTTTCCCGGGATACTATTAAATTTGTATTCCTTAATTTTACAACGCCTCCCTACTGCACCACCGCCTCTCCTATGTGACCCAGCGTTTTCTTATTTGCGTTTTGCACATGTTTTAGATATTTTCCAACAGTATTATTAAATTTAGCTTTCTTCATTTTACACCACCTCCTTATTGCACCCCCTCTCCTATATCTCCCAGCGGAGTGGGGGTGGTCTCATATTTGGAAATTTGAATAGCAGATTCGAAATCAGTGATCCCGAAAATTCCCTAGTGCAGATTTTCAGGGAAATCCCTTAAAGCTTAACTTTTCGGCCGCCATATTGGATGCGACATCATGAATTCCAAAATTTTGAATGTAAGCTCCAGATCTGCGACCCCGAAAACCTCCAATTGCCTTTGTCATAAAGATTCCTTGAAGTTGGAATATTCGCTTCCTATACAAAACAGAAATTTCGATTTTTTCGATTTTCCGGCTTCTCCTTTGGGGTTTCCCGAATTTTCTTTTTTTTTTAAAACTCCCCTGTATTATAGCGAACAAAACAAAAATATTATCGCAATCGGTCAAGCCGTTTTTGAGTTTTAGCGAGACTAACGCACAGCAAGTTAAGTATTCTTAAATTTTCTAATTTTCCGCGCAATTTTCTTAATTTTTTCTTTCATAAGAACCTGACAATAACAAACACAACAAAAAAAAGAATTAGCGAAATCGGTCCAGCCGTTCACGCGTGATGGCGTGACCAAGGGAAATAGGGATTAATTTTTATATATATATATATATATATATACATATATATATAGATTATCTTTCGTAGTTTTGTGGAAATCTAATGGTGTGACTCGTTACAAAATTTGTGGATAGAAGTCTCCAGTTGGCACTTTGAAACAAACATACAATGGACAATCCTTTTCGTATCGAGGAAGCAAATGAACTTGGACTTATTTCGGTTTTGGTTGACCTATCGAGACTTTGGCGCTTTATTTCCGAGTAACTTCATTTTTCATTAAGCGAATGAGGAACAAAACGTACGCACACCTTCCATTTCTTCAAAGCTGTCCGGAATATGCGATGTATCGATCTTTTTCTGCCAATATTGTCACCACATTGGCAATAATTTTCAATATTTCACGCTCTTTTTCAGTCATCGTCTTCCAGATTTTCTCTGCGCCCCTTTAAATTGTTTGTGATATTCAAAAATGCAAAATAAACACTCTGTTCCTGTTCCTGAGAACTTGATCGGATATATTGTAGTTAAGAAAAATTAGTTTAAAAGTAGACAAGTTTTGCATTTACATTTTTGGGATAAAATAATATTTTCATGGCGAAAAAGTGGAAAAACCCTTTTTTGGAAACTTCAGCGCCACCTACCGTGCGCATTTCTTGCTGCACAGCATTGCTTCAATAACATTAATTGTAGATCGCAATGTCCTCTACTTTTTTTGTTTGAAAAATTTTCCCGTAAAATGCACACGTTCCGAGAAAAATGCATTACAAAATTTTTTTGGAAGTTTTTTTGAGTTTTCAAAAAAACGCACCAAAGTAGCACGTGCCCATCGCGAAGGTAGCTTAAGTACATTATTCTTCAACAAATAAAACAACATTTCCGACTATTGTATTAGGTCCGCAACTAAGTTCCCGCTGTTTTTCAATAGATGGCTCCAGTAGTAAGAGTTGGTCGATTATAGCATTACTAAAACGTCATGAACCAAGCTTAGACATATGGTAAGCAAGCCGCTTTGATACATTTGTGATTTTGTTTTTGGAACATATACTTTTGGTTGTGTGAAAATGTCTGATTATGTGCCAAATAATCGTCATTTGCGGGGAAGTGTTGCTTTTCGTTTTTCATTCGAAGAAAACGGCGGCTCAAGCGCATCGAGAACTCCAAAAAGTTTACGGAGATGCTGTTCTAAGTGAAACAACATGCCGTGATTGGTTCCGTCGCTTCAAAGACGGTGATTTTGATGTTGACGACCGTTCGCGTGAAGGAAGGCCGAAAATCTTCGAAAACGCTGAAAAGACGTTGAAACCGAACGATACGATCACTGGGGAACGGTATCGAACTCAATTGATGCGATTGAGCCGAGCACTGCGCGAAAAGCGGCCACAATACGATCAGGGCACGAAAAAGTGATTTTACAGCACGACAACGATCGGCCTCACGTTGCCAAACCCGTCAAAACCTACTTAGAAACACTCAAATGGGAAGTCCTACCCCACCCGCTATATTCCCCAGATATTGCGCCGTCCGATTATCACTTATTCCGTTCGATGGCACATGCTCTGACTAATCAGGAGTTCCGTTCATATGACGACATCGTAAATTGGCTTGATTCATGGATAACCTCAAAAGACGAACACTTCTACCGTGACGGTATTCGAGCTCTGCCAGAAAGATGGGAAAAGGTTGTCGCTAGCGATGGGCAGTACTTTGAATAACTCATTTGTAACCATTTTTTCATAATAAAGTTTTATATTCATAAAAAAAACAGCGAGAACTTAGTTGCGGACCTAATAATTTTTTCACTCAAACTATTCATTTTTCGACAGATTGACTGTACTACCTGCAAATCGGACCAAAAAGTCAGTCAGAATCAGATTTTACATAATCGAATAATTCGAAATTTCGTGGAATAACAATAAGAACAGAAAAGAGACAAATTTATGTATACAAGTCTAACGGCAATATTGCTTCAATTTCCACCCCTACAAAATAATCAGTTGTGAAATTGTGTCCATTTACCTTTACCAGCACACTCACCGGGTTGCCGCTGGCCAGAGCAGGGCAGGGGTGAACGGCACACCGGAAATTTGGTGAGACAGGTGCTTCAAATGGACAAAAAAAAATGTACTCTCTCCTTCGTTCGGAGGGTGATACGCGGTAATTCTAGCCGATTTGAATACAAAAGGTGCGACTCACCCGAAAAAGGTTAAGGCCCTCAGTGGACCGCAATCAAATTAATTTTTCATCTCGCTACAACCCCAAATATGTGCGCTCCTGGAGGGTGGCATCCACTTCTGCCTGCATTGTTCCTCAATTACCCCGTGGTATGTATTTTCGCAGTAACTTGAAGCGTATGTTAGGCCTGGGAGTACTATAAAAAGTCTGTTTATTTGAGCAGAGGGTGCGAATGCTGCAAGCGGCCAACAACCCTATTGTGTGCAGTCCTTGCGTTGTCTGGCATTCACATCCTGACCCGCTGCACCCTCATCCGCCGCCTGGGTAATGATTTGTAATTTCTGGTCCCGGCGGGGTGTTTTACAGCAGATTGACTGTAACCTTGCACGACTCTCGAAGTCAATTTGTTCTTTTTTGCATCTCCCGAAGAGTGCAATTATCGCATCGTGATCCCCTTAATGCCAGGCGATTACCAGATGAGTTTAGGGGTGGGAAGTCCTGGCGCGGTTCATGATGTGTGGGCAATTTGCGTGAAATTGAGTAATTAAGGTGAGTACCTAGAAAAGCACATACAACATTCACCTGGTGGTAAAATTGTAAATTTAGACTTTTATTCGAAAACCGCACATTTTATTTTATGATACAAGTTCTCAGTCCGTAAATTAAATCATATGTAGGTGTACCATTTAAGGGGGGAGATACCTTTAGAATTTTCAAAAAATCGATTTTTTTTTATTGGCTTATTAAATTCTACAATATTGTCCGAAAGTTTCAAGTCGATCCGAGTAATAGTTTCGGAGATACAGCCTTGGGAAGTTGCGCGCTCAAAGCCAATTGCTCCCAGTTTTATTGTCACTGAAAACTTTGAACGCGATTATCTCGAAACGGTGTCTTCAAAAACTGCTGCATCTGTAACTCAAAAAGTTGTTGACCGATTCGGCTGAAACATTCAGATGTTTCTCTTTATATTTCTATCGGAAGGATGAACCTAAAAGTTTAAAGATATCGGGTTAATAAATAATTTTTTTTCGGGTCAAAACTCTTGAAAAGTAGCCAAAAATCGAGACCTTTGATTAAACAGCCGATATAAATTTTAATTTTAAACTTTTTTATTATTTTATAGGTTGATCCTTCCCTTTAATATGTTAGTAATCGACAAAAAAAACTTTTTTATTTCCGATAAATAGAAAAGTTTTGACAGCTGCAGCAGTTTTCGATGTCTCGCGGGAGACGCTTGAGGAAATATTCTGCAGAGCCGCCATTTTGTAAAAAAAAAAAAAAAATCTCATGTTTTTGTACACTTCAATAATGTATTAACAATATGTCAAAAGTAATAAATGATCCAATTATTGTATCACCTTGAAAAAAATTCATTAAAATTGACTGATTTCACCCGTTCTAAAGGTATCTCCCCCCTTAATAAAATTGTTGTGTGTTTCTGCTGTGTTGAATGGTCGACTTAGGCGCCAAAAGCAGTAGATGGTTTTATTGAGTGAAATAACGTTTCATAAATAGCATAAGTATAGTTAAGATGTACAATATTTCTTTGCCATTAATTTATGGAAGGGCTTATATGCAGGTACGGTACCTACGCGTAAAACGTTAAAAACAGCTGTGTAAAACAGTGAACTGCGTGAGGGGAAACCACACCATAACACCTTTTATAAAATATCTACTGACTGAATGTTGCCTTCACAAAATATTCTATAGACTGAAGTTGTTCTTCTCCAAAACATATAATTTACTGAAAATGTCCTCATTGATTACACAGCACGTAAAAGCACCGTAACTACATTTAACGTACCTACATCTAACCCCAACTTTTATATGCAGGGTGACCTGAGAAGTGACTTCCAAATAAAAAATTTAGGTGCCTCATGTTGAGAGGCACGAGTATCCGAATCACCCCCAAGTATGTTCCGCGATTTTGCATTCGTTTTCGAGTTACAGGGTGATTCCTAAATTCGGGATGCAAATCATTATTTTATTTTTATATTGTGATCTACTCAACGCAGCGAGAACAAGAAGAGAAAAAACGCTCTAAAATTTCTTAAACCTCTTTTTTATTTTTACTGAATTACCCATCTTGTTGCCTTTCCGTAGAAGTACAACACGTCCAAGTAGAGAAAGGATTTACGAATTTATACGTAGAAAAGCTTTTGTGGAATTTAAAAAAAATCTGTATGCACTTGCCTAGATAAAATAATTTATTTTTTATTTGCACTGAGTCATCATGCAAATTCGAATTTAACATTATTATTGCGTCTAATTTATAAAATAATGAAGTTTGTTTGAAAAGTTGTTGAATAACATTTTCTCCTGGAAAAATCAGTGGACGCACAACTATGGAAGGAGAAGCGTACCTACTTCGGTTGCCTAATTGAGGTCACCACGACATCTAAAAAATCTATTATAACCATTACGGACCACCAAGTGAGCGAGAATGAAGACTTATCAATTGAATGACAGCAGAATATATTGGTAGAAATATTTAATAATGGGTACTACGATTGTTATTGATCAAAATAACACGTCCTTCTAATCAACCATCGCAATGACAAAATGTCACTTATGGAGTTTTGAGGCTGTGTCAATTGGAAAAAAAATTTAAACAATTTGGTTCTACATTCGTACATTTGTGTGTTGAATAAAAAGTGAACAATGATGAAATTTTATTATTATAACTTCCTTCCATACTTTACACTTGTTATAGGATTCGGTTAAAAGTCATTTTTTCATTTTCCCATTGCATCTTCATTTTTATTACTAAACTAAAGTCAGTTGTTTAAAATTTACTTACCACAATAATGACAGGATTTTGGCACTTGATAAAATTTAAACCCCACACGCGGCTTCAATTGATTTCTCTTTCGTTCTCGGCAAACTTTGTGATGATCAGCTCTTTAACGCGGCATTTTAACAACGTACGCGTACCTCTGTTCTAACGAGCTAACTGTCCTCGTAAGGAGTTTTACAAATTATTAACGGCCTCTACAACACATTAATGAAATTTTCTACTCCATCAACCGGGCAATTGCAGCAGTCACAAATAGATTTAAAACAAATTTATCTAGTCCTACAAGCCCAACCCCTCCTTGGCCATAGGCATAAAAAATATGCTAATTACAAATGACCAGGTACACCATCTCAACCCTTAGGCAACCTAAGACGAACGCAACAAACTTAGGGGTAGTGACCCCGAGGACCTTCGGTAAGTCCATCAAAAGGAGAGCACCGGCCTGCTAGGCCATTCATTCATCTTGCGAGGGACAAGATTCACATTTAAATTAATCCAGGCGTACCTGCGCGAGGCAACGTCATGGGTCAGAGGGATACCAGTTATGGTCAGTCCAGCGCCTCCCGTGTCCTCTTAATTTCCAAGCTGACCAGGGGTCACTTGATTTAGAGGCATAGAAATTGTCTTTTTTTCTACCTTGAACTAGCCCTCGTGACGAGAGGACTGTCCGAGCTAATGGGGTTGTTCCTGGATGTTTTCAAGTGTGTGTAATCTCTTGTCCTGTAGATAAATGGGTTCGCAGAGGGTTGGAAAACTCTTGACTGGAAATTTCCCGAATTGGTTCGTGAACTTCCAACAGTTTGAAATCTATAAGGGAAGTCACCGGGGTTGATTCACCTGGGAGGAACACTCCGGTAAAATGGGTCCTGATGCACGGCGCTTATTGATTTTTCTTGTTTGCCTAATTCGCCCATAGCGGGGGGCTTGACGGTGTTTTTGATGAACATGTGTCTGAAGCAAGCTCACGATGGGGGTGGATCGATGCCTGCATTACGAGCTCTGCATGAAAAGCCGCCCTGCTTTGCTTCCCAGTCGTGATTCATGCAATTTTTGTTGTGTTTTCCGATTTTCGGTGTCGAAGGCACGTGCAAAATGATGAACGGAGCAAACCGATAAAATAATACGGCGCAAACTATTTATGGAGGAGATTCAGACTGTTTGCATTATTGGGGATCAGTTGGAGGTGATAAGAATGCCTAGAGCACGTTTGAAAAGCTTCCAGCGAAAATTTATGTTTGTTGCAATACTCTTATCGGAAATGGGCTACCGTTAGTCCAAATAATGCGAGGCTGCACCTTCGATATTTTATTTATTTAATAATTTCCGCTGAACAGAAAGGCAAATTCCAGAGATATTTCTCCCATGTTGGCTTATGTGGACAACTCTCTGCCCCAACCAACTATTGGAATTGGAAATAAGCCGTTCTTCCGTAAAACTATGCTGAAAGCAACAAGTAAGGAACCAGATTTTATTTCTTCCCTACCCTACCTACAAAACAACTGATCAAGAATTTCATGGCGTAGCCTTAAAAACTATTAAGAATCTACCCAACGGTCAGTTCTGAATCCCACTCCTCTGATTGGCTGAAATTTCTGGCGCTGAAAGTCCAAACCTACTAGCCCTGTTTACATCCACAAGTCCTGCAAAAAACGGCGTAAATAGAGCAAGTTATGCCCTAAAAGGACAAAACGGCCGTTACAAACCAACCCAACCCAAATCGGAGCAACTGGTCAATTGCGCTCTAATTTTGGCGCAATAAATAACGTAACTGACCATTTCACCGTAGACAAAAAAAAAAGAACACTCGCTGGTCAAGGTGTTCAAAAATGTCTTAGATAATCGGACGAAGGCAAACAAAGCATCCAACTGACCGTTTCTTATGGTAGGTAGGTACTGAGACCAAGAAAAAAATATCTCAAAAAGAGTTCGTTACGATGACCACTATACCTCCAATCCTCCCCACCTTTCCGGCACCTTTTTGATATCAAAACGCAGGTAATAGCCGTCCAGGGCTTAATGTAGAGTAGACAGGGATAGACAACACCGCGAGGTGGCCGATCTAATTTTAATGTCTTAGCACCAACACGCAAGCACACCTATAAAGTAGGAAAGGAAGAAAGGATCACTTCCAGGTATCAGCTGACCTTCTTCCGATTTTTTTACTATAAAATAAACCCACCGAACGATTTTTGTTCCTCTTTCCACAGCAGACCACTGCCCGTTTGATGCGCGACTTTATTGCCTTTCATTTTCCTCATACGGGATACGTGTGGAAATCCTTTCGCAGCTATTTCCCACAGGATGGTCAGGTAGAAATATTTTGGTGGTAATCCATCTCTTTGTTGCTCGGACATTTTGCAGGATCTAAAGGGAATCTTTAAGGTACCTGGTCCTGGACCCTCTTTAGTGCCCTCCGCGATATATCCAAACAGTAGTTTATTTGCGCCTTTGTGTGCGTAATGGTCACTGCAATTAATTTGAATAATTTCGATGGTAGTCCTCAAGAAAACAGAAGTAAGGGGCATCTTCTTAGATATCTGAAATGTGAGAACTTCTCTTTGTGATAACCATTTGATCCACTGCATCAATTTTTCTCTCCATTTAATGCAACACATTGGTAATTCAGGGTAGTAGCGTCGGAAGCTGAATTGTTCATCGAGGCGGTTTTGATGCATTTTTGGATTTATCCCATATTTGATGCAATGCGGTCACGGGTCCGTTTTTCACCATGACAACGAATCTGTTCACGATTTGCTGGTTGCTTCGAATCTTCTGTGATATGGCTTAGAATATTTTAGGCATGTGACTTATCTTCCTAATACAGCTTCTATTGTGCTTGACCCCGGCACAATTTTAAATTATACAAAAAAATTGATGAAGACTATTCGGATTCTCCTGATGAAGTCCCTGGCATTGTTTTACGTAAGTGTTCTTTGCCTTTAACTTTTATGTTTAATTTATCTTGGCATTCATGCACGTTCCCATCTGTCTGGAATCATTTTATGTTCTGCCTATTCATAAAAGGGAAGAAAGAATACACATATGTTAGTTGAAAAATATGTTAATAATTGCAAAGCTTGGATTCATTAGAGGGACTACCTAATTTGATGGAATTCTCTAGTTTTTGTCTGAATGAGTTCGAGAATTGACTTTACCAGAGTTCTTGAAAAACTTTCACATAAAGTGTTTATTTTTAAACTGGAGAAGCTTAATTTCCATTCTCATATTGACCAATGTGTGCTACCTTTCTCATCGCTCATCTCCTCGCATATTTCTGATGTAGTTGAAGTTTGTTCAGGTGTTCCTCAGGGAAGTTATCTTGGCCCTCTACTTTTTAGTCTTTTTATTAGCGACCTTTTTCCACTTATTAATGGTTTTCACATCCTTACCTATTTGGATGATGTCAAAATGTTTGAAACTCCTGTTGATCATAATAATGCATTAATTCTGCAATCGGATCTTTCCATTTTCTCCGAGTGGCGTTGGAAAAGTCAATTCAAAATCATCTTACTTACTCTACAATTATGAGATCCAAGGAAATTATTTGTCTCGTTGTGACAATGTTATTGTCCTTGGTCTAACTCTGGGCTGTTTTTTCATCATCTGTCATTCATTTGCGGTCGTTTTTTGTCCCCGCAGCAAATTTTCGTGTACATTATGATATTTGTGGTATAGTGATATGTATGTTATGAATACGCTCTCAATAGTTTCATGCACGTTAGGCTTATATTACCACCACATAAATTTGTTCAACCATTTCTGACATAGTGACCTCAACAGGTCGACCGGGATGTGCAGCGTCAGACAAGAAAATCACCAAATCACTTGTAAATGATTCCAATCAATGGTCCTGTACTTTGGTTTTCAATACTCTTATGCCTCTTAGAAAATATGGTAATTATTTAGAAGTGATGCTCCACCCCTCCACCAAATCCGGCTCCAAAAATTCTTTTAACCAACAAAGATGATTTTATAGTGAAGTAATAGGTAATTTAAGGCGGGGGAAGGGGTTACAAAAATACCTAAAAATAGTAATTTTGGAGGAAGACATTTTTATCAAATTTCAGTCCGTAGATATTTTGTAAAAGGCAAATGTTTGCCCCTTCCACCGCTTTTAAATTACCTATTACTTCACTATAAAATTTTCCTGGATGGTTAATAATAAATAATCTAAATAATAATCAACGATTACAAAATTTGTTTATTTTTACCTCAAAAGGCAATCAAATCAATCCATTAAATTGACATTTGGCAGCATTAGGTTGCGTATTTTTAAGCATGCCAGATGTTTAAGTGCTGATGAGTTCAGTGAGGTGGAGCAGTTTCTCCAGTTTTTTTACGGACTTACCACTTCCAACGAAAATAGCTGATGCATCTTTGCCTCTTTACCTTTTGGGCATGTACATACGTAGGTGTACTTATTTTAAATTATATATGAAGGGTACCTATATTTGCTGTCTTAATTGAACAAAATCAATTGAGTACTTCGCCACAACGAAAAAATCGTTTATCACATGGCTCCGTGCGCTGAAAACAAACGCGAAACACGCTCGCGGCCTGGATCACCCACAGTCACGTGAGGCCGGAGAAATGTTGTTTTGGTTTGCAGCATCGATCGGGCCACGCCACGCCACGCACGGCTCGAAAGCACTTGAAACGAAAAATCTCGCACTGTGTCTTAACATCATTAAGAAATGACAACGTAACACAGGCGTGACGTGACTGGAAATCCAAGTGAAAATTGCGGCCAGTCGATGTCCGTCCGATGTCCATTTTCTAATAAAAAATTTCATCACTCGAGTGATACTTGGGCCATGATGGAGCTGTTGGCTTGGCACCATGTGCATGCCTTCGCGATGCGCGAACACCTCTGCTGGGTGTAAATTTGTTTAGGGTATAAACCTTGAATCTCGGGACAAAACAAAAAAAAATTGTGTCACACGGTCGCCGATGGATTGCTAGTCGCTTCGCTTAGCCGCGCTCTATCGATCGTGTTCGGATCGATCGAGTGATAATCTTGCGGCCTCACCTCGAAATAGCGCGGTGTCGTCATCCTGCTGTTGATTTAACCGCGTGATATCAATCATCTTCTCGGAAAGGAGAGGACAAGGCAAACAAACGAGCGGCACAGATCACCACGGAACCTCTGATAAGGGGACCATCTGAGAGCTTATTGTGCCCGAGATATCACAGCGCGCTGTCGCCTTCCTGCTCCCCACGCCCGGCTGTTCTGTTTGCGTATCGATGGATCCTCCTCCCTAACTCCAATTTTATTCATTTTCTCAGCAGCGACGCGCGTTTTTAACGGCTTTCCAGGTGCTCCGCATCGCTTATCTTTCCTGTGAATGATAAAGCCTAGATTAGACGGATCCACCAGCGTCGGTGATATTTCAATTGAAATTCTGCAGCTGTGGGACGGGCGGCAACTTGGCATGCATGTGCACTCCGCTCACGAACGGCTAGAACGGCTTTTAGTAGCGACATTTGCATGAGATACGACGTGCTGGCTGCCCAAGATTATTGCACGTAGTGCACCAGAGCAGCGCAGCATCCTCCTGAAACAGGAGGAGAGATACACCGGCATCCTCAACAGTTGCAGGAGCCGCACTGCAACAGCTGAAGCAGGCGAACCCAGTCAGCCAGAGCAGGTATATGTAGGTTCGTCGCCCTCCAAAAATTTATTCACCTCCGAAAGTGTACCAGGAGTTCAACAGACGCTCCTGCATTGCTGCACACCTATACAGCCGGCGATAAAAAAAACTCCTTGACATTGCAACCAGAAGGACGGACACTGACGACTAGACGGCCGAAGCCGCTATCCAGCATCATCAACACCTGTCGCCCCAAGTTGAGCCGAAGACGGATGAAAGGTGGGCGAGAAAAAAGTGCCAGGGGATCATTGCATCAGATTTGGTTACATCCCTGGGAGAGATATCACTCGATTATGTGCATAAGTCGTACACGATGCACAGCCGCAGGAAGCCGGGCCGGGGCAAAATGATCAATTAAGAAGCTCTACAAAAACGGCCGCTCTCCTGTCCGCCCTGGAGCGCTGGTCTGTAACAGTTGTATCCAGTAGGCCAGCCAGGAGCCCGGGGGAGAAGTTTGTGGTGGTGGATATGCAAGTGGAACTGCAGCCAACGAGTAGGTAGGGTACTATGAGGAAGATCCCTCGGTAGTTTTCTTCCCTCTGAATTTTACAGGGATTCCGGAGAATCGGAAATGACATCCGCTCGCAGCTATCGATTCCGTCCCTTCGAACAAAACAAGGCCCTACCACGGTCGAGTCTCGAATGTCAGCTCTATATTTTGCTGTATCTTCTGTTGCCCCGTTTTAGCTTTAAATCTTTAAATATTAACGCATTCCTGATAACTTCCTCTAAAGTATTTCGTGTCGTTGTATATTTGATTGCATATGGTAGGTCTATTGCCAAAATGCAAAAAAAGAGCAACTACACTGTCGCCCTAGAGATGCGATTTAAGGATTATTCAATCAGTCATTTATTCTCATTTAGGGCAGTTTGAGAACTAAACTAACTAAATAGAATTTCACTTAAAAAATAAACAATTTGTGGCACAAACAAATTCCAGTATTAGGTAGGCACATAAGTATTCAAGAAACAAATAATTATAAAAGTGTGAGAAATCCGAAATTCCCGAAAGGGTGCATGGCGCAAAGTTGTGACATAAGTACTCGTACATATCTTAAGCGGTTACTGTTGTTTAAGGTTTAAGGGTAAAAAGTCGATTTTTTTTCTGGGAATTATGTCATTTTTAATTTTTTATTGGTAAAGTGCCACAACGTGTTAAGCATTAAACAGTCTGTCGCAGGGAAAACGAGACTGATTTTTTTCTCAACAAGTAATTTAAGGAGGGCAGAGCAACCGGGACAGACATTACGGTGTATCGAGATCGGTTCGAACCAACGAATTGGCCGAAGGAGTGCGTGAAATATTGAAAATTGATTGCAATGAGACATCGAGAATGTTGGTTGTGGACTTAAGTGTTGAAATAACTCCAGGCATCCCATATTGATGGAATCTTGAAAGTAGCGGAAGATGTGTTCACTATTTGTTCCACATTCGCTTAATGACGACCAAAAATTTCCTCACGTGGTATATTCGAAAATCATTATCCACGCAGAAATGGACCAAATTCTAAATACCTGAAATCGGTTGTTATTGGTGACGAGACCTAATGATTTCGGTGCAATCTGAAAAAAGCGGTTAAGCAGTTTTGGGCATAATTTAATTGCGATTAACAATTAAAATTCTTTAACTAACATAAATACACAATTAGTTAAAGAATTTTAATTCCTTAACATTTACGAAAGGCATTGTCCTGAGTTCATCCCACAGACCCAAATTGAAACTGGCAACTTTTACTCACAATTTTTGCGTCGATTGAAAGCCAGAAATTAATAGTTGGTTTATGCACACTATTCCATTGATGCATTGTTGTTCCTGAGTTTTTGACCAAAACCAACATTTGTGTGCTAGAATATCATCTTCCTTATTCGCACTCCGTACCAGAATTTCCTTCTCTTCAAATTGTAAATTCCGATGAAAAGTTTTCACTACGACGATATTTAAAGCTATCAACACGACCCGTTGATGAAGCGTGTGCTGAATTCCGTCAAATGAGCTAAACTTATTTGAATCAATTTTAAATTGTGCCCGTCGTGTTATCGATTCAATTCGTGACTATTTTGAATAAAACAAATTTGGTCGGGGCATGATCGGGGATCGTGCCGTTGACTTTTGTGTGAAACCGCTTTCATCAAAAGATGGTAAGATAATGAGGATGAGTTTGAAATTAAAGATGCTGGATTCCTCTTAAAGTCCCATTTCTTCCAGTATACGTGTTCCCTGTTTTTCATTATATTTTATCACCAAGCATACAGTATCTAGAGAACTCATCTCTAACAAAAATTTGTCGGCTGTGCTTATGAACATTTTGTCTTCGATTGGCTCCCACCGTGTTCATTTCACCAGAAATGAATCCAAGAATTCACCCGACTTCAGATCTCGGCACCGTGACTACGCTGGCCCGTGATCTGCGGCCTGGGAGCTGTTGTGACTCATCTGTATTTGAATGGGACTACCTCAGGACTATGCCCGTCGTTTTGTTAGAGATGAGTTCTCTAGATACTGTATGCTTGGTGATTTTATCTTAATATACGATCACATTGTAAATTGCTATGAATTTTTTTTTCCAAAAATGTTCAAAATGGCACCAATCTTTCCAGCTCGAGGTATTCTCAATTAGCACTCGATCATGACCGTAGGGCGAGTGAGGCAGAAGTTGTTATCTTTCAAAGTTGCACGAGAACCACACCTACTGTCTGCCTAACTCTATGCTCGATGTCTATTATAATTTTCAAGATATAAGAATTTCAAATTATCACCATTTGCGTCACTTTCAGATTGCACCAGTCTCGTTGAAGCTCAGCCATTCAACAATCGTCTAAAATGCGTGAAAAGAAAAATCGTTCCATATTTCCAATCTGGATAAAGAGAAGTGACTGCATTTTACAATCATTATTTTATTTGCTATACTACAATGCCATTTTAGTTTCCAATTTGGCTAAATATTTAGTAACTAATTTCCATATTTTAGCAGCTAAACGAACTCAATGGGCTTAAGAAAGGTTGAGTTTGTGTGTGAGAGACGATCTATTGCTATCACAAAAACTAACAAAACTTGTATGTGTGTAAACTTGTATTGCTGTTCTCATCCTGACAGACATTATTCCATTATTACTAGTCACAATTACGATTTATACAGCACAAAAACTATCCTGATGGGCATCTTATAGTCCAACTTAAATATATTTTCAATACAATTCGTATTTGACATTGGCATCCGTCAAAAACATAAAATAATACTTTTAATATATGAAATAAAAAAAAATACAGGGGCACGACTTTCGTCCGTCACCTACTTACTGCACAAACTATTTGTTATTTTTTCAGGATGTGTTTTATTAAAAATGAGGTGGCGCTAAGTGTGTGGATAGCCAAATTGTTCTTGTCTTTTTAAATATATTTGCAACTAATATCTACCAAATTTCATTCAAATCCATTTTGCATGGTGATTGATTTTTTTCGGGACTTAAATCGCATGAAAACACAACACAACATGAATAACATCCGTCCCTTTTATTGGGGATTGGAAATGTTGATGTTTTCAGTACCTATAGGTTTTGATAGCAAAAGGCAAATCAGTAATTTTCCTGCTTCCCCATGAGGCTCTAACTTCCCCCAAACTATTAATTTGCAATTAATCACGACAGAAAATGGAACAAGGTCGCCTCGCAAAAATCCAACCTCATCTGGCCGAGGCGAGGGCATGGTATGGTCGTGATAGATTCGCTTTATTTGGAACCAGAGCAAGTTTACCCTCAATATCGGCGTTGTAGGCAAACACTCGGAGAATTTTACATGAAAAACATTGAAAAATGTCTTTTTAGAGGAGACTGCACCCATTTAGCAAACTTGCGACTTCATACAATTTTGCCATCCAAAGGCCATCAAGTGTCGCGGATTGCTCACGTCCCGCGGCTTGACTCACGGGCAAAGTAAAGTACAACCTGTTCTGGGGCAATGCTGTCACTTATTTATTTTGGCGAGAGATATCTAAATTAAGCGGGCAACCGCCACAAAAAGCTCATTGTAAATCAACAGCTAATCAATAAGAAAGTTATCTTGGGTAAACAGTTGTCGAAGCTGCGGCCCCGCTCCCACCTCTTCGCCGAGAAGATTTAAACTCCATTTCTTGGTGTGGGATGAGAAGCGCATAGAGGTGGTAGCGGGGATCTTTCTTCTACCTGCAATCAACTGCGGATATTTGTCAATCCCAGTGCGGCTGATGTAAAGTTTGATTTCTAGGAACTCGCAGAATTTCTAGATTTGGGAGCGTTCGATAACAGCTGGAAGTCTTTCGTCTTCTTCTGCTGAACAGTTTCAACATTTTCTTTTCAGATTATTGTGCGATATCTTCAAGTTTTACGGGGATTCCCCGAAACAACTTTAGCCAGAACTTAGTGCAATAAACGGAAACTTACCAGGAAAGTGAATTTAAAAAATCACAGAATTTCTGGGACTGATTTTAGTGTGTTCCTGGAATAATTGACAATGCTTGCTATCATACTGGACACTCACTTTTTTGCGTTAAAAGGCTTCAATTGAGTATTTTAAAACTGTTTCCAGTTTGGTGGATTGGTAGAATGGGTTCGATATTTTCTTACTATGTGTCCACTAAATTTTCGGGTGTGTATTGTATTGCACGAAAAATGTTCACATTGCACTTTCGATCGTTACTCTTCCACCAATTCCCTCTAGCCCGAGAAATTCCAAGGGTTCCGGCATAGATGGGTACAGTACACACACATCAAATGAAGTTAATTCAACTCCGACACTACTCGATGTATTTGAATTCCTCCTAAACCACTAAATGGATTCGAATGCGGTTTTCACTGTTGGATAGCTTTTTTCTTCGGCAAGGTTTTAAGCTATAAGTAATTGTAGGGTATCAAAATGGCGGAGTCAATATGACAAACAAAAAGTTCAAGTTCCAAGGATTGCTATGAGAAAGGATCCTTTTATGTCTTCAGGGTCACTGATTTTTGCATTTAAAGGATCAATATGGCGGCCTCTCAACTTGAAAGGATTTCCGTGTAATTTAATATACATAGATGGGTTTTTGGGGTCACTGATTTTAAATCGAAATTTCGAACTTCAAGATGGCAGCCAAGAGTCACCAACGTATATCAATTTTCATGGAATTGGGTTCGTATAGCTACCCTATTCTAAGCTCATATGTTTATTTACACGGTACCAAAAATATTCGCATGCCCGTCTGTTTGTCGGTTCACTAAACCTAACCTTTGCTGAAAGCTATTGTAATTTGTTGTTCATGATTTAGGCTAGTTTTTATCCCGGGTATATTTTGGGTTCTTGCGGGAAAAATGAGAAACCGTCTCCGCGCATGAAACAGGTTCATGTATTCTGCAACAGTTTTACGGCGCATGATTTCAGATCAAAATTGAAACAGTTTCCTTAAGGGGTTATATCCACTTGTAATTTTGAACAAATCGATTTTTTTTTTTGCATATTTTGAATGTACATATAGTTAAGAATATCGTCCGAAAATTTCACATTGATCCGGCAAATAGTTTCGGAAAAATTAGCGTATTTGTAAAGACGTCTCCGAGCGTTTGAAAGTAGTTTAAATGGTTCCCAAAACTTTAAACGCGTTTTTCTCGAAACGGTATTTTCAAAGTCGGTGAGCAAAATTTCTCCAAAACGGCTGGAGCGATCGGCTTGAAATTTTCACACAATCTTCTTAGATACTTGTATCAGGTAATGATCGAAGGAATGAGGTTTCTGACAATAATTTCGATTTTTTAAGCCCCTTTAAACTGTAAATTTTCTTGAAAAAAACGATTTTTTTCTTTGGCAAGCCGCCATTTTGTCAAAAATCAAAATTTTGACTATTCCTTCGATCATTACCTGTATTCATCTATCCTAAAATTAAATTTTTTGGTTTTTTTTATTTCCAATAATTTGGATCAGAGCTATCTTGCTCACCGCCAGACACCTTTTTATGGAGGTCCTCTAGGAAATCTACTACAGGAACAACGGAACCCAATAGTTTTGTAAATACATCGCGAATTCTTAAAATACATTAAATTCGCTATATGTAGATTTATTCTATGTATTTATTTAATGAAAAGCCTCTTCACAAAAAATTCACAAAAAACCACGTTTTTTCGGACTTACAAGTGGATATAACCCCTTAACTCCGCAAAAGTTTTAATTTACAAATATGAAAGGGTAAAGTAGAAAGTTAGTTTTCCGTAGCTGTAACAGATTGCATGTCATTACGCTTCAATTTGTGTTGTGATTTTTCTATTATGAATGCAGCTATACTGCAACTACACTGTTAAGATTCCTCACGTTAAGCCATATAACAAATACAAATGGTGCCGTGCCATCTAGTACGTATTAGTGCTGCACACCTTTCTCCTTTTTTATGTATCGTTTCTTGCCAGTTTTTTAAACTTAATTGTGTCCTCCATTCCCTCATGAATTGGTTCCGGTGGGTTATAGTGTTCAACGTACATTTCTCCTATCCCTGCTCCTCATACTAGATTCACGAAACTTTCCTACTGGGTGAAGAACGGCGTTAAGCGATTTTAGAATGTTCGCTTATAGCTTTAAAAGGGAAAGAAAATTTGTTTGCCTAATCGATGTGTATCAGAAGTCCAAGTTTTCTCAACATTGCCGAAATATCAGGGCCCTGGATTTTATTTGTGAAGAATCTTGAGTACCTGAAAAAACTAAGGTGAGCCAAAACAACACATGCATACGGAAAAACCCTCGAAAATGTATCTTTCAACCCACCCACTGTCAGCGCCGCGAAAAGCCAAAGTCATTAGGAAAGATTAATGTGAGTTGAGGCAGTGATCTCACGTTTGGGGCTCATCCGAGGCGCTAAGCGGTGTTCTGCAGTCCCAAATCAAGGTAACTGAGGGGGTGGCTTTTTACCCATCCATTTGCCCATTATCTTCGCTAGTTACCGTCTAGTCTCCTTGAACGGAGGGTGGCGGCCGCACCTTCCTAAATGGGATGCTTGTTTGATTATCATCTCCCGTTACCAAAAAAGCCGCGTACACTCCCTTCGTGGCCAGCGAGCGCTCGCTAATGCGATATCCAGCTAGCACGCACCCTCCTTGTACATCCTGTAATTTGCAGAGCGCTAGGGACCATTTCCTGAGTAGTTACCGGCACCCAGGGACGCAAACAATGGTCCATTAACTGATGACTTGGGCGCTTGGTGGTGTGATGTAGTGGCTAGTGGGGGCGAAAGGCCAGTGGCTCGACGAGGCACTGCTGGGGCATAGTTTGCATATTCATCAGGTCTTGCAGTGACCCGCGTGATCCTAATTCGGTCCCAGACGAATCCGATTAACTCGCCACAGTCGCTTGTTTACGAAATGCAGAAAATCACGGCGAGATTGCGTCAAACGAGTCCCTTCCTCTCCGCGCTAATTATGGAAATTGCCGCGACCATCAACGGATCATTCATATGCAATCAGAGCTCTTATAGGTGAAGCACTACCCGCTCGATTTGGTTTACAAATTCTCCGTCTCCGGCCGGGTCAGGGGTCGCGCTAATTACGATTCCCGTTCGGGGCGATCTCACCGCTCCGGGAATGCGGTGAAATCGATCGCGTCGATCACCTTATCGCGCCTCTTTTGGTCCGCACTTAGTAGTCATTAAGGAAATCGTTAGCTGATTCCAGTGAAATTTCGCCTCATCGCTTCGTGTCGACATCAGGCACGTAACGCGCCCGTAATTTCTTCTGCATAAAATCATACAGCGCGCCCGCGATGGTCGGTGTCCATCACTTTATCGCTGCTCTCCGCCGACGAAGACAGACGGTGCTTGGGTTTCTTTTTCCATTGCGCGACGGCCCTGCGCCATTCCGCGGATCCGAGCAATCAGGCGGCCCATAATCTGCCTCAGCTCAGGTCGCCGCTGATTTCCAATCAGATCGATGGTCTTAAATGGCCGCCGCCGCCGCAGCGCGTACTTGATGTGCCGATGGCCGACCACTCTCCACCCGCGAACGTAACGGTAGCCGCAAAGACGCATATTTGGTCTGGAGACTTTTAAATTTTGTCCCGCAGCTGGCAGCTGTCTCTCGAAGGTGCTGCGCATTCCACCTAATTAAAACATGAGGTGACGGGCGGGTGTCGTGTCGCCATCGGTGCGAAGATCACGAAAGAGCCACGGGCGACGGCGGGTGGGCAGGGGAGCACTACCGTGATGATGAAGGTGGACAGTCAGCATGACGAAAGTTTCTTTTGTTTCTGGCTCAGAGGCAAAGCAAGTGTGCGGGATATATGGCGACTACGTCTCGGTCATACCTAATCAGAGTCCAGAGATCTGATGAGGAGCTCCCGAGAGGATGGAGCCCGCCCGATATGGAGGCAATGGCAGCGCTCAGATACACAAATATGTCCCGAACTCCAATAAAATTAAGTAATGGAGGTTCATTTGAATTCTGGGCGGGAGAGCATCACAATCACGACCGCCGCAAGTACAGTTTGATGGACTTCGATGGATTCTCGGATTCGGTGTCGTTGCCTATGTCCGAGAGATGCCACTTCGAACGATTGTCAGTGGTCTTTTTGTATTTTATTTTTTCGTTCCCTGGATGATCGATTTTAAGTCGTGAAGATCGTTGAATAATGACGCACATCGCAGAGGTGGAGCTTTTAGGTCCGGGTCAAGGACTTTTGACCCTATGTGTCCTACTTATGTTGAGCCTTTATGAAGTGGGCACCGGAAGAATTAAAATCTCACATTACAATTGGAGAAAAGAATAGAAAAAATTATTAAAAGCACGACAGGGGAACTTCCAAGAACTGTTACCATCTCAAAAGCTTTCTGCGCTGCAAGTTTCTGTTTCTGCCTTCACATTTAAGGCATTCAAATAAACGCTTTTGGAACACTCCAACCAGGTGATGCTTTTCAAGGAGCACCAAGGCTTTAATTTTTCTTGAACTAGACTAGACTAGTGATCTAAGTCAACACCATTTAATCTACAATTTGACTTACATATGTACGTCTCACAGGCACATTGTTTTCTTAGCAAGAGCTTTGGAAAAATTTATGTATTGATTCAGTGGATTCTCGAAAATTGCATGGTGTGTTAAAATCTGATATTGGCGCCACTGAGTGACAAATTTACTTTATCTTGTGGCTTGTAACTATCAAAAGTGGAAAGCAATTTATGGTTCTCAGACTCTATTTGCAGTTTAATTGGATGTTCGCTCTACGAGTGTAAATGCGGGTCAATACAAATAATCCACTTATCTTGCTTAGTTTGGCTTAGGTGTACGCAAAACCCAATGCTTGGACCAATAGATACCTGCATGAAAGTACCAACAATGCTCTATGGAATATCTGCAGGGATTAGTGTCTGTGCTGCGAGACATAATTAAGCCTATACAATGCCTAAGATGTTTCTGCCTTTGCGATTTCTATAATCTACATAGTAAGCGCAGTCATCTTCTCAAAATAGTTCAGCTTTTGAATAGGACACCTGTTAAGGGTGTATACATTGCGTGATGGACAAAACAATTGACATAATACGAATTTTCAAGGATAAGTGGGCTCATAGGCAAAATATGAAATATATTACACTAGCTTGCCCGGACCCGGCGATTCCCGGGATACTATTAAATTTGTATTCCTTAATTTTACAACGCCTCCCTACTGCACCACCTCTCCTATGTGACCCAGCGTTTCCCTATTTGCGTTTTGCACATGTTTTAAATATTTTCCAACAGTATTATTAAATTTAGTTTTCTTCATTTTACACCACCTCCTTATTGCACCTCCTCTCTCCCATATCTCCCAGCGGGGTGGGGGTGGTCTCATATTTGGAAATTTGAATAGCAGATTCGAAATCAGTGATCCCGAAAATTCCCTAGTGCGGATTTCCAGGGAAATCCCTTGAAGTTTAACTTTTTCGGTCGCCATATTGGATCCGACATCTTGAATTCCAAAATTTTGAATGCAAGCTCAAAATCTGCGACCCCGCAAACCTCCAACTGCCTTTTTCATAAAGATTCCTTGAAGTTGGAAAATTCGCTTCCTATACAAAACGGAAATTTCGATTTTTTCGATTTTCCGGCTTTTCCCTTGGGGTTTCCCGAATTTTCTTTTTTTTAAACCTCCCCTGTATTACAGCGAACAAAACAAAAAAAAATATCGGAATCGGTTAAACCGTTTTTGAGTTTTAGCGAGAGTAACGCTAAAGTATTAGACCCAATTTCAGTATTTCGTGGGTATACCTTTTTTTAATAAATCCAGCTTTTTTATGATTTCCCCCAATTTGTTTTCTCTTCTAACAGGACTTCTTTAAGTTAGAAATATGATACTTCCACAAATACCTCTCCAGCTCTTCCCATAGACGTTTAATGGGATTAAAGTCACGCTTTAGTAATTAAATTTCTTATGTACAAGATACCATTAGATTCACGTGTAATTCATACCTACCATATGAGATGTTTGTCAATCGAGATTTGAGAATGGTTCCACTTACGTATTTCCATAATGAGGTGAAATTACATTTTTGAAAAGAAGTGTCTTAAACAATAAAACTGTATTAAAAAAATCGGGTTTTTGGGGGACAGTCTGCCGGAGAAAATCATTTATAAGTGCAAACATTTTGATGGCGAGATTGCGTTTTGCTACTAAGGATTACCACAACAAGCCGATAAGTTTTAGGAAACGATTTATTTTTGCTGACGGAAGAAACAATTCTCCGAGTCGTTCAGTTAACCTCGATATGTAAAAATTATTAGAATAAAACAAACTCGGGCTTAAAATGTTCGGCAGACATGTGATTCTCGTCGTGACCTGATTCAGATTTTTCGCAATATTAAGAACAAAGTTACTGTCCCTCAAAAACGGAAAAAAGGAAAAATTCGTTAACCCTTTTTGAATTTCGCGCCATTTGTGTAGCTTTTGAATTTTGACTCGAATCAGGTCAGAAGAATAACTACAAGCCTCTACTTTAAGAATCTGACCGATTTTTTGATTTTAGACAACTGGAAGGGACGACACACTGCACGCCGTGAAGCCGCGTTCAAATGTTCTTTCAATACACATGAAATGCGTACTCAGAAGCTTCAAAACTGAAAAGATCGTCGCTGGGAGACCACAATTGGTGTCATGTCGATTGGGATTACCTACATATGGTACATATGTATATAAATCTAATTTGGACCACAAAAGCAGCAAATCAAAGAGCCTTATTTTGTTAGAAAATTTCTCGAAAACAATTTTTTACCACGTATCACAACCAAGCCCTGCCAAATACATCTTCGAGGACAATGGCGCTATTAATAACAAAAACAGCAAAGCCAATTGCCATAAAATCCGAAGAAGTTTTTAACGATTTTTTACCATCCAGCCGCTAAGCAGCATACCAAAAGGGCAGACTCACCTCAAGGTATGTCACCACATCGGCGGACACTGCCTCTTCGCCCATAGAAGAATTTCGCTGCTGCCTCTTCCTCGTCTCATTTATTCAAATCGAATCCCATTGAATATTCCAGCGTCGATGGAATCATTGTTTTCTGCTTTCGCCCTCTGAAGCATTCGAGGTGACGTCCCATCCATACCAAAATCGTTCTCTTCTGCTCCGCCCGGGCGATATGACTCAATTTTCGAGATGCCGCGAAGGGCTGAGGTAGATTGATTGCTCGATTACTTTTTCTTGCCAAACAGAGGCATAAATTAAAAAAGAAAGACATTTCGGGCGTTCCTCTTTTGTGCGGATATTAATGGGTAGAGTTGAAATTTTAGCTATTTGCATAGTAATGAGGCACTTGAGGGGACTCGCAGAATCTGAATCTACATAAGTGCGAATGGGTATCGCTTATGCCGAATTCCAAGAAGTATAAATTGTCTACTTGCCACGAGGAAAAACACATACATAAACGCCTCTCGTTTAAAATATTAATTAATGTACGTTACCATTAAATGAGAAGTACCTCACATTAACCCATTGAGAATCAGTGCATTGGAGAAACCACCAACAACTATTCTCATGTGCTGGCTTTGCGGATTAAAATCATCCTCCCAACAAGGTGAATACGCACTAGGTCACTGGCAGTTCGCATCGTGTAATTTTCCATAGAAGAACGTCAATCAAATCTCGGAATTGCAGTCATTTAAATCTGTGCAGCCATTGCACCAGATCATTGAGTGCCCTCAACTCAACTTCTCAAGTCCCGCTGGCGCTGGCGGGCAGTGTGGGATTGTTGCTTTCCCATCATTACATGGCGGCAGGCCGCAGGGGCATAGTGCTGATCAGACCACCAGCATCGTGCCTGTGAAGAAAATTTACCTACATTTTGTGCGAATAGTCATTAGCCGTAGAACAAATCACGCACAACCAGTTCACATTTGCATTCTTTTCAGATCCAGCAGAGATTTCTTTCATTTCACTCACTCAGTCGCCATTTTCCGTTTGGACGGACGAGTGCTACAAATCTCGGGGCTACACCCACTCTTGGCACGTCTGGGACAAGTTTACGTTATATTCTGCGCAGCATCCAATCAAGTGAGACGGTGGGCCGGTTTTAGATTCAGCCAGATTTCTTTACACAGGCCACATAGGCCACACAGCATCACTGCAACACACTGACTAGATTCAGTGGTTTGTGTAACCGCCATTGGGATCCAATCCTAAAGGTTTATTTGTTTGGTTCCATTTATTTTTCCGTTTAAGTATTAGTTAATTTTTCAAAGAGAGAATAAGGGCAAATGTAAATATTCTGAAGCGTCTGAAGCTCCACGAAGACTTTTGGGGGACTTTAAATATTTTTTCAGCACACGTGCGGGGTAAGTGGTACCTTACCGCACGGGTTTCCATGCGGTAAATCATCAATTAACCACGGTGCGGTAAGTAGCCGATTGCCCACGATGGCTATAAACGAACTCGCTTCGCTCGTGCGTCTAACACCGCCATCGTGGGCAATCGGCTCCTTAGCGCACCGTGGTTAATTTATGAGTCACCGAATGGAAACATGTGCGGTAACGTACCTACTGCTTACCCCGCACTCGTGCTGAAAAATAGCATACGTAACTCGGGCGGTAAGTAGCCGAGTGCCCATGATGGCTGTTAACGCACTCGCTTCGCTCGTGCGTCAACACCGCCATCGTGGGCAATCGGCTACTTACCGCCCTTGTATCGTAATATACTATTGTACATAATTCGTTTCATTTATCACAAGTTTTGGAAATACCGTGTCGGCGTTAACCGGACATTCTTGCAAATTAAAAGGATTTGACCACAAACATTATTTAAATACTGAAGGCCCACTTAGTTCGACTGTGAAGATTTTGCTATAAATAAAATGCATTAGTTTCTCAGAATAATAATTTATTTGCGCGTGAATCCTTCAAATATTTAAAGTAATATTCCAAACAATAAAGATCTACAAAATTGGAATAATTTATTACACAGCAAGTAGCACTTTGGTCGTTATAAATTGGACGTGTTGCTAAAGTAACAATTGTTTTATGTTACATATGACCTGTACGTTAAACAACAACGTTTGCATGTAGTTATTACGAATTTGCAATAGTTCAATTGTTATTCATATTTTTTCCGCTTCTACTCGTCGTTGGGCAGTTTTGGAAGAGGACTATCTAAATGGCAGCGTTCTTAAGGGGAGGGTAACGTTAATTCGGCGTAAAAAAGGCCCATTTTCAAGAATTTTTCCAGACGCTACAGGCAATACAAATTTAATTAGTCGATCGCAGCATTATAGTACAAACTGTGAACAATATTTCCTTAATTTTTTAAAACAAAATATAAATAATTAAGCCGACGGCAGCAAATATTCGGAGGCGCCTCGAAAAAAAGTTGTCTGTCGGTGAACAATATTACTCAAGAGTGGATCAACTGAATTAAAAAAAAAAATTGTGTGATTAGATAACCGCTTTCCAAAGGTATACCGGGGAGGAAATTTTTTTTTTTCGATTTTTCATTTTTTGCTGACACTTAGAAGTGAAAACACCGATTTTCGTCTAAAAAATGAACCTATTTGTTATTGTAAAATCTATAATTATGAAAAAAACAAAAGCTCCTAGCGTTACCTGGTCATTTATGTAAAGAAGCTGTATACAAAATTTCAAAACAATCGGTCGAGTAGATTTTGATTTAAACTGTTCACCGGTTTCAAAAATGACAAGCGTCAGAAAATCGCTTTAAAGTTTTGCATACCTGAAAATCGAGTATTATACATGAAAGCAACAAACGCTCAAAGTTCTATATCTTAGTTAGTTTTACTCCGATTTGTTTGAAATTGTGACAGAACAATCTTAAGATGTTGTGCAATCATATGAAACAATAAAAAAAATGAAGAAAAAAAAAATTTTAATACGTTAAGTACCTTGCCCAAGTGACTGTAGGATACTCACTGGGAAGTACAAATTACAAGTTCAATATCACAATCATATGCAGCAATTTTAGTAGCTTTAGATGATATTGCTGATGCTGAGCATTAAAACCAAAAACGGGAGATCACAAGTTTGAAGCAGAAAACATTTCAAACAAAATGCAAAAATTTGAGTTTGTATTTATGCTGACTGGAATGCCGTTGTACAACAAACCCGAAAACGAATCAGGAAAAAAACAAGTAAGAAATGCAGAAGAAACTTGTTTGAGTCCGAGAAGCATATTCCGCGTAGAAATTTACAATATAATAATTGTCACTTGAGACTTCAAAAGCGAAGACAGAATCCAAACATCATTTCTTACGAATCTAAGCAAATCAGATAAAAAATATGAAGAAGACATCGAAACACTTTTAAAGGCAAACAAACTGGCACGATTCTTATTACTCAGGCCCCAATTTTTGGGAACGGGGTTCGAAACATTTTGCTGTGCTAATTAACTCCACCGGTAGTTTGTAAAAGGAAAATTAACTCCACCGGCAGTTTATAAAAGGGAAATTATAATATATGTATAATAGAATTTTCCCAACAGTTACGAACGTTAGGTGGCTCGCGAATTGACCTATATCTCGAAAACGGGTCGAGATAGAATTTTTTAATTATTTTTCCGTTAATTACCACAACAAAATATTTCGAACCCCGTTCCCAAAAATTGGGGCCTGAGTAACAAGAACCTCCCAAACAAACTGATTACAAACTGGTCAACTGAACGTTTATTTTCGCAATTATAAAAAAACTAAGGCAAACTTAATTCTTTGGCAATAATTTGCATCGCGGCAAACATCCCAGCGGGAAATTTAGTCAGGCATTCCTAGGGAAGCAGGTTTGGAATCAGCAAATTTTATGAGAGAAAAATATGTTGCTTCCCTGTTGATTCCGGGGAATGCAGGTAGGCATCAACCCAATTGATCGCTGGGACCGAACCTTCTCCCTTTGTTTTCAAGTCATGACTCATAAGGAAAACAAAGCGAAATCTTGCTCATTCCTGTTTTATCTTTTGTGCAGTAAGGCAGACCTGGGCAAACCCGACTCTTTCGACTCCCAAGTGCTCCTCAGGTAGGATTTTTTGACTCCCGGTGCCCACCTCATTGCTGCTGCAAGTGCAAGTGAGAAAAGCATACTCCTGTCGTGAAAAATTACTTGTGCGGCACACAGGACATAGAATAGACGATGCTCCGAGTGCAAGCGAGAAATATTTTTTTGGTGGCGAGAAATATTTTTTTGGTGCCTCCTGCAAGTGCAAGCGAGAAATGCATACTCCTGTCCTGAATCAGTGATGGTAAACATGTACTCACTCCTCATTGCGTTAATGAAGCGACCCAAAATGCGAAAGGTTTATGGAGGTGTTTATGGAGGTATACTGCTCCCATGAAGTCAAACTTTGCCCGGGTCTGCAGTAAGGTGCGTTTCTTTGTGTTCTATTGTGTTTTTGTGGCGTTTTTGCGTGTTTTTTATAATAAAATCAGTTTTGTGTTCATCAAAGAGAAGGTAACTTGAACAAAATGTTCAGTAAGTTGAACAAGCTGGGAGCAGGTATGAACCTGATTCCACTTGCATTCCAAAGCAGCAAGCTGGGAGCAGTAAAAAAAGCTTTTTTATAAAATCTCGATGACACAAGCAAGGAGTTTGCTATGAAAAAGCTAAAAAAAATTCCCGGGAAATAGATTTTTACATGAAGGCGTTTTGTCTGTCAGTATGAGAGAATACGGGAATATGAATCAGCTGCGAGCATAGCTGCGGTATTCCGCGGTATTCAGACGATGGTCTGGTCAGACTTCTACAGTCTGATAACGGCGAATTTTCGACAGCTCTACAAATGTCAAACGTTTAGCGAAAAGCAGATATTACGTTGTTTACCGATAATTCGTTGTTTACCGATAATTCAACCAATATGTTTATTTCCGGTTCCATGCCATGTTTCTTGCTTAGTTCCCGCTCCAGCCAATAGGTGCCGAGGTGAGATTGTCGGCATGGCAGATTTAACCTCATCTGACACCACTATGCTGTCTTAAAGATCTGTCAAACAAAATCTCGAAACCGGCTGTGGGTGTTAAGTTTAAAGTTTTTGCAATCATCTCGAATTTTAGCCTATGTGTTTCCGCCTATGGTATTCCAATTGCTGCGGACTAAACTCTCCTTAAAGGCAGTTAGAAAAATAGTAACAACAGTTTGCCCAGAAATGGCTGGTAAACCACTTGATGAGGTAGTGAGCCAGCTGGAGGCGTTTGCTCCTACGAAATTCGCTGAAAAATGGGATAATGTTGGGCTTCTCATTGAGCCTCACACTCCAAGGTATGTCCTTTTTAAAATACGGTGAAGTAGATTGTAACATTTCTTTTAATTCAGGAAGATTCAGAGGATTTTCCTAACCAATGATCTCACAGAGTCGGTGATGACCGAAGCCCTAAAAAAGCAGTCTGATCTGATTATTTCCTACCATCCCCCGATATTCGCTCCCATGAAGAGAATCACGCAAAAGTAAGAAATTCAATATCAGGAACTAAGTTAATGTTGAAATCTCTTGCAGAAATTGGAAGGAGCGCCTTGTCTCTATTTGCTTGGAAAATAAAGTTGCTTTGTATTCTCCCCATACTTCTTGGGACTTTGCCAAAGGAGGAGTGGGTGACTGGCTAGCCTCATCTCTTCCGCATTTAGAAAGTGCACCAATCCAGGTAATTTCGCCTAAGCAGAATTCGAACTGTTCTATAAAGGATTTTGAACCTCCATTTAGATAAATCCTGAATGTTCCTGGGGCCTTGGGCGCCTCCTTAGTTTGAAAGGCGGAGTGTCTTTGAAAGACGCTATTGAGCGTGTGAAAATGACCACGGGTATCGCGGATGTCCGTGTTGCAATTGGTAAGGATTCGAATTTGGACACGATTATTACAACTGTTGCCGTGTGTCCCGGCTCGGGAGCGTCTCTCTTCAAGGGCGTGCAGGCAAATCTCTATCTAACCGGTGAGATGTCACACCATGAAGTTTTGGATGCGGCGCAGAATAACATTTCTGTGATATTGTGCAATCACAGCAACTCTGAGAGGGGCTACCTAAAGCATTTCAAGAGCATTTTGGAGGATCTTCTGGGCGGGAATATTGTTGTAAGTGTTTCGGAGAACGATGCAGACCCGCTGCAGACTTACTAGTTATCTCATTAAGGTAAAACTTTGTTATATCCAATGTTTATAATAAAAATATTCATATCACTTGGGGAATTTTCTAACTGTTCAATTTTCAAATAATTAATGTATCGAGTCATTGCGTCTCACTTGAATGTTCTCTGGAACAATTCAAGAACTCTCATACTTTGAAGCCACACAATTTGTTTGAAATTATCTCGAAAACATAACACTATTCAACATGAAATACTCAAAGCTCGTAAAACTCCTTAACCGATTTTTAAAGCCCAAAGCGGTCTATTCACAATATTATTGATGTGCTCTTCATATGAAAATCACGAATAAAGTATGTCGCTGATCTCGAATCTACTATCGAAATGGAAATTAAAGATGGCGGATCCAATATGGATACTGAAAATTCTCATCTTGAACCAATTTCGATGGGATGGAGGATCCACACTGATAAATTGGAAAAATAACCCATCTGCCTTCGAAAAGCAGAAGACACCGTAAACACACCGTAAGATAAATTAGATATACATATAACAAAGAGCAAGAACAATATCACAGTTATTTTTGACTGAATAGCGAAATTGCAAGATTTCGACTGAGAATCATCCACAAGTGCTTGTGGAACAGCATGTCAAATTGTCTGTATTTCTTTTTGAATGAACGAGGCAGCCAACACACTCACGTTTAATTGAGAACGTAATCGTACCGTGGTGGACTTTTGAACGTTCCATCATTAATGGGATTAAATATATACGAAACTGAAATACATAAATATATCGTCGATGTCTCACATACTATACATATTTTATTTAAAAGAAAATCTCGTAGCGCTCTTAATAAAAAAAATCCTGTAAAAAAGCCCAAATAATATTTAGAGAATATTAAAAGGATTCCAAAACTAAAAATATAATAAGTAAATAATATTTGTTAAAGAGGTATCCGAATCAGCAATTCAGAATAAAATAAATATCCAAAAAATTTCCCTCCAAAATGGGACTTTACTCAGCTCATTTGAATTTACAAATTTGTTCTTTACAATAAGATAGTTCCACAGTAGAAGTATACTTTTCTTGCATCTGAGACTTAAAGTAAAACAAACACGGTAGTTACGGATAATCAGAATGTCTAACAATTAACTAACTAAATCTATACACAAGAGCCTTATTTCTAAGTAAATAATTCGTAAATACAAAGCACTAACCCAGTGGAATTTCTTGTCCAAAGTATACGAAACAAGTTCTTGTACAGAATAAGTAAATATAGGTTGGGTTAAATTTCTATCTTTCGGGTAAAGCGTAAATTAGTAACAGTAACATTACCTAGGATTCGACAACAAGAAAAGTATACTGATTTGAACACACCTGCAAAAAGGCTTGGACACCAGCTATTTCCTATGCCTTTACAATTGCTTTGCTTATGAGATACAAGTTTTTCGATCTTTCTCTTATAAATCTAAGCTTCGTCACTTCTTCACTTACCGGTTTCAGATAAGCTCTTGTTAAGTTACGATTACACATTGTAACTTTTGCTGCCAAACAGCAAAATAAAACTTCACTCTAACATCGTTATTTCTAAAATTGAAAATAATTACTTCTGGATTTCAAGAGTTTTCAAACTGCATTATTTATGCTGATTTTTGTAAGAGTTGCTACATATGTGTTATCGTACCTTTAAGATAACACGGTAACATATTTTTCACTAAGGAGTTTCTCAAAGCCTTTACGGATGTGTAGATAATTAGGCCCCTTGATTACCGCGACCAGTTGTTCAATTATAATTACGCGATTGCATCCTAGGTTAAGATACCTGATGCCTAGGATTTGCTGGGATTGATATGCTACACCCGACTAGGTAGCGGGAATCCTCTTTGCTCAACGTGACTTCTAAAAATCCGCCTAAGATGCCCTTGTACTTTTTAAACAGCACAACAAAATTGGTGTAATTGTGCATTGTAACGAAAATCAGTTTTGAACGCCACCTTGATCGCCACAACAGTTTGGCAGGAAGACAAATAAAGATGTGAACGTATAAAACATAGTAAACTTTAATTATAAAATAAAATATTTGCTTTAAACAAGTAAAAACGTAATTAATTTAAAAGTGTTCTCTTACACTAGTAATGACTTGCTCTACGAAAATAAAGGAAATATGAAATAAATGGAAATACAAGTAACAAATTTTTCCCCGCTTCTCGGCGGCTCCTCAATGATTCCGCCCTGCATTCCGGGCTGAAGCACCAACAAAGTTAGTCCCCAACGTTTCTATCTTGCGCCCACACCGGCCTGGCTGACTCTCAGTTACCAAAACAAGGGAAATGTATTAAATTAGTTATAATTAGTCACTTAATTGCCAAATGCAATTAACAACGATCTTTATAAAGGTAGTTTTTACAGGAGGACAATATTCTTGGGAAATGATTTAACTTTTTTAAATTACTTCTATTTGTGTAGTAGTTCGGTTCTTTTTCTTTTAAATGCTCGCTTCACGACGCTGGATTGTTTCGCTTAATTGGCATAAATTGCGTTCATCTTTTGATCTAGTCTAAAACATTTCGTCGCACTTTTGAATGAATGTAAATTGCAAAACGGAAAAAAACGATAAACGATATCGCAGCAGGATTTATTAGTGTGGGCGCGCTGTCAGCTTCTGCAGTACTTTCAGTCCTTGTTCCTGGTACTCCTGCTTCGACATCCAGAAAGCATCCCGATCCTTTGTTACTTCGGCTAGCACAGCTCCTCCGATGAAAACCATGTCCTTTCGTCGTGGTGGATCTTCGATTCGAATTTTGAATTTCTGTAAAATATCAGAAAGGCTTTAGTTTAGGCTGCTCTAAATGCCTTTTTTTATTTTAGTTAACACTGAAAAGACCCTGCGAAAATTCTGCTCTCAAAAGGATAAAAATACGAACGAACGATCAAAATTGTTGGTGACAAATTTGGGGTTTCAATGTGCGTAAAAAACGTTCTAAAGGTTATGGAGACATTTCGCATGACCATAAATGAAACAAGAAAAATATCTGTAACCATTCCTCTATGCTGTAACCCATTTATCTCTATCTCCTTTGATTTGCCAAAAATGAAGTACGGGGTGATTAGGTTGATTGTAAGAGTTGCTTGAAAAATTTGATAAATTTCCACGATATGCCACGACTCACTAAATGACATCATATTTTGAAACAAAGTTACAAGCGTATACGTAGACGCGTCGAAACGGTCAACTACCTGCTGCTCCTTGTAAACACAAATCAACTACTCTTTGGGTAGCTACTAAATGAAAAACCCAACCGATTTGTTTTCTGAACAACTAGTAACGTCATCTGTTGGAATAAGGTGGCATTGGAAAGGTACCCGCATTACAAACTTTTCATTTAACATTCCCAAATTCCAATTAGCCTAGACGGATAAACAGTTATCAAGAACCTAATGCTTCGAAGAACATAATTTTAGTAGTCCACTAAGACCTATAACAAGAACAACGTAACGTGCAAGAATGAGTTCAAGTTTTTAATTGAAACAAAAGTGTGAGATCAGCTGGATAATTGCATAGTTAATATGAAAAACGTTCGGTTGTATTACTGAAATGCCACAAAAACGATATTAGAATTATGTAGGTTGGCGGTGATTAGCTGGGTTAGAGAAAGAAACACACGAAAAAAGCGCTCATGGGTGAAAGAATGCTCGAGAAAAATTATCAACAATTTTATAATCAAATGCGATCAAAACAGTATGATTTGATTTTTGTTTTACTTGCCTTGAATACGTGACGGTATAGTGAGGGATCATGATAAGCTTGTTGGCCGTGTCTATCCTTTTTGCGGAGAGGCTGACATTGCCAAGTGCAACATTAGTGTGAAAATAAGAGAGAAGAAATTTGAACTCCTTCTGTTCTGTAAGAATTCAGCCAAAGCAGCTAAGTAGCTAACTAGTGAGGTTTCTTAATTAGTGAGGTAATTGGTTCGATACTATCATCGTCAAGCAACTAAATTTAGAAATATATCGCAATATGAAACTAACTGGCGGTATTTGCACCAAATCGTAAGGGGAACTAGTAACGAGAGGACTATTCGGCTTTGGCGGTATTTAAAAACATTGTGCGAGCAATCTGCAGGGTGGCTACTTACCGAGAGCTTGTCTATGTCATTTTTAAGGACCCGCTCAAGATACAGTTGCTTAATTTCTCGCTCTAGTCGGCTAGGAAGACCTGGATACATAGTTGAACCGCCGGAGAGGACGATGTGCTTGTAGAGCTCTGGCCGCATATCAATGTCCGCTGCTTGGATTGTGTTAAAAACTAATTCCGCTATACCTTGACCTTCCACATTAATTAGATGGGGCTGAAACAGCGCCTCTGGTGCTTCGAAGCGCTCTCCGCCCACTTTTATCACTCTACCATCTGGAAGCTAAGAAAGACCATTCACCGATAAACTCCTCGGCAGCTGGAGATAAAGCGTATGCAGCTTACCGTATACGTTTCTACTAAGACCGTTGTCTCCAGCGCTAACCTCTGTTCCATCTCAATGTCGTAACCAATATAACATAATTTCTCCTTCATCATCCTGACCGTCTCGAAGTCGGCCGAATGGTTGAAGGCATAACCACGCAATAAAAGCAACTGAAAAGTAAGGCGTCAGTGGAAATGGTTGTAAAAGCATTATGATCGGTACTTTAATTAAATATCTAGTTATATCTCTGCCAGCTATATCCAGTCGTCTCGTTAAGTGCGGTAGTGCGAATTCCTCGTAGACAGGACATATATGTGTGACCCCGTCCCCTGAGTCGATAACGACCCCAGATATTAGCCCCTGAGCATAAAGTGTAAGCACCGCTTGAATTGCTATGTACGTTGAGTCAAACCCATACTTCTCGAACATGACCTGGAAGAAACATTTCAGTCAGAAAAGTTCATCGAAACATTCAAGGCTTGACACAAAAACAAAACGCAGAGGCAAAAGCAGCACAAGAAAGCTTTCTGCTTTGTTCTGCTTCTTCCGCTGATTTCTGCTTTCATTGTCCTGGCCTTTATACTCCGGTCCCACCTCTATCATTTTTTCTCGATTTTTCGTAGGATTCATAGGTGGCTCGGTGAGCAAAATTTTGGTGTTTGTTGGATCAATGTTCATCTTCATCGGTCCAAATGTGTAGTCCCAGACGTGACACATGTCCTCCCAATTGCGGACAACTCCATTTTCCATAGGATACGATACTTCCAGCAGTGACCTAAGCTGTGAAGCCTCATCGCCTACCATAAGGTCCTAAAAATAGTTCTTTTCTATAATATTTAGCATGGTGGAGCTTGTAGCTAGCAGCAAAAACAGCAAACGAATTTTTTTTATAAAAAATTATCAAAGAAATCATAAAACAACTATCACTTCCATGGAATGTCCACAAATAACTTGGAACTTTTTAAAGAAATGCCAACAACTACAGTGTGCTTAGAAGTTGTGAGTAGGGACTAAAGTCATTAAGGGATGACTTAAAACTTTCAAAATTGAACTTCATGCAAAAGTTAACATTAAAATTATGTTTTAGTCCTAATGTGTGCTGCTTTAAAAATGCCTGTTGATGAAGGTGATGCTGAAAGTACATATATAACAATGAAAGTGAAAATTTTGGAAATGGCTGCTCTTGCTTCTGCTTTGAAAAACATGGAAATAAACGGTTTATTGGACCTTGATGTTGTTTAGTTATACTCAAACCTAGTCTTAAGCAAAGGAGATAATTGTTATAAGTAAAACGTGCTCTAACACAATGTTATTCTTGATCGTATTACTATCTTCTCTTCAGAAATAAACTTTTTAAATTTACTAAAAACCTGTACAAAATTGCAGTCCTACACAATACGAAACAGGTCTACAATTAAACGGCCAGGGAGTTGAGAACTCCACTTTCGAAAAAAGAGACAATGCCTTTAAAAATGTATGCTAAACTAAATCCAAGAATTGCGCGAATTTTTACTGGATTTCTTTTGGATTTTGGTGTTTCTGGATTTTGTCGTTCTGAATTTTGTCTTTCTACATTTCATGTCCAATTCCCGATTTTGCTGAACCTACTAGAGGCGTCTCACAAGGTTCCATACTCGGCCCATTGCTTTTTAGCGTATATATAAATGACTTCAAATTGTCTTAAAACTTTTAGATCTATCAGCTAAACATTTAGAGGAGCACAAAACCACTTTGGAAAGTCATATCTCACGACTGAAACATCTAAAAAAAAGATGGTACGACATCTGCGACTGCATTTTAAAAGATCTATTTAATGATAGTCCACTTGTTGGGCTATCCGAAGAAAAACATTTTCGTCTACACTACCCTACACAAATTTCTTTACTAAAATTTCTTTTCACATTTGCCCTTGGGCTCTCTAAAAGCGCACATGACAACACTAAAAGAGTCCTAAATACTACGGAAATCCAAATAAAGCAATAAGCAGAAAAACTTCTTTAAACGCAGGACGAGCTATATATGTACTATCTACTAGAACTGAATTATCTCCTTTTGGACTACCTTTGATTGTTACACAATAAACAACACATTGCGACATCAAAGTATTTATACTAAAAAGCACAGTTACGAGTACATAAAAATATTTGTGGACAAACCTAATTGAAATTTTAATGTTAACTTTAAAAACAAAATTATATTAAGTGTGGAAAAATGTGCGTGCAGTACGCTATTGAGTCAAGCAATGATTTCACTGTAAGAATTCATTTTTTTAATTTTTCCTCCAACAACGCATCGCTGTTGGATGTACATCAAAAGTAATTAAAACGAAAGACATTAAAACTTAACACAAACAATTAAAAAAAACGGCTTGCATTTAGTGTTGCCTAGTAAGAGTTTCTAGATGTATGAGTTAAAATATTTAAGAACATCTCTAGCATGTGTTAAGAAAACAACATAACATAGGGAGCAGAAATCAATAGGAACGAACGAAATAAACTCGATTAATCGAAGTATCAGTTATGAAATAAGGGAATGAGGAGAGCAACCATATTCGCTTAAAGTAAGACTTACATCAACGTGTAAATCCTGGAAAATAATTTTTAAATGAAAAAGAATAAATCAAACATCTCTCATCAAACAGTTCGATGTAGCATATATTTTGGTTCTTTTATTTGTTTCGATAATATATTCAAAGTGAGCTAATCGCTTCTATAAAATTACCTTCACTTCTATGTCCCCGATTTTGTTCACTGCCCGGATCATCGGCCGCCCAACCATCGAAGGAAATATGTGCGCGGGAAAGTTGCTGCCAGCATATCCGCATTTTACAAACTGCAAACAAGGAAATATAATAAAAACATTGTTGCCATTGGTAGAATTTGCTTATTGGAATGTAATAAGACGCAGACAAAGCAGTAGGACTTTATTTTAAAAAATAAAGTTATGCCAACAAACCTTAATCGATAAACCATTGCTTAAAGTGATCGTTTTGGTCTAAAAATATATCATTTAGAGCTGTAATATGATCTAAGAAATCCATAATATTTACACGATACCAAAACCTAAACAAAAATTTCTAAAATAGTTGTTTGTGTTTCGGAGACCGCGGAATCGATCTCAATGGGAATTGAATTTGAAAATCCTTTTTGCCATCAATAGGTATCAAACCCGGGGAAAATCAATCATAACCCTGAGCCCGGAGATCTTGATACAAACCCGGAGACTTCGGGCGAAACGCCGAGAGGTGGTAACCCTAGCTCAGTACTATAAATGCGTTAAAATTATACAGAAGATTGAGAAGCGGTGATGATCTCCACAAATGAGTAGGCGTGGCCTATTGCATGCATAAGCGGCGATGCGATGTCTGAACAAACGGATAGAGGAATATTAAAACAAATTTCGTGCAAAAGCGTGACGTAACTTTTACCGGCTGTCGTGACGTAATGACGACACCAAAGTATCGCAACGTCGGCTCACCTCACCCTCCCATAAGACGTTTTGTTCTTTTCTCCTTAAATGTATGCTTAGCCAAACTCATCTCACCCTCCCCCGCCAGTCCACGTGTATAGCAAGTACGCGGAATTACCTTCGTTTTGTATGAAAATAATGACGTCACTGACACACGCGTGAACTGGCCTCCTATTTTTTGGATAAGTGGTCTGAAAGGTGAAGGAGGAGGCTTGAAATTCGTAGAAAAAATGTTGTTTTACTAGTAATCTATAACGGCTACGGGAAAGTGTACAAATCGGGATGGTTTAGGACCACTCCAAACAGACGACCCAATATACTGTGGGCGAATTGCGGGGGCGGAATTTGTGAGGTGCGTGCACGCGTATTCTGGGCTAGACCGTACGCAATTGAACCCTACATCGAGAATTCTCAGAAGCGGCCAAAAATTCTGCTGCAGCGATCGATTAAAAATTCTTAGAATCTAGAAATCGCACTATATCTGCCTGTATTCTGTGCCATTGCGCAAAGGTAATCATATTGCGCAACACCTTACCGAAATGGGTGACTTTTTCCAGAGATTGCAATATCCCAAAGAGATTCTTTGTATTAAGAGGATTCGAATCACAAAAACCTCCTTAGCGCAAGGAATTTAAGGAAAACAATCTTATGCCTAATTCTCTTTTTACACGATAGATACGTTCCCAAAAAATTCGTGCAAAAAAATTCGTGTAAAAAAAATATTGGTTAAATGGAAGAATAGTAGATGTATTTAACGCGAAGTTACAATGCATATTTGCGAGGAGTGAGAATGAAACACATTCATCAGAAAAATTCTCGGAAAAATTCATAAAAAAGTTCATAGAATACTATTGAAAATCGTGTTAAAACAAAACAATTCGTGCAAAAAAAGAATTCGGTGTATTGGTAATTAAGCCGCCGCGTCGGTCCATTGCGACACGAAACATCAATGTTGAACGATGGCGATGTCAAACATCGTGACTTCAATGCTACGAGCAAATAATTTTGTTAAGATAATTTTTGGATTTCTGTCGAATACGTTATCGACTTGTTTCAACATGTCTTTGATTATCTATGAGAACTAAAACACCGAAAAATAACGATTATTTCTCTCAACTTCGCGTAATAAGTCTTTGCCCGGGCGCAAGAAAAAAAAAATGATTTTTCTATCAACACGGCGCCCGAGCAGGCGCCTTGATTCCCTTGGTTATGTATCTCGCTTCGTTCGCTTTAGGCGAAACGATTTTAATAGCTGAATTCCTATTGGAATCTTATAATGAAATCTTATTCAAGTTGTTTACACTAAACTCGAACTAAACCAACAATTCTATCTCAGGATTCCCAGGTCAATGGGCTCTCCTGTGCTTATGACAAATGGAATTTCAGCGATTAGAGGAAACAGAAATTTGAATTGAGGAAGGTCAATTAATTCATTACAGAGTCGCCTTCTTCTTATTAGTCTAAAGCAGCTTTACAACTTAATACTAAAAGTGGGCGACAGGCTTCAAAAGACGATGGCAGGTCTCTACAATTTATCCTTGGCCTGGATCTGAATGAGAGATAAATGAATGAATGAAAATATCTACAGGTCCAAAGAACATTATCTGCTGGCACCTACTTCCAAGAATTTGCGGGAATTGAAACCTAGGGAAGCCGGCGTAGATATTTCTTTGGAATTATATGAGTGTGCTCAAGGGCGTGACTCATAAAACTGTGCAATAATGCAAGCTTTGTGCGAACGGCTGTTTTCCGCTCTTCAGTGCTCCTGTGCTGTGCGGCTCAGTAACCACCGGTGCAGTTTTGCATAACAAGAACCAATTTTAGTTGTAGTTGCAAGTTGCACTTGCACCTGCTTACGGGTAAACTCAAGCATTCAGCCTGCGGGTGAGAAGCCATCCGGAAAGTTAGGGAAGGCACACAGAGCTCCTGACAACCGGCCTTAACCTCCAAATCCCACAGGACACCGCGCGAATGAATCCCTTTCTAGCAAGAGGCACCCGCACTTGGAGGCAGACATAATCAGGGCGTGATCACTTCGCTCCCCACCGAGTATACTTCGCCTGCTCCACATATTCAGCCGATCAGTGTGTGGATGTGGTGTTATCAGCTTCGCGAGCATATTCGATGTGCACCCAGCCCAATAGACGGGGATAGGAAAAATGTGTCACACGGAAATCAATAATTCATTGGCCCCAAGCAGTGTTTCGTTGGAAACGGGCGAAAGATACGTACACCGGTTCCATTATCACAAACTATTACGTTCCGCCCCTTGCTGTCCATTGTGGCTCGTCAATTAAACCTATCTCAACACTTAAAATTTTAACTACACAACTAAAAAACTGTTTATTCCTCCACTCTCGAATCAACAAAAAACCGAATATCGGGAAGTCTTTTTGGGTGACTAACGTCAGAAATGCCACTGCGGGTGACACAATCGTTCAGTGCAGGGGTGGGTTCTGACAGTTTCGTTCAGTATATGCAGTATGTTACATCATCCTTTGAAAATCTGTTCTAACCAATAAAGGTCGCTAAAACGATTATAAAATTCTTAAAATTAATTTAATATTTCTTAAAACAAGGCAGTGGCTATTCGCACCCGATTTTCCCGTGTAAATACAAGGCACAAAATTCGTAGAAAAAATTTTGTTTTACTAGTAATCTATAACGGCTACGGGAAAGTGTGCAAATCGGGATGGTTTAAGACCACTCCAAACAGACGACCCAATATACTGTGGGCGAATTGCGGGGCGTAATTTGTGAGGTGCGTGCACGCGCATTCTGGGCTAGACCGTTCGTAATTGAACCCAACATCGAAAACTCTCAGAAGCGATCAAATATTCTGCTGCAGCGATCCATCAAAAATTCTTGGAAAATCGCCCTATATCTGCCTGTATTCTGTGCCATCTCTGGATCCAGGTTTGTTTGGGTACTCACCCATAAGCGGTGCCCCTTAATTAGATAGCGCATCGAATTACTGAAAAAATTTGCGAGTTATTTAATAAAGTAATTAGTACTTTTGCAGTACAAATTCGATGTTAAAAGTACGATGATAATCGGTCATCGATACTTAGCTACAGATGTTAACATTTATGCTGACATTTCGTAACATCGATCATTCCTAATTTCAGCGAAAATTTAAGCAATTCCATTGCGCCAAAACGGACCACATTTTCTTTATTTATTCGAGAAACTCGGACAACGACAGGCGATTCCGAAGTTTGCCGAGAAACCCGTAAACGTGTATTTACACGGGAAAATTGGGTGCGAACAGACACTGCCTTAATTTAATATTTATTAAAACATTTGAAAGCCTTTCATTATGGGAAACAAAAACACTGAAGCAACAGTTGTGTTGTAATTAAACGAAAATACGTCTTGGACAACCATGCAGGTGCACATTGCCGTTTGAGCAGAATGTCATCGTGACAAGTTTTGCCATATGCTCCCACATGCACTATTCTCCACTTCTCCAGTATCAGTTGAGGTCTCGGTCATTGCGTGGAGTGGTGCGATTGTGCTGCTGCAACAGATCGGTTAAAAAGTTGCCACGAGAAATGAGTGCGGTCGGGAGGAGTTTACGGAAAATTAGCATATTATGATATAAAATGCCGACATAAATTTGCGCGCAGTTCGTTGATTGTCTCAAAGTGCCTTTAGAGTGCCTTAGTGCTTCGCCCTTAATGTGTGCTGCGTGCACCAGGAAAACATGAGAAGGGCCCTCACTCGCAACCGCTACTTTGTCTTGGGCTTCTTGCTTGGTCTATTTTTGAGCTTCTTCATACCGGATGATGTATGGGAGCTGGTCCACGACGAATGCCCGCAGACAACAGAGAACTTCATTGACAAATTCGGTGAAGATTTTGAGCCCCACTTGAATCTGATTAATAAGCCCCTAGCGGCTAAAAAGCCGGTGAGTACCGCAAGATCGCAAGATACTTACACACAGTTGGACACAGAGCCTTATCGCAGTGCAGCGCAACGGCCGCAATAAATTGTCCACATGCTCTTCAATTTCCAGAACCAGATTGCCTCTGGCTTAGCGTTTGTTTATTAGACGGAATAGAGAGCCGCAGAATCCAGCGATTCCAGACCAACATCACATTCTTCGCGGCCGTCGTTTTAATTGAGAGCCCGGCCCGGCCGATTTGCCAATTTAGCCGCCGTACGGAGAGCTTAAGGCCCGAAACCAATACATGGCGGGTCCGGATTTGCAGAAAATTAATAACCCGGAGCAGCACCACTTCGTCGCTGCCATGCGGCCCACTTCTACTTAGCGCTTTTCCGCAATCGTTTCCGTAGCAACACCTTCTGGGGAGCTGCGGAGTGCATGTCGTCTTCTTTTGCGTTGTATAACGCGAGTTGTGCTTGATTTTTTGATTACTTGAATTGGCGATTAATGTAAATCGCACCAACATTGATTTTAGAATCTAGCGAGCCCCCTTACACGACTGCGGACTGGGGCCAAGTAGCACTTGAACCGCACGCTGCACGCGACGAAATAATCACAGGAATAACGTCTCCAGACCGCAAAATTGCGAATTAGTTTTTTATTAGCTGCTTCGTCTCTCGCTTCCATAACTCTTCATTTCCTAGTGAGTAACTGAGCATGGCGAATGTTTATTTTTTCTAGTCAGCGGTGCCCCGCGGGTATCGAGCGGCACCGTTTTCGCCCAGATACTCGGCCGACTTTTTGGCTCATTAATCATCCCTTTTTGGGTAAGCTAGCCCAGACAAAAGCCGACGTTCGTTGAGCTAATTGCTGATTCCACTGCATGCCATCATGTCCTCCTTGAGCTCTTCAAGGGAACCGTCCACCACTTGTGACCCCTTCTTGCCCACATGTGGGTTTTTACGACTGGCTTGTTTAGGTACTTAGGTTTATGTAAACAAAAAATATTTTCTCATCGAATAAATGAATCTATGACGTATACGTATAATCGGGCAAAGAGGTCCCAGTTCATTTCCCCTTAGGAAATGAAATTAGGAATTTTTTATGAGCGGCGAAAATATGTGTAAGAATTTATGTTTGATTTAATGAGACCACCCCCATCCCCCTGGGCATATATGTTAGTAGAGGGGGTGCAGTAGAGAGAGGGTATAAAATGAAACAATGTCAATTAATAATAGTATGGAAAAATAGCCCCAGAATTTTGAAAACTGGAAAAACAAGTTGGAAAAAAGTGAATATTTTAGGGATGAAAAAAAAATCAAAAAAAGTTTAAAAGTAAAATAGTTACCATTAAACGGACTGGTGACATTTTTTTTCCAAAATTCATCCATTAATAAAATAACGCAGAAAACCGGTAAATTTCAAAAAATTTAGTTCCATCCGCTTTAGGGTGGGAAGTTGGGGAAACAGTTCTAACAGTTCTTGGATATTATGAAAAGGAGGCTACAAACAATATTTGTACGCAATAGCAATAATAGAGTGGGCGAAATCCTTAAAATAAATAATGTCAGCCATTGCCAGTTAAATCATAAAATTGAACCTCCCTTGTAATTGGTCCAGCCCTGACCAGGCACCCGTCGACATTCCGAGAGAATAGAGAAGAAGTAAGCTTTCATTTGGTACCATTTTCAGGCTGTATGCTTATCGGAAAGTTTTCTTCCAGTCGCCTCCCCGTCCGAATGTATGTACAGCTGCTTCATAGTTTGAAATTCATTAGAACCTTCGATCTATTATTCATTTTTCTAAACTATGAATTATCTACACACCAGTTCGTGCAGTCTTTATCGGAGATAGGAAGTATAGTGAAGGCAAAACGCTTATATTTGCTTATTTCCCACAATTGAGAAAATATGAAATTATTAAGCAAGTAATTATAGCGTGGGTCAGTGCTTAGAGATAGTACGTGCATGTAGTAAACTAAATTATTTCCCTGGTAAGATTTTATCGGACGAATCGCACCATAGAAAACATCAAAAGCTAGGAAATTGAAACCCCTTCGATAAATCCACGAGGTAGAAGATCTCCCCATAATGAACTCTTTGAATTCAACAAGAAAACTTAATTAATGGCATGGAAATCGATATCAATGCCAATATGAAGGCGTTGCATAGCACAGTGGTTGCATTATATCTAGCCCAGCTTAAATTTCCATGTTAAGCGCAGTATGCAGTTCAAGCAAACATTTCATTTCCTATACGATACGGCTATGTAAAAAAAATTAGAAGCGAAAATGCCATGGGAATTATCGGTTGTGATATCGTTTGCTAGTACGCAGTTCGAACGAAATAAATCGACTGTACCCTCTAAAACTGAGGTGACATCAGCAGTAAAGTGGGGACCTTTTTCGTAGTGATAGTAGTTGCCTAGATCCTAAAGGAATTATAAGTAGTTCTGAATTTTGTTAGAAGTCTGAAAATTGAAAAATTGCAATTTCTATCAATTTATTTATTTTGTCTACCAATTTCATATTAATTTTGCCGACTAAACATTTAAGATTTCGTCCAAAGAATATGTATTTATAACATACCTATATACCGGAATTCAATCACTTTTAATATTCTTAAAATACAAGTATAACAGTTAAGCCAATTGCTTAGCTTGATGAGCAAGACAACGTTTGGGTTGACTTTGTCAGTTGGATTTGCGTGAAATTGGCAAAGTACTTAAATTAATTGAAAATTCTTTAATATTCCTTTTAATAAAACCAAGTACCATTACGACACACCAATAATTTAATCTGTTTAAGTCTTTTTGCGGCTTTAAACAACTGGATCATGAATCTCAAGAAAAGTTTTAAATCGTTAGCGAAATCAGACAACGAGCATGCAAGAAACACTTCATGACATCATTGATGAACTATATAAATAGAATAGGCGTACAGTGGCTACCCTGTGGCACTCCCGAACGAACTATCAGGTATAATTTCAGAACGCAAGTTATCAATTGAAACAATTTGTTTCCTATTCGACAAATAAGAAGAAATCCATTTGAGAAAGCTAGAATGAAAATTAATTTGGTAAAGTTTATTTATAAGAATACATATGTTTACCTTGTTTAATTGAATCAATTCGATAACCTTCTTCCATAGAATTCAAGCAAATATGTGTGAATACACCCAAATTGGTTACCGTTTAGTTTCCTTTCATGAAATCATGTTGTTATGACAAATAATTTCTTTGCATTAAAATGATAGCTTTTTCGCTATAATACAATTTAGCAATTTGGGAATTGTTTTCTTTTCATTACAAAAACTCCTACTGTTTATGAGCTTTTTTCCTACCATTTTTTAAGCGAAGCAAAGATTTATTAAACCATTTTGGGCGATTGCTGAAACTTTTATTCTTTAAAGGAGCATGTAAACCTAAAGCTGATTTTAAAATGTCAAGAAACTTTTTGTAACCATCTTCTACAGAGTGATATTTAAATAAATCTATCGCCACGTTATAGTTATGTATATTGTAATTTAAAATGAATACTACTTAGGAGAAGCTACTGGTATTATTACGCGCCCCGTAGGTTGTCATTTTCTGCTTCTGGGAAGTAAAATGATTTTAAAGAGTTACTTCCTCGACAGTAAAGTAAATTAATTACTTTCTTTGAACTATTTAACTCGCAGAAATGTTATTGCCTTACTTGTAATAATTAGGTATATGCACGCCTTGCAGTCATGATGAGTGCGTCAAACCCATTTTGTATTGAATCCTCCCTCCTCCTGCGCCCTCTTACCAAAAAAACCGGTTTTGAGTGACTAGTAACATCAAAGTGTGCGCAGGTCCATTGATCCTTGCGTAAGCAATGCGAAGAGCTTAACTTCCCCGTTTTTTACACTCGTCTGTTTAATGATGCATACGCAATAGATTTTTATGTGCATACGTTTTTAAAATAGCATCACCTGACTATTTTACTTATTGCAAAAACTGTCGTACATAACTTATGTTAAATAATAAATCACTCGACAGAATAACATCTCAAAGGTTGTTTTCGCACTTGGGCGGCAGATAACAAAAAGTAGCGTATTTGCCCAAGGCTTTCAGGTAATTACAAAGTGCATGCAGCGAATGCCTAGGAGACAGATAAGCCTACTAAAAACATTTGCCCCACAAGTTTAGACTGTATAAAACATGGTCTAGCGAAGCGGCTATTATTTGAACTTCACAGTAATTTAGCGTGCAAATATTGTTCGATACCCCTCTGCCCCAAGAGGCCTAGAGAATAACAAGTTTTCTGTGCACCACTCCGGCACTCAAAGATAGTTGTAATAGTGCCACTCGCGCTAAATTTCATAATCATCCATCACTTTCGGTTAAAATCAGATTGAATCACGGCCGGAATTAAATTGTTTAGCAATTCTTCATTGCTTGATGAAGCGCTGATGGCACTGATGGGGTCTCATGAGCACATTCCTCTTTGTTTTTTTGCAGATCAAAAATGTGATTCGACCGAGATACTACTCGTCAGAGCTTGGAATTCGGGAGAAGCTGTTCATTGGCGTGATGACGTCCCAAGAAAACATCAACACTCTGGCCACAGCGTTCAACCGTACCGCCGCCCATTTAGTGAACAAAATTAAATTTTTTATAAATGCCGACAATAACGTGAAGTCGAGCTTCAAATTGAAAAATATTGTTGGGTTCACGGACACCCGGGAGAACCTGCGGCCTTTTCATGTGTTCAAGTACATCGCGGACAATTATTTGGATGATTATGATTATTTCTTCATAGCACCAGATACGACTTATGTAGATGCAAAAAAACTGAAGGACCTGCTGTACCACATCAGTATCGCCTTCGATATTTATATGGGCAGGAAGCGGGATACGAACGAGTACGATGGGCTCGGGATGGAGATGGATAGGAATTACTGCGATTTGGACGCCGGGATTCTTATGAGCAGCAGTGTAATTAGAAAAATACGAACAAATTTAGACTGGTGTGTTCGAAACGCCATTACTAACTATCATAGTGTTAATATAGGAAAGTGTGTCAAATACTCCAGCAAGGTCGCAGGATGCCAACAGAGTTTTCAGGTAAGTCTGTAGTTTACACTTTATACAGAGTGTGATATTTTCCTCAATAGTTCTGATCCACTCTGATAAGCTCGTTTCGATCCTGGGGCGATAAAATCATCCTCTATTCACACTATTGAGCTATTCACGGTTCGATCACGCTCCAGCGCTCATATATTTTGTTATTGGGCCAATCTGAAATACGCACTACAAAAACGAGATTGCACTTCATGACACACACAGTGTGTGTGCGCGGTGTAAGTCGCGCCAGTGTCAGGCTCGGTCGAATAAAATATTCTTTCTAACTGAACGGCCCCCTCCCTAATTTCTGGTGTTCTATCCTTTTTTTAAAGTAGAGTATTTCAGCAATTTCATGCTTGTACTCCAAGTAGTTTTTTTCATCTACCACCCTCCAACTGCTTGGAGTAGAAGAATAAAATTGGGCTCAAATGAAAGCTGAAATGATCTGCTTTCAGGAAAAAATAGGATGGGAGAATGAGGCCACCCATTTCGGTTAAGGAACCTTTCCTGAAAACTTCATCAGTTCCATCAGATAATGGGCCTCACATTTTGCGGTCGCCTCTTGGATTAGTACGGTCCATTACATGAATTTCGGAGTAAATGTGGGAATACGTGAATTTTGGGAAATTTCACACGATTTTTTCACTTTCACAAATGATTGTATCTCCAATAGTGGAGGTAGATTAACATTGGTGGCACTTTTGCAAAGGACATTGAGATAGGAATTGTTTGGCATGAGTTTTATGTCACTGTGGTGAGTAGATCACAAGATAAAAATAAAATAATAATGTGCATACTGAATTTATTAATAACCCTGTAACTCCCAAACGATTGTTATGTAAATTTCCATACAATTTTTTGTTTTTCAAGGTGAGATCTATCACCCCACTCATTTTATACCACGTTATACAAAACACCCTGTAGAATAGAATAGACATTTTCAAAGTGTGACGTGATTTTCAAGAAAACTAAACAAATATAGCAAATATATCTTACAGCGCCTTATAGCTGACAATGTTAACTGTAAGATTGTTGTTCCATTATTGTAAACTAATTGTAAAAAATAAAAATTTTCCTCCACCACCGCCACCAAAAGTATTTCTTGTCGTAGAATCACCCACGCATATTACTTAAACTTATACCAGATCGTTCCGATATTTTGTTTACCTTTGTTCTAACAAACTGTACTCGGGCGTTTTTCATTCGCGTAAACAGAATCCACTTCAAACGGATATTCTGCGTACATAAGTGGTGGGACGATTGTAAACGCATGCTTGGGCTCTGCGCATTTCATGAAACACTGTTGCATCTCTGACAAGTTTACGGAACCTTTCATTATATTTTGAGGTAATATTCTCCCAATACGAATCTTTAAAAAAATATTAAAAAGATTAATTTTTTTTTTTTTACGAAGTCTTAATATAAACGTCGTATACCTCAGGACTGAGACCCTTTTCATACACAGAAGTTTTCCGTTTAAACGGCGCCATATGAAAAAGGTCGCCGTGTCGTGTGAAAACTCTAGCTCACTACTTTTCAGACGGAAACCGTCTGTGTTTGAAAAGGCTCTGAGGCTGACGAGTTTTTTTTCTTCTGGAAGGTATTGAAATGTCTCAAATGGTTAAGTAGTTATCTACTTATCATTCTCTATAAATTGAAGAAATTAGCGATCTTATTAACAAGTCCCCACACTTTTAAAAACCTGGTAACCTTCAATGTACCAATGGAAGACGATAAATGGGTTTAATCATTATTATTCACTGAATCCGAGATGCTAACCACACCGGCAACTATTCACTGCTAGCCCTACTCATGCAAGCACGATTACTTCCCTTTTAGCGTAGACAAGGAATTTAAAAAAAAATATGACTCAGTTAGAGGCCAAACTCTTTACATGACTCTCGCGTGCTTGTGCTTTACATCGCAATACTCGAAATGTTCGTCGTTTCGTTACGCTACAACTTCCTACTATGGTATTTCACGAATTCTACAGTTCTTTTCTCGTCCACCACCGTTGAGCCGAGTCGAATCACCCCATGCAATCGCGACTGCGAAAAGCCATAAGATCCAATTCAGCGGCATAATGAGCGCAATGAATTGTTGCGATTATGCAAAGAACTTGTAACATAATCACAATTTATTGAAATGATACTGTTCGCGTTATTGTTTTTGCTTTGCCCCCTCATGGTCTCCTTTTTCAATGCGTAATTAATTATCAGTGTCAGTTGGTTTTCACGTCGGTGTTTTCGAGCTTTTATTTGCTCTTCCGATTCCAATATTAATTAATCTCATTTGTATGATTGTCATCGTTAATTAGACAATTAACAGTATATTAATTCTCCACAGTCTGCCTCGGTGTTGACTTCTTGTATGCAAACATTTTTCCAGCTGTTTGTTGATATTCGGGGACGAACTTAACGTGGTGTGGCCGAATGAAGAAAGGCGCGTGTAAAGTTAATTTGATTCCAACTGATGATAGATGTGCAATTTTTGCTTTGCTGTTCTCGTATGATCGGATATCGTGAATTTTTTTTTTGCACGAACGCATAGTTGCATTCGTCGAATAAATCCCGATCCCTCCAATATTTCGGATCTCTTTGCCAATTACTTTAGCAGCGTCTTATATAATATGATTATGTTAATTGTGATGTAGATTTAGAATATTTTACAAATTTGAGTTCCTAATATTTCTTCTAATTTTATTCTTGACGCGGACACTTTTAGATTATATTAACATAATTGACGAAGATTACTCTGATTCTCCTGACGAAATTCCTACTGTTGTTGTATTTACATAAGAGTTCATTGTCTCTTGTTGAGCGTTTTACTTTTTTGTTTAATTTGTCTCTGCGCTCTGGTGTTTTCCCTACTATTTGGGAAAAGTTTTATGTTGTGTCTGTTCATAAAAATGGTAGAAAGGATTTGATTGAGAATTATAGACCTATTGCTAAACTTTTACCAAAGGTCTTTCCTTTATTAATATTTATTAACTTGACGTCAACGTCAAGTTTATAAATATTTACAAATAATAATATTTAAAAATTTGTTTGTGTAACTTGGGAAAACATACGTTTTTTTTCTTAAATGTTTATGAGCATAAAACTTGCAAACGATCTAGATTAATTTGTTTTTCTTGTTCGTAAACCCTAGTATTGAGTTTATGCCGATGCGGTAAACTAAATGTGGATTTAAAATATCTACACGCTATGGCTTAATGACGAAGAGTTAGCTCTGATTTTAGCCGGAGCAGTACTAGGCTTATCAAGCTAAAGTCTAATTTTGTAACAAAGCAGTACCACTAACAATTCTATCTAATGTAGACGAGCAAAGGGTGGTTAAAAGAAGCAGTAATTTCTAAACCGAAATCAGGAATATAATATTAAAAATTTGCAATTGTTAACAGATTTCAAACTATCTTTATCGCGGATATAACTCATATTTAAGGAGAAAATAGTTTTTCGGCAACTTACCGCGCGATGATATTAATTTGAATTTTAATGTTAGCCCGTGACCACGAAAAGTGCAAGCTTTTCGAAACGTGTCCAAAAATGAGGTCAAATGTTGCCCAACTTTTGTAGCATCACCCATATATGTCGATACTTTTATCGTCTAAAAAGTAAAAATGCAATCATCGTTAAACTTTTGGCATTCCAGACGCCGCCGTTAATTTGTAATTGTCAGAATGTAATTCATCAAAGGTGTTTTAACTGTCACAATAGATTTGTGATTATGACCAAGCAATTATCATAACTGATTTGTAAATGATTTACGCCTGCAAACGGGCTGTTCACAACGTACATTCATTCAGTACATACGAATAGCGACAACAAGGCAGAATAAGTTAAGCAAATCGCATACGCAAACTGCTCAACGGTAACTTCAAAATGCGAATTTTTTTTCATATTTTAACTACTGAGGTCTGTTGTTTTGTCTTTTTTTTATTTTTAGTAAGTACCTACATTTGACAATAAAAGCTTGATTTAGAAAAGTGGTTTTTACAGTTAAAGTAAATGCATTCCCCGCTACAGCCTAACCTTCACATATTTTCAATAGGATTGGGGTCAAGACTTTGTGAGAGCCGCGCCATTAGAATGATGTCTTCCTCCTTTTTCCTATATCAAACGATTTTTTTGTGTGTCTTCGGATAAAAATGGTTTAATTGTATTAGTGCGACGTCTGATAAAATTTTCCTTAATTCTTTAGCGTGTGGTGTAGATAGAAAAGTTGATATCTTTTGCTGCTTATTCGCTTTAGATAGATCGGTGTATTCTTATTTTAAGGAATAAATTTGGTTCTCTTTTACTCCCTTTATGAAATATCATCGATACGCTCTTACCAAACAGACTCTACTTCATTCTTTTGGGCAATTTTGTTCGTTTTTCAACGTGAAGTATAGTTTTTAGCTAAGATGTTCATTAGTACGTAAGGTAATGTGTTCTCGTTTTCTCTGATCACCTAATCTAAAAATTTCGTGTATGTTAGATGTAGCTCTACGGAATATAATGTAATGTCTGTTCGTTGGGTTTTTTTTTTAATAATAGGGGGAAGCCCTTCAGAACTTGTTAACTTGAAACTTATACATTGCAGAGTCTTAGGAAGATATAAGCAAAGCGAAATGAATACACAACTTCCGATTTATACGCCTATTCTTAACACAGTATATTTCGAAAAAGAAAATAGTTTTTCAGTAGCAATTGAGTCAACATTCGTGATGATCCCAGCAGTGCTCAAAGTTAAAACAGTTATACATATTTGATGTGTAACCTCTTTATATTGGTGAAGTTTATATATAGTACCCTCGATGCCGAAGTGTAACGACCTAATAATGTTTTAACTATTCTAATTTCTGCGCATGCCCCTTATAGCTTCCTAGAAAAAACTGGCGAATGATTTGTTAACCCGTACACTAATTTGAATGAAATCACATAACAACAGACAGTTCGAATCTAGCGTTCAAAAAAGAAAAGAAAAGAAACTGTGTAAATACAAACAATCTCATCTTTCCTCACGCAGAAGATTTCATCACGTTTTCTGTGCGAAACTAAAGCACGCATTCCTCTAACTGTGCGGTCTTGAAAGAGATTTTCCAATTCATTTTCTCAGAGATGCTGAAAGCGTACATTTCTTGTTAATTCCTGGACACTCGGCTCGAGCCTTTGTGGCGAATTAAAGCGTATCGATGCCACTGGGCTAATAAAATTGTCCTTCACATGCTGGAAAATTAGGTTGTCTGTCCGAGATTAAACGATAAATATTAATTTGTGAAGCAATTCAGTGTTTAAATTGAAAATAATGTTCCAGTTATGGTTCCAACAAATCATGAACTTCGATTTGTGTGAATTTCAGTTTATGCAAATGCTTATTAGAAGTGTGTGATTCTAATCTATTTAAGCGTAAGTATAAACTCTTGTGGAAGACTTGCTTAAGGGGGTTCAAGTGGTAATCTTCAAACTATTTTTCTAGAATTTTTTTTTCTCATAATTTATAAGGAATTTTGGGATTCGGCTTTTTTTTCGATGGTTGGATCGATTCCGGCCGATAAATAAAATATCAAAAATATTATTAAAATTCCTTGTGCAAATTTTTTGCTATTATTGTAATAAATAAATTCGAGCATACTCCTACTATCAGCTACAACTACCATCGCATGTCTGCCGAACATTTTAAACCTGAGTTTGTTCTATTCTAACAATTTTTACATATCGAAGTACTGCACGCCAACTCAAAAAACATGGTTCGGAGAAAAACACGTTTAGAGTTTTGGTTGGCTGCAAACAAGTGGGCGTCTTTGCCCCACCAGCCGTCATGAAATTGAGTACTTATTTTCTAGGGCAGATATGATATTAAGGTTAACGTAGGGTTGTTCTAGAGGCTTCAGAATATCGAATATACTTAGGAATGGAGTCCCTGAATTTCATTGAGTAGGAAATGAATGAAGATATGAATGTCACTTCGAACTTCTTTCGTAATGACACACGCCAAAATCAATGATCATTCCTATCAAATGGACAATCCTTCATGCTGTGTGCCGAGGGTATTATTGCGATTAGGAAAATTTTTGTTTAATAATCTTAAAATCGGCCCATTAGTGTTTGAGTTTTCGTTTCGACTAGTTTGGGGAATGTCGCTATAACTTTGTGTCAACTAAATTTATAAAAAAAATCGAAAAACATTAATCAGTAAAACAAGTTCACTCTAAGACTGCAGCAATCTAGCACTGTAAGAAAGTAATCCTAAAAGTGTTATCATTTTATTATCTGTTTTAAAATCTTAAGTACTTAACATTTTCATATAAGCAAAAAGAGCCCTTCCATCCCATCATCAATTGAAGCCTCAAATTTTATAGAAATGCTGGCATAAACAAGAGGTCATTACGCGAACAAATAAACTAAACACAAACCCTTCCCCTATTAGAGTCCTCCCCAAAATGCTTAAGTTAAAAGCACCCAATCAAATTAATTACCAAAAAAAAACGAGCAAACGAGCTATTTTAAGATAGCTGCCAATTTTGATAGGGATCGTACGCACTATCTGCCTCACAAAGTCGTAAAGCACTATAGATGGAAGAATGGAGAAGAGGCGCAACCTAGCAATCACTTTCAACGCCGCAGTAGGTCAAAAATTTTATGATTTCCCAGAACCTATTAAAAGAATGGAAATGCGATGGTCCAGAAATAATTTCCACTTATAAATGATTTTAATTGTGCTCGACTGCAACTGAAGCGGGAAAACAATTGAGACAGAGCAAAGGGTCGATTGGAGGAGCGGAAGTCCTAGTTATTGACAGATATGGAGATTTGAGATTTAAAGTTGTTTAACACCGGAAAGACACAACACGGAGGTTTTAAGTGTTTGTAGAAAATCATTTATGGATTTGTGTCCCAAAATAATTAAAAATACACTTATGTAACATGTTACATAAATTCTTGCCTAATTTTGCTGCAGTTTAGTATAATAAGACAATTGGGGGAAAATCCCTGTATAACAGAGGATTTTTAGATGCCTAACCATGCTTTTATACGTGAGTTACTTTTACCAATTCCATGTTTGTTTACTTCCTCAATCCCAGTTATTCTCACACATGAAAGTAATACCCATTAAGTCGAATAGCCTTTATACTAGGCACTATAATCTTATTACTTACAATGCGGAAATGCACAACGGTAAAGTACTTTTGTTGTGGTTTCAATTTTTCCGTTTAGTTGTGAATAGGGTCGTGGTACCTAAAGTAAAATCATGGTAGAGGAAGAGCTAATTTGGAATCAAAATAAGCACACAAGTGTTTATCCGATCATGATTGAAAAGTTATAAATTTGTGAAGTTTCTATGTGTCACATTCAGCATTGAATTGCAGTTTGAGTCAAAATCTTGACATTGTCCTAAAGAATAAGTTTAGTCTTTGAATATCTCTAAGTTAGTGAGCTAGTCCATGGGTTTTTTTGATTTCCTACTGATCTATCCTGTTCAACTAATACCCAAAATATCGCAAAAATACGAAGACGAAGCACAATGGACAAACTCCGGCAAGTTTTGAGTGGAAATGAGTCCCAACAGGTGAAGGCTGAGAATGAGAGTAGCATTGCAACAAAAATAGCGGACACATCAACGCTGGATTGGTCGCTAAGGATAAAGGGTTTCTGTGTATGCTTTTCGATTGGTATACTGCTCTCTTTGCTGGGATCGTTTGCTCTATTTCTGCACAGTGGGATACGGGTGTTTGCAGTATTCTACACGCTGGGAAATATCCTTTCTATGGCCAGTACATGTTTCTTGATGGGACCCATGAATCAACTGAAGCAAATGTTCGCATCGAAACGAATCGTAGCCACTGGGATTGTCTTATTTTGCATAGTTATGACACTTTTGATGGCGGTTTTATGGAAAAAGCCTGGTCTTGTTCTCCTGTTTATCATTATCCAGTCACTTGCGATGACTTGGTATTCGCTGTCTTACATTCCCTGGGCCCGCGATGCTGTAAAGAAAACCATTTCTTTGTATGTAGTATAAAACAATGGAAAAGTCCAGCCCAGTGACAACCTAGATCCAGTCCAGATGTACAAATTATTCATATACTATAAGACGTACATGATTTAAAACTGAGAAAAAACATGTCTTCTTTCAAAGGAGAAATTTATTACTTGTCAGTGTTTAGTAGTAGACAAAAATCAATTAGTCTCTCCCACTATCTTATAATATTTGTTGTGTAATTATAATTGAAGTAAAATAAATTTTATCGATAATTCCAAGGATACGAGTATTTCAGAACGCCTTTAACAACATAATAATCGTGCTACTGAAAATTAAGACCTCCACTGATTAAATAATCAAATTCTTGTCGATGAGGTTGTCAATTTCCCATCAGAATTCCTAAACTCACTTGATCCGACTGGATTGTCATCACATTGTCTTTTATTTAAAATGAGATCTCCCATTACTTTATTACGGAGCCTCGGCTCGCTAGAAGTTTGCAATGGCACAAGGCTGTGTATAAAGACGGATGATGGGAAATGCAATTGAAGCAACTATTTTAACAGGAAAGGGAGAGGGTGAAACAGTTTTTCTATCACGGATACCACTCATTTCGACGGATCTCCCTTTTAACTTTAACAGATGAGATCAACAAGTTACAGGGGCAGTCTATTAAGTACTGCGGTGTGGATTTGAGATCGCCATGATTCTCCCATGATCACGAACAACTTTTTGCGGCTTCAAAACTCCTAAGAATTTTTTTTATTCTTGTTCCTAGAGGTGAAACTAAGTAGAAATTTGCGTGGAATCCATAAAGCTAAAAAAAACACTCCATTTTATGAACCTGGTACTCGGGAATTACTGAAGTTATGAACTTACTGTTGTTTTGATATATCGGAGACCACGAAATATATTTTTTGATCGGTTAATTAAAATTGTGTAAAAAATTAGTGTGTGTGTGTAGAAGTCGAATAAAATAAAAAATAAAATTTTTTTAATTAAATATCCCAACAACAAAAGCAATGGTTTTCTAATCTCCTCAAAAATATTTCAGGGTATGCAAATGCAGTCATTCCCGCTAAACAACGCAAAGTTGTACAGGGATCTGAAATACCTAATAAAGGACGAGCTATTCAACAAATCGTCAGTTGTATATCCTGTAACAAACGTGGACGAGTTTTATATTCTGCATGCTTACTTTTCAAGGGTAAGGCCATTCCGGGCGTGGCCTATTAATAGCGGAAAGCTGCTGCAGAAGCAAAATAACAACAAAGTTATCACAAAAGCAAAGAAGAAGCTTTTAAAGAGTTCTGCAATCACTATTATTTTTCCTGCTTTTGCCGCTGCTTTCTGCTTCCAACATGTCGCAGCCTTTGATTATTTCAAATATATTGCTTACCGTTTATTTGCTTTCAGGTACACTTGGATAATTTAAAAGTTCAAAGTTTAGCCTTAGAATCAAAAGCATACCATATAGGAAATGGAACAATATCAAATGATATCTTAGAAATACGCTGGCCTCTAGGAGTGCCTCCGCCAAGTATGCCTGAGTCTAGACATGATGTCATAAATTGGCAATTTGTCAATGAAACGCATATCTTCATGCCGAACCACCAGGACATCGTGAAGCCATTTAATAAAATCGACTTAGAGGATTTTTCTAAAATCCTGAACTTAACGATAACATACGCCAAAAGTAAATACTCAAATCACGTATACCACAGCTTGCACACTGCATACAAGCGATTCGACCCAGTGCGGGGGATGGACTATCACTTACATTTAAGGCTGCTCAACACTAGGACCAAGAAGTTTGATATTAAAAGGTAAGCGCCCCGTTCGTGTGAATTATAAAATATTCTTAATTTTTTGATGTTGCAGTTTTGAAATAGTAAAGCCCTTGGGGCGCGTAGAAATAGTGCCTTCCCCGTATGTGACGGAGAGTACAAAAATCGCGATGATTATTCCTGCGTTTGAGCACCAAATCCAGGAGACTCTTGACCTAACCAGGCACTACGAAAAAACTTGCATGGAGAGTCAAGATAACACTTTCCTTATGGTGGTAAATAACAGCGTTATCTCCGAAAGCTTTCGCTTGAATAAACAATAATTTATCTTACAGGTATTTTTATATCGCGCAAATTCAGAAAGCAAAGGAGATGACGACCCATTCAAGAGTCTCAAGTCAGTTGCCTTGGAATTATCAAAGAAATTCAAAACGGCCGGATCCCAGATCGCATGGCTGTCAATACGCTTGCCCCCCGAGTTCAGTGAAGCTCCTTCCGATGGGGACATTATGCTTAGCTCAATGTACGCTCAAAACGAAATACTCAGTTTAGCTGTGACTGACTTATCTCTTAGGAAGATCGGTCTCAATAGTTTAATTATGTTAGGTACAAACTCAATGACTTTTAGGACTGAGTTTTTAAATAGGGTAAGAATACAGAATGTTGCATGGTGGTCAGTACTAAGACGTCTTTTACTTCAGGTGCGGATGAATACCATTCAGGGATTCCAAATCTTTTCACCGATCGGATTCATGATGTATCCCTGCAATTTTGCTCACTTTTGTAAAGAGTGTGAAAGCTGTGATGTTAGTCAGGCCTCTGGCTACTTTGATAAGTGGAACTACGATGTTATTTCCTTTTATAGCAAAGACTATGTAGAAGGTAGAATTTTTCGTTTTACAGCAAGGGTGATAGTTGTGACTATTTTGTTTTTATTCCTCAGCTCGTAAGAAGCTCGAGACCTCAGTTCCGATCATACGAACTGACAGTGAAATTCAAAACCTTCTAAGTCGGGAGGACCAATCAGTGAATAACGTGATAGACATGTTTGTGAGAGCACAACTACCTATTCATATACTTCGCGGAGTGGAGCCAAATCTGAGACATGGAACAGCCTTGAAAAATTATTTCAGTAGAAGACGCAATGTTCCACGTTGTCCGCTGGCGGATTATAAAATTGATGAGTACTCCACCAGCAGTACGGCTGAATATCGCCATGAAGGTAAATGTGTTCATCTAGCCTCTAAGAAACAAATGGGTGATGCTATCGTTAGGCACGAGGATAAGTTAGGTAATAAGTGAATTACAAGAATTCTCAATTGCTTTTAGTTAATTCCTCTTTTTGGTGTAGCTTTTAAACGAAACAGATTTAATGGTTTCTGATTCTGATAGAACAAAAACGGGTTTTCATTGGTTGCATTTATTTCATTCGAGTTATTTAAATGATGTGGCTTTATTTATTTTTGATTTTTTTAAAGTTACTATAGCGTCTACTTTAGGTTTAGTCTAAATGTTCCTAGAAAATTTTAACTGTAAGATGAATGTGTGTGGAATTCGCTAGCATTTTTTGATCTCCTCAGGCTGCTAATTTGTTTATTTTTTATTGTGTATGAAAATTAAAGTATTCGTTTACTCGCTATAAGTATTAAACAATTTTTTATTAGCGCCGTTTTAGTTTTTCGGTATTTTATTTTATTAAGAATTTCTCCAAGGACGGGACAGTCCTTGCTAGTCCTTTTCATTTTAAATTTAAACATCAAATCATGTTGTGAAATGTTGGTGTGGTAGAAGAGGAAGATATTATTTTCTTATCTGAAGAGGGAGATGGAGGAAAATTTATGTTTGATGACTTGATAGAGCTGAAGTGCACAAATAAACTGATAAACTGGCAGCTTACGCACGAAATAGTATTACCTAGTATAAATGCCACGCGTCTCTTAAGTTTGTTGTTTAAACCGACGTTGTCCAGCACGGGTCATATATTAGTAGGCACGCTTATATCATTGAGCTTTATTTACAATCCCGCTTTAAATATTTTATTTGGTTGTTCTGCGTGGAATCTGATTACAATATTTTTTTTCATAACTTGTTACTTGTTAGTCCTCTTTGGATTTTTATAACAATTTTTCTCAGTACTTTCTTCTGCGGAAAACTCTTTTCTAAAACAAGAAAGACTGAATCATCTTCTGTTAATTCCATAAACCAAGATACCCTATATATTTTGGACTATTTGAATAATTAACACTAAGTGATGTTACCTGCTTGGGAGGAATAAACTATTAAAGGAGAGACTGAAACGTATAGAAGCTCTGTACGCTTGTTGTATTATGCGCATTGCTGCTATCATGCGTTAGCTGAGTTATTGCAAGATTTGGTGTATTTCAGCTCGTCACAACAATTTATTGGCCAATTTGTGCTTTAGGGTTCGCAGGCGAGTCAATATTGTGCAGGACATATCAGCTCCAACGCCTCCGTAGATCGCACATTAGATTCCAAATACAGTCGTTTACCAGCGCACATATCAAGCTACACACTCTTCATATTCCTTACAACGTAAGTATTACAGCAGATAATGAAATTTAATTAGTCTACAAACTGAATAATGCTCGAGCTGAGAAAGACAGAATAAAATAAGACTGTGTAAACACCTCCAAGAAGGTCTCGATTGTTGCTCGTTGATTAGCTTATTTGTTTCCCAAATTGCAAACGTTGTGCTGCGTTTTCCAAGGTTTTTTCATAAATATTTGACTACGAATTTGTTCGGTTTTTTATTTCAATGCATTTCATCGACACACAAAAGATCCATCTTGTTTTTGGGGTATGTGCAACGCTGTTCTTGGCGTTTCTTTCGTTCCGAGTTTAAGTATTTGGCAGCTGCAGTATTGACCTCTTTTTAATAATCACGAAATATTTTCAACACGCAAAATGCTAGCGAAAGGAAGCAGCTATTCAAACGCGGCTAGACTATTCACAAGTTGCCTTAGCAATTATAAATATATACATTTATTTTAGGTACACTAGCTATTGTAAAAAATAAAGTATTAGCGACCAAACAAACTGCACTTTGCAGATGGTTCATAAGTATTTTTGACGTAGATATTTCCTATTTTGATACGCGCGTCTTACACAACTGTAAATAAGTATTCATTAAGGATATATCGACTAATTATAAGTTAATTATCTAAATGTTTTAAAAACGTTTTCAGTGTTTTGCTACTGATTCTCACCTATGCTATTTTGTCATTCTGTAGCTTGCTTATTTTCCTCTATTCAATCGAAAATGTAAGTTCTACTCGAGGCAGCTGTGAAACTGTTTTTTTTAATAGATAGTATTTTGATAGTGTAGAAAATGTGCCAACGTTTTTAGTGCCTGGTGTCCTAAAATTGCTATGAAAGAGCTTTTGGCAATTTGTTATCAATTCTTCCCAGTCACTGTTAGCTATTATGTGTAGATGTTTATACTTTTAAGTGCATTAGTTGTATTTTCTTAAGATACATTAAGAATTCTTCATTTATGTCAATTAAACGAATATTTCAACGACTTTTGTAAGTAATAACGATTTTCTCCAAATATACTTCATAAGAAAAATATTCAGTGGGTTTTATTTTACAGTTTTATTGACGTTAGGTTAATCTTATAATCTCGGGTGAAGTCGCCATGCGCTGCACTTGAATATCATATAGTTTCGCCATGACGGCGCAACATGTCACACAGACACAGCGCGTGAAACTCTACACATTATGTTGCCGGCATGGCCGCCGTCCTCACCACCGGTTTTGGTGGCGGTATGCCGGTGGGACGTGGGTATCTAACGCAGCCTCCGTGCCGCACAAATGAGCCGTCTGTATGGTCACCGGGATTGTCGGTGGACAGCGCGCGGGTGCTGAGGGCAGTTCGTTCACGGCGTTCTAGCTAGTAGGCCAGGCAGTGTATGGTGCAAAAATTAGCAAAAGGTTGGCGGTTATGCCGACGGCATAGTGTGTAGCAGCCTTTATGTGAACCAAATTTACTGATCGTAACATCATTTGCGACGATGGGATCAATGGACCATCGAGATATTCGGAATTAAAAGACATAAAAACGAAAATTGAGTGTGAGTAATTTTTTAGACATGTGCATAGTTTATACAAATTCCTTAACTTAACTTAAAATCTGCTTCAAGTGGGATAACACGAAATTCAAATTTCCAGAATCAAAGTTGCCGTTGCTTCAACAAGCCGTCACGTCAATGTAAAGATTTGAAAATGCTATAAATGTGTATTTCTTTCTTGTTTTTATTGTATTTCGTGCAACTGTGAGAATTTAAATGTTCGTTTGTGGTACAAATTGTGCATATTAAAGCACCAAAGAATGAGCGTACTAACAAAAAAATTAGTGCTTTGTACTACAACAATGCGACGATATCAACACGACAAAATATTTCCAGACGACAAATGGGTCACGCTGCAAGCGATGCAATATGTCCATGGCTGGTGGACGAGACAAATGGCACGCTTGGACGAACACAGTAAATCATTGCAGCCGCCGCAGGTCGAAGTAAAGACAAATCCAACCCTGCAGGACAAAATAATGGTTGAACTTAAACCGGATATGCTAAAGTATCGACTGTTGTACGCAATGTGCTATGTTCGCAATCAATTCAAAGGGGTATCATCAGAGGGCATTCCACAGAGTTTCCAAAAGGTTGGTGCGACTTTTTCTGCCTTCCTTGAACGAACATTTTCTCGTGCAGGCTCATCAGACACACAATCAGGAAATCGACCCGAAAGTGGAGTTCCAGCTACCCAAGGAAAATGAGATAACACCAACAGATATTAATTCGGCTTCAAATCGGGAGGAAGTAGTTCCCATCAAAAATAATCCTCCCAGAACGGCGACTCAAAAAATTTGAATTAAAGTTATTGAGTTTGTGAAAATTGTGAGAGCGAAGTAGTCAATAAATTTTAAATGCTTTTGTTTTATCTTGTGCCTTTAATTGAGTATAAAGAAGGCTGTAGGGCTGTTCATACACAAGACAAAATAAAAAAAAATTAAAAATTCATCTCGATGGTTAATCCAGGCAAATTTCCCGAGAAACAACTCTTCATGTAAAATGGCCTTAGTGAATTTAACGGGGAGTGGGGGTCTATTATAAACTTATTGTGAGATCTGTGTGGCTTATTGAAACTTCGCTCGTTTTGAAAAAAGGCCTTGCAACAGGATTTTCGAAATAAATATTTCGCTCCCTGTTATTATAGAGTAATATTTTTCCTTGCATTTTTATTTCCTAAGATTCCTATTTTTAGTGCCAGAGAGTGTAAAAAGTGATAAATCAGGTGTGAAAATTTGTTGTCTCATTTACTCTCCTAACCATAGGTCGCATGTAAGATGTAAAATTTGTTAGACATCGACTAATTTGCATTTGTTAGCACGATATTTGTCATCATAACTGTTGATGGCACTAAAGCGTATGATCTCTTGACGGAATGTAAGTAAACTCAATTTATTTCTATTTACATATAATAAATAATTAATAAATAAAACTGCCGGTATAAGATTTTGGTCTCCTTCACGGAGAGGATTCCAAAGGATGATGGGCACTTTTCTATGGAATTTCGGGGCAGAACCTACAGAATGGAAATTAACTACCAGTAAGTGGGTATGTATACGTAGTAATCGGGTTATCATGATGGACATGTAATATCTGATGGGTTTGGTTGACAGGATGAAAAGAAGCAAATAACTGAGTGCTCATTGAGTAAGAAGGGTTGGGGTTGTGGCAGGCGCATGTTAGGTGAAGGAGTTGCTACGCTGCATTCAGGTAGGTAGCGATGTTTCAGCTGTTTTTTGGTTTGCACATGTTTTTGCGTGAAGCCCAATTTCCCGTGCTAGTGCGGTGCTGAGGTGAACTCGTGTTTTTGAGTAAATGGTTTTTTATAGCTGAGTTGCCGCGACCAAATAAATCCACACAAGTGGTAAGGGATAGAGAACCAACCAACCAAGCAAATATTTATAACGACAAAATTAAAAAATGAAACTTAAAATATTTTTCGTTTTATTGTAGATATATTTATTTATACTGAATTGAGCACCTTATAGTGTTTTTATATACAGGGTGCCCCATATACAGTGAAAACCTGAAAACTGGAGATAGCGTGGCTTATTAGCTATCATATGAGTTATTTAAGTTTTCATTTTCTTTCGAAAATTCCGTCCTTATATCAATCATTTGCATACCATTTATGCCATGATAATATTTTTATGTTCTGTTTTTTGCATAATATTCTGTCTTATAGGGTATTTCAATAGGGGCGCTCAACTTTTAAATGTAAATAAAACTAGTTGTGTGTGAGATATCCACTCCATTTTTATTTTATTTGAAAGAATATTTTATGGCATTAAGTATGGAATATAACGTCGTTCAAATGTCCGCCGCGGTTTTGTTTGATGGCACATAAAAAAAATCTTTAGTAAATTCAATATTTTACACTGATAATTGTATTGTAACCGCAGATCCCTACGAAAGTAGGAAAGCCAACTATAAAAATCAAAAGTCCCGCGATTTTTGACGTTTTAAATTGTCAAAGTGTATTTGTTTTCCATCACTCAATGCACGCCATCCGGTACTTCTTAATTTTATTTCTTTAAGATAATTGCGCTTAGTTAAAAATGGAAGAAGTTCAACGGCACAGTGTGCACACATTAGTATTCAGATCCTTAAAACGAACACATGACATGTTTGTGTCCAATCACACAAATTTACCAGAAGTGGATGAGCAATTGTAAGCATCCTGTCTTCACGTTTTGCCTTAAACTACATACAAGGAAATACCCTTACTTATTTCAGAGAGCGATTGAAAAAGGCAATCAAAGCAAGGGATGGCTACGGGTTAGTGTTCGATCGCGCTGCGAAGGCACAAGAGTTGAGGAATATAAAGCCCAGTACACCAGAGCCGCTGTTGGCTATTACCAATGGTCCAGCGATGACTAGCCAACAGGCGGATCAGAGCAATGTTCTAGTTCCAATTAACACACCTTCAAGCGCCAAGCAATTTGCAACATCAGCTACAAACTCGATCACTGCTACTCCGAACCAAATCCAGCTTTTGCCGAAGAAGGCCCCAACGATACCAAAGCCAAAGTGGCACGCGCCGTGGAAGCTCTACAGAGTTATCTCAGGTATATTTCTCATATTCAAGAAAATTACCTAAATACATTGATATTTATTTCCCAGGTCATCTTGGTTGGGTTCGGTGCGTTGCTGTGGAACCGGGAAATGAGTGGTTTGCTACTGGAGCTGCGGACAGAGTAATAAAAATTTGGGATTTGGCAACTGGTAAACTAAAAATCTCACTCACCGGCCATGTCAGCACAGTAAGAGGATTAGCTGTAAGCTCGAAGCATCCGTACTTATTTAGTTGCGGCGAAGACAGACAAGTTAAGTGTTGGGACTTGGAGTACAACAAAGTTATCCGACACTATCACGGGCACTTATCAGCAGTGTACTCCCTAGCATTGCATCCTACAATTGATGTGCTCGCAACAGCGGGAAGAGACTCGACTGCTCGTATCTGGGACATGAGGACTAAAGCGAACATTCACACTCTGACTGGACATACAAATACAGTTGCCAGCGTGGTTGCGCAATCTGCAAACCCACAGATAATCACTGGAAGTCATGACTCAACTATCAGGCTGTGGGACCTGGCTGCTGGGAAGAGTGTGTGCACCTTAACGAACCATAAAAAGAGCGTTAGGAGCATTGTGTTGCACCCCACCCTGTATATGTTTGCATCAGCTTCTCCTGATAATATTAAACAGTGGCGTTGTCCAGAGGGTAATTTCATCCAAAATATTTCAGGACACAATGCTATTGTGAACTGTATGGCCGTTAACCCCGATGGAGTGCTTGTATCGGGTGGCGATAATGGAACTATGTTCTTCTGGGATTGGAGGACGGGTTATAATTTCCAAAGGTTCCAGGCCCCAGTCCAGCCTGGCTCAATGGACAGTGAAGCCGGCATATTTTCTATGGTTTTTGACCAATCTGGCTCTAGGCTTATTACTACTGAGGCGGATAAAACAATAAAAATTTACAAAGAGGACGAGGAGGCAACAGAGGAAAGCCACCCTGTCAATTGGCGGCCGGAAATTTTAAAACGAAGGAAGTTCTAAGATGTTGGACTTTTATTTTTTTGTAATTGAAAAATAATAAAAATGGTCTTCAAATAATTTTTGTGTTTATTATTAGTATATATGTCCAATAAGTTCTCAATTTTCCCTCGGAACCTACTAAGCTTAAAAAGAAAGTAAATTTTTCCTGAGCAACCTAGTAAGCCAATGAGAGCAAGTCCCAAGCTGGAGTAGCCATTTTAGACCCATTGCTAATTTTAATTTCAAACGATTAAATTTAGCACGAAATTTAGGACTTAACGAAGTCTTGCGCACCGCAGATAAAAATATTTATCTCAGGATATTCCCATATTGCATTTTTCCTACATATTTTGACAAATCAAACTTGAGATCAGTTATCCGAAAAACTATTTTGCACTGTCCTAAAGATCGATAATTTCGTTAATGACTAATAATGTCGGTCGAACTCAGCCCCGCAACTAAATATATTCTCATAACTCAAAACAATTCCCCCCCCGAGTAGATTGTACGAAGTTTTATTCCAAAAGCTCATCCTCAACCTTGTATGAAACTTGTGCCTTATGTCGAGCTGTGTATTCCGTAGATAGAAATATTCCGAAGCGTCCGATGAACTGAAATCCCTGTCCACCTAGATTTTAAAATTAATATTGTAGAAAAGGGGATTGGGTGATTTCAGGGAAAACTTCTTAAACAATTCAATGATAAATAATTTATTTAAACGGTTCTTTCTATAATTTATTTTGGAAACGAAAAATAATAAATGATACAAAAAATATAAATTTTGACTTGGCCAATAAACTCTGAAGAAAACAATGAATAGTTTTTTGCTTCAATTTCTAAACTGAGTAATAACATCGAGAAGAAAATGAAGTTGTGAATGAATTTTTCACGAAAACGCAATATCCTCGGAAAAATATTTGACTTTATTAAAATAAAAAAGGAAAAAAAAACTATGATTTAAAAAGAAAATCAATTTGCTGGAACTGGGGATGCCGAAGCATTTGATGATGTCCCTACTGTCGGTGCTATTGCATTTGTCGCCGACGCCACCGCTGACGAACCTGTTGCATTATTACTTGATCCTGCTACTGATACTTGATTTTTGAAGAACGCATCCACCTGCAAATAAAAATAAATTATTATTGACAATCGAAAATTAGAAAGAGTGACTAAACTTCACTACTGTAGAAAGCTATATTTATATTCTCTTAGTATTTTGCTAATCATTTCATGAAGAAACCACTTACCATCTTTTTAACGTATTTCAGTAAACTCTGGTTCTGTGCACTGCCAGTAACATTATCTACTTTATATGGAGGCGAAATTGTAACTTCATTGAAGATCACTATATTAGGACCTTGCCACACTACTTGCTATAATGAGTAGTACAAAGCAAACAGATTTAGTTCATTCATTAGTTGGAATAATCAAGTTCAATTTACCTGTTGATCAAATGTCTTTGCAACATACATGTACAAATTCTGACCTTCAGGACTGACACCAGCATTCCTGGAAGACACCCACCTTTGTCGCTGTTCAATTGTATTACGAATTCTTGTTCTCAACTGAAATACAAAAACAAGGGATTTTTTTGTTGTTGAAATATTTTTTGAAATAAGCAAGATTATACTCACCCGATTGAGATTAAGGGGCTGTGGAGTGTCTATAGTAGCGCTTACTTCCTTCTTAACCTGCACATCGCTGCAGAATTGCAAATTTATTATGTAAACATCATTGAGTTTTTCAACATTCTTGGACCGGCATTCTGTTTGATTATCTTAAGTCAAGGAAAATATGTCTCTTTCCTCTTTGTGGTTTAATCATTGGGATTCACAGTTTATTATGTAGTTTATACAGAAAATATATTGATAAAATTTCAGTGAATATAAGTTGGCATACCAACTTTTGTTCGAATTAACATCCATGGAGTAGTCGATTTTGTTCTTTATAGACGCTGGAAATCATTATTGACTAGCAAATATGAAACAAGTTTCCAGATTTTACATTTTCTTAAGTTTTACATACACGCCATGAATGTCTGGTGAAAGTTTCAAGTCGAAATTCCAAAAATAGCCATGTGCCGCACTCTTAGAACCAATGTCTTAGATCAGTGTTTTCCAACAGGTGAGTCGCAAAAACATGTATCAAATTTTATATGTTTAACTATATAATAATAAATGGTTGTAATTTTAATTTATACAGTTATAGTGTCACCGAGTACGTATTGTACTCAAAGTGAGTCGCTAACTCAAAAAGTTTGGGAAACACCGTCTCAGATTAAAATATGTTTATGAGTTTATGAGAAATTTTTGGAACGCGTTTTTCACGTTTCTTTTTACGTTCACTTATTATTAGTGATTGCTCCATGCTATATGTGGATTCTGCTGATAATTTCAGTTGTGAGCTCATTCGAACATCCCAGGTGAAGAAATGAAATCAGCAATCCAAAAATTCCCTTGTACCCACTTTCTGGATTTCTTTTACCTTTTGCATTCCGAAAACCCTTAAAAATTTGCCTGTAAGTTTCGTGGAGTTCCTACGATTAAGGAAATTTCAGGACTTCGATGTTCGACGAGCACGAAGATTTGTATCGGAGTAATCTTATTTCAATACTATTTTTGGAATGGGTGATCACGATGGTGTTGAATCGTATTTTTTTTAGAAACATTTAAATAGAAAAAAACCGAAAGTCGCACATTTTTGTTTACAACTAAATAGCTTTTATAGTTTTTCATATTTTAACTTTTCCGCGGAACGGACTATTGCCAACCGAGTAACAATTAATAACAAATATTCAATTTTTTATGCCAGACTCCTCCTGGTCAAGTTTGCACCTGCGCCTCGGACGCCGCAAATTCAACGCGCTCTCAGAACCAACTTTTCGTTTGACAAATAAATAGTATTTTTACACTAAAAAGTCGAATATACAAAAAATTTTTTATCCGTCCTGAGATAACAAAATGTTCGTATAAATACCCCCTGGCAGTAATTACTTTATCGCCGTAATATTTATGATCTTTTGAAAAATATAAGCCAAATTTCCCTACCCAGCATTTTTCAAAGCAAAGGGTAACATAACGAGTTCTTAATTTTAAAAAAGGCGTTGTTAGAATGTTAAGAGTGCTTTCAAAATCCTCCTTGCAGATATATCATGCAATTTTTTGTAAGGTTTAATGCAATTTGAGGAATACAACGCATTTTTCACTATATCCAGTTGGAAAAGAGGCTTATTAATAACAACGAAGTTAAGGATAAATTCTTCTCCATTCCTCAATTAATTCGGCCATTGCAAGGAATTCTACATAAACAAATATTTCGGGGATTCTATCATACCCGAGGTAATTTCCATGCACAAAATGCCTAAAATCCGCTGTTTTCAAAATAAAGGACAAGCATTTTAATTATTTATTAGCACGCATTTACAGCATAACTATATGTTCCTCGAAAACAGTTTTAATAAATATTTAATATAGCTTAATGTGTGACGGAATCGTAGTTATTTTAAAAAAAAAAAAGTTATTTTGTATATTGGACTGTTTTTTAAATATCTCGAAGATGGGAGATGGATTTGTTTGATTATTTTTCCCATCTTCCCTGCTACTAAGTGATTTAGAAAATGTTCTCAAATAAAAAAAAAACCTCGAATATGATATCTCAAAAATAGAAGTCCTTAAATTTGATAGTACAACAGTAATGACCTCAATATTGGATCCTGTGGCACACCCACTGCCATAATTTTTACATTTTACTTAATGATGATCTCGCTAATGGTATTGGTCATAGTTTCCCCTAAAGAAATAAGAACATAAAAGACACAGTGGATGGTAGGGTATGCATTGATGGCAATTTCAGGTGTCCTCTTCAGTTGCGTCTATTAACTAATGAAAAACTACACGGATCTGTGAATTGCCTACAAAATTTATTGAGTTTTTATGAATGAAAACAATTGTATTACGCCTGGCCAGCAGGCAAAAGCTAGTATTTTCAAGTGGCAATGAACCAAGCCAGCGTCCGTTTACAAATAGTGCAAAATAAAATAGGCTAAGCAAACAACGAACAAAAAACACCCTGAGCAGGTAAAGGTTTGCCCAAATCCACATAAACCGTAGCCCTTTTGGCTCAGGTATAACCTCACAAAACTCCCTAAATGTCAAAATATTGATTTCTGTTCGTACAGCGAATAACGCGCTAACACATCCTGCGATGTCGCCACAAAATAAAAGCAATTGTAGAAATAATTACCCGAACGGGGTGTAAACAAGGCGAATTTTAACAGAGTCCAGCACCACTGGGCGTGGAAACGGCAGTAATTCTCGCCGATATTATACACAAAAAGTCGCTGGGATGATTGCACCCGCGCCAGCAGTCGCCGAGAGCTACCACAAAATTTCAATGGAAAAGTGTCGTGTCAAAAAGGATACTCAAAATCAGCATCTTGGTTTGTGGATCAAATGCCAGAACTTCGCCCTCGACGGTTTGATCAAAACATGTTTTGCATGCGACAATGCTTCCAATCGAAAAACAATCACCGACCGCGGCCATTTTTTTAACTTTTACATTACTAAAAGAAAAGGAAAATAAACGAGGAAAACTCTTCCGAATTCCCGATCGTAATGAAGAATTTTTTGAGTTGTGTACGTATGGGTGAGCGTTACAATTGCAAATGCAGAATTTATTGTGGTGTGCGAGTGTGGCAAAGGGTGCGTTCATTGTACGATAAGGGATAATTGCATAGAGGGCGCTGAATTTATTTTTATTTATTTTAAAACGTAGAAAAGTTTTACAAAATAACTATAAATTAGTAATTAAAAAAACATTTAAATAATCAAAAACTTGCATTTGCTATGAAAAAGTCGCGGTAAATCAATAAACAATCTTGAGTGCGCGTTTCACATTAAGTTGGCTTCAGTTGCAAGAACTCGCTGGTTACTTCCTTTTGAAAATTTCAAACCGTTATTGTACTTGTTTGCAATTGTGCAAAGCGTTTAGAAATAGTTAAATGGGCGTATTGGGAACCTAAAACAAGATCACAACTAAAACATTTTACGATAAGACTTACAAACCGCTGGTTAAAGCATTATTAACCGATGCAACTCGACACTAAGGCTTAGATGAACTTTACTGAAATACATAATTATTATTTGCTTATCTTCCACGGTTTGTATCTGAAAAAGTTTTAAGTTTTAAACCGAATTGTATTATATTTTATTTATTTAGATGGCTTGCACATTTTGTAAAAAATTCAAATTGTTCTCTTAAACCATGGAAAGTGCATATTTCATTTAAACAAGGCCGAAACAGAAACTCGCTAGTTATCAGCTGTAGTGCTAAAAATGTCTTGACATATCGCGATTCGCGAATGTAAACATCAATCTCGAGTGGGAGTATGCCGGTAGCACAGTCCAGTGCTCCTCTCACGTGGTGCGCGGTAACAAAGAGGGGGTAAAGTTCACATTTGCACTCATGAGTGGATTAGCCTAATAAAAAATGAGTGCACGGAAATTAGCCCAGAATTTATCTCGCTTCCGGTTGATAACATTTGACATCACCGACACCCTTTTGAGATTCACGCTCCCTCCAGCTATCCAATATGCGAAGACTGCCTCCAGTTACGGATATGTCGATATTGACCAAAATAAACTTGAGCTGAGCTTCAAGGCGGAGTTTAAGAAAATGCTGTTGGACCATCCTAATTTCGGTGCTTGCACAGAAGGCATGGATTGGAAGGACTGGTGGACAAAACTTGTCACAAACATCTTTACTGAAGCGGAGGCGAACATTCCTCCGCCGGATTTGGTAAGGATTGCTTGCAAACTTATGGAACTCTATGCTACAGGCAAATGCTGGCGGAAAGTAGATGGAGCAGACGAGATTATCTGTAGGATAAAATCACTCAATAAAATTATGGGAATTATTTCAAATTTCGACCCTACACTACATAATTTAGTTAGAGTAATGGAATTGCCCGAATTTGACTTTATACTCACATCGTATGAAGAGAAGGTGTCGAAACCGGATTCACGAATTTTTGAAGCAGCTCTGAAAAAGAGTGGAGCAAGTAAAGCGGAAGCACTTCACATAGGAAACACCCTGTTAGCCGATTACATTGGCGCTATTAATGCTGGATGGAGTAGTATTCACATTTCTAACTCGTCCATGGAGTGGACAAGTAATGCAGCTGTTAAGAAGGACCTAGTCTTCCCCAACTTGAAAGAACTTCTGGATGCCTTGGAAAACAAAGATATACAATGGTCCTAGCTTAGGCTTGTGATTGTTTACAACTACGTGATAACTTCCAGTTTTATGAGTCTACAAACCCAACCCAGTGTATCAATTTTATTTAATACAGCGCCTATACACATTTTATTTAAAAATTTTTATTTGCAGTGAGTAAAATAATTAAAGTGGAACAATCGTAAAACGGGAGGGAATATTTGTGCCTTTACAGCTAAATAACAACTCCATCTTAAGCAATTAAGGGCTTACTGCGAAATACCAATTTCGGTGTTTTTCGAGTTCCTGCGCTCAACAATTCTCGTCATTCGCCAGATGATATTTTTACATCCTAATAGATTTAAAATCTTGCTACGGGCAATAATTGGCAAGCAACATTTTATACAATTAATTATCAAACTAATCTTATCCACATCATGCTATAGGCACGATAACTTACATCCGAGATTGCGGATATTTGTTGAACCTACCACTCTAGAGCCACTTTATTTTGTGTAGCAGTAGCTCCATAAAGTACACGTATTCTCTAGCTCTTCATTACGAAAGGCAGTCTAGCAATAACCCTACTTCGTGAACGTATGACTAATCCATTTAGCCCTCATCTAACCACCATGAAGAATTTCACCAATCTCTAGATACTCGTTTTCGTTTTTTATGTAAGATTTATTCAAATACCCTAAAACAAAAATTCAGTTTTGTACGTCAACATAAAAAAAAGCGATAACCAGGAGATATCAAACGTCCCTACTGGACTTCCTCCGAAGTTTATCGAACCCGAATTGTGTATGAAATTCGGAGAGTTTCTTCAAAAAAGCCTCACTGTTTGCATTAAGCTCCCTTTCGAGGGATTCAATGTCCACTTCTTTACTTTCAAGCCGCATCTGAAGCTCAGAGTAAAAATCACAAAATAGCACAGGCTCATCAGTCCCAGCCAGAGTCCGTGTACTACAGTACTGCCCTCTATGCAGCAGCTCTTCGTTTGAGGCTTCCACGTCGAAATATCGCGCACCCAAAGGTACCTGGAAAAGTAGAATTAAAAACTACTGTTTTATAGCCAACTAAATTTCTTACTTGCTGTTGTATAAGCTTCTCGTGGCTTTGCGTGATTCTGTTTTTCATTAATTTAAGTCCATTTACCTCTTTTTTTATATATTCCTCGTAGCTGAAACAATTTGGATTAATAAATTACGTTATAGGAAAATTTAACAACCACACACCTCTGCATTTTTGCAGACTTTTTATTAAGATTCTCTATACACAAAAAGAAGTCGTTTAAGCTCTTAGTCTTTGGAATAAAATTTGAGTCCAGCTTCTCGGCTTGTTGGAAGTGCTCAATAGAACGGTTGTAGTCATTTAGAATGGCTAGAGTTATTCCTAACGCAAAGTGATTTTCCGGAACGTCAGGAGCGTGGTCTACGGCCGCTGTAAGAACGATTTCGGCTTCTTTAAGCCTTACCGACCTCCAGAGAATTGTGCCCAAGCTGAGTAGAGGTATGTCCCTTGCATCCCTTGGAGCAAGCAAAAAGCCTCTTTTAGCGCATTCGACAGCCTGATGAGCATCACCCTTCATACGCCAGTAGTAAGAGCCAAGTGTATGATATTTCCAGTTTTCTGGATTGGTCTCCAGCCCGTTTATAATTGTAGACAAGAAATTATCCGTGTTAAGCTCAAGCTCTGCATCTTCCAGCTCCTCTTCAGGCTCTATATACAGCAAATTTGTGTTTGCTAAACACTGTAGGTGAGCGAAGCAACAAATGCCCTCATTTATGTTTACGTACTGCCAGCAAAAGGGGAGATTGTTTTCTTTTTGGAGATCCGTTTTTGTTTTCAGTCCTAAGCGATTTAAGTATTTTGTTGTTAGTTTTGTGGAAGTAAGAGATTTCTCAATTTCGTAGTACTCAATGGCGCATTTCGCCTGTTCAATTACTTCCATACCAAACTGTATAGAATTATAAATGAGCTCAGCCATTAGTTCCCGCTGGCGGAGCAGTTCCAGGTACGTTGTTTCAACGATTTCATTGTGCTTGATTTGGTCTAAAAAGGCAATCAGGTTGTTTGGTTCCCTCATGTAGAATGGCGAGTCAATCTGAAAGAAGTTTGAAACAGTTGTAAATTCTAGCAGTGAAAGGGGACTTAGGGTAGAGCGATTGCGATTTTTTTTCGAAACCAAACCGAAACAGAGCTCGCGGCATAAGATTTGGCCAGATAAGCCAACTGAATCCCACACACAGTGTGTGATAAGTAGACGTGCAGCCTAAACTGGCCCTGCATGGAACTTAAACCAGGGTTCCGATTTACACGGCGATCTAAGTTAACGGGATTTGTGGTTTGTATTGTGGATATTGGTAAAAGAGAGAAGTTCCTTATCTCTTTGTTAAATTCCTGCAGTCTTCCCAACTAATATTAAGTGAAATATTGAAATGTTCTTTTTATATTTAGTGGTGTCTGCAATCTGCAATGAGACAGCCTAACCTGAATGGATTTCATGCGGAAGAATAAGACGATGCAGCGCTACGGAAGAAAACAGCTGAAGACATAATTTTTTTAATAAACGCAGCATTATATCTTTTCCGAGGCAAGTCCTCATATTTTCCCTAAAAAGTATTAAAAACAAGCAAGAGGACCTACAATTGCAACAAGTGTAGGCTAAACTCAACGTACCTTTTGCAGAACCTTTCCATTGTCGTTGAGCACCCAGTGATTAACCGCATAAATGGATAAAGCCACATTTAGTACACATATCAGTCTAATACTTATCCTAATGCTCATTACACTTAAGCACATGCTTCATCGTAATATTTACAAAATTCATCCGAATCCCTGACGCCGCTATGCTGATACAACTGTTGTCAAAACACCAATTGTCAGAAGATCCACAAGCCGGTAGGGTACTGCCAGGCAGAGGAAAATGAAAAACTTATAAGTGAATTTGTTTCTTCCATTAAAACGGATTCATATCCGACCCATTTGGATATTAATTTTTATTTGTAATCAATAGTTTGGTTATAAATAATGGAAATATTTTGTGTGAAATTTTATTAAACCAAAGCTCTAGAAAAACAGTAAGTTTAAACATGGCACTACTCTGCGCTGTCAGAGGATTGCATATTTTTGAGGTATTTCGTAATTTGGTCAATCCCCCAATCAAATTTTTTTTGTACAATGATTTCTTTTGTGCCGCGACAAATTTTCAGGACGATGTGCTCGTTGGCTCGTCACCGTTTTCCTGCGGAGTGCGAAGAGGCGATTAATCGGCAAATAAACATGGAATTATACGCGAGCTATGTGTACTTGTCAATGGTAAGGCGGTGCTGTTTAAAGCCGACAAATTGCCAAACATCAAAGTATACTTCTAGGCGTATCACTTCGATCGAGACGATGTTGCACTTCCAGGACTCCATTGGTACTTCAAGAAGGCATCTGACGAGGAGAGGGAGCATGCAATGAAATTCATGAAATATTTAAACAAACGAGGCGGCCGCATTGTGCTGGAAGATATAAAGCGACCGCAAGAAAGGGAGTGGTGCACGGCTGAGGATGCAATGACCGTCGCTCTGGACTTGGAAAAACGCGTTAATGATGTAAGTTTTTGCGGTTCGTTTGTGGAACATTTACAGTGTGGTTTCTTTCTTTAGAGTCTCCTTGATATTCATGCTGTGGCAACAAAAGCGAATGACCCCAACTTCTGCGATTTCCTGGAATCAGAATTTTTACAGGAGCAGGTGGAGGCAATCAAGGAAATCTCTGACCACATCACTAACTTGCGCCGGGTCGGGGACGGGCTGGGCGTCTATATATTCGACAAGCAAATCAAGGAGTCGAGTAGCGAGGAATAAGTTAGGGTTTAGAGAGAGCAATATTTTGTACGAAGGTAGATAAGACGGCAATTGTTTAATTGCACCCTGCTAGCGACCGCAATTGTATGCACTAAGGGCAAGCGCTTCTCCCAGACTGTTTATTATACATATATGTTAAACGATGGACTTAGGTGTAAGCACAACTGAAGTAATTATTTTACTAGAAGCTCAATGTAATCATTTTCTGGCAGAGTGACTGCCGGCCTTTATCTAAATTGTAATATCCGTTTGCACGCTTTGATCTCTTCTAGTTTTACCTATAACTCACGAAGGTGTAAAGTATAAATTACTTCATAGTCAATAAAGACAAAATTATCGGCCTTCTACTTGAAATTTTAGGAACTACCCAGTTACATAGCGACCATGACGATTTCTCGCTTACTCTGTGGTGAGATCTTTGGGACTACCATTTCAGAGGCCCTGGGTTCTGTTCCCAACCTAGCCTGAGTCCACCGCTTTTCTAAAGCTTAAAGTGAGGTGATCATCACCCATCACCAAAATGCCGAGTGAAGAAAACCTGGCTCCAGAATGGTGCCACCAAACCACAAAAGTTGCGAAGTTCACTATAGTTTGTGGCTTGCCCAACTGCATATGGTGAAGAAAATTATGTATCGGTAGATTGAAGATTAATTATGAGCTCTCAATCAATTTAGTTTTATTAAAAACTAGCAGGACTTGGAAAGCGTTGTTTCGCACTAGCCTGCATTCTTTAATAACTATGTAATATAATTTTGTTCTGTTTTTAAAAAAACCTGGGAAAAACGAAATTAAAAAATAATTGAAATAAGTGAAAAAAAATGTTTGTCCGAAAAAATGAAGGCCATTAGGTTTTGTCGAAATGGAGGAGAAAAATTGAAATATCTTGGGAATTATTCGCCGTAGTGTGTCGTGGGAGGGCTTAATGGAAACGCCTTAGAGATTTGTATATAGTAAATTTATGAACATTTAATTAATAATAAGATGTAGGCCCACAGAAGGGGATTGAACGTTAGCTGAGCTTATGAGCTCCTGGCTAAAGTTCATTCTTCTAGGCCGTTCTAGAGTTAGACAATCATATAAGATTCCAAAATTCCGTCTCTTTAGAAAGACCTACCTTAGTCCATGATGGCCTGGCCAGGTAGGTAGCCTACATTGATTTTATACAAATAGATATCTCCAGATGGTTTTCTGTATCCTATAATAGATGTCTCTACTTACACTGAAAAAGGGAATCAAGCAAAAAGCACAGTAAAAAACTTGTCTCTTTCCTAATGTCCGATCCTTGCCGTGAATATGCTTAACTTGACATTTTGGCTCTGGCTGTGTGTATATGATGTTCTGCTTTCAGATTGTTTTTAATGTATATTCTCATTCTATGCAGAGAATTCTTCAAGGGAGGTTCACTTGGAATTTTGTGTAATTGTACTTTAGGTCGGTTTGGAGTTTATACTGTTTCGTTCTTATAATTACAGCAATTCATTGTCAGAAGGTTTTTTGAGTTGGCATTCCTTCTGAGAATCTCCTTGTTGATTCTTTTATTTGTTGCATTCTTCGTACTGCTTATCTTATTGAAAATGTCTTTTCGTTGTAGTTATAAGAATTGTTTTAATGTTCATAGACCAGGATCATTGTTTACATTTTTCATGGTTCCAAATGATTATCGTAGAACCGTTTGGTTACGGCACAGTGGAAATGTATATCTCCAGTTGGATATAAATGCAACTAAACGAGTTCATTTTTGTGAAAAACATTTTTATGAGAAAGATATAAAGCATTATACTGGTTGGAAGGCATTAAATAAAATTGCCATACCAAAACCTTTCAGCGAGGATATCTGTTCTGCAATGAGAGTAGCAGAGACGAAATATGTGACCGCATATTAATAAGTTCAAGAAGTATTCTATAATCAATGTAGCCTACAAGTATTCTGAGATCCAATTTGCTCAAGGCGGTAACTTCAATTTAGGGCCTGAAAACCTCTTTGGTTTAACGAAGCCCAGGAATATATATCCAGTGACTGTGTTTCCAAGCCTTTGCATTTGCTTGTGGCAGTGGCTTCTGATTGCGTGCGTCGACTCCTGAGTACATTATTTAATTTGTATAAAATAGTTCAAATCTAACATGAAATATCGTATCTAACAAGTATATTATCTGCACATTTCCCATGCCCACCATTTGTTTATGAAAAAGAAGAAGAAGTTGACAGCTTCAATAAATCCCATCCCTGCGTCCGTTACGGGAATTTGTAAATATTTTTGTTTCCAGTATTTCTTCTTTAATTTTGTTATTTTTACCTTTTATGAACACAAACGCGGTATGCATTTCTCCCAACCTCTCGTGAAGTTGCAGAATATTCAATCGACAGCATGGTTACCTAATTCATATTTATCTTATCTAGTGCCTTAAGCTGACTCGACTGTTTTTATTTCCGCGACTACTCCCACTCAGGCGTAACACTGCAGTATTGCCCCAGTAAAAACTGATACCAAAAGGTTGCAATGTCCAAACGGCAACTTCTGTTAATGTCCTCATCCAGGCTCTATGGGCACGAATACCTGGAGCATGCCAGGGAGGAAATTGAAGCGATCTTGAACAAGTGAGCAGAACTTTTGAAACTCAGTACTAACAAATTGACAATTGATCTTCACGCAGGAACAAGGTAAAAACGATATTGTTCATCCCATATGCTCAGAAGAATCATGATGGGTACCTCCAGCTAGTTAGCAATCCCCTGAAGACTTGGGGCTACGAAGTGGAAAGCCTGCATACAAAATCAAATGAAGTTGCAGCAGTGAAACAGGCCGAAGCAATTTTCATTGGCGGAGGCAACACTTTCGTTCTATTGAAGTCACTCTATGCAAAGGGCCTCGTCGACCCTATCAGGGACCAAGTTCTGAATTCTGGCATTCCTTACATAGGAAGCAGTGCGGGCACAAACGTTGCAACTAAGTCGATTCATACGACTAACGATATGCCTGTGGCTTATCCACCTACTTTTGAGGGCCTTAAACTTGTCCCGTTCAACATCAATCCTCACTACCTTGACACAGACAGTAATTCCACGCACAAGGGCGAAACTAGAGACCAGAGAATTGAAGAGTTTATTGACTATAACCATGTACCTGTGCTAGGACTTAGGGAGGGCACTAGTATATACGTGCACGACGAAAAAGTGCTTCTTTTAGGGAAGTTTAACGCCAAATTTTTCAACAGGTGAGTTGTGGCTAATTTCAATTATGACCAACATTTCAATTAAATTATTTTTGTAGGAACAAGGAGACTTCAGAATTTGCTCCTGGCTCAGATCTGAGTTTCCTTTTGACAGTGTGATGGGAAAATATGACACCCTTGAGCAAGAGGATACCTTCCGTACGAACATTATATGTACATATTTTAAAGGGCAATAAATGGGGAATCCTTGAATCACTTCAGAGAGGTTAACATACTACGTAAAGAATTTTTGATGGAAATAACTTACATTTTTGCTTCTGGGGGTTTCTACCATTTAGTTCAAAATGTTCAGAATTGAAAAAAATGGAATTTTGTTGGTTTTTTTAAGTTTTGCGCACTACAAGAAATTGTTTATTATTAAAAGTCGTGTACCTACATATTGCAGACATAATCTCTAGCAGAAACTGTTTCTTTGAAACGAACAGCGTTTGCGAAGCACCCGGTGAGGCTCTTCCTAAACTTAATGGAATTCAAGTCAGGGAAATACGGTAACCGTTTAATTATTGCTAGTTCTGTCTTCTCTAAATTATCTAAATCAGATAATTTACAGGCATGTTTTGGACCGTTAACTTGTTAGCCGTGAATACGTCTCTATTATAGAAATTATAGAATTTATAATCTCAAGTAATATATCTTAATTACACTTACGCGGTACAAGTGCACATCAAACCATTTAACCAGGAGTAAAAGACTATATAACAAAATAAAATTTAAAAATTATACAATTTCGACTAAAAAACATATAAATGCCAATATGAAATATAAAAGACTCATAGAATTAGAAAGAGGGTCCCAGCAGCTATCCAAAAATATACTATTGTCAGTAGCAAGGAACGTATAACCATAAAGAAGTTTCATGAGCCAAATTTGCCACCCGAAAACTTCTTTTGATCGATAGAAGAAAAGGGTGTCGGGCGGGGAAGTGATTCTTAAACCGTGACTGCTTGCTGTGAACACGAAAGGACACCAGCTAACTACCAACACACAGATGTTCGGGCGCACAATATGTTATTCATATGAGTTCATGCGTTGTGATGGAGCGAGTATGCGTCGGTCGATGTGCCTTTGGTTTGGACTACCGGCAGACTAAATTCTATAAACGAGTAAAAGTACAAGAACCCAAAAGATTTTAATGTGCATGCAAGCGCATGTGCACGTATCTTTGGAATCAATCTTTTATAGTGTGTACGGAAAAAAGGCTTTGAGCAAACACAATGTGTACAAGCGAATTCGTTTGAAAATTTGGACGCCTCCGCGCAACCAAACGAACTCATTTGCCCGGGTTCCATCACAAATGCTTGCCCATCGTGAACCCAACGAATTTGCTTGGTATCGTTTGCTTCCGTCCTGCACAGTGCACATGCGGTCGTGAACTTACAAGCAAACGCGAGCAAGCGTGTACGTCTCCAAAAACAGATGTGCTTGCGTTGGAAAATCGGAGCGCGTTTGTATCGGTAAAGTCAATCGATATCTTCGGGTTTTATTCAATTCGGTCGCATTTTGTGATTTATGAATAAATTGGAGTGGAACACCCAAAAAATCGTAGAAATAATCGATAATTATAGAACGAAAACTTGTTTGTGGAATCCTCAGGATGAGTTTTATAAAATTTCATCTGAACAATTTGACCATTGGAATGAAGTTGCTCTCGACATTTTAATTAAAGTGGTCCAATCGCACAAACGGATGACAAACATAAGACGTGAAGAGTTCCCTAATCTTTAACAATGTCTCCATTGAGCTGCAACAGCAAACATTCAAACATAAACACATTCGTTTTCTTTTGAACGACCGTACGCATGCTTGGCGTACACAATGCGTTAAGGATTTTTATCATTTTTGCATATAGGGACGTGCACCTTATCACATATGTTTGCACCAAAATGACCAAATCGTTGCAAATGTGTATTTGGCACGTTTGCGTTTGCAATGCGTACACATTAACGCAAATACATTAGATCAAACACATGTGTTCCCATGTGTTTGATCAGTGTGTACCTTCCCAGCGGGAAAAAATTCTGAATCTTCCTAAGAAGCAAATTTGAAGTGATTCCTATCAATGTCTTTACGAAGCAGTCAGGAAGATGTTAAAGCTTTTTCCTATTCTGCATTCTCTGCTAGCGAAAAATGCTTCAAAGCATATGCCCTTGGCAATGCAAAGGAAGATTTTCTATGTTTTCATGCGTAAAAGGGCGATGACATCATTTCGTTGTGAAATTATCTTTCTGCTGGAGCATTTCAGTTCACTTTCGTTTAGGTGCTCGAGAGTGCAGTTGCGTTTTCAAACTACGGGAATATTTGCTGTTCTGAATTCATGTTATTTAATATGAGTATTATTTCCCCTCTTGTCCTAGTCATAGCCAGCAAATCAACAAATATTTCCTACGAAAACAGAGACCGAAAGTGTTATAATCTCTATATCTGCTTCGCCTCCATTCTATCTTCCAAAAAAACCAAAGAAGAAGAAAACAGACAAATTTGCCAATAAGCTTCCAAAGAAGTACACGGGAAGAAAACAAACAAATCTGCCAATCATCTTCCGACGAAGCACAAAGGAAGAAAATACAGAAAGCTTTCTTCCTCGCAATGACATGCCCTGGTTAAAAAGATACGGATAGGGATACGGGAGGCAAGCATTTTTATGCTTCTAAAATGTGCTCTTTCATGCCTTCTTGTATGCTTTCAGTTCCCGCTGGGTTGAGACAAATGCGGCTTTGGCAAACCCCCCACAATAACTAGCACTGACGCACACCTGAGAGGAACAGCAATGCGGGCTGTTCAGAATTCAGAATTCTCGCTCCACAACAGAACCTGAGGATAAGCAATGAGGATAAAGAGTGAAAGCACCAAATTAAAAATGAAATATATTTATTAAACTGTACATTGCTTATAAATGACTAAACTCTGCTTCGCGATGTTATTGACTTAGTTTTTACAAATTCAAAATTTTTGAATCAGTAAAAAAATGCCTTAAATTTTCTTATCCGTCCAAATGGTGTAGTAAATTTTTAGCAGAGCTTGAGATCAGATTGAAAGCTTAAAACTAAATTAAAAATGTACTGTTTCTAAGTTAAAAAAGCGCTTAACTTTTCGTCTTATAAATTTTTATTTTTGAAATTGAGAAGCCGACGCGTTTCTGAGTAGCCAATTAGCTTTGATTCTAATCGAACGAAACGAGTCGGCGGCTTCATTTTTAAAAATGAAATGTTGAAAGTCAAGCGCTTTTTTATTTTTTAAATTTGTTGTTAATAACGGTGTTGCGGATACTCTCGTATCCTAGGAACAGTCCTGTTACATAAATAGAGAATAGGAATTATTATATTATAATATGTTATAGGAAGGACCTCAATGCACTCAATGTGCACGTAAATCCCAACTACCCAGTAAATGGTAAGTTTAGTTCCGTGTGTATTTTCAAGTTTTATGCAACGCTAATCAACGTTCATCAGCACTGGAAAATGATAGAAGATGCTCTAGGCAAAGCCAGTAAGATCTATCTGCTCGTGTAGCTCTTATCTGAATTTAATCCTTTAATAGCACGTCCTCAGCATTTTCAGCGACAAAAGGCACCGAAGACGGAGTCCTTTCGGATGAATGTTGATTTTTGTTTTGGGGATATAAAATATATATTCACTATATAGGTTTAGACCGACGAACATCCTCAAACTTGAGATGCACGTACTCGTCAACGTCACACAATTTTCTGCAGTATGTTATATATGAAAATGTTATGCATTCAGTTTTATTCTTCACTTGGGTGGCCAGGAAAACGGAAAAAGGAATTTGGGTGCGTTATTTCCGCAATCCATACCACCCAGGTTATATTTGACACATTTATGTTGTCTCCCCACCTAAAAATAGTCTCACGACAGGTTGTGCCACCTATATATGTGTCTACCATCTGTATCAGCGTGAATACTAATTACAACATCAATCACGTTACAACACTTTACGTTACAACACCTCACGTTACAACACTCAAGTTGTTTTGTACATTATTTACATAACTTTGCAATATATACATATCTACAGCATCAGCAAGTATACATATACTTGTTCTTATACGCTAGGAGCGCCATATGACGCATCTGAGATTCTGCGACTGAGGGTGGACTTTTTACTGAGTGTTCCGTTGAGATTCCTGTGCGGATGCATGTTTAGTGGTGGAATGTTTGGATTTTCTATTCTCGTTGGAGATGACACCATCGGTCGTGGTGAACTGCGAGACAATGTCCCTATAACTTCGTGCGGCTCCTGGTACCCGGAATCTAAGTCATCATGGTATGAGTCCATTAGAGGAGTGGGATCTTCATAGTCGTAGTCTATGAAGCCGTTATTGTCGAATGACTGAAAAATTTATATATTGTTGTCAGTTTTATAATTGCTAAATAAAATTTGGTTAAAAGCATGGAAAGGTTTAAAAGAGAATTGGGAATTTTGCATGGAGTCTGGTCCGAAAGCGTCAGTAGATGATACGATGCTTAAGTGGCGTTTTGTATATGTAAAACTATATACATACGACAAAGGGTATGGTTATTGCTGCATGGAATAAAAAAGTAAAGTAAAAAAATCAAAAAATCCGACTGCGTAAAAAGCGAGCTAAAAAGATGGAAACAAGATGACGTCGGATAATAAGAATGACTAGTTTAATTTAAGGAAAAGATTTTCATTATACATTCTACTATGTTCTATGTTCATTTTGTTTCCATCTTTTTAATTCGCTTTTTACGCAGTCGTTCGAATTTTTTTATTTGATTTTATATTGACGACTTTTTAGTTTCGTGCGCGAGTCCGACTCGCAGTTGACTGGTTTTTTTATACCGCACATAAAGGATTTTGTAGACTTGTAATTTTTGTTTTTTGAAAAATATGGCGCTTGGCGATCGTCATCTATAATTTAACGTAACGTCATATACCCAATGTCGCCCGTGAGATTACGGCAAATCTATCTCGCATCAAAATTCATCAAACCAATTAGATTCTATAAGGTAATAAAACACACAAAACACGTGAAAAAAATTAAACTCGTGTTTTTGTGCAAACAGTTCGAGGCTAAGTGTGGTAAAAAATATAAAATGAGCTTATTGAGCTGTTGGCATGAAATTTGAAATAGTTATTAAGCTCATGTGCGCGACTGATAGTTTTGAGCTGGTTAAAAAGTCCGTTTGACAATTCTGATTTCCTTTCATCACAGCGGTCTCCATTTGTGTGCACGTCCGCGGACAATAAATTCTGCGAATCGATCGATATGCGGTGAATGTAAAGTGATTTCTATTAGGATGTGGTGGTGTGCACTGGGAGCGTGGTGGCTCTAAATTTCTTTCTTTCTCAGGAATTGTTGCGTTTGGTAAATTGCTGAACTGAGCTAGGTTCTAGCAAGGGGAGAGGTTCTCAATATCCCTTAATTTTAATTCTGATTAGAATTATTAGAAAGCAGAGATTAATAATTTGTTGAGCGACCGGATTTTCGGGAATGTTTTCGTTTGTTTGTGTTGTATGATGTTGTGTCCGGTTTGAGTAGAGATATTCTTCAGAATTTATTTTCGGGTCGTGGTCGTACGTAGAAATTAAATTTGCAGTATTATGAATTTTAGTTTTAACAGATTTTTTGGCTCCAAGCATAAACAATTTATGCGGAATTCAGAAATGAGACTAATGGTATTGTGAGGAATTAGTGCAATAACGGGAAAAGCACTTGACTGTATGATTTTATAACTTCTTTCTACTAATTGTCTCTGATTATATAAATTTTATTTTAATTTTGCAGTTTGTTATGGGTTTTGGTTGATTCCTCAGAAACTTTTTTTATTTATTTTTATGTTAATTTGTTTTCGAGATGTTATAAAAAAGGTTGGATTTGGGATCATGCTGCTAATTAATAAACTAGTCAATTTAAAAATATTAAATTATTCTAGAATATAGAGGGTCAAAGAAATTACACGACAAATATAAAGATCTCAGAAATATATTTTTGTGAATTTTCGGTAGACTATTTACATTATTTATTGAGCAAATCCAACTAGCACTTGATTAATTTTGTTTATTTCAGCTCATGGATTATATGTATTATATACGCTACAACAACGGATTCTTCTTTTTATAAACAGCCTTTTCACCTAGCGATCAAAAAGAAACAATTTTGGTACCTACCTTAACTGGAGTCCTTTTGGAATCTCTCCCCGTCGTGTTTTGAGCTTTTGCTTTATAATCCACGACCTCATAGTGATCACCTTGAGCAGGATAATCTGAAATGAAGTGACGGGTACCATGCGGAGTTAATGTTGCCCACAAAAGACGATTATCATTAGCAAGCTGTTGTTGCAATGAATCACGGTTGGAAGCGCAGGGGTATAGCATACCACCAGCCATAAACGGATTTGACTTGGATGTTTCCCCAAGTGCTGACATTGAGGATTGCTTGATATTCGTATCTTGGTACGAATAATTGTAGCTAGAAAAAACCAATTACACAATTATTTTATAATTTTAATCAGGAAATGTAATAACTTACTCTCGACATTTCATGAGGATAATTGCTAGGAGTGCACCTAGAAGTAGAACGCCGACACAGGATGAGATAAGGACGAAAATCCAAGTATTTTCCAGAGCAATATGTCCTTTACCGGAAAGTTCGATAAATTCGATACCACCATCCCTGGGTCGAGGGTTAGGCTCACACATAAATGCAGCGAAACAGGGATGTGTTTCATTCCCGGACAAAGCTACGATTGCACTACGAGGCAAGAGGAAGGATGGTAATGGCGGTGGTGGCATGGACAATATCATGTCTGGCGGAGGACCCACCTCACCACAATTGCCAATACAACCCATTAGAAATTGTGCGTATCTGCAAAAGAAAAACATTCAATTATGAGCACTCATTTCGGGGTAAGGACCGTGAGGCAAAAACAGGCAATAATAGAATAGGTAATAGGTACCAGCTAAGAATTTTATTTAAACTTAAATATAACAGTTAAAGTAGACGGGACCCATTCGACATCCTAGTTGAAATAGTGAATACAATGGCTCCCGCCTGATTTAATCGTAATATTAAAGTTTAAATGAAATTCTTAGCTGGTACCAACCTACTTAAAATATTAAAATGACCTTGTTTTTACAGTCGGCTCTTCTTCATTTTTTAATAATAATATTTTTACAGCTTTTTAGTTTCAGATAATATGTAGAGATGAAAATAATGTCACATGATTTAACAGGCAGCTCGTAGCCATAACTAGTAATTTTGAATATTACCACGACCCGATGATAGTATTATATCTACCCAGGAATTGTCTTTGTTATCCTATGGTAATAACACATATGTAGCTTATCGTATTCTGTTCGTCAAACCCTTTTATTTGGTACCCATGTGATGGGGGATGTTAAAAAAAAGTAATCCGCCATCTTGGTGCGTCCGCCATATTGGATTTAGATTATCGTAATTTAGTCGTCAAACCCTTTCGTTTGGTACTCCCACGATTAAGACAATTCTATCCCCACCTTATTTATGAAAATCCATCAAGCCGATTACAGGACACGCCAAAGAAACGCATAGAAAACATAACCCTCCTTCTGAGGCAGTCGGGTAAAAAAGCGATAAAAATGAGTAAAACAAAACAAACAATAACACAAACTTTTGTGTTGTTTTGCTTTTGCGGCGTTTTTGCTTTTGTAGTCCAGGGCGGCAAAAATTAAAAAAATATCAAATCAATAAAACAATAACACTCACAGCGCGACAATTGCACTTTTATGTAAATTATTTAAAACGCTGTACATAAAACCATATAAAAAATAATAATTTTAGATATCGGGAGCTTATCTACTCTTTGTTTTGAGTTTAGGCAGATTAGTTTTAAAACTACACAGTACACACCGCAATCTTTCGGAGCCGTCAGGGTTTGTTAGAGTTCATATGGTGAGTTCATATAGCAGATATCGTCACAATACCTGCCTAGGCAGAGCCGCCATTTTGAGAGTTTCACTGCGTTTTCCTGCTGTTTTAGCTAGATACATTTGTTACTGATGAATTTTGAAGACTCGTTACGCCCCAGTGTTTTGCTCGATGACTTTCCATCCATTTTAATTTTTTTCGAATCACCGCGCGGGATATAGAAAATATTTTTTTAGGAGGTAGGAATTTGAAATTTGGCATAATGATACGTCTCCGTGACGCCCACATATTTCGACAGTCAAAGTTTAAGAAATATGTCTGTTAATGTTAAAACGACATTAGTTTTATAAAACCCTTTCCGTGGGCCTTAGTAAACTACATAGTAATTTAATAGTAGTATTTAAAAAAAAACTAGTCCGTGAAATTTTTCCCTTCCCCCAGGGGTAGGGGTCAGGCTACCCAACAAGTTAAATTATAAATTTCTTAATCTACAACAGAGTAATTCAAAACAGTCTTCATTCTTTGGTAAATAAATAATGTCACAATCGTAATCGTATATAGTAAGAATAGTTTCATTGAGGATGATTGCACACTAATGGGTATAAGGCCTAAGGGCTACTCCAGTGGTCTTTATTAGCCCTACGACTAGGGTTATCTGAGAAAAAATCGGGACCAGCAAGCATGACTTCAGAAAATGCATATTTCACTTTTACAAATCGAATCGTATCGTATCGTCCAAAAATATTTTCCAACTAAACACTCAACATGTGTATTAAAAATGGCCGCCCCACCACCGCCTTGGGTTCTCAAATAGAAGGCATCATTTTTTTTTATTGCAAATTCAGATTTTACAGGAAAAAACACGTAACTTTTATCTGAATTTTTTTTTGATTAATGATAGGTGGCGCTGTAATCGGCGTACATTTGTTAGTCATTAAATTTTTTCAATGGAAACCTCGCGATTCTTTGAAGTGTACTCGTGAACGGTAAATAGTTATGCTTACAGATAGAATATAGTTAACCATTTTTGTAGGAAATGGACGTAGGAGAGTTAATCGTTTTGGAGGTATTTGCAAAACACCATTTTTTTCGATACCTTTTACCCTGCGTAATAAAGCCGCGGGCTTGGCAGTTTCGTTTGTCAAGTTTTGTTTCATCAATCTTTTGTGAAGTGAGTTCAAGCAAGTTTCAATTATACTGCGGCGGAACGCAAAAATCGTTCAGTTTTATATAAATTCTGGGATGATGAACGAAATATATTGTTCAAGTGTTGTAGTCAAATATCGTTATTTTTCAGAAATTGCCCGCATATTTATTTTGGCAAAAAAACTGATCCTTCGCTTGAAACAAAATACGAAGTATTAAACTGCCTCCATATTTCTAATGCACAATTCGAAAGGCGCTGATTACTGTTTTCTGCTTCTTCGTTACTGACATATAAATTTTCTAATTCTCTATGAATGCACGCAATTATATGTGATTGTTATTTTTTTGGCACACAGCACACTCTACGAGATACGAGCGCCGCATTGTCTCTGGCACTCATGTGAAGCTTAACCCATTTAACCGCCCAAGCGTCCATTTTGGTCCATCGATATTTACTCACTTCAGGATCGTGAATTTTTAGGATGAATACACATCAGAAAAACAAACTAATATACCACTAGCAGTTTTATCTGTGAGACTTTTTTTCTTTGAAAGTCCGGAAAAATGCAAATAAAAAAAAACAAACAAATGCATGTACGGCTAAAAATGTTCTAAATAGCATGACCTATCATCCCCTTAAGGCTTACTTAGCTTACAAACGCCCTTTATTTTAAAATATATTTTGCATTAGACTTTGTAGCAAAACGCTCTTTAACAAACTGATTATTTTCAAATATAAATACCAGCTGTAATAATACAAAATACGCGGACCACTGGCTAACTTACTGACATAAATTATGCCAAACGAAATAGCGCGAGCACGGTGGAAAAAGATATTTATTTTTTGGTGCGTTTATTTGAGCGCGTATAAAAATTTTGTTTAAAAAGGTTTGACTTTTCGATATAATTAAATCCTAGCGGGTGGTGAACCCTGGAAACCCCTCCTACACGAGCCCGTGCCTTTTCATCGTTTAACTCATTTTATAGGTGTAAATTCAATATGCAGTATAGAAACGCTTAATAGTATTTTGCATATTTCCAATCTATTATATATTGGTGTTTTTATTTCATTTCATCCTACACAAAAGTAATCGATACCGAGTAGACACCACGTAAAAAAACAAAGGCTTGTTTATTTTAATTGTTTGTTTTATTTTTATTAGTTATTTATTTATATTTTAATATTGAGGTTCGCGTACAACCCCCTGAGATATGCGGGTGGACCCCAACATGGGGCTGCTCTAGAATGATGGAAATTTTTAGTACATACTCGTATGTATGCACTTATAAAAGTATTGCAATTCCGCAGGTATAGTTAGAAAAATGCAAATCTATATGAACAAGCCCCAAAAAAATTTAAATAAATTGCAGCAAGGACATTCCTATGCAGGAATATTCGTAGTATACATATGTTATGTATGTCTAATGTAGATATGCACATATGTATGTACATATGTACAAATTAAAAGAGAGATCCATTGTTACTTCACAAAAAATCAATTGGATTGGCTAAACAATTTATTTATTGTAATTTTGTAATATTCCATCAGTTTTTGTATGGAATTAAAATTATGACAAAGAGTGTCTCTTGTAACTTTTTGAAATAAAGTCCAATTATTGCACCCAAATAATAAACATTTCTAAATTTGGGAAATATGCATTTATGCATTCACTTAGTCAAACAAAAAAGTAGAACACCCGGAAGAACAAATGTCATACTTTTATTTTTTTACCTACATATGTACCGAAATCAAGGAAATATCGAACGTATTTTCCTTTTATAGTACGGCAGAAAGTCTCCACAAAATTACGATGGGTGTACTCAACTCACACATTTCACAAGATACACAAATTTTATTGATTTTTCGTCTGATACGCAGTGATACGCATCTTATAATTCAGAGAATCGCGTTTCCCGGTTAAACAAAAACGAGATGTTTCGCTTATTACTTACTCTATTTCACTTTTAAAAAACATCAAAGTAATATAATTTGGTTGAATACTTACCTCAAAGAGAAAATTGATCACAATTCACAAGTTTTGCACTGTTATCACTGCAAAATTCACGGCCCAACAGAGCTCTGGACGACGAGAGGTCCTTTATCAAGTTTATTGTACTCTCCTTGCCTCTTCCTCACTTTGTCCTAACTGTAGCAGTACCACGCCTGCGTCCTGTCGTGATTAATTCGGGAGCGAAGCAAATTTATCGATTTTCTTGCAATATCCCGGGAAATACAGGAAGAGAGTATCCTGTCCAGAGGAAATAAAACAAAAATCAGGCCAAGATGCATTCATGTGTAGGTACATTGTGTGGTGTGAATGCACTGGCCTCACCTGGAACATTGTGGGTGGGCTCGGGCTATTTTCGTACCAACGCAATTGCACGCCTTATTTGGTAAATTTTCAATTGCGGACGAGTTAATTAGCTCTCTCTGGACATGCTGCAATAAAGCAAGAGGACCAAAAGGTAATCCTCTGTGTGACTCGACGACTTAGCAGATCGCTCACAATGCATTTGGCCCATATGCAGCGCTTATGTGTTATCTAATACCTTTATTCATGCTGACTGCACGTCAATACCTGGGATAGTGATTCTTGGTATTTAATGGAGTCCCCTTTCCATGGGTTGGTTGGCGACTGCACCGTTGCTAGGGATCTCGGTTTGCAGCTTCCCGGAATAAAAGCAATTTCATAGCAAAGTGTGGAATTTAAGGACGGAGTCGATAACCGTATTGCAACCTCTGCACTTGTTGATTTTGTTTTATGAAAAACTTGTTTGGTATCCGCCCACACAGTTGGGTTTTTTTGGAGGTGATGTGGGGGTTCTATCATATCGAAGGTATTTTCATTGTACAAAATGCCTAAACACCACTGTTTTAAAAAGGACACAATGAAGGGCTGTTTTTTATTACTACGCATTTAATTTGAATTCATTTCCTGGTGCTCTTTATTTTGAAAACAGCGGATTTTCTAAAAAAAACTTATTTTGTAAATAGCTCGAAAACGATGCGGGGTGGATTTTTTCCATTATTTTTTCCCGTATTTCCTGCTACAAACTGCTTTAGAAACTGTTTGCAAATCGAAAAACCTCGGATACCTACGACAGAACTGCCGTAATATGAATCCACGCAATCATTGTTTTTATAAATGAAATCTTTTAAACCGAAAAAGAATTATTTGAATCATTTTAATACAGAAAATATTTTCCCCATTTTCCATATAAAACAATATTTCATGAAGTTTGCTGTACAAAAGGTAAAACACAAGATAAAAAAACAATAAAAGGTTTTTGGTCAAATCAGAGATAATGAGTTCTAAAGCTTATTGGATTTATCCATGTGAACCAACCTCTAAAAACTAAAATAAGAAAAACTGTTTTAAAAGCATCACTGATATAAGTTTGGATGCGCATATCTAAAAATGATAGTGTGTTTGTTTGTTTGTTTGTTACTAAATCACGCCTAAACGGTTGCTTTGATAGACTTCAGTTGTTGACACAAGGTAGTACATAGTCTAACTTACCATACAGGCTATATATAGGTTATTTTGGTAAAGTTCAAGGTTTCAGAATGGCGTCTTCAAGAGGGCTACCGGTTAGTTATGTTATTAAATTAATAAACCTTAAGTTATTGCCCTGAAAATCCGCACTAGGAGGTTTTCGGGGTCACTGATTTCGAATCAGCCATCAGAATTTCCAAATTCAAAATGGCGGATCCAACATGGCTACTGAAAATCCTTCACTTCAAGCAACTTGAATGATAATGAATACAAAGAAAACTAAGGGGATATGGATTTCAAATTTACTAAAATTTAAGATAACGGACCCATATTGTCTTCCAATGTTCTTAAACTTCAACGGATTGCCACGACATTCAAAGCTAGGGGGTTTTGGTGGTTTAACTTTGCAGAATTTGAATGAAAATGAATACTTTACAACAAATACTTTATACAAAACTTTAGGGCCACTGCTTCCAAATCCACCAAAATTTCAAAATTTAAGATGGCGGACCACATAATGAGAACCCAAAATTTTAAACTTTAAAGGAATACCACGAAAATTTATACTTATGGCTTCTAAGGGTGCATATCTTGAATTTTTATAGCAGAAATAGCTGATTTAAAATGGCGGATTCAAATTGGCAATCGAGCTTTTTAAATTTCAAGAGTTCTCCATTTTCGCATCTGCTATTTTTATTTTAATAGATTTCCGTTAAATAAAAATATGGGGGGTGATCACAATTTCTGAATATGGTATGAAAGGCCTAGAAGAGCGGACCAAACTTTTCCATTTCAGTGAAAAATAACATACAAATGAAATTTAGAATTTCAAAATTACGAATTCAATAAGGCATCTAGAATTTCTTAACTTATATTAATAAGAAATATTAAGGAGATTTGGTCAGACTAAAACAATATCACAGAACACAACACTTCTGAACAAATAATGGATTGCAAGAAATTAAATGTGTAAACAGGATCATTGTAATTTCAAACTCAGTGCAAACACGCGCCGCCGTGCGAAGCTGGGCAACTCAGCTAGTATATAATATATACATTAGTAGGGCAAAGCCATATGTACCACGGCTATATTCCCAACATCACCGTAAGTCTGGAAAACTCTTGACATAACTAGATCTAAGAAACCAATGCCTCTCAACCGAGGGTCCATTAGTACGGCTTTGGCCGTTATCATCAGGTTACTGTGGCGGACACGCTAATAGACTCGGAGCGCCCTCGCGGGACTTCTGTAGAAGTTGCCTAGACAAAGAGGAGGAGGAAACAATAAAGCATGCTCTCTGTCATTGTCTGGCTTTCGCCATACTTAGAGATCGACATCTGGGTACATCCCATTTCAGAGTCCTAACTGAACTGAGGTCACTGGAACTAAAGGACCTGGTTCGGTTTATCAGAGAACGAATTGGTTCGACTTGGACTCCTAGGAGACAGTCCTATCACAAGTATGCAATTTTTATAAAGGCAGCCACGACAATCTAACCTAACCTATATCTTGAGAATAATATACTAATGTAGTAATGTAATGTTCTTATTTCTGTTTCTTTTTCATTCATTATTCAAATGTTTTATCTTTTTTTTTTATGTCAATTATCTATAAATCAAAGAACTTGTTAATGTAAATTTTTAGTAACCTTTGCTACCATTTATATCGCTATAACTGTGTATTTCCATCTATTGTAAAGTACATTTAAGGCTTGGCCTTTGTACTAGTTTTTCAATTAATAAATCTAAATCTAAATCTAATGTAAAACGTAACGGATTCGCCAACCAGACTTTGAAGTATGTAAATGACTGGACACCGGTTTTTTAGCACAAGTTGAAGAATCTAACTCCCAGTATAAATTACTTTAGATCTAGAACACTTTAAAATTCCAATATCTTTAAAATTAATTCACCAATCCTGTTTTGCTATGTTTTCTTATATGTTACTGTCTACTATTTCCACGAATACTCTATACGGAAGTAAATGCAAATATGTTTGTAAAATGCTTCATATGGGTATGTTTTTTATATACGTACCTGCGAATCTGGAAAGATTTCATCAATGAAAATAAGAACATAAAAATGTTGATATGCATTACCATAAATAGTATTACCCACAAAAATATTAAACTGTGTGTTTGACCAAATGCAGAGATTGCAATGAAATCGTCCATGAGTCTTGATTTTTACTATTTGCAAGGAAATTGCTTTTATTCTGGAAAGGCAGAAACCCTGATCCCTAGCAACTGTGCGGCGGAGGCGTGTCGTCGTTAATGTAAAATCTGCTTAGTGCCTTTTGCATCAGCCTTCTTCCCATCCTTTTGATGGTTGCCTGCAACAACATAAATACTATTGATTTGCACCCACATGAGTCCTGCACATGCCTGTTGAATGCGCAAGAGTGGCATACGTTTCTATAGAAACTAGAGCACTTCATTTAGCCAGACGGAAACTAATCTGGCTGTTGCAGCAGCTAATAATTAATATTAAACTAACTGAGATATTAGCCGCAGTGATAGGCAACAGGCCTGATAGAGGATGGATAATTAAGTAATTAAGCCAACTAGTCGTAACAGCAAGTTCATTTCTCAAATTGAATTATCGAATCCATCATGAGAGTGCTGCTGCTTTAGTAGCAACAGTTAAGTCAATTCGCTTTCCATTGAATTGTCCATCGGTTTTTGTCTTGGCAATTATTCTTCGTAAGAAATTGAACTAATAGGTTCTAATTCTAAAAGGACTACTGAAGGACTTGCTCTTTCCACCGGGGTTGTGCAATAGCTAGTACATACTACGAACTACAGTAAATTTTTCCTGTTTCCCCTACGTTTTGCATTTTGTCTCACAAATTAAATGCGCAATCTGGGGAGCACTCGAGGAATTCCTTTGAAGAAATTAAGGGAATGCAAGATCAAGTAAAATGCTGTTCATGTGGAATTCGCGTTTGCTGCCATAGAACACGAAGGAGGGGGCGTAATTGCACCAGGTTTAATTAGCTGTCGTGCAGATAAAGTTATGTTCGCTCTAAAAATATTGATTACTTCCGCTCGCATGCAATTGTTTGTGTAACGTCTGTGTTAACAATTTGCAGTGCCGCGCAAATATTTTAGGACCCTGAAGAGAGTTGAGTTGTTTATTTGAGCGTTTTTTGTAATTTTGTTTATTGTTTTAGCCATATTATTTAAAATTTTTATTATATACATACCTATATTCTGGAATACGTGTATACTTATTTTAGGGTTAGGGTTTCAATAAGGACGCTTGATTTTTAATTGTAAATATAACAAGTTGTGTGTGAAATATCCACTCCATTTTTATTTTATTTGAAAGAATATTTTATGGCATTAAGTATGGAATATAACGTCGTTCAAATGTTCGCCGCGGCTTTGCTTGGTGCCACGTATTGGGGAGGTACGATTTTCGATGACTTTGTCGCATAAATCTGGCTGAATTTGCTGGATGGCGTTCGTTACGTTGACTTTGAGGTCATCTTAATTGTTTGCGGTTTATTCGTATAGACCTGTGATTTCAGATTTCCCCAAAGGAAGAAGCATAAAGGCGTTAAATCGCACGATCTCGGTGGCCAGTCTCAAATCGATCGTGGAGAATGTCCTTTCTGGCATACGATGTGTAGCATGTACCGCCATCCTGTTGGAACCACATGTTGTCGGTATCCATATCATTTAGTTTAGGCCACAGAAGTTGCTTATTATCGATATGAAGCGCTCGCCGTTGACGGCCCTAACGATCGTATTTTTGGTGAAATTTGAAACAACTTCCGAATACCTGCCGCCAAGTAAAACCGCGGCAGACATTTGAACGTCGTTATATTCCACACTTTCTCAGATTCTGTGCCTTTGTTCTGTGGTACAGTTCAATTCGTGGCTCGATTCTTCTTTGTCTTTATATTATTCACTTTCCTGATATTGTTCGTGATCTATCGATTGATTTGATTTTCAGATATACTTGATGCGGCCAATTGGCCTAGTTGAGAATTGTGTCTGTCGCTTAAATAATTATTTGGACAGAGTTCGTTATTGGAGTGCGCGAAATGGGATAGGCATTAATCCTCGAAGTACTGTGTAGTAATGTATAATAATGGGAATAGGGTTGGCTGTGTTCTTTCTACAATGAATCTGGGAATTGACAAGAAAAGAGAATTTAGCCGCGATATCAGTGCGACATGGATTTTTTTCATTTTGAATTTTTTATTTTTTATCAAATTTCCGAATGTGTTTTCAAATTTTTTCAATTTTTGGGGCCCCTGTCCAAGCGGGGCCCCAAGCAATTGCTTCGTTTGCTTCCTGGTAAATCCGCCACTGCATACCATCCCCAAAATCTCCCTTGTGCTTTGAAAACTTCTGCGCCGCGGGAAAGAACGTCTCATGATAAGACGAATAAGTAAACAGGACAGTTTTCTGCTAGTGCGGACTACGGGTACTGACTCCTACGTAACCCCTTCTGCACGCTTACAAAACTAGGTTTGTTTTCTTATTGCACCTTTTTTTTCGTTTGGTCTCTGGTCATCAAATTGAACTTCTCCTCGATAGTATTGTCTGTGTCGATAGTTTTTGTGCAACAGAACCAGAAACCAAATACGAACAAGCAATATTCAAGCTTCAATTTACTTTTGGAGAACTTTTAAAAGCTTCCCCCTTAAGTTTAGTCCTTTTACTGAAAACTTTGTGAAACTTGTACGCGAAATGAGTTTTCATTTCTCGAACCGTACAATTCACAAAAGCTCAGTAAACTCAGATCCCAAAAAGCCCACTAATTTTATTTAGCGGTAATCTTACGGGCGAGGCGCTGCTATCAGCCCTCAATTGCGCGAAAATTTAAATTGAACTGCTGCTTACGCGGTACTTGAGTTTATGAGGTTTTTTTTATAATTAAAAATTCTTAAAAAGTGCGACTCAAAAGAAATTAGTGAGAACATATGGAATAGCGCGCAGTTTGCCTTTAAATTTTAGAAAAACGAAATAACCACCATAAACCAGTAAATTCTAGATTGTGCTAAGTTTGTGGCGGAAATTGTTGTGTCGCATTACCCGAAATGAAAACACTCCGTGGTCGCGTTGCGGTCACCATTTGCGCAGCATGTTAAAGAATGCTCATTTAACTATTATGGGGCGGTCGGTCGTGACCTTTTGTCGTCTGCACACGATAACCACTGCTTTGTGTGAAGGATCTTATTTTGCCGTGGTCAGCCTGCGGTGGTGGAATCATGTAAGCCGACAGTCACAGTCACTTATCGCCAAAGATTGCTGAATTGATGATTCAGCTGTAGTCGAAGACGGTGATTGTTGCAGATCGTCTTGCACAATTCCATCCTTTGATTTTATGGACTCTAATATTTATTTGGTTTTTTTTATGAAGTTTCAATCAGACAGGGGAGGTATAGGTTGAACTTAAAAAATTCCCGTTGCCCTCTAATCTGAGCACAGAATGTAGCTGCACATTTAAGCTTCGAAGTTTTGTTTTCGGTATCAAAACTAGGGCATAGAAAAAACAACTAGAATGAATTTAAAAAACGAATTTTTACATACTCTGCCAAAGTCTTTTTCGCGTGCACTTTGGGAACTCGATTGATCGCCACTCTCTTCCCAGACTTGACATGGTGAAAGATTTAGGGGTCATTTTTAATTCGCGTTTTTCCTATGAAGATCACAGTGATTCTATTGTCAGCTAAGCTAAAGCGACTCTGGAGTTTGTTAAAAGATGGTGCAAGGAGTTTAATGACCGACCCATACTAGAGTACCTACGCTAGCCCCGTCTGGTCTTCAATTCAGGACTGCGGTTTTGCTCTTCGTGGCCTTCAATGGGAGGATCATATTATTCGGCCCCCTTCAGCTTATTTCGCTGAACTCCTTAGAGCATAGGCGATTGAACTACAGAATGTAAGCTGATAAAATTCGAAACACCATGAAATGAAAAAAAACTTAACATACATTTTTTTTGGTATTTCATTTTATTTCATATTTTTTTCCCATTAATGTTTACACAGGATGAAGGCGTTGGGCCATCGAATCCCGCAACTGAAATTAAAAATATAAATAAAATGTGAGTCGTTTGCAAATTGTGTCCAAACTAAATAAAAATACCTTACACAATAATACTATTTTGGTGATCGTTCTTTCACAATATAATCAATTCGCGAATTTTATCTGATCACCGACAGCGCTTTTAAATTAATTATTGATATTATAATATGCAGCATGATCTCATCCGAGAAACACAAATTTTTATTCAGAATTCATAGAAGAAAAACGATGGCTTACAAGAACTGTTGTCGCGTTTGACTGCTTCATGGAGTTATTAGCTCGGCGGAATTGTTGAGTAAACGTAACATTTCGGCACCTCGCGCTCTCTGAGGAATTTCTTCCAACCAGCTTATCACCGTACTAATTATGGTTTCAACGAGCCTATATCTTCTATGTCGCGCTCCTTTAAGGGATCGTCTCAGTGTGACCCTCCGAAAAATCACTGATTTTCGCGATTTTTTTTTTAATGTTGAAATAACCTAATCGGTCCGGTTTTTTTTTTATAAATAAATACATTCCTGACGAATACAAAATGATTTTTTTTATGTTTATTTATTGGGTGTAAAATAGTGCAATAAATTGTTGAAATGACACGTAAAAAAAAAAGGTCCTGTATGGTTTCCAGGATTGCGGCCGCAATTTTGATTTGAAACAAAAATTTCAAACAGATTATTAATCTGTAGTGAAGTCGCTATGGCGCTATGGAAGGTTTTTTGTTTTGTAATTTGACAAAATGGCGGCGGCTTCAACAAAAAGTATCGAATTTGGCCCTTTTTTTCGACAGTTTTTCGTAAAAAAAAGTAGGAAGATTTCCAAAAAAAAAAAAACCTTCCATAGCTCCATAACGAATGCCGTTAATAATGTTCTCTCCAAATTGGAACTAGATATCTTCAAAACTCTTCCTTTGAGAGTGGAAACCGTTTTGAAAAACACCATTCTGAGAAAAACGCGTTTAAAGATTGAAGCGCCCGTACATCTCTCTAACAAATCGGCGGTGCTCAATTCTTCGTAGATTGGCTTCAAAACCTCTTGGACATCGTCATCGAGCGCTGGTGGATGAGAATACTTTTCCTGAAATCCATTGGCCTCAGCTTTGCGCCATTCGCACCACGAATCTCCTCCCGAAACACAATACTGATGCTGGGGATTCTCATCAGCTCCCTCCGTTCTCTTTCTACAAGAAACGCTGTAGCGACCGTAATAATTTGAATTTCGATTTGAAAATTTGAGAGAATGTTTATTACAGTGTATACTATCCGATAATGCAACAAAAAAAATCGATTTTTCGAAAATTTCACACTGTGACGACCCCTTAATTCACAGTACTCTGAAATAATTTTAATTTATCACGAGCCCAAATAAAAAGTCGGCTTCGTTAGGTTGGAGTGATGTAAAGATTGTTATAATTCGAAGTAATTAGTTTTTTGATGAAATTGTCCCAAATAAAGAATAAAGACACTTTGATTGTATTTATATGTGTAGGTGTGATCATATTGCAACCATCATCAAAATTTATGAAGGGGGTGAAAAAGCTCAAAAGTATTTGAACGATGCCAGATGGGAGAGCGCTGATGATTTCAATGCGGTGGCGCTATCTCTCCAATTGTGTACTGTCTTATCGACTCGGCTCTCGTATTTAGAGATCTTTGCCCTCGAGTGTGCTTTCTTAACGATCCCTAAGTTTTACATATGCCACGTCAATTAGCGGACACTTGCTTTAACATTTGAAGAAATTCCTATGGAAACGTTTTAACGGTTCTTGATAACTGAATACCATAAAATCATACATATATGTCCCACGTTTGAGGTCTAGTTTCTTCTTTACTTTGCAAAAAACGGCATATCCATATGTTTCCACGGCTAATGTGAACGACACAAGCAGATGTGTGGACTCTACCCTTGCCTGTTGCCAAAAGCGTAATGAGCTATGGTATGGCTACTCGCATGACGGTATCTTGTTTCCCGCATTTTATCCAATGTTGGAAGTGCTGCGTTTTATGCTCCGCACTGTTTCATTCATGAGCCCCTCAGAGCTTTTCTCGGAAGAAAGTATACATCTGACGAAATTTTCTGGGGAAAAGCGCTGGCTCGTGGCATGGACATATAATCGGCTTGGAGCACTTCTGCAATTTACCACTGTCGAGATGTATTTATTTCTCAGTTTGGTCTGAAAAATCGCGCCGTGTGGCAGTTGGAGCTTTTTGTTGGAAAACATTTTTCCCGATAAAAAAAAAAGTGCTTGTTGCTCCGCCGACTGCTGTTGTAATCCCCACGGGTTTCCTGTGGACGGTGTGTGGTAATCAGGATTTTGGCAAAACGACGTATCGCTGATTCAATCGGTCGGGTAGGAAGGGCCAATTTCACGCCCGTGGAAAACTTGTTTGCCGAAATTCGACTTTAGGTGACGATTTTTTTGCTTTGATTGATTTCGTGAACTGATTTCAATCAGTAATGCTGCTGTGACTGTGTGTGCGCAGTGATTGTCTTGTTCAAATTAATCTGAGGTAGAAGAATTACCCTTCGCGACCGGGACAAAGTGCGGACCATCGTGTTCTTGTTAACATACGGTTTCACCGGGTCTGAGTTGAGTGTGTGTTGAAGCAAGGTAAGATGAGATACGCCTTAACAAGCGTTTAGCCAAGTGCTCCTTAAGCAGTTGGATCTTATGAAGCCGCCTCAGTTCAGCCAGTGGCTGTGGCTCTCCGTAATGGAAGGATAATTGTCCTATTTTGGGGTCCAGAAATATCTCAGTTGCCCGGAAATGATCCTACGTCGGCCCAGCCATCGCCCTATTTTTGCCGGTTAAGTTGCAGTAAACCAGGGAAGAATAGGGACAGTTTCCTGCTAATTCGGATGCTCTCTGCCCTTTAATGAAATTTATATCCTTTTATTGGGGACATATCATTAGGAATGGGGCTGAGCGTATATCGAAGCCAACCAACAGCGCTATCGCATTCCTATAGCACAGGACTACGTCAACACTAGTCCTGCTCCTACAGCTGTGGCTGTGAACTTTAACGAAGTACTGTAAGAGATAAAGGGAGTTGCCAGATGGCTATTGATTTCCGCAGGCAGATAAGGCGGTGCTAAAGCTTCCGCAGAAACTTGCTCCTACTCTTGGGTTTAAAGACCTTTCATTGTTTTTTTACACAGAGGCGAAAGCATTCTTCAGAGGACGATGCAAATTCTTCCAGCGACCATCGAAACGGCAAATGACCCAATTCCGGGGCATAGGTGCCCATTTAAACTGGCAGCACGTATCTGGCATCTGTGCCATTCCATGAACCTGTGTACGTTTTTTGTGCCATGGAGCTGTTACACTTGGAGCGCTGGGGCTGTCGTCATATTTACGCTGTTTATACACATTTTTCATGAGGTGATGTGCGCCAAGTGTTAATTATTAATCGACTCGGGACACATCCTCACCGGCATTTACGCTCAATTAACTGGGAACGAAGCCGAGTAATTAAAGACTTTCCGATAGAGGAGATATCGTCTAATGAAGAAACACGCCTGCTGCCTCCATGTAAATCAATAAGCAGATGATTCCACCTAATCCTTTTACAGCTGAGATATTTTTAATTCCTCCAGGAGGAGCAGCAGAAGAAGGAGCAGCGCCCGGTCCGGCTGATAGGATAGTTGCGCCCGCCCTGTCCCAGTACACCATTCGAGTCTTATCGCGTTCATTGGGGGCTTCTGCCCTTCGGTGACGATGTATTTTGGGAACAAAGACTATTATTACATTTCATAGCTCCTACCCGGCCTTAATCCCTTTCAGTGGACGTTGGCAGATGTATTTCAGTTCTAGGGAAGGAGGTCATTGATTTTTAGAACATGTAGTAGCCCCATATCTTGCGATAATTGCACTTACATAGATAGCTAACGGAATACATACATAGGTGTACGTTTTGAGAGCGTGCAGGGAATGTGTGCCGTATTTACGCAGTGCCAATTAAAATTTTGGGGCACTGCGTAGGTGACTGTGCGGATATGAGTTTGGCAAATAGTACTTTTGCTCATTGCATTTTTTTGTGACAAGGATATCTCCCTGAGGTAGAAGTAAATTCCAGCACATTTTCTACGTTGTTGGAAAGTTCGTAATTTTGGTGGGTCGAATGGAGAGTTAAGCCAGCTCCAGACGACCCAATCTGCAGAGCCCGATATGTAGGCCGTAGGGTAAAAAATTGTGTGCTCTCTCTCTCTCTCTCTCTCTCCCTCCACAGAACACAACGTATCAGATGATGCAATCGAGCGCGGTTAGACGGTTATACGGTTGAGTAGTTAGCTGCCTTGTCCAACCGCCCTAGCTAGGCAGAGAAAAATTTTCGGGTCTACCTGCCTACACCTGACTCAATTTGTAGGGTTTCTATAAAAAGAAATATATATATAAATATGTAAGTGATTGATGTAGTTTTGTAGAAAAAATATTAAAGGAACATTTATTTATGGATTTTAAAATAGTTCGGTAGATACATAGTTTATTTGAACGAATGGTGGATACGAACAAAGCAACGAAAATATTTGTATTTACAATTAGTACCTATTACAAGTCATCACGTTATAGAGCACATACATACTTCACAGGTTGTCTTTTGTATGTTACTGATACTGATCTATAGTAAAACACGAATAGGAGCACCACGAATAACCGCGCCAGGATTAGACTGGACAATCCCGGATTTTAGTTGTTTGGCCCGCACTTATTGTCACTGAATTGTCCCGGAAAGTGTTCCGGATTGGGCCATTCGCACGGCATGGCACAAAGGAATCGTTTTCTCTGCTTAACGGCGTTGTTGGTATTAAGAGGGTAGACCACCCCTGGCTACTTTATAGAGACATTTTGGGATTGTCTAGAGAAAAATTGAGAACACATAAAATTCTTAACATCGGTTTTGTCTTTACACACTATGTATTAGTATAAACTGTAAACAAAAATTCAAGTCAAGTACAAGCTATACTTGCAAAATTAGTGTTCCATCAGCAGGTATATGTAATAAGTAGTCGCCTAAAGTGGACTACATCGAGAGGAGCGACGAAGTTTTCTTTAATTTAATCTTTTATATTAAAGAACCCCATTTCGAGTAGAAATAAAAAAATGGGCTCTAATGAAAGCTCATGAAATCCATTACTTTCAGAATAGAATACGTTTAGTCCGGTCAATTTAGACAAAAAAACAAGAGTGAAGGTACATAAATTCCCAACAAGCTGAAAGTTAGTAAAATTGTTCAAAACATAATTATAAATAAAATTTTAAAGTTCCCCATCATTTTCGTGTATGGAAAAAATTTTACTCAAGGTCAAAGGTAAAAAAAATGAGTTTGTCGCGATTTTCAGCAAAACGGTAAGTTTTATCATAAAATTACCCCAGACAAAAATTGTAAATCATAAAATTATCTATAAAATATGTATCAATACTTTTTTTCCTAAGAGCCACCGTTTCCTATAATGATTCAAAAAGTTAAAAAAAACGCGCTAAGTGCACTACCTCATAGGTGGCGTGGGTGTGCATATTATGACGATTACAAATTTTACAACTTTTTGAATGATGGGGAATTTTAAAATTTTAATTATAATTATGTGTTGAACAATTTTACTAACTTCCAGCTTGTTGGGAATTTATGTAATCTTGAAAGTCTATATTGACCGGACTAGTTGTTTATCTGGGGGCATGGCAGTGCCCTCTAAAATTTCTGTCACTTCATGCACTAAACGAAACTCTCAAATTACGAGTTCCTAACTATTATACATAGTTTCCAAAATATCAACGATCAAAATTTCGTTATTTCGTCGCTGACTTACTGACAGATCATCAAAAAGATAAGTTACTTCTAGAAAACCTAAAAAATTGAAATTTGGCATGTAGGCTGGGTTTAGCATACAAACAACGAAAAAAATCTGTGATTTCCCCCTCCAACTCCTCACAGTGGGGGCTGCAGATTCTACAGGCAAAAATAGGTTAAGATACTTCTAGAAGACCTACAAACCTTAAATTTGGTATTCAGCTAGTCTCTAGTGTATATAGAAAGGAAAAACTTAAAAATGATAAAAGTTCTTTCTACTGCTTAATTATTGCAAGAAAATTTATTAGGTTACTATTCCTTATTACCAACTATACTACTTTGTACCGACGTACGATGTACATATTTCGTGATATTCGGCACACAGACACATACACATGGACACATGTGGGGTGCAAATATGCACTGCTAATAAAAATTCATAACATCAAAATTTTGTTCTGCATTTTATGTAGTTCAAAAACAGCAAAATAAATGCAAGACGTTCATTTCAAACGTCCAAAGATAATGATGAAGAACGGCGAGAAGTGGGGGACGAAGACAACAGCAGTTGCAGCGGGCGAAAGGGTTATTCTTAAAATGCGAAAACATTCCCAAGACCTCCTACGCCTGGAAATAATTAAATGAGTCGAATGTCACGTAGGAATTACTTCCAGGGAAAAAGCATTCATATTTCGGCAGCACTCGACGAGCAATTGACTTGATCCAGCTCGAGAACTTTTATGTTATGTCTATGGGCCGTGCAATGTGATCCGGGCGAGCCTCCCGGACTGCTTCTGTGTGCTGGCCTCGCACCCAAGCCAGGCCTGGACCTTCCGACTTTAACCAGCAGTTACTTGAAATGCATGACACAATGTTTTCGTAACATGAAGAAATATAAAATTATGAAAGTTCCATAAATCACGTCGGATGTTTGTGGTCACGCTGAATGAGTTTCGGTTACTAGCGCCTATTCCATAAACAACTCGCTTTCGGTCAATCGGAAGGTATTAACGTGAAGTGAATTTTTGGGGTAATTAATGGCGAACCCAATGGCTGGTGCTCTGCCCCTGGGGTTAATGAAAGGGCGGAACCAATCTCGACCCGACCTCTGTGCTTTCCATGATTTGTTTTCTGATTAAATTATAAGCAAACCAAACCCGATACGAGACTCGTGACCCCGTCCAAAAAATCATCAAGTGGGAGGCATTTTGGAGCCATCCCACTAGTCAATATTAATTTGTAATTACTAACCCCTGCTTCTTCCCTGCAACTTAGTATTTGCGAAACTTAATAACCACTGGCTGCTACAGTGCCGGAAGAGAGGAAATAGCCACCCCAGCTCAACCACGGTAGGACTCGGCACTTATTTCTCTCACGACTGTGCAATCTGAATTATTCCACTACTGCAGAGCGAGTTCAGGCGAACACCGGCAAATATGATAATTTCGAGGGAAAACATTTTCTGTGCGGTAATTGTTAATAAAAGTGCCAGATTAGCTGTGTAAGCAAAGCTGAACCTTAAAGCGCTCCCAGTTAGGCCACGAATAATTAAAGCAAATTAACAGTCGGATGAAATCTGATCTACTTAGGAGAATAAATTTATGAGCTCCACCTTCACAACGCTTGCTCTCCTAGGGGTTCGCTGAAATGTGAGTTTATGCTGGGACACTTATACTAAATTGTTTTGTTAAATAACCAGGCAGTCTGAGTTTTTGTTTAATGCTAACTTAACTGCGTAGGAAGAAAAGATTCAATTACCAAAATTGGTTCCGGGGCTTAACCCTCCTCCACTACCTCCGCTTTGGGCTAAATAATCGACTTAACGCTTTGCTCTGCTAATCTAACAGGTTACGTTGAGGTACTGGAAGGTCACGAACGAAATTTGAGCCTATGATTATAAAAGTATATCGCTGACGCTTATCGTAGCAATATCCTTCAACACTGTTTAGAAATTCAAGGGAAACAATCTTTTTAGAGAAAGTACTGGAATAAAAAAATAAATATCAATCCATTACCTACTCCTGTAAATGTCTTTCCTCCCTCCCTAGAGTCTATCTATTGTCTGGCGGGCTCGCATCGTAAAACGAAACGAAGGCGACTATAGTCAATCTGCGATTTTTTTTTTACTGACGGACAAGACTTGTCGCTGCGTAAAATAAGGCCCAGTTGTCTCTCTTCGCAATCTGGCCGTCACCGTTCTCACTTCGACAACACATTAGCTAGAGCTAGCTCCACCCTCGGATTTGTGAAACGTTGGTCCATTAAATTTAAAAACCCATATGTGTCTAATTCCTTTACGTTTCTTTTGTCCGACTCCTCCTTGAATATGCCAGTCAAGTGTGGTCTCCCACACAGTCGACGTGCATCATCAGAATCGAATCTGTCAAGCGCAGGTTCCTTCGCTTTGCTCTACGCGATCTCCCTTGGTCAGACCACCATAATCTGCCCCCTTATGAGGATCGGCTGAAACTGATCGACCTTGAACCGTTATGTAAGCGACGCGACTCTGCCAACATTATCTTTATTTACCAGCTCCTTACCGGTGTCATTGATTGCCCCTCTCTGCTACAGCTGATATCCCTCCATATCAATCATCGTAGCCAGAGATCTGTATCTCTCTTCCGCCCTACTTCTCACCGCACCTCTTATGGCTTTTCGAACCAATTTCCAGGATGATCCGCAAAGCCAACTCCACACCCACGTTCGACTTTCACCTAACCAAGCCTAGTTTAGTTATAGTCTTTAAGTGCTTATACTTGTATGTTTGTCTCTATAGCTTGTACTAAGCTGAATCAATAAATAAAACGGGACTTAATCTAATAAAAACGGGATAATAAATAAATGTTTGACTATTTGACTGATTTGCTTTGCCCCTCCCTAGACAAAATCCTGGCTACGCTCATGCCGATTTCTATAAGTTGCAAAATTTGAAATATTTTAATAGGGTTATTGGTGTTATCTATTATCATCCAAAATGGTTGCTCATACATACGATGCACATGTATGTATGTACATACCTACTGTCTACCTGCAGTTAAAAATGAAAATAAACGGTAATTGCTCCTGGAAATAGTAACGGGAAAACCTTGTTGATTATTATTTTTTTATGTGTGTAAGATGTTTTTAGAGTTCAGTTTCAGAAAATTAATTTTCATCACACGTACGGGGAAACCACTACTATGTATACCGCACGGGTTTACGGGTGGAAACTCGTCGATTGCCCACTGTAAAGCCTGTTGGGAATAACCCACTGCACAGGAGTATGCATTTCTCGCTTGCACTTGCAATAGCAATGAGGAGCTCTAGAAATCTACCTGAGGAGCACTCGAGAGTTACAAGAGCCGAGTTTGCCCGGCTCTGGTTAAGACTCGTGCACTCAGAATATTTCTTCAAGAAATCCCTTTTTTTTTATATACTCGCACGTGTTACACATCCTTTTAATGCTTTTCAGGTACCTAAATAAATTATTTAAGCCGGGCATTAGTAAATATCACATGTCACATGGTCACCAGAGTAGTTAAGACTATGTAGTGTAATAGTATATTGCTTTGAACATCTGTACCTTAGATATCATAAAAACCTTTCCTGACTACTTTTCTTTAAGATACGTATATCTTTTTGAGAAATAATTACAGCAAAAATTGCTTTTTTTATTTGCACCCCCCGTTCCGCCCCACGAACTCCTCCTTCCCCACCTCCTTATCGAACCCACCGCCGCACTTGTGATGAGAAATACAGTGTGCAACTCGGGTGAAAACTAGCCGATTGCCCTTGATGATGGCAGTAACACTGCCATCGTGAGCAATCGGCTAGTTTCCACCCTAGTTGCACAAAATACTATTATTTGTGAAAATCTGTAAGTGGAATCACTTCCATTAACTCTTGATTATTTCTTACGTTCTAGACTAATTTAATTTCTGCATTATACTCTTATTGCCTGTTATACCTATAACTCAAAAGATAAGTGAAATTTTGTCGTATGGCTTTCCTTAACAAGCGTAATTGAATTGTACGACCCATCCGGCTAGAGACAAATGCTGGTAGATAACGTAAGTTATGTCTTCGTCAGCCAGCCTCACAGGCTCGTTTCCTTTTCTCATTCTCAAACTCCCAGTGGAGTGCGGCCCATAATGCCAGGCAGAAAGTGAAAAACAAGAAAACTAAAAATTCATCATTTAGCTAGCGCGCTGGGGGCGGTGTGGCGCCTGTTAAAAGTGAGAGGTCACATGTGTGGCAAAACACTTTAGTCAGGAGCCGGTAGGATTTTTGTGCAGGACGACCTGGCAGCGGATTAAAGTGTGCTTCAAATAAACGTAGGGAAAAAATCGATATAATAAATTTTCTCCTCATTTCACCTGTAAAAAGCGCTTAATTTATTTACCCCGATGTGGGTAACTGGGGCTGGTCATTACCTACTGTGGAGAGTGGACCGTTGCGGACGGAGGCGAGGCGAGTGCGATTACAGCTTTGTGTCGCCGTACGTCGTGCAAAGCGGAACCAACTCCGATGTGATTTGATTAGTCTGCGAAATAAGCACCTAATTTCTACTCAATTTCCCTAAGCACACCACCTCCCGGAGCTCACCACGGTCATGACAAATATACGGCAGGCAGGCACAGGGAGGAGGGCAATATCTTTCTTATCACAGCAAATTTGCCTGAGTCCTGTAAGGAAAACAAATAGCGTGCTGAGAAAACTGCAGGGGAAAACAACATACAAATGGAAAAGGAAAAACCAAATGAAGATGTCAGGACTTAAAGACCACCACAGGATGTGGGCGCTGCTGAGACTCATGCCTCCCACTGTCAAAGAACATCTTTCGACATTGGGGCGCTCTGCGGCTAGTGGGAAATGAATTTGGGAAAACCATTAAGTGGAGCAGGTTGGGTAAAGATTAAAAAAAGTCCTTTACCCAACGGGGAGGTGCTTTTTTCCTGTGACGTGTACCTCCTGCTAAGGATATTCGAATAATTTCTTCTTTTGTTTATCTTTTCAGAATGTTGCTGGGAGCATGGCCCCTAGGAGGAAAGGGCTCTTCATCGTCACAAAAAGGCGGAAAACTTCGGTTCCTTCTACTAATTGGAGGTTACATTATTTTTCTTATCATTGGGGCAGCGGTTTTTTCTGCAATTGAAGCACCCAAAATCGGCGATTTATCCAAAACTATAGAAGTCTTGCGAGAACGCTTTGTTCAGAAGAATGCTTGCATTAATGGTAAGGAAAATATAATTGTTTACCCATTTATATTTATATGGTTCCATCAGTAAAAGTTAGGTCCATGATGCAATGGCTGAAGGAGACTTTCTTTCTTCAAAGTCGATATAAAGCCACGCGTTCTGTTTTTCTCTTAAGGTATAAAAAGGTTCGTAATAAGGTCAATAGCATGGTAACATCAGCGAAACAAGCTTACTACAATAGTTTTTTAAAAACTTGGCAACGGGCTCTTCATCCGATGGTAAAGGATCTTTCATTATGAGCGCTCGACATTTGTTAGGTTATAGCGGCCATGTTGTTAAAGCAACATCTGTCAAATTTATTGTAAATTATTAAGTAGTGTGTGGCTTCACCATGGAAGGTTATATCCTTGAAGAACGTGTGGAGATCATCAAATTTTATATTATAAGAATCAGTGCTCCGTTCGAGAAACGTTCATCATCGAAAATCATCTTTAGTGACGAGCGCTATAGAACGATGACAAGCAACTTCTTGTGGTCTAAACTGTGACATGTGGTTCCAACAGGACAGCGCTACGTGCTACACAGCGCATGCCACGATGGACATTCTGCACGAGCAATTTGAGCGCGACACGTGAAGTGGTCACAAAACTCGTGCAAACTCGGCGTTAACTTTAGGCTTGAAGGAAGTTATATTCCATAATTAATGCCATAAAATGTTCTTTCAACTAAAATAAAAAGGGAGTGGATATATCATACACAACTTGTTTTATTTACATTTAAAAGTCGAGCGTCCTTATTGAAAGACCCTGTATATTTGTGACGTTGTTTTTAAAAACAATCAGTTCAGCGTCAAATTATTATAGTTATGTATAAGTATGTATAAGGAATGTATAAGCCACGATAAGTTAGCGTTATTTTTACATGCCACAAGAAATACCCTTACCTCTGGATTAATATATCTGTCTTTGCAAAACATTCCGCAAGAAGAGTCAAAAAACATCACGAACGCGGAGATTAAGCTAAGTTTAAGTTCCACAATACCAAACCTGGCAAATGTGCAGTCTATGGTATGATTAATAAAATGATGATAAAAGAATAAACTAAAAAGATTAAAAGAGAAAGGAAAAAAATACAATATAAGTAATATCTCAACTTTATTTAATAGAAATGTGCAGATGTGCAATAATTAACAGCCTGTGACTTTTAAATCTATTCCTGTGGACAAATTGTCGATTTAAATACCAAGTGTTTGATAACATTTCATAACGAAGGAAAAAAAATGCAAATTTCATGTTACTCGGACCATGCATTGTGTTTCGCGCGCGTCTTGAGAAAAACAGTCTTCTCTTCGCTATTAAAAAAACAGTTGAAATTCGCTTGCGATAAGGGTCTACACTCGACACTGCCGGACTCGCGGCATCTACGGTCACTTAGTTGAATCGCTAATGAATTTCATGCCATTTAATTCTCAACCGTCAGCGGATTAAAAAGTTCGAATTTTTCGCGCTATTTGTGATACACCCACCCGTTTCACTGTGATGTAGTGTAAAGTGATTTAGAGTACTCCCTGAGAGAAATAGTAAAGTTATTAAGTTTAAATATAAAGTGCACGGAAGGCAATAATTTCAGTGTGACTATCGTAAATGGTATTTATTGGCGATTTTCTTATTAAAAGAACAAATTTCTGATCTTGAAAATGCGAATGATTTGAAACCGTTACGATAAACAAATGCACGAATTCAGGGTGTGATCAAACTAATTTCATGCCATTACTCCTGCTGTTACCTTGGGAAATGAACAGAACAAACTTCTACAGGAAATGCATAACTGCGAAATTGTGTGGATGAATTAATTTAATTGCAGCGCTTAGCCAGAAGATTATCGGGGGAATACTATACTGGCTTTTGCCAGTCAGTACTTAATTTTTGTTGGCATGTCTGGTTTCATCTGGACGGAACGAGATTAAGCAAATTCCAATGGTCACTCTGTTCAAAAATAATACTATCTTCAACAGGACACGATATCTACGAGTATCAGGCCAAGGAGAAAATGGAGCGTGAATAAGGAATGGGATTTGAAATTTAATTGATGCGATTAATAAAATTGCGAAGGATACAATGCAAGCAATGTGTGCAGTATACAAACATATTAAAGGGAAACACAAAATGATAAAACAAATTAGTTAGAATTACACAAGACCGGGTCGTATATAAGCCTGGACTTCTAGGGCCTTTCTTATTTATTTCTAACGGTTTCTATGGTTTTGTTACTCCATCGATCGCTCCTTAAATCTGTATATTAGAACGCCACCTAATGCGCCATTTTTATTCTAGCTAGAATTGCGTAGTGGACTGAAATATTTGCTCCGCGTAAAAGTGCTTAACAAATACATCAATGGCGTCGCTAGTTTGTGTGGTATCTGGAGCAGAGATACATTTGTATCACTCCAAATTTGTTTCTTTTTTTAGTTTTATTAATATTAGTTAGTGGTAGAGTTGTTCGTTTCAAGAAATTTGATACACACATAATGTATATCTCATTATTGGAATTTCTGCAGTTATCAAATTTTGAAAAAACAGTCCTCAAATTTAAAGCGATATTTTCATTTAAATTCAGCACACGATTATAGTCGAGTCGGCAATCCCCTGTTCTAACTACGAGCTAGCTGTATGATAGATAGATGTAGAATTTTAATAATCCAGCATTAAATAAATAAGTAAATTGGCACACTTGCAGGGATACACTGCATTGAATTTACTTAAAAAGGCGAAATTTCAGGCAATTAACTTTAAGTCGATCCAAAAGTATTCTAAAAATCGATCGACTCAACTATCTTCTTTCTTACAACGGTTTCTCAGTATCTTTCCAGCGTTCGTTTTAATAAGTTTGTTTAATCCTTGTTTTTGTTTCCTCTGAAACTTTAAACATATGTTTCTCGTTTTGCTCACATTTTTAAAGTTGGTATAGGTGCATGATTGAGCAAAATTATTCAACCGATTTAAAAAATTCAAAGTTTCACAGAGTCGTAGTCAGGGCCATTGATCTAAAAGTGCTTAGATCGCTTAACCATCACCCATTTCACAAACGATTTGTGTTAATCTATACCCAATCAGAAACTTCTAGTTCAATGTTTAATTCTAAGTGCCTTGAGTAAAGCCTATTTTGAATTTTTCATTTTTGATGTTGCAAAACTTGGGAAAGTTCTGAAGTACTATTTGTTTGGACGAGCAACTTCAGCGCCGCTTACCGCCAAGAATTGCAAAAATTCATCGAAATTTTTTTTTTTTTTTTATTATAAGGATGTATCGTTCAATAAAAGAGAACAACTCAATATCTTGCGTAGTTTTAGAGATTAAAAAAATCATGTTGGAGCGACTACTCCCTTAAAAATAAGTTAAATTTGAAGACTTCGCCAAAAATCTAAAAAGGACACTTTGTCAAAAATGTCAAAATTGTTAAAATATTCTTTTCGTTCAATCGCGGTCAAATGCCAAAAATCGACAAAATTGATATTGGAAAAAAGGCTAGGGGATCACTTTTTCCATTTCTTTTTTCCCATAAACATTTTTCCCGTCGACATCTTTTCCATTAAATTTTTTTCATATGATGTTTTTTCCACAGACACTTTTTCCATTAATTCTTTTTCCATCACTGAATATTTTTCTTTTACAAAATGCCTACTGACTGAGTATTTGCCTTTTACAAACTGTCTAATGGAAAAACTGAAATGGAAAAAACGTCGTACAATCGCAAAATTCTAAATCGAAAATTTTATGTTTTGTCGCAAATTATAATACTAATTTTGCTGAAACGGATTCGAAAAAATAATCGAAATTTTGCAATTGGAAATGGCTAACATAGAAACAATTAATACGGAGGACCAAGACAACGTTTAATTGTCGGCAAATTTTTGAGAATCTTCTTCGGTGCCTTCATGAAAATATTGCTATATTTTTCTACGTCCTCAAAAAAAAGCCAATTACACCACACACACCGAAATTAATAAACCTACCATTATCAAAGATACTCAATTCCCTAACGATAGATGAGGGACCGAAAATAACTGGCAGTTTTCAATTTTTCAACTAATAAAGCTGAGCGAAGTTGTTGCATAATGTCCTGCTAAGCTTCTCAGACCAAGCTGGATTTTTTTTAGCTAGAAGAAAATATTAAGCCGTTGGGATATTTTCTCTTAACTCGAAACTATTTTTGGTCGGGAGTAACAGGTAAAGAGAGCTTTTTCCAAATATGTCGAAACTGGTACGGTCCTCCGATAAACTACCAATAAGTTACATATTTTTAGTCGCACCAGTGTAGGTCTCCTTACCCTGCCCAAAAGATTGCTCTATGTTATTTTTAGTATTTCAGACTATGGAATTCCCCGAAATTTACGCGAAAGCTCCCTCTACATATTTTTCACTGATGTTAAAGTCAAATTCAAGCCAATATATGGAAGCAACGACAAAACGCGTAAACACATATTTTCGTTGATTTACTTCATCATACCTCAAAATAAATCTGAATTTCAAAAGGACTTGGGACGACGATTCACTAAAATAAAACGATTTCCCTAGAGACAGATAAGGCATGAAAGATAAATATGTGCCGTCCATAAAAGTAAAGCAATTTCATATTTCCTCCTACGAGGTGAAATTGTCGAAACTTTTTGGATTTGAAATTATTTCTAATGTCACTTCTCTTTGAAATTGGAAAGAGATTAAAACAGCCGAACTTGAAGTGAAATTGAGTGTACTTATACGTAATTATAATTTTATTAGCAGAGTCTAATACAAAAAGTTTTTTAAAACAATTTAGCAAAAAATAGCCGCTAAAATGAGCTACTCTGAGGGGAAACGGTCACATTTAATGATAGCCCCGAAACTTGAATTAACTGGAACTTGAACAAATCGGGAAAAGTAATTAGTCTTCAGAAGTGCTGCATAAGAGCAACATGAGAATTTTGATTGTAATAATGTAATATTTTCGCGTGCGGTGTGGCAGGTCGCGCCATCCTGTCGAAACCACATGTCATATACTCGTACGTCCATTCCGATAAATTCTACCAAAAAGAGTTTGCCACCATGACACGGTAGCGATCGGCATTCATTTACAAAAATATGCACGGTGGCATGTATTCGGCCGATATTCTAGGGCGACAAGGCGTAAGGCTTCTCTCGTATTTCAATGAGAAGGTCCGCTCAAATTTCTTGATTAAATTTCGCATTTAAATTTACTGCGACGGTCGATTATGAACACCAAAATGTACAAGTAACTTGCGAATTGTCACTAAAAAATGTTCTCCATTTTTGTAAAGGGGACTTACAATTAATAAACGTTCAAACGGCATTTTCGTAAATGTCTAAACATTAGACACATAGGAACATTTTCAAAGCCGCTATATTTTCTATTAATTGAAAAGAAGTGCAAGTTTCGCAGTTTCACGGGCGCATTATTCACATATCCACTTCCAGATTTTAAATATTTTAAATATGCATAGTTACAAGTACCTAAGACAGAGCTGCAGATGGCATCAAAGGTGAAAGCTCGTTTTGCTCAAGTTTTAACTTTGTATTGCCCTCTTAAAGGTTTTTTACGTACACACAAGCTTGATTCACCGAAAACGTATCTAGAAAATTGAAAGCAAAAAAGATAAAGGCAAATGAAACCCAAAATCCACAGCAATGATTAATTTCTTATCGCCACAAAATCGGCTGACTAACCCGACAAGTACCAAATTAGTCATAGTTATGTTCTACTTGCTGTGCATCATTGTTCTCCTTTTTACGAGATACGGGGAGCAGACCTCTTTGAGTTTTCTTTTGACAATAAACAGGAGCGCAATATATTGCTACAAATTGTAGCGATAATGGGCGATCTGAGGACATTCGTAGCATCTCGCGCACGATTTGCACGAGATACTTTGCGTGGTATATGGCTGATTTGCGCAATCTACATCTTTGCTACAAATTTGAACCCAAACGTTGATTAGTTATCGAATGCCTTGTGGAAAATTTTCAATTAATTCTTAATTACTGACCTCTACCATGCGATAAGATTGATAAAGCAGACTTGTACGCCTCAAAAGGCCTCTTTAAAGAGGGTCAGAGATCTGCAAAAGACGGATCCAGTGGCTATTTTTACATCTTCACATAATTTGCTGTGATCCTTGCTAAAGTCATGTTTTATTGAGTCTGATTTAGCCCTTGTTATCTCAAAATATTGTCTAACAATTGCGTTTTAAATTTGGAAATGTTGACTACACGAAATATTGTACAACTGGAAGATTCTGGAACTTCTTTTCGGAAAGATTTATTGTTTTTTTTTTCACACCTCGCAGCAAAGTATCAAAAACGAAACTACATACATAAGTCAGGACAAAACAGAAGTTGTAATCGCATTTCGCAAGAAAAACATACACGTTGTCAACAGACAAGTTTAATATTTAGATTAGAGCCTAGACTGTAGCTCACGTGCTGTAAGAAATGCAATGCATGCTTATATTGAACTGTGCACTTTTAACCTACCTATCGCCTGCTTGGTTACTATAAGAGACATGAATGTTTATCTCAACGACGCTTCGGATCTATCTACGAAATGAGCCACTATAGGTATACCATGTTCTCACAGCAAGGATTTTACCCTGTCTCTGTATATTATTACTCCATTCCGCTTTGACCTCATTTGAGTAGAAACAAAGAATACAAAGCTATAAAGAATTCCCATTCGGAACAAATACCTTGAATCGAAAAATTAGCTCTATAGCTGCTCTATAGCCGTTAGTACCTACTCGTAGTACAATGAATACAAGCAGACGTTCATATTCGGAAGTGTGGCCAAAAATGTCTAATGCCTTCACCTTGCGGTGCGGTACCAGCCGGCAAAAGTGCAGAAATTCAGGCGCGAAATGTTATCCTCATGGACTCATGCGATGTGGTGTGCCGAGCATGCGTTGATGTGCCTTTGGATGGCCGCATGAGTTCTCGCCGGATCCAATTCTAGGAAGAGCGGGAAAATTACGAGAACTTTGTACTGAACTCGGAAGTCAGGAGAATTGAGATTCATGGATTTAGGCGTGACGCGTTTTGTTGATGACGAGAGGTGCGCTTATTTTGATCTTTTACTGCTGCAAGCAAATTATCTTGTGTTTGACTGAAAAGCGTGAAAAGATGCACAATAAATTCAAAAATGTGAATAAATATGTGCGCCCGAACTTCTGTGCTTTGCAGACACGCTTTCTAAAAATCACTTCTCCGCCCTACCATCCTTCCTTCTCTTCATTAATTCGAAAACGTTTTTGGGTGGCAAATTATGCTCATGCAACTTCATATTGTGCTTTGGCAAAGCCATAACAAGGCCAACATAAGTTGGCGGGCAAGGAAAGTGAGCACGTAACTTGCTCCAAGTTGAGTCAGGCAAGTAGCGTAGTGGTTCGTTTCGTATTTAAAATTTTAATCTTTAATTCGATATGCTTTTTTATAATTAGCTAGTCATATCAATGTGATTCTTCTATTTTTATAATAACTGAGTTGATAACATTTTAATAAGCCCACAAAGTGCGAAGTTTTTTTTATAAATCATATCACACTGCAATCTATTTCACAACCAAATCTCTGAAACTTTCATCAAATAACTTTAGCTAAAGTTAGCTAAAGGAGATAAAAACGTAAAGAATCCGACATTTATAATTTTCTAAAGTTCATTAGCCTATCAAAGTCATTTTGTGTAAGAGCAAAAATCAAATAGGCCCCTTCTATCACTCTCATCTGGACAAGGCCGCCATTTAGTTGCGCAATTCCATCGGAATCGAATGGACTTCCGTGGCCTATCATCAGCTTCCGAATTAATTAATTACTGCCAAATCTTCACAGACTTTATCTGCTAAAAGAAATGAAACGCAATATGCGGAAAGTTCATAAATGCGATAAGTGCAGAGGAACATGATTCATTAGTGTGACACCGAGCATCGTAATCCAGTTGCACTGTGGGATAGAAGATAGAACACAATAAATCCTCCATTCGGGCGTGAGGTGAGGAGTGAAAATTTTATCAGGACGTGAAATTGAGATTTGGGTCACGTTCAGTGGGCTGGCTATTATTTACGCCCAAATATAAGAGAAATTGATATTTACATAGGCACAACTTTCTGTTCGGCGACTGAGCTGTAAAGCCTGGAATTTGTGCAATGTTGGGGCCACACCAGCGGTTAACGTGATGTAATTGCGTTTAATTTCAAGCTAAACGCTTATACAGCCACGACTTAAACTCCCTAATTTAAACGCAATATTATTAATGGTATGAGGCGTTAGGCAATGGCTTAAGTGGTCGGCGTTCATCACCATTTATCAACGTTAACGAATATTGACCCATTGGACTAAACTTTTTAAGTCTTAGAGCCGATTTCACCAAACTATGTATTTCTAATCGGAAATTACCAAACCGGCCGTTAAAAGTAATATTGATATTAAATTTTGTAAATGTTTTATGCTTCACCATGAAAAATTACCAACTGGTCACAAAACCAAACGTTAAGTGAATTCCTCGCAATATTCTCAAATAACTCATTCCTCGTTCATTTTAAAAATTAAAATTGAATTCGCAAGCGCAATGCAAGTACAGGAAAGGGTGGCGTCTTACTCCTCATCTGAGACTCATTGTAAAGGACTTCCTCTGGTTCTTTATAAGATTTAGGAATTTCGGGGATCAAGTTTACCCTGGCGATTTTCCCCCCGCTATTACATTTTCCCCGGCCATTTTTCTCCTGTTGTATTTCAGTCTATAAAATATTTTGTGAAAGGAATATTTCAGTCTATTAAGTAGTCCGAAACTTAAAAAGGGAAAAATTAGGGGCTAAGCAGAAACAGAGGCTTGGGGAAAATTAGAAGGCGAAATGACTGGTGGAAAATCGCCAGGATACCTACCGTTTTAGGGCGCTGTATTATATCACAGAAATGATCTAACGTTTCCAAAACATCTTAATTTTCGAAAATAAAATGATGTGCAGCTTCCATTTTGACAATAATAGGCCGTTAAGAGGGGAAGTTGAAAAAAATCTTCTTGCCACTTCTCTGTGAACGTTTAACAGTCCGAAACCGTTCAATCGCTCCTCGCCTGTCTTGCTGCGCAGGTACGATTTTAACCGACGAAAAGAAGAAGGAAATTCTTAAGTCAACGCGTATTTTTTTTTATGTATGATCACGCATAACTTTTTACATATTAGTTCGATTTGGATGATTCTTTTTTTATTGGAAAGGGTAAAGTTGGTGCCATTTAAATTTGAAGAAAATATTCCACCCCTAAGGGTGAAAAATTAGGGGATGAATCCCGCCAATTTTTTATTATTAAACAACCACTTTTTGCAAACCGATTTTAATAAAACTTGGCAGATATGTTATGTATGTAGGTTTACTTCCAATGAAAATAAATTGTTATGGTGACCTGCTAACAAAAAAGTTAAATATAAAAACTTAAAAAAAAACCGACTTCAAACCACGTGGGGGCTCCCCGGATGGTGGAAATCACCACCTACACCACGTCTTCCGCCGTTCATGAATGTTTTAATTTTGGAGACCTGGGCGATTTTCATCGTCAACGTCTAAAAGCGAGAAATACACGTTACGACGATTGTATCAACCGTCGGCCCAATCTGCAACGCTTATGACATGTATACACTGTATGCGACGGTTGGGCCGGGCCGACATCGCACAGCGCAAGGTTTCAACCTGTGGTCGCTTAAGAAAAACAAAGGGCTACAAATTCCTATTGACCGAAAATCGTACCGAAATTGTCTGTGTGGATGTGGGATCGATATCGTCAACCGCATTGTATCGTGCATTCGACGCTTCGTCACCCGCGCCCCGCAATTATTAGAAGAAGAAGGAAAATACCAATTATTTTTTTACAATTTACTTTGCCCCGTATGACGAATATCGATCGCTGAAGAAAGTGTTTCAAACTAATTCCGCGTTGTCAAGTAAGCCCCTGGCTGTACGTAATTAGCATTGTCTGGTGCGTCATATAGTGGATAGACAGCACAATACTGTCGTGGCATTCTTTCCCATAATTATAAGCTTTAAGAACTTAAGATAGAACATCTCATATGCGGAGTACATCTAATTTACGGCCCCGGCCGGAGCAATAGACGTACTCCGCTGCGGTAATTCCAGACCCTCTAGAGCTTACCATTGAGCTCTGCAAGCGACAGGCTAGCCGTGGTCGTCGAAATTAATAAAAATTTATGAAGACATAACCATTTTTATGATTGTACTCATGGAGTGTGTAATTTTTGAGTGGAATGCAAAATTCCGCCCGTAGGCGATGAAATTTTAACGTCAGCGTCAGCCCAGACCAGCGAAAGAGTGCATTTACATTATTGCGGTCTTCCTGTTTAGTCTTTCATGCGCGCCACGGTCCGAATAGTAATGAGGCCAATTTTCAAGTTCAGAAATTTATTGAGTTAAAGAGCTCATCGTGGATTACACAAATTGTGCAAATTTCCTCTCAAACAATTTCAGGTATACTTTTGCGTTGGTTCAACAAAAAAGCGACATCACGATAATTAGATTCGGCACAACCCTCACTGTTTGCTCATTTCGTGGACGTAGGTGGAAGATAAAAAGAAATCCCTCATCATGTTTACTGATGGGTCCGAAAATAAGGAATATGGCACCATAACCGCTCATATGATGGCTAAATTGGACAACACAACTTCATTTCTCGCGGGCATTGTTGCCGACCGGAAAAGACGGCGGGAATACGAAGATCTGGATAAGGGGGACAGACAAAAGCAAAATCCCCGGAGCAGCAGGACAAGGCAGAGTACAGATCTCCTTCTGGACATTTCCACCCTTGACTCGAGCCAGGAATCCATAAGAATGCCAACACCCTCAGATGGGGAAAACCACAAGCCCCTGCCCCGAGGTGCGAGATGGAGTAACCTGTTCCTTGTGGCCTACACCCTCTTCTACATTGGCTTTCTGGCGCTCGGCGGATTGGTTTTCAATATGATTGAATTGCCCATGGAGCACCAAGTAAAGCAGCAAGCCAGAGATGCAATAGATGCATTTATGAAAAAGTACCCCGAAATTGAAGGTAAAATGCTTTATGCATGCAAAACAATGCCCAAACGAACAGGCCCCCTTGGGGCACTATTCAAATGTTGCCCTACGCCTTTCTGTCTTAAGGGTTTTGATTGAAATGGAAAACCTTTTGAATTTTTTATTATTCCATTGGAACGTTAATGTTTAGCTCCAGTTTTCAATGCCGTATTTGATTACGTTTCACAAACAAGCACTTTACACTATCTGCTACAGAAATTGAGAAGACCCTATTCAGCTGAGGGCTGGCTTTTGATATTTTCTGCGCGTGGAGCTATCGTGGGCGGTTTCAATTTCGTGTTTATGCTTACATTTGTACATATTTGACGGCATGAATCGTTCCACGGCAATGCTATGTCTATATGGCTACATGGTGACTGATTTTTGTAATGATGCTCAGCGAAGTTTATTTTTATATCCTTTGAATGATGACCAGAATGTGATAAGGGTGTGCCAATGACATTGCTGTTGAACAGCAAAATCATTCTAAATTTTTGAAAACTAAACTGTCTGAATCGTTTTTTGCTATGACCCCTTAAAAATATTGCGTGTGTTTATTTATTTATTTATTTATTTCTTTAAAGAAACTCATGCGATAGCAACCAGAACAAAAGCCAATTACTTACTACCGAATACATATTACAAAAAATGAAATTTAAAAAAAGATAAAACAGAAGAGAGAAATATTTTACAAATCAAAAATTATAACAAAGCTGCAAAAAAAAGGGAAAGAAGGTAAACAATTAATAGAAAATGAAGCAAAGTTAGGTGAGAATAGAAAGAATATGCAAAGTATGAATTAAAGTAAGGAGGTTGCGCTTGAATATTTGTATACTGTGTGTCCGCTGAATTCTCACTATAGGTGATTTTAGTGTAAGGTTACTGCGAGCAGTGTCAAATACCAAACGTAAGCAGTTGCCGCGTGGGACTAAAAGGCACATTAATTTTTATTCGAGAGAGTAATATGGGAGATTCGATGTAGTAATCCAAAATTTTGTAGAGATAGATTTTGCCGAGATAGGAACGACATATTATTCCATTCGCTCCCTATAATCCGCATATGAACCCTTGAACTTAAAATACAAGTATCGGTGATTTTCTATGTACAGCTTATATTTTATTTATGTATATATAAGGAGTAGGTATAAAGAATTCCAGATGGTTGAAGCGTACTCTAATATTATTTAATGATTTCACAACTCTCACACTTCGACATCGTTTACATATTTCGGATACTCGTTCGATAGGTGCAAATCAGTGAATGTGAGCTTATATGTTATCTGGAAGATCATTAATGTAAATCAAGAACAAAATTGGGCCGAGGTTAGTACCCTAACCAACTCCCGAAGTTAGGAGGTTGTTATATATTATTATCACAATATTAACGCTAATGCATTAGAGGTTGACACTGAGCGATAGTTTTTAACGTTCCCCCAGCTTTAAGGATATGGCACACACATAAATCCTTAAGGGTAGCTGGGTAAATACCTTGACTGGTCGATAAATTAAAATAATGAGGATCGGGTATGATGAGATCTTGGCATATTTTCTGAAGAATATGTTAGGAATACCATCCCCGTTTAATTTTGGTAAATTTCGCAGAGATGGCAGCATAATACAATAAATGGCTTTTTCAATAAATTTTCAACCAAATCAGTATGTAGATAACGTTTGACAGCCATCTAGATGCCGTCTCACAGATCGGCCGTTGCATACCAAAAATACACGGGTTAGTCTTCGAAGTGATTGCACCTCTATTCCCCAAATTTACTCCCATGCAAATCTTTCTTTTTACCGAACTAAAGCATTTGTCTCGGTCCAATCTGGATTCTAACATATCAAGATTGGTTTATTATAATCTTTTTAATCTCGTAAATGCACAGCGTTTAAAATCGTAAAACAGATTGTACACCATTTCCAAAAAGTGTTTGTAAATTGCCTTAAAAAGTAAAACTTTACGAAGTTTCGTAATATCGGCACATTTACGACGATTTACGAAGTGAGACGAGTCTTGAAATCACATTTTAGCGGCTGAGTTTTGAAGTTTTTTTAATTATAATTAGCTGACCGTTAAAAATTTTGGATTCAATTCTCTCCAGGGACCTGGCACAGTTTGTGATATTAAAATAAGTTAAAAGTGAGGCCTTCTATGAAGACACATACATCCACAACAACCAAAAATAACGTAATCTAATTAGCCAAAAGGCTTGTGGGTTTGGCTTTTAGTTTTATTTGGTTTCTTTTTGCCTCGATGTGTCTTCTCCAGAGCAATCGGCTGTCGAGATGGATTCTTGGCAATCAGACAAGTCTCTTCCTTATTGCGAAACACCAATTCGTATGGTCTGAGAAACGAATTTGAAATTTTGGGTGCAATGGTAGTTTGGATTTTCAAAAATAAGATACCATAAGCTCAAAACCTTTAACTAACTTATGCATGTACTCATGCATAGCAACACATGCACAGAGCGAAGAGACGTAAAACTTTTAACGAGTATTTCTCACAACAACATTTTCCAAGCTGTCTTTCTCAAAAAGGTTTACGAAGATTCAGTTAAATTCAAATCCAAAGTAAATTGAACACAACTGAATCTTCGGAAATTAATTCACCATAGAAATGCACAGGGATTGCTAATATAATGAAAAACTTTTCTTGTTATTTTTTTTTAACCAGTAGAGTTGGGTATATTTTTTTTCACACCTCCTTTGAGAAATCATCACAAGACGCTGTGTGACGCATTTTGATGATCAGCGTGACACCGCACATTTTCTCTGTTACATTTAAATAAAAAAAACAAATCGTAAAACTACCTAAAATATTACGCTATAAAGCCGCAATAGCCGACTTCGTTGCTTCTATTAATCGTGAATATTTTTGTTATTTTCAGACGATGACCTGGAAGATTTCCTTGCAGAAATTGTTAAGGCCAATGATCGAGGAATTTCACCGTTACGGAATGCATCCAGTGAACTCAATTGGGGCTTTGGACAAGCATTATTTTTTTCCAGCACTGTTGTAACAACAATAGGTAAAATTATTGTACTGTTATTTTTCTAGCATAAGTTGGGGGAAGGAGATCATCAAAATCAATTTTCTTTTCAATAGAATTGCATTTCCATCGTAAAGGTCTAGAATAGAAACGGTATAACAAATTAAAAAAAACTTTTTCTATACTACACTGACAACACAATTTCTCTTATCATATCTCATATTATTTATTACGGAAATATTTGTTTTAAGAAAACATTCATTTCTCAGTGATAAGTCTCTATCGACCAATTTATTTCATTTAGAGTTTATAGTAGATTGTGCATTGACTGGGAGACACGCGAGATTCCCAACGAGTATGAATTCTTCCACGAAGCGCACATACTATTATATTTTATTGGAATTCAGAACAAAGGCTGAAGAGCACTTTTTGGGACCAGTCGCGAAGGGGCCGAAACCATCGATGCAACGATTGATGACGAAGTCGGTGTGGGAAGGTGAACCGCACTAGTGCGAGAATAATACTCCCACACCGACTTCGTGATCAATCGTGGAATTGATGGTTTCGGCCCTCTAGTGGCAGGCCCCAAAATGAGTGCTTTTCAGCGCGAGTATGCAATATTTTCGTTTGCGATATTGTAATTCATGACCAAATTCTAAACTTGTTCTCTCGTCTATTGTTTTGTCTCCTACTAAAAATCTTGTCTTTATTCTAGTCGCTTATATGCTTGTTTTTCCTGTAAAAGTATGTACTCACAAAAAAACATTTTTTTAACCAAAAAAACCACAAAAACAATTCCAGGCTATGGACATGTTACTCCACTTAGTCAAACAGGGAAAATATTCTGTATGATATACGGGTCCATTGGAATTCCTCTTACCCTAGTTCTACTAACCGCAATGGTGGAGAGGCTTCTTATACCAACAAATTGGTTGCTGGGAACCTTAAACGCGAAACTGGGACACCTCTATCAACCCTTCAATATCCGGATTCTACATCTTATGATAATTGGTAAAGGAAACAAGCGCCATGTATAATAAAAATTTAACTAAAAATGAATAAATTCTTTACAGCCACAATCGTTGCATTGTTCTTCTTCGCCATTCCAACTGCGGTGTTTGCGTACCTAGAACCCTCATGGGGATGGATGGACGCATTTTACTACTGTTTCATATCACTGACCACAATTGGTCTAGGTGACTACATACCTGGCGAAGGGGTTAGTGTCGAAAACAGGTCACTTTACAAGATTTGCATCACTGGCTATTTACTAACAGGTACTATTGAAAACATGACTTTTATATTTGCATGTCCAACTTGTTCAAATTTGTAGCAACCTATCTATTAAGTCCAGAATTGGCCGTCACATGTTAGGAACAGAAAGCAGTTTCAAGAGCTAAGCCCTGCAAGTGGCAGTGATTTTCCTGCTTCTGCTTTTAATGTGTCACAGCCTTAAAAGAAAGTATTGCAGTTCTGCACTTAATTTGTGTATAGGAACAAAAAGTGCAAAATACGATTTAATTCAAAATTTTATTTTCCCACAGGTTTAATTGCTGTGATGCTGGCCCTCACAGTATTTTATGAAATACCACAACTGAACCTTGGACAGCTTTTCACTGAGAGCTCAGCTGGCGAAACAGAGAAGCTTCGATTGTCTGGGAACAGTGCTCCATGCTACTCGGGACCTTCTGGGCTGTACATTCCACAGAGAGATGAAGACATGAGACGAGCTGTGGTCCGAATTAGACCTCATGGAGATGAGTCACCTAGTCCAGATGAGCATCCTCCATCTCTGCACAGAGACATGAGAGTACCTTAAGTACTTACAGGCATACACAAGTGGCGTGCTAGCTTAGACTCAGAGTAATTTATAAACATATTTATGACCCGCTTAGCGAGGAACTCTACTTAAGAGATGGAGATGTAGCTACTAGTTCTCCTAAAACTGTTTATTTTTTATATTTTTGTACATACACCAAAGTCATCTTGCTATATTTAGGAAGTTATCGGCACACGTTTTTATTTTTTTCTGTTATGAAGCCCACCACGACTTACTGAGCACCAAAAGTTTCACCTCGAACATCGTTTCACTGTTTTGTACTGATAAAATATGCAAAACACTATGTGAATGTGGCATTTCTCATGAATGACAACAGCCTTTAGGGATTCAATTGTATAAAAGTAGCCACTTAGCACAAGACATAAGTCGCGTCTTTTTGTACTTCACACAACTTGCTATACAAAAGTTGCACCCTAAACATTCTTGCTCAAGACGTATCTTTCGTTATTTTTTTATTACGGTGGCATATTTATTTATGGACTTTTTATTGTTGATATGTTGTATTTTGTTAGAAATAAAAATATTTTGTGATTGATTTCGTTCGTTTTTTTGATTGTTTATGAGAACACGGTTTCTATTTCACTCATTATTTGTTTGTTGCTTTATGCTTCAATAATTCGTTAAGGAATATTTATTTGTCCGCGGGTAATTAATTCTCCTAGAGTGCAATGTGTTATCTCATAATTTATATAACTTAAAAGTCTGCAATTTTGAGTTGCCTTATACGGTTTGGATTTCGACGTAGTTATATATTATTGATAATTTTTGACAATTTATGTATTTACAATCAGCAGCCCCAAAAGTCTTAAGTACCAATTTTCATGCAAATCACAAAGATTTTAGCATATGATAAATAGACTTGTATAGACTGGACCCAAACCAAACTAAATTCCTTTGACCCGTGGGGTTTGTCTTGGAGTCAATAGTACCTACATACGTTTTTTTGCTTCCTTCTTCACTCCTTCAACCGTTCGTCTCCAAGTAGTTCATGATCTTCCAACTTTTCTCTTCCCCTGCGAGTTCCACTCCACTTGAAAGTCTGCCGCGCGATTGCATTTGTTGGGCTTTGGAGTGTGTGCCCAATCCATTTCCATTTTCTTCTCATGATCTGTGTTGCTATTGGGGCTTGGAATGTATTTGGTATTGAAGTTGTTTTCTTCATTACCTCATCTAATACTATGTTGAACAGCAAGGGGGATAACCCCAAGATCATACCAATTTGCTCGGTATTCTTCGATCTGCTAGTGTCCTTCATATTGCACCACGATTTATTGTACTCTTTTAAAGTTAACGAACGTGATGTATTCGCGTCCTTTCCTAAATCCAACTTATTCTTCCCGCATGTCCTTTTCAATTGTGTTTTATACTCTTGTTAGTAGAATCAGAGCTAGAACTTTGTTTATTGCGTTCAGTATTGTGATGTCCCAGACCCAGACCAGTTTCTACTCTCTTTTAGATTCCCTTAAAGCTAAATGATTATTCCTGTCTTCCAGGATGATGTTGTATTTTCTGGGGTCCAGATTTGCTTCAAGATAGGCTGAAGGGCGTTGGATGTGGTGTCAGCACCTGTAATTAGGAGTTCTACGGGGATTCCGTCAAATTTCGAATATGACTCGAAAGCTTGGGTATTCAGGATATCGGGATCAACATTTCTCGATTTTAAGGGGTTTCTATGAAATAATGGGTACCTAGGATTTCCCATTGTTCAAGACGTCAAGAAAAGACAGAGAATTAAATACGACAAATCCATTTTGGTTATTAAATCTGTTAACAATGTTTTTTTTAATCTTCAAGAATAGATAAGATCCGGGCCGGGCAAGGGCGAAAACGGGTTTGCTAGCATATTACATAGAAAAATATTTTTGAATAAATTCAACAATAACAGCAGGAAATTCATGATGTTACGCTTCGGCCACAATGGCTTTTGTCTTAACAACACAAAGATATTATTGGACCTCTCCCCATTTCGTGAAATATTATATTTGTAAGTAGTTTACCCCTAAATTCAGTTATATTTGTAAAAACTCTATTGAAATTTTCACTAAATCAAAGCTATTGCACAAACTCGTTTTTTGGCGATTTTGAAATGGAAATATGTGCGCTAATTTAACTTAACTGTTTTTCACTTATCTATTACCGGCTACAATTTCTTTCTTAATCTAAAAATTATTGTTTTATTTGAGCAAGAAAATACTTTGTATCCTCTAATCTGAGAATATAAAGACTAAAGAAACGCGACGTCTTACACCTATGGATAGATGTACATGAGTGTGGCATGTACATAAGCTAGAAGTTAGCACACGACGGGGAAGTAGAGACCAATTGTCAAACGTGGAAACCCGGATGCAAAAATAATTCATCTCTGCTTTGGCACAGCATATTGTGTATCATAAATGTGCTTAAAATTCCATTTACCTAATTTTCCCGTGAACAACGGATTTATATTATTTACATGTTGAGTATCAACTAATTATTTAGGTCTATGACTCAAATGTGTCAGCACTGAATGGCTAGCATACAAATTTCTCATCAGTAAGACTAATCAGAGTTTACTGCGCTTACTCATCCTTCTTTAAGGCTTTGTATTTTCAGCCTTCATCAAAAAGCTCGCTCAACTGGCACCTACGACTACAAATATTATACTATTGCTCAAACATATTTTCATCTATCATTTCTGTCTTCCAGTGTATAACAAAAATAAAAGAATAAAGAGAATAAATGTAATGTAACGGATTAAATGTAAACTTAAAACAACAAAATAATCATCTAGGAAAAGACCAATAAGTAAGTAAAACTATGCGCAGCTAATTGTAATTGTAGAGGATACCTGCATTGATCGAACTACAGCAAAATAATCGAATCTAATCACTACGTCACTGATAGTGTAAAACATATGACAAATAATTCTACAGGAAACATCAAGTGTTAGTTTTTAATACTTTTTTAGTGTAGAAACACATCAGGTATTTAATACACGCTTCAATATTCTGTATAAGCCGTTCAAATATAGTACAAGATATTGCTGTTCGGGCGGTGGATTTGTTGGTTTTGAATAGAATAAAATTAAGTTAACTATTATTGCGTTATTGCGTTTAAGTAGCTTAAAACGGGCAGGTCTGGTTGAGCTTGAGAAATGTTAAATGGTTTGTGAAACCAACAAATCTTACCTTTGCCGACAACGAAAACGCTTCACTTTAAAACACGTAACAATAATTATGATAAGTCATTTCAAATATCAAACAGTTATCTGTAATTGCCGGAATTTTATTCACATATCAAATTTATAGGATACAGAATAATTTTCTTTTGCCATATTCTCGATAAAGGCCGCGATGAATTACAAGGGAAACAAATATCAGAATTATAAAGCATCATTTTACTGATTTCAAGTTTATGTGACATCATGTGACGGTAAAGGAGGTTCAACTTTGTACCATTTAAATCAAGGACCAGTTCAAGAAAAGTCGAAATTGAACGAACGTGATTTCAGACAAATGTCGTTTTGACCCAATTTTGTAAATAAAAAAAGGCAATCCACGCGTCATGTTCGTTCAACGTCGGCTTGCGTGAACTACATTCACATTTTTAATTTTGATAATTTCGAATTACGTTTCTCAAAGTTTTGTGAAATTTTCCCTGCAGAGCTGAAAACAGGGATTGCATGTTTTCCAAATAGCTTCATGTATCATATATCGGCATCATACCTAATCCTAATGGGTGGATCTTCTCGAACTCTTCTCACGAAACAAACTTGTGTTCAAAATTTATTTATTTATTCATCAACAGGTACAATTAATTGACTATCAGACAGTAATAGTAACAGCGATAATATTAAAAGTAATAAAATGTACGGAACACAGTTGAAAAAAATTAATATGTATGTATCATCGAAATAAGTAAATATTATACATGATTATCATCAAAATTAGTTCATTATTACAGTTGAAAAAGTGTTTTTAACTAAAAACTTGGTATGATTAAAATCTAAGCAATTAAAGTAATTATTACAATTGTGTGACATAGACGATATCGGTTCAAAGGTGCCGTAATTTGGCAGTTGTTCGTTGGTCAGGCTTGACATATCTAGGGACTTAGGAGTTGCTTTGATTTTCCAATAAGGACGCTCGAGTTTTAAATGCAAATAAAACAAGTTGTGTGTGAAGTATCCATTATTTATTTATTATTTTATTTGAAAGAATATGTCATGGCATTAAGTATGGAATTTAACGTCGTTCAAATGACCGCCGCGGCTTTGCTTGGTGGCACGTATTCGGGAGGTCCAATTTTCGATGACTTTGTCCCATAAATCTGGCTGGATGACGTTCGTTATATTGACTTTCAGGGCATCAATTTATTTTCGCATAGACCTTTGATTTAAGATAACCCCCAAAAAAGAAGTCTAAAGGCGTTAAATAGCACGATCTCGGTGGCCAGTCTCAAATCGCTCCTGCAGAATGTCCATCGTGGCTGTGTGGCACGTAGCGACGTCCTGTTGGAACCACATGTCGTCGGTATCCATATCATCCAGTTTAGGCTACAAAAAGTTGTTTATCATCGATCAGTAGCGCTCGCCGTTGACGTAACTAAAGATTGTCTTTTTGGAGAAATTTTAACCAACTTCCGAATACCAAGCTACCAGCCACCAAGCCGCGGCGGACATTTGAACGACGTTATATTCCATACTTAATACCATCAAATATTCTTTCAAATAAAATAAAAATGCATTGGATACCTCACACACAACTTGTTTTCTTTACATTTAAAAGTCGAGCGTTCTTATTGGAAGACCTTATAGTTTTCTGGAATTATCACACCTTCGCACGGATTACAGCATGAATGAACTGATCTCATCGATGTCTCGTTTATTCAGATAACATCTAAAGAATCGGCATACCAAACTTGATTTGTGAGTTTCTTGTATTTTTAATTTTGCCTGTAGTAATCAGTGGATTGATGGTCGATTCATAGTAAATAAATAAGGATGGCCGGACAAATGCATAAATAAAATATCGTGCCCAACTTTTATTCAATTCAAATGAAATCAAAAAAAAATATGTAAAAATGTTCACCCTCAAAAGACATTTTATAGCTGCGTATTTTGTGCACCTTGTTCTGGAACAACTATACATTCGCGGAGCATATTTTCTCTGCAGATTATACGGAACAAGCCGTCCATCTAGTTGTTCTAATTTAAAAAAAAACGTTGTGATGTTGCTCGAGTTTCTTTCTTGTTTCGTCTTATCACGGGCGAAATTTTTTCCCCTGTTGGTTTTAGTTCCTTATAGCTTTACTTCTGTTTCTTATTATATTAAGTCTTAATAAAAAAATCTTTCTACCTTTTTTGGCAAAGAAATAAATAAATAATTATACCTAGGTGGCACTATATTTAATTTGCAAAAAGTTTTTGCCAGTTTTGATTAAATTATCCACTTACAAATGTAAACAATTTTGCATTCGAATTTAAATTAATTTTGGGGATTTATTACTCTGCATTAATTAAGTTCCTCTCTGGAAAAGAGAAGAACAGAACAGATAGATGTCCATTTTCATATCAAAAATTGTTCCTATGAAAATAAATCTGAGAGAAAGCTCAGCCACTTGAACTCTCTTAAAGTTTGTGTGCGTGAGATAAATTCTTAACTCATAAAGTTGCGAGAGAACACACTTTCTACGATATAGATAGTCATGTAGCTCTCCATAGTGCCTATTGTTGTTCGCCTCGCCACTGTACCTACTGTCCTCCTGTTCGGTGAGCTGAACTTCCAATTTGCCCCCTCACTGAATCACTAGATTGAGTTGAGGCACGTTAGGGAGTTGGTTAGTAAGATCAAGCGACATTATGCAACCAAACAAATTTTAGGGCCAGAATGGAAATCTATGTACGCTGCTTATCTATGCTATTACCTTGTTCACCAAAGACTTCTTCCATTTCTGTATAAAACGGTTCATCACACGAGTAAGTGAACTTTTTGCTATCCAGAACAATGTACACAAAAGAACGCAGCTGGTTTTCTTTTGTGTTCGCTATCCGGAGCAGGACAAAAGCTCAATTAACAGAAATCAATAACTCATTTTGTCCACACATGACATTTTGTCATGCACAGTAAAGAATTCCCACAAATAATGTAATAATTATGAATACAAATTTATTATCATCTGTCAGATAATTTTATAAAAGCCAACAAAACCATTTTGCAATAAAAATTTAGCACCATCTAGGTTTAGTAGAAAAAATAGGTAGCCCAATTTTGTTCTCTTCAATGTTCCAGAAGAATAACCGACCCAGCTATTTGTTCACCTTAATTTCTTTTTAGTGAATTCCACCGAAAAGTTGGAGCGTAGTTCAGCATCGTTAAGCCCTATAAGAATCCTAAGCTACACCTATGTATGTATGTATGTACCTAAACTTGACTTTCACTCCTTGTAATTCTTCATTTGGCTCAAATATCCGTATCAATAGTCATATCAACGAATTTTTCTACAAAAAAAGCTTGCATATGCTGGTACAACGCCGCTTCTAAATGAAAAACATAAATGCAATACACATCAAATAAAAGTAAAACACCAAGAGTAAATTTTTTAAGCAAAATATACAAAATCATGTTGAAGGATAGCCATTATAGCTGAATGTAAATACACTACAATTTGTGGCACCCAAAAATGGATATAATAAATGTTATGAACAGAAGTAAAATATTTACACTCATGAAATATAAAACATACTAATCTTTATGTGATAAATAATACCCCCATCCATTTTTGTAGATTTTATTGCTTTATAGATTGTACACCACATGTGAGGCGGATTTTGAGAGTAGTTCTTTGTAAATGTTGTACAAATAAAATTTACTAATCCAAAATAATGACTTTTATTTAAATCACCTACCTTGCGAACTCTGGAAATCAGTGGTCTTACTATGGTAACCTGGGGCTTTGAGTGTCAGTTACCAGTGAAACGCGCTGAGGTTAAGAGACGGTGGAAACCTCGGGATACTCGGAGCTGACTGACCTCTCCGAAACAGAGGCGTTCGATACCCAGGCAGGTCAGCCCAGACAGAGCAACGTGTTCCCCCTGAGGAGACCCTCAGCGCAGGAAAATTAAAGCCCATGTAAGAAACAATCCTCCACCCTCAGGTCGTCAAAAGGTGACACACTTTGGAGCACCCATCATGGCGCCGATGGGTGTCAAATGCGGCTCCCTAGAACACTGTAGCCTACTTAAAGGGTCTGGTAGAAGGGTTTTTTAAAAAAAATAAGAAGGGATTAATAGATAGATCTTATTACAATTGATCTTATAGCACGCGTCGCTTTCGAAAGTCACCTGGGGTGCCTGGACAACCCGAAATAAAACAATACAACAAATTCCTTTCTCTGTTCAGTTCAGTAAATCAGTCGACGAGTTTTCTAAGTCGTAAAGTGTAAACCGTGCAAGCAAAGAAGTTGTTTAACCGGGAAGGGGGAGTAGGACAATTACAAAAAAATTTGCTCTCTGTGAAACATCTTATTATTAATAAATATTTTAAAACAAATCTATTTTTGTCAAATCAATTTGCCGTAAGACCTAAACTTTAGTTACTCATATAGTTAAACATTGTTCTCATATAATTAAAGAATTTTTGCTTTCTATTCACGACAATTAAATTTTTAAGCCTAAACTATTAAAAATAACTCTTATATCGTTTTGCTCCTTATTTCCAGAAGAGAATTTTGTAATTTTGCTTTGTACATAAGTCCAAATGTACAAATGGTTTCAATACATATTTCGCCTCAAAATTTGTTCTTACAATGGATTCAAACCCAACGGGACAAATAAGATTGCAACATTACGGAGGGGATGAGATGAGAATTCTATTTTTTTACAATAAAAGTTTGATCTGCTATCGATACCGATATTTGATACTTGGGTAAAAAGCATAAGACGTTTAAATTTAAAAATACAAACAGAGAGTGACGATAAAACAAAAACAAATTAACTTTTTGACTTACTTTAAGTAATTTTAATCTACTGACAATAAAAATTCCTTACAGTGCTTCACCTAGGGATGCGTGAAGTTGATGAGCTCTCATTTCCTACTTCTTGTGGTCCTGCCGCCGGAAGCAGATTGAGAAGCAGCGGCTGTAGCTTCAACTGATGATGACGGAGCTTTGCTTTTCTTCGTGCTTACTGATAAACCACCTTTCGATGATTTTGATGTGGACTCGGTTTCAACTTTTGAGCTCTTTCCGACTGCCTCTGTAATTTCAGAAGTGCTCTTTGAAACCTCCTGCACTGTAATAGATTCTTCCTCACCTTTATGAACGAAAAGAAAACATTTCAATTTCACACTTAACTTCGAGTTAGTGAAAACTTACTTTTGCCTGCTTTTCCTTTTGGCGACTTTGTGTCAGCTTTCTTTGAAATTGGCTTTTTGGTGGGTACCTCTTCATCTTCTGTGCCTACAATTTCTACAGCTCTTCGTTTAGCACGGTCACTTCTGCTAATTCCAGTTGAAGTTACCTCAACTTCTTCCTTACTATTCTCCCCAGCTGCAGACTATAAACGAATATTTCATATTATATATTTATTTTATTTTATTTGTTAAGCAATTAGAGAATTTTTTTCAAAACTTATGGTTTTTCGCTATGTTGTGGAAGGCTTGCATAGAAGTATATGAAAATAGTTTGTATACCCAAGAATAGAAGAATTGAAGATGTGTTGGAGGGGACTATCCGGTTCCTTTTTTTCGTAAATTAATATTTTTGACATATGTATTTTCGTATTGAAGATGTTTGTCCATTTTTCAAATCTACAGTAATAACCCTAATTGCCTATAATGTAACCCACAATACGTAATACGTGCGTACACAAGCAACTTTGAGAAATCGTTCAAAACTAATTATATCCAAACCAGGTTAACAATATTAGTAGTCCGAGAAGTATACAGGCCGTAATTTCTGCAATTGTAATTGCTTGGTCAGGTTTAAAGATTATTAGGGTATGTATACTTTTGCAGCATACTGTACAGTTTTATCCTTTTCTCTGATTTAAAACAAGAATGACAAACACAGTTAGTTTAGTCAAACAAAAAATCGGGAGGCGGTAAATTCGAACCATTTTCGAGTTACAGCGTAATTCACAAATTCGGAATGCACATCATTTTATTTTTATCTTTTGATCTACTCGCGCAGCAACATCAAACTCACGCCAAGCAACTACTATCTCAATATCCCCTCCAAAAATCTCAACAGTGAGTGTGATGAACCACTGCGTACGTAAGTGTTCTGAAATTCCCTAAAATTCATGTTTTTCCTACATTTTTCCGTAATTCATGTAATTAATAGACCTAAAAATGTACTAAAATATTTTGGCAAAATATGCATTACCTTATCAGGCACTGATGTTCTTGTTCGTGTTGAGTGCTCCCTTCCTATTGTAATGGGTGATGCTGCTCGTGCTCTAGCCAGAGGAGAACGTTGCACCCTCAATTTCGGCTGAGCATCGAGATCTTTCTTTAGGCTGGGCTTGTATTCTTGGTCATCGTCTGTTTCTTCCTCATCGGATTCATCCTCGCTTGATTCTGATGATCCGTGGTCCTTTACTGGTCTGGTCCTCTTCTTCTTTTTGGGCGATTTTGGCTTCGAATGACTCTTCTTAAAACTATGAGGCAAACTGAGCTTCCGCTTACGGAGAGGTGTTTTCTTCTCAATTTGAGATTCATTTTTATAAAGCGAGATGTCAACTATTGGGATAAAGAATAATATAATGCGAGAAATATGATGGCACCATTCAAAAATTCAGCACTCAAATAACTTTTAGCCTGACCACAGTAGCCAAGTTGCTCTAAAATTTGGGCAATATGATTTTTCTAATTGAAATTAAGGACATATAGGACTTATGCCAGCTTGAAATTTTGAACATGCTCAATCTCAAATAAATAAATAAACTTACGCCCGTCCGGATTTTCTTCCGTTACATTTGGTCGAGGAAGAACGCCCTTCTCCACATCGATCGCTCTTTTCAGGATGTTTTCGATTCGGCTCCTTTCCGCCTTTGGGAGCCGGATGCTTGTCTTGTTTACTTTTTCCATTTCCACGGTGGTCAGAACGCATTCAATGTCCGTATTGTCGTAGAAGTCCGGGATATAGACGTCGTTTTCTTTCTTCTCCTCGGACAACCACCTGATGCGGATACGAGGGCTCGTCTTGTATACATTCTGGAGAGCTTGGCAGAGGAAAAATCCGCCCTCGGCATTGCGTACCGCCAGATACTCGTTTTTATAGAAGATGATGAGTTTCTCATCGGTGTTCTTGGGAGAGCTGGAGGCTTCACTGGCCGACAGCTTTGCAATAAAGGCCAGCTCTGGGAGGGGACTTTGATACAAAATTGTTTTAAGGCGATGGCGCTTACTGCGTCGCTCGTCACTCTTCTTAGAGGTCTCAGGTGAGACTACCTTTTGTATCTTCTCTGGCTTTGCGGCTTCCCTGATTGGTCTCTTCCGTTCGGGCTTCTGTGGTGCTTCCTTCTGAACTACTTCTTCTGAGGTCTGAATGCTTCTTCGTTGGCTTGACTTTGGCTTTGCTGTTGCTGCCTTTGGGGTGCTAGTAGGCACTTCTGCCGAAACCTCTGGTTTGGCTAGAGATTCTTCTGTGCTATCCTCGGTTGACGAAATGATTTTGTTGTCATTCACAGTTTCCTCCTCATTTTTTGATTTTTCTTTTTCCGGAGTATCCTTTTCTGGCTTATCTTCTTTTTCCTCATTAACAACTTCCGGAGTTTTCTCCGCTTCCTTCACCTCCTCCTTACTTTGTTCGACGGGAGCTACATCGTCCGGTTTTGGCTTTTCTTTTTCTTTCTCTACTGTTTCAGTTTTCTCTTCCTTAGCACCCTCCTGGGGCGGAAGAACTTTTTCTTCTTCAGGCTTTGGCTCCTCTGCCTTCTTGGGCTCGGGTTCTGGCTCAACTATATTCGCTCGTACTGGAACAGCAGCAACGGGCTGAGTAAAAGGCTTGGGAGGAATTGCGGACGGTGCTGTTACCGAAGGCCCCTGGCTAGGTGTAATAGTTAGACCTGGCGGTGGATTTTTTATTGCAGTGTCATTGACAGTGGTCATGCTAGTAGCAGTTGTGGTGGCTAGGATGGGAATTATGGTGGCAACGGACGCCTTTGTTGTCGTCGCCACAGTAGTTGTTGCTGGTTTCGGCGAGGAGCTGGGTGAAATTCCCGCCTTTACAGGTGACGGACTGACCACTATAGGCGATTTGCTCTGGGGCGTAGAAGGCTTGGTCAAGGGCTTAGTAAGTGGGACTGCGTTGATTTTTTGGGATGAAACAGATGCCGGCTTAACACTTAATTGTGGGCTTTGTGAGGATTTATCGCCGCCGACAGAGCCTCCTGTATTCTTTCCAAAGGCTTGATTTGGCGCGTTCTTGGGGGATCCCTGTGATGTACTCTGTTGCTGCTTTGTTTGTTGGGTGTTGGCCACCGTTCCTGCCTTGTTTGTTGCTTTATTTGGTAAATTGTTGTTTGACTGGACTGTTTGCGTAGCCGGTGAATTTGAGGGGACCGTGGACTTCATTTGTGCCCCTGAAGACATGCCTTTGCTATGGGATGCCATCATTTTCTGTTGCTGCAATGTCTGCTGGAGCTGTTGCATGTGTTGCTGCTGTAGGGTCGAGAGGGATTGTGCTTGATTTAGAGAGGACAACATTTTTTGATTCTGCTGTTGTTGCATTTGATGATATGCCTGTAGCTGCTGCATTAGATTTGCTGGGGCCTGCGAAAAGGCCTGAAGCTGCTGTTGCAGCTGTTGGTTGGCCAGATTGCCGGCGAGGCTGGGAACGCTCGTGCTGCCGTTTGCTTGCTGTTGATGGTGCTGCTGTTTCTTATTGAGAAGATCCGCAGAACTGCGCGTCAACGCCAAGGGCTCCTTAGTCGCAGTCTGTTGCATTTGCTGTTGAAAATGCTGCTGAAACTGTGGATGATTTGCGCCAAAAATCAATTGCTGCTGCTTGAAAATAGATTCGAAACGTTGTTGTTGTTGCTGCTGCTGGAGCGTCATATTCAAATTAGCGAAAGCTGCCTGAGCTGCTGCTTGCGGGAGGTTATTCTGGCCGTGGACCAGATTTTGCATCTGTTGGTTGATCCCGGCCAGCGACTTTGCCTGCTGCTGCGACTGCCCACCGGACCCACCCGATCCTTGCTGTTTCTGCGTGTAACTCATCCTACCTGACCGATTCTTACCCAAATATCCGCCACAGAGCACAAGAAGCGATAAATCAAGTCCGCCGCGGTGATTGATGCTTTAAATATGACTGAATTCAGCGCTACACACAAGTGCGGAACGAATACACATTGCTGGCCCGCATACACACACAGCCACCTCCTATCGAGAACTCCTTGAAATTCGGACACTACAAACAAACCATAAGTCAGGTTAATGGATGGGAACGCACCTGTGAATAAACCGTTTAGCACCAGCCGAACATAATTGACTTGCCCAGCGATGAAGCGAAATTCACCCAGCGATTCCTTATCACCCGCGAGTCACTCAAATTCTTCCAGTGGCACTTGCCTACGTAACCGTATGTCAGCCGCTGCCCCGGACGCACAGCCACAAATCGAATAAACAAGTTTACGAGCGATCTTGGAGGGAAGTCACTGAAATGCTCACAGAGTTCACTTTTTGCTTTGGTCCCGCGGTCCAGTTACGAAATTTCCATCATCGCCCGCTAAATCCAAGGAATTTCACTGCTTTAAGTGTTTAGAACTCCTGGAGGATCTCACTTTTACATGAAAATGAGTCCCGAACGGGTTTTTTAGGCGTCCAGGCCCAAAATAAAATACTCCTCGGCGCAAAATGTCACAACTCGATCGGTCAAAATTTCTATTTTCGATGGCGTCTTTCTACTGCGCATGCTATGTGTAGATGTGTGCGAGCGGGGTCAGCGAGCTGAGTTGTGCGTGGATGATGCAACTCTCCACTAACGAAATATTTATGAAATGACCTAAATTCCAAGAATTTTCGACAAAACTACGCTACGAACCCCCTTCGAAATCTTTAAGCAACTTTTTCCCAAAAATTTTCATAGTTAACCATCTAAGCAAATATTTGACAAACTGGTTATCCAAAATTTTACAAAAATTATTACTTTCGAATATATTTCAGAAAATATATTTCAATGAATTTAGCTAAATTATTCCCAATAGAGGACAATATGTTGCACATTCCATTAAAACCAACATTAAATTAAAATTTTTAAACCCACCAAACGGATTCACCCCTAGGTAACATGACAACAAATGTCAGGCTGACAGTTCGGTTGTTTTTAATTGTTTATGCCGCTTACAAGTTTTCTTTAAAATAACACAAATATATGCCACAAAATGCCTGTGGCTGAAAATGTAGTGCCACCGGAAGTAGAGCTGGACTGGATCCAGATTCGGAAAGATTATGGTAGTGATTTACCCGAGACTACCAAGGAAAAAATGATACGTAAAATCAAAAGCAACCCCTTAGTGCCAATAGGTATATATACTTATATAATTTTCTGTTTCCTCCGGTTATCAGCTGTGCCTTAACGATAATTTAAATTCTAGGATGTTTGGCTACCGCTGGCGCTTTGGGATATGGCTTATGGAACTTCAGACAAGGCAATAAGATTATGTCCCAGCGGATGATGAGGGCTCGTATCATGGCCCAGGGATTCACAGTTGTAGCACTGATTGTCGGAGTTGCAGCGACCTATGTGAAGGAGTAAACTCAAATATAGCAATAGGAACCGAAGTCGTTACGATACAAGTTCTTTTTTTTTAAATAAAAGTCTGTATATAAACGTCTTTATGGTCCGGTCTTTTGTCCCCAAGTTTTAATTTGTTGTTACTATTCAACCAATCCTTACTAATTCCAAATGATGGTAATCGTAAGCTGCATCCTTGAGAACTTACGATAAGCCTAATTTATATTCTTAAATTCTTGTTAATAAGGCGGCTAGGCAGATCCAACAGCTCAGACAATCTACACCGAGCTGGTCCACAGCGCTCTTAATAGCTCAATCAAATTAACGATAATTTAACTCCATAGTGGAAAAATTCTAGGATGGGTTTTGGCATTGTGATGCTTCCCGTGGCCACAGACACCCCAATCTGCAGGGCCCTACAAATTGGGTCGTGGGTAGGCAGGTAGGGCCTATAAATTTTTGCTCGTCCTAGCTAGGGTAGTTGGATTGCATCTGATAAGTTTTGTCGTGGAGACTACACCCAATTTCTTACCTTAAATATCAGGTCCTGTATATTGGGTCGTCTCTGGCCTTCATACAGGAGAATTATTTGTTCAGTACAAAATATGTATTTTTTTGTTTTTTGTGAAATGAGTGTGCGCCAAGAATTAGGCAACCTTTTGATTTTACAATCAGAAGCTCCCCTTATTAATCCCACATGACAAATTCGATTCTAGAATTTTTTTCATTTATTCGATTGGGTAGGTTATATATATATCATCTGGGATCTGTTCATGATAGCTGAACACGCTTTAGAGCCTTATATAAGGCACGTATCAGTCACTACTCTTTTTTGGATTCCACAATTATTAGAAATTCTTATAGTGCCATCATGGCGGCCCGCGTGTCAGTCTTGTTGCAAATTTTTAAAGTTTCTAATGAAGGAGAAGAGAGAAAGCTTTTAACCAACCCAAAGGCAAGTAGGTAAGTTATAAAAAACGAACTTTTGTAAGTTCTATCACATTCGAGGTTTTTCGATTTGAGAACTATTTCTAAAGCAGTTTTAGCACGGAAGACGGAAAAATAATTAAAAAAATCTACTTCGATACGTTTCCCAAGTATTTACAAAAAATTCCAATATACAAAAAAAATTGGAAAATCCGCAGTTTTCAAAATAAAGAACACACGGAAATGAGCTTAAATTAATTATTACAACAATGAATAACTTCTGGCACGCATTAAGAAATATTAAATAATTATAATTAATAAAGTTGTTGTAGAGAAACATAGTAATGCAGTAAATGCGTAGTAATAAATAATTTATATGCTTTCCTTGAGTCCTTTGTTTTGAAAACAGCAGTTTTTAGGCATTTTGTAAAAGGAAAATACCTCCGGATATGAGAGATTCCTCAAACTTTTTTTGCATATCCCATCGCGCGGAGTGTCATTGAACAGGGGTGACAGCATGTAACTTCTTCGGCTTAAAGGCCAAACCAGAATTTGCATACCGTTCCGTACGGAAGCCCGTGCAAACTTGAGATTACACACAAAACCTATCCCCAAACCATAATGGGAAGAGTCGCTCGTTTCGTCAAGTCTGTTTTGCTATGCAGGGTACGATCTGGAGTGTACCTTAATATATGTATATGTATAAATTTTGGGTTTTGGCTTAACTTTCATTTTTCCCGAGTCGAATGCGGCTTAACGTCCTAGTATAAATATGTACTCGCAAATACCTAATCACAGCAATATCATTAATGATCGCTACTATACCAAACTCCACATTTGCACTTCAAGTCTTATAGAAATCTTTTGAAGTTTATGGAGGCTATACTCTCTTGGATTTCTCATCTTAGATTTCAACATTTTTAAATACAAAATTGCCAACTGCGTTCCTCTAGTTTCCATAGAAAACATTTCAAATTAAGTTGGTGTGCAGGCTGGGCTCAGCATATAAGTAAAGAAAAATTAAAAAAACCTGTAATTTCCCCCCTTCAATTCCTTACAGTTGGGAGGGAAAAGGAAAAATATTTTATGTAGTGATTTATCGAGAAAAAATACGTGGTTTTTATATTATGGAGTGCATGTGCACGTGCATCAATAATTTTTCTATTAACTACAAGGTTTTTAAAATACAAGATGTTTCAGAAAGAATAATTGCCTAGTATTATTCTTAAATAATTTTCCAAAAATTACCTTATTATCGTTTTAGATGAAAACACTCTCTTAACTTCCCTAAGCAAAAGATTGTACAGCTTCAATATATAGTAACCGAAGTCTGTTTGATTATATTAACCCAACCCTTGATTCCTACCACCGAACAAATTATAGACTCCACACGCCAACATCCCAAAATTTTAAATTATACTTCGTTGATTATGTAAACTTCAGTCTGACCAAAAAAAGAATGGCTTCTCTTTAGTCCGCATGGTTAATATTTAGCTCTTTAAGAAATCTAAATGAACAAATCGAAATAAATAAAACCACAAATATTCCCAGTAGTCTTCCAATTTAATCAAATTTACTTTTTTTACCATATTTCTTCAATTTACATAATGTGAGTTTCTTGTTTGATCAATTTTTGCACATCAAATTGCTATAGTATTACTGTTTTTTTAACTTCATGTGGTCTTAATAAAACTTTTAAAACATTACTTTTAAAATTTATAATAAAAACATTCTTAAGGGAAGGACTGAGAAAATAAAAAAAATCTGTCGAGAGGATTATACACGAACTGCATGCAACAATACGAATTTACAGAAATTGAGTTACACCGGATTAGGAAATACAACGCTAGATAAATTTGTACAATTGGGTACAACAAAAGATTCTCTTTAGGATGGGTTTTCTTTTTACATTGATACAATTGGCATTGTTGCATATAGTTACAAATTTTTGCTGTTACAGTTATTCATTTCTTTGTTTGCTTTTTCATTTTTTTTAGTAGTTTTCTCAAATATAAGTTTTATGCACATCCAGTGAGATTGATTCGATTGAACGGAAAATATTTACTTTTTTTCATGTATATTTTGGCAAAACTGTTCTATTCTTTTGATTTGTTGACTTGATAATAAGCGGAACACTTTCTTTCTTATGTAGGCATACATAAATCTTACAAGTTACATGATTTCCTGTCCTAACACATTCGCATTTATTATCCAGCCAGAACTTCAAAACATATCTGCTTTATTTGTATTTCTTCATTTTCTTCCTCCTCTTCATAAATATTGTTAATCTTATTTTTAACTTTTTTTTCATTTTCTTTATGTTTACATTTCTTATTCTGAAAAGGCACAAAACACCTTCTTATCATCTTAAAAATTTTCTTCGTCAGTAAGTTTCATTTTCACAATTTCTCACGTCTCTTTACTTTTACTTTTACCTATATTTTGCTTGGGTTACTAGAATTTGCGATTTTATCATAAACTCCCCTTATCTTTTTCGTAAACACGTTTTTTGATTGAAAACGAATTGTGTTCAATACGGTGATTTCTTCTGCTTGTTTTAGGTGTTCTTATTATTGCATGATTCTTTGTTCTCAGTTATGAATATTTACAATTTTGATATTGGATGTTTAAACGATTCACTTAAGTTAGAAAACCTTTTAAAAAAGTACAAAACAATAAGAGCAATGCAAATGCTGCAATATCAGGATGTCCTCCATGTTCACGCTATTTCTTATTTAGTTACATTGCCTCTGCAAGAGTACAGATACAGCATTGACACATTCACATAACACAATAGCAAATAATTTTAACAATATTTCATTTTTGCGCATTACTTATGGATTTTTTTAATGTATGAAGGCATACATTTGGGAATAAATATTAGTAGCCCTCACACGTTTTTTTTTATTTTATTTTATTTTTTCGTCACCTTTATGATTTATATTGGTCGTAGAAATGTTCACTTCTTTCTTGAATTCCTAATTTAGTAATAATAATCGATGCCCAGGGTTTTTGTTTAACAAATACAATATCTGAGCACCTCTTTGTTTCCTATGTGGAAACTGAAAAGAAACTATTTACGAAATAAAAACCAGATAAGGAGTTCTATGTACATGCTACAGTTAAACAATACAATAAATCATTTACATGTCCTTCTGCATGAATAGTTGAATAAACAAAGGACTGGAATTGTTCATAAAGAAATCCCGTTCGATAAAAGTAAAGTAAAATTATATGAAAATAAAGTGTTTTTTTTTGTTGTGGAATAAAACTGCTATCCAGTAAGCTAGAACGATAGTTATAAATGTGTAAAACTAAGTCGCATTCACACAAAATTTTTGTTGTTGGAGGATTTTTTTAATCGTCTAATGATCATAGACACGCGATGTTGCTTGCCTTCGTTGTTATGCACATTCAAATGTTGTTGCTTTTGCAGAAATCTTTAACTTTTCGTGCAGAAATTGTTTTCCTTCACACAAGTATTTTCACTCTTGAAATTGATCAATTCTCGAAAGTAAGAATAATCTTTAATTTTACAAATTGTTTTTAGAATTTGAATATACAAACACGACATAATAGTAAAAACAAATACCTTAAGATGTTTGCGTTGAAGCAATGTATCAAGAATGCATATAACAGCTGTAACAGAAATATTGAAAATACGATTACAGCCTTACTACGAAAGCAAGACGAATCGTTTCGTCTCAAGTCTCATAATTCGAAATTTAGTTGTCAGAGACAAAACGAGACAATTTGTTCTGGCTTTATATAACCTGTTTGCTTTAAACCAATTCAACTGAACCTCGAACCTTCGAAGATTCAAATTTCGTATTACAATCAAAAATTGCACCTATTTGCATTTTTTTTTATTTGCCGCATTCTCTTCAATTGCTTATAAATGAAATGTGTGTTTCTCTTTTAAAATATATTTGCGGGAGATAAATGAAGTAAGTTTTAACGCATTATAGAGCAGAAGTAAATAAAATGAAACAACTAAACTCGACTTCAATACTAGAAAATTCAACTACGATTTTCACATATTGTAACAATGAATGACACACGTTTTAAAAATATGATATTCGACTTTCTTTCCAAGGCGTTTTGTTATCATGTGCATATAAAAATTAGATTAAATAAATAATTATTTACATAAAAATTTTACCGCGTAAAAGGTACACTATAAAAAAAACAAAAATTCAAGTGAACATAAGCTTCGGGCGCACTAGCAATTTTTAGTTGCTCTACTTTTTAGTTGTCGCAATAAAATACATAAACTGTTAAAAAATCATGCGCTAAGTTACTAAGAAATTTAAATTTTCTCCTTTTCTGATTGCAGCCAGAAATTTAGTGTATACGAGTATACTAAATAATGGTTTAGATAAAAAACGCATTCATATTACACCGATGTCTTAATTCGACGCAGTAGTTTTGATTGCATTCACGCAGTTCGTTGCTGTTTCAGAATTTCACGTCCAGCCAAAAATTGTTTCATTTGTTAAAGTATTGAAAAAAAAATTAAAATTTTTTATAAAGAAACTTGTACAACAATTACATATAAATATATTTGCAGAGGACTAATTACCCTTTTTTAAGGTTTCTTTTTCTTAATTTGAGCAAAAAGCCACCTACTAAAATTCCTTGCACAAAAACTTTTTCCGAAATAGCACCAATTTAGTTACGAATGGTTTCCAAGATATTCTGAACTGTAAACTAACAGCAACTATTTAATTGTTAATGCGCAAAAGATTACTTCAAGTTTTAAAAAAAGAAATAAGTGCATTTTATTTAATCCCTTTCGGTTAGATTTGATTTTATGTGTGACCATTAAAGTAAAAAGTCAAGCTGATTGGAATTTTAGAAATGTTGCTTTCGTTAATTTTTTCAAGCGAAATGGTCACCAACCATTAATTAATAAATTTAAAATTCAGTAAATCCACTAGCGAACTCCATATAACATTTAATTTGTTTGCTCGTTTTGTAATTAAGAATTAAAATAAAAAAATAAAAATATTTCGAGAAACACACATTAAATAGCACAACGAAAAAAAAAATTAAACTTAATATAAAATGATAAAGCACGTAGTAAGAAACAAGTAAAAAAATTCTCCAACTTACTTAAAACAATTGTTTAACTTAAAGACCACTCCATTCAATTATTTCACGTTTCATTATAAAAAAGTTTTTCATTTTTTTTAACTATTAAACATTACCTCATGTTAACGTTTCATTGAATAATACACAATTGCTCTGAACTTCTAGGTATTCTCTAATGCCTCGTTAAAAATAATAAAGTTAAGGAAAGTAACAGATAAAGTGATACTAAAACAAAATCCAGAGATTGCATTTTATCCATTTCTCGATCAGTCGACATTATTTCATTCAATCTGTCGAATTAGAGAGAGATCGGAATTAGAAAACAGCCTCCAGTGGTATCATTTAGTGGCGGGGAATCGGTTAGATTATAAATAGCTTTTACAAAAATAGGGAGAAATGTTTTGTTTTTCAGTTAAACTAAGTAATAGGTGGCATGTCGGACTAAATGAAACATGCCACTGAGTACAAGAAATAATTTTGTTTTTGAACAGATTATGTCTTAAATTAAACGGAATTTTGAATATTCCAATTTTGTCGGTTTAATGAACACAATGGCTAATTTAAGTTTAATTTAAATATCTTTAAAACTACGTCTTGCTGCTGAAATCGGCACATACAACATCAAAATATGCAAACTTAATTGTACGCGTAATACTAAAGTTTTATATAAAGAAATTTATCTTTTGTTAGGGGTAATTTACAGTTTTCTTTTTAAAAAGAATTAAATTTCGAGTGCAAAATGTGTGATTGATCCTTTTTTGTTTTAAATTTTATCACTGTAGTGGACGAAAAAATTTAATTATAAAAGAATTAAAACAAAGTAATAAGAGGCTTTATACTTTACGTGAAAATTTCAGGTATGTGAAATAAGTTATTCAGGGGATATTGGGCCTGATTCTGGTTGTCACCTCACTTTCCGTGACGTGACATCTTATAGCTGAATATCGAAGAAATATTCTTATTGGAATCAAAACAGGCAATTCAGCTATAGGCTGTCACGTCACGGAAAGTGAGGTGACAACCAGAATCAGGCCCATTGACTAGTTTCCTTGCTCAAAAATTGTTGATAGGAAACTCAGGAATGGAGAGTCATGGAGCGTGTAAAAAATATTTGTTCACTAAACAAAAGAATATAGCAGATATGTAGATTAACCGTCGCGTCGTTATGTTATCAGGCGACATTGAGTTTTGGAAGTATAAGACTGGTGAATGAAAAAACGGTATAATGCACCCCGGATCTGCCTCAAGCGAATATTTTTCAGGTATTCTATTTTAGCTGTTAACTTTAATGGTCAGTCCCGCAACTGTTATCCTCACATTTGGAGAACGTTAGTGCTTCCTCCCACTACAGCGTAAATAATAATATTCCTGCAATGACATCTGAAATTTTTAAAACCTATAAAGTTCGCTTCGAGACCTTATGTAGTTTTTTAAAAATCTGTATGTGATGGCAACTAAGATACAACACGTAGCTAGTTTGTCAGAGTCGTAGTAGCTTCACATGACGCAAATTTTGATACGTTGTGGGAAAATTCCATCTCTTGCTAACTTACTATACGATATTACAAAACTGATGCGCACTTCAGCCAGAGGAGGCGTCGTAACGTTGCAACAGGTATTCTAATAAGTCTCAAATTTTTTAAGAGGCTATATGGCTCAGAAATCGATAGACCAGAAGCGGCGTTACATAGTTCATACATAAAGATACATTTGTAATAGTTGAAAATCAAACTCCTTTTAAACGGCCGTCATTTTTTAAAAATTTCAAATATTTTAAATACACCATCTTAAATGCAGTTTCTTTGTAGGACAAACATTTTTTAAATATTTTGTCCTGTAATAAGATATTCATATCCTAACCAGAATGGCCCTGTAATACTTCAGACCTACAACTTTTGTCTGATACATGTTTCGCTAAAAACATAGGAAAAAAAGAATTATCGAGTTTTATTTTTCACTGTCATATTTCTTTTCTACTAATTTATTGGGTCCTCAAAAATATAGAGATCTAAAGGAGTGTTAAGTAATAAAGAACGAAATCTACTTTCCCAACTAGCGCTTACCATGACACTTTTTTTTTACTGTTGTTGCAGAAATAACGTTTAAGTTTGATCATTCTACAAATTTATTATTTAGATTTAGGATTAACCGAGCAAGAATATGTTATTATTTCAGTTGAATTGTAAAAAGTATAAAGCCTCAAATCGTAATGCATACAAATATAGACAGATAATGATAAAGCCCACATATTATCGTCCAAATTGCTTAAAAATGGAAACTTTCTCCTCAACATTTAGCAAAGTATGAATCACCCATAAAAATCGTTGAGAGTAAAATCGATAAACTTTCCACATTTAAACAAACCTACCTCGCATAAAAGGTATAACGAACATTAACTTACTTATGAGTTGTACAATTGTCTATTGCATAAAAAGTTTTACAGTGTTATTATATGTTCTGAATAATTTGATCAAAAATGTCTAACAAAATATTTAAAATAAATTAATACTTAACACAGGTGGAGAAGATTATTATTTTCTTTTTCTTTTAAGAATAATTACCATCTTACTTATTAACGCTATTATAAACAAACACTTGTATTGATTTGGTGATTTACTTCATTTTTGTTTTTTTTATGCGTAAGCACAAAAAGCAAAGGCTTACATTTTTTCTCTTGAAGTTTTTCTTGAAAACAACCATTACGGGATGGATATTATGCTTATATGATGCAAAATGTATGTTATTTATATGTTAGCGATAATGTCATTTATTTTTACATTACTTTGTTGCAAATTTTTACAATTAATCAATCAGAAAGGAAAATATTTCATTTTTGTTTAGAAGTGTTCCAGTGTATTTTTGTCTCACCGTGTGTTATTACGATTTCATAAAAGACAGTACTTTGTATGCTTTAGTCAAACAAAAGAAACAATTTCCTTTTTGTACGCTTTAAAAAATGTGTAGGAAAAGCATTAGCAAACATTGAAGATGAACCAATCACAATAAGGAAATGTTCGTTAACTTTGCTACATAGTGATCAAAGTGTGAACTATCTGAAGAGTTGAGCGCTTACAATATGGAAAGCAAATTGTTAAACAAATATATTTTACGATTCCTTTGATAAATAAAATTCAGCTAGTACATTGACACAGTGAAGGGAATTGCAAAATGCTATATACAAATCTTCAATGTTTGCACTTATTTTCTTTTGATTTGCGTACAATCTATGATTCATATATTACAACTTTCGTGGCCTTTGTTTCAATAATTTCTGTGTTTTTTTCAACTATTTACGAGCCACCATAAAACTATAGTTTATTTTTACACAAAAGATCATTAATTATTTGTTCGGGAAATCAACAAAAACTTAATCAAACTTTTAAACAAAATTGGAAAAGAGGTAAACATAATATGATACAGATTTAAAAACAAGATAAGTGTAGAAACAAAGAATCGAAATGAAGTAATAAAAATAATTCGCGAACAAATATTTAATAAAAATTACAACTAAACTAGTTTAAAATGTAAACAGAAAATTGGCCTATGTTTTCTTTAAAAAAAATGTTTTATAAATAACTGAAAATAATGTTCTAACAATTATATACAACATGAACAAAAAATAATATATACGGAACTAAAGTATTTATTTTTTGCTTTATTGTAAATTTTGTAAACAAATGTGTTGCACTGTGCGATTTGTAACAAAACGTGAACAACATCTTGTTTATGTGTAAAATTCATTGCAGTGGTATATATAGCAGTGTTTTAAAACTAATTTTTAATTTAGATTGTAAGGTACTTCAAGGGTTAGCTACTACTAGCTGAAGGTAGGTATCATTGCTTTTCTGTGCGGGTGTTAAATGGACTTTGTAAAAAAATTCATCTTAATTAGTGGAACTATTTATAAATTTGCAGCTAAAAATAGTGATATTAAATACATGTACACTCAAAAGAAAGGGGAATCGTCTCTTTAATTATGAACAATTTTGTTACTGGTTAGAATCCTCGAAAATAAATAAACTATAGCAGAAGATATTTCAAAAACGAATACAAAAATTTGCCAATAGTTAATAACGCAATTTCACCGATTGTTGAGTAGTCACCGTAGCAAGTCAAAATGAAGTTCATATAAGTGTAAAATTATGCTTCACCTTTTAATACTACTACTATTACTATCAAAAATAGTAGTACTAAAATTTATTAGAGGAAATCTCATATTTCCTGATCACGTTACTCAGCTAGCCAAAAACAGCAGGCAATTTCAAAAATTTTGTTGGATTTGTGAAACATATTTTCAAAAGTACCATTTAAAAGAAAAAAATATACTATTTTTGCTAAATGCATAGACAAGTCGGTACGCTGCAAGGGAGGAATTCATTTTCTTGGATTAATCTCAGAACTAAAGTTCAAATAAAAAAGTAGACGTTACGAAATCGCATCTGTGATGATAACAAAAATAACAGTACGAGATCGGAAAACAACGTAAAAGTGCCAGGACTTTTTCTCTTTAATATTTAGGTAATACACTTTTCATTCAAGATACAATTCGTTTTGAAAAAGACATTAACAGACTGTGATGTTTTACGGTCGGTTTCCGATCAGGGTATCGCCACTTCGATTGGTGGATAAAAATAAAAGCAACCAACCTACTTCCTCTTTGCCTATGAAGACACATCTCTAGTTTTGAGTTAAAATATAACAAATGAAATTAGCATAATTTTTTTGACTGCCACTGTACATCCAGTTACCCTATTCAAAAATTCTGAAAATCTATTTATATGCCGCAAACTCATTTTCATTTTGCTGCGATATCCCTAATAAGATACCCGAGATTCTATTAGTTTTCAATCATCTTAATTTACGTTAAGAATATGCGTGATCAAATAATATGTTATATTATGATTAGAATACAATGATTGACATGGTCACAAAAAGCGGCCCAATAAATTAGTTATCAATTAGAGATCAATTTTCTATGGGTTACTATTTAATACTGGACATCGATATGATATGTGAAAACTCTCTAATCCTCATGCCTATTCAGACTTACTTCGACGAAGTTCGATATTTTTGGAATATGAGACAAGTACCGAAAGCAGTATAAAAACAGAATAAATGATGAACACTAAAATCGTTATCCCAGTGATATCATGATAAAAACTTTCAAATGGCGACTAGTGAAAAGAAGACAACTATGGACAATAATATATTGTAATGAAGATCCTAAGCCGAGTTGTTATCATAAAATAGCTAAGTAATCTACAACTTCTGCTGTTAATAATAAAACATATCAAAAAACCGTCTCGTATAGTTTTCACTAGCACAGAAAATGCAATGCGACCTTCAAAATCAATAAACAAGAAATTAAATTTAGTACTTGTAACCAACTTTACGAATCGAAAGGTAAAAACGTTTAAGGAAAAGTCAATTACTATTGTACTTACACAGTTCCGTAAAACGAGCACCCAAAGCACCTTGATTCAATAACTCAAATATAAAGGAAGAACCATTGCTGCAGTGCTAGAATGAACTTATATCATACAAAAGAGGAAGAAAAAAAAACGCAACTTCCAGAAAAGCAAAAAAGAAAAGAAAAAAACCGAGAAAAAATTCACAAATTGCTCGATAAAACAAAACTATACAATAGGCCTGTTTATAAAGATATATTATTTGAGCTGATTTCTTTACAACCATTACCTCCTAACTTTTGGAAATGACAAAATATATCCTGTTGTGTACTTGTTTCGGTCAATAAAGTATTAAAATACAATGGGGCGGTACTAAGTTCAAAATAAAGGTGAAATGAACATGGTTTTTGTTTTACGTAATATGTTTTAACATTTGCTTTTGTTTTATTATTTTTTGCTTTTTTTTACAATATTTATTTTTTATGTCCTCAGAAGCACATTGTTCTGGGGTTTTGTTAATTCTTTTGAGCAATTTTGATGTTACATGCTACAAGTTTGATTTTTATGATTGTTTTCTCTATGCTATCATACACCACTAACAATGAATTTTAGGGCCTGATTGAACAGCAAATATATTTCAAAGAGCACTACAACAAACTTGCAAACATAAACAAGGAAAAGCTATCACTAGCGGTTAGTTTTAACTATTTTAGTGCCCTTGGATATGCATTTGCCAAGTATTTTTCTGTATTCCCTAGAAATGAATTTTTGCAATTTTATTAACCCTACAGTGGCAAAAATAAACAAGGTGTAAACGCTCAAAATAACATAAACAAAACGATTTCTTTCGGTACATAATTTTCAGAATTATCTCTTCTTTTTTTTTTTGTATTTTTTCTGAACGTGCCCATTGGCGGACGCGGAACGTAGATTAATTACCAATAGGAAAGTAACACAAAATTTTAGAGCGAGTAATGATAGAAATTCTTGAAGGTTATGACATAAATACGAAAGAAATATTTTATGAGTAAATAATGGATGAAACGAAAATTTCTATGGAAAAAAATTACGAAGGATGATAACAAAACGAAAAAAAAACGAAATTAACGCGTTAGCGGCCGCGACACAACCGCGACGTGTTTTAAAATTGAGGAAGGATTCATTGCTAAAGTGGGGATTCCATCATAATGAGAGCCTTTGTCCATGAAGAATTGTGTTGCCGTGGTCGTATCCAAAGTAGCCCAATATTTACATGTGATTATCGTTGCAGGAGAATCGTTCATCGAAGACAGTTTGCCGTAGTCCAGTTCCTGTGTAGCCATTACTTCAATTTTATTCCCGATAATTACGTTGTCACAAAAATCATTCGATCCAGAAATATTCACGTTTTGCGATGCCGAATGACGGCGTTTACGATCGGAACGATTTACAACTTTGTTGCTTCCAAAGTTATGAACGTAATTATGGTCGTTTTCGAAGGATTTGTAGTTTTGCTGCTGCGATATGTTTGATGATATTGCATTTCTTATGTTTCTGTCGGATATTTCGCTGCGATGTTTCTTGTGGTCGATATGTTTTAATTTAGCTTGAGTCGTTGGAGACTCGTGGTCACTGTCGCTGTCGGTTTGGGACGCACGCTTCCAGATCTCTTCCAGATTTGAATATTCCCAGTTAAGCTTATCCAAAAAGTTCGACGTTTTGTTGTTACTAAAACGAGGCAACAGGTTGTCATTGAGTGGCTTCAGTTCTCGCTTCCAGATTATATTCTCATCATTACTCCACAAGCCGCCAAGATACTCATTATTATTCTTGGTACTATTATTGTTATTTAGAAAACCTTCATAGTCTTTCGGGGAAGGCTTCTTATCTTCTTGACTTGTGTTTGTTCTAATGAGACTCTGGTTCGCTCCCAAGGCGTTAGCTAATGATTTGGCATTCTCAGGCTTAATTAAATCTGAAATGAACTTAGTCACGCTGTATAGAATGTGCTCCTGCTCGTCGTCCCCTTCAGTTGGCTCCAGTGACTGGTACAATTCGCAGTCTTTAATCGTGTCGGCATCGCAGTCAGTATCATCATCTTCCCAATCGCTGCCAATGTACAGATCTTGCATATACTTCAAGTCCGACATTATTTCATCGGCTTCAATGTTAAGCTCGTCTTTAAGCAGACGATTAGCTGGCAGAGATTTTGTTTCATTATTGCAAGCGGCACACATACCCCACAGCGTGTGTGTATTGTTGTTGTCTCCACATCTTTTCTCAATCTCAGCCATTGACCACTGCTGGATGTTCACTTTATTTTCCTCTTGCAAATTGCATTCTCCTGTGGTCGACTCGCTATCACTACTCTCATCATCATCAACGCTGCTGTCAATAGTATCACCAACACGCATGCTACTGATATTTATGTTTCGCCCCTGGGCTTGAATAATAACACCGTCATTATACGAAAGATCGGTTTGGCAGATCTTCTGAATTTGCTTAACGCGGAATTTAAGAGCAAATTCATCTTTCAATTTTTTGCCTGAAGACCCATCAGCACAGAAGGAGTAAACATAATCATCGTCAGATAAGAACGTGTCCAGCCGCGTGTATTCGAGGTACTTCTCAGATTCGTAGCATAAATATCCGCTCTCAGATCTTTCGAAATTAATCTCGTCGAGACTGTTGGATATATCAAACTGATGTCCGTCAGCATAGCTTTGCTTAATTGGACAGAAATGGGTGCGCTCAGATGTAAGGAGGTTCTCATCCTCAGCACCAACCGATGACAAATCAGACTGACTGTTACGGCAATCATCACGCGAATCAACTTTATAGCCTGCCTCAAACTTATATACCGACTTTACACGCGAATATTCCACAAACTTACTATTAGATGAATGGTTAATTAGAGTAACTGAAGATTGAGATGACATAGATTGCTTATCAGTATTTTTCTCACCCTTGTTCATAGATCCTTGCGTGTCTGAAAGAGAGGAGGGGGCTGACGGTACATTTACGTTTTTCAGAATATTTGATGCTGGTGCAACGGGTTGCCTATAGTTATACAGATAGGAGTTCTTTAGCATATTTTCCCGCAAGTCGTTTTTCGATAGACCCATTGATGATGTTTCGTTGGATGATGTCGACGATGAGGGCACAAATGGTGTTTCAAATGGACACTCAGACCATTTCGCAGCCACATTGAATGGATGTGAAGAATCTTTGTCATAGAAGGATTTCTCATTCTGCAATGTAAATAAAACAATTTTGAATTTGACCTTGCCTCTTAATAGTGCATGAAACAAATACAAAATAGGAATTCATATGAAGCCCATTTCACCGAATCAATATGGTGTGATGGAATCGCGCATATGAGAATATGAAAGTGATGTGTAAACAGCGCTTGATTTCAATTTGCTAAATTTGAATTGCTCTCTGTGGTGACAAAATATAATTTTACTCACTCATTAAGAAAAATATAAGAATCAAAAATGTTGTACTAACAATAAATTATTTGAATGCAAATCCAACAATTGAATCGGTAATAAGCATCCCGAAAATCTTAAAATGATAAATCTAAACTTACCATGGTATCATTATTAAGAACAGATCCAATGACATTAGCATAAAAGTCGGCATCCTCTCCTCCACTCGCTTTAGTAGAATAATCGGACCAAATGGAATCTTTTAAGAATACAACGGAAGACTCTCCGAGTAAATTCTTCGAACCGGAGTTAACAGAGCCATCGACTTTGCCTAAGTTAGTCGGCATAGAGAAAAAATCGTTCGAACTATTTGCTGGATTCTGTTCGAATTTGTCGATATCGAAGCAATGGCTGTAATAATTAGTCCAAAAATTCTCCAAGTTCTGATGATTTGGCGGTAGGGAGGACGCGTTGGTATCAGCACCACTATCTTTCCAAAGCGCCTCAACACTGCTATTAAACTTAGCTTTCAGTTGGGCAAATTCAGTTTGCATATTTAAAGAATCTGTCGACGTATCGCGCTCGTATAAGCGACGGGTAGAATTCGAACAAGTGCCATCAGTTTCAGAGAGTGAAGTTAATCCTTCATTTGTGGAATATCCTTCATCGCTCACAACAATATGAGTGACTATTTCGTCTGAGTGAATGTCAGAAATTGCAGAAATATCATCGCAAGATATAGCGAGCGATTGCTCATTCTGAGGGTTCATTTTGGTTTGTTGAAACTTTCCGTAAAATTCTTCTTCATCCCCACCAAAAGTGGGTTTCATTCTCTTCTCTTGATTCGCTTCGTGTCTGCGAATGTTGCAGGCGTCGCTTTCAGAGGTGCTACGGTTGCGGCTATTCTGCATTACAATGAATTCTTTAATTAAATCACGTCCCATTTCCCAAGAACCTTCAAAATCAGTGTCCCACGTTGGTGAGATGTTCCCTGCGGATGAATTTTTCCGGACATTCGAAGTTTTTCCTCTGGAAATTCCTGTTAAAGAAATACCGCTTTGAGACAGCTATCTTACACCTGTAAAAATAACACGAATCTACCTTGATTCCGCCGCCTTTTTTGCTTCCTTTTCACCCCAGCTGTATTATTTAGAGCGCTTTGGTAGGATTGTGCAGTGTCACTATTTCCGGTTGGCCACGTTAATGCTTTTGTATTCCTCTTTGGAGCCCAAACACTGTTTTCCATCTCTTTTGATAAAGCAGGAAATGCTAGATAATAACGCTTCCTTGGATCCTCAGTCTCAATTGTTTTAGCAGTCGGCGCTTCTTTTGGTAACTCTTCTTCGTTTGCTTGTTTTTCAATGTCGCTTAACTTGTCGCACAGTTCATCCACTAAATTTTCAATCTTTGAAATCTGCAAAACAAAATGTATACCAAATTTTGAATTTGATTCTTAAAAGTAGCACACCTCTTGTTCTGATGAGACTGTATCCATCAAACATTGAACTGCAGCTACCTTCTTCAAAGTGTCTGAATCGCACCGAGGAATACGTTTACTACCCTTACGATTAGCTAAATATGACTTGAAAATATACAACAGGTTAGTTAATCGGACTAAAGCGCTGTTAGTTAGTATTACTTCTAAATTGCTGAACTCAATGGGATCGTTTATCTGAACAGACGAGTGTAAAAGAGATAAAAGAAGTCTAGAATATATAAGAGGTGCCTCAACGCCTAATTGCTCCAATCGCGATACTAACCAATCAGAGATGGCGTTCACCGCACGTGTTGATACAAGCTGGGGATACTTCATACCTGCGTGGAAGACAACATTAATCACGATTTATCTCTTGTCCCCTAATTAGAGGGGCAGCTTTAGCTGCTATTGGAGGGATTGGTTCTGAATTTGCTAGGATTGGTTCTGAATTTTGAGATCGGCCGATGAAGCACAATAGAAGGATTAGGCGAGGATTCTTCGCAAAAAATTTGGAAGAATACGATTCAGCACACACATTGAAAGGAAACAATTAAAAATTATTAAAGACGTGTTTTGACAAATTTGTGCAAATATTGAAACATGAAGGTACCGGGGTCATTTTAGGAAATTCATTTACTATTGAACTTTCGAATAACATTAGTATAATAATTTATTATATATTTTATTTTTACATCTTCAAGAGCTTTATTCTGATTGCGTTCTTCTTAGTAATTTACCATTTACCAATTTTAAAAGATCTTGTGAAATGCCCTGGTAATTATACTTATTTTTTCTTTTTTATAAATCAAAGTATGCGTATTAATTGTACACAGAATATTACGTTTTCTTGCAAAGGTTTTTACAATGTTATTTTAAATAGTCACTGACCCGTGAGGATTGAAAATTGTTAGGTGCGCTGATCACACCGAAAAACTGTTACGTAATGGTAAAGAATACAAATGAATAAAATAAAACGTTTTAAATAAGGAGGATAGTATATTTGTCGCAAATATTTTATATTCAATCACCAACCAGAATAAGACCTTTTATTTCGCTGAAAAAGATTAATCCCTTATTTCGGGTTTCTGTTTTACAGTTTACTAATGTAAATCGCAAATCCTAAGAAACTCAAGAGTTAGTAGAGAGAAATAAGAGACTACCGTAAAGATAGTTAATACTACAGGAACAAAATACATCAATCACTTACCTCACTTTTATGAGTCGAATGCAATGTCATTCATTAAATTGAAAATATCCAATTCCAAGGAAATTGGAATATTTGGCCGTTGAAATTGGGCGCCGATTTAGACGCGGGCCGTAAAGAAATTGACTCCGGAACCTTTTATTCATTTTGCATTAGCGCCATAGCGTGTGAATCCAACCCAAAGATAATATTATCGCCACCAAAACCAGACATTTTTCCTTTTCTTTTGTAAATTATCGCTGATACTTCAACAAGAAATTTATTTCGAATATTGTGTGTAAAATTAGTGTTTTGTTTCGGTTCGCTGCGAATTCGAAGAAAAATATTCCTTGCTTAATTTTTTTGGTGTGTGCGGTTACGGGAACACTACGCAATTGCTTCTACGACGGATCTTCTGTTCCGTGTAATAGGTGATGATCTTTTTTTTTTTTTTGGGTGTGTGAAGTTACATAACTAATAATTCATGTTGCAATTTGATTAGTTTCTTTTTTTGCTAAACTTATTGTGAGTAAATGTTTTGTTTTTGTTGTTTCGTCTGCTTAGAAGTCCATTGTTTTATTCAAGAAATCTGTGGCTCCGTTTGCAAGATCCTTTCCTATTGGTTCTGAAATTAGAATGTAAAATTCGAAATCAGTTAAATACTGTTCTTTGTAATTCCCATAAAAGTGCTTGCGATCTGATCGCGTGAAATATATTTCCACGAAACTATCACTTCGCTCATATTGAAAATAATCACATCAAGAGACTATGAGAATAGGTTCTACCGACAGCTCCGCTTTTCATGTAAATCGAATCTCAGAATAATCCTCATAGTTAAAGGTAGTACGTTACAAACATTTAATTTAAAAAAAAAACTTAAATTCAGATTTTTTAATATTTCGCAAAAGGTTTTCTAACGGATACATTTTTGTATCCTTTCTCTACCTACGTTTTACTTGTTTAGAAAGGCAACAAGATGGGCAATTTAAAATCGCATAGCCGCACATCGTTAGTGAGTAGAGCTGCGCACTATGTTGCAAATTTGTAATATGCTGGAAATTAAGCGCATGTTTCGAGCACTTTCAAGCTTTTCAGCTAAAAAGTTCCAGAAAAATAATGCGACTTGCACTTTTTGCCCACTCATTTTCAATTTTGTCAGCTAGGAGGTGATCCGATCCATTCACGATGTCGTCTCACTCATTATTTTCGCCATGCCCATCGTAACAATGGGAATTTTTCGGTTGAGTAGAACATACCGACATTCTCACATTTCTTTGTTTATCATGACACTTTTTGTAGCAGTCTAGTCAATTTTTATTAAGAAAATCACTGCACGAAACTTTAACAAAAGAGCCTTATACCCATTTCCATTTTCATATTGTCAGCTTTGTTTAGCGATTAATTTTTAAGCTTGAAAACAAGCCAGCGTCATAACAGCATTAGGAATTTTCATAACATTTTTTTTCATTTTCACAAGTGACTGTACCTGCAGTTTTAGAGGTAAATAATCATTACAGACGTTAGCTGAAACATCTTGTATAACTAAACTTTCCTGAACAAGTGGTCACCCCATTCAATGAACTCTATTTATTATGCTCGCCTCTTGGACTCTACGAAAAATAATCGACAATGATTCTTGATGCACTCAATTTTCGCTATGCTTTTATGTCCAGTGGACGGATCGATTCACCCTGCAAAAAGTGGGGTCATTCCGATTTTTGGATTCTCCGGTTTGGAATCCTAAAAGATAATCAAATTGTTCGATTTTGGTTCTATTAATCAAAATAAAACGAGACGATAGGAACTTCTTTAAAAAAATATGTTTTTACCACCTCGTAAAATATGTAATTATCTGTGCCCAAATGCTTTGTCTGTTCCTTATAAAGCCCAATGTAACATGAATATTAGTGGTCTACGATAAACGATCAAAGGAAAATGCACAATATACCAACAAATAAAATTATATATACCTACCTATAAATTTTTGATATTTGGGCATATTATTCCTTGATCACTAAACTATTATAAAAAAGATGAGCGCTTTTGGACCACGCAATTTTATTATAGTCTAATAATAAAGTAAAAGAAAGAATCATAATTTTATAATATAACATTGATACGTGACCAGAATACGAAGAACTAAAGCTAGTCACAACTACGATGAGAGATCTCGTTTGTAAAATACATAGTTTTCTTTCAGAACGGTTTAGCGATCTGGGGTATAAGCTTATTTTCTCAAATTAGAAAATGTTTTTAAACCATGTGAAGAAACAGCGAGGCGATATTGATTTAAAAATTACCAGTTTAGGGTGCATGTTGGTCAACAAACATTCCAGTAATTTATGTTCCCTGTTAAGTTTAGTTTGATAAGGTTACTCGGATAAGGTCGAGGGAATTATGAGATAGTTGGCGCTCGAGCCTACTCATTGCTTTCCCCGTTGCAAGTAAGGATTCTTTAGCTGTCCACATACAATCATATTTCTATAGTATGCCTGCAATTGCATCTAACATATGAGGGAGACCCATGTATCCACCTTAATGCAATTTTAGAATTCTCTGATGCAATTTGTTGTAGAATTTGATATTTTACGTATTTCGTTGCGAAATAAAGGTGCACTCGGCAATCTGTCTGTGAAAAACATCAGCAGACCCAGGTACTGCAGATTATAGGAACGAAGATGAGAAGCAAACGGGCAAAGAACTGAAAAAAAACACTTTCTTCGCACCGATCGAACAGGAACAAAGCAGCGCACTATTAAATCATCGGCCAAATAATTTCATGACACACACCCCGACAGCCAGTACACTTCCCACTAAAAAATGCAGACATTATATAATTTGGTGGAAAATTAGCGACTTGCTCGACGCCTCAAGGTTATTCGAGAATACTGCACGGCACGGTCCTCCTTCCGGGAAAAAAAGTGCGGAGCCCGTGTGTGGCTATGTTAGGAATGCGCCCTACCAAACGTCGCGCCCGTTAGGAACGTCGAGGCACACGATACGATCAAAGGTTGTGCGCTCCATTTGCAAAAAGCGACGAGCAAGAAATTCCTTCACAATGCACTTGACTAGGTCACATGTTTATTTGTAAACACTAAGCGGAATAATCCTAATCACTTACGCTGCGAATCAGTGCAGTCTCGGGAGACAGGACATCTTTGGTTGGACTGCATATTTATTACGTGGAATTCGTAAAGTACGGACACGGAGTGGCCAAACAAAACTTTCTACTGCTGGCACAATCACCTCCTCGAGCAAGTTACAAATTCTCAGCTCGTACCACTCCTTGGGCCGGCGAAAACGTTCTCTCTTTATCGGATGCACGCAGGATTGGCAAAAATTCCAGAGCGTTACAAGAGTTGTGTCAATTTAATTGAAGTGACTTGTCAAAAAATTTTCACAAAACGCATTTGAGTGAATTCGATTTCGACTGCCTCCAATTGTAGCGTACGCTACAGTCGTGTAGTGGTGCGCATTGTTTGAAGAATGAAAGTAGGCTAAAAAAAAATCTGCTAGAAAAGTGAGCAGCCAATCAGAGCCCGGAGGAAATCGAAGATTCCTCGCAAGCTTACCACTACCTCGACGACATTTGCTAAACCAGCGAACGTTTTGACATTGATTTGTGTTCCTACGTTCTCATACTCGATCGTGGTGAACAAACACACCTCCGTCGTCTGTTTAATGGAATTACAAGGAAAAGTGGGAAAATGAGGGAATTTCTCCTCTGGACCAAATCAACAAATGATCCCAGCAACCTTCAATGGGAGGCACGGGCGAAATAAATAAAAACAAGACGACTACGAAATCGTCGTCGCTGGGAAAATGAAAACAATAGAGGGGTTCTAAAAGAATAGAATTCGCCTTACGAATTTAAACTTTAAAATGGCTGTACTGAGCCTGGTTGCGCCATTTCACGGAAAATTCACAGAACACCTCGAAAATTATGCGCAGCTAGGTGACAACACTATGTACGCCTTCCAGCTACTCGTAGCGGCCCGTACGAGCAAAACAAACAATTCTTCTGGCAATTTACCTTAAACAAAAATACTAGTTGTTTTTCCCGCGATTAACTTCACTGGAATCGCGACTTAAAAACATGGCTGCGAGAGAGAATTTGGGGCTGCCACACCATGTGTAATCAGGAATTCTTGCAATTTCGATGTTACCTTTCGAAAAAGAAAGTGATAGTGATGGCTGAAGTATGCTTTATCTTTTCATTTCGAAGGTTTTTGTAGCAGTATTTTGTAATTATTATAATTTATTTTATTTTATAAATATCAGTTTCCTTAAAATTTTTAGTGGCTCAAAATGGTAGAAGATTGTTTTCGCAAGATTTTTGTTTACATTATTCGTTGTTTCGTCTTATAATAAAATGTTTAAAAACAACGTCTCTCTTTGGATATTTGGGGATTTTTTTAATTTTTTGATTTAACGCCTTTCATGAAGTTGTTAAATGTCTGTATAACTTAAAATTCAATTGTTCCATCAGAATGGGATAATTACTTGAGCCTAAAATATGTTGGTTTGGGGAGATATCTGTTGTCAATGAATAAACACAGTAACAAAATAAGATTCCAAATAGACTGGATAACAATGAACTAGAAAATAAAATCCCAAGCTGGAAATACAGTGTTTTTTAAGTATACGTAACATACAATGAGTTTATTTGTGATCGACTCAGGAAACAGGAATTGCATCAAAAAATTTCTTACAGCTATTTGAACAGATTTTATAAGTTCCATGTGTGATGGAAAATTTAACGGTTATTTTCTATTCGGTTCTGTTCTGCTCGCTACATTTTCTATTAGCTGATTTCATCTTCATTCCTTTTGTGAAACGAAAATAAAACAATCCCTATTCCTTACCAAATATTATAGCCATAGAAATCCACACTTAGTTCCAAAAATATCCAGTTGGTTAACTAGCAAGATGCCTTTCCCGATATATGAATATTATCTTATGAAGCAACCAGCGAATTTTTAAATTCGCCGCCTCATCTAATAGTTAATTGGTATCCTGCGGTACACCACATCAGTCTCGACTCGACAGATGGTCTGGAATGTTTTCATATATGTAGAGCTGGAGTCTGGTAGGTATGCAGTGGTTTGCTTGTGGATCTCAAAGAGTCATTTGATACAATGGTCCACAAGTATTATTTATTTATTTATTAAAATTCATCTGATTAGTACAATATTATATAAAGCACATGAACTGTGTAAAATACTCCCGAGTACTCATATCTACCCGCAAATATTCAAGCGAATAGATGTCCTGAGTAGTTTCCCTAAAGTTTTCCGCTAGATGGTTTTTGATCCAAAGGGGTTTTAACTGTTTTTTTTAGCATGTAAGATAGTCTACTCCAGGGAAAATATTCAGTAAATCACAATAATTTGTAAAATAAATACAATATGGTTGATGTCTCTGCTACGCCGGGCAGGCTGGCAGGTGGAGCGCAATGGATTAAATGTAAAAAACATGATGCTGGATTTGAAAGGCTGAAAAATTGCATAAAAAATGTGTTTATGAAGCAAGTCACTTTTTATAAAATCTCAAATATACGTAACAGAGGAAAGCACATATAAAAATGAATGTTTGTTCGTATTCTAAGCGTTCCTAAACCATTGATCCGATTGCGGTGGAACTTTGATGAACTGAAATGGGGGGTTTTCGGGGTCACTGATTTCGAAACTGCCATCAAAATTTCCAAATATGGGACCACTCACAGTTCCTAGAAAAGGAACCGATAAGCAAAGAGGCTTAAAGTGGTATCAAATGAAAGCTTACTTATTTCTCTATCGAAATGTCGACGAGTGCCTGTTCGGGGTTGGAGCAATTACGAGGCAGCCTCAATTGCCGGCCATACCCCAAATCATCTTGTATTGTGTTCCAAGTCCCATTTCATCATGCCCAACTAATATAATATATCTAGACTGTTTTGATGAAGAACTCGAGGTTTCCTCGTGGGGTGCATTTGCAGGAGATTTCGGGATTGCAGATTGCACTACCCACCTTGATTAACTTGAATTTTTATCGATATAAAACCCACGAGTACGGGAAAGCAAAATTTAAATCGAAAGTCGCACAGTATCTGCATACTAAGCCACGCAGACCTGTATGCTGTTCGACCTCAGCTTGGGGTGTCCGGTTAGGAGCTCCTTATTTGGTGTATTTAGAGCTAACCTAAGACCGAGACTGTCAGCGTTTCCGTCGCCTCTAAACCTCAGGGCGTTCCACTATCCTGTGGACCCGCCTGGTAGCTGAAAAAAGGAAAAGAAAGTACATAACATATGTATGCATGTACATGTTTGGCAAATGACGGCCAATTTCACTCAAGCCTAAATTTTATAGACTTTAAGCGGAGTCCTTTTTATCCTACTAAGCAAGGAGGAGAGCCTTAGTACCAAAACGAGATGTGAGTTGACTCGCCTTAAATCTGAAAGTGTTAACGAGACGAGGGCATAAAAAAATAATAATAGCAAAATGGCGGATATTTAAGCTAAGTTTAAAATTTTGAAAAATTGAAACAAAATGTTTTGTAGTTGGGTTTTTTATCTTTAAAATTTAGCTTGTAAACCGTTTATGTTATTATCAGAAAATTATGGTTTTTTAAGGTATATGTACCTTACACGCATGTACATATATGCTCATGGACAGAATTTGATATAATACCTATGTACATATTTTAAATAATCATTAGCGAATCGTAAAGCTTATAGGAGTTATTTCAGCACATTTCAGCCGACTGTCATGTAGAATACAACACTAAGTCGATTTTCTACAATTCCTAGAATATTTGCAGAAAATGTGCACCACATCCCCAAAGTAATTGTAAATATTTGGGCAAGTCATCCTACTGAAATAAACAAAGTTGTATTAATTTTGATTAAGCTAAACGGAACTTAATTAGAATTGCTGGCGGCTAAGAGCAATTTTTTTAATTAGACGATTTACGTAAACTTTCCAGCCGCCTTGCACATATATGCCTGGGAAGGCGTCTAACCGACTCAAAACTTCTTAAAACCCAGGGCACGCCGAAGCCATCTAATACACGGCATAGAAGAGAGCATGCAAGAAGCAGCCAAGCCGCCGCGCGCCACCTCTAGAGATGCGATCGTATGAAATCCCATTCCAGTGCGAAGACTTAAAAACTAGCTTCACCCGTCTCCGTGGAGAGGTCGAGTTGAGAAGCTAAGATCTTGTTGAAAGACAAGAAAAAGATGCCTTGGCGCAAGACAAGTCAGTTATTTCTGGAACTCCATTGATTCCGCTCGGTAGGTGTGTAGTACCTGACTGCGTGTGAGTTTAGTTAGATTGTCCAATTTCACTCGGAGTTTGTTTCCTCGTACGAAACGGTTTGCGTTGTTGGTTAAACATGAAAAATTGGTAGAATGTGGCGAAAAAGTTATAGTGACTCGATCGGATCCTTGCTGTTCGCCGTACTGTATTTGAATATTGCATCCGTGCTGGCCAGTCTGTCTGGCATCTACATTGATAATGGGATCGATCAGACTGTAATGCACCGTTCCTTGGACGAAAGTGATAAGCACGCAGTGGAAAACGAGATCCTCGAATTTCTCGGATTACCTGATCGTCCGAAGCGAAAGCATGGACACTTGTCGTTGAGGTAACCATACTGCAAGCAAATTTTCACTGGTTCAGGGGAAGGTTATGAAAAATTTTGCGTGCAAATAACAGACCAATTGCATGTTGTAAACTGGTTTTGCCTTTGTTTCGGCGCCATATTGTCTGAGCAAGACAACTATTGCGCGCAGGCATTAATTATAGACTCGTTCGCCACAAGGCATGTCTTAATTCAAGAGCAAGAAACGGCTGGGGGTCTTCGCCGACGACGATGCGATAAACAAACAATTCGCACTTTACCTGTAAAAGGGTGTTGATTGACCCGTCCACGTGAATGTCGTACAGTAATCCCACACTATCGTTATCAAAACTTCGATTATTCGAGTGATATTCTATGCCTGCCTATAATGACATCATTATTCGGAATGTTCGATTGATCGCCTCGTAAATTGTTTACTTGCGAATGCAGTATAAGTATGCAATTAGCATGCGAAGATATTTGGATTATATAAACAAATGTGCCGTTTCATCTGTACTACTACGCAGTTAGGTATCAGTAACGTTCACTCTTATTTGGCATGATATCTGCTCGTTGAACTTTCTTAAGAAATTCATCGAATTGGGGACGTCAAGTTCCTTGACTAAAACTTTTCAGAAGTGTCTAATGAATCCAATCAGACACTGCCCACGTTGTTCCCGACTGTGAGGAAATTTGTGTTTATGGAAAATTGCCATATGTGTGGCTTCAGACATTCTCTTTTAAAGCAGTTCTTAACTTGCTTCGCTTGAAAGAGTAGCCCGGCTTGCCGTCAATTCTCTGCAATATTTATTAAAATACAAAGGTAGCTACATACACAAATAATTTTTTAAGTCAATCTGCAAAAGAAAGATTCTGAGGATTGGCATGCCTCAAGGCTCCATACTTATCACTACCTTGCTTTTGAATTTTATAAAGGGAGATGGGCTACTATCAATTGCAGTCCAGTCGTTTGATAATAATGTCTAGATATCATTTACGTAATTAGCGAATGTTACCAGAGGTGATTTTCAAGGATGTTTTCATGATTATGAAAAACTTCTGCTTAAGTTAAAATTTTACCGATTGTCTTCAACCCTAAAAGTAGATTTACTTGAAATTGAATTGCATTTTTCTTCTTTTGTAGAATTTTGGGAAAAGTGCTATCACCTGCTCGTTTTTATGAATATTTACATGTTTTTATGCATGCATACGTATGTATGGACATACATATGTGCCCGAGTGTTTTCTGTGGTATGCCTAAATCAATAGATAGAACATTATTGACTCCTTCCCAGTGCATACATATTATATTTATGTACGCAGGAAAGACTGATTGGGGGTTTTGTGCGAGAGGGCGTTTGATTTCAAAATCTTCTGCTCCGCTGGCAACCACCGATTGAGCAAACCTACAATAATTACCCCCACCAACATATTCAGCCCTATATCTATATATGTATGTATCTCTGAAACTAGCTGGATCGACCGAAGGTTGCGCCCATTTGATAAATACACAATATGATCAATACATTGCATGACTGTCAAGGTAGTTGGGATGCGACCACCCACAAAAAAACCGGAGATGGTTTAATTACATATTTAGTTAAAATATTTTAGTGACGGTTAAGGTTCTGGCACGGAAACTTATTGACGCATGCCCGACGTAGTCTTAACCTATTTTTTAATTAAAGACATGTGTGAAATTGGATATATATGAACTACACTTCAAAGCTAAATAGCTACATACATATGTTATAACTTGATAATAAAACCTTCAATTTTAAAAACAGTTCTTTCGTGGAGCTTTTCTGAAAACAGATAATGTAAGGGGTTATAAGCGTTCACCGTAATACAAACAATTATTAATTAAATTATTCAATATTAATGGGCAAGCATGGAACAATAAACCTGTTTTCTCAATTACCTTTCTTTGGAAAAAACTTAATTTTTAATTAAATTTTAAATATTGTCAAGCTGTAAAATGTCTCCATCTGAATATACTTAATATGGTATATGTAACATTTTACTAAAGTCGTAGCGCGGCGTAGTGGAAATGTGCCAAAATTTCAGTTGGGGAGATGTGGTTTGCGAGTCCAATAGCACCACTGCCACTATATGAACCCCGAGCTTCTTATAGGCAGGGAAATTTTGTTATTGATAGCATTGGAAAACATTTTAAAAAAAACGAAGATTGTATCGTAGATTTTCTTTTTGTCCTGTTAACAGCAAAATAGAGTGCGGGTAATGAGCACAGAAAAGCCGTTCAGTACATCGCTGCTTTAATCGTCTTTAAAACCCTCCCATTTAATAAAATGTATAGTTGTGTAAAATTTAACGCTCAGTCCCAATTTTAGTAAATCGACTTTTGTTCTGATTCACCACAATTTGTGTTGTTTTATTTATGTTCAACGCCTGATTATTTCAAGCAACATCTGAAAGTTGAAGTTATAAAAATAATATATATTATGTAATTAAGCAATTCATAAAGATTTTCTTAATTTTTTTTTCAGAAAATCAGCACCACAATTTTTGTTAGACGTATATCATCGCTTAGCGGAAGAAGAGAATGGCGGTAGATCAAAAAGGCAAGCAGATAGTGAAAATTTCATAACAGATCTCGATCGACGAGCCATTGATCAAAGCGACATCATCATGACCTTCCTGAATAAAAGTGAGTCCCTACTTTCCCATAAAAGAAAAAAAACGAATCATAGCGCCGCCTCTTATCTGGCCCAAAAGATGAGTCATCCAAAGTCATAAATTCCTTCGAAAACATAATGGCATTTTTACCTGTCCTTCTCGGAAAACAAAAAAATGTTCTTTGCTTTAATTACAGACCACCATGTGGCCGAGGTCAGGCATGAGCATGGGCGACGGCTTTGGTTCGATGTTGGCGAGGTATCTCCAGACACCACCTTAATGATGGCCGAGCTGAGGATTTATCAAAATTCATCGATGGGAAAGTGGCTGGGCACTAGAAGGGATTTTGTTATTACGGTTTATGGTATTGTACGGGCCGATGGACAGAAGGAACTGGAAGTTCTATCGACGACAAACACAACATCGGAGTACCATGGCTGGTTGGAGCTGAATGTAACCGAAGGTCTGCAGAGGTGGATTTGGAATCAAAAACAAAACAAGGGACTTTATATCGGCGCGCATTCCGTCGATAAGCCCGATCGGGAAATTAAGCTAGACGACATAGGGCTCATTAACATTAGAGGCGAGGACGAACATCAGCCCTTTATGATCGGGTTCTTCAAGGGACCTGAAGTAGGTGGAGATCTAAGTAATTGTGACTGTAACGAAAATTCTTTGAACTCTACAGGTAATTAAATCAGGAAAGCACACAACGAGGAAAAAGAGGAGTATTTCCAGACGAAAAAAGAAATCAGAAATGCGAAATCCTTTCATCGAATCCCGGTCAGCCGAAAATTCCAGAAGTTGCCAGATACAGACGCTTTACATAGATTTTAAGGATCTTAAGTGGCATGTAATAAACAACGCTTCCGTTATATAGCAAAACACGATTATTAAATCCTTTCTGCTATTTTCAGGACTGGATTATTGCACCTGAGGGCTATGGAGCATTCTATTGTAGTGGCGAGTGCAATTTCCCCCTTAATGCTCACATGAATGCGACGAATCATGCAATTGTCCAAACTTTAGTGCACTTGATGCAACCATCAAAAGTGCCAAAGCCATGCTGTGCCCCCACTACGCTGGGTGCTCTGCCAGTCCTCTATCATCTCAATGAGGAGAATGTAAATTTAAAAAAATACAAAAATATGATTGTGAAGAGTTGCGGATGCCATTAAAACAAGCTATTTAATGAATTTGTGATTTAGTTAAAATATATTTTGTGATTAATGAGCCTTCCAGTTTTCGACTTTTAACCAACGCTTATTCTTATGAGACGAGCTTTATTGAGAGCCTATTATCGAGTTGACATTAAACTCTTAGTAAACAAACTGCGTGTATATGGTATGTCACACATCCCACTCTTTTGGACTGCATACATTTTTATATTAATGGACGCAAATAATGCTATTAGTAGAGAATGTTAGGTACGTAAGGACTATAGGTACTTGTCAAATCTGATGTGCTTCCAGTATGTTTGTTTTTGGATTTTTTGGTGAGTCCACTATTGTTTATAATTTTTATTAATATAGAATATTTTCGTTTTCATCATTTCTACTGTTTGCTGATGATCTAAAAATGTTTGCTCCCATTTTGAGTTTGAATTATTATTATTATTATGCCTTGTTTTGTCTCCTTTCTATCTTCCGATGTGACTCTGGTTGAGTCTGTCCATTATCTAACTTGCCTTGGAAATAATTATTCAACCTGGCTCCAAACATAAGAATGATTACAAGTGATCGGCCATCGATTTGCCCAGTCTTGAAAAAAGCGAAAAAACTTTTTAACACGGAATTGTTAGTCTTTCTCTAAAGTGCTAAGAGAAATTAGTCCAAGCCTGTCCATAAGCAAAACAAAATGATCGTTCCAAGGAAGGCTCCGAATTGCAAATCTTAAGAATCACCGTCAGACGCCCTTAATTCGATTAATATGAACCTTTTAAAATGGGACCAGACAGGGCAAGCATATTCTAGGATGGGTCTAACAAAAGTGCAATAAAGAAGTTTCGTTATGTGGAGGTCATCGAACTCTTTGGACCATTGCTTAATGAATCTCAGGGCAGCATTAGCCCTGTTGATGATGCTCTAAATGTGATGAAAACCTCGAGTTAAGCAGGGTTTCTCAAGTCTAGTTAGGGGAGATCCGTCGATACTAAAGTTAAAATTCAGTGGTACAAGTTGGCTATGGGCGATTTACCTTTCACGAATCCATGTTGAAAAGATGATATATTAGGTCTTTCAATATTAAGGACGCTCGACTTTTAAATATAAATAACACAAGTTGTGTGTGAGATATCCACACCATTTTCATTTTATTTGTAAGAATATTTTATGGCATTAAGTATGGAATATAACGTCGTTCAAATGTCCGCCGCGGCTTTGCTTGGTGGCACGTATTTTTTTTATTTATTGAAAGAGCCTGTGGAACATCGTAAATTGAAGCTTCAAATTATTCATTATATTAATTTTGAGTTGTTTGATTGCAAATTTGACGCCTAATAAGTGCGTATGTCCTCTTTTATTTCCCACCTAGAATGCTCTAATCTAAAGAACACATTTGTTAGCTAAAATGGAAAGTTTTTTGTTTTAAGAAAAATATCTCTTGACTCAATTTTTGCAGTTTTTGTATTCATTTAATTTAAAACAATATTTGGGGTCGTATAACTTTATCATCATTCATTGGTAAAAATTAATTAATTAGACTGAGAGCATCGTGGGGCATTATGGGGAGTTTTGTAAAATGTAAAATAAGACAAATTGTTGCCGCAAGTCCTATATTTTGTTAAGCATAAATATCAGTTCTGTTGTCAATGTTTTCCATTCATTTCGCATATGTTTATATTTTCTGAAACAAACCGCAAGAAATCCGCTTTGGTCACAACTCCTTTAACAATCTTTTTGTCATCTGTATAAAGAAGGTGATGAGTCGAAAAAATACAATTATAATGAAATCTCTCAACACTTACCAGTATCGTCATACAAGATAACACATGGTTCAACTTCTAACACTCTGGCAATCTTTCCTAGAGGAGTGTCTATGTCAAGTTTAATAGCCTTCTTGTATATAGCTTTGGCCACGGAGTCCGCTTGCTTGAGATTCTTGCTCACAATTTGTGTAGTAAGACTTTCAAGTGTTATTGCTCCTCGGATCGTTCTGCGTAAAAAAAATCACACATGCTCTATTACAACAACAGGCTACTAAGCAAAAAGTCTTACCCTTTGTCGTCAACTACCGGGAGATTCTCGACTTGTTTCTCCTTAAATAAGTTAATAGCCTCTAGGCAGGTTGTTTCCGGTGTGATAATGTGTGGTTCTTGAAGATTCAGTTTGGAAATGTTGCAGTTCCACCACCAGTGGTTATGTTCATTGACTGTGTCCTTAAGGTCCCTAGCTTCGAGCCAGTTGTCCTGTACAAATTTTGTCAGATAGTTTCGAATTCCGTCGGGTAAGATCACAACACATCTTTGGCCTTTCTTTAAATCTTTAGCCATTTGGCATGCGGCGTATACAGCAGAGCCACAGCTTCCACCCACCAGAAGTCCTTCTTCTTTCTGAAGCCTTCTAGCCATCTCAAAGCTTTCTTTGTCACCGACTTTAATCCACTTATCAACGACCTTGTAGTCAAGCACGTTAGGTACAAAGTCATAGCCAATTCCCTCAACCTCATAGAATCCGTCATCAGTTTGGCTATGACTCTCAGGAGGTGCCAGGATAGAGTAGTGTGGGTCAACACCGACAATAACACACTCAGGCTTTTCTTCCTTGACCTTTTTTCCAATTCCACTGACAGTGCCACCAGTCCCGGCTCCAACAACGATCATGTCCACTTCGTTTTCGCACTGCCAGAGGATCTCGGTTGCGGTGTAGTCGTAGTGAGCCATTGGATTACCCGGGTTCTTGTACTGATCAAGAATGAAGGAGTTCTCAATTTCCTTGTTCAAGCGACTCGCCACCGATATATGGCTATCGGGATGATCAAAAGCAGCCTCGATCGGTGTTTGAATAATTTCAGCACCCAGAGCGCGAAGGGTGACCACTTTTTCATTGGACATTTTATCAGGCATCACTATGATGCATTTGTAGCCCCTCACAGCGCAGGCCATTGCCAGCCCGATGCCCGTGTTTCCTGACGTCGGCTCGATAATAGTGCACCCTGGTTTAAGAATACCTTGAGCTTCAGCATCTTGCACCATCCGATAGCCAATGCGGTCCTTTACTGATCCTCCGGGATTCAAGAATTCGCATTTTGCCCCTAGAAAGAGAAAATTAACGAAATTACTTATAAATTTTATAGGAGGTATGGAGAAAGTAAGAGAAAGGAAAGAAAGACAAAACGCTTACATAATTCGCACTGAAGCCCCTCTGCCTCAGGGATCTTGTTGAGTTTAACGAGCGGTGTGCGTCCTATGGCATCGAGAATGTTGGCAAACCTCCTTGGCGTTTCTAGACTGCAAATAAGCGAAATAAACCATTAATAAGTCTGATCTTACTGCTATGGGATAAAGATGCATTAAACCTTGGAGCAATCTTTTTAAAGCGCAAGGCGACAAGCAGTGGGATCTGCCAAGAGGTGATAGTGGTTTCTTACATCACATACCCTCTTATCGCATATTCTATTTTGCCTTTATTTAGTTCATCAATTTTTCTGATACTTGTGTTATGCAAATTTCCACGTGTAGAAATATACTTATGTGTACACGGAAATCTAATTTTTTGAGGACACTACGCGCACTTTATATAGGTTTCAAATGATCTAATTTTGACTAAATCATTTGTTGCCATGTCTTACGCTTACCCAAGGTCTCAAATCTTTAGAATTAGCAACGAAGTCGCGTGATCATAGCTACAAACAAATTGCTATAATTGATAAATCGTTATTTTAATTCTTTTCAATGCCCCCTAGATAATGTTAAACACGTAATGCCTGATAGCAATCAGTCAAGAGTGCGAAATAAACTTTGTGACGTAGTCATGACTATATCTGGTTGAGAAGTGGAAGCAAGAAATTGCGGGTTTTATGAGAAATTTTATTACTTTTAATGTTTTGGAGTATTTGCACTTGGAGGCAATTTTTATTTTTATTTTTATTTTTAGGAAAATATAAATAACTGAGGGGCGATACGAGAAGTTTTTTTTATAGAAGTGGTTATTATTTAATATTGTTATTATATGTGCTCAAGTACCCACTTCTGTTGAATATTACAATTTGCAGCTTCTAAGTGCATGTCATGTATGTATATATGTATACTTTGTAAAATCCCGTGCATGTTCATATTTATAATCATATTATAAGATTTTTAAATGTGATATTCGCCAAATCGCACCCGTAATGCGTTTCCAAAAACTACGCCACAGCTCGAAACGTCGTCAATTGAAACAGCAAAATAATATATAAAAAACTATGTTTAGGAATTCTATTTTTATAGACGAAAAATAAGTTGAGAACTCTTTTGCGCAACTTAATATACAAATTGGTCGTAGTAACGTGTAAAATTTGATTTAATCAAAGTAGTCCGCCAAAGTTATATGTATGTCGTTATAGTACATCCGAAATATCGTTAGTGCAGTTTTATATCCGTGCCAGAATAGAGCGAAATGTTTAATTTGTCACTGCCTGGAGTAAAGTTCAATGAATTCGTCTTCACATTGGACTTTGGTTGGAGCAAATATAATTGAGTCGAGACACTTTTCAAAGATGAAAACTACTATACAACGATCTAATACCTACTTCACTCAAGTTAGGAGCAAAGGCTTGCACGTCGAGGTTCTGCTTCTGTTTCTTGAATCGTTTATGTTCGCTATGTTTGATGATTAGTCCGCAGTATCTATACTAATTGATATGTCGCTTATTAGGTAAAACGCACTCTGGGAGTGGAAGCGTGGTGAGATTCGAACCTGGGACTTTTGGGTCGGCAGTCTAACACGCTTAACACTAGTCTCCCCGCGTCCTCCATACTTAACGATAGCGACTTTTTTTTTTCAGTCATGAGATATTTGCCGCGACTTGACGGCGAATAATGATAAAAGTTCTCGACTCGACAACTGAAATTTCTTGCATTTTCTTATTTATGGATGTGTTAGAACTTTCTGCAGTTTCCTGGAATTCGCCTATATTTATTTATTCAATTCTATTAAAAGCCCCACCTTGTTCGCGTTCTTCTTCTTATTTATTAGAGCACTGAGAATTGTTCCCCAAATCCCCAACTCCTCCAATTTAAACCTCCATCATCACATAAATAAATTAAATGTCGAAAATTTCAGCTGCAGAAGTACGGCAAGCACGTAGATATCTTCAATAACATAAATTATGAACGGGCTCTATAGTTAAATATCAAAAGGTATAGTTCAGTTAAGAGTCAGTAAAAACAAGACTTCTGCTATAGTAGCCATCGCAGAAAAGTAACAGTAAACGTCAAAACTCTTCCTAGCAAGGAGTGGTAGGCTACGCTACTTTGAACGGAGAGAAACCGCTTTTCTGCTTTCTTTTCATGTACGTATTGGATCAATTCGATTTACACATAAATTTTAATAAATAGCTTAATAACTCACTTTTCTACTTGATGCATGGTTCTCCAATTTAATTTTAATTCAATATCTGACAAAACAAGCGCCTGCGAACCACTAACATGGACTGTAAGTTGTTACCCCATATAAGACAGGGAAAGTTTGTGGTGCCTTTTTCTTATTGGAAAAGGCGTGTGGTGTGTACCAACATTAAAAAAAATTTGATTTGAAAATGCGTCTTTAACTAACTGCATTCTATTTGGGCTCCGATACCTCAACATCCTATTCAAAAATTCCATTACTTAATAAACACATACAGTGTGTGTGCGTCCACAGGCTTCTGTGCCAAAATCGCAAGTTAGATTAACTTATTTCCTAGAAAATGTTTCAATCTAAGAAAATTTAAAGAGTACTATCAAAAACATATCAGGGAATTAAGTCAAAAATCCTACACCTAAATTGGTGGTTATTTATTTAATGATCTATGGGTTTAAAAAAACTGCATGCCAAAACAATGTTGAGGGAGATCGCAAAAAAAATTATGCCGGTATAGGAATATCAAAATATCGATTTACTTCGCTACAATATGTCTAATGTTGAATCTTTCGCTATCCTACGTTATCTTATATTATAATAGAACCCCAAGCAAATTCTAACACTCATTTCCGGTACTGAATTGAATACCGCAGTTGTTTTGACTCATTAATTATCTAATTGATTAAAGTCAATGCCTCGTATTCTGATAAAAACTTTACGTGCAGCATGTGCGCGACCCAACCACAGTTATTTCCGCACAACGCGTGTAGGTACCTACTCACTTTGTCTTTTTAAAGTCTTTATAAAAAGCGACAATAGATTATTGCAAATTTTGTAAGTTTTTGCACAGCATGTTTTGTGTTTAACAATGTCATGGTGCACAAGAAACAGGTATAACAAATTAACAAAACACCAAAACGCCTCCAATGTATAATACTGTCTTGCATTTATATTTTTTTTTAAATATTTGTTAAATAAATTCAATAAATAAAATTTTACAATTATTTGGTAAGTTTATAAGCTGTAAGCTAGTCAGTCAATTATTGCAAATAGGAGAGAATGTATTTTTCATGTCTATCAATTTCAGTTAAATAATTCTTTATCATACACATATATCGTACCCAGAACCGCTAAGAGTAAGGGAGACAAGTTGATACGAGTATAGAGTAACTTAGGACCTCAAAATTGAGCATGTGAGCTTCAAGTCAAAATCAAAGCAGGCATTCAGATATTGATAAAATTAAATATAAATATATATTTTAATTTAAAACTAAAGTTTCACAAAATTATAAAAAATATTCCAAAATTCTTACCTACTGCAAAAAATAAGAAATTGAGGTTACTTAACATGTAAGGCGCGACGTCAGTCCCTGGGTGCTCCTAAACGTGTTAATTATTTGGGGATTGTGCCCATATCACAAATTCCCCAACAAATATTAGCTCTATAGCTTACTATTACTGTCTAAAATACTATTTCACTTAGAAAGTAGTTATTTTCGATCATATTTATCAAAAGTGAGTTTTAAACGAACCAAATTTTATGGAAATAAACCTAATTGATTTCTTTTAACAAAGAAACGTAAATATGGAAAGGAGAATGGACGGTTGTCATAATTTAACTTCCGCCATTAATCTTACTTATGTGTCTCACTTACCAGATTTTAAGTACAAACTCTTATTTATAATTTGTTTTAAAGTATGTAAATTAAAAGACTAGATATTTTAGGATAAGGTAAGTATATATTTTTTAAAAAATGAAATAAAATGCTGGAAGTTGAAATTGAATACAACTTGTAGAGTTACGTAAACATCAAGTTGTAAGATGTTTTACATAAAAACTTACAATTATTAAGAGCACAACCCCAACCCGCTCTAAGCACTAACGGGTAAATTTCCACCGAATTATTGAGCGATCACTTCTACATAGATACATACATTATATCAAAATGCGGATCAATATTTAAAGAGTTGTTGGGAATTGTTGTATTAACCTTTTGCACTCCACGAGCGCCGTTTCATTGCCATGCATTACAGCTATAGTAATATGTTTTTCAACCCTTATCTACGAGCAACATCCTCGGTGCGCTTGCGTAGTTGACTGACGACGGGTCAACAATTGTTCGTGAAGTTTAGTTGGCAGTATAAGGTGGAAAACGTGAAAGCAGCTAACCGAAAAATGTACATATATGGAAGATTGCTGTATAGATACCACACAGCAGACAGATTTCAAAACGTAAAATTCAAAATTTATTCTTTATGACTCAGATAACAAATGAATAATATACTTAAAAATATAATTTTACAGATCCGAGATATTATAAAAATACTATGGGGTTGCTGGTAGGTCATTTTACAAAATTAAATTGAGTGCAAAGCGTTGATGTTTTCCTTTTTTTGCCGTAAAACTGTCTCAATTCTAAAAATCTGATGAATTCAGGCATATAGTATTAGCCACGCCGCAATTCTGTCGAATATAAATCACACAGATATAAATTTTGAATTGAGTTCAATTTACTATAAAAATAAAATTCACTGGTGAATTGGTCCCTGCTTATAAATAAGTGAAAAAATGAATATTACACCTTGACCCCAGCCCAGCTCCTCTCGTGCACTATCACTTTGATTATTGCTTGGCAAAAGTAATGTACTTGATGAGATCTTATCTATTAAATGCAGTATATTTGACTAGTTACAAACAATAACAAAAATCAATTATAAATACAAGAATTTTCCTGTTCTTCTTGTTTGTGACATTGTCGTCGTAAGTGACTATTATATTTATACCAAGTTAATCATTAAATAATTGATTTAGAAAGTGTAGAATTTAATGAAGGACTGGTTTTTATTATTTGATATGCTGCGTAAATAATTAGGGTATTTGTTTGACCTTGACGTCTTCGAATAGGTTCGGATCGGGGCTCAGGCACGCACACACATAATAATCGGGGGAGTTTGGTCGGTAACTAAGCCAGTAAGAGGCACTGGGTTTCGATCGATTTGATTTTTTGAAATGCTGTCAAACACACCAGGATTGTTCGAATTGACTGAAATTTGAATTTGAATCACTTTTGGGTTGTCCAAAAGCTGTGTTACAATATCGCCGGTTTTGTATTTTTAAATCCTTACCTACAATGCACAAGAAATGCCATCCTGGCCGCCACCAGGATTGATATCCAGCCTACATTTATAAAGATTATTTGTAGAGGGGGCAAGATCTATACAAAAAATAATATTTCGTCAATGGACAACATTTGACCCATAATTGCACTCATCTGTCTAACTATAAGGGTTTTCTCTGGAATACAATCATTAGTATATTCTGAAAGTCTTATTCCTATAGGCACTCCGGGGGGCTATTCTGAGATCCGAATCACGTGAAAAGTGGTTCAAATTGTAAATATCCTCTTTTCCTTCCTATGCCAATATCGTTTAGTGTAAATGTTCCACATGTTCGGTTTCTTGGGGTAGAACCTATCGAACCTAGAAATCGACTTGGCTTGGGAAAAATCACAAAAGGCTTAAGAGGTCTCAAATTGATCGTCATTGAAAACCAAAAGGGCCATTAAGCCTTTTTATGATTTTCCCAAACTCGCAATCCACTACGTAAAAACAGGCTATGAATGAATATTCATTTCCTATGAATAATAAACACTATGGACGATAAAGGCTTTATTTCGACCATTTATCTTTGAGTGATCTTCTATTGTTGCATGTTAGTACGATCAGCTGAGTGATCGTAAATATGTAAGCACTGCTTTTTTATATCACGCAATATATTTGTAGTTATAAAAATGTATAATCTGTATTTCGATAAAATGAAGTTGAAGTAAATTATTCACTAAATATTTCTAATATCAAAAACGGTCAAGAAGATTTTCTTACGTCAATTATTTACCTACTGTTTGTTTATTTTCAAATATACGTAAATATTGAGTTCTACTTATGATAACAAAGGTTTTCTTCAAGAAAAATGATCCATTTAGGAAGAAAAACATCACCCTTCCGCTTCCACTTATTTCCAATTATTTCCACTTTATAAACATTCTCTTTATTCTCACTTTTCGCCTTTTTTAACGTGCTAACCTTCTGACCGAAAATAAACGAAGTATCCAAACGCGAGTGCTAATATATTTCGAAGTTCAATGTGTCTCAACATATGCAGATGTAATTATCACTAAGTGTTACGTGTATCCATAGAGACCACCTGATAGATTTTCAGAAAGAAATCGCCACGCCACGTTGTGTTCGAAGACATCAATACAAACTTTCTTGCATTTGTAATTTAGTAATAATTGTAGCACAATTCCAATTGATTAAAGTAATTCATTGAGAGCACTTGAAGATCTTTCATCTTATTTAGAACTTCCTTTTATTCACTAAGGCACCGCGAGCCGCGTTTATCAAAACTGGTTCTTCCGAAAAAAATTGAATAAAACTTACCTCATTTTGTGAATGCTTGAGATACTTAAAGATATTCGATTTATTTAAATGCGTACTAATGAAGGAAACCTCGCTTTTTGGTTCTGCAACTTTATTTTAAGTTTAAACGCCACCGATATTACAAATGGTCACTTTCAATCAGTGCAATCCACTAGAACCAAAATGCCTTTGATCGGTCTATTTAATAGTGCCGCGCCGCTCGATGCGCCGGGCCGGCTTTGCTGAGCATTGAGAACCTCGGGAGCTCACCACAAATCGGAGAGAGCTGCATTTGAATCGACTATAGGAGCTGGGATTGTGTATAACTATACTTTAGTGTGGAAGTGATATGCTTCTGACCGCTAGCATATGATCGATAACTTCAGCTTGGGGAATTGATCGTGTTGAATATGTGGGGTACGAAAGCAATCAGTTGATAACAGGGAGTACTATTACCAGTGGCGTACTAGGTTGCTGTTTGTCATATTTTTGATACCTGAATGTCTGTATATTTGTATTTTCCTGGTGAATCATATTTTTCTTACGATCTCGTATATAAAATGTAATATCTTATTCCCTTATATATAATACAATACCTATTTTGCTGCCTATCTACTAAACCAGATAGATACTCGATGTGCATTGCAGGCAACTCACTGTTAAAATTTTCAAGTTACTGTGTTTCTGCCATTGAGGAGGTCAAGCAGGTTGACTGAATTTTTGCAAAGCCTTCGATAGAATTAACCATAACATTCTGCCATAAGCTATGCCTCCTTAGCTTTCCCCCATTGTTTATCGACTGATTGCGCTCCTATTTCTTTAATTCAGCGTGTCGTTTTGCGTAACGCTGTTTCCGTTGCTATTTATAAATACATCTGGTGTGCCGCAGGGTAGCCATCAGGGGCCACTCTTATTTTTAATATATATTAACTACTTATCCCTCATATTGTCTTATTCAAGGATTTTATGTTATGCTGATGATACGTACATTTTTTGTATTGTATCTAATGACCACGACTGTTCGGTCCTTAATGACGACTTAATGGCCTTCTACAAATGGCGTTGCTTTAATTTATTACCTCTAAACATCGGAAACCAGGTCTTTCGCACGTAAAAAGATTCTTTTGCAGCATAATTATGTGAATTAATTTTTAACTAGGGTTTCGGAAACTCCGGATCTTAGAGTATGGTTCAACACTAAATTTTCGTCTTTTGACGTGCATATTGACGCAATTAATTCATTATATATCTTGCTTCAGACTTTTTGGGTTAATACTTTCTTCAATTTGTAAATTCACTTGGATTCTTTTCCTTTGGACTATATTTGGTTCTGTTGAGGTAGCAGATTGGGGTTTTGTTTTTAATTTATAAAAAGGCCTGCAAAACCTTCTAAATTTTAGAACAATTTTCTTGATTGATTATCACATTATCGCTTTCTGTGAACAATTAACGAAGCCAACATTTTATATAAAATTCTTCCTTTATAAGCATTAACTGTATACAACCATTAATTACAAAAGTGGATAATTACGAAAAATATAACTTTTTAACTCTTTGTATATTCATTTGTCAGAAAATAACTTAACTAGAGGCAAAACAAGATAGTTTTAAAGGCCATGTATGCTGTAGCACCAAATGTGACGAAGAATGCCAGAGCCCTAGCTGGCTGCGGAATGACGAAAACTGCATATACAAGGGTATGCGCAATCCTAGATAAGGCCACTGCTCTAAACAAGGTAATTGCCAAAAATTCGGAAGGTCCTGTGAGAATATATAAAAGGCCAGCTACGAAGAAAGGCACAATGTTTTCCAAGTCATTTCGATGCGCCCTGTAATTAAAAAAAAATATTGTGTAATATGAAAAGTAAATTGGTTGATTATATTAGGTACAAACCTCCTAACGCGTTCCACATCGGGATCATCGAATTTGATCTTAAGCTTCTTGGACGGAAGGTCCTCAGGATTTGCAAAAGTCTGGAAGTGAATTTTAAAAAGGGAATGTAAGTATGTATGTAGTTAATAACATTATTATAAGGCATGAAAAAAAATTGAAATGTACTATGTCAATGCACGAGGCTAATATATGATTAATTAAATTGCGCTAACAGGTGTATACAAAATATTCTTGTGTTTTGTTTGCTCCGGAAAACAACTGGTGATTTGAATATAACTTTTACGTACACACATAGGAGTTCAAAACCAAATGAACTACATACACCACGTAGGTAGTAGTTAAAAGTACAACAAATAAAACTTGTTTTTACATCATATTTGCATTCAAGCAAATATTCAAATATGTTCCATCAATTCGACTCCCCTGTAATATTCATATGTAATGGAAGATGGTATTGCATTTTTTGAGCAAACAAATGTGTAGAAATTTAAAAAAAAAATAATTATGTACTTTACGTTTACCTAAGAGCAGTCTTGACCTGATATAATTAGACAACCCATCCGCGATTTGTTTGTTTACATATTATATTTGATAAAAAATATCTTTCATTAGGAAAACAGATGGGTGAACGCTAACCTTAGACGGGATCTTGTACTATACGAAATTTTTCAATTCTTACCAGTGGAAACACTCCACACTGCATGGGATGGTCAGTTTGTCAATAAATTATTTGAAACTTATGAAAAGATAACTTCATTAAAATAGAAAACGAATTTTTCAACGAGGGTTGCAACACAGGGATTGTACCTTCACAACCCGACACAACGATCAATTGTTTCAAGTGTTTATGACAAACAAAACAAGGTCTCGAATATTGTGGATAATAAATCGATGATATTTTTAAAGAAAAAGTGTTCTAAAGTCGAACGCCTGTTTGCGGCATACAAGTCATTATTGTGAACAACCTGTTATTCTAATAAATTCAGAGACACTAATGAACACAATTTCCTGTTACAAATATTGTAGTATTAAAATTTATCAAATATATAAAAACAACAGATTGGTACCCGTATGCTGGAGATTATGCGATTAAGATATTCTTCTGAATATAATTAGCAACCTTGTACTAAAGCATAATTTCTCGTTGCGGCATAATTGTATAGGCGCCTACCAGGCGATAAGATAAATATAGATACCTATATGAAGCGATAAAAATGTCCGCAATGTTCTTACCGTCTCGGATTATAAAGAGAAACATTAAACGACATTGAACGCAACTGCGGTTTCTTACCGGCTACTATCTACATATGTGCACTTTGCCCTCCCATAAGTATTGAAGCGCTCTATGCGGGTACCGTGATATGATTGCCTTCATTTTTTTTTATATAGGTCAGTAAAGATTAAGAAATATGAGAAGCTAAAAACGTTCGTTAATAAGAAAGAGGTCGTCGCCTTTTAATCGGGAATCAGTTTTCGTAAAGAGATGGAACCTAGAATTTTCTAGGTCAAAGAAAGTTCAAGGGAACGGAATGCAAAGAATAGTCTAGAAGTAAAAAATCTCTGAGAAGCAGAACAACAGGTTTCACAGTTTCTGATCGTTCTCTCAAAAGCGGTAAACGCTTATCAGGCCACTTTGTTGCTTAACGATTTTTCAAAACCTGCAGAGTCATGCGGTTGCTGATTTAGCCATATTTACAACACAAGTAATCACAAAATTGGATGAGTCTCCATAGGACGCCTTGGACTTGTAAGTTCGTGGATTTCCGGTTGGGTTTTTAGCAACTATTGACTATCACCGCATAGCAGATAAATTAGCAATTTATCTCCTCCCAATATTACACAGGCCAGGGAGTTATCGCAGTGGTCAGATATCACTTGTTAGTTAGTTGTAAGAAGTTTTAAACCGGGCAGGCGGGCACTTACCTTGGTTCTAAACCGCTGCATACCAGTCAGCAGGGACATGGCGAGCATCTTAAGCACCAGAACTGATGACCAAAACACGTAGGCTTTGAAAATAGGATTGTCGAAGGACCACATATTCATCACCGTCTTTGACATCTTGACTTTTGTTAAACTTAAGCAGCAGAGATTAATGCAACTGAATGATTCTCGGTCTTCCGGTGTACTGACGAGACTTTCGTGCTGCGAGCTGCCGCGCCTGTCATTAAATTCTAGAGATATCTGCTGGGCCGGCACGGCACTCCAGACCAGAGTTCAGATTGAAAGAGCTTTCCTCACGATGAAGCTTGAATAATGCATATATGCGGGAATATGTTGAGAGTTGGAAGTGTTTCAGTCGATGTCGATGGGGAGTTGTTTTCACCGATCGGTATAGTGAAACGTCTGCGGTCTGCTTAAGCATACATATCTACATATACATATGGATGTATATTCTACGAATATGAATTTATCAAATCATGGTTACAAGTTAGTTTTTTTAGAAGATGACTTTCAACTTTTTCAACTCAGCAAGACTGCTGCGCCCCTACAAAAGTTTTTATATTATCAATTTAATCTTTACTTCTCTTACCCTTATCACTTAGTTTACCTTATTTACTCATGGCTTAAATTTTATAATATCTACATCTTCTTATCCTGATATCTGAAAAACTTCCAAAATGCAAGTCGGCAAGTCTACCAAGCAACTATGGGCCTATTTTCATGCCTTATCTCTCCATAGTGCTAGAATTCTACACCAACAGATAACTGATAATTTATTTAGACCAGAGTAGACCATCTTATTCTTATTCTTTATTATTCTTAAATAGATATAATATGCATCAAATAAAATTGAGAGAAGAACTTAAAGTATTTTACTAATTTACAAAAACCCATAGTTGGTCCTGTAATACTTAAGGTAAAGGAATTTTTATCCTCTACTCAAGCGAAGACACGAATTTATATTATTAAGGCTAAAACGATTAGGTGAGTTTATAGTGCCAGTAACAATATCATGCATTCATATTTATAACACTTGATACCTCCAACCACTCTGCGTTTCACTTGGTAATATTTAACTTCATGTGATAACTGATTTGAGCATTCAAAAAACCTGATGAGATCTTTTTGCAGCTTATTGGTATTTTGCAAGGATTCGATTGCACTAAATTGTGCAAGTCATCAGCAATTTTAAGCTAAAATATGTGCAAAAAAGAAAGAGCAATAGAAGGTTAAATAATCCGTTACGATGGCCTTAAAAAAGCTTTTTTATTGACAATAATCAGATTTGTCGCTAGCGCAAGCAACAAATTGTCTTTTAGCCCTCTGTATTAATTTACGTGGTATTTCTTTGAAGTTTCAAATATTGGGTTGTCCCTATGTGTTCCGCCATCTTGAATTACGAAATTTTGGTGGATTTAAAATCAGTGACCTTTAAGGTTTCTTTGTAACCATTTTCAATTCCTTCATACATTGAAGTTGAATAATTCGGTCTCTTGATCCGCTATTTTGAATTTGAAAATTCCAATAGCATATTCGACCCCTAGCTTTGAATTATGGGTCCGCCATCATGAATTTTGGTAAGACTGAAATCCATATCCCCTTCGTCTTCTTTATATTAATTTTTATTAAAATTGCCTAACGTGGGAGTTCTTCAATTTTGGTAAATTAAATGCAACCCCAAAGACGTCTTCATAGTAAATTTTATTAAAATTGCTTGAAATTGAGGAATTTCGGCCGCCATATTAGACCTTTTTTTTAAATTTCAGCTAAAGCTTTAGAAATAAATAAATTGTTTAAAAAGTTTGTATTTATAGTGTACTCCATGAGGCTATGCTATTGCACAGATTTTTAAATAAAAGTTATTATTATTATTAAATCTGATTAGGCAAAAAACAACAAGACAATTTAGAAGAAAACGAGCCAAGTGCGAATTGGACTCACATTCCAAATGTTCCACACCTCCAAATTTTATAACAGATCGTTCAGCTCTATTTCAAATTAAAATTTACTTCTCATTTTTCTTAATGAAATCAATAGTCAACTTCAACAGGGATTTCCTCGAAGATTAATATTCTGTGTGTAGATAGCCTTATTAAACCCTCTTGATGAGATATTTGCATCGATGCCATACACAAGGTATTCAAAACAATTTTTTCTTTTATATTTTTTTAAAGAAAGACTTTAGAAACTCCAATAATAGAAACTTATTCAAAAATGAGGGTCTAAAATGAGGAAATAAAACATAAGTATCAAAGCTTGTGTCATGTAACTTGTTCGACTTAAGATTACATATAAAAAAGAACTCAAGAAGGACATAATATGTATAACAATAAACATTTTATAAAGCTTTTATTCAACTCTTATTTCACTTAATTAAGACTCAACTCTATCCACCTAACTTTCTCCAGTCATTAAAATCATGAATATGTACATTATGGTAATTCCAAGAAGTATTGCAAAATATCTGTGTAATTTTGTTCGTTACGTAATTGAAAAACAACCGTGTTAGCTTCTTACCATTGTTTAATGATAAAATCTCACGCTATATTTCCATGCGTGCCTTTTCAGCGCATTTAGATTACCAGGAGCATCTAAGCACGTTATTATGATGGGAACAGAGAGGCAGTATATTAACGAGAATATTTCTCTTTCCGGCAAAAGGTTTCATGGTCTGTCAACAGACCAAAAACCTATTGAAGCTGTGAAACAATCCAATTTCTTTCTCCCATTTCTTCGGTAAAAAAAAAACCATCGACCTGTTTCATTGACAGAAAATAGTCTCGTCTCGAAAATAAGCTGGCTAAGACGTTACAATTTGAGCTGGAAAGTTGTGTTTATTACTTCATATGGCCATTTTTGTACGGAAGAAAAAATATTTAAATAAATATTAGTACAACAGTTTAAAAAGCCTCGGACAATTTTAAATTTTTCCCATTTTTATCTGCCGCGTAATTTGTTATTCTAAATAACGTGACGCTAACGGAAATATATCGATAAGGAGATATGGTCTATCGAAAAAAACGAGTTTTGTGGAATTGTCTTTTTATTTTAATCATCTTCGTTAGTCAGGAATCTGTGATATCCATAGTGACAAAATATAAACTTGAGTCTGTTTCTGTCGTAGATGTGTTCGCCGGTGGTGTGAATGCAATTAAAGATAATCAAAGAGAAGAATTTGAAAATGCTTTCGGTGCAGAAAGAGAGGTATAATCTATGCATAAGTTGATAAAGTGTTCAGGGGATATCAAATTATAATTCTTGAAATTGTGAGTTTTTTTGAGAATCGCTGTAATGATGAGTATCAAACAAAGTTGGCATGCATACCTATTTTTATAGAAGTTATTTAATTATAATATATATGATATAATATATAATGTGCTGCGGGAGCGTGACATTAATAAGGCTGTTAAATTTTTCACGCTTAGCTTTACACAATGTTTCCCAGTTAATAAGACGAAACATTTAAAAAACCAAAACACCAAAGCCCTGATGGAATCCCAACTTGTGTTTTGAAAAGGTGTGACTCTACTATTGTCCCCATTCTTTGTTATTTATTTCATTTATCTCTTCTTTCTGGTGTCTTTCCAATGTCTTCGAAATTTTCGATAATTACTCCCTTGCGTAAGAAAGGTAACAAGAGTGACATCTCAAATTATCGTCCTGTTATCAATTTGAGTTGTATAGCTAAAGTCTTTGAAGCCCTAGTCTGTGATGTACTTTATTTCCACTGAAAGCCTTTTAATGCCTTTTCAACATCGGTTCATTAAAGGAAAGTCAACCACTACTAACCTTTTGGAGCTCTTCAACTATTATATTTCTGCCTTTGAGTCGGGCAAACAAGGGGATTGTATTTTAACTGACTTCAGCAAGACTTTCACAGGATTACCTACTCACAATATTCTTATGCGTAAATTGTCTGTGCTTGGCTTCTCAAATTATTATGTTGATTGGATTTTGTCGTATTTGTCTGAGCGTACTCAATGTATCCATTTAAGTAGAGTCCTTTCCGATTATATTGAAAATACATCAGGAGTACTTCTTCAAAATAGTAATCTTGGTCCACTGTTGTTCACAATATACACCAATGATGTGTCCTTTGTCCCAACCCATTCGAGAATTGAAATGCTATGCTCACGACGCGAAAACTTTTCGTTTAATATTTAATGCTCTACAGCAATTGAATCAGAGAACTGGTTCAACTCGCCTTGACACATTCAATTTACTTTGAACTAGTTCAGTTTTTCCGTTTGTCACTTTGCCTAAATTTTAGGAATCTAGGGTTTCAATCTATAAAGTTATGGAAATCTCAAATTTATTTGTTTATTTATTACTAGCCAACCCTTTACCCGCACTGCCCGGGCTTGATCGTTCCCATTATTAATAAAAGTAAGTTTGACGATCGCAAAAAATTTGTTATAATATTGTCCACTTGTATGAATTTCGAAACGCAAATCATTGGCGTAAGTTTCCTCATATTTTTTATTGAGAAATAAGACCCACCCACCACTGTACAAAAACACTTTTTTATTAATATGAAAACCTGCGTACCCTTAACGAAAGCTCGAATTAAATCAAATTTTTATTTTATAGACAAATGTGTATTATGATGGAAGTAAAAGTGATCCATATACGGCAGATACGATATTGTCAAATAGAGGTACCAAAGGACTAAAATGTTGATTGCAAATAAAACGTTCTGTCTTTTAGTAATAATTCCTAAATTGCTCTGGCGGTTATTAACAAATAGAATTTTTAAGAGTAATGACAGCAGTCACCCAAGGTCTGTAACGAGTAGGACCACGCGCAGTGGTCTAGACATTGATTTAAACGTAACCGAAAATGAATTCAAAGATGTTAAGTCAAGAGTATATGGCATTTATCCCGGTAAGTCGTATTCCTACCACTTATTCTTCATTCTTTAAACATTTCTTTGTTGGTTTACATTGCAATTATTTCATCCTCAGGTACTGTCTGGTGTGGAACAGGTAATTTGGCAGAAAACGATTTCGAAGTTGGTTTCTTTCAAGCAACAGACAGTTGTTGTCGTGAGCACGATAAATGCTTCGACTCAATTCCTGGATATTCTACAGGTCATGGTCTGACTAATTCGGGACACTTCACGAGATCGCATTGTAGCTGCGACAAAAGATTTTACTATTGTTTGAAGAGAGCTAATTCCTTCGTCGCCCACAAGATCGGTGTGGCTTATTTCAACATTTTGAGACCCCAGTGCTTTAGGAAGGAGCATCCAGTTATTGCGTGCATAGCATGGTTTAATTTTCGAATATATTAAAAGATATTTTCTTAAACGTGAATTTCTTACCAGGTCAGAAGGCCAGTGTAACCGATATGTTGTTGATCAAACGAAAAAAACAGTTTGGCAATGGTTTGATAACAAGCTCTTCTAAAGTACGAAGATTCCAAAGCTGATCGAATGTTGTTGCTGTAGTTGTTGAGTTTTTGTGATGTATAGTTTTTTATGTTAATTTATGAAATCAATTGTTTTTTTTGTAAATATTAAAAAATACTAACTAAATAATATTTAATTAACTCTAAAAGTAGGTTATATCGACAATAGTCACGAAACTCAGGGGGAAAATCACAATTGTAAGGAACGATATGTATGTATATATGCATATTGCTTTCAGGTGCAGATAACTTTGCTAATTCGCAATATTTTCTTATTAACAAAAATCAAACATTCATATTACGCGAGAAACATGATGATTTGCCAAAAACATTGTTAAAATTTCAACTAAATGTTTTTAATAAAATTTATTAACAATGGAATCCTGCATCTCTAGTAAGTAGGAGAAAAGTAATAGCAGTAGCACCAAAAAACCCTGTGCGGAATTATCATGTTAGATTCAAGATGTTTTCTTAAAAATTTAACTTTATATGGATTTACGGCCGCCATATTAGGTTCATGCAATAACCACATTGCCAATGTCCTCGATGCATGATAACGAATCTTTTGATGCTCATTCATTAAAATACATCCAGTTGTTTAAGAGAATAAAGAAACTGGCATACATACATACATATGCGCTGAAAACAGTCGCGCGATATTCATCTGCTCTTGCTTATTGTTCCCGGCCCTTTTCACGAATCCAGCTGATAATTTTTGAACAGCTGCTTCTCAAGGCTTCACTGGAATTGTATGAAAGGAGATTTACCAGGAATTTAACCGAAGAAAGTGCCTGCTCAAACGGGAATATACAACGCATGTTAATTTAACAAATTTTTTTGTTACTTCAAAAAAAAACTATTCAAAAAGTTTTTCTCGAAACCATGTTTTCCCAATATGATGACATGATTTCGAACATTTGCAGCTTTTTTATTAAATATTCAGAATTGATGTCATTATCGTTGGACGAATAAAGATTATATCTATCTATTTATCACTAGCGTTAGACTGAGGGGACTTTTGAATTTGCAAAAATTCAATTTTTAATAACAATTTAATTCCTATGAATAAAGCAGCGCTTTACAGGAAAACTGGACGATTCAATGCAAAATAATATTTTATTGTCACTTTATGTACACAGTAAATGCTAAATCACACATTGAATATACGAAAGTATTACTAGACAACCGACCAACACTTGATTTTATAAACTCCATCATCTTTTCCAGCCGTAACAATGCACTCATTTTCACTTGAATATTTCACGCAGCTTAATGGACCTGCAAAAGGCAAATGATGAAAGATTTTGTCTTGAATCAAAATATTCTATGCATTCCTACCTCTGGACAATTCCTTATAAATTTTCAAATCGCCCCGGACCAAATCCCAAATGGACAGATATCCATGATCGTCCACTGAAAGCAAGTAGTCAGCCTCCCCACACCACGTAAGAGCAGTTGGCCTATGATCTAAGTTTTTCTTAAAAAGTGTCATACCAGTTGTGGTGTCTGTGATAACTAGTAACCCATCAGTGCTGCAGGTAGCTAATTTAGAACCAGTTCTGTCGAACTCGAGTCCAATTATTTCGGATGGATGCTTCAGAAGTAGTTTGCGATCCATCTCATCGCTCTCGATCCATTTATGCATGTTGGTAACGTCTACATCCCACGAGAATATTTCACCACATTCAGTTCCAACAATAATTTGTATTTGTACTTTATCTGCACACCGCTTGCTAGCTAGCGCGGTGACTTTCTCGTCTAGCGATAAATAACCCATCAAGGCATTCGCCAATCTGAATGTTCTGTAACCAAGAGTATTGGAGAAACCTTTCCAAACCCTTCAACAATGCATAATTAAGATTATAAGGTAAATTGAAAAAAAAGGTAAGTTACTTCACAGTGCAGTCCCAACTGCCGGATATCAGGATTCCTAGCTCTTCAATGAGATTCATGCACGACACAGAGTCATCGTGCGCAGGTATAATATCAGATACTTTACCGTAGTTGAAGTTGTACAGGGAGCTAAATCGTTTCAATGAAGCCATCAAAATGTAATTTGCTACAAATAACTTACATGGTATTCTCCCATGATCCCACAACGTAAACATTGGTGCTGGGTATTTTGATACAGGAGCTTAAAGGCAGTCTTCCTAGGCTTGTGCTATAAAAGCATTTTATTATTATGATTGGCTGCAGTAATACCAGTAATGGTAAAAAATTAATAAGACCAAAAAATATGTAATGTAAAATCGTCGCTGTGATGGGCTTATGGCTTTTATTCATGCACCAACTGGATATTATACGGGTGTAGACTGTATACCCAGATCTTTGCACAAACTTTATTAAATACTGGATGGTCAAAGTCCCAATTACTGTACCCGGCGACATATAGAGATATTCGGATCCTCTTTCACTTTCGTTTTCAACGGCAGTATTTGCTTCAGTATGCACATTCCGATCACGTGTTGTTACATCATGCCGAGAGTATATAGTACGAAATTGTCGAAATCTATCCACAGTTTGACGGATGGCTTGCTCCGATGGACAATTATGTGCACCATAAAAATTACGAAGTCGTTTATAAGTCTCGCCAATCGACGATCGATTTTCAAAGGAAATGTGGATGATTATTATTGATGGTTTCTCAAGCGTGAATTTATTCTTCGTTATTTTCGAGACTATACTAATATCAAAAAGAGCTGTCAGAATGAGAGCTCGGACTGACAGTCATCCAAATCGGAAGTTCTATTGAAATTAAAAAAAAAACACTACATTCCTCTTCCCTAAAATACAACATTTAAAAAAAATTGCCACAAAATGCTTAATTGGACACAAGAGATACGTAAATTAATAGTAGACAGTCCCCGCGAAAAAAACATTTTTGAATTGATTTTTTTTACAAATACTTTCAAAATAAAACTTGTCAATGAGTTTCTTACCTAATTTGCTTTTGTGTATTGATCGTGAAATACTTTAACACCCCATCCTTTCCAGTGGAAACAATCATATCTCCATCTAAACATAGCGCTGTAATATCATCCTTATGAGCGGCATATGATGTCCGAAGTTCCAAATTAGAAAACATATTACTATAATCTGAAATGAGCCTAGTCAATTGAATTCTTTAAAAGTCTGTTCATTACCTTCAATTTGTATATCACTAACGCTAAGACCATTAAGGCTATCAGCTTTCATTTTCCTTCTTACATGAGGTTTGGTAAAAAGTTGTTTAGGTATTTGTCCAAACTCAGAAATTTGTACTTCGAGAGCATGTCTTGTAGCAGGATCCTTAACGCTATCCAAGTCTATTGCTCCCTCGTAGCATAAGTGATAGAAAACTAAATAAGTAATTAAAATAGTTAAACAAACTTACAATATTTTATATTTGAGGTGTCGTACTGTTATCAACTTTTTCAGCTTCTTCGCCTCGTTGTTTAAATCCAAAAATCAAATCGACCCAAGTATGCAAATTTGCAGACACATAATCCGATTCCAGAGCTTGTCTAAATATATATAAATAAACAGTTGGTTTGCTAACTGTAGTCCCAAGAATGAACGTACCTCAAAGTATCTACAAATAATTTTGGGGAATTTTTGGCCCATGGTGGGAGGGAAACATTATTAACAGCTGTGCCATCACTTCTAGTACCAAAGTTGATTTTGTGTGTGTTGATCAAAAAGTCTCCTTCTTGTGAAGTGTCGTAAAATTCAGGTATCACTTCCTTATTAAGAATGATTGAAGCTTTTATGATTTTTTATTTATTTTGTTTTATAGACGTACATACTTTAAAATCAGACATATTAGTCAAGCAATTTTGGAATGTGTCGTAAACCTTGTTAAACATTCGATCGGGGTGGTCAAATCTTCCATTTTGTAGACATAACATTAGGTGGGGATATTTTCGAACCTATTAAAAAATTAAATATGTAAAATTATACATTAAAAAATGTATGGGCATAAAGAAAGTGTTACCAAGGCATATTTATAAATGATTTAGTTAAGTGTGGCGAGTGAGTTGATCCGCTTACTTTACTATTGGTAATTTTCAACTTACGAGGGATTTCCATGAAAATGAGTGAAAATGAGACCCCTCAGTGCTTCTGATTTACAATCTATTATTGAAATTTAGAAATTCACGATAGTGATGAAGAGGGTCTTTCAAATTCTGAATTTTCTGTGCTTTTCGCGAAAATGTATCCAAGGGGCTTTCGGTATCGCTGATTTTAAATTTGAAAAAACATATGAAATCAATAGTATAGCCATTGTTTCACACTATTTACCACTATACCACGATGCTATGTACGGAACCCTTCTTTAGCTAACACGCGAAACCAATTTTAACTTGAGCGGTTTTCTGTACCTGAAACTGATAACGCGACTCAAGAAAAACCTGCCTCTGTACGCAAAACCTGCTCGTATTTCGCCACACGGAACCTAAAATCATTAAATATCTACATAGGTAGATCACACACTTCTTTCCTGGACGGATAAATATTTCTAAATAATGTTTCATAATGATAAACCACTTACCAAATAAAATAAAACAAATCCTGGAGTGGAGTAATGTGATCCATACAAATACCTTTTAAGAATAAACCTTAGGAGTATAATTTAAATTGGAGAAAATATCGAGCTTACTTCGAATCGCTCATTTCCTCGCAACGTTCCTTAAGCCTCGCAAGTCGTTCAGGATTCAACGCACCAATAGGTTTACTAAGATCCCTATAAATACTGGAATTACTCAAATCCAACTCGTTAGAGGAATAATCAGTAATAACCCAGGGGAAAACTGGATACTGTGTCAAATCCTCGAAGGTTCGATCAGCTAAGCTATAAGATGGCGCTTTAATATAGTCCAGATGAACAGCATAAACAAACCTGTTCAGGTACAGCAAGTAGTCGTAGTTTGATATCAATCCATTCTGCCATTTTAGCGTCATACTTTCCGGTTCCACTTCGGGTATTCGGAAATCCTTTTGTTTTGCGGTCAATGAACAAAACGTGTTTCGTTCATTCGTGTTGCGAAAAGAAACGAACATATGATTCTTGTTGTCGTTCCATTTGATTTCCAGTCCCTGTAAAACAGCATAAGTAATTTCGATTCGAGCGGATTTATTACTTACCGTATGCCTAAGTAATATACGTCGTTTGATAAAACTACTCACACAGCCCAATTTTATTTTTATCACAGGATACTGCGGATTAAATAATAAGAGTAGTTTGCTATTTAAAAGAAGCTGCGGCTACCTACTGGTTGGATATTGTTGTACGGTTGAAAGTAAACACAGGAATTAGTCAGAAGTAATCGACCGGGATTCGAAACCAGAGGATGAATTTCGTCTACTTTCGAATCGAAAAGCACTTCCTCATAAATACTCTCCATCCACAGTGGATCGAATTTAAGTCGATTAAGTCGGGAGAATACAATTGTTGCAATCTACGAATTTAAAATTAGTTAAGCATATTACAAGTTAGAAGAACACACTCACCATATCGTTTTGCTCGAGTGTATTCAAACTAGAAGCACGGTGTAGCTGTTGGCACAATTGCAGCACGTAGTCGTCAATATCAACGTATTGGAATTGGAAAATAAAATTACGTGTTTCTTTCTTGAAGGTATACGGTGCAATTACGTTCTGCTCCAACATTTCAATGTAATGGGAGGATCTGTAACACAAGAGTATTTATTTGAAAATAATTCGATAATTGGAGGTACCACTTATTTGGTTATTTATGACATTGCTTATTAAAGGATGCTCAGTTGTGAGGTGTCGTGACACCTCTACAAAAACTCCGTGTGCGCTGGTCGTGGTTTCATTTATTTATGGAGATTAGGCATTAGAATCACCTCCCCACCCTGATACCCTTCCTACTCTTCTATCGACCAGAAAACGTTTTTGAGTATTAAATTACGCTCATGCAACTTCTTTATGGTCATATGTTCTTTGATAATATATAATTATATCGTGAAGCTCAGAATGCAATAACTGAGGAGATTCTTGTTTCCTTGGCCCCGCTTTTTGGGAACGAGGTCCCAATTTTTGGGAACGGGGTTCGTAACATTTTGCTGTGCTAATTAACGGAAAAATAATGAAGAAATTCTATCTCGACCCGTTTTCGAGATATAGGGCAAAATAATTCATACTTGACAAGCCACCTTAATTGGGAAAACTTTAACTTTTAGGAAAATTCTTTTATATTATTATGATTTCCCTTTTACAAACTACCGGTGAAGTTAATTTTCCTTTTACAAAGGAATGCAAAGCACAGCAAAATGTTTCAAACCCCGTTCCCAAAAAGCGGGGCCAAGGATACAAAAATCGTGCCCAATAACTGACAGGATATTTCTATATTTCCAAAGGCTCTATTTGAAATAGCGCATAATTAATTTGAATATAATGATATGTAGATCATGGAAGAAAACCGTTTGACCAAAAAACGGTTCTTTTCTCCTGTGGCCTAGATATGATTGATATTAAATGATAAATTATGGCGAGGTGAAACTCAAAAAAAAATTTGAAGTTGACTAACTACAATGGTGGGTGCGAGGTTAATCATTCCAATGCACCTGCCAACGCAATTTTGAACGCATGTCAAGCGAGACTATAGCTTGGTAACGGCGCCAGTCTTATTGTACTCTTTGAAATACAGTACATTATTATAATAATTATTATTATTATTATATACATATTCACACTCCTTAAAAGAAGTAAATTCTTCACGTAAACTGGATGTTGTAATCACAAAACTTCTTAGCGCTCCACATTAAAATAATTGCTATAGAATTTTCTTAAGATGAAAGCAAAGCTGTATTACAGTGCGTTCAATTGTCTTGAATTTCGCAACGAGTTGGAGATTTCTCCACCTGAGTGCATCTTCTGGGTACAGTCATTGCCCTCTCGGGTTACTCATTCTTCTAATGAACTTACCTTACAGTCAAGCAATTTTTCTGTTTATTTTGATTATTACGAGAGTCTTGCATCAGTTCCGAGATTCTTTCACAGTCAGTGTAGCGTAACTTAATCAGCGGCAAACGAGTATTTTTCGGATCGAACACCAGCGACTTGGAGCACATCTTGAGCCGGCCCACAACATCATCCTCACTAGGTTTTGTTGTTAGGTGCCACAAAGTTACTGCAAAATCCTCAAAATATACTTCGTTCGGCTCCAGCAACAGAAGGGAAAACCTTGAATAACGATTAGCTCTTGTTCAATAGGGTCATTCTCAAGGACCTTTAGCAATTTACCTTTCTTTATCCATAGTAAAATAGTGAGATTCAAGCTTTGTTTACTAATTAGTAGTATAGATTAGAGTGGGTTCAACATGAGGACCACGACGGAGCCCGACGTTGGATAAATAAACAAACTAAGTCAATAAAGTAAGGTGTAAATACACAACCGCTGCTGGGCACTGTCACTCGAGATTTGACGTTCCTCAGTCCTCTGATGACTAGCGAAGAGAAAGCTTCCAAGCTTGTGAAAGTATTGTGCTATGGCACTGGGTTTCCCGAATCCCGAGCGGTGCTAGCAACTATGCGTATTTTTCTAGAGCTTCCAAATGAAACAAATCAAATTCGTACAGCGGCAACTTGTAGGTGTAGTGCTATAATTAAACTGCGGTTATTCACGTGCACTAGTACCGGACCGTTTACAAAACAACACTGCAATTGCAGGGCCTAGTCGGCTTAAAGTCTGGGAAAGAGACTGATTAATAGCATTTGGAAAAGATTAGTGCTAAACACAAAGCTTCATCGGTGCGCCGCGTTCAAGAAAGCTTATCAAAAGAATCGCAATTGTTTTATCAGGTTTTTATTTATTCGTTTTTTTTTTTTGCGCACGGAAAAAATGATGAAATGTGAATCTGGTAGATCGTTAACAAGTTCATTGAATACGGCATACAGGGGGAGGAGAATGATTACGAGTATTTCTATAAATAATTTCATCGAACTTGATATCACGAATGAAATCAGAAGATAAAGGCGATTGATGACCCCTAAATATTTTTTGCAAATATTAATAAGTATATACCTACATACATTAAGCGTAAACACTAAACGATAAAAGCCGTCAACATACATTTAATAATAGAAACACATAAATTAAATAATGATCAGACCCCCACGGGAACGCACCAAAATATGGGTGATGGCGTTATAAAGTCTACCGCCCCCTTACCAATGTTTTAAAAAGGAACGTGCGTGTCCGTGAAATGAGCAAACAATTATCTTCAATAGATCTAAATTCTTAGTCGCATCGCAATCCCAAAGAACAAATTATTTCTACTGCTGCTTACTGCTGCTTTCCGCAAGGTTGCTCATTATGTGCTAGTTTTTCTCGCCTGCACTACATAGCACATCACTATATAACGGCCGCCTCAGTTTTATGTGATTGCATCACTCATATCATACACACCTAATACCTACTTATTTAAATATTCCAATCGGTCTTATTTTACAATTAATCGCGAGATTTCCGCAATGATCGATGAATAGATGTAACACAATTATCATTCATTCAAATCGCATGGAGGTGCCTTTCCTTTGCTTACAAGATAAGTATGAGGATCATCTTTGATTTGATGTATGCTTAAGAGGCTACATTACACCTATGGAATCTTTGAAAATTATACAAATGTATGTATGTTTTGTACAAAAGGCTCTTCGCACTGCAGTTATGCATTTGCACGTACTATCATCACTGCTGCGGACTATATATCATCAATGTCTATGCTAAATATTTCCATGCAAAAAAGTTTTTGTATGAGGCTACTTTTGTGACGTCATCAGCCGTTTCCTAATATTTCTCGGGAACCACTAAACCGATTCGGTAGAAATTTGAATTACTAACAAAGAACAAAAAGATTTAGTTTCTAACAAGGAATTATTTAATTCTTTCTAGTTTTGTTTCTATACACATTCAAGCTCTGATTCTTTGCTTCCGACTTTGAAAAAACGAACGAATTTAAAAAAAAATTCCGGTCTCAAACAAATGCGCCGCACCGCTCTCTCTGCTGATAAACTTGTGCTCTTTCCATGAAATGTTTGATGACAACATTGCATAATTATGGCCCGATTAAAGCTCAGCAGTTATTTGTTGCTTGTTGTTCTACACATGCGAATTCAACAAACAACAAATAAAGTCAAATATCACACGGTGTGGTGAGTTCTCACCTGCATTTTTTGAGATAGATTAGGTAGGTATAAAACTTCAAAAATCTTTTGCAGTAACAATTCAATTGTTTCGCGAATAGTATGGCAGGTTGCCCCGTCCTGCTGCAGCCACATGACTTCAAGATCAATTAATTCGGCTCATTCTTCATCATCGTTATGTAAAGAATACCATTTACTGTAACTGAATTATGACGAATTGAATTGATTTTAATAGCGCTTATTTCCGTCGTAGCGAGTGCAAAAGTAATAAAAAACATCCCCGAAAAGATAGAAAAGTTGCTTGATTAACCTCAGTCTTTAGATAGATTTCTCAATCTGCAATAGGAAAAACTACCAATATTTTCCACCCGTTAGCTAATCACAAGCTTTTATTTAACTTGATTTCGGTGACAACGCAATATAGTATATATAAATCCAATATGGCGGACGCCCCAAGATGGCGGATTACTTTTCTCTTCACAACCCCCTTGATATGGAAATCAGATGAAAGGGTTGAAATTCGATAAACTATGTGACGTAATTCACACATTTGTCTTAAAAATTTGTTTCTAATAAATATTTTTTACAGTCATTTTATTTTTATTTTCAAACACTTTTCCCTCGAGGTTTGAAATTCTCAAAAATTCTTAATATACTATTTTTGAAAGTTTTAAAGTATCAAAAAAATGTTGTGACTGAAAAAATGCAGGAGGTATAAAGAAGAATTCTATAATTCACTACCGAAAGCAAAATCCCGCAAGTTGGATAGTTTAGAAATTTATGAGAAACATCCAGTCAATATCCCATCAAGCCTAAGAAATATTGGGAAACGAGTACAAAAACCATGTTACCACTATAAATGAAATAAAGAATAAACACACCAAGCTTAAGACTAACGAAATATGACCCTCAATTGTAGAACACACAAAACATATTTTTTTTTAGATACGACCTCGTAAAGTTTGAGAAAGAAGTTGCAGTTTAATTTTTTCACATTTCATTAAATTGAAAGTAAAATGTAAATTTTATATGTCAAGTATAACAATCAGGACTCTTACATAATTAGTTTGGCCAAAATAACAAACTTAGTAAGGAAATTAGGCTAAAATTAAAAAGCACAAAAAGATAAATTACTTCCAATTCACACAGTATCTCTGAACATACGTGGAGTTTATTTCGGTAGATCTTGATCGACCCTTTTATACCCTACGCTCTTTGATTGTGTAGTGCTGGAGTACCTTGTATTCATAAATATACATTATGTCCATTCAAGTCACTAAAAAAGTACAAACACTACTTGCATTAGTAATCTTAAACTAAACTTCTTAAAATTGTTAAACTGAAATTCTTAAAAGCAAGCTGACAGTAATAATTTGCCTATTTCGAGATACACCTTAAAAGTTATAAATTCTTGGTTTGTGAGTGGAAACATATTCTAGTTTCCATAAACTGTCCATATCTAGACCACCACTTTCGTTCTCAGGCTGACCATTTCCTCGTGAAGAATCAATTTATAATTTGGGATTTAAATATACAACCAGGGCATTGGTATACCATATTCTTAATTGTGTTAACTACTCAAACACGTGTAAACAACAATACCTTCCACTTTACCAAACTATAGACATCGGGAACTTTTTAATTTAGCGAAAGGAAGGTTGTTAATCGGTTTTACGTTAATGTGCAGAATGTAAGCGGAAATTGTGGGACTATGAACTTCTCAAGATCAAGTTCAAAGTAGGGCTTGACACCAAAAAAATATTTGGTGGTCAACAATTACATTACGGGTCCACCCACATGAAAAGACCTGCAAAAAACAAGTATAACACGAGCGCCACAAGAACGGAAGCCGCCCAACAGTGTTGGATTCTTAGTTAAGGCACCTCGGGGAGAATGAGGAAAACAAACTGAGTATTACATAATTCGCTTCAAAGTAGGGGAGGTCAGCGAAAATTGAGAGAATCTTCTATTTTTTCGGTCGAACGACTTAAAAGGCCTGATGAGGTAGCGAAAACTTCTTACGTTTCCCCCATTTTTTCCATTCTTTGCGGCACTCGGGCAGCGAGAACAAATCAAGCGCAAATAATTTCGCATTGTCTCGAGCAATTGCGTTCGCCGATCCAGGCCCGAATTTAATGGGACATTGTCTGGGCGGATGATTGACTGTGCAATTTTGGGGCGACTCGAAGTTCTAGCCAGCTCTATGATTTTTTCTATAAAAGATTATGATCGCCGGGGACTTCTTTAAAACTATCCAAGATTTCGGTAAGGAATTAGCTCGTAGTTCGATCGCCTGTGCGAGGTAAAGCCTTTAAAATCCTAGAGCCGTTTACAAATTGTTTTAAAACGATGTCTTATATTGGTGCCGCGTCAGACGTTGAACAAGAAAAAAATTTAAACGACTTTCGTCACAACCGCAGTACAAGCAACCTGGTCGCGAAAAACATGGGCTCCCCGAAAGTATCGGAGAGTAGATGGAGTGCGAAGCGTGACGATGATACCGACTCTGAGATATCCGACTCGGAACATTTCCTAGCTAAAGGTAAAAGGGATTTAAACGCTATGTGGCGGAATTAAAGATGTGTCCAATAGGTGCGTTTTTACTTACGCCATCCTACGAGTTGTCGATGGAACGTGCCGCTCTTATATGCGAAAAAATGAACTTTAAAGGTTGCTTCAGCCTTACTAAAACGGCTACTGGGATACTCTTCAAGTTCTCCAGCCCGGAGGACTACCAGTCGGTGTTCAAGAAGGGTTTCCACAAGGTCACCGGCGCAAGGTTCTACAAGAAAGTAAAGGTGTTTAGTGCATGTAAATGTGTTTTTAAAGTGATTCCTCCTCCAATAGATACCGATCCCGTGCAGGCCTCAAAAAACGTTCACCCTTTACGTTTTCGATGTTCCAGAGGATTTACCTGTCGAGGATATCCGACACTCGCTATATAAGTTCAATTCTGTGGTGGAAGTCGTTCGACTAGTGGTGTCTCCTCCTCCGGAGAAAAACGCTGACGGTAGTTAAACATTCCACAACAAAAGCCTCAAGGTCACATACAATTATGTTTTTAAACTATTCAGGTTCTACTACGCCTAAGCCTGAGATACCGAAGGAAGGACAGCCGAACAAGGAACATCCACCACCCCTCATTCGTGTCACGTTAGCTTCTTTGGACGAATACAACCTTCTTCTCCAAAACGGCTTGAACTTCTACGAGGCCACGTTCTTCCCAACGGAAGCTAACATTGCATTGACGGCAGGAAAGATACTTTATAAGAAACGGTAGGTCTGCTACTATGCACAGCCATGCAGACTGCGCAAAATGCTATCAACCAAAGTCTAGCACCCAAATCGGTATTTTCAAAATTTCAATAAAATCTTCACGAGAAAAAAAGGTAACGTCGCAGCACTAATTGAGATAGAAGTCATTGAAGAGCAATTAGCCGCACAACACCCACTCCTGTAATTTGTCAATTAACAATTACCCAATAACTATAAAATAATTTTCGATTTTTCTTTCAGACTTGTGGACGGCAGCATTCCGGGTCGGGTACGAGAGCTTCTTCCGGTCTTTGATGCGGCTGGCTTCTGTAAGATACCTCCGCCGGCTAGTAAAACAATTAAGCCAAGGCCGTGAGAATTCCCCCACAACACAATACAAGCCAATTTGAAAGCAATATATGGACAGACATGAATTGCCTCTTCGCCTTTTAAATTCACTTCTATTTATTCGTAACAAATTTTTGTTTTAGAAAAGCAATTCGGTCGTCTCAACTAATAAATTTAAAATTGTAAACAGCTTCATTGGAATTCATTAAAATAAACAATGTTCGTTCCCATATTGCTTTTTATTGATCCTCCCCTTTCTTACTTCAACTGTTTTGAATTTTAAAGCAAACAGTTTTCGGGGCAATAGTTTTAATAAAAATTTTAAATGGACTCCGTAATCCAAAAGAAACATTTTTAACCAATTAAAACCAAGTTCGTGGTTTGTGTTTGTTGACAACGATAATTGTAAAAACGGTCCATTAGAAAAGACTATTTTCAAAAATTATAAATAAAGCGTGATCCCAACTTCTTGTTCGTTTTGCGACGTTCGCCAATGGAAATATAATGAGATACATATTAAGAGGACAAAACTACATATGCAAATACATAATACGTAAAGGGCTTAAGACTATTTTATTAATGGAGTTGAAATAAATAAAAATACTTACATAAAAGAGCGATGATCTGCCAAAGACTTTTTATATTATTTCACGAATTTTTTCATGGTCCCAAGATCGTGGTAGGTAATGAAGTATCACATCTTGCACAAGGCACTCCTGCTATGGCGAAAGTTTCATTTCGCCGGATGAAACGGTCGCTGCACGAAATACCACGGATCTATTTATTTTTATTTATTTATTTAATTTTAACAGTGACAAAGGAAAACCTACTGCCCTGATCTATTAAGCGCGCTCCGTAGCGGTGACCATATGGCGCTTCCTGCATGTTAGTGAGAGGAGTGAACTGTGGTGCATTCAATTTTTTTTTAATCTCCGACTTGACTTTCACCAGAAAGGACCACGGAAGATAAACTATCCTACCCATAGGATGAATAGCACTGCATTAGTGTGTCTTTTAACGATGGACTCTGAATACCGGGCGACCTTCAGTTTAAATTCAGCTTTCCTGTGGTAACCGAGGCTCTGCTGTAGGTGACTACCCTTTCCCTAGCTACTCGTGGGATCAAAATTGAAGATCTTTTAAAAACCTTACCAAGAGAAAATATCCCTGCAGCGAGGAAAGTGGTAGACTCAAGTCCTAGAATTACCGGCGAATCTATGGAATCTCAACTCCTTTACTCGAACTCGGATCTTTGAACTCGAGTACTCAAATACTCAAATAATTGAGTTTAGAAGTACTCGAGTAGTACCAGCCCTACGTAATACTAAACCTCCCCAAGTAAGAAAATATGGTAACTTAAAAAAGATATTTAATGTATGGGATACAGTGATACACAATCAAGTTGTTTCTAAAAATCATTTTACTTAGTCTCGACATATTTTTTGGCGCGGTGTAGTATTGTACGCGATGTTAAGACGTTTTAACCAATTACAAAGTGTTGTTCTTGGGATCTTATGGCGCGCCGATGCGTCTGTAATGCTGGATCCAGCTTTAACTTCCATCAGAGCAGTATACATAGCCTTAGCATCATATTCCCTAGGCTTATTCTGTTTGGGTGGCGGTAGGACAACAGCGCTTGGTGAAATACAACGTTCACCTCGACGACTGTTCGCATTTTTTTTCTTACGAGTTCCAAAAGTACTATGGCGTCTTACTGTTTTCCTAAAAATGGCATAGCTTCTATTATTCATGACATTCTTCTTGATAGCTCTTGTAAGCGAAGTGGAAAGCATAACACGAAGATCCGGGTTGTCTTCTGAATCCTCTGAGTTTGGGCGAAGACATGCTTTCAAAGATGAAGTTGAGCGAGTGTTGTTTGCAAGACTCCTTACATCAAGAATTTGCAGGCTCGAATATCCGGAAGTTGCTCCATCAGAATCGGACTTCTCTTCAGAAACCGGTCTCCTTCTCACGCTAAGTCTGCTATAGTCCCCTTTGTCATCTTGCTCCTTCATCGTTAGCTCCGAGACTATATCATTTAGGGAATCTCGACAGCTGTCTTGTTCAATATAGTCAAAATCGAGATCAGAATATCCAGAATTATTCGTTTGTCCGTTTACATGTCCGTATGAATCATCATATTCTTCCAAGTGCTCAATAATTGAAGTTTGAGTAACATCAGTGTAATGTGTTTCATTAGGGACATCACAAAGGATTTCTACTAAATGTTCGGCCCCTTTTTCGCCTTCCATAGCGTCCTCATCACAACTTTCTTCAAAAAGTTCCAGTTTTGGATTGTTAGCTCTGAAAGGTACAAGCTGTTGCTGTCGTTGATGTCTCTGTTGTTGTTGCTGCTGCTGCAGGTGTTGCTGCTGTTGTTGGTGCTGCTGCTGTTGTTGCTGGTGCTGTTCTTGTGGCTGTTGCTGTTCTTGTTGCTGCTGATGTTCTTGTTGCTGCTGTTCGTCCTGCTGCTGTTCTCGTTGCTGTGGTGGTTGTTGCTGTATTGTTTGCATGCATTGCGACGTAGTGGATGAGTCAATTGACGAAGTATTTCTTTGGATGGGAGGAGCTGCTGTGCCAGACTTATCCTGCCTTTTACTGCTAGTTCCTGCTGATGATGCTGATGCTGCAGATGATGATGCTGATGCTGCAGATGATGATGCTGATTCTGACCTATTGCTACGAGCAGTGGTTATTTGTGTGGTTGGCGTTGGCGAGTTCAAATTAAAATCTTCCTCAGAGCCCCAAAGACCTCTAATTTGAAGTAGCTCTGCACACTTAACAAAGTCGGCTAGACCTGCGTGGGAAACATTCACTTCCCCCTTGTACATAAAATCGACCAGAGCTTGCATCTCCCACATTTTAATATCCTGGGGCATAACAATAATTGGATGTTTGCAGGGATTTTCGTTCAACAGCGTCTCCAGATATGGTGAGCATGCAGCCAGCACAACTTTATGGCAACGCAACTGTTGGCCCTCACATGATAGTGTAACATCCAAAAATCGTTGATCTGCAAGTAGCTTGGGAAATGCAGTTCCCAAATTTCCAAGATAGCTGTTCCATTTAATGCAGAGGTCCTGCCGTGGAGATTGCGTCGGGCTCATTTTGCTGATTGTTTCTGGACACTTTACAAGGACATTTTCAACAACAAACACAACAGACTGGTTCAACAAATTAATTCCATTCAGCAGACGCTACTTTTTATTGTTTTTTTGCCGGGTTTGCCTTAAAAAACACGAATTTTCGAGAGATGGTTCCACGAACTATACTGAACATTTAAAAGTATGGCTGCCGTGCTTTGTCACTTAATTTGCTGACAGCAACAAATGCAGCTGTTAATATAATTACTCCACAGGAAAGTAGTTAGACATGAATAATTCTCTTGGAACACTTAAAATATACAGTAAACATTTTGTAAAATCACCGTTTATTAAATTACTGAGGAACGCTATTGAAACTAAAGTGGCCGGGTAAAAATTAGGTCACTTTAAGCCAGGAGGGTGCGGATACTTAAAGCGGGAAAAGAAGAAGAGTCTAAACTTGCCTCAAACTGACAAGTAACAATTTGCAGTTCTGTTGGTAGTAATCGCTTTCTCAGAGTTTATTTTCTTTGAGAAAAAGTGAGCCACAAAATGCATTCACTAATTAGAAGGAAACCCGTTCTGGGTTCAAATCACCATAGTTTCGTAACAGGTAAACTACGACGACTAATTTACCAGAATTATTTTTTTTATTGCTACATGCGATTGTAGTAAGTAGGTCGATTACTTTTTTTAGGATTTTAGTTTACTTGGGTCAAACATTTTTTGCTTGTTTACTAATTTTCTACCTGGCTTCCCCTCCTCTTTATTTCTTTATTGATAGGCTTTCTTGCTTTAACTAAGCACAGAGTCTGTTCAAACTGGGTTTTCGCGCCGATTTTCGGGTGTGAATTTGAACACTCCTCTGGGGAAAGCCTCACGTTCTTAGCGACTGAATATCTGGGCCTGGGTGAAAACGCAGAAAATCTAGGGTGATAGGCTTCTTCGCGTAACTTTTTTTTAATTGAATTTTCTTTTAAAATATTCCTCTGGAGAGCTTCAACGATTTATACCTTTGTCGCTCGCTGAAGAAATATACTTTTAGTTTCAAAAGTCATCGTGGTAGATAACCCGTACGTCTAACTTTGCTTTTTATTGGTACGTGCATTTCATATAGTCTGGTAATCATATTATTCCTGATTGTGACCGTTTCCTCAATGTTAATAGTTAACGAAGCGACAAGCCTTATCCGACCAGTAAAAATGCTCGCAGATAGTTCATTGTCTTGGTCGCTTTTATTCCTCTTTTGCTGGTCACACTTGTCGCTTCGTACAATAGGCTCCTGATATCTCACATGGTTTCTTTCTCTATTCTAAATAATGTGATACATCTATCTTGAGTAATAAAGTTCTCAACAGCTAGGTGGTACCAGAATGTTCAATTCCTCCAACATTTAATGGGAAGGCGTCTCTCAGACACACCATTACCTGAGCTTTTGGATTTCACCAATATTGCTTATGTACAAGAAAACATTGCTTTGCGGCAGTCAAAGGCTGATCCACAAGAAATAAAGCGGTTATTAACTGAGCTGGATTCAACCGATCTTAACGAAAGCAGAAAATCACAACTTATGCAGCAATTGAAAAAAGAAGTTTGGAAATTACCTAATGACACACATCCTGATGTCCGGGGAATTGGTCCTGAGCCGAGATTAATTCAGAAATACAACACCCCACCAGACTTCAAAGCAAAAGTAATAGCATTTCCTGATATATCCAAAAGACTTAATCTCCTCCGAATGGAGCATTTGGGAAATTTCACAGGCCATAAAAGCTACTACTTTCTGGGTGCCCTAGCCGAAATGGAATACGCCTTATTGCAATACGCGCTAGACCGATTAAAGGAACATAAGTTTAATCTAATCTCTGTCCCTGATATCCTGCCGGCGCATGTAATAGAAGGCTGTGGAATGGACACGAGCGGTGAAAGAACGCAAGTAAACTAGTTAATTGCTAAAAGGTCAGGGTAATCCTTTTATTTTAGGTATACAAACTAGCAGAAAACGGAATGTGCCTTTCGGGCACTTCTGAAATGGCTCTGGCAGGGTATTTTTCCAACAAAGTACTTTCAAATAAGCAACTGCCCGTTAAACTTACAGCGATAAGCCGTTGCTTTCGAGCGGAAACTTCTGGCCTTCAAGAGGAAAAAGGAATATACAGGTATGAGAAACACAACTATAAGCTGCATCTTATTGTCGTGTACTTCGTTTTTAAGATGATTAGAGAATATTTTCAAGTTAGAGGCTTAATGAGCCAATCACTCCAATGATGAGTAGTTTGAAATATTACCTATGCCTTAATTTTATTTAAACGTCAACATATACTTTTATGATTTCCCTTCCAGAGTCCATCAATTTTCAAAAGCGGAAATGTTTACAATATGTGCACCGCACCAATCTGATGAAATGTTGGAACAATTTAAAGAGTTCGAAATAAATCTATTCAAGGATTTAGGCCTTCATTTTCGACTTTTAGATATGCCTCCGAATGAGCTGGGAGATCCTGCATATCGTAAATATGACATCGAAGCATGGATGCCCGGAAGAAATATGTGGGGTGAGGTGTCGAGCTGCAGCAACTGCACCGATTACCAAGCAAAAAGGCTTAACATTAGATACAAAGACAATGGGGACAGCTATTATGTGCACACTGTTAATGGAACTGCATGTGCTGTCCCAAGAATGCTTATCGCACTCATTGAAACTAATCAAGTAAGCCATTTTATTCAACGTCTTATACACACTTACACACTTTCTTGTAGAGAGAGGGAGGAACTATTGCGATTCCAGAAGTACTTCAAAAATATATGCGCGGTAAAACAGAAATAAAGCGGGAAAAGAAACTGCCGGAATTGAAATTAGTTAAAAACATACAATCTCCTGGTTGATAAGTATTATTATAAAAACCCATGATAAAATCTGTGTTTTATTTTACGAGAAAAAATGTAGGAAAACTATCTGGCATAGGTATAAGAAGAGTTTCAGTTTAACGAACATCACAGTAAAGGAAGGTATTAACAGAAACTGAGATTTCCAGAGAAAAAACCTTATTTATAACCTACATTACATTATTAACTTATTTTTAACAAACATTACATTTTGAGGAAAAACGTAAACAATCATATTACATAGTGCATTCAATTTTCCACTACTTGATCATCACATCATTTGATATTTTTAGGTTCTTTTGCCAATGCCCATTTTAAAGAAGAATAAGATACCGCTAAGCAAAATGCCAAACCAAATAGTGGCATGCCAGTTCTGTTGCGTGGTCTGTCGTTCGATGTTAGCTGGAAAAATCTGTGATTAGGCACGATGAGGAACTTTATTATAATTTTGTCGTTATTTTGTTTTCTTTCCGTTCATGTAAGTTCATTGCAAACCTATTTAACGCTCAAGTAGATTATAGCAGGACTCATTTATCTGGGAATCCCCTAACTTTATGTATCCATATCCATCTACCACTACCTTCATGACTCTTCCGATCCGACTCTCAATGCACCTTTCATACTGCAACTACTGAATTTCCTGTTTGGATTTAAAAGCTAATTAGATAAGTAATTTACATTAGCTGCTATATTTGGGTTTTAATTCACCTTTAGAATTGTGCTTTTGCTCTTGTCAAAGACTAAAATGTTTAATTTCGTCATTGTGATCAAAATTCAGTCAAAATTATAGGTAATTCAATTATCCTCTCCTTTTGGACCTTTGGTCTTTTTGGCATAAGAAAAATTTAGACCTGCTTTAGTTGATCCGCGCTCAGCGAGTATGTATACATAAAAAACAATCTTGATAGTTGGTAATTTTTTTTCCCTCCCATCCACTTTATTCAATCGCATTCCTGAATCTTTTAATCCTTGTATGGGATTTCTTCGCAGTCAGCCAGAAGCTGGTATTAGCGAAGAGTTGAAACAAAAAATCACTGCAATTTATATTGGATAAAGAAATGTTATATAAAAATGTGATTTAGGCCTCCAGTTATAGCGACCATAGTCAATAGGCATTAGGTCTTGGAGGGAAATTATTCTCTGCAAACGGTGTAACCAATAATTAAAATGCTTTAGTATCAAAGAATCAGTCTGGTATTTCCAATAGATTAATTTGTTTTATATTTAGATATTTTTAACCCGTTTTCTAATGCATGGCAGATGCTACTATCACTTGCGCTTTACGCAGCGAAGTAGCGGACGACTACAACATTGTTCAAGTAAAATAAGTTGAGCTTCTAAATGCCTGTAGAAGCGAAAGGTTTAAATGATATAATTTTCGAAATTGTATCTGTTTAAAATATTTAAAATAAGTTAGACGTGTTTAATTCTTCCCAAATACTTCGATCTTTTTAGATTCTACATGAAAACGAAACGCATTCTTTTCGTTGCCATTATCACCTTTCTGGAGAGTTGAAAAGTTTGAAATCTGAAAGCAATATGCGCAAGAAATGATTAAAATTAAATATGGTTTGAAGATGGGTTCCTATAAATAAACGGCACCAGAATGATGAAAAATGCTGGCATTAAAGTCATTTATTTGTGCTGCCGGGATTACGTGAATGCTAACTTGACATAAATGTTTGCTATGTAATCGAATCTTATCAATTTTCCCTAATGATTCATCATTTTTTCTCGTGTGCGGCAGCTAGTGTTTTTATTCGTGCCCTGGCTTTACAGAGGAGCCCTGCAATTGAAAACTTCTTGTGTTTATAATTTGATTACGAAAAGATAAAGCTTTTTTTGCTTGTAGTACTCAATCCACAGTCGGATGTTTTTTAAGACACTTTTTGCTATAGAGTCAATATACCAATATATACCAATCGTTATGCAGTATTGTAGATCATACGCAGAAATGGTAGCACCAGGATAATTCAAGAAACTGTCATAAATCAGGGCATTCAGTTTGTTCTCAAGGCAACTGCTAAAAGATTGTGGCGACTCCGCCCAAATCGGGGCGTCTGGGAACTGTAAAATTAGGCATAAATTGCCATTTATAAATTTGTAAAGTCGTACCTATTTATTCTCTCTGAATTAATTCAAAGTTCAATTTTTAATATAGACTGGCTTTTCGGATCTCTTTCCCTAAATTCACGACGGCTTGATTCCGTCTTTTGCCTTTACAGCAAAAGGAGGTTTTATAAATATCAACGATAAATAATGATAAGGTTATTATCTTCTGAAATTAGAGCAGTTACTTGTAATTACTACTAAACTATTTTTTCAAATTTACAAATCTAAAAAAAGCTGAATTGAATATATAATTCCATGTTTTACAACATTACAAATGTGCAAAATATAACAAAAAGTTCCGAAGGTTGTATCCTTTCGTTCGCAGTGGGATAAAAATAAAATACGAAATATAAACCATATTTTTTTTAAATATATGAATTATAATCTAATATAATTTTTCATTTTTATCAAATCGCATTATTCTGACAAAGATTTGCATTGAATATTATAAAGTTCTAGTTGGATTAACCGACCTTGTCCAGGGTTTTTCATACTTTTAAATGAAAACTCTTGAAAAATCCCAAGGAGGTTTTCAGGGTCACTGATTTCGAATCTGTATTAAAAATTTTGGAATTCAAGATGGTGGATCTAATATGGCGATCGAAAAAGTTAAATTCCAAAAGATTGCTCTGAACATCCGCACTAGGGAGTTTTCGGGGTCACTGATTTCGAATCTGCCATCAAAATACCCAAATACGAGACACTGTTTAATACTGTTGAAAAATATCTAAAGGCATTTTAAAAACTAAAATATGTAGAAAAACATTTGGAGAAAGTGGAAAAAATATTTACCCGTGAAAATGAAGGAAGGCATGGACTTCGTCCAAATTGAGGAGAACAATTGAAATATCTCGGTAATTATTGGACATAGTATATTGTGGGTGGGCTCAATGGAAGTGCCTTGGAGAGTAGTATACATAATAATTAAAAGAGGTATGAGTCTACTGTTTATTTTTTTTGGCAATAGATGGGTAAGGAGGTGAAAATAATTTTAGAAAATAGAAAACATGCGTGTGCCAAATTTGGAATGAAGATATTAATAAATGTAGAAATATAGGTGGGTGTTGAAATTGGAAACTTTTGAGAGCGGTAAAAAGTTTACCCCTGCCGATTGGAAGTAAATGAAAAAAATGATTTATTTATAGTAAAAAAAGTATTAGGAATAGATGAAAGTGATGTTTGGGGGTATTGAGTATGAAAAGCTTTATTTTATGAGACCACCCCTACCTCGCTGGGACAAATTAAGGAATAAAAATTTAATAGTACCCCGGGCAACTCTGGTTCCGGGAAAGCTAGCTAATAAATTTTACTGATCTAATCTTTTATGTGTATTGTACTACATAAAACAAATGTTATTTCTAAAATTTAATTATTATTCCGTCTGAAGGCCAAAAAAAATAAAACTTTGCCGTGCTCAACACACATCAGCAAACTGATATATGCCGAGAAAGAGTTTACTGAATGTACAGTGGAAGCCGCTGTACCTGTAACATTTTGTGAAGCATGCAAAAGCGATTATGATTTGTTAATAGACCACTACAATGCGTTCGCAAATGCAAACGATACAAGAACTAATGTTTCATGCAAGAGTATATACTTCGACAGAGACAGATTGAATATTGTCGAGACAGTCTACGATCAATTGGTAGGGTTGTGGAATAAAGGATTTTGCTCAGGTAATTCACAGCAGACTAAGTAGTATAAAATCTTAAGATATAATTGAGAAACCTTTCAGAATGTTGGAGTAACTGGAATGAAACTTTTGATATGTCACAAAATATAACTGATTTTGAATCATGCATTCCGAAGCATAAAGACCCTTGCGTAGCCTGCAAGGAGTATTATCTTAAAATTAATACTATGTACGAAAGCATAGAACGGAGGCATAAGGGAAACGTGTGCTTTGATCTACAGGACATGGCAAGTATTTTGGATGTTTATAAAAACACTCACTTTTGCTATATGCATTTTACTAAATGTAGATGAATCGAACCAGGATTACTTGGTCAAAAGATTTAAAGTGTTGCAAACGTGAACCTAATCTGATCGCTTACTCTGCTGTGAGTGCGGCCTTGACATCGCTCGTAGTTATATTCTACGGCAGTATGATTATACTTACGAAACGTGCAGAAAGAAACCATGGCACAATAGGTCTGACATTTCTATCTTTAGTCAATCATGTTAACACAAATGTTTTTAGATAATGCAAATGGAGAAAATGATACTACACGTAGTGTCGACAGCACTGCGAGTAATAATAGAAGTCAGCCTACCCGTAATATCAGTTTACCGGGCGGTTCTGCAGGTCCTTCTTCCTCTTCGTTTCGGAGGTCCTCCAACGATTCGTTAAATAAGGAAAAGGAACAGTCAAGATTAAAAAATGAAGAAAGTGAAGAAAGTCAATTATTAGTGCAAATATAGTGCATATAATTAAAAGTGGCATTTCGTATACTCATCCCATTTCAAGCTAATTGTTTTGTATTTTCATTCATTTCATTTCTATAAAGGAGCCTACACTTTTTTTTCGTAAACTTAATATCTGTACAAATTGTTATCGTGGCCCCAACTTGGAAGAGATCTTGTGTATATATAATATATATATGTCCAATCAACATACAAACATAATAATTTAACATTGAAGTATAAAATTCACACATTGTGTATATAATTTGTCACTCTTGTCTCATATTAGCACTCATATGTATTATTTTGTGTTTCTTGTATGCATTACTAATATTTTACATACCACCTACTCATTTAAGGATGAGACTGCAGTCATACGATTAGTGGATCATCTTCACTGAAAGACAACTTTTTTCCGATAGATACTGAAATGCAGGATTGGTAATAAAACGTCATAAAATGTTTATTGAATTTAAAACGTACGGTAAAAGATGGTTGTTAGGACTTAATTTTTAGTTTTATTAATAATTTTACGAAAATATAACATGAAATGCTATTAAGGGTGGTTTCTGATCTAGTTTCAACAAATCTATTTTCTCTTTATGAGAATATATAGTATTGATACTTAGAAATCATGTAATAATGAATTTTATATGGACATAGCTAACTAAAGGTATATAGAAAAAACCGATTTTTATGTTTCTTTTAAATTCGTTTTTCTCATAACCTTTTTGTCTTATGGCGTGCATAATATCTCGAGGTGTAGTGTATCAATCATCATAATTTAAATTGCTAATTATTTGTCAGTTACAGGGCTATAGCACGAACTAGGATCTAGGCAAAATATTACATAGTTCGGGTTTTAGTTAAGTTTTAGACACGAAATTTTAAGTGTTTTTCGAATTTTTAACACCGCGCCATTTTGTTTTAATGCCTTCAATCTAGTTCATGCTATAACTTATGTAACAAGAATGTTAAATATAATATTTTTATATATTTAAGATAAGCTTTACTCAAGGTTCTGTGCACGCCGTGGAGCTACATGTTTTTTTTCAATGATAAAGGTTTGTGTATTAAGGACCCAAAGTGCACCAAAAAAAAATTTTTTTAGCTCTGATTTAAGCTACAGCATGTGAAAACTTCAAAGCAAGTTATGGAAAAACCTCAATTTTTCAGCATTCTAGACCAGAAACCACCCTTAACCCCTTGAACAGAAGTGACAAGTCTGACTTTCTGGACTTTCTATGTCAAACTAGGCGCTGAATTCAACCGTACTAGCACTAAAATCTACTTTCTACACTAAAATCTTTCAGAAATAGCCCGAATAGTACATAGAGCGTTCGAATTTAATAGTACTATAAACTGCACTAGCACTTGTTTATCTATCCATAATGGAGTGTTGTGCAGACTAAACTAAAATTGACTCTATAAGATGCAGTCTCTTTATGTGCGAAAATAATTTGGAACTATTAAGTGATGAACAGGAAGAAATATAGCTGATATAATGGTGAGGAATTATAAGAGGCATTGGTTTATAATATAAGTTTTAAGCACCATGCCAACTCTTTCCGAATTAATTAAGTGCAGTTCAATTCAAACGGACTAAAAGTGTTTAGAGCAAGTGCAGTCCGAAGTGTTAGTGAAAAGTTGAATCCGAAAGCGGCCGAAGTAGCTGGATTTTAGTCAGTTAAAGTTAAGTTTAGTTTTTATTTGTTTAGTTAATATGCGTTGCTTTGGAATTGCCTTTTCAGTATCAGCGTCTATTTCCCTTATAATTTAGTAGGTGATTTCCCTTTCAGACAAAACTTTTCATTTCACGATATTTATTTCTATACATTTTACTACTTAACACTAAACCTATCGATACTTTATGTATACATATTTCTATTGCGAACGGTCAAATGACTGAAAAGGTAATATTTTTAACAATTACATAAATTTCTCAGAAAACAACACGAAACAAGAGCATTAAAAAAATTATTGTATGTATATACTAATAAACGTGGTAAAGTTAAATGATGTTGAGATAACGTTCTATGTAGAAAACTGTATTCAAAAGAGTATCATTTGATCGGCCGTTGGTATATTTAAGACCCTGATATAAAAAAAAATGAACAATGTAACTATACACGTTTGTCATCTTTGTGATCACTGTAGAAATTGAACCCTTTCAATTCACTCGTATGGCCTCAAAATCATCACATTTCGAATTTTCTATTTAAATCTTTCATCCCGATCCGTTTTTAGTATATTTGGTATTGAAAACTTTACATAAAAATTATAAGAAAAAAGACATGTACAAACAAAAAAAGATAAAAATAAAGAGATCATGTATAAATATGTAGCTTATGTAGACAGTTAAATTTGTATTCTGCCAATGTATATAATCGCAAAATATTAATATAGCATTCAAAGAACCACGAAATTATAGTTAAGGTGCTTTAACAACGTTTCAATAAAGAGGATATTTTACTATTTATACTTGCTATTAATTTTATTTAGCTGTGCCTTTCACTTACATAATTTCACTTTTATTTCTAAACTATGATTTAATAATATAAAATGGGCCATCGGCTCGTTATTTAAAAAATTGCATAAACCGGCATAGGGCATCCGATTTTCTGCTAGAATATCATACATGTACGTTATATGTATCTACTTTACTGTCCGCCTGATTTGCGGTTGGAATTAAACAGCGTTGAGATGACGATTGCGCAAGGACGTTGATGCGATTAAGCGGTCATCTTGTTCCAGGGCGCCGAGTGAAGGAGCTGATCTGTTGATCCATGCGATACATGTATCGTTTGCACATTAAGAGTACGGGACACTTTACGCTGACTTTGTCCTCTCTCCAGTAAAGGAACGGCCTAAGCTGCCTTTTCCGGTGTAGTATGCATTTTATTGTGTGTTAAAATAACAACAGCCCTGGTCGAGTACTGACATGGAAGTGATGCATTTATAGCATCAGAAGAAATGGCACCCATCATAACCTGATAAGCGAATAATTAGCGTTTTTGTTCTAACGCTGCACCGTTAACTTTAACAACAATTAACCAATCTCAGACATTTCGGTCTAACTTTAAAAGATTATTGAATAACATTTCGAATAATATTCAGTTTTTTCTAATAATAGCAATAATAGTACCTTGAAAATGACTTGTCAAAAGTGTGAGGTAGATCAATTTATTTGCACCTAAGAATAGGCATATGTATTGTTCGATGTTTTTTTTTTTTTAAATATGATGGTCTCTAGATCATTGTTAATTACTTGCTAGTGAAATTTAACTCATAAAAAATAAAAGATACTTTTCAGGTTCTGTAGCTAACTAAAAATTTTATAGTGCAAGGTGACCTTCCGTCTGTTTGCATGTCGCAGTCTTCCCCTCTTATTTTTATACCTATTGCGATGAAAATTTTATACGGATGAAGATTGAGAGTTAATAAAACAGAACTAATGAGATTTTTGGACAAATAATTGTTTTTGTCCCCCTCATGTGGGACACTTTTTGTGTGCCGTGTTCTTATTGGAAAATGCTTATTTTAACGTCAACATTAAAAATTAAACTTAAGTGATAATTTTGTTTTACATTTTATGTGAACAATTTCTGAAATCTCAAGTGAAATACATTTTATTTGCGCTGCTCGTACTTCAAAAGTACAACAAAATTAGTTGCCAAAATTGTTATGACTTATTCCAGCATATGCCGAATAGTTGAGATTTACATATGTAGTTCGTTTATTGGTATTTATTTATTTTTTTAGTTACTTTTGATTTCAATATTACTTTCATTTCCGATTTCATTAACTTAAAACTGTCTAGTACTGAGTATCATATATTTTTACAATTAAAATTAATGCTAGCGGTTTTGTAAATGCACAGGCCCAGTAAAATGAATAAAACAGGTATGTCACGCATTTTGCCATTTTCTATATTCAAATAAAATTAATAGGTATAAATATATTGACGTTCTATACTATAACTGCCCGTAGTAAATAGTCGATCTCCTGTCCTATTATATTTATTTTAAATTTGATAAGTTGGATAGAAAATGTTGCTCATTTATGCGATGTAAAATGCTTCTTCAATACTAACAGCTTTCATTGTAATTTTCCAATTAGTAGTTTTTGACTAGCTTACCTTTAGATTAGAATTGGTTCCTTTACTTTTAAGAATATCTGCTGATCAACTTTACAAATAAGTGATAATATGTAGTAATACTTTCTTTAAAGGGGAAGCCTAAAAAGACCTGCGCGGGAAGGCTCAGTAGCCTCTCTGCTCGAGAGAACCTTTTTACACAATGTGTTTTAAAAAGCTTTATCCCAACTGCAACATACTGCACATCATGTCAAAATGAGTTTAAGGACATCAAAGTAATATATAAAGAATTTTTAGAAGGGTCGGACAGTGTGACCACACAAAAATGCAAAGATGTGTACAAAGATGATTTGCACATTATAAATTATATGTTTAACTATTCTCAACAACTTTGGAACGAAATGGCATGCAGCGGTAAGGACATATAATTTAAAAGTTAACTTGAATAGATTAAACTTTCACTTTCCAGAATGCCTTGTCAACCAAAATGTGACGAAGCTCTTTTTGAAAGATTGTGATGACTTCCACGATTGTGTACAAAAAGCAAAGAACGATTCATGCACCAAATGCAATTCATTTTATAACAAAATAATAGCGGCTTACAATCATATAAAAGGAGAAAATCCCAAACGAATTTGTGGTCAAATTCTTGAAAATGTGCGTTTGCTGAGCCAATTAATCCGAAGTACTTATTTCGTTTTTTTTTTATCTTTTTTCTTCTTCTTTTGGTAGGTGCACCACGTCAAAACAATTTGGGCTAAAAACCTTGGGTGTAACCAAAAGCACAAAAGTAGTTTAATTTTGTTTACTGCAATAAGCTCAGTTCTAATGATATTACCAGGATTGTTTTATGGAGGGCTATATACATATAGGAAACATGTTGACGGTGAGAACAGTATAGTTACTTATCTAAAATTCAAACGGTTTAATTGAACATATTTAAAACATTTCAGAAGATGAAACCGAATCAAACACAGGATCGAATTCTCTAGAGAATGGAAAGAGAAGCGATCAAGTATCACCATCTGTCGAACCTGGGACGTCAAAATCTAACAAAAAAGATGACAAAGAGTGTGATGACAATATTGATGCACTTTCCGATATATCAACGGATAGCGGGGAGGAATTACTTTTGGATTTAAATCCTAACAAACAAGAAGTTCTTAAGCTTGCGCGGGATTTAAAAATGCCTCCCAAGGAAGAGCTTATACCGACTCGATTAATGAAATTCGACAGCAGCGATGACGAGCCGGTAATCCCAACACTAACCGCCACTGGTCCGGCAAAGATATTACTTTAAATTTAATTCCAGCTTACCCAAATTACCGCCTTTTAACTTGTTAGATTCTAAATAAAGGATGATTCGTTGTTTTCTTTTACCTTCTACGCACGGAAGTTTATAACATCCCACTGAATGCATAACAAATTGACTAGAGGCTGATTTATTTCAACACATTTGAAAACTCTGCAAATGGACGAATTTCTTTTGATTCCTAATTGTTTTTTTTGTTTGTTTTGGAGGCTATTACAGTATTAATAAAGACTTGAATTGAATAATCCTTCTTTTTGAAAAAACAAAAAATGTTAGTTACCGTGGAGTATGTATTTCGTATTCCACGATAGGGAAACAATTATTTTACATAACGTTTTTGACTGTGGCGTAGAAAATATATATTCCTGCAGAGATTGGGTCGTGTAATCATAACTCATGTACAGAAATGCATTTGGGTAAGCCTTTTATGAGTAAACAACATGGATTGCTCTGATCGTGGCATGGGCTCGTTTGTTTGGCACGGTACCTGTCTCGCCTGGTGAATGTGCGCGAATAGGCTGCTACTAGCATCTTTGAATAAAAGCATCAAAATGAGATTATTTGACATACTAGCTCTCTCTTTAAAGAGAAGAACGTTAACCCGCAGAGCTTCCTTCGACTAAGTTGATCTGAGCAGACAACATTTATTATTATAGTATTTTAATAATATTGTCTTAGCGGGAAATCTAAGGAAACATTCTTGGAGTGGAGCGACACTGTCACTTAATTAAGCAAGCCTCAAGGCTAAGAAGAAAAGAATGCTAAACTTTAAATCCCAACGGCGGCTAAAAACGCAATAAAATATTAAGAACAACAGCAAATCAATTAATACTATCTGAGCCATTAAATATTCACACAAAAAGTACCTAGCGTAAACCGGTTGTTCTTCCGCTTTAAGAGGGGATACTAAATGAAAAAGGAATTAAGGTATTTTATTTATTGGCTTTGCGTTTTGTTTAATTTCTAAATGGCGATTGTGCGCGTCATCGATACCGCCAAAATGTCACTTTGATATAACTTCTGCCGGTTCCACTGGTCAGAAATGAAAAAGAAAAAACTAATAATATATTATATTGAAGGCCATATTAATTGGAATCGTTGGCTCAAACCCGGTTTCTCTATTCAGGAACTTTTAATCCAAGTTATTTCGTCTCATAATATAAGATAACTTTATCATATCTTTGTAAGGCAAATCAAATATTTTTCAAATTTTACTGTACTGAAATTACCAATAAAGAAAGAAAGAATTTAAATAGCATTTAAAAAGGATTACTAATTTTTTAGAAATTGCTTCGAAATTTGATTATATATGTATGTACATACAATCAGCGATTTACTCTAAGAATTTTTAGACGTTCTCACCTTTTCTCAACATTACGCTCGTGTATTTTCTGCACCTTCCAAGCATTATAATTATACATCTGAGCTCGTAACATTATTAGAATTTATGCAGGCTTGCTTACAATCAATACAATTTAATATTTTCCTTCTAAATACCTTATGCAAAATATAGCCAGTAAAAGACCTTGTAGCATCATCGGATAATTCTGCGAAAGTTTTTAAGAAAACTACATTGTGATAAATATATCATCTTGCTCCTTTTCAATAGGGATTTCGAATTCTAATTCAGAATTTGTACGAGGAACTTTTTCAGATGTTTCATAAGTACTGTAGTCGTTATTTGTTATTACGTTCCAGTCAAAATTCAGCATCTCATCACTGTCTTCTTCGCAATTTGCGAATTTTGATCTATACATTAAACAGCTCGTAATTCTATGATTTGTGAAAATTCAAAAACTGTAAGACTTCGTTTTTTATAGCGAATACGGCTAAATAAGTTCTCTAAACAGTCCTCGTTTAATTTATTGGTACAAAAATAGTAACAATACTAACAAGCTTTATGAGTTTCCAACAAATTTTCCAAAAGTAATAGTATACCATAAATGGTTTGTGAAAAACCATTTAAGCAATTGATCTTTGTTTTTTTAGAAGTAGTAATAAGTTTGCGACCTTCAATATAATTGTTTGCACTGCTCACATAATTATATACTGCATTGTCCTTTTGTAGAGCAACGTTAGGAGGATTAGGTGAATGCTGTGATTTATTGTTGAGACAGTCAAAAATATTTAATTTTTCAAATATGTATGTCTGCGGTATTAAATTGAATAGATCTAACTTTATCATTGTCCTAATGCCAGATACAGTTCTTGAACTAAAAAGTCAACAGAGATTTACCCTCGGCATCTTCCTCGATGTTGAAGATTGTTTCGAAAATTTCAGAGCAATGGAAATCTCCATGCAAAGACATGGTACAAATAAGGTTCTGATGAAGTGGATAAACAATAACAGAACGGTATCCACAAAAATTGGCAATCATGAAGCTTCCGGGAAAGTGAGTAGAGGGTGCTCCTAAGGGGGGTAATCTCTCCCCTCTCTTGTGGTGCATGATCCGCAGTCCCAAAATTCTGCAATGGATTTACGTCATGATAATAAGACGTAGTCTAACGCTGTGATCTGGTGGCAAAAGGGAAAGGGTCCAGAGAATGGCTTGCCTAGCAATTACAGCTGCCATTGAGTTAGCACTCTCTTGCTCCGCTCGATATCATCATCGAAAAAGGAGCGATGAAATCAGCTATGCGGCTAAAAGTGCACCACCACTGGGTAACTAAAGACCAGCGGATGGGTCATTCAACTATCTAAGAAAAATGGTCGAAATTGATAAAAACCTCCAAATAATCTCAGATAAGATAATTCCTCATATGCCCCAGAAGGAAGTATAAAATAACTCTCCCATCCAGAAACGAATGGGAAGTTAATTTTAATGTACATATACACATCGGTGGAGAACAGTTCAATATATGGTATACTTATGGCTCTCTGATGAATGGTTTGGCCGGTGTTGGCGTGTATGGCCAATATGACGATTTACACCAGAGAGTCCTACTTGTGTCTTGCATCCTCTTTTATTAACCAGAATTTTGAAAAATTGAATCTAAAAGAGCGTAACAAAAGATGGACGGCAAAGTTAGACTGCAGACAGTCAAAACATTTTCTCAAACAATAGTCCGGTCAATTTAGACATTCAAGGTTACATAAATTCCCAACAAGCTGAAAGTTGGTGAAATCGTTCAAAACATAATTATAAATAAAATTTGAAAGTTCCCCATAATTCCCGTGTTTGGAAAAAAATTTTACTCAAGGTCATAGTTCACAAAAATGAGTTTTTCGCAATTTTAAGCAATTCGGTAAGTTTTATCATAAATTACCCCAGACAAAAATTGTAGACTATAAAATTATCTATAAAATATGTATCAATACTTTTTTTCCTAAGATCCACCGTTTCTGAGATATTCGAGTTACAGACCATAGAGTCCGAGCGCTCGGTCTTCCTCTCGGCGTGGCAACTTCAAACGCGTTTTTGTCAAAACTTTTTTTTCAAGGCAAAATTTCTCGAAAACTTGTGGACCGATTTCGCCAAAATTTTAAACACTTGTTTTCGATACTAAATACTCGGATCTGAACGAAGGATGTGTTTTTTTTTCAATTACTACTTACTTTTTAATTAAACAAAATGAGAAATTTTTGGTAAAAATCAAGTTTTTTTATTAAACCTGTACCAAAAAATCAAAAATGAATATTTTGTTTATTCCTTCGTTCAAATCCAAGATGAACTTATATACTAAAGATATCTTTTTGGTATTTTGATTTCTGATGAATCAGTCATGAATTATCCTGCCTACCGCATGTCGACTTTTTTTTTGAGGTTACTTCGTTCTCCCCACTACCACTGGCTTATTTTTCAATATTTTTTAATGAAAATTTAACAGAATATTCTTGGAATGATGCTTAATAATGTTACAAATTTTAAGAATTTTAATAAAGAAGGTACTGTGAAAAAAAAAAATCACAAAAATACGCTACTTTTTTGGTCTCTGTGACCCTTTTCCCCCCTTAAATCGTTATATCTCAGAAACGGTGGCTCTTAGGAAAAAAAAGTATTGATACATATTTTATAGATAATTTTATGGTCTACAATTTTTGTCTGGGGTAATTTATGATAAAACTTACCGAATTGCTTAAAATTGCGAAAAACTCATTTTTGTGAACTTTGACCTTGAGTAAAATTTTTTCCAAACACGGGAATTATGGGGAACTTTCAAATTTTATTTATAATTATGTTTTGAACGATTTCACCAACTTTCAGCTTCTTGGGAATTTATGTACCCTCACTCTTGTTTTTTTGTCTAAATTGACCGGACTACAAGCTGACCATGGATTCAGCAAACGATTGGTGAGCTATAGAGGTCACATCAGCCTAGCCATAAGTTATCCTTACAGGCACTGCAGGTTGAACAAGCACCTATTCACAATGTGTATAGCTGACTCCCCAGTATGTGAATGCGAGCTAGAGGAGGAAATAGAAATAGTCACACACTTCTTGTGTCCCTGTAAGCGTGAGAACCGAAATCTTCGGGAAATATAGTTTAGCCACTTCTGAGCTAAACAAACGTACGTTGCCAAAAACAAACCAAGTGTTTATTGATTATATATGATATTTATCGATTGAAAATCGACCCACTTGCCGTTATCCAATTGAGCTGAAATTTTGCATACTGCATGGATTGTGAAGACAATACAATGTCTTAAAAGAAAAACATGGTTTTTTCAATGGTGTTCTTATGTAGGGTTGTTTGTATGGTTCAAATTTAGTGATTTAAATTTCAACCACTTCCCATTATTAAATTGTGCTGAAATTTTGCGCACTACTTTGTTTCTGATGACAATGCAATATTTTAAAAGAATCAGAATTAATTAATCAACTAATTGCCTGTAATTAATTAATTGGTATTTGATGGAATTTTAAATATTATAATGTATTTTTCCAATTACAATAAACTAGAATAATTAATAATGAAGATTAAAACGAAAAAAATAAATAAATTAAAAAAATAAATCTTTTAAAAACAATGGTTTTCTTTTAAACCCAAATATACTAAAATTAGAAAATAATATTTTTTTCATGAATGTGAGCCGATCAGGAAAATGTTCAACATTTGTAAAAAAACCATTCGCGCTCATATACATATATTATGAATAATATGTTGTTGTAATAAAACTGCAACAGTAATGGGTTTTTAACGCTATCAAAGCTTTGAACCTTCCAAAAAGCGGCAACAGCGTGGGACGCGTTTAAAGCTGTCGAAGCGTATGAAGTGCTCTCAGTGGGTTTCCAGCTTACTTAAGATACCGCTAAGCAACTAGTGTAGTGGCAGTAGTCCTATTGTCAACTTAGGAGCCTGTGATTCGAGATACATACGACGTCCGAGAGAAAAAAAATCTGTGAAAAGCGTTATGAGGAATATTATTATAATTTTGTCGTTATTTTGTTTTCTCTCCGTTCATGTAAGTTCATTGTAAACCGATCCACCGCACAAGTAGAGTATGAAACGACTCAGTATATCTGGGAATCCCCTAACTTTATGTCTCATCATTGCCTACTAATCCGACTCTTTTAATGCATCTTTCTTTCTTTTAATGTCTTGCTTTCGTTTAAAGGCTCATTAAGTATATTAGCTGCTATATTTGGGTTTTAATATTTCTTATCCATCCCGCGTAATTCACCTTTAGTATTGTACATTTGCTTTTGTCAATGACTAAATGGTTTATTTTCGTCTTTATGATGGAAACTCGCAGTCAAAATTATGTGAGTCTCTTCACCTTTGCTTTTTTGACGTGGACAACATTTAGACCTGCTTGAGCTTTAGTTGATGATCCGCGCTTAGCGACTATATAAAAAGCAATCTCGATAATTTGCTAATTTTTTTCTCTCAATTTTTCCATGCTTTAATGGTAATGGTATTAATCAATATTTTAATTCTTTTAACCCGTTTTCTAATGCTTGGTAAATGCTTTCATTCGGGTTAAATGATACAATTTTCGAAAAGTTATTTAAGATTAGTAACAAGAGCGAACCTGTTTGCTTTTTCGCAAACACTTCGATCATGTTAGATTCCGCATAAAAACAAAACGCGCTACTTTCGTTGCCATGATCACATTTCTGGAGAGTTAAGCATTGAAATCTGAAAGCAATATTCGCAAAAAAGTTATAAAGATTGGTCAAAAGTATCTTTCTATAAATAAATCCAATTATGTGTGCGGCTGTGAATGCTGATTTGAGATATCTTTTTCGGTTTTGGTAATGTAATAAAAACTAACTGCTTGCTATGAATTGAATCTTATCAATTTTCCCTAATGACTCATAATGTGTCGGGTAAACAAGCAAAGATAGGGTATTGTTTTTTACGCGTATTTGGGTATCTATATACATATGCACCTATGTAGCATTCTTTAGACTCTCGTACCCAGCAAGCAAGATGATTCTCGCATTGCATATATTCCGAAGATGATAAAAATTATCGCGGAAGATTATCAACTTCTTATTCTGGACATTACTTCCTTCGGGAAGGATTGGTACCCCGAATGCGAAACTTCTAGATGAATTGCTTTCGTATCATCTAGACATTAGAAAATAAGAATATGAATCGCCGTGAAATATTGTTATCGAATCATGTAGGAAATCAAGAAAAATATTTCCTATTTCACTCCAATTACGAAGCATAGAACTTTTCACAAGGCCCTCCCCACACTTCGACGCTCTGCTTCAGTTACTTTAACCGTTTATTTTCGCTATGCTGGGTGATTAGCCCGCAGTACTATCCTGACTGATGGGACTACTATCTAACGCTATTAGGAAAAGCGCATCTTGATCATGGTCCGAGCCAGGCTCGAACACTAGGCTCCAAAGAGAAGTGATAGCCTCTTAGCACTGAGCTATTAGATAAATACCGAATAGTTTTTTTATTTACTGGGTAGTTTTGAATTTATACAAATATGTCTCATGTTGTTCTTTATCCCATTTTGGTCTAGAAGAAATAAAGAAGTAAACTTTTTTTTAAAGTGCAATCGTCCTCTCTGCTTCTAGGAGAATAATAGGCAATTCATGCTGCCCTCTTTAGTTGCTGCGAAATTTCGCACGGGCCAACTAGTATTTTATATTCAAATAAATAGTTTTTACTTAAACTGAGCTATAATCTGTGATATTTCATTTGTATCAAATCGCTTTATTCTGACAAAGATTCGCATTGAAAATTATAAAGTACTAGTTGACTTACCCGACCTTGTGGAGTTATTCGTACTTGTAAATTAAAACTCTTGAAAATTGAGTGAAAGTGTTTTATACCTGAGGCCCATTTTTTTAATTTCTCCGGCGGGAGCCTAGAACATTTCCCGGTTAAGTAGCAGCATAAATCGTGCCCGGAAAAGTACACCCAATTCCGTTTTTACACGATTTCATTCGATTTAGCACTTTAATTTGGCTTTTATGAAGACTCTCATAATAGTTTTTTTTGTATGAATCATTTATATTAACTATTTTTTACAGGGTTGAAGGATATGGAACTAATCGCCTTTTTTTCTAGTATGTACTTCATGTTTTTTTACACGGTTTTGTCTGAAACGTATTAAAACAGAATTAGGTGTACTCTGCCTTCCAATGAAAGTCCCGTCGAAATCGGTTCAATTGTTCCAGAGATTAATCGGGAAAAACAAATAGACAAAAATTTTTAAAAAAAAACCTTTTCTTGGTTTTTAGTATCGTGTAAGTAAACATATTTACTTAGAAAACATTTCTAAACCACAGACTCTATGAAAATAATTTTTTGAAGTTCCATATTTCGGTAGTGGATTTAAAATCAGCGCCCCAATAATTCCTGTACATTAATTTACACGGCAATCCATTCCAGTTGAGAATTTACGGTTGCCATGTTTCGGTACGAAAACCTGTAGATGTACTCAATATTGTTTTGTATTATTCTACCACATAACGAATAGACGAGATTTTTGTAGACTTTGGTGTTCGTTTATTTTCTTATTTACTTTTGCTTACAATTTGAATCCATTACCTTGAAACTGTCTAGTACTGTGTATCATATGTTTTTACTATTAAAATTAATGCCAGCGGTCTTGTAAATGCACAGGCCCAGTAAAATGAATAAAACAGGTATGTCACGCATTGGCATTTTCTATATTCAAATAAAATTAATAGGTATAAATATATTGACGTTCTATACTATAACTGCCCGTAGTAAATAGTCGATCTCCTTTCCTATTATACATATTTATTTTAAATTTGATAAGTTGGATAGAAAATGTTGCTCATTTATGCGATGTAAAATGCTTCTTCAACACTAATAGCTTTAATTGTAATTTTCCAATTAGTAGTTTTTGACTAGCTTACCTTTAGATTAGAATTGGTTCCTTTACTTTTAAGAATATCTGCTGATCACCTTTACAAATAAGTGATAATATGTAGTAAAACTTTCCTTAAAGGGGAAGCCTAAAAAGACCTGTGCGGGAAGGCTCAGTAGCTTCAATGCTCGAGGGAATCTGTTCACACAATGCGTTATAGACAGCTTTGTTCCCACTGCTAAGTACTGCACTGCGTGTCAGAACGAGTACAAGGAAATCGAAGTTATATATCAAGAGTTTATGGAAGGCTCCGACAGTTTAAGCAACCAAAAATGTAAAGATGTGTACAAAGATGATTTACACATAATAAACTATATGTATAACAATTCTCAACAACTTTGGAAGGAAATGGCATGCAGCGGTAAGGGTACACAAGTTAAAAGTTAACGTGATTGGATTAAACTTTCACTTTCCAGAATGCCTTGTGAACCAAAATGAGACGACATTCTTTTTAAAAAATTATGATGATTTCCTGTCATGTGTAGACAAGGAAAAGAACGAAACATGCACCAAATGCAATTCAATTTATGACAAAGTAATAGCGGCTTACAATCATATAAAAGGAGAAAATCCCAAACGAATTTGTGGTCAAATTGTTGAAAATGTGCGTTTGCTGAGCCAATTAATCCGAAGTACTTATTTCGTTTTTTTTTATCTTTTTTTCTTCTTCTTTTGATAGGTGCACCACGTCAAAACAATTTGGGCTAAAAACCTTGGGTGTAGCAATAACCATAAAAGCAGTTTAGTTTTGTTTACTTCAATGAGTTCAATTCTGATGGTATTAGCAGCATTGTTTTATGGAGGGCTATATACCTATATGAAACATGTTGATGGTGACAATGGTATTTATTTATGTTATTTATCTAAAATTCAAACGGTTTAATTGGACATATTTAAAACATTTCAGAAGATGAAACCGAATCTGATACCCACACAGAATCGAATTCTCTAGAGAATGGAAAGAGAAGCGATGAAGCACCACCATCTGACGAACCTGGAACGTCAAAATCTAACACAAAAGATGACAAAGAGTGTGATGACAATATTGATGCACTTTCGGATATATCAACGGATACCAGGGAGGAATTGCTTTTGGATTTAAATCCCAAAAAATAATTTGTGCAGGATTTAAAAATTCCTCCTAAGGAAGAGCTTCTTCCGACCCGCTTAACGATGACGATCGAATAATCCCAACACTAACCGCCACTGGTCCGGCAAAGATATTACTTAAAATTTAATTTGAGCTTATTAGACAAATTACCGCCTTTTAACTTGTTAGATTCTAAATAAAGAATGATTCATTATTTTTGTACCTTCTACGCACACAAGTTTATAACATCCCACCGAATGCATAACAAATTGACTAGAGGCTGATTTATTTCAACACATTTGAAAACTCTGCAAATGGACGAATTTCTTTTGATTCCTAATTGTTTTTTGTTGTTTTGGAGACTATTACAGTATTAATAAAGACTTGAATTGAACAATCCTCCTTTCTGAAAAGACAAAAAAATATACATATGGAAGAAATACAAGAAACTGAAGCAGAGCCTCAACGTAGGAAGGCTTTGTGGAAGTCCTATGACTGTGATTTTTTTACCAAAGCCCATTTAATTAAAAAAACCTTGTGTTTCCTAAAGGAACGCCAGAAGGTCTTTCGCAGGAGAGGATCGAACGTCAGCCGAGTTCAAAAGCTCCTGGCTGAAGATCATGCCAGAGCAGGACAATCATACAAGATGTACGTTGTAATTTCATCGTCTTCGAAACACGGACGATATTCCGTCTCAGTACACAGACCAATCCCCAATCAATTTAGAAGGGCACAGGCTTCAATTGCATGAATTTCGGCTTGGAACAACCTGGGCCTCATCGCAATCGAGACCTTGGTATTGGGTCCATAGACGGCAGCACCTGCACCATGGTCTGTTTTTGAGCAATCTGTTGACCAGTTGAGTCTTCTAGTGTCCATTCTATTACAAAATACAGAATTCAGCACTGGATTTTTCCTGTGTTTCCGAACTTTATTATCATATTAACTCTGGGAGTCTCCTCCGTACAGAACTTGGAGCACACACGGGATCAAGCTAACCCCAGATTATTTTCAATCTGCTATATCTCGCGAGCTATCCTTTTTTAGAAAACATGTTAAAAGGGGTTTTTTGACTGAGGATGTATTTTTCGCTAGAATCGTCGCGTTGTGAGGTTCAGATGACCCGCGTAGCATCCAGGGTTAACTTTGGTTTCAACTTACAATATACTTAAATATGAGGAGCATCATCGGTTCTCAATTTTGAAAAATATAAAACAGAAAAGCAGTAGAAATTAATTTTCTATTTCTTCCGTGATTTACTGGTACTCGAGTTTTGATACAAGAAATATTTCTGATTTCTATAAAAGAATAAAATAAAGTCGTTGTCGCCATTGGAACAGAAGACATGCTCGCGCCTTGAGAAGCCCAGAGGTGAATTCTGGAATCCTTGAACAGCTAACGCGATCCATGAAGATATATTTCCGCTTTCGCAATTACTCCTGTAAGATGTTTCAAATGAATCTACTATTTCGTTTACGCAGGGCATTTTTATGATTACCTTAAAACGTCCATCAGTTTTGAAAGAAACTCCGTAGAAAAAAGTCCCTTGCAATGAATAACGCAAGCTGTTTTAATTTCCTCAGTTTTCTCACTCGGCTTGTATGTACTTAACTCAGACTCGAAATCACAGCCTAGCATACACATGGCAACAACTTCAACTAATTCATGCGGTGTGTCGTCATTGCTTAGTTTTGCTGGATTCACTTTGGGAAAGTGCAAATTCTCTTCTTGGTGGTACTTCACCTTTGTTCGGCAAAGATCTACTTGATATCCAATATCTGTGAAATATTTGGCAACTGAAGAAGGACATACACTGCTGTCCGGGGGATCCCACGTGAAATTGAGCGATATTTCGGGTAATAGTTCATGTGATAAAGCTCGCTTAATTCGGTCATGCTGTTTGGTGCCGGGTTGAAGGCTATGGTCCAAGAGATTCACTGAAACGACTAGGATATGAAAATATTAGTGGATTATCGGAATTAACATTTCGGTGTTTTAGTTGAGGCGAAGTGATTTAACTTATCCATAACTATATTACATGCGTTACTATACAAGAATATTCATTTTAATTTTTATATTACACGTGTTTTTCATCGAGTTCAGGGTCAGAAAATACGTCTACGTATAATAGGAACTTATTAGTAATTGCCTGAAACAACTATTTTAAATGTTGAATATATTACATTAAATATCCACGATTTTTATTCACATAAACTTCAAAAATCAAAATAAAAAAAACTGCATGAGATAAAATCGTGGCAATTTAATTTACCTTCCCCAAAATTAAAAATAATTGTCACAGGCTGAATTCTGACCCTATACCTAATGAAAAAGACAACTTTTGTTTTAGCTCAAGTTACGTGCCTTTACTACGCAGATTCTACGAGGACGCCACGAGCTTTAATTTTGCTGTGTCGTAATCAGCCCTTTGACCGTTCTACATCTGCTGTGATCTGTCTCTCATCTCTAAGCGGGTAAGAATATTTGTATTCTCGTTTCCAACAGTGTTATCATTTAAATATGCATCAATCAAGAGAGCACCATAATGTTCAATCGACTTGAAAATTAAAAGATATCAATTTGGAATTATTTAGCTCGGACTCTGCACCTGAACCGAATATTGTTAACATTCCGCTCGATCGAAATTTCAACTCTCACGAAATGAACTCTAATCTAACGGACTCTGCATATTCATTGCTCCGTCAATACTTGAATACTTCAAAATGAGAGCATGTAATTTCTCCACGTAAAACTCTCATTTTGCTAGAGATAAGACAAACGAAATTTGTAGAGAATTTCCAGATCTGAAAACATGTTTTTAAATTTTTCATCTAGCATGTCTTTGAAGATGAGATATTCATGAAAAATGATTTTCGTGCTATTATTAACGTAGTTGTTTTTTTAAATGGCTAACTTTGCCCCATATTGACCTAGGACAACTTTTTTCTTTCTAAAATTTGTGTAAAAATGCCAGTTTTCCGAATATGGAAAAAATCCTTTTCCTACAAGCAATAGCAACAAAGTTTGTTTATTTGTTTATAAGATAAAAAAATGATAGTGTTTTTGGAATGAGATTTTGCAATAATGAAAATTAATTTTTTTAGGTCTAATAACTTCTTTGATAAAACAACTCTTTCCCTTTCATGAGATACCCGTAAAATCATTGTATTTTCATTATTTCCCCAAACCCAAACTAAATACTCTGAAGAAAAAACATTGTTCCTATACAGCTGCCTGCCTTTCCGTATGAACTCGCGAGCATGTTTACGTTGAAAAAGTTGCGAGATTAATTTTCGCTCTGAGAGAAAACAAAAAGCTCGGATGGGTTACAACTTGTAACGTCTTTTTGCCTTTGCTACCCAATGTACGACTTTTCCCGTCTGTATATTAGTAGTCTGTTCTAATAGTATTGTCTTGGCGGGAAATCTAAGGAAACATTCTTGGAGCGGGGAAAGGACAGTGTGACTTAAATTAAGCAAACCTCAAGGCTAAGAAAAAAATGCTAAATTTTAAAGCCTAGCGGCTAAAAACGCAATAAAACATTTATTAAGTACAAGAGCAAATCAATTAATTCTATATAAGAATTCAAAATCCACAAAAAAAAGGCACCTAGCTTAAACCGGCTGCTCTTCCGCTTTAAATCTCCTGAGCGGTTTAATATCTAATTCAAAGTTACGGGCTGACAGGTACATCTTGAAGCACTCCAACTCGAGCTCCTTAACCAACGTCCAACTCTCCAGTTCATTCAAAATGCATAAGTTCTGGCAAACTTCGACAATCTTATATGCGGACGCAATGGTCAGGCCATCTGAGTAAATGATTCTTAATTCTTGCAAGTATTGCATTGGATTTTTGGCTAGAATTTTGTCAATCAGATCGTCACTGGTTGGCGCCATTGTCCCTATGTGGATGTATTCTATCTTAAGGCAATTAGAGAGTAGGAAATCCAAATGTTGATGTCTGCAGGATGCAGCAATTGTAAGACGTTCCAAGTTCATAAAGGGTGGGATCTCCAGTTTCTTAGTGTACAGTGAGGTGCTTTCGATCAGTTCGCAATTGTAGATGGTGAATGTTTTTAAATCAGGGCAATATTGGCTAATGTACATAAGCGCATTCATATCGATCTGGTCTACGTGTTCCAGATGAAGGTACGTTATGTTGCAGCCTTTCACTTGAAGTACGTCACGAACTTGATCACCAAAAAAATCACAGGAAAGAAGTCTCAACTCGCTCAGCTTGTTTATGGAAATCAGGGCCATTAGATCGTTCAGAAGTGGATTATGGAAGATGGACACAGTCTTTATTTCGGGACACCATTCAGCGAGTAGCTGAAGATGCTTCGTTATGACGGAGCGACTTGAGAATATTTTAAGCACTAAGGTAGGTCGTTCGTCAAAATTCTCATAAGTCATGTCAATGTACTCAAGGCATCTTCCAATCTCGTCGAATCGGCCGACGTCTTCGAGCCGAGGCAGTTTGCAAAGCAGTCTAATGTAACCTTCAAGGGTTACTGAGGTGCGATGGAGCTGTACGCTGCGCAAGTGATGCATTTCGAGCAAGTATTTGATGCTGATATTTGAAATTAGCTTAGATGATGATATGTCTAGCAACTGTAGGCGCGGACAGCACTTTTCGAGGGCTTGCAAAATGTTATCAGTCGCGTCATAGTTCAGCACGAAAGTATGCAAGTTACGCATGTCGGTCAGCCCATTGAGGACGATCGGTTCCATGTCACAGGTCTTCCACCCGCCGGACAATGAACTTAAGTTTAAATAGCGGAGGCCACTGAGTAGCTTTAGTTTTGTATGAAAAAGATGCCGCATCATTTTCGGCATATCTTCAAAATTTAACCGTTTCAAGTACGGCGACAACACCACTTCCGACAACGACACAAACACGTTTGCATTGCGGAGGAACGCACTCATCATTGATGTGGTGTTCGTGTCTTTTTTGGCCTTTTCCAGTAGTGCTGGTATGGCTGTAAATATCTGCATGCTCAAGCGATCGAAGAGGTAGCAAGGCACATTATACTCGAACACTTTGTGAAGAAAGGCAATCCTGAGCTTGAGAATGTCGGATGCCTTCAACGGATTATTCCTAGAAATATTCGTGATGACTGGTATCAAGCTACGCCCAATGTTGCACAGCCAGTCGACGACGGCTTTCATAGACAAATCCTCGAGGGATTTGGGCTGTGCGATTTTTGGCATTTTACTGGAGGAGGAGGAGGATTTTCTTAAGACTTTGTATGGTGAAATAATTGTCGTTTACTTACTATATTTGTCCTTATGCCTCTTTGAATTCTGGATGGGGTGACCTTCCACTCCTAAGCTTTGGTAGATATCTTTACTGACTGAGAGAATCAACAGACCGTCGGGCGTAACACCAAAACAATCATCAATTTCGTGACAGACATTGCAGGAGAGCGCGGTGAACTTGCCTGTTGTTGTGAGGATATTTTTGCAATTATAAATAAAATAAAAACGCCGGCCCGACCACATAAAAAAGAGAAAATTCGATCGTACTTAAGACGTACTAACCCCTTCGCACAAAGCCCTCGATGAACTGCCGGGACAAAAGCTCCTTCAACTGTATCTTGTGCACCTTATAGTGGTCAGAGTCCTTAATCAGGGCGGTTACAACTGCTGGAAGCTCGTACTCTCCAGGTAGAACAATGGAAATCTTTACGGGAAAAAGAGCGTATAAGCGAAATCTGTATTTACTGTCGGATCTCTCAAGTTTTTAAGTGTGATCTACAGCGCGATTTTTCCCAAGGCTATTTATAGATCACACGAACGCCCAGCGAAGGCGATGCACGGTTAATAACAGATGCAATAAACAAAACACAGATGTTTCACAATAAAGACAACAATTCCTTCAAAAGCGCAAGGAAATGGTTGGTTGGGGCCGCTTAAGTACAGCTGCCTATACAAATGGTATAAATCAATCACAGCTCACTGCACCACTTAATTAGGATCAAAAAAATCCAGATAGATATTTTTGGAATTAATTGCATACAAATGAGGAGGTGTGAACTTTATCAACAAACACTGGGGATACGCAAAAAGTGAGCTAAAAATAAGCACACAGAGCTGAAATAACTCACAAAAATATTTATAACTCTACGCCTTCGGTGGGGTCAAAACATCCCGCAAATTAGCTTGTTTACCTGATCAAGGCTTTTACTTACAGTTTCATTGAAAGGATGGCAGGAAACTAGATTTTTCAGGAGTTTCATCGAGTTGTTGTTCAGATACCCGCCTTTATATTCCACAGCGTTTTCCGGTACTGGGTAATTCCATATATCCGGACACAACATGCTTCAAGCGTCTCCCTTTTCTGTGGGAGTTGTTTCTAAAATGTCTACAACTTGTCTAACAAATTTGCAAAAATAGTAAATAGTTTTCAGATTCAGATTATAAATAAAGAAATAGTTCTAGTGAAATAACCACCACGTGCTAAAACGAACTCAAATAATAATAAAGAACTGTCAAAACATTTTAAGGCAGTACCAACATCTAGGAAAAAAACTAATTAATTTCATCCCTGTTTTATTTCATTAAGATTTTGAGGATCCAATCTTAAACTGGTTGTAAATGAAACACAAATTTACAGAGAATGCTATATTCACTAAAATTAAATTCAAATTTAAATAATTTAACAACAAAATATATGTAATATCTTATAAACTTTCCCATCTCCATCAACCCCTTTTAATAGCACCTCAAGAAGAAGATGTGACGTTTTGTTTCTTTTTGAGCGTATCAAGCAAAGATGGTAGGTGTCGTTTTTTCGCGATAAAATAATTCTTAGATTTCTATCCCATCTCAAGTTCTTTATAGTTAAAATGTGAATTTAACAGTAGTACATTTATTGTCAAAATGTTTGAAGTCTATATTTGTGGTGCATGTAACTGATTTGTGTTAATTTTTTCAGGTTAAAGTTAAGTGCTCAGAGCTGAGGGCTAAGGACAAGAAGGAGCTGACAAAACAGCTCGAAGATCTCAAGACAGAGCTCTTGAATCTTCGAGTTGCTAAAGTCACCGGTGGACAGCCTTCCAAACTTTCCAAAATGTACGTATTTTAAAGTTAATTCTTATCCGGTTTGAATGAGGACGGCCTGCGGCATGAACCTATTGGCTGTCTGTTTAGTGACATTGACGTTTTGTGTGCTGTGGGAAATGTCTGCTGAAGCCCGACACGACTATTTATACGAAGTTATTTAGATTTGAACAGCATCCCATAATTTTGTTGCATAGGAAAAGTAGTAAGAACTTTTTAAAGGCATACGGCGGTGTTCTGTCAATTACTGTCGATTGGCTGCTAACAAAATGTCGACTAGGATGGTCTGTTTAATTTGGATTTACAAGCCAGTTATAATTCTGTATATTCAGCGAGTTTAGCTTGTACGTGGATATTTGAATAACAGCTGATTGGTTGGTGGTAAAAAAAGGGTCGCTTATTTCTGTTTGCCCTCAGTACCAGGCCTACAAGTCATCGGATCCCAACAAAAGTAAAAGCAATTAGTTCATGTTAAACTTATTTCTGCAGTCTGTGTTTTACAATTGGTTACGGAAACCTAACGTCGATATTTTATGTTATCTATTCTCTGAGTTTCAGAAGATCAAACAAAAATTCGTGGTTTATATGATTGTCCCATTCCCACTAGCAAACCATCTCAGCGAGTAACATCGTGTTCTAGGAGGTGATTGTTGGGTAATAGCGCTGTAGGGGACTCACCCATAAGTTCTGCCCCTAAATTTGAGAGCGGGCTTTGAGGCAGTTTATTACCCTAATAAGCTGAAAATTGGAAAAGTTCGTTCTCGTCCCGTTTTTGAGATATTTAATAAAATAGTTAATACTTTTGCAGTATTAAAACTGCTTACTGACTGATTATTTACCTAACAAATTGCCTCGAAACCCGCACTCAAATTTTCGAAATTTAGGGCCCTAATTTATGGGTGTCATGCCACGCTGTATTTGTATTTACATATGAAAATAATAATACTTCGGTAGCATTTTTAGATATAAAAGGAGTAACATAAGTCGCACATAAAAAAGTGCGTACAACTCCCTCGCAACAAGCTAGGGCAGTATTGCAATCTGTCCTCTGATTTTCTAGTAAAGGATCTGGCTGGAGTGTTTCCAGGGTTCTTTCAAACAAAAATAACTGCGAAATTTGCAAAATTCTGAAATGTGGATATTTCCAAAGTAATTCTCAATCTGAATGTTGAACCAGGTTCGTAGTCTCTACCAAAGCTTAAATGAGTGCACAAAATCCAAATAAGTAGAAAATTGTTATTTCTTAGCAGTGAATGATTAGCATTAGATACTTCGACGAGTTTACTTTATATTTAACCATTTTTATTTCTCTTTCAACTTATGTACGAGTATTTACTTTTGCCATTAATTCCGAGTCTTCAAAAAAAAATACTAGTTCAAGCAGGCGGGCTGTTCTGCTACTTTCTTATTTTATTACAATTTTTATACTTATACATCCGTTTTCTATCTTTTACAGCCGAGTTGTCCGTAAGGCCATCGCACGTGTATACATTGTTATGCACCAGAAACAAAAAGAGAATGTAAGGAAATTGTACAGAAACAAGAAGTACAAGCCACTTGACTTGAGAAAAAAGAAGACCCGTGCTATGCGCAAGGCTCTGTCACCTAGGGACGCTAACAGGAAAACACTTAAGGAGATCAGAAAGAGGTCTATTTATCCTCAAAGGAAGTATGCTGTTAAGGCATAAGCACTTTTTTTAAAATAAAGACTATTTTAAAAATCCAAACGTGGTTTTTCGATTTTAATAAAAATTACGTTTAACACATTTTGGGAAGCTATTAAGGGGAATGGAAATTTCAGGAATTAATTCCAGCTTCCATAAGAGCGATTTTATTTATTTTTGGTATACAATCAGAATACACCTTAATAAGTATATTTGATGAATTTTGCAAGAAAATAATTATATCCAGGATTTTATGTAGCAGTTTGTGTACACGATCACGTCAACCTGTGCCTTATTTTGTGAATAAACAGAGTTATCAAGACGGTTCGTCAATTAGAGCCCGAGGTATAGTATACACCGTTTTGAAAAATATAGTTAAACATTTCTGTCCAGCCGTCCACAGCTCCGTGCGTTCAAAATTATATGTTTTGAAAATTAAACTTTTGTAAATCAACGCTAAACGTGTTTGGAATACTTTTTAAAGCAAAACAAATGCTTTTTTATATACAGTAGACTGACCCCTTAACGGGGGTCCGAGAGTCATTTATTTTCCGATCAATAAATCGCAATTTTGTAGTCCCAATTATTAAAAAACATTTCTGCGAAATTTCAAATATAGAGCTTCTGTAAAAGTTCAGAGACGCTTGCCTGCACTTAAAGCTTTGAACGTGATTTTCTCAAAACATGATTTTCGAAGCGGGATAGTGAGATAAAAAGAAAACTATTACATCGATTAACTTGAAATTTGTTCGGAAAGTATGCTGTTATCATCAGCTGACTAAGGGAAAAGATATGCTATACTTTTTATATAAGTACGCCCCTTTTGTGGCCAAAACAATATTCCTGTTGTCACAGTTGCGCAATTGACTTCTGTGCAACAAACTGGCTGCAAATTTGAAAACCCTCATAATCACCATTTTTACGCTTCAATGTGACAACTATAATCGATTTTGACGCCTTTGGGATATACCCCAAAGTCAACGAGAACCACTCGGACATTATCGATTTGTGTTATGTTATAGTGCTGTTTCGGATTTTCAAATGTTCTTTACTTTACTTCATGTTAAAAAATATGGATCGATCGAGTCGACGGGGGAATTTTGACTTTGGTTCCATATAGTCATTTATAATTTAGTTGTTATGAAACGTAGTCGTAGCAACAAAATTAAGTTTTTTAATAAAGTCTGATGATAGACGTAGAATATGTTGTAATTGTAAAATTAGGGGTAATACTACGTAATTTGGAAGGTGAGCCAAATTTCACTTTCTTTGAAAGACGTGATGAATCATTTCGATATACATATCTCCGTAAGAAATTCAGAATGATCGCCTCAATGAATGAAAATACAAGGTGGGCCAAAAGAAGTCATCCGATGTTGTTTGGCTCTCATGTTTTTCTAAATGAAAAACTTCGATTCTGTTTTTTGATTATGTTTATTTGAACCTTTAGAATTTTATTGGTCAAGTCGAGAAGATGATATCGGCCAAATGGGCGCCGTCACAATTGATTGCCATACGGGCTCATTTTATGGCATTTTTCATCACTTCGGCGAGAACTTCGGGCGACAGATTCTCGCACTCGTGTCGAATGTTGTCCTTGAGGGCTTCCAGGGTCTCGGGCTTGTTCACGTAAACACGGGACTTCAAAAAACCCCACAAAAAAAGTCTGGAACGGTTAAATCGGGCGATCTTGCGGGTCGCCCGAAGTGCTCGCCGAAGTGATGAAAAATGCCATAAACCGAGCCCGTATGGCAATCAATTGTGACGGCGCCCATTTGGCCGATATCATCTTCTCGACTTGACCAATAAAATTCTAAAGGTTCAAATAAACAGAATCAAAAAACAGAATCGAAGTTTTTCATTTAGAAAAAAAATGAGAGCCAAACAACATCGGATGACTTCTTTTGGCCCACCTTGTACATAAAGTGAGTTGTCCCCAATTCATTACGAAGGGGATAATCGCAAGATAGTTTTTTGTAGATTGGATAAATCTTTAACTTTATGTGGTCTAAATTGTGATAATTGTAATTTTTCACTCGGCGGTACACAATTAAGCGGCAACACATAGTTCAAACATCAATCAGTTACCCGCGCATAAGTAAACCCGATAAATCTAAAGTGGTGTGGCCAAACTCGATACGCCCTTATTTATTTTGCAAATTCCTTGGTACTGGCAGTAAATATTTTTTGTGACTTTCATACTTAACATACTCTCACTTTTTAATCTCTCATTGCAATTTAATTTAAGGAATATCACGTCCAGTCCAGGCAAGGAATTTATTTTTTATCAGATGCGCAGATCGTTTATCGCTCAAAGGGTAACAAACAGGAAAAGATATGAATGTACAAATGAAATATTTGTTGTTGCTGAAATCCCTATAAAGTCGAAACGCTCTCAGTAACGCAGCCTCTTCGGGGTTTATTTTAATGAAATATTATTTTTCATCATTTGTAAATACGTAAAAAAAATCGCTAATCTATTTTTAGGTATTATTTTTAGCTAATCCTCTTGCGACGTCAATATTGGACCTTTACATTGCATTGGCGCCAATGAATATCTCAAGTTCTTTTGGTGAACCACTTGTCTTATTAATGTCGTGTTGTCCATCCTGACAAATTTTTCGGGGTCAAGCTTAGAAAAGGAATGAACATTGAGGTTGTCGTTAAGCCAATCATGAATGAGAAAAGAGCGAGTTTCTTACAGGACGACATAGTTAGTAGTCGCCACGGAGGCTTCAATTGCCAATGACAGGGTGGGTCTAGACTCTATGTTGGGTTCCATGATGTCCACTCGGACAGCCGAACTACTGGCACTAAAACAAGCCCTGATTGTAGTTGAGAAAGCACAACTGAGGGGAATCATTGTACTGACCGACAGTCTGTATCTCGATCTGATAATAGATCAAAACCATTGATGCTCTCGGTATGGATCTCACTGTTTTTCTTTTTTGGCATAATCTACTGCTCTGTGCGGCTGGTCCTTCCCCATCACTGGTACCCACAAGCATTGTTCTAGCTTTTAATTGCTCAATGACAAAATTTTTGTGTAATTTTTAAGTTTGATGTAGGTTTGTACTCAATCCGCACTTTGCAAACTTGGCCCACCACCATATATTATTTTATTACTAACACGGGATGTCCTACAAGCGCTGGAAATTACAAAGCGACAAAGCTGCCTTACCTTACAAATAAGTTCACAGGGGAGAGAACTTGTGTTGGTTTTCGGCTAGCCCTCACAAAAACTCCAACCGAAAGAGTTCCATTTGGAGTTACGGCTCGTAATCATATGGCGCCTGGCGTTGGATCAGAGAACACCTGTGACGCCTTCCCCGAAGGCCAAATCAAAAAAACAACAAGGTATACTTCAAGAAGTCTTATGTTGAATTCTTTGAAGTGATTTGCAGTAAGGCAAAGAATAATGATGCAAGTGTTTTTGTTTATATTTAATATTAAGAACAATATGGCTCCAACTTCTATGTCAGAGTTTGTGAAGTATACGAGGGATGTGAAGTTAAAGATCGGGTGATGATTTGAGGTTGCCGATTTTCCAGAATGCAAGGACATAGAATAGTTTAATATTTAAGGGCAATTTAAAGTGCCACCGTTAACATTAAAAACGGGAACAAAGTTTAATGTAATTTTTAAGCCTAAGTACAGTGCTTGATTGTAGCTGCTATGGAAAGGCTAATAAAGACTTTTATTAATATTATGAGATGAACGTACAGACAGACATTGAATCGGCAATAATAAGAAACTTAAAAACGAATTAATAAGTTACATTACACAATCGACTGAATTTCCTATTTGACTTTTCGCAAACTGTGTATTACACAATTATTTTTCAAGGAAAGGTGGAAGCAATTTTGAAACCATGCCAAGAATAGTCTCGTGTATATCTTTCTCGAGCAATTGTTTCTAAGCAACTAACTTTACGTTCTTTTAGCCTTTTAATCGATTAATACGAATAAGAATGGAGCCAGGAGATACCAGTGAAAGTGATGACGCCAATAATAAACACTCGTGGCTAGCTACTTTGAGATTAACAAATTTCCTATAGGTGAGAAGTGCCGAAGCTTATCAGAACAACGCGACGATATTTACGACCTTTTGTTATTCTGCGGCAAGTGTCTGTTTTGTTGCTGAAACTTTATCTGAATCAATTAATTTACCCAGTAACCTCATACAAGCACTTCAAGTCATAACGAGCCGGCTTGAGACAGGGGGGACGCTCCCTGAGAACCAGAACCAAGTAAAAAATGAGAACGTAGAGCTAGCTTGCGAATTTTCAACTCATACTAGCTCTGAGAAGTCGGAATCGCAGCGCTAAAATAAACCCGACCAGTCGTCTGGTGGATTCACCCAAGGAGTATATAAGTTTGGAGCAGGGGAGCATTTCGTCAGTATCGACTTGTTCCGCTTCTTTGGCACTGCATCGTGTGTTCCAGATTTTCGCCGGCATTTATAAGTGTTTTGTTGCCCGTACACAATGAGTGAGCGTGATTCATTCAAGCCCCAACCCAAGGGATTTGCCACAAAAGCCCTCCACGTTGCCCAGGAGCCCGAACAATGGACAAGTATGAGCGTGGTCCCCCCAATTGTGACCAGCACAACATACAAGCAGGACGGCCCCGGCGAGCACAGGGTAATTAGTACACTAGCACAAAACCGCTTTAAACTTTTGCTGACTTGGCTGCCAACATTTTTGTTCTGCAAAAATTGCAATTAAAGGAGACTTTGATGATGTGGGCGCACTTTTTTTTCGAATACGCACTGTCGCCTCCCCCGTTTGTTATTCAAACGGTGTCAACAGCGATCAGATTAGCTAATGTACGCATTCAGAAAGATACGATCAGACCATCCCATCCCACTTGCTCTTAGCAACGCAATTGTTCTGTGCTACAAGGGGACAGCTGATAGTACTATCGGCCTTTGTAAATATCGATATATGTACATCAGAGAATCAAATGTTTTTTTACGGCGAACATGTCTACATATAAACACAATCTGGGGGTCTGTAAATTTTCCAAACAAAAAAACAGTGCAGAGATAATTGTTCTTCATCTCTAGGCGCTAACTTTTTGCAATTAGTTTACAAAGCCAAGATAACAGCCATACTTTTACTAAACAACGTCACTCTAATGATGACCTTGCACTTGTTAAAAAAACATGTGTATCTCAAGGTTTTGGGTAATGAAAGATTAAAATTAATTAAAGTTGCATCAGTTTCAGATTAATTTATAGACAGTCAGCAAATTATTGTTGTCACGTCATGTACATATATTGCATCATTTATTTCACAAAGAATGCTTGACTTGAGAACCACAGAATAGATCGTTTATTCAATTGTTTTCTCATATCTGATCCACAATATTCTTGCAAACTGATCGAGGGCTATTAATGACCTCAACTTAACATAGAAATGCTTAATGCTACCTATTGAGTTTGATTAAAGAATATCATTTTTACTCCTTCTCCAAATTTGCTTCCCCCATCGATTTCCTTATAAGATACAATAATCGTCACCTTATGAAATCAATTTCAATATCCAAAAATGACGTGTTTCAATTTATTTCAAACTTCAGCTTTTTTGGTTATTAATACCTATAAGTTGTGTGATCACTTTATCATTACCATATGCGCACTATTTAGATTACTGGTAGTGATCAATTTGTTTTATAGTAAATAGAGGAAGTGTGATTACAAAGTATTTTTGTTACGTGAAATATATATACCCAATTCTTTGTGCGCCGACAATATGTGCTGCGTAGAAAAAATATAATAAATGAAGCTATTAAATAAAAACTGCGTATACAATTATTTTAACATATTTAGGCAAGTTGTTTTTTAACACATTTTTTATTCTTCCATGTAATATATATACCGTGCAAAATTGTTTGTAATTACGAGTAAGCCAACTACGTGATAAAGTAAAATTAATGCTGTTGAATTTCTTTTTACCAAAATCGGATTTTCATACTCACAGAGTAAATGAGCATGACTAACCACTTTTAGCAAAAGGAACGATAACAATTTTTGAGTTCTCTTGCGGGCTCATCGCCGATAAGAGGTCAAGAGCTCTTATATCTTTGCACTCTCCTAGAAAACGTCGACTCAAAAATTTTTCTTAATTTTATGCATGAATTAACTTCCCTGACCTCCCAATTCTCCTTCCACACGTACTTCCCAATCAAAATTTGAATACGAAATTATGTTGGCAGCCTGATTGACAACTACTTAATTAAAGCGTCTGCAGGCCACTTCAAGATCACAGTTTGTATTATTATCATAATTTCACAAAATAGTTAGTAGTAAAAAAGAGTGCCATAACTTAATAGAAATAAAGTTTAAAAGATTTTTAGTCTAATATAAGGAGAAATAAAACAAGTTACCGATAAGTTCTTTGGAAATGATATGTTCAGTTTAAACCTAGACCTTTCCACAAAGGTATATTGCAATTGCGATTAGGGCTATTATACCCACGAATATTTTAAAACAAAATAAAAAACTTTAGAAAGAGATCATTGATAATAAAAGTTTCACATTTTCGGTAGGCCTGATTATATTTGTATATAAACGCATTATCACACAGCGAATAACATAACTATATACCCTTTTTTTAAATATAAAAAACAATAATTTTTCCTTTAATTATTTGTATTTTGCAAAGACCTTCCATTATGTGAGCCGCTTATTTTGAAATTTTGAAATTTAAGCAACTCGTTATTTGCAAAATATTGAAATACTGTTCTTCTCTATTATTTTTTAAATATAAATGAATGTGGAAAAGTGTAAAGAAAAGTACAAAAATTTATCTTGCCATACTTTCAAAATTCTTCAATACAAAATATTAATAATTTTGGAAAAACAAAATTATTTTTATTCAATTATATAGCAAACGGTTCTCAAAGTGCCCACTTTACCATTAATATAATCAATTACCTTCAATTTTATTTTTATTTACCATATAGTATGTATAGTGCATATGCATAAATGAAAATGATTTAAGTTGACTTTGAAGAGAACGGATACGTGAAAGTGGGATACATACAAGACGCCGCCTTAACATATTTAAAGTTATTTTTTATAAAATCCGATAATCCCAGTAAAACTCAAACAATATATTATATTTCAAAGTATCGAAGTATGAGAAAAATTGCATATATAAAAGTTTGCCTGTTAGCTGAATAAAAAAGCGATCCAATTCTAAAAAAAATGTATTTTCACTATTTTTCAATTTCGAACGACTGTGCGTGGTGGAATAGACACTCTGCTTTGAAATAATCAGAAAACCACGGAATCCCCCCTATGGAAATCCTGACCCGCACTTGGTTTTGTTTAATCAAAACATAAGAACAAAAATAAAGTAGGTAGTAAGTAAGTAAATATATGTTATATGTACATCACATACACCAATATACATATTTTCAATATTTTTTTTTTTCAAAACTTATTTCATAATTGCAGGGTTTTGAGTACAGCCGGAGTGGAAATCCCACTAGGAATGTACTGGAAAAATGCTTAGCGGCCCTAGACAATGGAAAATATGGTTTAACCTTTGCTTCAGGACTTGGAGCAACAACAACGATTATGTCCATGTTGAATGCTGGCGATCACATTATTGTTGGGGATGATGTATACGGTGGAACCAGTAGGCTTTTAAGGTAAGTTAAAGTTTTGAGACCAAACTCATAAATTTCCATGCGATCCCAGTTTAAGTTTTGCATCCACTGAATATTTTGAGTTTACTTTTTTTATGATTAGGGTCCATACTAGGACTGTTAGTACTTAAGTACTCATGAGCTGGAATATTGAAGTTAAAAGACCCGAGTTTTGAAGAAGTAATGCACTGAATCATTCTTATTTTTCAAGTTCAAGTACTTATAGATTGCTATACATTTAATGGTTATATATTGATGTGCCTCTATACGAAAACACTGATCATTTTGTTTATCTAATCTAATGCAGTATGATCAAATCCACCTGCGACGTTTTATGAAAACATTTCTTGCACTCGCGGCACTTTTTTGATTGACACTGATCAAATTGATAACGATTTTTTATTTTTCAACTCAGAAGTACACATCAATTTATTGCAACCGAATATCTGACGCGATTATCGGATTCTAATATCTGGCAGTAGGCTGCATACATCAGATTGTAGATGCGATTAATTATTTTCGTGTGCAATATCACTAATTGTAAGATCAGCATTGCACACGTCCCGGTGCGAACGGTCAAGTCAATTCCAAAGTTTAGAGTTTAGAGAAGAAAGAATTAACTCTCAGTAGTTTGTGCTGAACCTGAAGAAAATAATCAGATGTATGCAGATGCAGTAGTGAGTAGTGACCCACACAAAGTAAACCTTCAGACAGTTGGATCCGATAGTCTCGCCAGATAGTCGGATCCGATAGTCTGATATGTGTGGCCGGTATTCAAATACTTGAGTACTCGAATGCTCAAAACTCGTTTACTCTGCGATAATCAAAATGATCGATCGTTAACCACTTTAAGAGGTATGGTATGCCTTTTTGATCTACTTTTTTGGCTACTGGTTACCTTAAATAAGTTAGTTTGATCGTCACATAATATAAAATAATAATAAATAGAAAAAAAAAATTAAATAAAACCATGTAACTCCAATTCCAGAAAAGTTGCTACCCGCTTGGGCCTGGAAGTGGAATTTGTCGATCCAACAAATACCGAAAAGATTAAGAAGGCTATCAAGCCCAACACACGGGTAAGACATACAAATTTCCAATTAACATGCGCGTTAGAATTATAACAAGAAATTTAAATTCAGATGATATGGATGGAGACACCTACTAATCCAATGATGAAAATTGTGGATATCGAGGCCGTTTCAAAAGTGGCACACGCCCACAAGGATATCATCCTTGCAGTAGACAATACCTTCCTCTCATCCTACTTGCAACGTCCTCTGGAACTGGGCGCCGACTTAGTAGTATATTCCCTAACAAAATACATGAACGGCCACTCTGACGTTGTAATGGGTGCTGCAGTGACCAGCGATGAAGACATTTATTCTCGTCTTAAGTTTTTACAAAATGGTGATTATTCTCAACACCTTTAAAAGTTCATATAATTTATATACCTTTTCCAGCTATGGGAGTTGTACCCTCACCTTTTGACTGTTATCTGGTAAACAGAAGTTTGAAGACTTTGGCTTTGCGAATGGAGCAGCACAAGAAGAATTCGATTATCATTGCCAAGTACCTCGAAAAGCATCCTTATGTTGAGAAAGTTCTTCACCCAGGACTGCCATCTCACCCCCAGCACAAATTAGCTCTGAGTCAAACTCATGGGCACAGCGGGGTGTTTTCGTTTTACATTAAAGGGGGACTCGAGGAGTCAAGGAAATTTTTAAAGGCCCTAAAGATCTTTATTCTAGCCGAAAGTTTGGGAGGATATGAAAGCTTAGCTGAATTACCGTAAGATCAAGAAACGTGATTTGGGAATTTTATTTTAATTTTAATTTATAGATCTATTATGACGCACGCTTCAATTCCACCCGAAGATAGGGAAAAACTCGGCATAACAGATAGCCTAATTCGTTTGTCTGTGGGACTTGAAGACGATGATGACCTAATTAATGATATTAAGCAAGCACTGGAGGCTGCGCAGAAAAAATGAGGCCTTTGAATTTCTTCAGTATAGCGAATTTGTTGAATTTATATCTAAATTTATAAAACTATAGCTCCAAGTTTTACTAATTTAATTAAATGGGAATTTTTATTCTACTTCAAAATTTATTAATTTTTATGTTGCAATAGAAGTAAACAAACTAACAAATTACAACTTGGATGTAGTGCTGCCAAGACTTTAGGTGAATTTATTTACAAATTTCGCCTTATGGTAGGAACTGAAGTACAAATCAGAGGTTGAGATTTACTACTGTAATTATCGCGACATTTGTTATTCTATTGTACTAATTAATTTTCAAGTTATTTATTTAATCGTTTAACAAAATTGATCCTATTCGATTTTCATTATTGACAAAGAATGTCTGTATTGAACTTTTCCGCCTTCAACGTTTTTAACGCGTCAGTGTTCCGGTGGATTGGAACTGAGATAAAATGAGCATGTTATATTCTCAACAGAGTAAAAAGTGCGCCTCTGGATAAAAGGTACATTTAGCTCCACCCCTGGTGGGCTCTCAATGCTAAAGACTATTCTACCCTATGGTCAAAGTGAACCTAATATAAAGTCTGGAAGCACAGGAACAAAACATGCAAAAATCTGTGTTTTGTATGAGAAAAAAGCATAGGTAAATCATTCTATCTTTTTCATATCCATTAGAAAAGTATCAGTACACCACATATCAATAAAATTCTGGATGAGTTGAGGCTGACGGCTTCGGGGCTCTAAAAATTTTGATTCCGTGTAGAGGTAGTCCGGACTCTTCTGATTAATCATTTTATAAAGAAATATAAGTAGTCTACGCTTCAAATAGACCTCAATGTCGCAACCGAGATGTCTCTGTGAGTGCTTTCGATTCGATTGATCGCGAGTGAAAGTGCTTGGTACTGATGTTTGATAAAGTGATATATAGTACATATCAGAATAACGAGCTAGTTCAATTAAAGCTATTGGGGATGAGTACAATGGACTCGCAGTCGTGGACTATGGAGCCTGAGATGCCTCCCTGATGTGCCTGGTGTTATGTAGGATGATCGTGTAAATTTGAATGATTGCGTATTGGTTTCAGAATTCAGAACGCGTCCTGGTTTGCTCTTGTGAACTGCGGGCAACTTCGGAGCAATTTAGTTTGACATAAAAATAAGTGAAGAAGGTGGGAAATACGCAGATTTCCTAATTATTCGCATCAAACCAATTGGAACAATCAAAAGAACTTTAAGAACCCACAATCAAAAAGAATTAATGTGCAAATTAAGTAAAAACAAAAAATGTTTACATAGAAATTACGCGCCAATCGTCAGAACGAGCGAAAATATCAAAAGTTGAGAATTAACGCCCATGCGAAAAATTCGCAATTTTCCGATGTCTTTTTAGAATACCCAGGCGAAGACAATATAAGCACCTACCTTGCTTATGTTGCAATTCTATGGACAAAATGATTGAAATAAACTGTATTGTTCCATAGATTGGGAATATTTAAGATTTTGTGATAAAAGTGCCCCAGCCAAGAGGTAAGTATTTTGCATCTCCCCTCCCCTCGGAGTTATTTTGATATTGCAAATAATTTTTTGTTCTTGCAATTCTTGGAGACTGGTATTGCATACTGAATGCGATACCGATTGTGGGGTATTCGATATTGTCAGTTTTTTACGGTACATCGTGCGGTCTCTGAATAGGTATTAATATGCGTAGTTGTCACCGGGGCATAAAACTAATTAAAAACGCTTCCCTGGGCACCCAATTTGCATTAGACTCGGCAAGTTAAGGCGGGTGTAGAGAACAAACAAAGTCTGCCGAGGATAGAACTGTGAATAATATTTTTCTTTTAAAGTGGATCTGCATTTTTTACAATCTACGCATTTCGCGGCTTAATAGTGAACAAAACAACAGTTTGGTAAATTTCCTGTAATTTATGTGTGGACAAAAACTCGTTCTATTCCCGAAGGAGATGCGAAGCATTCAATTATTCAAACCAGCGGGAAAAAATTGAAAACAATAACTAACCAAATAATGACCTTGCAGACGCAATATCCGGCAAAAATCCTTGCAAATATGGCAAAGGACTATGACTACCTGCTGAAGGTACTTCTGGTGGGAGATAGTGATGTAGGAAAACATGAAATTCTTTCCGGCTTAGAGGATGGCTCTTCAGAAAGTCCATTTTGCAGTGGCAGTGGTGAGTATTTCTGTGCAATCAAACCCTCAAACTAACTCAAAATCCGCATAAGCTTACAAAACTACGACCATCCTACTGGAGGGAAAACGCGTTAAGCTGCAACTGTGGGATACATCCGGCCAAGGCAGATTCTGCACCATAATCCGATCCTACTCGAGGGGAGCACAAGGAATTATATTAGTTTACGACATAACGAACAAATGGAGCTTTGACGGAATTGATAGGTGGCTAAAGGAAGTCGAGGAGGTTTGTACCGTAGCGATTTTGTTAGATAAAACAATACAAAGGCCATTCCGTCTAACTTAATCAAAACAAGTTAATCATAAATAAATTTCTGAATCTTCCGATTGCTCTTCTTCGTAAAAACAGCTCAGGCTCACAGCAGATAACTTGGTGCTTTTAATGATGAAATAATGTTTTTGAAGATTAATTTATATTACATACTGCACATTCGACTTCATTTTATTGAAAACAAAATCATTATACACACTGTCTAAGGAATTACCCTGCTGAACGTGTCAAATTTAACCCCTGGCCCCTGCGAAGTAAAATGAACTAAAAATGCATAAATCTGCGCTGGGATCAATTAACTGGGTCAAGATATAAAGAATCTGTTTCAGACGAGGGATGAGAAGTGGGTCCAACGACCCTAAACTAATTATAATGTATAGAGTTGGAAAAGTTTTTTATGAATGTTGTAAAACAGACTTGCTGGGTGTACCTAGCTCAACAAGGATTTTTGTGTAGAAGAAGTGATAGGTTCATAGGATGGTAGCTTTGTGTATAGAACTTTTGAATTGTTTAAGGGTTATTTTTATACTTAATTCAAAACGGCTTGAAATAGCGGAATTGCATGTGAAATCGCTTTGACTTCACTCGAAACAAATCACATGCTGCTACCCCTGATCAGCGTTTATTATGAAACCCCTTCTGAAAGCACTCTTTCCGACACATGTAGTTGGTGTGCTTGCTTAGGTCTAAAGCTTACTACGATTTTTGAACGAAGTGTTTACGAGGGTGCGACAGCTGGAACTCATTCACTATTTTTTTGACTATGAAAGTGGGATGGAGCCATGTACATATACAATTACTCGACGCTTCACTAATCCACATCGCAGATAGCTTATTTAATGTTATCAATGTGGAAAATCATGCAGAATAATCAAACTCATTGAGTAATTACAGCTCAATTATAGGTAAAAAAGAAACCAACTAAATTTCTGTCGGCTGTTGAGACAAAAATTTTGAAAATTGTGAATGGCTCTTGTTTTGCGTTGAGTAGTATATAGTAGTAACTTAAAGAATTTGTTGATTTGGTTTCTTTTGAAGCATGCTCCTGGCGTTCCAAAAGTTCTGGTGGGCAACAGACTTCATTTAGCCTTTAAAAGACAAGTGGCAGCTAAACAGGCTGAGCTTTATGCCTCAAGGAACAATATGGCTTGCTTTGAAATTTCCCCACTGTGTGATTTTAATATTAGGGAATCGTTCTGTGAATTAGCTAGAATGGCGCTCCATAGGAATGGAATGGAGAGGATTTGGAGGAGTAATAAAGGTAAGTCCTACTTTTCTTAAGTCTTTTCATCATACTTAAAGCGTGTTCCTAGTGTTATCCCTGCAAGAATTGTGCTGCCGGGCAATAGTCAGAAGAACAAGTGTATACGCCATAGACACGCTGCCTTTGCCGCCGTCTGTGAAATCAAATTTGAAGTCGTACGCGCTTACGACCTCACAGTGCTTCAACACATTAACAAACACAAAAAAGAACCGATGCAAGACGCCAACACAAAGCAGCGCCACACGGAATAGCTGCTCCATCTCGTGATCTGGTCCCCCGTATTCGCTCTGATCTTCATTTTTACAAAACGATACCCTCGATGTTGTGTTTTTATATGTATAAAAGGAGTATTCTCTCATCATACAAAAGCAGTTCTTAATTTATTTTTACACTTAAAATAAAAAAATCTAGCCGTGTATTATATATCTACCCATAACCACAACCGTAGCGCGTAAGTCTTTAGGCTAAGGCTAACCCATAAGAAACTGAGAAAAAAATATTACTGCAATTGAATTGCTCGAGTTTCTAAGTTACAATTTTTACCTTTTTATACAAGATTAACCTTGGTACTACACTACCGCCACTACATCGTTTATTCGATCCAATCTGGAATAAGCTCACTCTTTGCTTTCTACATACAATTGTTTTTCTCGAGACAACATTTTTAATAAATTATGCATTTTCAGATAAACGATGCCTTTTAATTAATACACGGCGTCGCTCTATTTCCTATACCTTAGAAACTTCTGAACCGGGCAGATTTGTCTCATATTTGAATCACCTGTAATATTTCTTTAAACAATACAATCTACAACACCTACAAGAAATGGTTCGTTTTGATCTTGGATTATAGGGAGACGGGGTGGTCATAAAGTCGGTTCCACCAAGGCCAATACCACATTAAATAGCTGAATTACAAAATTGCTATAGGATACGCACGACATAACCCGATAGCTAAAAAAATTTAGGCAATTTCGTACTGTGATGATAACAGTCGCTCAGCAGGCGCAAATATTATTTATATTTTGTAGCCCCCCATAATCGATGAATTTTACAACGCCATTACGCTTGGTTTCAAATGATTCGATTTGTATATTAAGGTGACTACCCATTCGAAATATATAATGGCCCTTATTCTGGTTCTCACGTCACATGCCATGTGAGGTGAGTCTACAGATTCGGTATTCTCGTTGTCACTTTGGGTGACTTCTGTCGGTCACCTACAATTTGATAGCGACTAAAATGGTCACTTGGATCGGCTTCAAGTGACAACGAGAATACCGTGACTCTCGATATTTTTCATTCCGAGACACTAACAAAACTTTTCAATATTATTTGGCGATTCCTTTCCTGTTCGTCTTCATCATCAGTATCGCTGAACCACAGTTCATTTGAACTCATCTTTCAGTTCAATTTTGCAAATATTAACTTGTTTTGCCTCAAACAACTAAACTTTAAATGTCAAAACAATCGATACTCGAATTGCTCTCACGGCATAAATTCTCACGTCACGCGACAATGGGAATACCACATGTGACGTGAGGTGACACGACAGTGAGGTTTGTCACGGGAGTGAGGTGAGAACCGGAATAAGGCCCAATATTACATAATGCCTCACTCACGTACACGGCTTTTACATGTGATGTCTCGTTCTGTCTCTCTACAATCTAACTCTTTAACTCTCTTTACAATGCAGTTCAATTCCGTCCTTACTCTGAAAAGTCGTAAAATATGTGAAATACGAATAATCTTTCCACTAATTTCGAGGTTTTAATTTTTCAGTCGGATAAACCTAGAAGCAGTTCCTGTTGCAAACCACAGCTTCAAAAATGAAGTTCCATTCCAGCTACTAAAAATTAAAAATCTCAAGTATTGCTCTATTTTAGTTATATTCGTCTTGTAAATTCACACAACAAAACTACTATTCTCTTACAGTATATTGTATCACTTATAAAGACGAAAAGGCTTATCTTACTATGTAGTTATTGTATTATCAGAATCTCTCAATCTTGTGAACTACTACTCAACCCCATGGTGCTCCACATCGAGTATTTAAAAAATCTAAATTAAAAACAAATTGTGTAAATCATCGTCAACTATTTGGCGAAATAATATTAAATATAGAAAATATTAACCGAGAGTAAATTACAACAAAATATCAGAGCCATCTCTGTGACAACGTCCTCGTCCATTAGTTGGTCAATCATCCAAATTTACAATTGAGTAGTTCAGCATCGCCTCTGTCGTGTTCTGAATCAATATGCGTTATGCTTTTCGTGTTCATGTCAAAAATAATCTGATTACATCATTATTTCTAGCTTAAAAGTAGGTGCGCCGGCCAGCGGGGCCAGATTTATCTAAACTCGTACACCTCTATGCAGCTCTCGGGCACGTGATTGAGTTCGATCGACTGGAAAAGCTCGGACGACCGGTGATAATAGTAGCCTTCCATTTTACCCTTTGATTTTGTGAAACATATGTAGTAGAACCCTGCGAATGATGCTCCGTTTATGTCCTTGATTGTGTGGTCTGGTACCTGTAATATTTTTTGAGTGATTTAGTTTCCAATGATTCATATGAAACTAGGGCCTATTCGAAAACATCAGCGTTGACAGCTATTGCATGCAGCATTCAGCAATCACACCTATGAAGCCGTATACTGCGATTGCAATGCAAACATACGTTTTCAAATGCGGCCCTATTCTCTTAGTCACAACTCGAATCGATTGCTTAATGATTATATAAACAACAATCATAAATTTTAAATTTATGTTCGACTATTTTCTACACAAGAGACAATTAGTCTAAACTGGCAGCTAGAAAAATGTGACGTTCTTTGTGACGCATCTTTCTCTATTTCGAGCAGCTTCAACGGGAAAAGTTTAAGCCTGTTAGCATGCATGTTAAGGTAAAATGTTGCTCCGGTTAACTCCGGCTTGAATTATGTATCTCATGCGAATTTCATGTATAGATTTTCTATAGGAATTTTACATGTTATTCAGCTATTAATATCGTTCGTTTTAGAAATGAAATCTAGACTGTAGCCTATCTGCAGGGTGACATCCAAAACTTTTAAACGAAATGCGTTGTATTATTTACACCTTACATTTATGAACTCGGTTGTAATCATTTAATTATGCACAGGTTCTAAGCCTGATTCTGACAACTTCCAGCTGAATAACGAGCCATAGCTTCACGTCACGAAAAATGAGGTGACAACTAGAAACAAGCCCTCTAATTCAGCATCAGTAAATCAGAGCCAATTTGAGAATATAACCCTAACCGCTTATAAGAAAATATCTTAACCTGTTAAACTACATCCTATTCCAAAATATTCGATCCGAGTAGAGTAACTTAGAAAAATAACTCCCCAAGTTGTCGCTACTTACAAGGAAGTGTTCTTTCCACCGCATGAAGACGTAGTCGCTTTTCGCTAAACTGTCGTAGTCGAAGTTGTCTGAGTTAAATGTGTTCGTGTAGTCTGCAAAGGCTTCAAATTTACCCTGAATATACAAGAGCGTCTCAAAATAAGTGGGACAACGCTCACTGAGTGGGCTATATTCTTACCCAATGTCCTCTATCAACATCTTCGTCTGCGTCCCACTTTCTTGTCAAAAATGGGTACTTCTTGGAAATTATTTCGCCATCAAAAAATGTTGTCAGGGTTGGAAATTCGAAAGTGAGTCCATTTATTTTTAAGTAACCACACAAGAATGAGTTCTCTTCATCAACATGCTAGAAAAATATGTTGACAGTGGCTGTGGAAGTTTTTGAAAGTTTATGTTCACCTGTAGGACAACTTCCACATCGTACGAGTTTCCCTTTGACTTCTGGAATCCTTGAAATTTTGATCCATTGTATAGTAAAGTCTTCGCTACACCGATTTGCTTTGAATTCGCTGGCGGCGGAGGAGTAATTTCATCTCTTACTGGCATTTGTTCGAGTTTATTAATTTCCGGTCACTGGTTGATAAAAAATTAAAATAAAAAATATCCTGAGCTTTGTATGGAGCTTGCCAGGTGAAGTCAGTTGCCTGAAAGATAATAGACAATAACAATAGTAATATATAGATTTATATCGAGATGGTACAAATAACAGTTAAAGTGAAACGAATTAGCTAATAATTGCAGCTTTTAAACTAACTCCAAATTAACTCAAACAAATTTACACCCCCGCAACAAGGTATCTTTGACAAGATTTGTGAATGCTTACCACTTTAAAAACTTGCTAAATCACCTTAAAAGCACCTTGGAAAATTGTTTTATTTATTAAAAGGTCAGTTGTTTGTTTCTTTTGGCATAAGAAAAACTGTTCGTGCTCAAAGTTTTGGCTTGGAAGCAAAGTTTGCTTAGATGTTCTAGATATATACAAATGACACCGAAACAATGCTACTAATTGTTCAAAGAGATATGTTTGTCGCTTAAGCTTCAAGACCGATTTAAGAAATATAAAACAGGTAGACAAGATGAAATAACGGGCGCGACCATTAATTCTTTTCAAGCTCAGAAAAACACAACGTAGTTAAACCTTTCAAATGTTAATATAAAAAAATAATTATCTCACTAGTGTCTTTAAATTATTTATTTATATTTTTAATTTATTTTTTGTTTGTTCGTATCCAAAATAAAGATATTTCCTTCCTTGATTCATAATTCCTACAGGATGCAGTAGCTGTATAAAGACCAATTTTCTTATAAGAAGTACAGCAGCAATATATGAGTAAGTAATCGAATCGAGAAGAATGAATTGATTTCAACAAGATTGTAGTGGAGCATAAGGTGATGAATTAGGAATACGCTGACCTGCAATTTGATCGCAGCAACATTTCCAGGGATAGCTGATACTATTTTTCCGGTTTTGAATAAAACGGAACATAACCTAACAAATGATAGACGCTTATTAAATTTCTAAATTAATTAATCCTAATTGCCCAATCCTTTCCTAATTATTCTTTTACCTAAAAAGTTAAAACAATAGGTAGGCAGAATGTCTCAATGATGCGAAGAAAGGAAAATTTACGTTTATTAGAATAAAAATGTGCCTCTCGCCTTCAAATTTAGGGGCGTGACTTATGAGTGAATCCATGATAGTTGAGATAAAAGTAATCAGTGGTAACCAAACCGTTCTATAATGATGATTCCAATAACATTCTTGGGCATTCGATCATAACCGAGGTATTTTCCTTTTACGAAATGCCGCTAATTCGCGGTTTCCAGAATAAAGGGCACAAGGAAAGCATTAAAACTATTTATTACTACGCATTTACTGTATAACTACATTTCTCGATAACCGCTTTATTAATTATTTAATATTGCTTAGTGCGTGACGGAAATGTAGGTATGCATTAAATATGTAGTAATAATTAATTTTAGTTCATTTCCGTGTTCCTTATTTTGAAAACGGCGGAATTTCTAAACATGTTGTCTATTGCACTTTTTTTTGGAAATTTTCCGAAAACGAAGTGAGGTGGATATTTTTTCATTACATTCCCCCGTCTTCCCTGCTACAAAGTACTTCAGAAATTCTTTTCAGGTATGACAGAATTCACAGATTTTTCTACAGACAACAATGGGGAAACGAAAGTTAATAATTTGAGAAAAACAAATATCTTTTACGGAGGGAACGGAAGTCTGAAATTACTGCAATTAATCAGTATTGCTTCATATTCGACACCAAAATTGCCGTCCAATATCTTCTGACCGAACTACCAATAAATAATCTCATTTGTGGAACTGGAGAAGTAATTTACTCATTTCCAAGTTTCATCGATGGGCGCTATAACTGGTTCAGTAACATCGTGAAAGCTCCACTTTTAATGTGGTCAAGGTGATTTGGTACATGTACTTTGCTGAAGCTTGGCATTTCACTTAAAAACTTCCTAAAAAAGATTTGTTTTAATGAAAGGCAAGGCAATTGAACTTCAGAGTCCCAATTCTCTTAAAAGCGAGCGGGAAAAATGTGCGCTCACTGGGTACTTTCAGTCATATCACTTGACTATCATGACTCCCGTTAGATGATCGACAAACAATAGCCCAGCTTTAGACAACATTTTGACACGACGTCAATAACTGCTATCTATCCAAATTACTTCTGGACAATTACAAGGTTGTAGAGGAAAATTTTTTGCAATTCCAAAGTCTTAAATTATTCTAGAAAGTCCTTAGTGAGCGTCCATAACCTTCCATAATGAAACTCCTAGATGCAGTTACAGCTGATTGCGATGCAAGCAAACATTGGCTTTCTACAGAACGAAGTTCGGTGGCGCAAATTCTAAATTAGGCCACAATTCGCTTTAACGACACAATAAATCTCAAAAATAATTAAATTTTGTAGATACGCATAAGAAAGTTTTTTTTTTATACTTGGGTCACAAAACGTTCACAAAGAACTGCAAATATAAAATGCAAAATTAAACGTTTTCACGATTTGTCGAAGCTGGATCACCTATTAGTTTTAATATATTGGTACTTGGGAAAATTGTTATTATATCAAAAGTGAAATAGAAAGTAGTTTTTGTGCACAAAATAAAGAATTTCTCCACCATTTACCACTTACCTCTGCCTTTGCAAAACTTTACTTTGACAAGTAGCATGTGTCAGGTGCCACGGTCCGTTAAGTTGATTTCGATGACTACGTTTACAGTTACAGAAATACAACAGTTTTTGATTTATTTAAAAATCCAAATCGATCCAATTTTTCCTGGATTGCATTTTCAATTACCGTAAAATATTCCGTCCTCGTGGAGAGTGAAATCTGGCAATGATTTGTACAAAAACTTAAAGAATGAATAATATGACCATATCGAAATTTTGGTCGCAAATAAAAACCGACGCCGTGTGTGAGAACTGTGGCGTACAAACAAATGATTGTCCCAAGATTGTCAGAAAGTTTATACCGTCGCCGTGTAGCGGCCTTGGATTGAGTAAAATTGAAAACATCGGAGCACGAAGTGTGAAAATACTCTCTTTAGAGAACTATTAACCATACTACATTATGACATTTGTTTTGTTGCTCACTGTAGAGTGTGATCTTATTGGAATTTTAAACTTGTTTTAGCCATATGATTCGAGCATCAACTTAGCATGGCTCAGAGCAATTGCTCTACTGTCTGATTTGGCTCGCAAGCTTGCCAGTTTGGGAAAATTATACTTTAAATAAAATTGGTTTGCTTACCTGTATTCTAAGCCTCAAAAACTTGAAAATGTCGTTTAGATTGTTGAACACTTTTCCCCACTGGTCCCAATTTAATATTTGTAACTTCACCCCCCTCTTTCAATAGTTATACGTGGATGAAGAACTCATGAATACACCCAATAGAAGCAGTAAATGGTCCGGAGAATTACCTCCACGGCTCCGTAGTCTATACTAATCTAGAATTGAATATATTTATTAAATATGCACATTTGGTCACTTCGCTACGGCAACCCAAGATCAGCTGTACTGTGGCCCTACTAAAATGAGCTGGTGTGCTGTGCACGGATAATTTGAAATGGTTGAAAATTGAGCATTTTTACTCAGTGTGCTGCTTTCATTCTTGTCATTCTTGTTTCAAAATAGCGTGTGGCTGTCGTTGCTGTCCTGAAATTGTTATTTCTCAATTTTTTTTGCGAGACGCACTACACCTGGAAAGTAAAAATTTAAAATTGCCGCCAAACTGATGATATTGGACGAAGCTAAATATTCGGCTTGCAGCTGATTTTAATGGCGGATTTTCGTTGAGTGCTTGCGAAACCCACATTCACAGTACGTGTGTGCCCTGTGCCAGTGGAGAAACAAGTGGAAAGACCAGCAACATAAAAGAAGAAAATGGCTGCTTGCACTTTTGTGTTCTGGTGACAAATTATTTTCATTTTTTTGTTTTTTTCTAAGTACTTCAACAAATTGTGTTTTAACGTTTGAAACAGCGAAAAGCGTTGAATATAACTGAAATTCGTACGAGACCTTAAGCGAAGTATATTTGACGGAAAACGCGGTTGTTCGTGGCTGTTTTAACTGAGCAACGTGTGAGTGTTTCGAAAATCGTTCGGGAGGAGAGAAAAAAAGCGAAATAGAAAGAAGGCAAAGAAGTCCGCACGGCCGTTCGGAGGGCAATCGCTTAAAAATTTTCCAGGAGGAAAGTTTTTCCCATTCTTGATATATTTTTCAAATAAAATCCAGAGTGGCCGCATTTCACAGCAGCTGCCCCGAATATACTTTTCCTTTTTCAACTTCCGTCATTTTCTGCAATATCTCGGTTTGTGGCCGCGGATAAAAGGCATCAGAAGTAGAGAAGTTCCAAAGTGGCACAATACATAACAAAGAGCGATCAGGTCCGCACGACTGAATCGTTGGCTTCTTGAGGAAATCTAATATAACCAAAATGTCGAACTCAAGGCTTCTAAGGGACTCGCGTGGAACCGAGGTCCTCATCGGAGGCAAATATCGGATCATCCGTAAAATCGGTAAGTTGGCGGCGAATAATTAGCTTTTTCTCACAATAGGGCAGAGCCTGAGCATGTGGTGCACTAAGTGTGGCTAGTGCTGGGTGAATCACGTTTTCTTGCACGGCCTTTGACAGGCCTTTTTCGTCGAAGACGAAGAACACATTTCTGTAGTAACCGGAGAAGCCGAACGGCTGATTCGCGTTATATCACTATAGAACTTACAACCACTTCATACTGCACCAGTGGTGACACCCGACTCAAGGTGAATTAGCAGAACATTTGGAGCAACAATACTGGCGTCCATATGAATTTCAACGTGTGAAGCACACTTCGAGGTATCCAGCTGGGTGGCTTTCTCCGCGATTAGCCTGCATCAAATTGAAAAAGCAGTCATGGGGGCTTGTGTGTTTACAAAAACAGGAACGATTTGCAGGCAACAGGGCAGCGCGTTACCCTGGGTTTTACTTTTTGTACAATTTGCGAGAGGCAATGGGTACCATGTTAACCAACTATTGGCAACTAATCCACTTTGTACTAATTTTATTAAGAAGTTACATAATTTAATGATCTGCTGCGACTATTCCTCCAACGAACTAAACTCATAACAGCTGGTTCCTGTCATCTACTAATGGGGACTCACCCATAAGAAGTGCCCTTAAATTTGAAAGCATTTGAAAGCAATTCGAGACACTTTTCTATCCTAATAAACGTCAAATTATTGAAAAAATTCGTGCTCGTATCGTTTTCGAGATATTTAATAAAATATGTAGTAAGTAGCTACTTTTGCAGTATTAAAAATGTCTACTGACTGATTATTTATCTCTTACATATTGTCTCCTCGCTGAAGTTATTTAGCTTTAACAGATTGATGCCTAAAGACTGAATATTTACCTTTTACAAATTGTTTCGAAGCCCGCTCTCAAATTTATCAAGTTTAGAGGCACTCCTTATGGGCGAGTTGCCTTACTAAGCATAGCCTATGAAAATTTCGTCATTATAATTAATTTCAGAAAATATTTGAAGATTTAAATCTATTTTCAGTTTAGTAGGATAAAAATTGGCTAATCAATTTTCAACAAAGACAAAGACCACATTTAATCTTCAGCAGTTGCTATAGAAATTGACTTTTTTTTATACCTACTTATGATGGCTCAAATGAGGAGCATCTATTTCCTTATGTCGGAATCCGACCATCTGGTTGAGGATGTAATACTCACATCAGACATAATTTATTGAAATAGGAAGGCATCAGGATTGTTGATACGTATCTATGCGTCGAAGTCGGCTTAAATAAATATGAACTAAAATCTCCTAAGTGAGGTAAAATTTAGTGAGTTGTTAAAGCAGTCTCTCTAGTTTAGGCTCAGTGTATTTCTTTATTTCATGATATTATTGAAAATTAAAGTAATGATCTCGTCTTTCTTTTTAGTTTGGATTCGGAAAGGTGTCTAATAACTTGTAGATATGTACAATAAACACGTATATTTTAAGATATAAAGAACTGACCAAATGTGTGCTCGATTTGCGCATTATGGGGTTTGTACTGTTTTCTATGCTCCTTCTGCTTATAAGTGAATCCAAAAAAGACGTAAATCACATAAAATATATTGAAATTAGCAGTAAATTAGGTTTAGGTTTTGTTTATATTTTGCGCTTATAAAGAGGGGTCATACTAAGGGATTATAACACCTTATAGTTGTTTATATTCCCGTTAAAGATGCAATCACACTATTGTTATACATAAGATAATAGTATGTCCATAAATTAAAAACGCCTAATATGTGGCTCCTTGAAGTTCCCCAAAATTGACAACCCTTAAAATTGTATCTAGACCTATTTGTAGCCCCACATAACTTTACATTTGAAGTCTAACTTGTATTGCCTGAGAGCTGCAAATTTTTCGCGAGACTTACCAGTCTATTGAACTGCATGGGTACACTTTTAGTTCAGTTTATATTCGTATATGTATATGTATCAACAAAGAATCAAAATAATAGCAGTTGAATTATTTCTATAGCTAAAGGCGGTTTTAAGAAATATGCCCAACAATCTGTTATCAATAAGAATAAAATTAAAGTGGATAAAAGTATAATATTTAATAATATTTACTGCGGAGGGAAGTTGCAATAGCTATTTTTGTATTCATTTTTTTTTTAAATATTTATCGTAAACCGTTTGCTGGACGTCCTACGTAAAATGAAAATGGAACCAATGTTAACCGAAATTTGTGAAATACATGATCTTAGCAATTCGTCATTAAGCGTCAATAATGCAATGTTGAAGTAAACAGTCAAAGCTAGGAAAAATTTAACCGAAATTTGTATTGGGAACTATTGTTATATCTGCCGGATTCATATTCGTTCGGGGAATGTATGACACTCAACAAATGTCAAATACGTCTAACGTTTTCAGCCTGTTTTTAAATATCTTACGTTCTGAACAGTTTTAAATCCGATGGATTTGACAATAGCCATCGTTATGAAACCGCCATACTATTATTTTGACCATAATTGCATTCTTAAGAGGAAAAGCCCTTCCTCAATGTATAAAATGTATACCGATAAAAATTGCGAGGCTGCAATCTTTATATAAATGATTATGTTGAATGAATTTCTGCAATTTATTCAGCGGAGCTATAGCAACAACGAAGTATGTTTTACGCGTAGCACGTGTTGAAATTATTTTTAAACATAGCTTATGAAGAAAGCACCATGACATTTTTAGCTTAAATAGCTGATTGGAATGTATGCGGCGGTCTGTGGTCTCACGCTAAAATGGTTCGTCGCTCCCATGATTGCGGCGGACACTCGGAATATGTTATAAACACCTGAATAAAAACAATGATGTAAAACAGAATGATAAACAATGATGTAAAACAGGATGCTAAACAATGATGTAAAACAGGAAAACATTACAACTTTTTTTGACGATTCGGTACAACTTCGAATATTTTTTATGAATCGATTTTGTTATAAAAACTCGAAATTTTACAATACGCCATTTTCCGTAGTCCCTTACGACAATGTCGATTGTGAGTAATTAGAAAAAGGTAAATCCGTCGATTAGATTTCTCTCAATCACGTCGACCAGTCCGATAAAGATGGTTTCGATAAAAGCACATGTAAAGCTTTAGAGGGTTTTTTTCATATGACATTTACTTACCGAGTGTTTCGGTGAAGCCTTAGGTAGTAGAAATTATAAAAGAAATTGCAGGGAACAAGAAAACTTTAATAGGGATCGACACAATCAACGAATCTGAGCGTCGATAAATTGATCCGACAACATAAGGGTAGTAAGTTAGATAGGGAAAGTACAAGGTGCTAGGTTAAAATCGACGCCATTTTAGTTATAGCAGTATGACTTATTACAACTGCAGTGTCAGGTTTAGCTTTACTTCATCCCACTCTTTAATTTGTCGAATTTCATTTCTTTGGTGTGTTTGAAGATTACACATTACTTTGAGATTTTATTTTCACTGGCGTTAGGAAAACTAATTGTTCAAATTATAATTGAGTCATTTTACCTGTTCTAAAAAAGTATGATGTCTACCTCAATTTTGAGTCTATATATTTTTGCAAATAAACACATAGTTGCAATGAAAAGCAGACGCTTGATCAATGATCACCTCCTTTGTAAGGGCTCCAGATGCCTTCTTTGAAAAATATTAAAAATTGATAATCGAGAATGCTTTTAGTCCCAACCAATCTTTAGAAAGAAAAGTAAGATATACTTTCAATAATCGGTTCTATATGCTTATGACCCTTCTTACCGCCAATGGTCTTGGCTTCATGGGCGAAATACATTGGGGATAAATATAACACTTAATGCATTAACATTTTTTTGTTACTTGGTATATCCTATCATTAATTATAAAATGTAAGTTCTATTCATAAACAACCTGTGTGTGACTTTTTTTTTTGTTTTGCGCGTTTTCTGAGTAATGTATTTTGATTTTATGTAACTGTTGAATGTGTTGGTATATTTTCTGATTCGTAAACGAGGGTAGAATAAAATTTGGATTGTTTTAAAGAAAATATTTTCTTTTCCAACAAGTTTCTCTTTAATACCCCAGAATAATTGCCATTGGTACAACAACTTGTTGTTTTTGCCTAGAACTTACAAAATCTGTATCACTAGTAAAACGCATTTTAATATTACTTAATGTGTGGGAAGCAAGAAGAACATATGTTCCAAAATGGCTCTATTGTGGTTCTTTTTCCTGTATTTCGTGTTCTAATCTAGATCCGATCTGGCGAAAGAACCACAGCTCATGCAAACGAGGATTCACAGAAAATTTTTATTGGGTTGTTGAACGGATACCTACTTTCTGCAGAAAATTGAAGCTACTTTCACCTGTTGAAATATTTACTATTAACATTGAGGGACACGTATATAATTATAAGAGCATAAACATTATGTAAGCATTGTAGAATTTGTCGAAAGTATTTTAGTGATATTTTTTATATTTTTAAAAAATCACATGTTTGTCTGCATGAATTATAAAGAAAATGTGTATTTTCTTTACAGGAAGTGGCTCCTTCGGTGATATATACCTCGGTATGAGTGTACTGTGTGGTGAAGAAGTTGCGATAAAAATGGAAAATGCGCACGCGCGCCATCCACAACTTTTATACGAATACAAATTATATCGAATATTGAGTGGCGGTATCGGTATCCCCCGTATTCGTTATTACGGCACAGAAAAGAACTATAACACACTAGTGATGGATCTGCTGGGTCCTTCACTCGAAGATCTCTTTAATTTTTGTAGTCGTCACTTTACGATAAAAACAGTTCTTATGTTAGTTGATCAAATGATTGGTCGTTTGGAATTTTTACATTTAAAATGTTTCATTCATCGTGATATAAAGCCGGACAATTTCCTGATGGGTATTGGGCGTCATTGCAATAAATTATTCTTAATTGATTTCGGTTTAGCAAAAAAATTCCGTGACCCGCGCACGCGCCTTCATATTCCTTATCGTGAAGATAAGAATTTAACTGGAACCGCGCGTTACGCTTCTATAAATGCCCACCTTGGTATTGAGCAGTCACGACGAGATGATATGGAGTCCCTAGGATATGTCATGATGTATTTCAATCGAGGCGCATTGCCATGGCAGGGCATGAAGGCGAACACGAAAAAGCAAAAATATGAGAAAATATCAGAGAAGAAAATGTCAACACCCATTGAGGTCTTATGTAAAGGATTTCCAGCCGAATTCTCAATGTATTTGAACTACTGCCGTAGTCTGCGATTTGACGAACAGCCGGACTATATGTATCTGAGACAGTTATTCAGGTAAGTGAAGATTATTTTTCTTCCCACATTTTGTTGCTGAAAATTGTTTTTCGCTAAATAAGTTTGTAGAGGGTTATAATTATTATCAGCAGCAAACAGCTATAGCTAGTTATAATCAAACTGCGTAGATGTAATAGCTCGAAGGTTTAGGTCTGAATGTGCGGGAGATATATTGATAAATTGCTGGAACTGTGATATAAAATATTTTGGATTGCCGTGAATTTACGATTCAAGTCCGTTTATCCTGACTAACATTTAGATTCAAGTTTATATCAAACTTCATAGAAAGTGGAAATGGAAAGTATTTTGTTAGCAAATTGTATAAATAATTATCCATTGCAGATTAAGAATAAGAAACAAATCATGCCGAATTGGTATGGTAAGGCGATTTTGATAGTCATAATTATTCAAATAAGTTAACCTAGATAGCCGTAGGTTTAAGAAATTTGATTTCTTTTGATTCTGCTCATACTCATTTTGCCAGTCCGAATCTTGATTGTAACAAAAAACTATGAACTCATTCTATACAATTTTAAAGAGTTTCATCAAAATTGAGATTTTAAGAAATATTCGATAACCTAATATTATGCGTAGAAGTGCGTAATGGTTTTCTACAATTTTATAATGTATGTTGAAGCCAAGAAAAACTTAAGCTGCTTTATTTAATAATTTTGTGTAAAATTTCATTGGTAACTTAATGAATTCACACTTTTCTCAGGTTTAATCAATTTCTTAAGGCTCTCCGAAATATTGATTCTGGCGTCAGTTGTTTTATAAGAGACAAAGGAATTTGTGTGAAATGCTTTCAAGTATCCTTTTGTATTATAATTAAAGCGTAGAGGGTTTACTTAGAGAGAAGACTTAATTGATTTCTTTTGTTTATAATAGACATTTTATCAAAGTTCTGCTGTTATTAAGGTCAAGATTTAATTATTGTTTTCGAAGAACGCAACATAAACATATTTAATGATTTTCTATCATCGATGGATGTGGTTTGAAGTTGCAATGATATTTAATTCGTGCAGACTTTAAGTAGCGAGTTTGCATTTAAGATGATGAGAATTGAATATTTCATATGATTGCTTAGTACTCCATTGAGTCCGGATTCAATACAGTTGTCATACTCGTGTCATATAAAATTTCAACTTACGCGCAGGTTAATATCGGCATAGTTACTGTGCGTTACGTATTCGGCACAACTATAAATGACAACAAATCTTGGAGATCTTAATTCAATATTCATACCAAAAGGACAGCAATAAATAATTGAAAATGCACAAAAGGGAAAGTTTCTGTTCTTAAAATTGTTGTATCAAAGTTTACACAATAATTAAATTAAGAAATTAGGGAACAAACACTTTTAAATCGTTTAGGACGAATGATGCTTGTCTCATATTGTAACATATTTTGCCTGAAAGCGTGAGTTATGTTACATACAAAACTATTATAATTACACTCAACAAAAAGTAGTTAAATTGAAATGTTAAGATTAACAGTCCCAAAGAATACAAGTGCTGAATTTGGGAAGTAATTTCGATGCTCGAATCATCTTGGTTTAAAATTTTAAGCAATTCGGTTTTTTGTTATTAAATGTTTTTGACTTAAAGTGCCCTTTACAAGCGATGTACTTACTTTTCCTTAGTTCAATCAACAGTATTCAGGCTTTTGATTGAAAACCGTTTATAAAAGCCTGACGTGAAAACCAACTTAAGTGTTCAGGCTTGTTTCATTTAAATCTATCGCTTAGGATGTTTGATCCTAGCGATCGATTGTATGATTTTTTAATTAACTGTTAAACAATTTTTTTAACCAGAAACGGTGTATTTTACTTTAAAATCTTTCAGGTTCTACTTAGAAATCCTATCAAAATCATCTACCATTGTTTTATGAAAAAATCCTTGTTGACTAGTGTAATTATTACGAGCAAGAGTTGAAAGCTTTGCTAATAAGAAGGAAATATTCTTTGCTTTTCAAATTCAACGGACATCTTTGATTTCCAAATAAATATAGGAACTACGCAGAAGTGTTTTGTTCGCACATTCAATTCAGGAAAACTTATCAGTACATTTAAATTTGGCAAAGAACTTTTTGTATCCGTGGCAGTGTTTAATATTTGTTATTTAGAGTAGTTTCCAAGTACTGATACAAATTCTCTAAATATAATTATACAGTTTAGGTTAATATGCATATTAGTATTAAATGAATTCTCATAATTAATTAGTCAACGTTTTATTTTTAAGTACACGCATTGGTGGACTATAGTAAAAATTACTTCTCAATCGGTTAGTCAACTATAATAGACAACATTTTCTTAGAAAACAGTAACGATACAACATAAAAATAGCACAATGTCAATAAAATTAATGCTGGCTGGCAGGCGGAAAAATTTGCATGTCATAGTGAAATTCATTTTCACTCTTCGTCTAGTTGTCTTAACAACGATCAAGTTGAATTTAAGTATCTTTCTGAAACCACGTTTCATATGCACTGCTGGCTGACTGTCTATGATTTTAAACAATTATGTATCAAATGCACAGTAGCCAGGGTCTATCTCAGTTTAAATGGAGATGCCCTTGATAATGCAATCCCCATCCAATTTTTTAAATAATGCACACGGCCAAACTGCCCCTCCGCAGAACATTTACTGTAGGTTGTGCTAAGTAAAGCTCTGAACAACTGCAAAGGAAAGAAATCAGTGTCTCTTGCATATCTTTAAAGCTCCGAAGAATATCAGGAAGCACACATGTGTCTTTAAACTGTTGTTCTTGTGCATACGTTGATGGGGCTTTCATTATTTACCTATTGAATCACTGTCTGCATGCCCAATGCGGCGGTCGCTGTTCCAGTGTGATTCAATATCATAAATTTGATAGGTTTGTCGCTGTCCCTTTATGAACCAACCTTTTTCTCGCTTTCTCGCTAAGCCGGATCAGATCTGCTACAAAGAATCTTCTATTTATATACATTCGCGTGGAGAGATCGGTTAAAGTAATTAATGCTAGACGACTGCCGTTATAATAGCCAACAATTTTTGCATATTCGCTTTTTGTATTCATTGACGACTCAATTTCGACATTTCGTCACTAACTTTTTTATATTTCGTTCGATTGCACTTTGTGTGGCTAATGGAAAATCAAGTAATTTTTGACCTTTGATTTTAGAAGTGTACTTCTTTCTATACAAAGGTTTTGTGTTATTTCTTTGAATTAGCTGCTATAACTCGAAAGAGTTGTTAATCTAGTGTTAGTGACCATTTCGCTGATTCATTGATTGTGAAATTTTTACTTTACATTAAGTCCAGGCAAGTTAGCATTTCACTACCCAATAATTAGAAAAAGCAATTTTATGGTTGTTACCGGGGTTTTTGGGGTCGGAGATCACGAATTTCACAGAATCGGAAAAATCGGAAAGGGTCAAACTTTCATAATTGAAAATACAAGCCAAATGATGGTGATTAAGGGGTTTTCGGGATCGGAGATCAGCAATTTCGCGCTTACTTGAACGCACGATAACATGATAAAATCTATTTAAAAAAAATAAAAACCGATTTGAAAAATATAAACTATAGCATTAAAAAGTTGAAAATAATTGTTTTTGGAGTCGGTGCCAAGCGGTACAATGCACGTCTGCGCAGGGCTGTGTTCAGTAGCTGGCACGACGCGAGGGACGAGCATGTAGGAGTGGGCAACCCAAACCCATTGAACATAATTTGTTAAAATGTTCTCCCAATATCACAATAAACAAAAACATCGGAAGGGGGTTATCTTCTTCTCAATTTGAATGTTGTCCAGGTTTCATTTTTTGCAATATCTGTATACATTTATAATATTTTGTGTTCAGTAATATAACAAAATAAATTTTAAACAAAAATAAGTTTTTACCACTAAAATAACTCGAATTGAAGCTTCGATCGACCAATAACTTCGTCATTATTAATTAAATAGGTCAAGTAATTCCTATTCAACTGTATATCCTATTAAAATTCTGCTTTTAAAATTTGTTAATGACAGCTTCAAAAAAATTAGGTACTGACGAATTTACTAAAAATCTGGAAGAATATTTACAACGGTTACATTATTTTCATTGTTATTGTTTTATACGCATTGTTGACGGTTAGTGTAGGATCGATGCTTTTGTAAGAAAACCCGACTGCAAAAAACAAGGTAATTTAAAAAAATTTAATAGATAGGTACCAACTAGGAATTCTATATTACAGTTAAAGCAAACGAGACCCAGTCGACATTCCAGTTGAAATAGTGAATACAATGGGTCCCGCCTGCTTTAACTGTAATATTATAGTTTAAATAAAATACTTAGTTGGTACTTCAATGTAAGGTAAACGGAATGGCTGTACCACATTTCCTGATGTGTTACAATCGACTGTGTTTATATTGCTCGCGCAGTGCAGGTGTAAATAAAAATACATAACCAGATGATGTCTATGCCCCCCTTATAATCAATTTTCACTGAAGCTATCCTGCATATGTCCTGTACGGATTTCAATTGACACTTCGGTCAGATGTTTTATTTAGTTTCCCTCTTGCATGCTATTGTTGTACTCCTCTACAAAGGTACATTTGGGTGGTCGCTCATACACAGGTTTTTACACGATACAGCCGTTCCGTTTAGCTTATATGTCTATGGTTGGTACCTACCGATTTAAAATATTACAATGACCTTGTTTTTTGCAGTCGGGCTCATATTTGTTAATAATAATTTTTATTGCAAATTTTAAGTTTCAGAAAATATGTAGAGTGGGTAAGTAATGTAAACAAATTATTCAAACAGGCAGCTCGTATTCATAACTAGTAATGTTGCAAAATATCATGATGATGGTATTATATTTTCTATCTACATGCAGACATTGTCTTTGTTGTCCTATGGTAATGATGTCACATAGCTTATAGTATTCTGCTCGACAAACCTTTTTATTTCATACCCATGTCCAGGGGGATGTTAAGGAAAATGTAATCCGCTGTCTTGGGGAGTTCGCCATATTGAGTTTAAAATGTCGTCCCATAGTTTATCGTCGTCTGCTTGTCAAACCCTTTCATTTGATACCCATGTCGAGGGGATTGTGAAGAATGAGGTATATCACCATTTTAGGGTGTCCACCATATTGGGCTTATAATGACATCACATAGGTTATCATATTCTACTCAACAAACTCTTTCATTTGGTACCCATATCAAAGGCAGTTGTAAAGAAGAAAATAACGAAATGACAGCTGACGGCGTTCATATATATTTTTTCAAGAATTTTATATATCGTATAGCACTCCCACGTTTAAGACGGATCTAATGGCACCTTATTTATGAAAATCCAGCAAGCCGTTTAGGCTACAGGATGCGCCAAAGAAACTGTCATACACATATACATATGTGTGTATGCATATATAATATATATATATAGCTTTTACATGGCGCCGCACCGGGCAATGGATGTCGCCATATGGTTTCTGCTCAAAAGCGTGCCAATTATGTAGGTGGATTATTACAACTTGTGTATTCGCACTTACTGATGGGCCGTTGCGCATATACATACAATGCCTTGCAATAAGTTTGGTAATTTTGAGAATTGAAATTGCATCGTGTGCAATTATCGTTGATAGTCAATCAAAGTTTTTCACAATTTTGTGCCTAGCCTAGCCTTCATATAATTTTTCTGAGAATCGTAATTCGAATTTAATATTTCCTACAGTTAAAACGTTAAATATATATATAAATTTTTATTCTTTCTCTAAAAGCTGAATATTTATCGCCTGCTTGTATGATGCGCTTGACGTGTCCAATTATAAATTTTCATTTGCGTGCCGCACGCAGTTACTCATATTTACAGCCACCCTTTGGGAACCATTGCACTGTTAGTCTACTGCACAACAATGATTTATTGGTCTGTTCATTTTATTATTCGTAGAGTCGGATTAGTACGCTGAAATAAATAATAAAAGTTCTTCAGAGTCTCCATTAGTAAAATTGTTTATGAAAATCAAATCTTAAAGACTGGAGCAAGCAACGCAGAATTATATAGACTCTAAAAAAGAGCATAAGAATAAGTACGTAGTTGTTTAAGCTAATACTGTAAATGCAAAGAGTAAATGAATTTGTTATCAAAACCACGTCGCCGCACACGATGCGATAACTAGTTTAAAATACACAGCTCGTTACGCTGTGTATTATTCAGGGCATTAAACGCGTGGAACGTGATTGTCATGGAACCTAATCACAAGATTTTCTCTCACTATCACCACAATAAAGTCGCAATATGTTTTATTAAAAAGATTAGTCGGTGATTCTGCTTAGCACTATTGATTCACTGATGTTTATTCATTGGCACAATAGGTTTTCTGAAATGATATATAATTTTAATGCATTTTTACGAACAATAGAAGCGTCGAGTTTTTATCACAATTCGATTAATCAGCAAATTCATGAATTTATTATAATAAATAAAATCATTCTTACCGTCAATAGGTAGGTTTAGTCTAAGCCAGGAATTACACCTCTTTAGGAAATTAATGATGCTAAAAATAGAGTCGTAAGTATAAATCGAATCTGAATGTAAACAAATTTCGCGCATAATAAATCGATTGATCCGTAAAATATGAAAAGCATTTCTGACGCGCTTTCTCGTACTGTTTATTTATAGATTAAAGTTATATTTCCGTACTTTTCAGCAAATTTGCGTTCATTGTTTGTTTCTGAGGCTTGGTATCATATTAACGTAATTGTTACCATGAATCTGGTTGACACGCCTATGAATTTCCTAAAATTAAAATTGTCGACTCTAAAAATCACCGAACGAATGCTAAAGCAGGACGTGATGATGTAGTCTGCGATCGTCTACCTACTTACCTGAAATGGGGTCAACCAAGTGCTTTACGACGAATGGCGATTAACCCATATTTGGTTAAAGAAGATGCGGATCGTTTGAGTTGAACTTTGGGTTGAATATTTACCTCAGATGAGGAGAATTTTAAAGAGCAGCTTTTCATGATAAAAAGTTTGAAGCTAATTACTCTGCCAGACGTTAGTATTTTCACGTCGTGTGCATGTTTTCTTAAGAGTATACGATATTGAAAAACATTTTGTGTAGCACAATATGTGTTGTTTTTTTGTATGTTTGAATAGCTGCGCCAACATTTTAGATTATAAAGGTAATGAAGCCTCGCGGCGGCGTGGCGGGGTGAATATTGAATAGAATTATAACACCTATGGAATAAAAATTATATTGGGTTGAATGGGTCATGGATAATATAATATTAAGATATTTTCAATTATGTTTGTAGTAAACAGTTTGAGGAGTATAACATCTAGGGCAAGTAACTTCGTTTAGGAAGACACATTATGTTAAGGGTCAGGTTAGCTGATAGTTAGCAAGAAAAACAAGTATAGGGCATCACATAAACGTACAGTTGATTAGCCAGCTCGCAGCTTACCTGACTAGTTTCCAAATTTTGCACAATTTTGATTTGATCAGTCTGATGCTACTTTCAGTAAAATTTAATAAAATTGTGAAATATAATTTGAGGTATTAAAACATCCGCGCTATGCAGAAGATATTCTTGACTGACAGTGCCCTAAATAGGCTGGTTTATTTTTGCCTACAGAAGAATATATTTAGTTGGCGGCACATTTATTAGAAATATCTCAGTTATTTTGGGAAGGATGACTCATTTTGGGTCTGATTTTTTTATGCGAGCTTATTATTGAAACGTTGTGTTTGAAAAAAAATTCACTCCGAATGATCGCTCTTAATTATGGGAGAGAGTATATATGAGGAAAAGAAAATATATTTATTAGCATATTCGGTAAAAACAAATATTTTTATTTATGCATATTACGCTGAAATGTCAGATGAAGGCAGTTGTCAAATGAGCAGCTTTTCGATTTACGAGGTGTTGCCGACGTGCTGCCGCTGCCCGCAGCCGGCTCTTCTGTTTAAGCCTTTAGATAAGCACGTGGACCGATATAAATTAAGTCACTACACGAAAATTTTGCAGATTAGTGCAAATGATGTTGATCACTCTATTTCTCAAGTGATTAATCAGGGTGCATTTTTAAACCTGGAAACATGCCAGTGTCATAATACAATTATGAAACACTGTAAAAAGTCGCTGAAATCGCGTTTCCTTTTCTAATTTTTACGATGTTGTCTCTTCGATTTCTATTAAGACCAAGTCAAATCCGTGAAAATATCTGCTTCATTTCAGAATATCATATCTGATATTTCAGATTTTTTTTTTTTAATTGTTTACAAGGAATCAGACTTTCAATGTAAAAAGCTTAGTGTACTACCTGTAATTCCAGCGCAGAGTACTCATAATATAAATTATTAATTTCCATACAACATCTGGATCTTCAAAGAAGTAGCTGTGTAACGTAATTACCTACGGCTTATTCTGCCTAATGACTGTTGCCTTGGAGATATTGCATTGTAAAATTGATTATTTTGTTTTTTTTTTCTTTAAGAAATACGACCGTTAAAATATAAAAAATAAAACAACTGCAGAAGTTTAAATGGGAACAAATATTTTGTATGTGTTGTTATTTGAACATCTCTCTTTGAAAGATGATTCATGATTCATCATTCTTTTCGAACTCCCAAAACAAGACTTCACACGACGTTTCTTCAAAAAGGTTAAACACAACATCGAAGTGTTTGAACCAGAAATATTTCTGAAAGGCTTAAAGGCTTGTTACAAAAAGTCCATACCTGTTAATAAAGCTGGGCGGACATTTAACTGAGGCGAATGAATTAGAAGAAAACTATACATTAACACAAATGAAAATGTTCAAAAAGACAACACTCAAATATTTTTGAACATTGCAGGTATCAATTGAAAACAAAATATGGCTGATGCAAACATTCGTATGTATTAGTTTCTGGAACACAAAATTAACTTTTGAATTGATAGAATTGATATCCGTTAAATATATGTATTTGATAAAAATAAATTAAACAAACATATTTTGATTGGTGAGAGAGACTACATCGTAAAAACTTCATTCAAAATTAAAAACCGTAATTAGTTTTAAATTGATTTAAATTAACATCGTTAATATCGTTTATAATGTTGTATATATGGCGGATAATTGAGTTAACTGCGGAATAAGTAAACTCCGTGAAATAGAAACCCCAACCGAAAATAGCACATAATTGTAAATTTTCAATGATATCAAGTATTTTTACCTTAGTAGCGCTTAGCAGAATAAAAAACATATGATGAGTCATTGGCCAAGAGCCTCATAACTATTTCATTACTATGCCTTCGAATGCTGTGTCTGCACTGTTTGATCTCAGACATAATTGCTGAGATTATCCGTGTTATAACAGCAACGGTATCAAATATTGCCTATCGATAAAGCACGGATCGAGTGTTTTATGAAGTGGATTTCCTGGAAGTGTTTAAGTATTTTTCTTTGGCATATAATAAGATCGCTATTTATATTTTAATGAAGATAGAGCTTCTTGAATATAAACATACTAAAAATTAATAGCTTTTTAGAATCAGGCAGGAACTAACAAAAAGCATTCATCTTAACGATCATAAGCGGCTCATGTGTACATTTCTCCCCCAAAAACTGGTCATTCTCATTTAGTGAAGAGATTTTCACAGCAAAACCTAGACTGTTTCCGCTTAAGCCACTACTAAACCATTTTACAAATAACACATTTCATCATTATAAGTTTTGGCATTCTTCTAACGATGGATATATCCATTCTGCTCTGCTGCTTAACAAACGAATTTGTTTCTCTTTCAGAATTTTGTTCCGCACCCTAAACCATCAGTACGATTATATATATGACTGGACAATGCTTAAGCAGAAAAATCAGATAACGGGAGCAGCTAAAGCGGACGCGGCCGCCATAACTCAAGGAACAGAACGAACAGAACCTACCGAACGTAACCCAAATGAGCCCGAAAGTGAAAAGGACAAAGAAAAGGACAAAAAGAAGGATACATTCATTACTTTAAGATTAAGTTAACTCAAGTATTATACGAGCAGAATCAAAAGAATTGAAATTTTTTTATTGAAGATTAACTACAGAAACTCTTCCCATACTTTCGCCTGGCATCGGGGCAGGTCGGCAAATTTGTCTTTGCTATCTATTTTTTTTGTAACCACTTTAGATATTTATTACTTTATTGCGAGTATAAACTAAGGTATTTTTATAGTGTGCTTCTAGGTTAACGATAGATAGATCTGCTAGCGAATATTCTGAAGAATGCCTCGTGTTCCCCGTTGATTTACTTTCTATAAATTAAATTTCACATGTATCAATTTTATAGTTGTAATAAATCTCATCTTGCAGCATTTGCGAATTATAAGTGAAATGCATGTTATTTTGATTACCATTGCACCTAACCAATTTTTCTCTACTCTTCCCTGCTGTGGCTATAATCGGCAAGTTTGAAATTTTATTGAATATTTTTTTGCGATATCACTGCTATGGATTATTATAAAAACTTTCACCTTCTAGTTTTCCTCCTTTTATTCGCATAGCCACAGTGTAAGTGTAAATATATATAGGCAAGACCTTTTTATTTATTACCGCTACGCGCGTTCTGTTCCAAACACATGGCGCTTAAAATATCTTAAAGCTGCTTTAAGCAATATTGTCCACCGTCATTGTATTAAAATTGCCAAAAGTTATCTATGCGCATGGAGCTCTGGTCTTTCAAATTACTTCCAGAGATTTGTTTTTAATTTATATGTGTGGAGGACACTGCTTTAAATCATGCTGCAGGACTTTAATGATTGACCTGGTACATATTTGTTTATGTAGGTTCTTGATGGCGAGATCCACTTTGCAGAATGTGGATTTTTCTTGCATTTTTTCAACATTCAGTTTTTTTTAAAATAACTTAGTACTTTTATGATCGAGATCATCACATATATCAAATATGGAAGAGTGTTGCTACTTCAATAGAGGATAAAGTAGGCGATATTAAATTTTTAAAACGAGTAGGAAAAAAAAGATTTTTACCGGAATATTAAATGATACATATATAACCGTGCAAATTTCGAACCCTGGTTATAAGTTTTGCAAACTCAGGATTATTTTATCGAAAAAACTTTCATACCAACCTTATAAATATCTGTGGCTGAACATATCTAAACTATACCAAATTCTTCTTTTTGGAAATTTGTGGAAGTCAATTAAATGTCGAGATTTGTGTATAGGCAAGAGAAGGCAAAAAAATTACCTTTTTTAAGTTAACGTTTGTCAGTCTGCTATATTTGTCGGCCAGCAGTTTCTAAATGTTTGATAACATATCTTATGTTAATTAACGAGAGAAAACTTCATTCAAATTTTCCTTTGACAATTAGCTATTTTAGCTCCGTCTACAAATTAAGAAAGTAATTTGTAGTCGGCGACCTTGAAACCCCCATAGTGGCTATTTTAATTTAAATTAAGAGTGTAATAACTAAACACTTAGGATATATGAAAAAAAAATGTTTTCTTATTGAATTATATTTTGAATGTGTTGTCCTTTAACGCGTATGTTATGTGCGATAGGATACTTAAGTTTGACATATTACTTTCTCAAAATTTAAACTTGAATTTGACCTTCATTTTCGATCGTCAGAGTTTATTACCCCATAGAAATAACGGATAAATGCTCTAAGTTAATGTATAAAATCCGTGCATGAATTTGGCATTTTTGCGGGTTGATGCCTGAAGAAAGATAGATGTATTTGAGCGAGTGAGATGGAACGAGAAAACGTAGTTGGCAAACCCTTGCCGCAATACTGTTTGCGTTGCGTGCATTAGAATCAGCTGTTTATATGATGTTCAAAATTTTGCGACGCTCTAAAAAAACCGACGTTGAAATGTAATCTTTATGGATGTTGAGTATAAATATAGGTTATGTGTTACTATAATATGTATGTATGTAATTAAAATTTGAATACTAATTTGCTCGGCTTTGACTGCATACATAGCATTTTGTTTTAATTCAACAATTATTTTAGCCCTTTGAAAGCTTCGTAATTTCCCAACTTTTCATTATCATGCACACAATTTATAATTTCTTCTAAATTCTACGAGAGGTAGAAAATGTTGAAGCTTAGGGCACTTCCTTATTTCTTTGGTATTATGCCCATTAAATGAAGTAACATTTCCAGAGTCCGTTACATAAAATTGCTTGTTTTGCTGCGCCTATTCGCTAAAACCTAAAGATTCACTAACTGAAAATTTCATTGGCTTTATAAAATAGGGTTCAGTAGTTCCAGAGAATATCATAGACAAACATATATTACAGTTATATACAGACTTGAAGCCGATTGAAAGTCATGCAACCTCGGATCGACTTCAAGTTAGCTTGACTCAAGTCGATCGAAAAATATATCGGATTAATTTAAAATAAGGTCATTTAACCGGAGCTTGAGCGCCTGAGTTTTGCCGTTTATCAGTCGGTTGTGATATAGTAAATATGTAATGGCGAAGAGACATTTGTGAAGTACCCAAGAAACCAACGTAATGTTGGATATCATGCAGCAAAAAATATCAAAAATAGCAATGAGAAGAAAGTTCGCTTTAATTGTACATACATATATCTTCAGTGCCTTCGTTGTGTATGGATCTAGCATTGAAACGTGATAAATTTGTTGATATCTTTATTGTCAATAGTGGAATATTCGTTTTGTTTACTGATGAGGGCCAGTACTTTATAGCTTAAAGTACAATAGTTAAATTCATTGATATTTATTTCTACCAATTGGACACCATATTTCAAATTAAATGTCCCAAAACCTACATTTGCCAATCTTAAAAGATTTAATATTTTGAGTCAGTTATAACCTGAAGAAGTTTAATATTTTGAGCACTCCGTATTAGAGCTACCATCATAAATTTGTAAAATTGGGAACCGCATTTGAAATTAGCGACCCAAAACTCCTTCATGTGCCAACGTTTAGAGGAATCTAGGAAAGAGAACTGTAATATTATGAGTCCGCTATATTGAAGCCAACATCTAGAATTTGTGAAATTGGACACCAAATTGGAATTCAACAACCCTAAAAACCTCCATGTGATGTTAAATCGGTGTAGAAATAATCGCACAGGAGGAATCACAAGCTCTCGCGTTAGCGCTTCAATTATATAGATGATATCCACAGACTGATAAAATTCCAATAGCTACCTCTCTTATCAGTCTAATAACAGCATGTGAAAAAGCAATAGTTTTTTGGCAAAATGTTACGGCTTCATGGTAAAGAAATCAGATTAGTTAATAGGTAATAGTTAGAAACGACCCTCTTACAATGCCTTAAACATTTTTTTCTACACTCGTTGCGTTTCGTTAAGTAATGACTAAAAAGGCTAAATTCAAGCACCCTGCACAGGACGTACTCTCTTGATATGTCTGTTTTTTTTTGCTGTTGGTTGTTGCTGGCTGTTGCAGTTTGGGCGTGTTCATAACGATATACTTAGGTATGCATTTTTTGCATCTTTGATTATTTGTACCTTCATTTTACATTGTCGTTTATTCTGTATTTTTCCTCCTTGGGTTCAATGGGTGCACTCATTTATGTAAATACATATTAAACTCAATAATTAGGATTGGTTTAATTTGTAGGTTTTTCTATCCTCCTCTCCTTCGCTCTCACCATTACTCTATTCAATCGCATTTCTGAGTTTTTTAATCAAGGCTTGGGGTTTCTTCGCATTCATCCAGAGACTAGTATTTATAATATCAAGATCCTCTAAGATTCTTATGAGAGCGTTGAAACTATGGGTAAATTCAAAAACGTCAAATTTCCTTGCATCATAAGGGCATCACTGCTTATCACGACAGCATCATCGCGGTGAAGCGCAGCGCTACACAATCGATACTAATGCCTTGTTTTGTACCTTTTGAACGTCATTAAACAGATTTTGTTTCTGCCAGTTTCCGTGTCATTTCCGATAGATTCAATATAGCCGGGGGCACAACTGTATAGCAATATAATAATAAATGCTCCATTCTTATTTCTGCCGGCCATGTCTCTAGTAAAATAACGCTGCATCATCGAGAATCATGATGCGCTCGTTGCTCTGCTTTTACGCATCAGATGCCTTCATGATGCATAATTGAATTTTTGACTCATCATATAATGCACGGCAAATGCGTTTTTGAACTTTTGGCGATGCGGATGCGACATCGATGCGTTTTTCAATTTACCCTATATATCAGTGTTAAGAATTTAAGAGGTTGTTCTTTCTTTTAAATTTTCTAGGCACCGCGTTAAGGACAGATCACCAAGTATTTCATATTTGCAGGAAGGTGACGTAACTCGTCATTTTTAATTGGTAGAAAACTAAAGTTTGCACCATATTCAAACACGAACACGCATAAAACTTTTCAACTTCAACTTAAAGTTTACGGTTATATAATTGATTCCTTTTTGTTTTAATTTATTTATAGCTACACTTACTAGGGCAAGTCTAAACTGCTGACCAACATCATAGAATTTGCCATGCTAGCTGTTCTTTATTTTAAAATTAACTAATTCACTGCCTTGAGTAAGTTATGCGTTGAAGTCAAATATCTGGGATAGTTGTCTTCATAATCGTACAAATAAAATAAACAGTGCTCTTTAAATTAGGATGGCTCGCATTTTTAATATTCTTAAGGGTATAAGAGATATTTCAACATACATTTTTACTATATTTTTTGGAATTCACAAGGTCTAGAATAGTTTAGACAAAGTAGCTGGCATTGGTTTTGATTCAGCACCTAATGTGTAATTTATAGGTGATTCAAAATTGCGCCATATATTTAATGGCTTTGTTTTACTGTATTTTCAGAATTTTGTTCCGCACTCTAAATCATCAATACGATTACACCTACGATTGGACAATGCTAAAACAGAAAACGCAACAGGGTGGCGCCAATGCAGCTATAACACAAGGAACAGCGGAGAACAAAAATTCTGAGCGTGACAAAGAGAAACAACAGAGTGGAACGGAGCAGAAATAAGTTATTTTTAATGGGAATTACGTAAAATTTAAGCGTGTTTAAAGAAATCAATCGTCGCGAGAGCAGAAAGCGAAACAGACGCAAATACAGTACTCAAGCAACATTAACAACGTTATATAGCCCGGTTAACCCTATGGAGGTCGATTCTATTCACACGGAATACAAGTACACTTAAAGAAATTGTGTTAAAACTATACAAACTATCACTATAAGGACACTGTTTAACTGAAAGGAGAAAGTCATTGCAAATTTGTAATGTTAATGAAACTTTTTCGTTGATTGATTCGTGCGTGAATGGGGTGAAATTTCAATTTCGAATTTGAATATTACAAAATGATAAATGAAATGTGTAAAAAGTAAATAAAATATAAGAAGTAATGAATTCTTGTAATCCCCTTCAGTACTTGCGGTAAGACTTTTGTTAGGGCGATACACGAAAACACGAAGTTGCAAACTTCACTGTTTTGCTGGCCGATTTGGGGCACACACCCGCGTTGGGATAACTTCTTATTTCAAACTACATATTTTCATTATTTTAACTTCTATTTGTAATCATTGTTTAATCCTTAGGAGACTTGTACTAGTATTTTAGTGACAGAGAATTAAAGAAAACTACAAAAAAATTACAAAGATACAAAAATATTATTAAAAATATCTTAGGCTAATAACAAAATTAGTATGTAAAGCAACAACAAATGAAACTGATGAATATTATACAATTTTTCATGATTAATCGTTGTAGAGGCGGAAAGTGCGCGTCGAGGTTATTTGGCTATCACAGGATTGCCACGTTCGCCACTCTGAACCGCTCAGAACCTACAGCGCTCTAACCTCTATATAACTTCCTTTTCCCCCTTCAGTTTAACCAATTGGAGAAGTGAGCACAAGAAACATTTAGTTTAACAGCCTTATTTTGTCATTAAAATATATATTTAATGTGCTTCGAATTGTGATGTTTTATTTTTAATTTTCCTTCTTTTTAGTAAGTGAATAAAAATTAGTTATAAAGTAAGACCGTTGTGTTTGCACTAAAGCTATCTGAGCAGCTTTTATCGTTTGTTTTCTCTATGAAGTTGAGTTTATCCATTTTTTTTTATAAGAACTGCAGAACATAAAAGTCAGCTGTAAGCCACTTTTGGTCGTGGGCTATCGTACTATAGAAAATATATAATTTATATTACTGTAGTCGAGTTTGATCGACTAGACTAGAAAGAAAGAAACGAAGGAATCTAAATGAAAATTTTATGCTTCTTTCTGGGTGTGGTCCAATTTTTTAAAAAAGTGCATTGGTAGTTATTTAACGTAGTGTATTGAAAAGTGCTTACGGAAGGAAATCAGAGTTAATTTTTTTTTTGAAATTTTAGTAGTAGTTTTTCATTGTTAATCATAACGGCTCCTTAACGGGCAATATTCTTTGTATTTTTTTTGGAAACATTTTTCAGGTTTGGCGGCTTCTACATATTACTTCACAGCAAAAACGGATAGAGGATTTACTGATTCCTCAATTGAAAGTATGGGAGATTCCTAGAGGTCATTATATAGAAGAAGAATATATCCACGTAACTTTCACTTCGCTCATGCTGGAAATATTCACTTCAAGTGGATGTGAGTTCACACTAAACGATATCAGAATAGGAGAATGGGATATTTTAAATGTGAATTACTTTTCGCGTGAATCGGATTTGAGAATACACCCCGAACTCTTTTTGTTGAATTGAATGCAAATATTCTTTCAGGAAACCTTAATTACAATAATAATTTATTTATTTACGACGAAAACAAAGTTTTTTATTGCAAATATGTAAGATTTATTAATTAACAAAATTAGAACTTGAATACAGAATAATGTGAACAAAATAGGGACAAATAGGATTTACAGTGAACCAAAACAAATTTGACACATAAAAAAACATTGACAACTAGTTGGAACTTAGTGGTTAAATACAGCTACAGCTTTTTCCTGTTTACCGTGCTTCGTTTATTCAATTACTATAAAAATGCAAAAATTAGAATTATTTTATGGAAGATCCACCTGCAGTCTGCGTCCAGACGCCTCTATCTCAGTGATACGTTGTAAATACTTTTTGCTTTTATATTTAAATTCGATAAATTTCTTTGACAAAGTTACTACGGGAGCTCAGGGAATGACATGAGATTGCGATTTAAGCCGCGTATGGCAAAAGTTAGTGAACTTTTTTTGGAATCACCTTCTTGACACATAGGATTGTTGCGAGTTTTTAAACGATTGCCTCGTTCTACAAATCAGAAACATTCATAAATGATAGGTTCTTCGAAGTACTTTTTAGCGAATGGCTGAAGGAGCCGTTAACACTATCGCCTAGATTATTACTGAAGTCGCCTATTTTAATTATTGGGACTGAAGGCCGGGACGTGATGAGACGCTTCGCCTTAATGGCAACTGATGGTGATGGTGAATGGAAGCTGGAAAATTTAAATTTTGTTTAAATATAAATGGACAGAACAAAGTAAAAATGCATACTCGTCGCGCTCTTCAAGAGGGTGTCTCATTACTGCTGCCTTCCAGTGGTAGATGTGCGGATAGCGGTTTTTGTCGATTTCTACGTGGAATAAAGCATTAAGAACGTCGAGATCTCGTTTAGTTGGTTCGGTTCTGAAATATTAGATAGATTTTTTTGAATTTTATTTATTTATTTATTTTTTAATAATGTAAATTGATACGCCTACTTGAAAAAATGCGAAATATATATGCAAAGAAAAAAGAGGTCTAATTGTGACAATATTCGAATAATTGATATGAAATATTGATGTTGCAAATCTTGCTTATGCATATGTAGAAGGCTCCGCATAGAGCGATAAGGTAAGAATTCTTTTCCCTCTATAAGACATACGCGTGTTTAATTAACGTTAAGCATGTCCAAGAGGTTTAAAATGAAGTAGCGGTCAGTCAAATGACAATGAAGTTATTCTCTGAGAAATTGAATTCTTAAAATAAATCTCTTAATTTACGCCCACGATTTATGATTGGTATAATTTCAGAGGGGCAATAAAATGGAATGATCAGACATTTTGAGAAGTTTTTCTCGGGTCGCCTTATCACTTTTTTGGCAATTGAAAATGGCGTAATAATGTCCTTTCGCAGACGCGGAATAGTGGAATAATGAATTTTTTAAGCCTGGAAATTCCATATGAAAAAAGCAAAATATTGCACTTACCCTAATAGGTATATATTGTAACCCTCTAAACTCTCGGTTAACAAATCACACTCCAAAATCGATGGACTTTCAGGTGGTGTATAGAAGCGCTCATCTTCGCTTTCAGACCCGAAATCGGACTAAAGAAAAATATGAAAAAATGAACCCAGTGAATAAATATTCATTCGCAATACATACCCAAAAAATATCTTCCTCCCCATCATCTACATCTGAAAAAGTATCTGAATTCATTTCATCCTTAGATCTGCTAGAATCCAGTGTTTCATGATTTTCCACCCCCTTCTCTTCATGTTGAACAACAGCACCATCAGAATCTAATAGCGTTTTAGACACGTCCCTTAATTCCAATCTTCTTTTTCTGCTTGGATGTCTCAATTTAGAATTCCAGGTGCAACTACAAACATTCTCATCCCTCCAAAACTGCTCGCAAACTTCTTCGGTATTTAAACTATCCGGAAAGTGAAATGCTGTGGAAGAAATCATCATACAAATGAATGTAAATGTAATTTATTTATACAATCTGTTTTGTCCAGGCCATCTAAAATAAATTTGCAAGTACATCGCAACTGCTCTTTGCTGCCATCCTGGATGTCATCCCTATCGTTTGATCGATTTTTTGCATTCTCCGTCTTGTGTATCGATTCCAATATTTGGATAAAATTGCTCCTGACTTTTCGAATATCGACATTTCTGTTTACTTTAAAATAGTCAGCAATTAGCCTAGCAAACCGTGAATGCACTACGCTAAAGTCGACGTCAACGAATCTGAAATCGTCTTTGAAACTACATATCAGTGATTTCAGTCTTTTAAGTTCGGAATTGAGGGCATCGTTTATAGACAACACGCTCTCGACATTATGTATAATTGTATTGGTCATTCTTCTCGCGTAGACCTGTACAGATTTTTCAACGCACAGGTAAGGTGTTGTGCTCTGCGTGTTATCAGATTGATTCTCTTTAGCTCTTTGTTGTGCGTATTGCCTATCCCTATTCCTGGACAGTCCTAGTTGATCTAGCGCGCTGCACAAATCATTCATTAAGCAATCTTGCACAAATTTAGACTTTCTGGTGCGTTCCTCCTGGGATTCTTTCCTTTTGTTAAGATGAGATTCAAGTTTGTCTAAGCCTTCTTCAGATGATATATCTACGAAGCAGTTGAGAAAATCCCAGTATTCTTTCCATTCAATTTTTTGATCTTTCGCCAATTCTCGACCAATCAGTTCGAGGCCCTTTTCGGTGTCAATTAGCTTCAAATGCCTCTCCTGCCACCCAGGCGAATCGCATACGTCTTTTTCGAGAATGTCTGAATTGAGAGAGCTCACCGAGTCGTTGTCGCTATCAATCACAAATGGAGACAAGCCTTTATCTCTGTATGAGACAAATAAGTTTCTCTTCAAAGGGTTTTTGCGGAGCGGTGTAATTGGCAATATGTGGGAGTTATTGTTTTCCGATGAAAGCGTTTCACCATTAGTGATGTTTCCATTCTCAGAGTCCTCCAAATTGAGTTTTTTAGAAAATATTGCTTTTTTGATAAAGGCGAATGGTGATGCATTATTGTTTATAGATTTCGCTGGCGTGCTAGACCGTAGGGGCGAAATGTACGGGCTGTTCATAATCGGTGAAACTGCCGAGTTCCCCGTTCGAGGAGGAGTTTTCCAGCGTCGTCTGAAGCTCTATATTTTGAGTAATAATTGCTTTTATTTAAAATGAAAATTACCATTAACACATATATAAAATATACTGCTCGTCCAATGAAAATTCCTAAATTAGATAGTTGCCTATCTTCCCCATAAGCACTTTTAAATGAGAAAACTTAAACTGCGAACAACCCAAATTAGTTTTTATTTTACGAGTAGTTTTCGCCGCTCGTTAATTTAATGAACTCAAATAATGCCCGATAATATTCTTAAAAATTTATTACATAGCCGCATCTAATCGGTTTATTGTTCCCTCCGTTCAATATCGCGGTATCAAAGAGTAATTTTTCATTAAACCAAAAATCAAAAAAGTTGCGATTCAGTAGTTTCTATAACAGACATTGCATAAAAAAATAGTCCAGTTATTATTGTGTTACGCAGAGTTCTCTCTATTTACTAAAATTATTCCATATGAGGCGAGTGATTGAACAGCTTATTTTATATACGTCAATAGTTACACTTACCTGGGCTTGCTCTTTGCTCATAGGACCCGCATAAGCTTGAATTTCCAGTTCTGGACTTTTGGGATCATTTTTGAATTCCTGCATATAAGGAAAAAGGTCACGGTTTTAAATATCAACCAAAGTACACCTCCAGGTTTTGTTTTAAAGTGCATTACTTTCATTAATTAAAAACCGTTTGTGTATTTTTTGTTCAGGGCATAGCTAGAGCGTGCTATTGCTATATTGTCTTAACTTGTGTGTTAAAAATATTCTCTTTAAAAAGTTGCTCATTAATTTAAGTACTTTGCCAACTTCACGCAAATCTACCTCACGAAGTCAATAGAAACCTAGACTCGCTCATCAAGCTGAGTCAGCCTTAACTGTTATACTGCCTAGCTAAGCTCACTGGCATAGACATGAATTCGAACACAGCTTAGTTTGATGTGACGTCATGAATTGGCATAACAAGACAGACTTGGATTCGGTCAGGCCCTAAGTGCTCAAATATGTTTTTTTTTAATTATAGCGCTCTGAATACATTCAGCTCCTACCAAAATGTCATGTAATATTTTATAATATTATATTGGATTTACTACATATCTGAATTGAACTTGAAAAATATTCATACATATCTGCTTTTGGCCAGTATTATACTTACCGGAGGATTTGTAGGCGAAAACGGTTCTCCAATCACAGGCGGCATGGAATTATCAATGGACCGAATTACAGGAACATAAAACCTTTCATCCAGTAAACTTGAGATTTTTCCTATTAATTCAGCAGAAGGATTGTCTACTCGAGAGCAAATAATCTGAAAAATACAGAAAGCGTTAGCAACAAAAAGCTCCTCCCGATAGATATTGGTCATATTCTAAATTTCGTTTCGACTTCATTTAGAATATGAAAATTTAAAATCTGACTCAGATTCAGAAACATATTGCCAGATAAAGAATCCTTTTACCTACGTCGCAATCGCTACATTACTTCAAACCAGATTACTTGTGCTTTTACAGCAGAGAATTTTATACGGTATCCTCTATGCCTGGTACATAATGCATCTAGAAATTCTATTCCAAGATATTTTTATCCTGTTTGAAATAATCCAATGTACTTGCCGACGGTAGAAGCATAGGTAACCAACCAAATCAAGGAAATTGACACCCCTAACAATCTGATCTGAATAAAATGTTCTAATTTCCTAGTTCGCGCTCGTTTGGTGTGGAGCAGTAAATCTACGGCCCAAGACCGACGCTTTACTTACATCTTTGGGTAGTAAATTTTCCAAGTTAGGAATCATCTTGCACTCCGGATATGTGGTTAGTACTTCGACTACTTCAACAGCACCATATTTAGCAGCCAAGTGCAGTGGTGTTTCACTTCTACCTTTCTCGGGCATATTCAAGTAGTAATCTAGCAAAATTTTGCAGACCTCTTGGCATATTTTAATGTTTTTCTTTCCATGTAACAATTCTACGAAGCGGATTGTGCTAATAGTTTGTAAAAGTAGCTCAGCAATTTGTGCTTTCTTATGAATCGCACAAACATGTAGAGCGTTGTATCTTGTGCCTTCCTTAAGACTTGTCGGGGTATCCCCAGAGTTAACCAAATATCGGGGATTCTCCCAAATGATTAATTTCACCCTTTCATAGTTTCCCTCCTCTATTGTCTTACGAAATAAAACCAGATCCTGCTTGGTCGGCGCTCTGAAAACCGCCTTTTCAACTATTGCTGAAGGTGCTGAAAAAGATGAAATTGTTAATTTCCAGACCAAAAGATCACCTCCAATTCTTACTTACATTTTAAGTGGCTAAGTCTTGGTTGATATTCCTCCCACCCAGTTTGGGCGTAAATCTCTGCTTCGTCATTACTTTTGAACACCTTAAGTCGGCCATCCTTTATGGTTTTCAGGACTTTCAGAGCTTCTTCAATTTCAGTGAAAACATATCGTTTGTCTAGAAAGAGAATGCCTTTTTATGACTAGCTACCAAGGCAAGCTGCTGCGTAAAAACAATTCACGGCGACATCCGACTGCACCATCAATCCAGCTAATCCAAAAATAAATCACGCAATGTAAACTGAACCTACGAACGAATGCTCAATATTTTTGGCACGAGTTCTACCCTAATATCCGCCCAGCAAATAAAACAAGACAAAGACTTGTGAGTCTGTGATATCAGTTTCACATTCCCCAGATCGCGTAAATACGGAAATATTAACTTTTTTAAGTAAAAAACCTTATGCTTAGGCTGGGCTGCATCGAAACCGATAACTGAAAGATTTGATTTTCGCGAAACTTTAAACGTAAACAAAAATTCTTACAGGTTAGTAGAGGGTGTCCGATGGGAATTTGCTTACCTTCCTCATCAGTTTCATTTTTTGTTGGTATATAAATGCTATAGTAACTCATTATTTTAAATTTTCCACTTTTTGATTGAAAATCAACATCTGGATAACTGTTTGCGGAAAATTCTTTCTACCAAAACCGTTTTCTCTGACAATAGATTTTGCGAAATATCTAACTTTTGACGTTTGGCTAGAAGTTGGCCGCAGTTGAATGAAGTTCGGATTTGAGTGTCGTACACTGTTAATCAGTTTTGGAAAAATGTTTGAATTTTTAAATTTTGGTAGATTTTTACGTAATTTTTAATTTCACGATATTGTGGTAGGAGAAGTCATTCAAAACATCTTAAAATAAGCCAAGTTTTATAGTTTCCGAGTTACTTCAAGTACACGTTTTTAATACACCGGTGGAAGGTTTCATCTTTGTTTGTTCTATTTTATAAAACTAAAATGTGTTTTTTTGTGTAAATGTTAGTAAGACGAGTTAAGCGTAATAGGCAATTATGGGTTTCAGGGAATAAATTTAATTAAATAAAGCAGCCTAACATATTCCAATGAGTTAAAAAACGTCTATGTACTATGCAATGACAAAGTAAATTCTATGGACTGCACACAACAGTCGAGTTACTAGGAAAATAATGAGACTACTTGTCTTATCTTTCTTTTCTAACTTAATTAATGTTGGTTTATTGGAGACAAGCCATTCATTTTGATGTTGACAAATTTAAAATAAGAGTAGCTCAAGAAAAATGGACTGGGGATTTCAGATATTCACATAAATCGTAAAAGAAAATTATCACTTAAAGTTTATTTTTTATAATGTTGGTACTATATTAAGCATTTGCCAATAGGAACAAGTCATAAGGCCGTCACACACGGGACGGTTTTATGCGTACAAGCACTTGGCTTCAATGTTATGTTTGAACGCGTGCTTGGTCGCATAAAACCGTTCCGTGTGTGCGGCCTATTTGACGTAAATTAAAAGGTAAGAGTATTTGATGATGCATTGAACATCGTTTATGGATAGAATGAAGATCAGTGGGCCGAGATGTCTACCATGAGGGACCCCTGAACGGGGTACAAATGGACTGAGGTTACTGAGTCGAAGAGAACACTGTATTGACGGCATAATTTTTCAATACAAGTTATGTTTTTTCAAACGCATTAATTAGTTTTTGCTATATCTGCTATATTTGCCCCATAGGCAATTGCTCTGCTGTTTTGCTGGCACACACACCATTGCCGTCCAGTGTGAAAACGTATTCACTAATTCCCGCATTTATTATCTTCCTCTAATGTATCGTATCGTTATCGTGAAAACGTTCAATTACTGGGCAGTTTCGCAAACAATATCCGTTTCTGCAGGATCATAAGGACGGACCATTCTCAAGCAGATTCTATCAGTTAGATTTTTGTTTGATTTTTTTTATGTTGCTAAGTTATCTAAAGAAAGATCTTAAATTAAAGGTACGATTAGAACTGAGCACATTGTAATTTTGTGCCTTGGGTTTAGAAAGCATGTAGCAATAAAAGTAAGAACAATAAGAGTTACTGATTGCATCTGATTGGATAGTAAGTACCTAGTTATCTATATTAGCGTGGCATAACTACATACTTCATATAATAGATACCCACTAATAATGCAAACTGAATTTTTTATGAGCTGAATGCACATTTCATTAATTATTAACACTTGTCGTTCTTTTATGCACGAATGAACCGGTTTCGTTTCACCAGTCTATTTCGTGAGTATGGGAAAGTTAAAGGACTTACTTATTCCAAATTTAAGGAAACAGGCAGTGAGTTATTTAGGGAACTCATCGCTCCACGGCGTCTGTTATTTAATTAAAGAAAAATCAAGAGTTGCAAAATTCATTTGGTTCGTTTTTTTAAAATTGTCGATAGTGTCGTGTCTAGTGGTCATTTCGTATTTATGGGGAAACTTCCAGGAGAGCCCACTTATAACTGGTTGTTGTCAAGATTGAAAAGTTGTTTGAATTTTTTATATGAATATTATATTTTAAGATGTTAATGTGGGTGACACTGAAAGACCTCTTTTATTTCCGTCCTTGTTTATTTGCCCAAAAGATGCTATAAACTATGAACGGCAAAAATTTATTGAGCTGAGGCAAGTGCTAGGTTTATTTGAAATAACAGGACGTTTTTGGAAATTTTGGTTAAAATAAGTTTTGAATTCAGGGAAAGAAATATCGTCTTGTGGAACTGCCTTGAACATTTTGGGAGATTGGAAAGAAATAAAAAATTGTCTCGTTATTGCCTCAACGTGACAACTTCTCATCAGTTTTCATTTAAGCAAAGCCTCAAGAAGGTAAAAATAAATATTTTATGTAAATCCATATAATTTTATTCCGCAAGTGAGTGGAACACAAGAACTTTCGTGAAGTAAAGAGTGCAACCTCATCGATTTGGTTGATTTAGAAATATATTGTTTTGTACATTACCGGCCCTTTTTCCGATGTCTTTACAATTATTTTTATACAATAAATTCACTTAACTAAAAGTTATTTTTTGCCATTTCCAGCTATTTTACTCTTGTGAAGAATATTTTGTTTCCTGCTCCTTTAAAGGCACGCCGATGGATTGTTGTATGAATTTCTTTCCAGCATTCACAGAAGTTGGATACTGTTTTGTTTTTAACAACAAATTCATAGAGCACATATAGTGGGAAAGTATCTTTCATTCCAGACTACAAATGAACATTTAATATTTTAGCGGAAGAGTTATTAATCCAAAATTAAGATATATCTACGAGACTGATGAAACTTGGGATTTGGAAGTATTTACCCACTATAAAAATACTGTGAATGAGGTAAGTGCTGTGCTTTGATTGCTGTGATATTTGCTTTCTTTCTTCATATATATTTATATACATACAATACTTACCTACCTTACGGACTAAGAGGATTGTGTACAAAGGTAAGCCGTGGTACTCATGGGATATGGACAGGACAGGGCTAAAAGTCCAAGAAATTTGGCCTTTAGGGCTTATTGTGAGTAGTATCTCCCGAGATACGTGTACATATATTTGCTTCGTGGGTTCGTGGCGAAAAATTTAAACCTGTGGGATCAAGGGCGTACAGATCCCAACCTATTTTCCTCTTAAAAAGTATCGAATTGTCGAATTTTGAATTTCGAACTTTGCGAAGCACAATGCAGCACAACCCTAGCACAATTCAGCACAACTTTAATTTTTTATTTTTTCTAAAGTGGCGGGGCTAACTTCCTGGACATCCTTATGGACCACGTTTCCTACCTAGCTAGTGAGGTTCTTGGGTACTCTGTCGAATGTTAGCTGAATGTTAGGTGCCTGGTCTTGCTATTCTGGCAGCGCACCTAGAGCCGCGAAGTTTGGATTTTGGGCTTATATTTTGAGCGGGCAGGTGTTTCCAGGTATCGGATTGCAAACAAAACCCCTTCTTCCACAGTATTCTGTCAATCTGGCCATTATGGTCTTAGATATTTCCGAAAGAGACGGAATGTCGTCTGTGTCTAGAAGACGATGAAACCACAACACACAACTTGGGGCTATGGCACAAAAGATCTTCATCGGTTAATTCCCACACACCTAATTGCAGCCAGATCTCGCAAAAACATTTATATTATTTAGTTTTGAAGATCTCTTTATTTTCAGATATACGCAGAAGATAACTCTGCAACACTCGACTTTAATGCTGTTCCAAAAGCTTCTGTGGATCAGGTGTCAAGAACTGTTTCACTCAAGTTAACCGAAACTTATGCAACAGAGGATATAAAACAGTTGTTACCATCGTAAATTCGCTTGCACAGCATATAACAAAAGCAAAATAAAATTTAGTTTCTTATTACTAGACAGAGAAAATGTCTCTTCTCAATGGAACACAGTTTTATGAAGGATCCCAAAGCGGACTATTATGATTATACAAAATGTCTTACCGACAGCCATCAGCTGTTTTTTCAGGATAAATGTGGATGTACACCATTTTTCTATATTCCAATTAGTAATACTTTTTTTATGCTTATAATCAGTTAGTGATAATTTTTAGAATTTTTAGATCAATTTCAGGATTGCACTATTCAAGACTACAAGTGCATTTTCGAACATATGCGGGAGATTGATTCGGAAGAAGATGAGTGCCTGTACAACTGTAATACCTTCGACTACGAAATTTGGACATCTGAAGAATTACAGTAAGAATATTTACAATGGTACAAAATAGATGCGAAAAATGAATCATTGTTATATTTAGGAATGATGTCGACAATAATTCGGTAAAACTTGTGGTAACACTTAATGCTTGGCCAATGGTCCGACATCGGACTAAAGTGCTTTTTGGTTGGATTGACCTTCTATGTAATTAATTGCAATTGATTTTATTTTTAATATTTGCGAAACTTCTTTTTAAATTTCAGCTTCGTTTGGAGGTATCGCAGGATTCTTCTTGGGATGTAGTTTGCTATCGGGAATTGAGATTATTTACTTTTTTACAATGAGATTCATGTGTGCACTCAAGTTGAACAGAGTTGGTTTGGCTTCCATTTATAAAACGCTACGATTAATGATTATGGATTATGCTTATAGAAAGAACTTGAAAAAATGGCAAGGGACGATAGCATGAAAATGTTAAGTCCTATAAATATGGCATTGACGTCTACAGAGAAGTATAACAAAATTTTCCCAAGGTATGAGATGTACTCGTTCGTAGGGTGTTTGATAAATTAATGACGTTGAAATGCAAAAAATTGTTTTTATACCAAAATCAAATTTATTTTTCAACTGAATACACTTCACGCAACGATTTCCAAATTCTTTAAGCGCACCAAAAGATATGATTTCTTTAATTCTGTAAAATAACCATTTGCTTCAGCGGTGACTTCATCATTTGGTAATCATCTTAAGACATATCCTCTTTCGATAAAAATTTATCATTGGAGCGGTATGTAGACTGTCCAATCAAAAATTGGTATTTGGGTCTTCTTGAGGTCACTGATTAAAAAAAAAATTACACTCGAGATGGTGGACTGTCAAATATTAATTATGATTTTCATGAAAATTATTATTTCAGTATAGTATAATACAAAATATTTTTTCTCCATATAAAGACCTACAGGTGATCTAAACCCTCCAAGGAACATATCTTCTATCTTCTGTGCTTTAGGCTGTACGTTGTCTGTGACTCAATCAGTCAGTCAGTCACGGAACTGTTTTATACATACATACGAGTACATAAAATTGTATATAGAGATTGTTCTTAAAAAAGCCAGGCAAGTGCGAGTCAGACTAGCGCGTTAAGGGTTCCGAATATTTATCGCAAATTAATTAAAAAAAATATTTTTTCATGTGATTAACCAAATTTCATAATTCCCAGGTCGACGGGAAGTACCCTATAGGTTTTGATTTATTTGCAAGTGTCAAAATATGCGGCGACTTAGAAGCTTGATTTGTTTATAGCTCCAACCGTAGACCTAAGTATCTGATATTAATTTTAACTTGATACCTCCGCACGTTCCTGAGAAAAAGGGTCTTGACAGACAGACAGACAGACAGACGGACAGCGAAGTGATCCTATAAGGTTTCCCTTTTTTCTTTTGAAGTATGAAACCCTAAAAATGTGAATAATATTACAATGTAGTCTGTGTGGGTTGTCGAGCTAACCTGTAAAGAACAAAGAGAAAAAAACGAAGTATACTCGTAATTCAGCTATTAGCAAAATATACAAAATACAAAGGAAAAATTAGTGTATATTGTTAGGCTTAGTTTTTCCGTAAATTTTTTTGAAAATTCCATTTTTACGATATAGTGTAGGTTCAAATCTTGTTTGTATTGAAGAGTTAAGAACTAAAATAAGCTGTTGAATCGTTTACCACGTGGTAACTAATTGTTATCGTTTTTACTCTACGCTTGCATAGGAAGGAGGAACAATTCTATCAACCACAACAACCAAACAGTTTGAATCACAGGCATTAAAGCACACTTTTTTCAACGTGGTAATTACCTAGGTGCAACAGGTGCATACACCTATAAAAGTGAAAGGTAGGGAGGTAGACACTAATTATAGGATAATTCCTGCACTAACATAATCCTCATATAATCTGAATTTCCAGGTATGCATGTACAAATGATATCAAACGCCCGAATCAGGGTATCGATTATTTAATTATTCTTAGGCAACGCAATCAACAGAGCTTTGCATTGAAAGTAGAATACTCCCATAATATTGTCATTTCACAGGGAACACTAGACAAACACTGAATACAGTTTAAATCAATTTTAATTAGTTTACCAAAAGTTTTAATTTAGCGTCTAAATAAATAAGAGGTGTTTAAATGTGTAATTGATTAAAATGAATAAATAAGTGGTTAGAACATACTTCTAGGGTTTATCTTATTTGTGGCCTCTGCCAGAAAAAATGGCAAAAAAACATAAAGCTTCGATTTTCGAAACACTAAAAATGTTTAGGAGGAGTCTTATTTACCAGACAAAGGTCTACTTCGACAATTCCACACTTCATGGAGTTCGTTACATCGTTGAGAGTGGTAGACCCCTTGGCGAAAAGTAATAAGCAAAAATATGTTTTTTTTGTGTATTTAAATTGAGCGATTTTCTAATAGGTTCATGTGGTTTTGTTTTACGGCAACTGGCACAGTTACAGCCTTGGTAATCATTATGAGTTTGTGGGAAAAGTTCCAGACGAATCCAACTATCACTGGTAAATAAAGTTGAAATTATAAATGTGAAATTAATATACGTAATTGGTGCATTTATCTTACATAAAGGTTTGGACACGGATTTTCATAACCAACAAGTTATGTTTCCGACCACTGTTGTTTGTCTTGACGAGTCGTATGATGAGGCTAAACTTTTGGGTTTAGCGGATACTTTGGCGTAAGTGTGTTCACTTTCTCGTTTCAAAAAATATTTCACAATCACATTCACTAGCAAAGTAAATAAGAGAAATTTGGTACTAATAAGCTAGTGAGGAAAAAGTATAATACATCAGAAATCTTGTAAATTCAAGAGTGGATTTAGATTTGGGCTCGCTGAGGAATGAAAATTTACAATTAATTACCTAAACCTAATTACCTAATTAAATTGTTTAAACTAAACAGAAATTACAACGAAGAAGACTTACAACCCACTGTGCAATTTTTGAAGCTTTTAACGAAGCTGTCCTACCACAACATCGATGACATTAATGAAGTGGCTAAAAATTTGTCAGAAGTGGTGGTGGACTCTATAAAACAAAAATCACTAAGATCTTTGGTTTTTGAGGTAGTTGTTTACATACATTGTTAAAATCATACTACTAACAATAAGTTTTAACTTTCATAGGTTCATGCAGCGGTTGGGAATGTTTTACAGCTTTGTAAATACCGTGGTGAAGTAGTTACTTGCGCTTCTAACTTTGACCAGATTTACACTGAACATGGATTTTGCTATGCCTTCAACAGTCGGTTTAAATCCGTAGAATTGAAGGAGTAAGTTAATTTTTTCTCGTCAGTTACAATATGTTACCTTTGAGGAAACCGTTAGTAAATATTCAATATAATAGCGCGAAGCCTTCTTATCCGACTAATCCATCAGTTCTCGACGTTTTCCTAACAAATTGTGTAGTACTTATATTCCAAACCATTCCGATAAAAGAGCTTTCAAATGCCAATATTAAATCAACAAAGGTAACATATATATAACCAGATACGAGAAAGCAGAAATACTGTCCCAAAAAATTGTGGAAGCTTCAATAACACAGCTCGAATCTTTCTACGTTCATTTGGAACAGTCATAGTACGTAAAGCGCAATGAAATCAAAGGTATGATCAAATATATCCGTATCAATAACTCTTTAGGTTTGGACAAGATTCCAAATGTATGTCTAAAAGAAATTCCGAAAGCTGGAACGTTAATTTCACTTTCCTAATCAATTGATGCCTAAAGCTACAATATTTCCATTCAGCATGGAAAACCGCAAAGGTCATTCCTATCGTTAAGGGAGTAGAACTTACACTACTTTTTTTTTTTAAATCGAATTATTGTTTGCTGCATTTTCCGTTTCCTTATACCCTCAAAATTTATTTTGAAACCTACTTTTTCCGCAAAAGTTCTCGAAAGGGGCCCAAAAACTACAATACCGCACGACGTTCGGGACGCTCGAAACGTACATCTGGCGCTCGGAGTCAAATCGTTTGTTTTCACGCTGTCATCCACGTATCCTTTCTAAACCTGTATCGCGACAGTAATCCTGCATCCGTGTGTCGAAAAAACGTGTTCCAATAAACTGTCGTATTGATTATACATTCATGTCAATTTCTGTATGCATTTTTCTTTTTTTCTTACCTTAAACTTTAAACGCTTTTTTCTCGAAGCAGTATTTTTCAAATTGGTGGACATGATTCCGGCCGAGTTACTTGACCGATTTGCACCAAATTTTGCATGAATGTTCAAAAAACGCCTTTCTATCGTCCCTACCTCGAACATAATTTTGAATTTATTATTAACAACATAAAAACAACATTTATGTCCAAAAACATGGGAAAAAATTGAAAAAAAAAAAAATTTGTTACTTGTTTATTTATCAACATATTTTCATGATTGAGGTAGGGACGATAACCACTCATGTACTCTTTAAGAATCAATTTAATTTTTTTGTTTCAAATGATCCATACGTGAGAAACCATGTCCACCATAAAAAAAAGGGACGTCATTCGGCCATTTCTAGGATATATAGCATCAAAATGTTTTGAAAAAAAATTTTTTTACAGTTGATAATATGCCTTATAATAAATAAGAAAATTTTCATTTTTAAATGAAAATTTATACAAAAAAAAACTACTAAAAAAACGGGCTAAAGTAGTGTACTACGCCCTTAAGCCTGGTAGCTTCCTCCCAATCAGTTTGCTAAGTAATTTGGCAAAAATACACGGAAGCGTCATCAAAAATAAGATTTTGAATAACACTGATGAAGACGGAATTCTACCAAGCCAGCAGTTTGGATTTAGGTCTGGTCCAGCAGTTTGGATTTAGGTCTGGTCACAATATATACCATCCTCTTTCATAAATCTGTAATAATATTTAAACTTATCTCAATATGAAACAATCTACTGGCGGCTACATTTGACTCTGTTTGGCAAAATGTGATTATTTATAAAATGGTAAAATTCGGCTTCCTTTCCGCACTTACCGCTATAATAAAAAATCTTTTGCGCGACCGTACTTTTTGGGCATACCATACCTCGGAGCATCCACTTCAATCCGTATGTCATGACAGACAATTGTGTCGTGAGAGTGCCACACCGGTGTGTTTTGAAATTTTTAAATTGTGTTTACGATTGTAGCTACAGCGTAAGCAAATGTCTATAATTTCTCTTCTCAGAGAAATCTTATTAAACTCAAAGTGTGCCACTAATCCAAGGAGGTTGGAAAACACTGCTCGGGACAACTATAGACCACAACATATTTATTTTACTCAACTCAACGAAGAGAGAAAAACACTATTTGAATCTTTTTGAATGAAGAATTAATTAATTAAAAAAGTGGCGTATTTAAATATTTTTTAATTTTTAATTTGTTTATTCATTTATAATCTTAGCGTTAGCACACAATGTATTATACAATATTAATTCACGTTATAGAGAGGAAACAGAAGTGGGACATGACTTATATGAAACTGATAAAAAGTGGGCACTATATCTTTTACCAAACGCATCAGGAAATGTAAGGAAACAGACATTTCGAATATAATTAATGGAAATCAAAATTTCATTCATGTTGTCTATTTCTTAGGTTTTCATATTTTCGCACGAAGAATATTTCGGGTGGGATTTCAAGCCGCAACTGTATTGGGAAGTAGGCCAAACAGCCGAAATTTTAATAACCAAGAAAAATACATACACTACCACTGAAGCTCAACAGTTAAGCATTGGGTAATTTTGATTACGTTTGTTTTTTTAATACCTGAAGAGAACAATATGTAAAATTACTTACAGGCAACGTAAGTGCATTTTCCCCGAAGAAGTTAAACTGGATTATTTTCCGAAAGAGTACACGTTTTCATCCTGCATGATTGAGTGCCGCATGAAAAAGGCGTATAAATATTGCAAGTGTTTGCCGCCTTTCTCAAAACCCCTAGGAGGTAAGTGTTATTCAGGGTTACAGCTAATAGAGGGTGTCTCAACATGAACTTGAATTCTTCATTGAAAAAAACTAAAAGGAAATTTTTCGACAATTTTATTGATTTGCATATTGTAATTGCTGACATTATACAAAAAATAAAATCCCAATGAAATGTCCACCGCGGCTCCGTTGACAGTTATGTAGGTACCCTTTTGACGAAATTTTGGAAGACGTTTTGGTGTACCTAAAGACGGATTGCATGAATGGCGTTTGAATTATTCCTTGAGTTGTTCAATCATCTCAGGGTGGTTCGTATAGACCTTACTTCAAAAAAATCAAATTCGATCTTTTAAATGTGAGGTGGCACAGTCAGGACACTTGGTTTGCAATAACGTCATTGTTTAGCGTGCAGTGTTGCAGGTCGCACCATTCTGTTGAAACTACAAGTCATTTACGTCCATTCCGTCCAATTACCATGAACCGCAATGTTGAATGAACAGTTAATTTTGGAATAGTCATTGTATAATTTTCTTCATTTTTCATAAACATTCTACTGAGGTGTTAATGCGGCATTTTCATAATTGTCTGCTTCCATATGACAGTTACCAAATATGATGATTAAACATATGACAGACGGAAATGGCGCAGGATTCCCAAATTAAATTCGTGTTTAGACACCCTTTATATAAGCCATTTAATAATAATTGTACAAATAATATCAAGACACATAACTGAAAAAGCCATACTTCCCAGAAAAAATCCCGTTTTGCAATATAAGAGAACTTGAGTGCCTCGCGAAGTATAGGCAAAAAATCACAAATATCAAGGACTGTCTAAAGTGCGAGCTGAGTTGTTCAAAAACTGTCTTTAGTGTTGAAAAACTTAACAGAGGGTGGGTGAACTCAAACATTTTAAACCCAGATTTCTTTTTGGGTGAACATGTTATTTTCCTAATTGCATAGCTTTGAGAAGGGCACTGAGGAAGGTATCACAGTTGAATTTCTCACTTGGCCCATAATACGATATAAGAGGGAAGTACTCTTTGGATGGGTGGACCTTCTTGTGTCCTTCGGTGGCATTGCTGGACTTTTTCTTGGATTCTCTCTCCTGTCCGGAGTCGAAATTATTTACTATTTTACAATGAGAGCATGTTGCATGGTTTACAGGAATCGGGTGAGTACCAGTCACAAAACACACAAAATTATTTTATAAAATCAAAACTTGTTCTCTGCCAGATTAATATGTTTTGTTGATTTTTCTTATTGCAGGACGAGTTATATGCTATTGAAGAAGAGATACTTAGAAAGCCTGTACCCCTCATAGATATGACTTTAAAACCAAAATTGGTAACTCAAAAAAGACAGCGTAGTGCATCAGTACCAAACCTTTTTGATCCACCAAAAAAAGTTGAACCAAAAAATGTGCAGCGAAAACTTCATCCTGTTGGTGATATCGAAAAGCGAAGGTTTCGCAGAGGAAGGCAACGACAGGTACTTAAATATATAGTTTTTATATCTATACGCGGACAAACAGTTAATTAATAAAATGTTTAGGTTTTTGTAAGGCCCGTCTTCAAGCAAGTGAAGGCCGCACCAAGCTACAACATGTTTTCGAAGGGTGGTTCGTATTCAACGGAATTTATGTATTTACCCTAAAGGCAATGTGCAGATAAATTCAAGAGCTTACATAATGTTATAGCAAAACATTTTTAATTTTAAGAGATGATTAAAAAATAAAATAACAGCTTTCAATTAAGATGCGTTCAATAAATTTAATATGCCCACCTCGAGCAAACAAATTATTTTGAAACTTTTGTTTTGTTTGTGTAATTACAGACCCATTGGGATCTCCGCCATGTTGAAAATTTTTTATTAACGGCTGTCTTCAACTATATCACTTCCTGTCAATGCTAGATTAAAAGTTTCAAGACAGTTTCATCAGCGATAGCGACAGCGATATCTAGCGTAAAAGGCGATAAATGAAGTGTGAATTATTTTCTTAACCATAAGTTGAATGTAAGAATTGTTTAAATAACAGTTGCAGATGATGTTTATTATGATTTTGTTTGTGTAATTAATATTTTAGCTTGCATTATATCACAAATATGACAACTCGAGAACCACGCACTAAATGTGTGGAAAAATCACCTTCATCAAAAAAAATGAAACAATGGGAAAGTATGGTTTATAAGATGCAGATAAAAACTTCAAATTCCCTTGCCCCTATACTAAACTCTTATTTTCGAGAAAGCGCCATGGGAGATTAAGGAATTGTTGGCAGGAGTCTTCACTATCCACATAACATATACTGTGGACCTCTCGAATACGTGCTACCAAGCAAAGCCGCAGTGGACATTTGAACGACGTTATATTCCATATTTAATGCCATAAAATATTCTTTCAAATAAAATAAAAATGGAGTCGATATCTCAACCACAACTTGTTTTCCTTACATTTAAAAGTCGACCGTCCTTATTGAAAGACGTATGTTTCAAGCCAAAAATATAATATGACGAGGTTTCATCAATGGTCGCTACAAACCAAAGTGCCAACGTTCGCACAAAATACCCTACCCCTTTTCCTGCTTCCATTAAATCTGATTTAGCAAGTTAATCTGCTTGATGGCAAGACAAATTAATCCCTTGAAGAAACACATGTCGACGTGTTCACTGTTCACATTTAATTCAGACACCACTCACAATACGCCGGGGTCTCCCTAGTCCCTAAGGACATGGTACTTGGTAGCAGCGTTCATTTGCTTCGCCCGAATTTGCTTTCATAGCCGAGGCGACGTCAAAAGCTCTTTGAACATGAACTGCCAAAATTGCGCAAATCTCACATGCAAATGACTTTCTCAAAAAGAAAAACGTCTGTTGTCTGTGGTGCCGACGACGCGCCGTATGAAGGCTTCAATGGATGACTTGTCTTCACAGAAAGAGCTCCTGCTGTTGCTGTCCGCCAAATTTATGCTTAATGCTCTGAACGAGGGGAGTCTGCCAAAAAATATATTTTCGCAATGTTTCGCGGATATTGATCTGCATGGGCAGTCTCGTTGGACATGTCTAGCAGAACAAAACAAGCGAGTCAATGCCGCCAGACGCATGCATTTCTCTGGCACAGGGAAGGAGCCTCGCTAGCAAATGCACTTTAAAGAAGTAAACACAATGTCCCACGGCTGAGTGGCTTCCGCGCATGTAATAAGTATGACAAATGGTTCCAACGTCGATGCCGATTGAAGCGTAACAACGAAGATCTCTCCTGCGATTGTTTATAGTTCGATGGGGAAACGAAGAGTCGCGTTCTGTTGATTTGCTGTGTAATCACATGTTGTGCAATGAGAGTTTTTTTGGGATTGAAAAAATCTTCTATTTGATATTGGTAGGGACTAGAAACTACTTTTCTTCCTGGCTGCTTTCATAATTGATTAGATAAGCCCCGCAATAGGTAGCAGCGAGTTATTTTTCGACGCAAGAGCATTCCCTCAGTTTTAGCTTTTAATAGAAGGTACATGTACATATGTATGTATGTACGTGCCCATATACTCCTCTGTAGGCTGAGCACCCACGCTGATGTTGATTGCCTGATCGGTAATGTACTATGTTACTATGTTACATTAGGCGGTTCTCGGGTTAGAGCAACGGACTCTTCGTCTCTACGTAAATCGAATAGGCTACTTTGATCCTTGTGTGTGATTTTCATTTTAGTTTAAACTAATAGCTTATCATACTACGCCAATTATTACTAGGATTATTCCGGCTTTGTCTTCTAGTTTGTGACCTTGGATTCCAAGGGGAAGGCATTGCGGGTAACTACAAAAAAGTACAGGTACGATTTGTCATATTTTGCGCTTTATCTTACTACATATATGTATATCTGACCCTATCGGTAAATACAATTACATATTCTGAAATAACTCAACGGTTGTGACGGCGGTATGGCGTATAATGGCCAAATAGCACAGTACTCGTTTAACTTGAGCATTACATCTATTATACTTTATGTTGATTGACATTGCCGCAATATATTAATCAACTTTTTAATATTTTGTTTGGAACTACAAAAACTAAGAGCATTCCAATAGTCACAGTCTGCAGATGAATAATTTAGTAGGTAACGGCTTAAGCCGACTTAGCCAAGTAGAAGACGCAGACCAACTTTCATTTCTCGTTGGGCTGTGTTCTATAGTAATAAAAAAGTAATCACTCAAATCGACTCTTTAGAAAGCAAAACAATCTCATTCATGTGGGATTCGAACCCGGGACTTCTGGAACAGTAGTTCGAAAACTGATAACTGTGGATATCTTAAAAACTTGACACATTATTAACGACAGCAGCCCATGGATCGCGAACTATTCAACTAAGGAAAAAAGTCTCTTAAGAACCACAATGGGGTGCACAAAAAAAAAATTCATACTTCAGTTGTATGGGTACCATACGATAAGCTATGTGACGTCATTGTAAATCCAAGATGGAGGCAACCACAAAATGACGGATTACCTTTTTCTTTACAACCCCCCCTGACATGGGTATCAAATGAAAGGGTATGACGAGTAGAATACAATAAGGTGCCGCCACTTTAATTCCAATATGGCGGCCAATACAAAAATACACCATTTTGTTTCCTTTACCCCGAAACCACTTAATGCGAAAACATTCAAGATGGTTATAATAAGCTAGCCACCTACTGACATCCCATGTCTAAGGGTTAATTGTACTCTTATATGTATATCTCCAGCCTATAAAGTAAAAAGTTTTGGAGATCTTAAAGGAAAATGGACGAATCGCTTCTCCAATTTCAGAGGCGACGATGGGGGATATTTTAATTTTTAGATCATTCTTCTATTTATGCTAAGCCCCACCAGTAATCAAAATTGCATCCATCTTGCATGCGTTGCTTCGAGCAAAAACACGAAGTTAGTAACACTATTCTGAAAAGGGTGGAAAGTTATTCCCATATCCAATATTTTAGCGTTCGGTCTGAGGGTGCTTAATATTATGAAATTAATAATAACCATAAAATGAACCAATAAATAAAAATTCAACTGACTGCGATTTGTCGCGAAATAATTTAATGTTGCTGGACTTAGCAAAATCTGCCTGCTGAAATTTTAAAATCCCACAAGAATACGTACCTAAAGTTATTAGTTATTGTTTTTCCCGAATATAAAAAAATAATAAAAGAAGCTAGAACTAGAATATCTTACTTAGGCGAGTAGAGATGTACGTACATATGCATGAATTGGCTTATTAGTTTTACAAAATCATTTTTTTTCCGACAGTCAGCAGATTGACTTACTAATGGTCTCGTTAAACTAAATAGCTGCGACCGCCGTAATTCAATCAAATCAAGTAAATCTTCACCCACTTCAAGTCCAAGATTTATGGTTATCTTCAAGAAAAATTGGAGTGCATTGTGCTAATTAAAAAGCTCTCCTTCTGGCAAATAGCAGAAAGGCCCCTGTCTCTTTCGATATCCACTATCCAGCACAATTGGCCGGCTCAGCCCTAGTTCCGTCCATCGGGGCAATGCAAGCGGAGCGGCATGAATCTATCGATACGGCGGATTCCCCAAATGTATTCGCCGCTGGCACTAATGTTTATTAGCTGATTCTTAAGTGCGTGCGCCCGAGGCCCTCTTCAAGATGAAAAGTCACGGAAAATAGAAAATGAGGATGGGCGCCTCGCGTACGACTCGTGTGCTCCCCTATGTCTTTTCCTCAACGAGAATGCCGCCAAATATTGTATGCTCGCGATTTCTACTTGGGACTTGGACTTGGACGGGATGCTTGTGTGCTTTGGCTCTGGCTACGGGACGGCAGTGGCGATGGTGAGCATCTTAGGTGCTCCTAGATTTTCCCGTTCAGTTCAGTCTTAGTAGTCGGCGGTAGAATCTTCTGAACTTCTTGCGCGCCCAGCCTGCAAGGGCCGACGGACGGTTTAAAAGTATAGCAGGCCGCAAGTGTTAAGTGCTCACCGAACACTTGGAAAGAGTCGCAGTCGGTGAGATTAGATGAGTTTTCCACGCGGGTCTTTCCACCTTTTTCGAACAGAGGGACGCGGGACTGGGATTTTTAATAGATTTTCCGCGAGAATATTTTCTACGGTTCTCGTGAGATACTTGTGAGTGCTGGGTGCTGGGATTTTAAGCAATTTTCAGATTTTTCATATTATTTCGAGGAGACCGTGCAGAGTGCGATAGCCTCGACGCGTTCACTGGGTGATTCAGTGCGAGGACGTGAAGACGGATGCTCGCGAATGTGCTCAAAATAGAAATTCGACTAAAGTGTCGTGCTTCAAACTCGGAATTTTATGAAAATTTTAGTTTTTTATCGGAAATTTGGCATCTGCGTGATTTTTTGTTCTCGCAACGAGGATTTGCGTCCAATCACGTTGTGCGATTTTTGGATTTTTAAATCCAGGCAAATGTGGAATTTGGCGTAAACAGATGCCGCGAGTAAATAAATAAATGGCCTTGTTGCGTCCGCGCCGAAATCAGGGAAATGTGAAACGTTCAAGTGTTGGAGTTTGTGCTTTGATAAGTGCTCCGATCGGCATTTTCCGTCTCTAAGCCACTCGAGAAGATGAAGCTGTGGAAGTCGAAGAAACCGACTACCAGTTGTGTGCCTTTGGTGAATTTAGCAAAAAATGAGGATAAAAGTGACAGCGCCAATTCAGCCGCATCTGTTGCAGCTGGTAAGTGATCGAAGCGATAATCGAATCTTTCAATTTCTTCTGCGATTATTTTTTGAATTCTACGCCAATACTTTTGTACGGGTTTTACCTACTCGTAATTAAACTGTATGGGGTTGCACAATAGAATACGCGAAACATACTATACGTCCATTGACAAGCGGCACAGAGTACGAGCTGTGTTGCCGATTTTCCCAAAAATAAAGATTCGAGGTAAATTTTTTGAAAATTGCTCGTGGGAGTAAGGCCCACCACATTCCACTACAACACACAATAGGCATGTTTGCGTTCTGTTTTAGTAAAAACTTTTTTCAGAGCGAGAAAGAGCGCAAACAGTTTGAAATAAAATTTTCTTGAAGTATTCGGAATTACTTGTGGGAATCAATCATGTGTACAAATTTGAAGCAGGCTAAATGCTGTGAGTTTTAAAATATTTGAAGCGTAACAAATAGTGTCAGATAGTGATGAAATATTAGACAGTGGGTGGAAGGTTGATGCTCACTGCGAACCATTGTGAAATTAATTTTAAGTGCAAATAGAAGATTCGCGCACGTAATTACGTCGTTTATTGGTGAAAATATGTATGCAATTTTAATATCGAGGAACAATTTACTGTACTGTACATATTCGAAAATGGGTATTAAATGTAAAACACGCGGCGGTATTGAATGCAATTGTTGTCTTCAAACTTCTAGAGGTTATAACTTGAAATTAAAATCTCTATGTTCACTGACAAATGACAATGATTTCCGCAAGGGTTTATACAGGGGCAATGCAATTTATGACTACAAGTGAACGTATGTACAGAATTGCATGGAATGCATTTACTTATTAAATAAACGGAAGAACTCCGAAAATGTGTCGATGTGTGTTACCTTTTATTATACTTATAGCCTTCAGGAGCTAATATGATTTTATTATTATTATAAGGGTCGAAACCCAGCAGTGGAACGTCGACTCCCAAAATATGTGCTGCTGATAATATTTTTTCGCGCTTCATAAAACCTTTACTACCTCTTATTCGACAATAGATAGGCACAGCACATTTTTAATTCTTGCTTGACTTACTCTGTCTTCCCCAAAGCTTGAAGAACAGCTATCATACTTTCGCTAGCAAAGACATCCTTCCCGAGAGACATAACATAACTGATTTCAGAATTCTGTGCTTCTTGTCAAAGGCCATGAAAAAAGTCATGCCCTAGCAGGTAATGAGTTGGGTTGTTGCAGCCGTTTCCGAGATCTTGAAAAGGTGTACTCTTGTCTTCGCAGGTTCTGGTTGTCAGTGTCCATATTGCCATATTTACATATTTATTTATTTCGCTTAATTCAAGCTACAAAGGACTGGTACCAACTCATGCCTTTCTTTACCTATGGCAACCTAACCAAAGAAAATAAGCACAAGCCTTTAAGTTTTCGGTTGGCAACACCGAATTTTGAAGGCAGAATCAATATTACTAAATCTGAATATGCCTAAGTAGTACTTCCCGCTTACGCACGGTCCAATCCAGGAAAATAACCCTCGTTTTCAACTTTCCGTAATTAATCCCAAAGCTAAGGTAGACATTTAGTAACATAATCCTCGATAATGGATTCGCCATCATGCATTAAATTGGGCGCTATATTTTAAATAAGTAACCCTAAAAACATCTATGTATGAACTTCTGTACAATTGAGAATTTTCCGTCGCCATATTGGATCACACAGATATTCGAGATCAGCGACCCCAAAAACATACATGGACACGTTTAGCAATCCTTTGACATAGAAGCTTTTAGGTCGCCATATTAAATTTCCGCATTTCTATAGTAGGTTAGAGGTCAGCGCCTCCAAAAACGTCCTAGTGTTGATTTTCTGGCAATGCTTCGAAATTTAACTATTTCGGTAGCCATTTTGGGTCCGCCATCTTGAAATTTGGTAGATTTGAAGTTTGTAACTCCAAACAAGACTTCATATCAGGTTTCAATAAAATTTCTTAAAACTGAGAAGGAGATCATTGAATCCGCCATTTTGAATTTCGAAATTTTGTTGGCAGATTCGAAATCAGCGAATCCAAAAACGCACTGGTGCTGATTTTCAAGGCAATCCCTTGAAGTTTAACTGTTTCGGTAGCTATCTTGGAGCCGCCAATAATAAATAGCGTATATGTTAAGTTGGACTCTGTAATATTTAGTGGCAAAAATTGAAGCCTATCGAAGCAACTGTTTAAGCGTAATTGAGTAACAAACATTCAAAACACACAAACATTAGATAAGATAAGATGTATGCGGTTGTCGCCTTAAAAAATGTCGATTGTACAGTATATTTCGGAAGACTTCTAGTCTAGATTTTTAATTTGTCTATTTAGTGACTTTATGCTTTTATTTGAGCCACGTCATGAATTTCTATGACACTTCATTAAAATCGAAAATAATCACAACCCCAATTTACTTTTTATCTCTGCTATATTCAGAAACCTGGCGCGGTGGCCAAAAACTAAGTAGGTGCACTATTTTACAATTTTCCATTTACCATACATACATGCAAATATTTTTAAAACGACTGGTTTTGGTTTGACTTCATCGAGAAGAATCTTCCAGAAGGTAACGCTCTGTTCATTGTAAAAGGCCGTGCCCTCTTCATCGGTGACAATTTAATTAGATCTCCCGTAAGATCGCTTCACGCTTCGTAAAGACAATTTTAGGCGCATAAATCCGGCGTATGTTGACTTAACTAATGTCACCAGCACCACACCCGTGGGGTCTTCCCATTCGAAGTCAGGACCATGCGAGCTACGACGCTCGCTGGCCGTAGTGATTTTTAATTAGTTTGTAAAGGCATCCCTCTGCCGACCGACCGCTGCACTGTCGCAATATATTCTTTTTGAATCCGATGGTTCTCACCGCCATCGCCATCGTCATCGTCACAGACAAAATAGCTTCTTCGAAGGCAGACCTCCCTCAATTTGAAATGTTTTTGGCAGGGTGGGAGAGTTGACATTCGCTTGTTATTAAGAGAAAATGAATTTAGCGTGGCTGGCGCAGCAATTTCTCACCTCGATGGCAAAAGCAGATTTTCGGCCTTTCATGACACCGCCGACGCGCCTTAATTAAAGTGCTGATGGAAATATCTTCACGTGGTTTTTACTAAAAGGACGGCTTTATCGTATTTGCTCAGCGCGAAAACAAATCGCTCCTAAATAATTGGAAGCATGAACCGCGTGTGATAGGATAATTCAATTTTAGCGCTTCCCTTTGAAAATTCAGGCCGCTTACTTTATTTTTGTAGCGAATGCGTTTGTATTTTTGCCTTTTGCTAATGAGCCCTGTAATTGGCAGACCTCTCGAGGTTAATAATAATTAAATTTAATTTTGAGAAATATGGCTGTACATGGAGGAGACGTATGGAATCATTCATATCATCATTCAGTTTTATAAAGAGCCTTTTCTTTTGAACTATGTAGGCATTAGGCATTATGATTTGGAGAGGACACAGGGCGCGACTTTGTCTTTAGTTAAACGCACAATCGTTTTCGTACACCAAAAATAAAGGGAACCATACTGTTAAAATATTTCAGGGAAACTTGTTGGTGGAAGATAAACTCCCCAAACTGGAGAGTTGCATTGTGGAGCTCTAGGAGAGCGAAGTATTGCTCGATGGTAAAAATATATAATAGTTTATAAACCTAAAAAAACACGCTTTTATAAGTACTGCACTAGAAAGCAAAAAATCACAGGACTGCAAATAATGGGGTCATGTCTGTTGTTGGTAAGCTGAGGGTCTTTTCCGAAGTAAATTTTTGCGTAGAATCCGAATCCTATGTCAGAATGGTCCCATCACGTCAGAATTTTGAGATGTTTAAGGCTATGTACCCAAAAAATGACGTTTTTGGCTAACTTTGAGATTATGTACAAGGTACGCAAATTTTTTCTGGTCTCTATCTCCAGTTACATCATTTAGTACTACTGTTACTTTTCAATTTAAGAGTTTGAGAGATCGATTTCCTTTTTTTCTCTCTAAAAGTTAGGGCTATTTAAATTAACAAAGTATAACGTGATGAGTATTTCAATTTACCCTTTCACACAGAACTTTTTTACTGGTGTATTTTTCTTGAAAATTTTTGTTCGGGGGTTTTTGAGGACACTGAGTACAAATATTATGTAGGAAAAATAAAATTTCCATTCCCAATATGGTGATGCGATGTTTCATTTCACTTTGAGTCGCATGAATCCAATTTCAAAAATTTCAGAAATGACGGTGGGATAAAAGACATGGAAGTAATGTGTTGCCGCTGATTGCCTAAAAGTCATTGTTTATTTTTTGTACACAATTACGGCAAGTGACCCGACTGGCCAGTCTTACTCAGATGTGGGTGAATGAGACCTTTTGAAACACAAAGCGACTTGAAATTGCCGTGATAAATTTCTGTAGATCTTGACGTTTATTCTAAAACAATAGGACAGAGGAATTGGAACTCACAAAGTTTTGGAAAACAATTCACATGATCACTGTAAAAGTTGAAAAACAAAAACAGATTATTTTGCCCACTTCAAAACGCCAAAAGCAAAAACTTATTTTGAAAGGCAAAGACTAATAGTATCCGAAAATTAATGAAAATGCAATTATAGTATGAGATACTGTATACGTACATACATATGTACATAGTATGTATGTAAGTAAAAGTATTCTGCTAATAGAAATGTATTTTTCACCTCACACAAAAAGGAAACAAAATATTGAATTATGTAAAATGCTTACTGTGTTTCCGTGCAGGGGTAATTTTGGACTGAGTCGAATTTGAGTCCATGGAAACTTGGATTGAGTTGAGTTGGGTAGGGTTTGTAAATGTCTTCTCCGGATTTTACTTCTGTGTTGAAATTAGGCGTCAGGCGATCTTATTACACAGTGGAAAAAAGTGGTTTATTATGAAATATATGTATGTTAAATTTGATGACCAAGTAAATATATCAAAACATGTCAAATTAACCCGGGTACATGGAAACGCGCAGGGTTAACCTAATTGTTTTGAAACTCAACTCACACTCAACCCTATTCATGGAAAAGTATGTAGTAAAACTCAACGAAAACTCAACCTCGTTCTTGGAAACGTATAAGTAAACTGACTTCCACCGGAGCGGTATATTTTGTTTGTTTCTTCCGGAAATGACTGAGCATTAACTTTCCGTGCGTCATGTAAGACAACATCAAAAAAGTTTTAGCCGACCGCATCGGTAATAATAAGATGGTTTTGCATTCTATCTAATATCTGATTGTCGGGGCCCGGCAATGAGTCCCCTTTCCCGTGTTAGCTTCATTCGAAGATCGACAGCAGGGTGTCCCAAGTTGCCGCAATTGTTTATGGGCGATTATGCGTCCAAGACACGCAATTAGGATCCAAGTACGCTTCATTAAGCCGCATAAACTCATAATGCCCGCCATACAGCGGAGTTCATTCAGCCGTGGCGCTCATTAAATTGTTACCCATTCCGCCGTTCTACCAAACACGCGCTAGAGAGAACCAGCCAGCCGGTACAGCAAGGCTGAGGAGATTGCAAACCGCTTCGTCACTTCACAGACTGTTTAAGCCGAAAATTTCGAAATTCTCCGGGACCAGCAGGGGGGACGGACGAGGTGAAATTGGCACCCGGTCAGATCAATCCCCAGGAATTTGTGACAAATTTTCGTAGCTAAGGTCAGCTCGACGGAGACGGAATCGCATGCTGTTGTGCGCCCGCTTCTGTGGCGGGTGTCTGCCTCGGGGCATCTTGGGCGACTGTTTATTATTCTGATCACGGCAGTTCATCCCAATTCAATTTTATTAATGAAAATTGGCCAGCAACTTTCAGGTTATGCAATTTGAGTGATCTCTACGTGTCTCCTGTCCGTTTGAGCAGCAATAAATCTTCGTGTATCACTCCAAAGTAGTTCAAAGATGTAGGAGGATGCGGAGTGTTGGGATGTATCGCTCCTAATGACATCTTCCCTATGGAAACATTTTAATTTCGGTCTATTGCCACAGATTTTAATGTCATAATTATATTTTACGCGTTGAGCTGACTTTTAGTACAAACACATTATACGAGGTCGTTAGGAACGTGAAAACGAAATACACAACAAATAATGTCTGCTGCCAACAGTTTGGAGCCATGCGGGTGGCAAGGCAGGACTACGCATATGTAGATGTTTTGAATTGCGAAAGTAGGTCCCGATTTAAACGATAGGATTTAAAATTAACAAAAAATTGTAACATTATCAATTCGACTGTATGGTATGACAGCCACCAAAAGATTTTGTTGAATTACTCATTAAGTAACAAAATGTCTTTGTTGGTTTTAACATAACTTTTTTTTAATTGAAACAACAACATAACATTATATTAACAATAAACATAAAAAAATGACCTTGTTGCCTCTACAACAAATATACTGTTGCCATTTAAAAATTGTTTGTTATGAATATGTTCTATTTAATCCGGTAGACATTATTGTCTATAAGTATTGACTTTGTCCTTTCCCGTGTTTCTTTATTGAAATTTATCTTTCTATACTTGAGAAGAAGAAACATGGAAAACGACAATATTTCAAGTCGTTTTTCATCTTCGATACTTTTGCATATTTAACCCAAAAACTTCGGCCGAGTTCCACAATCAAGCATAGATTTATTTTATGAGGAATTGGTTATTATACACCAGGGCAGTGGCGGATTTACACATTTCCCAAGTATGTATAGGCTGTTAAATTTTTGCCGCCCGTACCTCTACAATTGTCAGTCCCTAGATTATTTTTACAATCCAACAATTTGGTTGAATTTGCACAAGAAATAGTTTTTCGGTGTATTTCTGAGGTAATCAAAGCTCAATCATGAACGACCCATAAGGCCGGGTAATGTATGCTACTTATACAATAATGTATATTCGGTTAACGTAATTAAATTAAAAAATAAGAAATTCAATTAAGTAATGAAAGTTTCTTACAATACTTTTTTGCACGATGAAAAAGATGAAATTGCGGCGAGGTTTCTTTCTCGTGCGCAATTAGTAGTATCCTTTGTTCAGACTTCAGACAATGAATAATTAATATACAACGGTAATTGTTTTTTATGCTATCACAAAAAAATCGAAACTTCTATGCATAGCTTCCGAAATAGCGTTTTAGAATTGAAATACTTTGAGGGAAGAAAGAATTCGTTCGAAATTTCTAATATTTCTTTTTCCACAAATGCGATTGTTGAATTTCCAAATTATTGTTTCTATGTTTGCTTCATTAAAAAAGACAATACATATAACAAAATAATAATAAATATATAAATAAATCTTTTGGATTACCATTTACAGTTGACAGTTCAACGTGACCGTGTTTCAAGCATCGAATTGAAAAATATTTATGCAGGGCTTTTTCAATAAATATAAATTCCGTTAAAAATCACGACAAAGCTACTCAAAATATTAGTATGGTAAATCCGCATATAACGATGCTTTTGTTTTGTAATTTTTGGTTCACATTTACTTACTCCACACAACATAGAGCTTCTCAAATCACGACTTGACGGCAGCCCCCAACCAGTAATCGGGCTTGCATGAGCGGGTAGTGGGAAGACTGTGAAATATATTTTTCGCAATTTCTTTCTGCAAGACATCAGAACATAAATCTTTTGATTTCAGTAGGACGGCTAAAACAAAAAATCTGTCTCCAAATTTGCCACCCCTAATATGTGCCGCCCTAGGCTTAAGCCTAGTCAGCCTGCTGGTAAATCCGCCACTGCACCACGGTGTTACATAGTTAAAAACGACTACTTGTTGTACTTTTAATTAAATGTACGAGTATATTTTTAAAGTATCTATTTAGATAGGAAATTTCTTCCTAATACATATTACAACAAATCATCCGTATTTTCAGGTTGCTCCCTTGAAGATTAGTATAAACGAATTCCACTGTAGTGTAGGGAGGCTCTATTATTTGAATTGCAATACCAGCCATCCATCCCATGTGTCCTAGGTATTTATTTATTTACCAAGCTTCGTCAACAACTGACTACTACAATGTTATCAGAATTGATCACAAATTTTGAGGCGATTTTTCAACTCAGTCTTTGAAAAACTAAAACCAAATCAAAAAATGTGCCTGCTGAACAAACGGGATATCGTAGCAATAGGCTCATACCTTCCGTAACTGGTTCTATGACACGGCACATGAAGAAAATCATGAGCCCTCAAGGAGCGGCGTGGAACTAAAATAGAAATTGCATCCAACTGTTCCGGAGAGGTAAAAGACGAATAATTTGAAAAATTATATTTTGTAGAGGTCTCAGGGCTTCAGCCCATGTTGGCCTGCTAAATCCAGCCTAGCTAAGATTACCAGATTTTTAGTGGAATGTAAACTTTCTCAGTGGGCCATGACTTGGTGGCGGCTGATATTTCGTTCACCTGTTCGTGCCTTGTTCCTAATTAAAAGAATACTTGGACTGACTGGCATTATTTATGTAAGTGCTTATGATTTGTAAACACATCCCTTTCTGTAATTAAGAAATACGGTTATAGCTTCAACCCGTGTGATCTTTTAGAGAAACAGTATTTAATTTAAGATTACAAGATATTTATGCGTTCGCTGCTACCTCACAAATAATACTGAAAATCTTGCCGATCTACTAAAATACCCTGCGTGAAGTAATCAAGTGATAAACAGCATGCTTTGACGATAATCTGCGTGACGTGCGCTGAAAATAAACGCTGAAGACGTTATCCTAACTCCTAAATCTGCGGTTACGCATATTTACTCGTTAGTGGGTTTGTTTCAGCCACTGTCGCGGTGTGACAAATTAGATTGGAAAAGTGTGATGGCTTTAGCGATGGTCGCAAGGAAGATTCACGGGGGTCAATTGGTTTCGGGCAATTTACCTTCTTCTCACAGATAAATCTCGACGACATCTAGCCAAAGCGAAATAAGTTACAGCGCGGCCGGAGCATAGGCGACCGGTTCACGTAAATTTTCCTGTAAATACACTGAGTGCGAGTCGCGCAACAATTTAGAAGCGCTGCAGTCACATCAAAAGACCGCCCTAAAAGCCTCAGCCATTAAATTCAGGGCAAAATGTTAAGAAGCGAGGAGACGCCGCCGCCGCGCCGTGGTGAATTAGTGCCGGTGTGTCATCGCATCGAGTTGATATTTTCACTTTTCAGTGATGAATTTTCTTGGATCGCATCTGCGAACCCCGGGGCACCTCGCGCCCTCGCGATTCCCAACACGCTCCCGAATGCTGCTTAGACACGGGCTTCAAAGTAGTTTAACGCCAGCCAGTTTCGAGCTGCAAGGAACCGAAATAGTACCCTCGACGGGATATCGTAAATTAAAGTTTTTTGTTTACTTTTTTTCCTTCAGGGCGAGATTTGTTGTTCAATTCCCAAGATTTGCTCTCTAATAAAGTGGAGAAAAATATTAATTTCTTTATGCGCACTGAGTTGGCCGGCTGAATTGACGACGGGTAGTTTAATTCGGCCGCAGTCAAAGTTTGATTGGGAAACACACTCCTGAGTGTTATCTATAGTATTTCTCAATTTATCTCTACAGAAATGGACTTTTACTGTCCAAGTCTATACAAACATAATAAACATCTTCATTTTTATTATTACACGCACACAGGGGGCGGCATACACAGAATAGACAACTTCATCATAAAATTGATTTGAGGTCGGATATTACGAGACAAGGGTAATGAAAACAATCTCATCTCGGGAGTTGCATCACGAAAGGAGTAGAATAAACGCCTCCGTCCCCCAGAAGCATTCTTGTTGCTGAATAAAAAGGGAAACATGCAAAATCTAGACGGGGTTCCTCTGTTTTATTACGTGTATATAGATAGGAATGCCAGAAACAAAATCCTAACTAACATGGACGCATGCAGATCCCGTCAAAAGATGCTACGGTTCAGCACAGCAGTATCCAAAGGAACAGAGAAGAAGCTATTAAGGCCCCTCCATTTTTTGGTGGCTAAACAATGAGCACAGAAGGGAAATATAAATATGACAAAAAATAAAAATAAACAAAACAAAGCATTCAATTCGATCTTGTGTGTTGCATTAAAGGTGTCAGTCTGTTTCAAATACGAATGGTATGATTATTTAAAACAGCATGTCTAGATCTAAGGAAGTAGCAAGTCATACCGTCTGTTACTCCTTAAAGGGTTTAATAGTTCAATTGTAATAACAGGGTATGATGAGTACCACCATGATATAATTACCTTCCATGTTCTTTCGATTCTTAATTTGAAAACAATTTACATTATACTTAAATTTTGTTTTCTATTTTTCAAACCTACTCTGATTACACACTGAAATTTTTTTTTAAGTTTATTTGTATACACCCCCCAGTGGGAATTGGTACGTCACGCCGCACAAAAAAATCACATTCTCACATCAACTGCCGTTTCCAGAATAAAACCTGTCGCGGGCCCTAGCAATAGTATAAAGGAAATTCCGTAAATTCTGTTTGAAACGAAGACAAGCTTTTCAACTTTGTGAAAATTCCGGTCAACGAATTTGTCACTGTGATTTTCATATGGGCGAGAAGCGCTTCCAACTCGCTGCTCTTTGGAAGCGTTTGACATTTTTCCCGCTGGGCGCCTACTCCGCCACAACATTCCCCCACTAGTATATAATAACTGCGTTCTTCTTCTTTTAATGTCCCATTTTGAACTTGCCACTACTTTCCTCATACAATACAAAATCTCTTTTTATAGGGAATAGTGGAGAGATTTTGTATTGAGAGAGTAGTGGCAAGTTCTATTTGGAACACGTGAAAACTGTAACGAAAAAAGGGATAATTTGTTTAATAATAGGAAGTGTCTATTTGCACCCAACTATGTCCTGCTGGATATATATAATTTCTATACGTTACTATGCATACTACATATTACATGGGGCCCTCTAACGTCCAGGGGCCGGTACAGTTGTGTACTGTACCCGTAGTCCCCCTTATATGCAAGAAGATTAAAGCGCGGCATTACATGTCTTCAAGTTTACAATCGAGTATCTTGAATCAGAACAGAGATATGCAGAAACAATGCAGAAACATACCGTATGCCGTCATTGTATGTACATACATATGTTGTACTTATAGAACAAAAAAGGTTGACTATTACCATCCTTATCAGAACACCGGAAGTGAAGGGTGGATCAGGGGAAGTGACAATGAGCTTAAGGAACCTTTTCTGAAAATATCGTGGCTCAGCTTTTTAGGAGCGCATTTCCTCGACATTTTTATAACTTTCAAAAAGTCATATTTTTGTATTCTGGAGTTTTACAAGAATTTTAGTTGTTGTCTGCAATTTGATATATATATATATGTACATAGGTACCATTATTTATAAAACATAATTTCATTTCTGTCCGCTCCTGGGGTCACATTTAAGCCAGTTTATTCGGTTGTGTGGCCGTTGTCTAAGAACATTGAGGATGTTTACTAAATTCTGTTTTGTGTATCAAAAATGTACCTAAAGCATTTTCCTTACAAAATCACAGAGCTTCAGGTTATATTTGTGCACACATGTCTTATGTACAAAACCGCCATCGTTCAATGAAACCCTTTCGGATTCCTCTTTTCAAAATAGAAACAGATAAATTCACGAGTGACTTCCAATTTGTCGCCGTTTTCATCAGTTTTTGTAAATTGAAGTAAAAGAATCGAAAGGTCCTCATAGCAGAAAGCAGGAGTCCACCACCTCAGACTTAAATGCATCAAAAACTTGAAATTTATGGAGCACCCATTCGTGTTTTTAGATGCCTCTTGCGGTTAATTTCCCACAAGGCGTGATCTCAGCTTGAATTCCTCAGAATCTTCAGACGTTGTAATTGTACGAGAGCATCTCCATTGCAGCCACAAAAAAGGTGCTAAGAATGCCCATTTTCTCAAAACAGCACGATTTTTCAGGATTTTTTCTTTCCCGGTTTTAATTCGGGCCGTGGAGCCACAGAGGACGGGAGATTTAAAATAGCTGTGACCCTACTTAACTGAAAACATCTTGTCTGCCCGCACTCAGATTCAGTGCTCTTATGTGCCAGGATTGAATTGTCACATCTGGGCCACCTAATGGATGGGCCTATGATTCATGGAGCCCGCAATCCCAGAAAAAAAGTAGTAGAAACGGGCAAATGAGTCAAGGCCTCCCGAACCGAATCGGTACATGCAGTGAGGGAAAGTAATTTCTAACTTTCCGCGGCAAATAGGCGATGACTTTGTTTAAACGGAGACTTTGGTAAACATTCCACACAAGCGCTGGTCCAAGGGCAGAATTCCTGCTCTGGCAGCAGGATTCAGGCCTACAATACACAAAGCAACTCCCCGGGACGCGCACGCCTCGTAATTGAATTTGATTAAGTTTTGCTCGTAATTAGACGAAGTTAAGATATTTGCGTGCAGGGAATGACATTAATTATACGTGCTGATGTGTGTTTCCCCTCGCCCTGAGCAGTTTTCGGGGGATTTTGTTTGCTCCACTATAAGCGAGTACCGCCCGGCCTCTAATTGCACTATGCCCATGCACTTTGGAGGAATCCACCAACTAGCGTCAGCAGGCAGAAGACGCAGCCGCCTTCGAAGCCCCTTTCCGCAATTTGTTTTTGGTTGAGTGACATAAAATACATTTTATCTGATGTACAAATTAATTAATCGCGTAATTTCGCCCCGTATCTGCGCTCGCTAGGGGCTCCGCTGACGGTTGCTTCCTTGCAAGAAGCCTGGCTGACAACGACTATTGGGCAAGGGCCTCGGACTGGCCATTCATGCGGCCGCGAGCGGACTAGTCGAGGAGTATTATTATTAGATGAGCGGCGGATAGAGATTGGCGACGTCCTTTATTTACAACTTTCGCGAAAAGAATTATAGTACAATTTACAAATACTGCGGGGATGGAATGTGCTAATAAAAGACGTGCAGATTCGACGTCGAGACGCAATCAATCGCAGTTCTTCCTGCTCCGGACCGGCTTTATGGCTGCAGTTAGGAGTTCATAAATCATTCCCGAATGGCATAGTCCTTCGTTGACGCTGTACCGCACAAAGCTCCACTAAATCCACGGTGCGTTAATAATAATTTTGTGAATCACTTTAATTGGCGGTAATTCGCCGTAATTGGATGATTATGACCTGTTCGGATTTAATAGATCTTCTCTGCATGCCTGCATAACTTATAGACTGTGGCGCAAATTGTGTAGGGAGCAACTCAGTCGAACACTATAATTCAAAATTATGTTTGTTTCTAAGACTGTAATGAACTGTAACTGTTGTAAATTTAGGATGACCAACCGTACTCTCAAGACATTAAATATTGGCAGTATTTTCATCTCGGTTTTTTTTTATATCCCATTTAATTCGACGGTTTGCACTTTTTGTTCCCATTTATATGTTCCCTATATGCTGGTATTTAATTCTTTTGATTCAAAAAACCTCAAAATGTTATATACCAGCACTTTTGCAGAAAGTCCAATCTGCAACAGGATTTACATTTTTTATAATTTACAAGAGAAATTGGTGCGTCCCAGCTCCTGGCCCATATCCGTATTTTTGTCCGGCTCACGATTTTATTATTTTACTGAAACTATTCTTCCGTATGGAAATAAGTTTACACCCTTTTTTTATGAAAGATCCTCGTTTATTTAGCCAAAGAAATAGAAAGTGGTTTTATTTAAGATTTGGCCCGTTGGGAGCGACAACTTTCTCCCATCTTTCAGGAATGTAGACAAAGTAATCCTCGAAAGAAAAAATATGTTTCTTTTGACTCAATTGCCCTATTTATCGATATTTTCATGAGAAGTAAACCCCTCTTAAGGAAGGATTAATTGCATAGGCAGGAGTAAAAGAAAACCCCGAGAAGCAGTGTCTGGTGAATACGGTGGGTGGGGCAAGTTCTCCCAATTTAATCCTACAATATCGTAGCACTCGTACCGGGGAGCATTCCGTTCGGAGTGCCCCTAAATTTGATAGCGGGCTTTGAGGCACTTTGTTATCCTAATCCACGGAAAATTGTTGAAAAAATTCCTACGCCCCTTTTTCGAGATATTTAATTGCAGTATTAAATATGTCAACCTACTGATTATCTACCTTTTACAAATTGATGCCTACAGACCTTAGGGGCACCTCGTATGGAAGTGATCAAAATCATGAAGTTATTAAAAAAATGCGCCAAACCTTATTTTTCTTCAATCTTGAGAGTCAATGCAATTTTTCTTTGTGTGTAACTTACGAATTTCATTTACGTAAGGTAATTTCGTTCCTTTAAGGAAAACACCTGAAAGACGAGGTTTCGATGGCCGTGCGGTGTACAACGAAATTGTAGCACTTCATAGTGTCCAGAGAGAGACTATATTAGAGGCTAGGATTATTCAGCGGTAGTAACTCCGACACTGCCTAGTCCATTTTTCGGAAATTATGCAGGTACCATATATGTGTGTATGTATGTAGACTTAAGCCTTCAGCAGAAAACATTAATTTATCTATTTGTCATTTTGTGCGCTACAATCATTGGCAATTCTCAAAAACCGAAAAGATGACCCGATTCCAAAAAATTTCCTCTTTCGAGCGAATTTAATTGCTCTGGACGCAATTAACAATTCAATTAATAGCAAGTCCACAGTTGCGTGCGTCAACGGATCTACCATAACTGGTTGCTTGAACTCTCAAGAGGTTTTTGAGAACACCGCGCATTTTCATTTAATTACTGAGGTCGGCCGCGGTCTTGGGAGAGACGATTGTCGATTGACTGTGCACCCGAACGAAAAAAAACCCAGCAGCGCCCATTCAGCAAGTGCGCTTTCATGAATTAATCGATTAAGCCTATAAAATCCAATTCCTACCAATTAATGGTTGATATCGGATGTTGCGGGGGCGATCAAATTCTGTGGAAATCGTAAAAGGGACTCATGCATGCAGTTGACTGAACTGCTTTTGAAGAAGTATTTTATGGTGCCGTCGTGTATGATTGAGACGTTCGAGTATATCACCGACTTTAGTTCGATTCATACCAAGCGCAAGGGAAGACGCAAAATATGGGAAATAACTCCCTTTTGAATTGCAAAGCATGAATGGCAGTAATTTCGAAACATTTCTCCATGGTGGCATTCAGTGGATGTAATTTTCCAATTTTCCGTCCATTCAATTTTTGCAAAAGTATCCCGCAGCGCCGCAGCACCAGCGATCTCCAGACAGTGGGTGCGAGTATCGCTGCGAAAATCTTCTAACTAAGTGATTTGGAGATCATAAATTTCCCCCTAATTGGTCTCGAGTTCATCGTAAATTGCATTGCAGAAAAGGCTCCATTCAGCGCAGTGTCTTAAGCCGTCTCTGGCTTCTAATTGAATTCTTAGAAATGGATTTCTCGGGAGCTCTTCCTCCAGATGCATTTCATCGTTCACACTGAAAAAGGCCGCAGCATGTCCACTTTTTTTCTGGGGAGGGAGCGTGCTCATCAGTGGCTCGAGAGTGACATTAATATGACTAAAGGCTCTTAGCGCGACGCGAGCAATCGGAAAAAGAACAATTATTTTCTTGCGCCCTAAAAACTTGCATTATTTATGTTCGTCTCTGCTTTCTTCTTCATAAAAAGAGATTAATTGTCGGAGGAGGCCTCCTAATATGCCGATGCTCGAGCACCATATGGACTTCAGGGTAGCTGGAATTCCGAGAGTAAACACATTCTAACCTTAAGCAGGACTTTGGCGCATTTGTTTTCGTTATTATCCAATTTATAATGTTGATGTGCTGTGAAACATATGAAGGTGTTTATTGTTTCCGAATAAGAGGATTTATGCTTCTGCCGATAATAAAAATAAACGTTTTCAAGCATCGAACAATCTTTCGCCTTAAAATTGTTGATGAACATTGTTTGAGAATTTCAGACAGGTTGCTGATTCTGATTTCAATTATGTAGTAATCCGGTCGAAATAGACATTTAAGTCAGGAAAAATTCGCATAGAGCTGAAAATTGGTACAGGCCTTAAATACACTATTACAAATGAAATATCAAAAGTCTCCATCGATCCGACTTCTGGTAAATATTTTATTCAACCCCCTGCAGTCAACCGTGACAGTTGCGACAAAAGTCGTAATAACCTAATAACCAAAGTTGTAGGTGGTTGTAGTGCTCGAAGGGCCCTCTACGCTAGTATCAGTTTCGTCATAGCTTTTATAGAAGCCGAGAAAATTGAAAAACAATTGTTGCACCGGAATTAGGGACCGATAGTATATTCACTCAGAATCATATAATTTGTTCGTACACACTAAAATGTGTAAGTCACAGAAGCCAATACTTTCATATTTTTACATTAACGTATATAATAGTCCAGTCAAATTAGACGAAATGAAGGAAATAAATCGCGGGGTTTTGAAAATTGTCACAGTAATAGGTACCTTGATACCTCAGGATCATGGAATAAAAAGTTCTGGAGGGTAGGGGGTACGAAAAGGGGGCGGGGGCCTTCATAGGTAACTTGGTTCAATTTTTGTCTATAAATCCTTAAGACTGCATCCTAGCGAAAGTCTTGCCGAGAAACAAATTGAAGAGCTTGAATTTCTGCGCCGATTAAAAAAATAAATCCGAAATTGGTCCAATAGTCCGATTTTTACGGACGATCCAAAAACATCCATGTCCCTCAATTTGTCCAAAAGTGAGACTACAACTCTTTTAAATGTGTTGTACCTCTAAAACGAGTCATCTGATCGGGGGGTATCGATCCTACCTAAAAGTTGTAGAGTTCAAAAAGCATCTAAATTGTGAATTTGGGCCAAATTTGGAATTTTTAAACACTATATAGACATTTGCTTTAGGTTATTTTTTTTGCATTTTTTGGGTGCCTCTCACCCTCAATTTGTCTCTGATTCCATTCTACACGAAGCGTGCACCACTCCGCTTTCCAACTTCTTATACTTCTCTTTTTTACCATTATTCCTCTCTATGCTCGCCCTCGCCAGACCTTCCATCCCTTTTTCCTGATCCTCATTTGAATATTCTTTTCCAATTGATTTTGTTTTTTATTTTCATTGCAGTGCAGCGTAGGTAATAGATTTGACCGTAATTAGTAAACTGAAAAATAAAATAAAAGAAACATCAATTTTGGCTCCACGTAAGGATGCTTTAATTTGTCTGTCTAATATATTCATTTCTTCCTTTCAGGTGATCGTGCCATGAGTCCCGCCCAATCAGAGGACAGTGGCCTAGCGCCAGATCGAGGAACCACGTATGCAACAATTTCTCTGCCTAGAGAAAATGCTCAAGCGATGGGAATCGTGTTCGCAGGTAATATTCAATGACTTCATTAACGTGTTCCTAGGGTGATGTGTTTCAGGAAAATGGGTGGCGAATATCTTTCACACGCAATAAATAAGATCGTTTCCCTGGAACGCCGTTGAATTCTAGGCTAAATTTTAAGACTCGACCCACTCCCCTTGACAAGTAGTATTCTCGTTAATCATCTCGCCACGACAGCAGCCGTGTAAACAATCTTCAGACAGATATTTTTACTTGTTATTATTCAAGGGAGGCGATCTTTTACATAAGCCGTCTAGACAGATTTTCAAGAACTGAAAATTTTAAATCTATGACTTGCCGGTTCCTGCCGCGCTAAATGTGGGAGGAAGAAAGTGTTTAAGCCTACGGGGACTTTCATCTAGAATTTATTATGTTCTTCCGGTTTTGCATTTTTAAAAATAGCACAATACGACCGCGATCTGCTTACTCTTCATCCTCATATTCTAGAGCGGACAGACATCTCTTACCCGCCAGTCATTGGGTCACTGAATGCTCTCGGTCCGGCGGCTGATTTCCTCGCTCCAGGTGATCGCATCCATCAGGTGGACGGGATATCTACGATCGGGCTGACCAACCAGCACATCATGAGCATCGTGTGCCACGGCGAAGGACCTGCTGTTGTGGAGATCGAATACTCGCTGCCGGAGTACAGTAAGCACATCGATCTTATGGTGGCTCAAAGACGCACTACAGTCGCTGTTTTTATGTTTTGTGTATTTTCAGTCTCCCAGAACAGTTTGTGTGTCACATCGAAGCTGGCGCAAATCACCGTCGAGCGTGAAAATGGTTGTCTAGGATTAACGCTTCGTGGAGGTGGGGACTTCCCATTGATAGTGACTCACGTCCGACCACATGGGCCAGTCTTTAAGACAGGACGGATAAAGCCCGGCGATCGTTTACTCAGAGTTGACAATGTAAGTGATCGCTTACATCTGCTAAGACATGTACTTTCTGTAGCGGCGATATTTTTAGTTGCGCCTCACCAACCAAATTAATTTTCTTCTGTCTTTGAAAACAGATATCGTTGATTAACAAGAGCTTGTCGGAGGCGCAGCAGATCTTGAAATGTGGCCACGTCTCAGGATACACGAATCTAACGATTGAGTATGATGTTTCCGTTATGCAAAGTGTGGAGTTCTCTATGGGTCCTTTGCTTATAGAGATCGAAAGACCCATGAATGATAAATTGGGACTCGTCCTCAGCAATTACTCGCCTGTTTCAAGCAATGATCACTCCAAGATCGATGAGGTCTCTTCTGCGGGCGTGTTTATTGCGAGTATTGTGCCTGCTAGCATCGCTGATCGGTAAGTTTATGGGCAAATTTTCCCTATCTCCACATTATAATTTTTCCAAATTTATATTATGGGAATTTGTTTTGTAATTACAGTACATTTCCGATTATTGCAACTATCGATAATTGGAACCAAGGTGTGCGGTAATTGTATTATAACAATTCTCATAACCGTTGTCGATTTTTGGAACTTTTATATCAAGTTCGTCTGTCGCAGGGTAAATGAGACTAATTTTTTTCTTAATGACAACTATGTAGCAACATCTTCTGGAATAAGATGACGTTGAAAATATGTTTTCTTTCGCTATGCTTCGTTGAAGTTTTATAACAATCAGATAACCGGTAACCCAATATAAGTGACGCGCGTTGAAGTAAAAGATATGATGACGTCAGCGGCATTGTTAGTCAAATACTCTGTAGAACAACAAACAGTGTTTAAATTTTTGGTGACAAGAGATAAAACTCCATCAGAATCGCTCCAAATGTTGCGAAGGGTTTATGCAGATGATACTCTAACCTGTGTAAGGATTTTTGAGTGACATACGCGATTTAAGGGTAGAGAAAACCTGGAAGACGACCGTTTATAACTGTGCATAAAGAACGGTGAAAGTGAGTGAAATATTGAAAAGCTGATGGCAATGTTGAGAATATTGGCAGAAAGTTAAACGTTGAAAAACATTCGATATGACATATTGCTGGACGATTTGAAGACGGTGTGTGCACAATCCTTTTGTATATTCTTTTAATGACAATTAAAAAGTCTCTCACGTACAACATTCGCAACTCGTAGAAATGGACCGTAACTTCGTTCGATTGTTATAGTAATTTCATGCACAACACAAACTTTGGTCTTAGGGACGGCAATGCTTCATCACACATCGCAGCAAGATTTGTTGATCAAAAACAACATTCGGTCATTGAAACATCCACCCTATTCGCCTGATTTGACTCCTATTGACTTATTTCCTATTCCTCAAATTGATATATGCTGATGAAAGGTTTTTGCCTTGTTCCTGTTGTTGTATCGCTTCAGGAGGACATTATTTTCACTAAAAAAAATAATATCCTAAAAAAAAAATGTGATATGTATTTTATTTTAGACAAGTCGCGTTTTCCCTGTGACAGACTGTGTTTGTATTAAAAAAAAAAAACAAATTATTGACACTTATTCGAAACAAGAAAATCATAAAGTCGGAAACTGCGTTTACGAGTGCAATTTCTTCTGATTTAAGAGATTTGAATCACATATATTATATACATATTACATATGTTGTTTTGTCGTACGCCACATCTCCCTTTCGTTAAAAAACTTTATTTTGAAAACTTCATAACATGGCTGATAGCTGTTGGTCGGAGTTGTTTACATCCTATACGCAAGTGTAATCTAGCTGCAGTTGATGTTTTAATTTTTTAACGAAAACATTAATTTGAAACTATTTGCTTATTTTTCGTCATTAGCGGAGAACGTACGAAAGGCGGCCACCATAAACCCAAATGTCTGACAATAAAAAACAAATTTCACCATATGTTATAAATATGGGGTTTAAATGAAAGCGCTGGACGAGCACAATACGGTAAACTATGTGACGTCATTCTAAATCTAATATGGCGGATACCCCAAGATGGCGGATTACCTCTTTCTTCACAACTTCCTTGATATGGGTATCAAATGAAAGGGTTTGACGGTCGCCATTACTCCAACCCCCACTGAGCTGGACTCATATTACCAAATTTGCATGTACAATTGAGAATTTTCTTATTGTAGGTTTACCTTTCAACAGTGAACAACACTAAGAAATTTGAACCATATTTTTAAAATATGAAAAAACTCATATATGTATAATATATAAAAAATAAAATATAATACAATAATCAGCAGCTCTGAGGAGATACCTCTGTTGACCTTTTACAACCCTGTTTGACCTATCTACCTTTCGAATATAAAATGAACCCACCAGTAACTTTACAATGCAAGACATAAAGTGAATTTTGAAAAATTCTAAATTAGACATTGAAATGTTTCTCACAAGTCTTAAAAGGAAACTATGGGATAGTTTGGCTCACATATTTGTAATGACTTTCCCACCCGATGTGTTCGCAGTATGCAACTCGATCCCCAAGAATTAAGTCATAAAATCGTTCTCAGCTCTATTACTAGACTTTATGAACTACTCCCAAGTCCAAAAGGATTAATTACACATTTCGTTTCAGTTGTGGAGCCCTTTCTGTGGGTGATCAAATTTTGTCGGTTGACGAGACAATCGTGGAGAACTCAGCATTTGCGCCGGATGACGTGATGGCCCTACTAGACGCCAATGCTGTCCGCGGATACACGCAAATACAGATAATGCCAGCACATGCGTTAGCACGAAGAGGTAATCCTTTACTGTGTACTTTTACAACTTCCTAAGAGAGTACTTAAAAGATATTTATAAAACGTCTCCAGTACGATCCACATGGGTATCACTTCCCGCGGGCGCCTTGTAAAAAAAAAGATCACTCATCTGGCTGATGACAGCCAGAATCTCCATGTCGCAGGTCTCGCTGAATAATCCATATACGTGATGTGAGCGGCTGCATGCATGCTGGATTAATATAACAACGAGATCGCGAGCAAAAATTGATCTGGCATGCGCTAAAATTAGTAAATCTCAGCCGAAGACATGGGACGCCCGCTGACTTAACTTTTATTAAACGGATGTGCATCGGTCTTGTTGATCTCTTTGCGGACAGACAGCTTCCATCCACTCGGAAATTTCGGGATTGCAAGTTGTTAAAGTGAGAAACGCAAGACTGGCCAATGGTTATGGGACATTAGCGCGCCTCATACTCCTCAAATTCACGAGTTTTGATTTAGTGACATCCGCTTGTATTTATTAGTTTTTCGGCGTCTAGCGCGTTTTATAGAAAAGTCCATTTTTAGAGTGGCAGGTCCCCCTCTGTTGGGTTTTTATAGCCTTCAGAACTTCGCTATTTTCGGCCTGCACAAATTCGAAAAAATACCAAAAGCTGAAAGAGGACAAGCCTGTTTCAAACGTTGATGGGAGCACTGTCTTGATTTGTCTTACCTTCTTTGTAGCCCCTCTTTGCTTGTCACATTCCATTAGCCAAGAATTCTTTCTCGCCAGACCATGTCGGATACGTCTGCAATGTGAATAAACATTTTTTTCCAAGACTTTCATAATTTATGAAATATGGGTCTAGTGAAGCGTAATTTTGCCTGACAATGCGGAGCAAATTTGAAGCAGGGGCGCACAGTTTATGATAGTAATCTTAAGATTCATGAATGTGTACGCTCTGCAGATGAAAGCGGTTATAAAAAGAATTGCATTGAGTCTGAAGTGAACGCAGTACGGAAGAATGAAGTATGTAACTACCAAATTTAAATTATTACATGAACTTTAAACACTTTCTACTAATTTATGTTGACATTAGTAATTTGTGCTGGATGTATCAGAGTATGTTTTTTCACTATCACCGTATTGCCCCATCCAGTCCTGTATATCACGCGTCCCTTATTTGCTTGCCCCGTATATTTCGTATTTGTGCACGGGTTGATTGCTGTCATATAAAGTCAAAACAGGAATTTTCAAATATTCTCAAGTTGAGCTTGAAAAGCCCCCTAAAATTGGCTCCAAGTTGACGGCCAATGTAACTATCAAATACCTCGCACTGAACAGTAAAGCTTTGCATTTAATTTTTTTTTTAAAACACGCTAACCCGAAAAGTAATTACTTATATCGTTTTTAAATTCTTAAAGGCTCGTACTACCCGGAGAGTTATGCCCACTCTCCAATGGGTATGCCATTACCATTAACCAACGAGTGACCAGTTGGTGGAATAGCTGACAAAATGCGTTCGTACATAATTCTATCAATGTAGATGTGAACCGTCAGAAAGCTCTGTTTGTTGTGATCGGTGAAATGCAATCTACATCTACAAGTTTTATTTTATTTATTTTTAAGAATTAGCTAATTTAGCAGAACTAGCTGCTTAATAAATTTCATTTCTTCGTTTCTACACACTTTTACACAATATTTACTTGAGCTTAAGCTCACTTTTGCTTGAACTTTCACACATCTCATGTACTAAATACGTATCTAGGGCCCGAACCACTGCTAAAAAGTGCTGAATTAAATGCGGCAACTCAAATGGTTTAACTAACACAAAGGAAAAGTTAGAGCATGTCGACCAAAACACGAGTAAGATGGGAGACTCATTTTATAATGAGAAGGAAAAGGCTGCAGCATTTTGGTTGGATGGTTTGGTTTTGGCATGCCCATTGGAGAACGGGCATTATTTACCCGCTCCGAACCTATTGGGACATACTGTATATTAGTTTTTCATTTGTCCCGTAAGGCGTAAAATTATGGCAACCCTTAGTTATAGCTTATAGAGAAAAATATTATGGTTAATCCTATAACTACGCTGTAATTATTTATATCACACTTATCGCCTTTGTTGTGCAACGGCAGAATGTAGAACACCTTCCAAGAAAAAAGAAACATACTAGAACGTAAAGATACCTTTCACACGGCTGCGATGACTATAGCAGAATTCAAGTCATCGATCTCTAAAACCCCTGCGTATGCAATTTCACGGAAATCCGTTACAAACCCTTTATATATTTATATCCGTTCACACAGAAATCCGTTCAAGTTGAGAAATTTCCACTGCACTATTTCCCTCCCACAATACCACAATACCGTTTTCGATGTGGCAGTATTCACTTCAATAATAATAAGCGCGACACGTTTCGCCTTTTTGGGGCATCATCGGGGATTCTACTGGCCTACTTACTTAAATGCATTTCTCTCCGCACACAAGTGCTTTTTCATTCCTTGGGTGCCACATTCACAAAAGTGACCTCAAAAACCTTCATTTGACAATTATACGAAAATATGTTCAAATTTGGTATTTCGAGTCCGTCATATTGAATTTACAAAATAAAGCATAAAATGTGAAGTCACAAACCACAAAATTTAATGTAAGAAGTATTTTACAAATTATTGTGGTTATGGAAGATGGATGGCGTGTACGGGACTATGCAACTGCTACTAGTACATATTTCAGGCGTTATTCTATGAAGAACAATTCTGTCGTCACCACGATAACAGCTATAACGTTAGACAGTTTTCCTAAAACAATTATGTGGTGTAAATTGGAAACACTCATGTCTCCATGGACTTTATTATGTTGACACGTCTGCCCTAAGCCCTGTCTCTATGCGGAGCTATCGAGCTCATAAAAATACGATCTCTAAACGGCAGCGATAAATTTACGAGGCTCTCTTCTCGGAAAGTGCCGTTAGTTCATTAAAATTCTAAGTACAACTCATAAAACAATTTAAAAATAACTTGCTAAGCCCTCTTCTTTTCGATCTCTTCCAGGTCATGCGATCGGTAGCCCCAAGTACGGTTTCAGCACTCTGGAGTCCCGAAAAACGCGACATCGCAAATTGGTGCGCAAAAGTTCACTTCCACTGGACACTGGAACACTTTATCCGAATTTGGGGATTTGTCGCACCGAAACTGTGCAAGTTGTCCTTGACTGTTCCCATGGATCTGGAATTATTTTGGGATCCCAGACTGCGTGCGGGAGGGGTATCACAATCGCCCAAGTTGTTAGTGACTCAGTGGCGGATAGATCGGGTTGCATTCAGAAAGGAGACCGGATTATAGCGGTCAACAAAATGTACAATCTGGACTTAAATGCGGTGCGGCAGCTGCTGGGCGATATAGGCCCAAGGCCGCAAAATTTGACCTACCACGGCGCGAATTGGGTCGAACTCGAGGTGGAGTTTGATACGGCCGACTCTGTGATTCCATCAAGCGGCGTGTTCAGTGTGAAGTTGGCGAAAACGGGAAAAGGCGGTCTGGGGATTACCGTGAACGGTTCCAGTCACGGCTCATTCGTTATATCTGAGGTTAAGCAAGGCAGTCCTGCGCACAGGACAGGATCTCTGAGAGCTGGTGACATTCTCCTCGCTGTCGACAGCCATCCCTTGCAGCACTTTAACGTTGACGCTTTGCTCAAAGAGAACAAAAGCGAATTCACAACGCTGACGATAAAGCGTAATTCGTTGCCGGACTTTTTGTTTGACGCCCAACAGCGCGTGAATCCCATCTACAGCAATTGCGGTAGCAATGACCAGGACATCTACGGGTATGCCCAGAAATACGGAGATGTACGGTACGGCGATGCAACTTCCTTTAAGTCAACCACACCTCAGCCGGAGTATTTTAGGGTGGACGATATGCCGCATGTTGCGAACCCAATTGTTCAGATCAGGAGACCTTTTGCGATAAAACCAGGCGAGAAGCCGCCCATCGGCCGGGCGGTTGGTGCTGAAAATACCCACAGTTTGACTACCGAGGTTCCAGAGGACTCCTATCACGACTTAAGCCCCTATGAGTTGGATTACCCTGCCAGCAGATTTATGACGTAAGTTTGCATACTCTATGCGCGTCTGTAGTGTGGCTTCATCTTTTTATCTTTTAGCATTGACTCTTCCATTTTACCGCCTCCTATGGAGAACAAGACTTACGGAACACACCAAATCGTCTCAACTGTACGATTGGAGCCCAATGGTGGACCATTGGGAATCACATTGGCTGGAAGTGAGGATATGCAGAAACCTATTATTATCAGTGGCTTAGCTGAGGGTGAGTGTTTACTGTAACGTATTATATTAAATCATGTAGATGTAGATTTTGCGAGACGGGCAGAAGTACCTTGGACTTAGACCAAAGGTCCATTAATATCGTTGCCCTGAATAAGCCGTTAAACGATCAGTACGTCTAACAAAGCTCATGGTAGTGGGCATCGTTAGTTTATGGAGATCTTTAGGGCTGACTAGAGCTGAAAATATTCATAGTAGCTATAAGTAGAACTATTCGAATAATTCGAATATATACGAATTTGAATTTATTATTCGAATATTCCAAGTATTCGGATTTTTTGAGTGCTTTGATCTACTCGGATAGGAAGCTAAATTTCTTGTTATGCAGGAACCGTAACGCTTATACCTTTTCCGCTCCACAAAATAATGTCTTTAAAATACAACACAAAATGATTTTCAGCAATACTCCACAACATGGTCATGTTACATGTTATGTAAAATGTGATATGACACATAACGTGACACATTACATGACACGTGACATAACTTTTTTTTTATCGCATCACCGACATGATGCACAGCAATTACGCAACATGTCGCGCGACATGTGGTATGACATGTGACAAATTTTGTTTTTTGTATTATACAATAATAGATATTTCGAATCTCTTAGAATAATAATCAATTAAAAAACACAAACTAATTGTAGTTGGCTCTCTATTTTAACAATCGCCTCTCGCTCTAATAGTGTCATTTTTCCGCAACAGTTTTAATTTTCAAGTATGAAAAAACTGGGCAAAGTCCAAGGCGCCCGCTAGTATTGTATGTATACAGTGATGTGCAAAACAAATCGGAATTTTGGTAGGGGTTCAAATTTACCCAGGCTCTGTTTGCCCTTAGGCTTTTTTTCCCCAGGGGTTAAATTTGCCTCGGTCATTTTTTCCTTTCTAAGTTTCTTGCTAATAGACTATTATTTAACTGCGAGATGGTATTGATAAATAAATAAATCCTTCAGTTATGTTACTACACATATACATACAAAATGACGTTTGCACTATAATATTTCTTATTCAATGTTGTTAGGAGATCTTCATCTATCACTAGTGGGCGTGTAAACATTCTGTGTCTAATGGGTCGTGCGATAACAAGAGTTCCAAATGAGTCGTGCCTTTTATGAGGCTGATAATGCAAATTAATTATACTACAAAAACACTCATTGAAAAATCAGTCAGACGATAAGGAAACAAGAGTTCACATATGCTTGATACAAACCACACCATGAAGTTATCTGTTCTGTATTAATATGAGAACTTGTTAAAAACTATTCCCATATAATACCTAGTTATATAATCTGCTTTCCGGATGTTTAAATCTCTTATCTTACTAAATGGTGTTTTTCAAAAACAATCACGTAAGACGACAGAAGGTACTGGAACCCCTTAGTCGTGCTATCTGTTCTAGCCGTACAACTAAACGTTAGATTTTGATAAAAAAAAATAGTTTGAAGGAAATCGTCTTTAGAATACTTAAAAAAGCTTACTTTACATTTTGCTTTATTTACTTAGTTGTTACGTCTACAGATTATAAATGACCTTGAAAGATTTCAAAATTCATAAATTCAAAGTTCAAATAAAAATATTACAAGTATGGGTTGAACCTTCAATACATAAACAAATTTACCTGTAGGCAGTCGTTAATTGTATGCTTTATCTACACCAAAATTTAATGTATCAGATGATAACTTTTGGAATATACATACATAGTTGACAGATTCAAATTTCAGTTTTTAAAGAGTGTTTCGGAGGTTTTTTGAGTCACTGATCATATTATGCAAAATTTGAGAAATTCAAGATGGCGGCTTCAATATGGCATATTCAAAATATGTAGGGGGAGCTGCTGTGGCTTGATACGATGGCATTTTCTCTATTGCCAACAGAGGTAGAAGTTTCATATTAGGATCATTGGTGGCTTTAAGCGAAACCCACGTCCATACAAAATATGGCGCTTCTGTCACTAAAAAGTCAAACCTCATATTGAAATATGTGCATGTCATCTCAGCGCTATGATTAATACTTTTCTAATTAATACTAACATTATGTTGACACAAATAATAAACATGCTGAGATTTTCATAAAAGTTGGTATGCGCTGGTTTTAGAGTTGCTGATTGCAAATATTGGACTTAATCACCATTAGTCATTGTGCTGTAAGGAGTTTCACTTTGTATATTATGAGTACCTATTATTAACGATCCTGTCCTTCTATAAATTTACTTTGGGAAAATAAACGATGCCCGCCGCCCGACCGGTATTTAGAATGTGCTCTCAGGTATAAAAAGCTTGGGGACCCCTTTATTTATCTAACTTGACTTGAGATCCATATAAAGATCAATATAATTTGATCCCTACCTTTCGATCACTTATAGGTGGAGTGGCGTACAACACTGGTAATTTGCGAGTAGGAGACTGTTTACTTGCTATCAATAGTGAATCAGTCCAAGGCATGCCCTTATCCCATGCTACAACACTTTTGCAAAATTTGGATGATATCGTCGATCTAAAAATCCTCAGAAACACAGGTGAGTTAAATATTTTAGTTTTATTTCCGGTAAATTGAAAATATTAACAAAAACATTTGCAGGTGATCCAGACAATAGCCTTTCAAATGAAGGAAGCTTACCACAACCTCAGGCTGTGTACGCAAAAGTCCAGCGCCGACCTAGGAGTCCATCATTTACCGATGCAATGTCGAATACTAGCAAAGAAAGCAAACATCGTGTTTTACAAGTTACCCTCTATAAGGACAAAGTATATGATGACTACGGATTTTCTGTTTCGGATGGCTTATACGAACGTGGCGTTTACATAAACCGGATTCGTACAGGAGGTCCTGCTGATATCAGTGGAATGTTAAAACCCTTCGACCGGATCATGCAAGTGAGTTGATGAGTAAGGTGACAAGTAAATAAAGTGACTATTCAATTTTACTTTTCAAGGTGAATGGAACGAAAACACAAGACTTTGACTGCTGCCTTACAGTGCCTCTTATAGCTTCCGCTGGTGATAAAATCGACCTCATCATCCAGCGAACGATATTGGAATAATATAAAAATATTTTAACAAACATTTTTCAGTATACACCACCAGCAATTGCCTTTAATTGATCTAGAATTTCTCGTTTTCCTCTATACCATAAACCAAACTTGTTTGGTCACATTAATCGTTTTCGGTTTCTACTGTTAAGAGTAGGATTAAGCCAATTCCACTCAGATAGGAATATTTGAGATTTATCTTCAAAAACTCTTCTTTTCTGTAACATAGTGCTGCAAATTATTTATTTACACGAAGGAATCAAGCCAAAATGCCTTTACAGTAACGTTAACCTTATTCTTAGTTGTAGGATTATGTAAGAATGTAATTTTAGTAAGTACGAGTGTAGCGCACATACTGTGCTGGGAGATTTGTTTTAATAATCAGTTTGTTTTCTGACGACGGGACAAGTATTAAATAAAGCTATTTTAGATTTTCTCCGTTTGCTCTTTACACCCATGAACCCATGTAGGACCTTCGACGATACCATTCCTCATTCTTTCCTGACCAGCACTTTCCTTCTCTGCTTCCTTATATGCGTACATTTGCGCACCTACTTATTCAGGGTTGAAAGATCGAAATTACTTAATGGATGATATGGATACCGACGACATATCGTTCCAACAGGACAGCGCTACGTGCCACATAGCGCATGCCACGATGGACATTCTGCATGAGCGATTTGAGGGCGACGTGAACTGGCCACCGGGATTGTGCGATGTAAAGCCTTTAGAGTTCTTCCTTTGGGGCTATCTTAAATCACAGGTCTGTGCGAATAAACCGCAAACAATTGATGCCATCAACATAACGAACGTCATCCAACAATTTCAGCCTTCTGCGATTTTGTGTCTGATACTTTCCTATTTTGAAGATCTCGTTATTCTGAACAAGTGTCTCCATGGCCACAACACGACCCATACGAGTAGATTTTATGCTACAAGTCTGGGTTATGCAAAGAGAATTCTTCATTAGAATCGAATACTATCGCTCTTTGTATAACCCAGAACGTTGAGCTTTAATGGGTTAATCACGATATTGGACGACCGTGAGACTTTTTATTTGAAGGCTAATAAACTGCCCTAGCACCAGTTTCCAGATTGTCCACTATTTACGATACACCCTGTATGTATCCTACTGTTAAATATGTAATAAGCAGCAATAAGGAATAACGTTGTACCACCAAGCATACAGTATATAGAGAACTCATCTCTAACAAAAATTTGTTCGCCGTGCTTATGAACATTTTGTCCTTGATTGGGTCCCATCGCGTTCATTTTACCAGAAATGAATCCAAGAATTCACCCGACTTCAGAGCTCGGCACCGAGACTACGCTGGCCCGTGATCTGCGGCCTGGGCGCTGTTGTGACTCATCTGTATGCGTTGGTATATTTACATGTGAGCAAGCAGGTGTTTGTGCCCATTGCCGCGAGCCAACAACCACTCCATTTTACTGTAGAAACTAAAGTGGCTGGTTTATTTTCAACCAGCGTTAGGGGTTACGACATACAGTGCAATTTCAAATAATATTTTTTTTTACGTTAAGGTTCCTTTAGATCCACACACGAAGTTTTGCGGCTTTTTATAGACCTCGTAATGTTTTTTTTATTTTTTCTATTCAGTTTGAAATTGCGTTTCACGTATAAAAAGTTGTATGTACAAGGTGGGCCAATAGAAGTCATCCGATGTTGTTTGGCTCTCATTTTTTTTCTAAACGATAAACTTCGATTCTGTTTTTTGATTATGTTTTTTTGAACCTTCAGAATTTTATTGGTCAAGTCGAGAAGATGATATCGGCCAAATGGGCGCCGTCACAATTGATTGCCACAATCGATATTCTGAAGGTGGCGTTCCCGGGTTGCCGCATCTCTCGTTTTGGTGATTTGCACTGGCCCGCAAGATCGCCCGATTTAACCGTTCCAGACTTTTTTGTGTGGAGTTTCTTGAAGTCCCGTGTTTACGTGAACAAGCCCGAGACCCTGGAAGCCCTCAAGGACAATATTCGACACGAGTGCGAGAATCTGTCGCCCGAAGTTCTCGCCGAAGTGATGAAAAATGCCATAAAACGAGCCCGTATGGCAATTAATTGTGACGGCACCCATTTGGCCGATATCATCTTCTCGACTTGACCAATAAAATTCTAAAGGTTCAAATAAACATAATCAAAAAACAAAATGGATTTTTTTCATTTAGAAAAAGAATGAGAGCCAAACAACATCGGATGACTTCTTTTGGCCTACCTTGTATAATTTCGTTTTGCTTCCGAGAATTCCAAATCAAATTTTATTTGCAATTTGCCTGAAGTTAAATTGATACGGCAGAATCACACCGACCCCAATGATTTAGTCTCTGTTGTTGTTTGCTTTTCGAATGTTTAATTATTTCCTTCTCCCTGCCTGCTCTCATCCGTCAGTGGAATTTAGTAAACATTCCGCTGTGCTGATAGCCACTTTATTAATAGTTTGACACTGGGAAAATTATCCCTAATCAAACAAAATTCTCTTTTCGTTTTGGACATGGACAGAAAAGTGCAAACGTTTTTGAAACCAATGATAAGTTGTTAACCCCTTTTTATCTCTGCACTGATCCTTAGAAAGTCTATTTAAATCTTTCAAGAATTAATTACGCATATTACATATTATATCGCTTCTGCGCCAATTCACAAAAAAAAAAAAGGAACCCGGAGAAATGCGGCAAATCCACCAATTAGTTCCGCAAGTGGTGATAATAATTAACAGACAATTTTGAACTTGGAATTTTTTTAGTCATAACGCGGGCACAGCCCCGCTGTTTTTTTTATAATTTGAGAACAGCATCAACATATTAGTCTGCGAGTACACTCCCCCGACGTCATGGCAGTCTAGCGTAAACAAGGTTGCCCACATTTCTGCTCCTTTGGACTTTGTGTGAGACGCTAAAAAACCGTCGTTATCTCTGCTCCTTTGACGTCAATCGGTTTCAGGTCAAGACGATTTCATTTTCACAAGCACAATATTACACAGGCCCCTATCTCCACCTGCCCAGTTGCTTGACTTTGGTAAAAATATGAGCCTTGTGTCTCGTCTCGCCCACAACAGATGTAATGTAATGTGTAGGCCTGATATTTTGCGATTCCTGCAAATTCCCACTATCTGTCTGGCATCCCGAAGATCATCTGTATTTAGACGGCGGCGGTTAATCAACTGACCCCAGAGGTTGCGGCGCGGCGTGCGATACCGGGTATGTGGATCTGAGAAAGAGCTACCGCATTTGCTATCAGCTAAAGATTGCCGCCAATAAGCAGAACTCGCCGCTTCGAGGAAGTAAAAGCGAACGGTTCGTGCTGGTGGGCAGTAGTCGGTTGCAAGCTTTCGGAAGGAACTTATTGGTTAAGCAATTTAAGGGAATTGTTCCAATAAATTGTCAAAGTGTTTTTTTTTTAATCCTGCGCTCTGTTGGAATGTGGGGGTTGAAGTGTTAATAAGTTTATTTTGTGTGGCATACTCTTAGTAACTCAGTAAAACTTTTCGTGGAGTTCTTTTTGGTTTGTTCAAGAGCTTCAAAATGTATATTACAAACAGCACCGGACCGCTGATCTTGCAAACTATGCTCTTCCTGGCAAGTCATTCGGGAAAAGAATTAAATGTGATGGATTCCAGCGGGAACAGTAAGTTTCTGTTTTAAAAAAAATTTATCTCATGTTTCTACATTATCCCGATTTTATTTAGTTTTGTACTTCAGTTAGTGATTTTCCTTAAATTTAGGATTCCGTAGTTACTTAGAAACTGTTTTAGTTTTGTCATGTCCGTGTGTACATTTTACCACCGTTTGTAACTGTAATTTGACAGGGGGAAGGTGATTTACTCAAAGGCAGAAAATTTCTAATTGTTTTTTTTCGGGTACCTACATATCTCCAAATAAGTAGAAAAAAAAACGACAATTTTATTTCGCGGCTTTTTACAATGCAACCAAAAAGGGTTTCCTAATAAGACCAACGGATTTCGGTTTTAAATTCAAAAATGATGCGAATTTGCACTTTTGATGCAATTTTGGAGTTCCTCAAGGATCAATTCTTGGTCCTCTACTTCATAACTTGTACATCAATGACATCCACCAAGTGACAAGTGACGTGCGCATCGACATCTACGCTGATGATGTACAAATTTATCGCAATCGCCCTATTAGTCTTATAGAGGATTGCACTGCCAGAATTAATGACGACTTGGAAGAAATTCATAAACAGTCGTTCAGTAATGCTCACGTTCACGTTAAACCCACCAAATTTCCAGTTGCATTGCTTTCGGTCATGGGAAATGCAGTCACTTCCTTCTATTTATCTTGGCGACACACATTTACCATATGTGGACAGAAGCAGGTTGGCAATTTGGATGCCATAATTAACTCATGTATGAAATGCTGTGACGAGGTTCAAAGATATGATCACATTTCACACCTGAACCAAACTGTGCTTGGTTGCTCGATTGAAACGTATCTTAAACGCAGGCTTCTCATCTTGTTTTTGCAACTCGTAACTACCAGCCAACGTACCTCAGAGAAATGTTTGAACCCTTGAATTTAGTGCGAGGACGGAAATTTCAAACAACTACTTTATGGAGGAACCATATGCTGTCCAGTGTGTGAGAGCTTGGAATGATCTTCCTTCTGATGTTCAGGGGAGGGGCTCAATCGGCACTTTTCGGCGGCACTTTAACAATTTATTTTAAGGTTTTTTTTATTTAGAAGTGGGACTCTAGCCGTAAACGAGTCCATCTAGGACTATTTAAATAGTGTAGAAATAGGTAATTTAAGGTGGTTTCTCTTTTTATATATTATATTTGCAACTGAATAGCTTCCTTGGTTATACATATGTATCTATATAATTAGGTATAATTCCCTGTCACTTTTGTATCCACTGTAGATCCCGAATCCCGAATCTCTGAATGAAATTTTCATCACGTTTTCGCACATTTGCGGCTCCTCCCCGCGAATATTGTCTTTGAGCGATTCAACCGCTGCTGAACCTTATCTTTAACGTAGCCCCAAAGAAATAAGTTTAATGGTGGTTAATCGCTCTCGGCGGCTAAGTTAAGTCTCTATTTCGAGAAATCACATTTCCAGGAAATTTTGAATGATTGCTTCACGACTTGTGTGACATGTAGCGCCGTTTTGTCCATATCATTAACTTCAGACGTCGGTTATTATCTCGCGATAACGAAATGGAAAATGTGATGGAAATATATCATCGAAACAGTGATCATCTGTAAGCGGAGTCGAGGCGGTCATTTCGAAGATATTGTTTTCCATGATGATTACACAATTTCATAAAAATACTTTTTTTAAATAATTTAAAATCTCTGAACTCCTTGTTGTAAACACCCTATAGATTAACAGAAGCTCATATCATGTTTTTCTATGCTGTAATAATATTTTTGTTTATAAATTTAGTGTATCAGTTTCAAGTTCAACATAAACATCTCTGACCCGGCACTATCCCTTATTTTAGGATCATTCCACATTTCATGGCCAAGCAGAATGATAAGAAATGCCCTTTTTTACAGAAATGTTTTTGTTGGGAGTTCGCTTATTTTTGTTATGTCTTTATTAATTCGTTCAAGATTAAAAATTGAGGACTTGATCGTTCTTTTTCTTCCTTGCTTTTGTTTTCTTTGCGTTCGCCAACTTGAATAGTGGAAGTTACTCTGTTCATCACTAGTAATATCCTTTTATGCTTATCCTTCTTTTTGATTGATTTGATTCTCTACACAAAATCTATCTTGAATATTTTCCGTCTGACTAGCGGTTAGCGAAATATCGCTAAAAAATTACTGATGATCATGAATCTCTTTGAAGTCCTGCCTGACGTCTTTTTTACATTCTTCAGGTAGTGGCTATTTGAACTCTCCATGTACGTGTAATATCCGTGTAATCGCCTTATCGCCTTATATCTCACATATCGGCACAAAACAATTCCTAAAAGGAAAATTTGCCTTTTACAAACAACAATCATGAATTGATTTCGTGTACTCCGTGTACTTCCTTGTACACGAATATTACACGGACACGGAGAGTGCAAATAGATGCTCCAATTCTTTATTACCTTTAGAGGAATATTTTGCTTTAATTAAAATATATGCGCTCGAGAAATAGAAAACTACAAACTACAACTAGGAGTACTACAACAGCTAAACATTTTTTACATGAACACTATGCACCGTTTACACGCAAATAAACGATTCCAATGAAACATATATACATACATAAATCGAAAACGGATGGTGCCTAAGAAAATACGCAACCAATTAACGTATTCCTCTGAAACGACTTTCACGCTCCTAGAGGTCCTGAGTGTCAAAAGGTTTTAAGGTCAGTCCAGTTAATAAACAAATATTTAACTCGGCGTTTTGCGCAAAATTCGTGCGTTTCTTACTTATCTGCGTGCGCAGGCATCTCTCCATGAGGCCATCTTATCAGGGCAGGCAGTGCTACTATAAGGCGTTTACCCGTGCCGAAAGTACCACGCAAGCAACGGGCCCTCTAACGTAACGAAATGCGTTCTTCCCATTAATTAATGCGCGCGATTTTTATCAAAGACGCAGTCGGATGCATTCAATTCATAAACAATTGCCACTTCGTCTCGAGACTTTCTTATCTGCCTGTTTGGACTTTGACACGTTTTCTTCAATTTCGGCTCTTCCAATATTTACGAGTGTTGTCCAAAGGTTTTTATCGCTGTCCCATTGGCGTGGTGAGTACGTTCAATATCAGCGCAATAGTGCCCCGCCCACCGGGATTTATACTTCCGGAGCGATCGTGCGCGTGCAAACATCTGGTCAAACTGAAAATACTCGTCTGTATCTGTATGCAGGTACTTAGAGAGTTCAATCTTTGATGACATATTTTATTTTGGCTGATTGTATTTGAAGAAATTAAAGTAAACGCAATATTCCAGGTGTTACCGACATAAAGTGCTACGGAGTGTATGGCTGTTTTCCGCTGAATGGAGTTTGGATTTCTAACAATCGACAATTAAACATGCATCCAGAGAGCCCTTCGAAGGTCAATCCAAGGTTTCCTCTCTTCACGAAAAATAACCCAGAGGAGCCGTACTTTATAGACATCAACGAGCCTGATTCGGTCAGGAGTTTCGGGATCAATCCGAAGGGAAAATTGTTTCTAATATCCCACGGGTACTTGGAAGCTGGCGATAGACCTTGGGTAAGTGGCTTATTTCTGGATTTCAACATCTTAGTTAACTTATCCAACATTCAATTACAGCTCCGTGTCATGACCAATACCCTGCTATCAAACGATCCCGATGGAACTGCCAGCGTTATCATTGTCGACTGGGGTGCCGGTTCAAGTCCACCATACGCCCAGGCTGTTGCAAACATTAGACTTGTGGGAGCTATAGTTGGTCATATTGTTAATTTGGTTTATGTGAGTGTTGTTGATTTATTTCCTCTTTAACAATTGATTTGTACAACTGTGTGAATTTTTATTTTTAATGAACTCGCATTGCTTTGTAGGAGGAAACAGGGATGGAAAATTTAGACAAAGTACACTTCATTGGACATTCCTTGGGCTCTCACATTGCTGGATATGCTGGATACACCTTACAAAAATATTTTGGTCTAAAACTAGGTCGTATCACAGGTCTAGACCCTGCTGAGCCACTTTTCGGCGAGACGGATCCAATTGTGCGATTGGACAGAACAGATGCTAAATATGTTGATATCATTCATTCGGATGCCATCAGTCCTGGAGGTATATTTTGAAATCTATAAACAATTGCCTATGGACTAATAAATAATTTTGTTGTTAGGACTTGGAATGATTAAGCCTATTGGACACGTTGATTTTTACCCAAATGGCGGGCATGATAATCCTGGCTGCACGATGTCTTTACACGACCATCTTAACAATGCGAACAATTCAATATTTTGGAGTTTACAAGATTTTGTAGGATGCAATCATGTGCGCAGTTATCAATTCTTCACAGAAAGCATATACACCAGGTGTCCATTTACAGCAATATCTTGCGATTCCTATGAGGTGGGTTTTATTAAAATATCTAGTGGAGTTATTATTAGTTGTACTATCTATCATTCCATACTTCCGACGAGACGATCTTGGCCATTGCCTAGCTTTGATTATTTCATTTACAATATACTATTCCAGGATTTCCAAAATGGTGAATGCTTTAGCTGTGAGGATCGTTTCTGTCTGAAGTTTGGTTACGACAGCTTAAAAGGCTACAACGAGTTAAAGAAAGAAGGATACACCAGCGATGACGCATCTTTGGTTACATACCTCATGACATCAGCGGCAAAGCCTTTCTGCAGTAAGTGAAAATTACCTTAAAAGTGGGTACAAAAATGTTTACACGTATTTACCATTTCAGGAGTGCACTATAGAGTAACGGTCAAGATGTCAGCAACCGAGGAAAGCGCACTCCACGGCGGAGAAATCGGTACACTCTCCCTGAGATTCCAGTCTCATCGCCGGAAGGAAACGGAAAAAATGTCCTTCTATCCGGAACCATTGTAAGTTATGAAAAGGCAAAACCCCAAAAACCTAAAGATTGCTAAAAGTCGTCGTTACACTTTTTCAGTTTCTTTGAGCCCGGCATGATTTACACATCAGTCGTAGGAGGCGCCGACATCGGGGAGACCTTGCAAGCTAGAGCATCCTGGGACTACGAGACGAATTTCCTGAACCCACTCACCTGGCGGATTCTGGCCTCGCCGCGAATTTACATCGATTACCTGATTGTGGAGTCGCTCGAGCACAAAACAATAATCAAGCTTTGCCCCGTGCACCAGAGCCCGATTATAGCCGGTTCTCCAACCATTCTCCATTCAAAGTACTGCACCGAAGAGTAGGCGAAAGCTCTTGTAAATAGCTCGTGTGCAAACCAAAGCTGGAGATGTGATGCTTTAAGCTAAAAACTTTATATATTTATTTCATCATAGACAATAACCATAGATGAGAAAAGGTGCAGTAGATAAGTTGTGGCACCACTTTAGAAACTAAACAATGCAAATGTATTTATGTACAGGACATTAGGAATAGGAATTTGTTAAGTTATTGAGGTTCGGATAGTGCAAGATTGTATTAAAAAATTCCATGAATGAAATGTTTAACATTAAAAATTGTGTGACTGCGTAGCTTCCCTTATTTCTTTCAGTGGTGCAAGTTTCATGCAAATTTTGGTCCATTTACTTTTTAGGACCTTGTACCCAAAAGGTCTAGGATATTTGAAAAAATGGGTATATGGGTTTTAATGGGTCGTCGATTTTTAGAATTGGTACTTATAAAGTTGAGTTTTCGAATTTAAATGAAATGGTTATTTACCAGTTAAAAATATGCAAGGGGTGTAGTGTACGTATAATTTGCTATCACTGTTTCATCTAAAATTTTACAAGTTGTTTTTGTTTATTTCCATATAGTACAGTCACAAAATTAAACGTACACAAAATTCATTGACGTCTCCCCACATCACAATAACAAGAGACTGCCTATGGCAATTGGAGACCCAACAAAATAAAAATATTTTAACTATCATTCGATCTTCTGCTGTTGCTGTATGATTTGTTCATTTCCATAGAAACAAAAACGATTAAAACGGTCACATGGCTCATAGCAGTCATAGCATCTAAAGGAGATGAGGAGATAACCTTCGCCAACGGAGAAAACTTTGCCTTCTTATTAAGTCAACCTGCCATCCGAATCAAAACTACCTCCTGTTACTGCCGTTATCTTATAAGCCAATCTGCTTCCCATCCGCCGACTTGAAACAAGGCCAGCAAAAAAATGTCACTGACATGAACCTTTCCTCGTTGTGTCCCGATAAGCAAATGCCACCATCTCCGGAGCACTGAAATAGAAACCAACAACCAACCAGCCGGGCCGAGGAGATAACCATCTCGGTTGACATCGGTCCATGAGCCCATCAAAATTATTTATTGACGCTAAATCGATATTTTATCGTTTTCACTTTTTCTCGGAGTCCTGTCTAGTCCGTCTGACTGCACGGTCCCGTCTGGCGCCTTGTGGCATCCCTTCTACAGCTGGGACGGTGCTCGGCGCATTTGACTCATTCTGGTCCGGCCGAAAGCTCTCCGAGGCTTCAAATGAATTCAAAGTGCCTCAAATGGGCCTATCGGCCATGCAAAGCCAGCTCCATTACTCAAATCGAACTGAAAGATCATCGATCGCGTGTCACATGTGCCGGGGCTCGGGAGTGGTGCCCCTTCGCTATCGTGCACCCATGACGTGTTAATTAATTCAAAACATTACGATCATTCCTCAGGTTTTTGTCGTTTAATTGGCAGTTTTTCATCGCGGGTATCCATTATTCGCCCGGATTCCTTACCGTCGACTGTCTGCCCGCAGTCCTTTGAGACAAACGTGTCTCGTTAATTGGAGACGAATTAATTATGCCCGAGATCTCCTCAGGCTGATTGTGTGCTTAATTATTTCTTAATTGATTGATTCGCATGGAGCCTCTGACAGAGCCAATGAATGTTCAAGTTAATGTGTAAATTACCAGGTGTATTGCAATTTGCTGCGTTTTTACCCAACTCGGGAGTACCGCAACTACTGTTTAAAATTACGCACAGGAGGTTAATGTGATTGATGAATTTTGAGAAATTTAGTGCTCTAAGTGTGCCATATTGGAGTCTTTTTGAATTTGTCAAACTAGGAATGATATATTTGCCAGTGACCCCTAAAACTCTCTCTCGATGATTTTTTTTTAAATGTTGGCTTTGAAGGTTTTTATTATTTTCAGATTTTTTTAATATAATGAGTAGTCCTAGTCAACGTCCGAAACTATGTATTTTGCTTTTAAACGGCGTGGCTTGTGTGTGTGTGAATGCGTGTATGTACATATGTATTATATATTCATGTATGTATGAGGAAATTATGTTACCTGTCATAATATCTAATAAATCGTCGTATATTTTTTCCTGTAGGTTATATTAATCTATTAAACATAAATCATCCAACCGTAAATGTTTTATTACAATTCTAAACAAACACACAAATAAAACTAAGCTTTAGCCTTTGACTATAACAAGCTCAGCAGCCAAAAGTCAAAAAGCAAAATATGTAGCTTTCGATTTTGAGTAGGGCGTCTTATAGTCCAGTCGAATTAGCATTTCAACAAAAAGAAATGTATCTAGGTTGTTCAGAATGGTGGAACACAGTTTTGTCAGCTACATGTGTTAAGCATGATGCTGAACTTGAGCTGGTGGACAATATGTGCGACCTGGGATTACATTAAATCTCGGCAACGGCTGCTAGCCTTGATTTTTTCATCTGACTATTTTGATAATTTCAGGAAAGCGAACTTCAGTTCCGTCAATTATTTTTTGAATAGCTGTGACTGGTCCCTTATTTATAATAGCCTTGACGTTGAAGGAGCCGTGCAAAAATTTAAAAAAAAAGAACATTTTGTACAACCCTGTGTGGTATGACAAATAGTTAAGGTCATTGCGAAATCATAGGAATAAGGCCTGGCATCAATTATGATCAAATCTGATGCAAGCGATGACTACCTCCTATATTGCGAATTGAAAACTAATATTAGATCTAACCCTAAGCAGTTTTGGAATTTTGTTCATATTAAACGGAAGACTAATAACTACCCACCCATCTGTTTTAACTTTTGACAATAAAACGTGTTGCGAACCTTCTGCTATCTCGTACCTTTTTGCTAAACACTTGAGCAATGCCTACGGTAATGATATCTGTTATAGACTTAGAACTTTTTAATTAGGTATTTGACTTGTCTTCCCACTCAATCTACTGACATTGTTCTTGACGTCTGTGCTGTTTTAAATTATTTAAACAAGATTGACGAACACTACTCGGATTCTCCTGAGAGTGTTCCTGGTGTTGTCCTCCGTAAATGTTGTGCCTCACTTGTTGAACCATTACTGTTGCTGATATGTTACAAAAATATAATATTCATAATATGAGCGCTCAATGGTTTTATTTATATAATACAAATGTTGAAAATTTTATTTTAATTAGCTAATAATCACTGGGCAAATATTTTTTCTACTTCGTAGTGCATTTTGGTTTAAGGGGAGATATAATATACACGTAGCATGGTCGAAAAAATCTTCTTTTTTTTTGCATTTTCTTGAAGGTTGAGGTCTCAGGAATATTTGATAAAAGACTTAAACTATGGGCCTGGTATAGATGAGTCCATGTAAGTTGATAAATTTAATGATTTATTCATTCCCAAATTTTCAAACGCGTTTTTCTCAAACCACGTTTTCCGAATCGGTGCCCAAAATTTCTCGAAAACTAATGAACTGTCTTGAATTTTTTTGTGGTTATTCTATACACCATTATCTAGTACTTGTCATAGGATTTTTTTTCGTTACTTAGTTTTTGTTTTACAGGAAAAACAACAAAAAATTCTTGGTCCAAAAATCACTATTTATGTTCAAATGTCCGCCATTTTGTCATAAATCGATATTTTAAAAATCGGCTATGACAAGCACTAGATTATAGTTTCTATTTTTTTTGGTTTTTTTTTTTTTAGATTATTTTTGAAGAAACGCCAGTGAGTACTGTTTACGCAGATTTTTTTACGACGCTCCAAGGATCATACAGTATCCTTATATATTGTTGATATTTTTAAATAAAAATAATTAAACATATTTCTTAATGTGTATACTTTTATTCAGTTAACTCCCAATCCGAAATTTCAAATAGTTTTCCTAGAAAAAATCACAATAATGACCTGTTTTTCCTGATTTATTCATCTCATAAAAAAATGGAAAAATAATATTACTTGAGAAACGAAAATAAATTATTCGAATTAATAATATGTTACATATATGGATGATTCTACAAAAGTAGGGTAACTTGACAGGGCCAATAACTTTTTCAAACAGTTTCTGAGATATATGGATTTTTCATAATTTGAATGCCAATGAACTGACGAAATTACCACGGTACTGATTAGAAACACCATTTATTGGAAAATACAAGATTTATTGCAACTGTGACACAGCAAATATCCTAAAAGCGATTAATGGCACACATTGTTATGAATCAAACTAACTAGTATCACAAAATGCGAATTTAACAGTTTGTGAAATAAAATGTTTGTACCCAAGCTAGAAGTGCCAATTGTTTTAAAAAATTTCCTTTTTAGTTAAGATTTTAAATTAGTATCACACTTCACATATCTTCTCTGAAATAAAAGATATTGGTATTAAAATGGCCAAGGGACTATTCTAGCGAAATTAAAAATCAGACAACATTTGGTAATAATCGCGTTTTGGTCAGATTTTCAATTTCGCTAAAATAACTTAGTACATCTGTGTCATTTGCATAGCAATATCTTTTTATTTCAAAAGAGAAATTTTTTAAAACAATCGGCACGTCTTGCTTGATACAACAATTGTACACCACTCATTGTAGAATTACATTTCGACAAAAGTAATATTTTCCGGAAAATATACTACTGGTGCTGAAAATTTCTATTACTTATCTGATGGCACAACTACTAAAGAATTTTATACAAAAAACAGAATGCAAAAATATTATCATTTGAAAGAATGGTGTGCAAACAATTGATATAAAGGTAAGAATTTAAAAAAAAAACAACTCGAAAACCGTAAGCTTCTTCATAAGGATATATTGCTCATTTGATAGCTAATAAGTTGCCCTATCACAAGTTTCCACATTATCCACTATTTACGGGACACACTAAAGGTAGTGTAGTAGCAGGTACTTAATGTTTTTCTTTTAATCGACCAATAAAAAACAGTTGTGTGTCGTTTGGCTCGCACTATAAAGAATGCGGTTGTTAATCGAATGAGTCATCCGTTACTAAAAATCGGTCCATCGGTTGCTGAGAAATTACGACGAGTTTTGAAAAAGAAACAGAACATGTGTTTAAAGTGTTCTTCCTCCATATACACACGGCGCGCTTGGATACAAAGTACTCTTACTTTTTTTAACATTTCAGTGAGAATTATTTGACGTACTTATTCAAGGTGAGCAATAAAAAATAAAATGTAAGAAAAATGGATTTGTTAAGCCGGCTTAGACGCGTACCCCCGCAATAAACAGGAAGATCAGCCACGACTATATGTTTGGCGCTAAATATTAGTGATAATCGACATTATAAAATATTTAGTGCGCACTGACATTTTTATGGGAAAATACTTCTCTATGTGGCGAAACGTGAAGACCATGGCGGCAAAATTCAGAGGTTGCAGCAGCCATCAAAAGTTCATAAAATCGTGTAGAACTCTAACGACTTTGGGCAGCAGCCTCTACAAAATGTTGCATTTTAATTGCGTGGAACCCCAAGGATGTTGTTTCCACAATCGACGCAACAAGGGGTCTGCTCGGACTCGGGCTATCTATCCGCTCCCGAGTGCCACAGCCTGTTGAAAGTAATAAGAAAGTTGTTAACCGGACGAGTCCTAAGTGGGTCATAAGCGACAATTAACGGAGATAAGGCTGCGATTCGGCCAGCAAGTATAAATTCGTTTTCAGCGATTCGCACGAAAAGTTGCAATAATTTTCAGTTTCATCACTGTGCACGCCATGAATTCGCCTTAAACACACACGCCGCGAGCCGGCCAAACACTTCTTTTATCGCACGGGGCCGTTTGCATATTTGTCTCGATTCCAGCCTATAGCTCAAATCCGGATTGCCGCAGTCAGGGGTCGCTAATTAACTAAATACAACGTCTTACATGTTATTGCTAAAATAAAAGTCACCACGGATCCCGACGAGCGACGGACGGGACGGTTTGTGCTGCTGTGGCCGGGTCGGAGTGACTGGCCTTGTGTTTCCTTGTCGAGCCGGCGAAAACAGGCTGGACACCTTTTAGGGGCAATTACAAGGCCTAAAGATTACCCAGTGTGGGATAGGACGTTCGCGCATTTCAAATTCAAATCAAGCAGAGTATCCGCTGAAGAGCAGCGCCCCCCGCTCGATTCGCTTCGTGCGCTGGTGTCTAGAATTCGTGAAATTGCAAAATCGCGAAGAAGGCCACTAGCGTGCCCACACAACCCTCGCCACGGTTTGCTTGGGCCGCTCGCTTCGTGCTGTTTTAATTAATTAGCGTTTATTTAATTTATTGTGCCTGTGAGCCTTTATTCTCGGAGTACTCCCTCTCGCGTTGTTTGCGCAAATAAAATTAATTACGCAGAAAAACAGTATCAAAGCTGGGATGCCTCAGGGCTCCGCACTTTGCATTAATTGACAGCGGTGTGAAACATAGCCTCGCAATAATTAGATACCTGGCGCAGCAAAGCGAGATGGACTCGAGCGAAATTTATGCAGGTAGGGTAGACCAGGGATTGCATGCTTTTTAGAAATGTTTTGAACGCAAAATATGGGATAAATGCAAGTAATAGTCGGAAACATACATATGGTCATTTTCAGCGCCGTTACATCTTTTCTAGCTAACGAAGCAAGATAGGAAGATTTATTTGTCCTGCAATAAAGCCTTTGTGAGTGGCGGCGCGGCGCGGCGTGGACGTATCGCGTGTTAACTCATTGGAAATTTTTAGAAGGCATCAACAAGAAAGGCTGACGGCCACATTCCCCAACAATGGAAATAGGATTTTATGTCTTATGGTTTTATGGCTTTTCATCCGCTCCAGCTAGCTATTCAATTCTTTCGCTCTGCAGAAATTTTATTTTGATAGTACCTACCACATACATTGGCAATCAAAAGTAAGGTTACATGGGATAAATTAGATTTCATCTATTGACATTACGACTTAGTTATTATAGTTTATCTACAATACAGCATGACTTTATGAAAGCTAGATCGACGGTCACAAATCTGGTGGTATTCTCAAATTTCTGTGTAACTGAACTAGAATAACATAAACAAACTGCTTCGACTAGGCTTTTCAAATGATCTTGTTAATTCGATCACGTCTTACCTTACGTGTCGTTCGTTCAAAGTTAAAATTGCCCATACTTTTTCGGATTCCATTTCGGTCTTTTTCTGGCGTCCCGCAAAGTAGCCATCTTGGACCTTTGCTGTTCACGCTCTTTATCAATGACTTATTTCCTCTTATTCGGAATTGGCATGTGTTTGCCTACGCCGATGATTTAAAAATCTTTAGATCAATCGAGACTCTACAACATGGACATTGGCTCCCAGATGATCTTGCCAGTTTTGAACTGTGGTGATTTAAAAATCATATGTAGTTAAATGTCAGCAACTGTACCTTTATTTCTTTCAGTAGGAAATGCTTCCCTTTGGAGTACTCTTATAAAATCCTCGGCAAGACTTTGTCTAGACAAGATAGTGTTTGTGACCTTCACTTGACCATTGAAAGTAAATTGAATTTTGGGCGCTATATCAATAATATAATTAATCAAGCGAATTCAGCACTTGGTTCCGTGAAACGTTGGTCGAAGGACTTTGACGACCCTCTCATCTCAAACATTTTGTATTGCACTTTCCTCCGTCCCATACTAGATTACGCATATATAGTGTGGATGCCAAGCTCTTCGCCTCTTACCATGGGCGTATTGAAGTTATTATGTTTGATGCGACTTTCGAAGCGTAGAGAGGTTGCGGGAGTTTTATTTGTGCATGATACGTATATTGTTACTGGCGCTATAGACTCTCCCATTCTCTTGAGTCTCGTAAATATTAATTCACGCCCCTGAGTGACTAGAGGAGATGTTGTATAAGTTTAGTTGGATTATTGTTGTCTTATCCTATAGTCAAATATAGCAAGTGATTTAAATATTCGAATTCCAACAATATATTGTAGTTTTTTGGAAATTTAAAAATATAATGGCCAAATTTAAGTACCTAACAACCGAAGAGCGGAGGACAATAATAAAACTGCATTATTGACAAAAAACGATCGGGAAGATCCAGAGGGACTGAAAAAAGAGTGGACAGAAGAATTCTAACACGTTCCTCATCAATCAGCAGTTAAAATCCGAGGAAAACTAGTAGAACAAGGTAGAAACGCTCGTTCTGTGGAACAGTTTGAGAAAGTGGAAAAAACGGACAGGTGTAGGTCGTGAAATACCGATGCTGAGTAAAAAGAATAGGCAAAAGAGAATGGTGTTTTACAACGAGCATTCTTTAAACTTTAAAGCCGGAAAATTTCTGGTATAGAATTTTATGAACCGATGAAAGTACATACCAATGATTAGAATGTCACACAGTCATGGCCGTAGGTACGTTTGGAGAGGGAACCCACAATCATTCTCTTATGGGTGCACCTAACATACTTTAAAGAGGCAGGATAAGGGCATAATGGTAGAGAGGGGGCTTGCGCGTTCCGGTTGCCCACTCTACGTAAGCTAGTCGTCACAACACTGCGCAGACGTGTATCGTACGACTTGGCGCCGACTCCAAACACAATTATTTTCAAATTTTTAGTGCTTTAGTTTTATTTTTGGAGTCGGTTTTTATTTTCTTTGAAGATATGATTATGGACTATCCTTGGACCACCCTTTATACTGTTCATGTATTATTGTATGAATTTTTCCTGTTTACTGTTCATGTTTTATTACTCGCGGCAATGACCTTGTCTACATATTTCAATATTACTATGTCCGTCTGTACAAGGGGAGAGGGGATGCCTTTATTATAATTAATCACCGATCAAGTTTCTCAAGGTTCCCCGAACTCATCCATGTGCTTGCGAAACTCTGTATTCTTGGAAATCGAGCATTTGTTTGACATGAAAATAACGGAGGTGCGTTTTGAGAGCCCCACACTCATCGCGCCAAGTGAACCGAAAAATCCCCACAGAGAGCGCTAATAAAAGGTGAAACTAACAAAACAAAGGCATCAATTGGGCAAATGAGCCTCTTAACAGGTTCCTTGTTTTGTTTGTTTTGCGTGAAGAAGCCCATCAGCATGCAACACCCTTCAGCTGTTATTAATTGCTTAGGGCTGCGTCTCAATTCGACGGTGCAGTGTGGACTGAAAAGAGGGAAACCTGTTCGCTCTTATTCACCAAGCCACCACCACCAGATGCAGGGCTTGGGGCTTAGGGCTTGCATTGGTGCACTGAGAATGCACACACAGTTAGCGGCTGGGATCTATCAGAGGTGGACTCAATTGGAAAAGAGACTTAAGCAAATTGCATGTCAGCAGGTATTTAACGTTCACCTGTTTAGTCGCACGAAATGCTGCCACACGATATGCCTGTCTGTATGGTGGCGGATCAAATGGCTCGCCCGGACGGAGTGTGAAACCTTTTTGGTGCCCGATTTGCCCCAGATCGGTCCCACGTCGAATTTTTCCTCGATAACTTCACGCTTCAGCAACTCTTGCGAATTGTTAATGGCTTTCGTAATGTCTGGCGTTATAGCTGAAACATTTCTTTAACTGTTAATTTAAAAGCACCATCCATATACGTAGTAGATGACACCTGTGTTGTGGCTGAAAACAATTGCCTGTGATTTCTGGCTGCTATTCCGGGAAACCAGACTAATCGGGGTACATCGCTTAATGGTTAATGAAGAAATTCCCGGGCTCATTAGGATCATGTTAATGCCGCAAAGAGCGTTCTAAATTGCGGGCATCATCCTGGACCACTTAAGATAACGAAATACACGAAATTGCCATTTAGAGCTGACTTACCGAAAGGATAAGGCGAGGGGCTCTCGGCGCGCAATCGTAAACGCGTCAGCAGCGCCTGATCCAGCGAGGCAGATGCAAGATGCCACAGCGGCTCACGGGGCCCGTGCAAAGTTTAATGGGATCACGGAACCGAGCGCGCCCGGCCCCTATCGGAGGTAATTCAGCATCTTAAGTGCGAATTCGGCCATTCGGGCCGGCCAAGCCCGAGAAATCCATTCGACGGGGCACTAAACTATCCAACGACATAATTCAGATAACCGAATCTGGGGCCGATTATAACTTTGGACCACTTTATGTCGCTCGCATATTTAGTGCTCTTTAAGTGTCTGCTAATGGGGCTTAAGTGATGATAACGGCACGGGAATTTATGCAACAGCGCCTTACCCCGAGATACGCCGGCGAATCTCACGCAACCCGGCAACTCAACAGCGGCTGCGTTCTGACACATGCGCAAGCGTACTTTTGATCTACGGAAATTATCGCGCTGCAGTGGGCTTTACCTGGAATCGTTAAATTTGCAGCTCGTTAACAACAAGCACATTTCGTCGGTAATTTTGCGTAAAATTGAATACTTTGTACGGCCGCTTATTATGATGGGGAAGTTAATTAAGATTGCGCGAAGGATAAAGAGTTAATTGCCACAGAGGGCGCAAGGGCTCAAAGGCGGCACTCAGAATTAGTAATAAGGAAAAGAAAAAAGTAAGCATGGTAGCAACACTAAATAGACGTCAGGGACGCGTTCAATTCTGCAAGATGGATCAGTATGATCAACGCCATAGTGAAACCCCAGCATCTCCTTCCGATGGTAGGAGGATATCTGAGCGATAGATATTTCACACAACTGGACGCGGGAGGTTGAATAGGGCTAAGTGGTGTCACATCTATTGTCATGTTCTTCTTTTTGAGGAGCCACGTTACGGGACGACTCGTTATCGTCGTTGAAACGTAGATTAATATTGTAAAGACGTAAAATTTGTTTGTTTGGGGTAATCTATGGAACTACTGAACCGATTCTAAAAATTCTTTCACTATTAGAAAGCTACACTATTCCCGAATAACATAGACTATATTTTATTTTGATAAATATATGTTTTCAGTTATAGAAATATCAATATTTATAAAGAGCTGCTTGCGTTCCATATGGGCGTGCGCTGACCATACCATTTAACCGATTGACTTCATATTCACAACATACGTTATGATAGGTTGCGAGAGTGTATAAAGGCTCTTTCAATAAGGACGCTTGACTTATAAATGTAAATAAAACAAGTTGTGTGTGAGCTACTCACTCCATTCTTATTTTAATTGGTGGAATATTTCATGGCATTAAGTATGGAATATAAAATCATTGAAATATCCGCCGCGACTTTACTTGGTGGCACGTATTCGGGAGGAACAATTTTCGATAACTTTGTCGCAAAAATCTGGCTGAATTTGTTGGATGGCGTTCGTTATATTGATTGATTTAAGATAGCCCCAAAGGAAGAAATCTAGAGGCTTTAAATCGCACGATCTTGGTGGCCAGCTCACGTAGCCGCCACGCGAGATTATTGTGTCCTCAGTCGAATGTCCATCGTGGCATGTGCTGTGTAGCACGTAGTGCCGTCCTGTGGGAACCACATGTCGCTGGTATCCATACCATCCAGTTTAGGGCACAAGAAGTTGCTTATCATCAATCGGTGGCATTCGTCGTTCACGGTTATGGCAATGCAAATTTCGTTTTAAAAGAAGTACGGACCGATGATTCCACCAGACCAAAATACGCACCAAACAGTGACTTTCTTGAGATGCATTTGGTTCTGGTGTATCTCGTGTGGATGGGTATCGCCCCAAATCCGAAAATTTGCATGTTCACATATCCATTCACCCAAAAATATGTTTCGTCGCTAAAAATCACGTGTTGTGCGCAACGTTTATCGAACGGAGCACTTATTTTGATAATAAAAGGAGATCATTGGCCGATAATCGTAGAATGTTGGCGTCATAGCACAAAATGATTGTCACATCATTGCAAATGATGATCTGTCATTTATTTTCGTTGGCTGGCACTTTCACTTTTTGGTCTATTTTGAATTATCAAATTTGATAGATCGTTGCTTTAACAATATGGCCGCTATAACCTAAAAAAATTCGAGCGTCCATATTGACAGACCCTTTAGTTAGTCGTGGTCCCGGTAGGTGTCGTCGCAATTTAACTTCTTTACCAATCGGCGTGAAAGGGGGTATAAACCTTTAAATGCGTGTCTCTAGTTTCTACTAAAATTGCCTTCAACGTTATGTCTGCATGTATAGATCTGTAAGCAAGCCCTATATCTAAGAGGCTTCAGCACCTCCCATCGAGTCATCGACACATTCGTTCTCTCTCCATATCACCATTTTCATAGCACCAGCAGCGATTGCATCGGCAGAAAGGGGCACTTTTGCTTTCACGCATAATCGCCAGGTAATTTATTCACCTGCAATTATCATCATCTCATTACTCACAGGTAAAAATGCGAATTGCACTAAAAAATGACAGGAATGGGACGCTCAAAAGGAGCACCACAGGGGTGTTCCAGACACGGACGCATTGCGCGATGGGGCGCCAGAATGAGGGCAATTGTGGTGCAACCAAAACACGACACTCGAGGTGTTTGCCTTTTCAACTGATAATTGCCCTCGGACGTATTCTCCTGGTGTCAGAACTATGACCATTGGCCATTTGTCTTGGCCCGTCACACACGAATTATGACATCAGACAGTTTTTGTGGTCAAAATTTTAATTAATAGCAAACACAGGACCAATGCGCTGCGTGTTCCAGTGCGTGGCGATGTTTAGCCTACCGTTAAAAGGGAAGTTCCTGTGGAGATGCGCTTTTTTAGTGTAAAATATTTATGTCCGGTGGCGTCGACTCACCGTATCGGTTACCGCATCTACATATGTACATGAATACTGCAGCAGAATAGAGATATTGCTTTAATGACTTTTATTACAAATTCTGAAAGGGTAAGTATATAAGTACTTCGTTGTTTTACAACAAGCAAAAAAACTCACATATGAAAAAAGTGTTGCATTAATATAAATGATATTACAATTCCTTTTATTTCTTGAATACCAAGAACAATTGATGTAATTAAGACCTTATCATGATCTGGACAGTAAGGAGAGTAATATTTTTTTTTGAGTGTTTGTATTGAAATCCCAAAATATTTGCTCTTATACTCACACTGACTCTGGATATGGCTTGTACTACATATTATATAAATCCAGCCATGACCACCACCACCACCAAATGACCGAGTAGGAATTTCTTTTCCAAGTTTTTTAAAATTTCGCCATGCAAGGTGACTGGAGTTTCGTCTCTTGCAAGACTGAGTACACTTAAAAAAATCTAAACCCTAAGAAGCCATAAGTATAAATTTTCGTGGGGTTCATTAAATGTTTAACATTTTTGGCTGTCTTATGTGGTCCGCCATCTTGAATTTAAAAATTTTGGTAAATTTAAATTAGTGACCTTAAGTTTTGTTTGTAGTCAATTTCATTCAAATTCGTCGAAGTTGAATCACCAAAACTCCGTAGCTTTGAATATCATGGCAATCCGCTGAACTTCAAGAACTTTGGTAGACATTGTGGGTTCGCTATCTTAAATTTTAGTGAGTATGAAATCCATATCCCCTTCATCGTCTTTATATTCATTTTAAACATTGTTTAAAGTGGAGGAATTTCGGGCACAATATTGGATCCGCTATTATTAATTTGGTAATTTGAAATCAGCAAGCCCGAAAACCCCCTAGTGTGGATTTTTACTGCAACTGGTTTAACTAATTTAATAACATAACTATCCGGTAGCCATCTTGTGGCCGCCATTTTGAAACCTTGCACTTTATCAAAATATCAAATAGCCTGTATGTTAAGTTGGACTATGTACTACGTTGTGTCAAAAAATGGAAACTATCGAAGCAACCGTATTTGTGTGATTGAGTAACAAACAAACAAATGCACTTTAAGTTTTATATATGTATGTGTATTATATCATAGATTAGATTGGTCAATACCAATTTTTATTGCAAAATGTTCAAAATGTACAAAGTTATGGACCTCGATGTGACGGTAGAAAAAACCTCTCTTTATTGATGAAGGGTTATCTCAACACATAAAAAAAAATACCAATATCTACATATATGAATGTAACTATCGTTCTGTGAAGTCGTTTTTTGCAGATTGGCGGGTGGCTTCGGTTTAAAATTTTCCGGTTTTTCAGTCCTTTTTATTTTTGTATTCAAACGATCTTAAAAAATAGTCATTGTCAACCCGTTTAGACCGAAACTGTATCGTATGTGTGTGAAAGGCCTAACTCAGTTAGTTTTCGAAATTTTGCCTTAAAGTGTTTTACATATTTATGAATATGTATGTACCTTTACTTTATTGTTTCCCGTGTTACATTGCGAAAGATAAAAGCGGTATTTCGTTTGACTGAATAATTTTTTTCATACCATAATTTGAGTTACCTATTACAAAAACGGATAGAAGGACAAAGAGCATCATATGGTTTTAATAATTTTAGTATTAGCGTCTTGGAGGAGACTTGCCCCAAACGTTGCCCGCCAATTCTCGGTTACAATTCAAACGCGAAATGGCAAAACCATTTGGCGGTCCCTTGTTTGTAATCGGCAGTTATGCACGACCTGCTGCACGCAAAGTAGTTCACATGCGGAGCCGCGTGAGCTCTTAAAGTTGCCGCCGATTTTCAATTGCAAATTCCAACTGTGAGATTTATGCTTCAATCTGGCCCAGATAAAATAATAACACGATCGGCTCATGGCCAAAATCAATTGAAGAAAACCCTTTCGGGCATCGCGAAAAGGCCGGTATACGCGGACTCGTTGGTGCGGTGTTCTGCTCCCGGGAGCGGGGAGATTTGCGAAAATTGTTTTATGATGCCGTCCGACAACATCGGAGGAAGAAGAATAACGACCGTTCACCCAGGTAACTGACTCCATTAGGGTTTATTTATTTTCCGCCGTTGAATAAATTTATTGAAAATCCTTCGCCAGTACTCGTTTGCCTTTCTTACCTCCTTGGGCTGGGCGCTGCACGCGGCGGAACCCATGCATTGTTGGCTCTTCGGGGCGCACCGGTCTGATCCTTTTAGTGCATGGGACTAGAAATATTAAAGACAACAACGGAGAGGGCTCTTTGATCCCTCGTTGAGCTGTCGATCGTTTGCACGTCGGCGAGCTCTTCTGAAGTGAAACCATGCGAAATTTATTTGGTCATTTCTCGGGCCGATCAACGGATCTCTTTGCTCGCGGGATTAAATTATTTCAGGCATTTCCCGATTAATTGTGGAAGATTTACGAAAGCAGATGAAACAATTGAATTGCAGGGGACTCTATCTCTGCGCATTGCGAACCGCCGCCGCAAATAGTAAACAAAATTCCGTCACCGAGGGGAGCTCGGTTAATGCATGGAAGCATGACGCGGAAATAATTAAATATCTCACGCTAAAGTGGGCAATGATTTGCCAGGAGAACTTCATCCGCGCCGAAGGCTTGCTGCGCACCGCGAACCGCGAACCTCGAACCCAGGCGCACTTAGCACCCACACGCAGTCGGTACCTTGGCGAGCCATCAGCGTTCTCCAGCTTTTGATTCGACGAAGAATGACTGGCAAGCCTAAGATCGAGGTGCCGTCGACCCGGCACTAAGTGAAGTGGTGCTCCGAGAAACTTGCAGAATTTATTCCACTAGCCGGGGAACGGGATCATATTTTACTTATAATTGACATAAATTGATATAAACGACGGTCGTTCTCTCCCCGTTTCCTTGTGCGCAGCCCGAATTCGACGGTGCTTCCCATCGGCCCGCGAGGGCAGGAGACCGCCACTCGCCCGTGTGGAGTCTCTGGAGGGAGCTGATAGCGTGAACACAACGCATTTATGTTCGGCACCAAATGGAAATTTTATTTGTTTTTCCTCGGAAAATTTTGTTGTTTTAATATTTGATTGCAGGGGTGGTGGGTAGAGATAGGGAGACACTTGGCGGAATTCTCAGAAGCGTCTTTGACGATACCCGGAAAATGTGGGGCAACTTTGAAAGGCGTTGTGTTGGAGTCAATGAGGATATCCAGTTATAGATTTTATTTTTCGAAGCAATAAAACATTTTACTTTCATTTGCCATGGAGAAGGCACCTAGGCTTGTAAGAAGGAGTAATCTCCCAGTTCAATGTTTTTATTGCGCACCTAGTAAAGGACTTTTGAACTGACTCCACGCGGAAGGACTGAAAAGCTGTATAAGAAGACCAAAGAACCGAAGCATCCTCGAGGTATATATATAGGGCTTTTAAGGTGAAAACATAACGAAAATCTTTAGATAAAGCCCAACAGCATAAAAGCTCTTGCTGTTATATAATCAATGTGTTTAGTGCATCCCATGTTATGATCAAAGTACACACTGTAAAAATAAATTGTAAGGTAATTTTCACATACCCATTCTAACAACCCTCCACATATCCCAATCCCCAACTTTATTATGAACGATACACAATTTAACTGGACTCTGGCTGTTCTGAGAAAAAAATCGACCATGCCGTGTTTACGGGTTGATCGTGTGAACACACAGATGATAACCAATGCACCACTGCGTCCGCCGTCGCCGTGTAAAAACCGTGCGTTCAGTGTATGTGCACTACTATCACTACTTTTCATGCGGCAGATGCTATGGCCTACAATAATTTGCCTAGCTTAATTCAAAGTAATCTTAATGATCAATATTACAAAGAGATCCTAATACCCCATATATAAACTTGAATCTTGAATGACAGTTTTTTTTTGCTTCTCTTCTTTTTGATCTTTGTAATGAAGAGGGCAAAGTAAAGTTACAACTGGTATAAAAATGCAAAATCAACAAAATGTCACAATTTTTGCTATTGTAATTTGGAAGATATAATGCTGTCACAGATGTAAGGACATATGAGCTTATAAGGGTTCCGTTTTTACATCTTTGAGTACGAATTAGAATGTAGCCACTTATTGTTAGTAACTCAGTTGAAAGCAATGTTGAAACAGAAGCAAATAGTAAGTCAATCCTTTCGTGTGTAAAAGATATAACAGACGCTCGTATTACCCTGTTCTGTGCCATCAGTTAGTATTACAGGCTATGATTCAAATCAAAAATTCAAGTGTGGGTGGGGGAAGATTGAGTGTAGAGGCGATATAAACGTTTAATTTAGCTAATAGAATGGACATTTGTTTGCCTGCAATTGCAGTATTAAGCTTCACAGGTTGAATTGCTGAATCTGTACGTTTCATTAGGGCACGTAAAATAAAAAGATGCGTTTAACGCCTCTGGGCATTAAAGATGAGGAATTTCTTGTTCGCTACACCATACCTAGATCACGAGCGAAGATGTAGCTCAAAATCGAAAAGCAAACAAAACAATGTGGGAAGATGTGCAGCTTATGCACAGTACGCACAAGCGTGGGCGCTATAAAGAAAGAGTTTATCGCCACATTTCGAAGTCTGGGGTCTTCATTTTAAAATGCAAAAGGCTGATCACCTGGCTAATCGAATAGATGTGCACACAAACACTTACGTCTTGCTTCTTAGCGCGCAGCACACCCTCAGTAAAAAAATCTGTACTGAATCCTCTAGACAAGGGCAAGCTACTATAAATGCCTGAATGTGCCTTGTACAGTTGGGCCAGTCTCAAAGTGTCAGACCTTACTTACTTGTCTTTACAAAAAAACAAAATTTAGGATTTTTGGATTCATTTAAATATAGGGTTAGCTTTGTTTTCACTTTTTGTTATAACTGAATTAATAATAACAAAATAATAAATAAATAATAAAATATTATCAGTTAGTTGCCTTTCCGCTTCCTTGTACTCTAATTAATTGCAAATGAATTTAAAAAAATATATTACTTATCTTCCACTGTAGTATACATGGAGTGAATGTCAATCCGATTAATTTAACTACACGAACCGGTTGAATATAGTGTCAACAGTCCCTGGCCAAAAAACCTACAACCACTTGTACATTTCATTATTACCTACAATTGCCCTCGTCCTGTCTTCTTCGACATGTCTTTAACCTATTAATGTTCACTGGTCGGAATTACCTAATTAGTTTACGATAATAAAACGATAGCAGCGTTTGTGATTTTTTGGTCATGGAAAAAATATTTTCGGACCTTTTGATTTTTAATTTTAGCCTTTCAGTCACGAAATATTTGCTTTTAAAGTCGTTGCCCATCGACTCGCTCGCTCCCAACCAACTCCCAGCGCACTCGCTAATCGACCCACAATGCGTCGCATGCATGCAATGCGTCGCAGCAAATTACTCTTACGAGTAAATACTCATAAGTATTTATAATTTTTTAGTAATCGGCTCTGGCACGGAACCTATTAGACGCCCAACGTGGGCTTCACAGATTTTGCTTTGAAATTCAGAATCTAAATGCTTACTTATGTTACATATTTAAATTTTTCCGATATTAAGCCTGCTTTGCAATAACCAGTTTTCAATTAATTCTCGCTTTATTTTTATGTGCACTTGCGAATCTTGCTGAGATGAGATGGAAATTCTTAATGTAATAGTTCGTAGGCAGTAATACAATCATTTCTAAAAAACCTTCCCCAAACCCAGCACCCCAGCTTCACGTGCGCAGAAATCAAACACTATTTTGCTTGAAATTTGACGCAAACCCATCAACTGGTCGTCGTTGCCCTGTCGAAATGCGCACAAAGGGCGGATTACGAGCGCTCTGTCATCCAGTTACAAAGTGAAGTGGATCAAGGGCTGCAAATGTACAAAAAGGGAGTGAAATGCGCAAAAACCCCGAGGGTTTGCCAATGCATTTGTGTTCCGCAACAACAACAATCACTTGAGGCTCTTCAGGGTATTGTTCGGGCTGCGGTGCACGCATTGTCCTTTCCCTTGCTGCCGACTTGATTACGGGGATGATAGCAACAATTACGTTTACTTTCGGAACAAGATAATCATTCGACACAAAAAAGTAGGTACATGTGTCTTGCGCCCTCAGTATCATCTGGGGATGTTTTGGCATTCGAAATGGAACATATGCCCCGATAATGGCTAACAAGACTGAACAATTGGTGCGCCAGGTAATTGCTTCGAGCACTTAGGGCTTAGGCGATGGATGGATGCTCTTTTGTGTGAAACAATTTTGAAGAGCGAAAGTACGTCTGTTTGGAGGTTCTTTTTTTATTTGAGCACACATAGAATTCGTAAGCGCCGGTATTTATAAAAATAGACTTGAAGAGACTCGTAAGTTTCTGAGCAAATGTAAATATAGCTTTGACCATAACAAAAATTTAATCTAACCGTAACTGAAGTACACTACGGACTAAATTCATTTTCGTAGAGTGTTACTGCTACCTTCAGTCTATATAAGAGATGGGCAAAATCTGAATTAAAAGTTTTAAGTGGGATTAAATTTTGAATTAATGTACATACCCACCTGCATGGTATTTCAATCTAATTGGTGTTATTCCCACAATTCAGTAATTTTTTGATGCTTCGAAGTCTATAAAAATTAAAACTCCCGTACGTGCATAGTTTGAAAAAATTCTAAAAATTGTCGCCCATTCCACATGCCTTTTACGAGTCGAAACCGCCGCCGTTGTTTAGATGAAGGCACTTAAGGGACCCAAACATTCATCGAAGCGCCGCACGTTATTAGTTTAAGAGTCATCCGATATCTCTCCATCATAAGCTCGTAAACGTGGAGCTCTTTGCATTCAGAACATCATATACCCGGTCTACACCTGGGCCGGGGCCCGTTTCGGATCGAACTCCAAACGAAACAAAAACGATTATTAACCATTCAATTATCGATGTCGTAAAACGCTTATGGATTCCCACAAAGCAGGACGACTGCGGCGCTGGTACCTGATCAATCTTCTGCGGAATGCCTGACAGGCCGCTTGTTTACCGCTCCGAATTTATGCGTGCCATAAAACCAATAACCTCCTCACTTCCAGTCTGGATCGCCATAAATCAGCGAGATTCCGAGGTTATTATTAAAAATCAACAACCACGGGCAGAACGGCGCGGTGGCGCGGCCCAAGAGGAGAAACCGGCCCGGAGCCGTGGACCGGAGATCTCCCCGGATCGATTTGGCAGGCTGATGCTGGAGCTGGTGGCTGGTGCTCGTGGCCAGGGCCAAGGTATTCAGCGCACGAAGAGCTGCCAGCACGAAGACGCACCGCCTAATCGGGTGCCGCGTAAACACTGCAATTAGCCGCTCATTAAAGGGGTGGTCTGGTCCCGTATCAGCTCGGAGCAGTAATAAATGCGCGTTTTTATTATCATCCCTGTCCCGTAATGAAACGTTAAACAAATAGCCATATTTAATAATTGCGGGATCACACGAGGGGCGGACAGGTACTCGGCCTACGCCACCACTAGCCACGCACGCATGATCCGGCGCTGCTCTACACAATTCGCGCCCCGGGCTTGGCGCACAATTTCGTTAAATTGATTCAGACCATGGACCCAGCCGGAATATGCAAATGCTAATTAAAAAGTAATCAGGAATTCGTGGTCGGGACCCAACGGTGGCCTGGCCAGTCTGCTCCGCGTTAATCTCACCTGTCAGATCATTTTTCGTTTAACTTGACGGTCTGGAGCCCATAATTGGATGTGTTTAGTGCCACTCGCCGGCGTTGTTGTGTTGCCCGATACCTGTACCTGTCGGGGAGCCGGGTCGAGCGGGTTGCCTCAGATGCCCGGACCACCCCAGGTTGATCGGTTCCCATATTGACAGGCGCAATTATCATTGAGATGCAAAAAATGTCGTCTCCAGTGAAGCCGTAGAACGGCTCGAATCGAAGCTCACCTACTCACCAGCAACGTTTCTGGGTCACGAACAAAACAATCAGAACTTCTTCGTCTTCGATCGAGCCGGAGACCCGAGAGGGAATAGTCTCGTAAAATATGACTTACGTGACAGGTGGGCGGTGCTGGCTGTCCTTATTGATTTCGCTGCCCATTAGGTGTTCCGCGCATCGGGTCTATAGTCAAATGAAGGTACATATGTGTTGGGGTAGTCGCGTGGCGTCCTCTCTAAGACCCCGGCTCAGCGGCAATTAGCAACACCGAGTTGGGCGGATACCCAACTTGTGTTAGGTCAATCATTAAGAAGAGGGTTAAGCAGGACATAGCTATGGGTCACTACGGAAAATGTTTATTACCTTTTTTACTATTGAGTCATCTTATTATTTCGGTGACTCGAAAATGTTAACAGTGGGCAGGAATAGTGGGAACATCACTAAGCCTACTAATTCGGTCAGAACAAGGACATCCTTGGTCTCTACTTGGAGACGACCAAATCTATAATGTTATTGTTACAGCCCACGCATTGTAAAAACATGTTAATGTACAAAACTACAGACCAGGGTGACACAATTGCTTTTAGTCTTAATTAAAAGAGTATACCCGAGAATTTGCGGTCTGATTTTGTTATTTAAAACGTCAATTTGCATGTACATGCCAGAATCATGAATGTGAACATTGTCTGTTTTTTTGTGTGTTTGGTGTTGGTGTCATGAATGTTTCTAAATTGCAAGTTGTGCCAGAACCATGAATGTGCAGGTGGAAACAGTATTTTTAAAATACGTCAAAAGGGTGAATGGAGAAATTTCATTTAGGAGGGCAAGAAACGCGAATGTGGTACATTCATGAAACTGGCAAACTTTCACATTCACTGTTCTGGCAAATTTGAAATAAACTATAGAAACGTTGCTCAGTGCCATCTAGCTTTCCCTTTAATTCGGGCTTTACAGACGAGTTGTTGCTGCTGCTCAAGTTGTAGTTGGCAACATAATCTTGCTCTACGTCTACACAAATCTTTATAATTAGAAAGATGAGTGCAATATTATATCAGATGCAGACGTTGTCCATTAGTGAAATAATTTTTTAGGGTGCATCACGCCCCCCTATACAGTTATCCTTAAAATTCAGGGTCCATATCAATCCTGGCAGCCGCACAGTGGTCCATTAGCCTGATTTCGTGGTCAAAATTCACATATTCATCCTAAAATGTTGTAAATTGGAGTATAAGGGTTTTTGAGGTCGCTGATCTCGAATTCGGTCATTGCTTTTCAAAAAAACGAAATTATGGCCTCCAAATGGCCAACTAAAAATGTCTAATGACTGAATATATTATTTTTCGTTTAGTTGGCAGAAAGGTGGAATGTTTCGTTTCACAGATATTTTCAAATAAAGAAATTTTGACCTTTCCCTTTTTGCAACTAAATGTAAAATAGAATATTCACTATGTTGACATTTTGCAAGAGGTATATTTCAGTCAGTAGATATTTTGTAAAAGGCAAACAGAAATTTCGCGGTTCAATATTTTGTAAAAATAAACATTTTTAATATTTCAACATTATTTGTGTGTGTGTGTGTGTGTGTGTGTGTGTGTGTGTGTGTGTGTGTGTGTGTGTGTGTGTGTGTGTTTTATTTTTTCATCTTCCAGTAGAATTCAGCGGCCACATACACGTACCAAATTGCGAGAGTTGTAGGTTTTCCCGGCATATATCCAAAGCTAAAGTTTCTTAGACTTACCTTCTTTATGTCATATTTCAATTTCATCGAAATCGGAAGAAACATAGTTAATCTTAGCAATCACTAAAGAAAATTCCTAAATATTGACAAGATGACAAGAAAATGTATTATTTAAAATTTATTGCTGACCCAGAACAAAAACCTAAATCAATTTGTGATTAGGGCAAAATGTATGTCACAAAATTAGCATTAAATCGTTTAATTGTATTTTTATACAATTATATTATGTCTCTTAAAACCCCTGCCTCCTCCGCCATGCCACACCATACCAAGTATCCCGAGATTCCCCAAAGACTTGTTTCATTTTTCAATTAAGGTTTGCTTAACAGATGTCCACTCCACCATCTCGTTTTGCCTAATAGTGTGTTTTCCCGAAACATATCGCTCCCATCGACCGGAACACACTCGCTATCATGTAAGTGCGGCAATTCCAGTCAACAGCCGCCACCCACCCTCCGTCGTCGTGAAATGAAAACGCACTTAACAGCCGCTGCACTCGGTGACTGCCTTTTTTATTTTCCCTCTGGGAAATCACTTAAGTGCCACTCTCGTCCGCACTTCCATCCACTTGAAAGTTGTGAGCCCTGGGCGGACGCTCACCGCTCTGCCACTCGACGGAAGCTCATTTGTTAATCTGCTCAAGTACCAAAATATTTAGATCGCTCATTTTTGCCTCCTCCACGTCGTCGTTGTCGTCGTCGTCCTGCTGTTTCGGGCAGAGGAGTCAAACAGCCATCACTTTCTGAAGAAGTGGCAATTCCTCTTCCGTTAACGACACGCGGTTATCGCCTTTGATTTTTTTCAATGGGCCCCTGCACATCGATGTGATAAGGAGCACAGCTGACGATGCGACAGCCGGCAGTGTCTATTGTCTAATAAATAATTTGGGCAGCGGAACTGCTCTGGAATGATGGATCCCTTGGGAGCTCCACACATTCAAGACATTTCCCTTCATCGATTATTTCAAATCGTTGAAATGTTTAAGATATTTACGAATTCTTGAGGGCAACCGATTTGAAATAAATTGGAATCACTTGCACTTTTCCTATGCAAAGCAAACTTTCAATAATTTCCATTTTGGTAAAGAGCACAAATATGAGAGGCAATCAATTCGTATATCCGGTAATTCAAGTAAGGTATTCAAGTGCATCAGAAATATTACGAATGTCCTGGAAAATAACTGTCGAATGATTTCCATCTTTATTTAAAAAGTATTGGACAAAGGACGGTCTTGAGTTCTAAAGCTGTCGTCTTAATTGTGCAAAATTTATGATCAGTAACCCCAAAAATCACCAAATGCCTACATTTATGAAAATATGAAAAATTTGCTGTGCATTCCTAGAACCAAACAGAAACCGAACATGGAATTGAAATCGTGCGAAGAAGTTCCAAGTTCCAACCCAAAAAGCACTGACTAGAGACAACCCTAATTCGTTTATTTTCCGACATAATATAATATGTGATATGAGTCCTCCCCCCAAAAAAAAAACGTTGAAGACAGTATCCGCCTCTGTTTGTAGCCTAACAATTCAGACGCGCTTTTCCGACTGCGCGGTGAGCCACTACATGGACGTCGTTTATTTCTTACGAGACGAACCCACTAACCTTAGCGATCATCAGGTAGCGTAAAAACGTTGCTGAAAGGGAAACAACACGAGGATTGTGGGTCGCTTCGCATCATGAAATGGTAAATACAATACACAAATAAATAGATAGAAAACAAATGAACAAGCAAGGATTTTGATTCCGTTAACCATAACCGACTATTTTTTAAATTATCGTAATATTTAAATTTTTTCTCTTCTGCTGTTAAGCTGAGGGGTGCAGTAAAAGGCCAGTAAACGAATAAACTGTCCCTGAGTTTTGTCACCTGAAGTGCGGTGTGCCCCAAGGGTCGACCGTAGGGCCACTGCTCACTAAATGCATTTTTAAAAAAAACGCTAGTTTTTTTATTAACCCTTTTTTGGATACATACGAATTTATTACCTGGTCATCATTTTGCCGCAGCCTTTTTGTAGAAATAGCTAGACAATTAGACGATTAGAGATACTCTCATTCTTCAAAGATTGCCTTAACAATACAATTGACGTCTGTGCCTGCTCCTTTTTAAGAAACTGGTAACATTTATGGGTGGGTCATCATTTTGTCGCAGAGTGTACATATCTGTCTTATTGCGAGCATCGTTTAGGGAATTAATGTTTCGTTTGATCTTATAAGAAGCGCTAGAAACGGATCTCTCCAAGATCTTTGAAATCGTTGGCATTGTCCCATGTTAACAATGAGGGAACAATGTACAGTCTTATGTTGCAAGTAACAGGCTACAAAGTGCGCTCTGTGATCCTTAGATCGCAGCAGAAGAATGACTGACAAGAGCATTGGCACTAATTAAGCTGTCGTGCATTACAAGACAATTAACAGAGACCTCCTGAAATAATTCAATATAACCAGCCAAAGCCAAAAAAGCAGGCCCGACTAACAGATATGCAGCTTCTCGCGTTCCTTTTATGCCATTCAGTCGCAGGTCCCCACGGCACGATCGTCAAATGAATGAATTTCTTCACAAATATCTTTTGGTCAAGCAGGCCATTGAGGATCGCGTGGAAGTTGTGCAATTTGACGATAGCTGCGCCCGGGAAAAGGCGCTTTTATTGGCATAGCTGTGCCGCAATCAGACCGGGCGACGTGTTAATTTTATTTGAATTCTTCTGATGTTTTTTTCGCGATGGCACAGAGCAATCGGAACAATTCCTCGCCCGATTTTTTCGTGTTCGCGATGCCTTGCCCGAAGAATGCAAGACGATGCCCGATTTCGAGTCGAATTCTTTTGTTCTTCCCCAATAACCGGTCCCTGGTGACACTGTGAATTCGTTGCATTCTATAAATGCGAGTGATCGGTGAAGGCTTTTTCGCCGTCTTATTCCATTTTAATTTTTTTACCGTGCTCCGTCGAAGCGATAGCGGTATGGTGGCGCAAAAACCGCTGAATTGCATTAACGAGGAATTTTTGCCAACTCAGCCTTGCAGCTTGGAGCGCAGGGTGTGCTTGTGCAGAATCCATTAAATCAAATTACTTGCCTATTTGTACACCGCCCCATTTCCACCCTCCTCGGGCGTCACTATCTCGTGTAACATCTTCAACACGATGGAAAACACAATCATCAAGTGTCCTCGGATGTTTCTGTGATTACAAACAAAAACAGCGGGCGGCATCATCCCTTCATTGCGCGCCGCTACTTCCACCCCATCAAGACATCAATTTGATTCAAATTTGATTACCGCACATGACGCAGAAAGGGGCGGCTGCGATTACTGGACCGCATCCGACACCCCAGATCAGGACGGAGCTCCTGGTCTTCCTGGTACGTCCGGGCATCCGCTTCATGCACTTAACAAATTACACAGCTGGAAAAGTTCATCTACTCTGCGCTCGCCGGGTGATTTATACCGCAGGGATGCTGCTCTTGGACAGGAGGGCGAGAAATGGAAATGTTTCGGTTTCGGGGGTGTGCAGCATCCGTAACGGAAGCTCTTCGAGTGTTTTATGAAATTGCACTTTTCCGTGGCGGGTGGTACAATGAGCTCAAATTACATCAATTCAGTCGGCTGGGTAGGAAGACCAGGAGGAAGAGGAGGATGAGGAGGAAGGCAGGACAGAGTTTTGCGATTAAAACCCTCAAAGGGTTGTTTATTTGGATAAATGGGGCCAGCCGGCGGATTAGGCGCTAACAAGGGAAACAGAAAATCGCGTAAACAAATTGCCCTGCTCGAACTCTTGAGATGGGATTTGACGGGAATGGGGTCGAGTTACGACAGGTTTTGATGGATTACGTCCAGATTGCAGGCGATGTGGGAAATAGAAATGCGCTGAGATTTTTCAAAATATTTTGAATTTGAATTAGCTTGAGTATTTGAAGGAGGTGTACATTTTTCTGAGGAATATGTATACGTCGTTGTTACTTAATTTTTTTTTGATAGGAAGTCGGTAACTTTTATTCCAGAATAAAATTCTGTAAACCAGCGCGCAGTTTGTGTGAATGTGTATTTATGTATGTTTTTGAAAAAGTAATGACAATCGGAGTAACCAGTAACCAAGTAAGCCGCATTTGTTCGCTGTCTAAATTGAAAGTAATCTCCTAGGTAGTTTTAGCTGTATGGGGCCGGGCGTTATCATGAAGGAAAATCACTCAGGGCATTCCGTTTTCTTCAAATTGCATTTTTTCGAATTGAAATTACTGTTTGTAAGTAAGTACTCGATGTGCGTCTAGTATAGTTATTCCCAAAGTGTGGTGCTTGTACCCCCTGGGGGATGGAAAGAGTTTAGTGGACTGCACCGGACTTTGGCTGCTGCTGAAAGGCATCTTAGTATTTTCAATTACAAACATAGAAAAATAATGAAAAAATTTGTTACTTGTTAGTATTACGTAGGTATGTGTGTTACGTAAAATGTACAAAAATAATTTTCTGATTGGTCCCATATGCCACAAATTATACATCTTGCCTTTTCCAACTTCATCATCATATCTATTGAAGTTGCTTTTTCAGCATTTGTAGACATTAAGTAATTTGGTCTTGTAAATATTTCTAATAGTTCCCTTTCAGGTAATTTGGTTCGACTAGTCGAAATTCTGCCGGTACGAGTCAGAACGAAGATCGTGGTACTGGAGCCGACCAAACGAAAGATTTAATACGGCAAGTGTGAAGGCGACAATGAAGTATGGCGGTGGTTGACTATTTGTTTGGGGTTGTATGACTCCTAACGTGCGCAAAAAGCAATATTTGAAAATTTGCCAAAAAAATCTGCCTTTGGCTTTCCGTCCGAGTGAAATTCGCACCTCACAGGTAATTTTCCAACAAGACGGAGACCCCAAACACACTGCCAAAATTGTGCAGCATTGCCTCGAGGACCATTTCTAAGCTCTACGGATCCTTCTCGAATACAGGCAGTTGACAAACCAAAAGGATATTGGACCAAATATTGATGATGCAAAAGTGCAAAAGTGGAAAAGTGAACTTTATCGACATAACTGTAATTTTTTCTTAGGATTAAGATGAAGTTTAACGTAAAAGCAACATATTCTGAATATATAGCCATAAGTGTAAATAACGACATTCTTTTCATTACCGTCAGATTTTCTGTTACTTCGCAATAAATATTTAAAATATTTATTTTGCTCTTCAGTGTTTTATAGCTTGTCTTCAGGTTTTTCTGTGGTTTTGAATGAGGTTCGAACCCCTGATGCTTGGAACCGACAGCAATACTACATTATGTGTAACAGATACACATAAGATGAACTTTTAGAAAGTAAAACAATCTCACTCATGTGGGATTCGAACCCGGGACTTCTGAAACAGCTCCTACTATTAATCTACATTTTCTCTCAGTGAGAGAAACACATACAGACAACATACACAGTAGTAGATTTGACAGAAACGCAGTCGTTTCATATTGCGATCCTGCTTAATCAAACTTCGAGCATGTAACATCATAAGATAACATTTGTCAGTTGAAAGGGAAATCCGTCACAAAATCAAGAATTAGGATTCTAGTGAAATTGTCATATATTCTTAATATTCTAAATTTTCCGTTCAATTTAATGGGGAAATTATTTGGTTCACTACGCTCCAATCAATTCAAACAGATAAACAGGATGACGCTACGTCTCAGACAAGCCGTGAAACAATGGATTTAGAAGTTGTATATGTGCTTTGGACCAGAATAAAAATATCACCATTTTTCCACTAGATAATATGAAATATAATGTTAGAATCCAAATTTTGAAATTCTGACTCCTCATGATCAATTACGATTTTAAAAAGCTGTCATAGACGAACCGGGAGATAGACGAGCACAACTTTGATCCCATGATTAAATAATTCTCGCTAATACTAAAATATTTAAAGGTTCCCGTGTTAAGTAGAATCTGTATCTAGGCCACTGGTAAAAAAAGTCTGAAACATGTAAAAGCGCACAAGAAATCTCTCTTCATATTTCTTGCGAACGTTTCTTCTGTTCTTCACAAGCAATTGCCGTTTTGCCGTGACCTACTTGAAGAGCTTCAGCGAGTATCATCCACACAGTTGGCTCAAAATATCAAAGTATCATCTTCAAGACAGCTCAGCCGACAAAGGAGCAAAAAAAGGTTGCCAAACAGTCGTCAAAGCCAGGAGTAGCCCGTTCAACAAATAAACTCCCCAAGTAGGCGATCGTGGCTAACCAGTGCGGACAGGTTTTATTTGGGGGCACACAAAAGCAATCACGAAACTAATGGGTGCGGATCATAATGATTTAAGGATCAATTAATCAAAGCCGGCGATCATTACAATTGAATGCGATCGATAAATCAGCCCCAGTCACCGGCGGTACGTCGAGTGGACTGTGCCAGAGCTGGGGGCCATAACAAGTAGGCGATCTAGCCCGAGGCTGGGCATGGTGGTTGGTAGCCGAGTACCGGCCGAGGTGATCACCCTCAGTGACTTAAATGGTTACTTAGGCGACTGCGCCACATTTACCGCCAGAATGGTAGGACCCAGCAGGTGATCTTTCTGATTGTGGCATGTCGACGTGAAATTTCGTTTTTCATCGTCTGCATCTCGCGGGTGATCATTCTCGATCAGCTCGCTCTACGTAAGCGCAGTGACAGGTAATCCGTGAATTAAGGTGGATTTTTTCCCCCAGACCTGTCGGTGATTAAATTGTTTTACAAAACGTCAATCAGGAGCGTCCCGCCTTTCCCACAGCGTTTTCCAGTTCATTGCCCCCCACCGCCGGCAGCGCCAGGCGAGGGCCTTCCTTCCTGCGCGGCGGCAGAGAGTCAACGCTCGTTTTAATTATTGCACGGGACCAATCGCGGTGCGATGTTTATTGCACAGGAAAAGGCCATCGGGTATTTTTGGAGCGTTCGAGTTTGCTACAAAATATTGACAATTTGTGTCGCCCATTTGCCATTTTCTGGGTAAATAAAACAATCAATTCCGATCGTAAAATCTGCCGTAAAATGTGGCATTATGGCCATAAGTTGGCGCGGTGCAGTTTACCTGCCAGCGAATGGGCCACAAATAAAAATTATATCATCCTCCGCTGTGAGCTGTGCGCCAGTCTCCCCGCGGAACGGACGTCGTTGTCAATCTGCATACAAAGCGAAGAAACAGCGTTTCGCGGGATCATTAAGGCAGGTAGAGCATCACATCTTGTTTGCGGAGTTGAATGAAATCCCCGCAGAAAATGGGATGCTGATAGGAATCAGGGCGCGGGACAGGGACTCACGGGCCCAGCCTCAGCCACCAAGTGACGAAGAGGCCGACCCAGCCCCGATCACCACACAACGGAAAGATGCGAAAATTGATGGAGAAATTACAAAATTATAGAGCTGGGCTGATGTGTGGACAGGTAAATAATGGATGGCGACCTACAGCGGATTATTGTTCGCCTTTATGACGGTGCTCAGCAGCTGGCCGGTGTTTTGGTAACCAACCTGGAATGCGGGACAAGTGATGCGGAGCGGACGACGCTGTTCAGATTGCAAGCGGCTAATTGAAAATTACTGAGATTCGAGAATGTATTGCAATTTCCGGATGTTATGGGGGATAAGTGGTGCTTTATAAAGCAGGGAATACATTTTGTTCTCAAGATAATAGCTAAGCTCTCTAAGTACGAGTATATGTATATGCAGGGTGTTTCGCATAACGTCTGTCAAAATAAATGTTACAGATCTTATCTAGCCAAACAAAAAATTTATGACAACGAGGGCGGTAGCGGAGACAATCTCAACTGTTTGGCGGTTACAGGGTGATTCATAAATTCGGCATGCACATTATTATTTTATTTTTTACTTTTAATCTACTCAACGTAGCGACATCAAACTCACGCCAAACAACTGCTATCTCAATGTCCCTTCCAAAAATTCCACTAGTGTTCGTCTGCCTCTACCAGTGCAGGTACAGCCACTTACGAAAATGAAAAACTGGGGTAAATATTTAGAAGTGGGACTCCAGCCCTAATCGGCTCAACAAAATTTTTAACCATCTAGGACTATTCCAGAGTGTGATTTAAGGCAGGGGAAATATGTTTAGTTTTTTTAGTGTGATAATTAATAGGAATAATAATTTGAGGTGGGGAAGGGTGAATTTCAGTCCGTAGGATATTTTGTAAAATGAAAATGTTTAGTCAGTATACAAATTTTCCCTTTTCAAAACGTATAAAAAAAAGGATATATGTATTAAATTATACCTAGAAAACCTTTTATGGAATATTAAAAGAATCTGAATTTTAGAAAATTTTAATTCACATTAAAAGTTTGTGATGAACCATTAACTGTGATAAGGTTTTATTTGACTTCATTGTTGTCACAATATATTACATATTCCAACTTAACATAAGTATAAGGTTTGAAGATGGCGGACAAAAACTCAAAAGGCCCACCGAAAAAGTTAGGTTTAAAGGGATTGCTGTGTAAATTGGTAGTAAGGGGTTTTTTGGGGTGCTGATTTCGAATCTACAATCTAAATTTAAAATGGCAGATCCAATATGGCGGCGGAATTACCACAATTTAAAGAAATTTGAAGTTTTTGGGGTTACAGAATTCAAATATACTAAAATTGAGATGGCGGACCCAAAATGGCTACCGAACAAGTTAAACTCAAGGGATTGCCATGAAAATCAACAACAGGAGGTTTTCGGGGTCGCTGATCTCGAATCTACTATCCCAATTTGGAACGAAAGTTACCAATGTAAATGAATTTTCATCAAATTGGGTTCTTAGCGCCTGTAGTTTTGAAATAGCTGTCTGACATAGTCAGGAAAATTTAGGACCGTAGTATGATGGCTTGATGTTATTCACATTTTACAATAAAGTATTACGAAGGACATCGTTATCGTTTTTCCGCAAACAAGTTTTGAAATTTAGGCCACATATTTAAAGTACTGACCAGGAAACACCCCTTAATCAAATTCTTGGAAACAAAATGGAAAGTGCTGCATTTGGAGAAAATGCTGGGGTCAAATTAACCCCTAACCGTTGACATTCGAAGGATTAATAGTCACATACAGAGTAAAACTTATTGGCATATCTGCTGCCGACCCCAATATGAAAAATTTCAAACAGCTGGTAGCTAATGAGCAACGAAATTGAATTCTTAGTAAATCAAGCCCCGGGGAAATACAGTAAGATGTCACAGTCCTGTCTCGAAATGAGAGAAGACAAATGGAAATAGAAATAAATTGGCCAAATTAGAAAAATCTCAACACGGCCGGACAAAAATTTGCATAAGCGCAGCCGAGCTGTTGCCGAGGGGCAGAATGGCTCAACGTGTAATCCGATCGCGGCGGTCGTGCTGCTTTATTTTGCCTGACAAATATTCGCATATTGCCTGTTATTAATGATTATTTACATTCGGGCAGGCTAGTAGGCTGGATATCATATCGCCGCTGGCACCCACTGTTTCATTTTTTACAGCTCGTGCACCCTCTCCAGTGCCCTCGCGTATCACTTTCCGCGAATAAGAACGGGAGAAGAGCCCGATCCCCGATCGAGATCACATCCTCGGTCCCGGGTTGAGTTACGAAAACAGCGACAACATCGTCGGCCCGGGCACCGGGAATTTGATACTTTTGAAACAGGTCCTGGCGCAGGTAAAGACGGATCACGTTAATCACAACTCTTTCCCGGCAAGGTGAACGCTTGGTGGCTGCTGCAGCCGCGAAACCCTGCCGTTGCGCCCATTCGCCTCCGGCGAAACCGAGTGAGGAATGACGTTCGTCTGAGTTAGGTCCGCGCCAGGCCTAATTAGGGCGGAAATCATGATTAAACACTCTCCATATGTCTGGTGTCAGACATTTCAGCAAATATTTAGGATTCCAATGAAAAATATTCAATTAGCTCGTCAGAGCGGCTCGTGATGGATGACCAGCCTGCTCGCCCCTGATGGGTCTGGAGCTGGATCACGGTGTGCCCGCCCGAGGTGCTGCGGTGGTTTCAGTGTTGACTCAAATCAATTTCAGGCAGTTACCTTCGCTATTATCGAAAACTGTAATCAATTCTCACAACGCCAATTCTGCTTTCTTTTTGGCCGTTAGGAGGCCCGTGCAAAAACACACAAAAAATCTTGGCAGCCGATTTCATATTTTCCACCAACGGTTTTTTTTATCTTCAGAAGCTTCGGATCAGTCGAGCGATTGGTCCGCACTGCCAAAAATGTCTCACGCGAACGAGCAACAATTTCAGTTTTCCAAACATAGTTAAAATTAAAACAAATTTCTATCTTAAAAGTGTATCTGGTACAGTCAACTTTCTGCAGATATTCAAATGATCTTCACAGCCCGATGCAGTTAGGACAATGACGTTGCGCACGTCAGAAAATTATTTAGAAGAATGCAGAAAAATTAGGTCGATGGTACTTCAATGCTGGAATGCCGATCCAAAAGTCCCAGGTTCGAATCCCACTCGAACCCATATAAATATAAATTAAACACGGAACGGCTGTCTCGTGTAAAAGCCCTGTACATGGGCGACCATCTAAAGATAGCTCTGTAGAGGAAGTAGCAACAGCGTGTAAGAGGGAAACTAAATAAAACATCTGATCGATCTGTCAATTGACATCTGTGCTCTTTCCAAGTTTTCATAGCGTGAACCGGTAAAGTGCAAGTTTTGAGTGCCAATAATTATAATTGTGGTAGAAGTCTGCGAGGATTTCGTAAAGAACTATTTTACGCATTGTTTAATTGCAGGTCTCTTGATTGTTTACATCCCACAAAAGCATCGTAGCTTGTCAGTGAATGGCAGCGTGCAAATAGATTTTAAGGGGGGGCATAGATATTATGGCAGGAACTTCGGTAAATTTTGTTTTAGAGGCTCCCCTCTGATTATGTTTTCATATTTACGCCTGCACTGCGCGACCAATGCGAACACAGGCAATTCTAACACATCAGGGAATGTGCTACACTAAATCTGGCTTATAGCCGTTCCGTGTTATAATAAGTTTATATTTCTATGCTCGTACCGCACGCTTCCACTCGCAAAGTTCGCTTTCCGAATAAGCGCTCCATCAATTAGGATGTTGCAGTGACAGTCCCAATTGAGTTTTGAGCCACTTGTTGACTTGCTAGAGTTCAGTGGCATTCAAGATACAAAACATTTCACTCTTATAACCAACCCGATCGGGTAGAACGCGTATGCGACTGTTTTTCTAGTGGTCGTTTAATGCTAATAACCTCAAGACCTACATTGGTTTCTCTTAAACAAGGAAGTTCTCAAATTCCCTTTATTCAAGGACACACAAAAAAGAAAGACAGTGCGTGATTGCCCGACGCGATGGAGCTTTAACAGTCGGAGTCGCGGACAGATTTAAAAGAGAATTCAAGCGCTAGTGATTGTAGTGCCGTGAGAACTTTGTAACAATTGTGATTTGAGTAAACACCAAGTCAACGAATGCTGCGTTTTTTTAATGATCTATAAAGATGTCTCCGCTACAAAATAGCTAAATCCTGCTTTGTGCCTAGATGTCTCCACGGAACTCGCCGCAGTCTTGTGATTCGATTATGACTTTTGTAACAGAGGATAGCCACAATACGACTGTTAAGTTGCCTACAGAGGCGTCCTGAATTTTTCATAAATGCGGCAAAGCATTAAATAATATTAGATAGATTCGAGTGTAATAGTCTAATTATGTACATATATATCGTATGGTATTAATTATATCAAAAATGTATCGCATTTAGGGGGAGCTCTGTCGCAGCCCGAATTGCAATTGAATGCCCAAAAGTCGGTGGGTGTCAGACACCAAAGCAGCAAACCTGAATCCCCCAAGTACTTATTTTCATGCAAATTTGAAGTTAAAATTGTTTGGTCGTCATATCGGACTAGCCGCTTAGAAACTTCTCATTTTATTTATTATAAGTGAAAGGACCTTATAGATATGTTAAGTTAGATGAGGAAGTATCTTTGTTTGATAATTTTTTTTTAAATTCTCATACTTGGAGAAATCTCGTAATTCGTGTGCCTTCAGCAACTTTTGTTCGATAACGTTTTGCTCAAATCTTCTGTAGACGCGCACCAGAAATGCTGGCATTGAAGGCTACAAAGCGATAACTGAAGCTATTGGTGTATCATCAGTTTCAATATTTCAATTGCTCCATCTGCTTGATGTTATCACTGGCCTCGATCATAAAGAACGATCAGATCTCAAGACGGGTCTCAACTTTCATCCTTTCGAATTTTCCGCGTATCGTTACTATCGCAGCGTCTCACATTTCAAGGATCACAAAGAGAAATTTGCATCGTCGATCAGCCGATACAGATCTCACCTGAGTCCCAAATGCCTGAGATGGAGATCCCTCCTCATCCGTAATATTCGGAGTCGCCGCCGCGCTGCAAGCAAACTGAGATCACCGCAGCAGCCCGTGGACCCTGCAGCCCGCGCGTGCCCCTGGGACCCATGCTCGATGGCAGGTTGCTTTCTTGTTTGCAGAGCGCATAAATTTCCTCAACAAGACGACCATCCGCCTCCGGTTTCCTCCAGACTCCGTCGTCTGTTTGTTTTGGAATTCAATGGCTCAGCGGGTCACCTTTGTTAGCATGTTATCGCGCGATGCTTATCCATACGCCTTTTGTGCTGCTCAGATTTTACGGTCTTTATGCTGGCTCTGAGTCTGATCTGATATATTTTATTCAACCAGCGACCCATTCCTTCGTGTATGTATATGAAAACAAATATTTTTCTGGTAGCCCGCACGGTCGCATTGATTTTTTTTCGGGCATTTCTGCGCTGCTATCTGTGAGATTCCCCGACCGGGTTAAGATCTGATTCAGGTCGACTCCTAAGCCATGCCACAAAAGACCCTATTAGGTCTGCGGCTGCATAAAGACAAAAAGCGGCCGCTGGCTTAAATAGGAGAGAAATCGATATTTCCATGATCCGCGGCTCATCCCATTGTCTTCGTCGCCCAAAACCTCGTTTCGCCTAACGTCCCGAATTGATTACTTCGGTGTGCAGTCGAGTGAAAAACTGAAATCCCCGTGTCAGATGAATTTTTGATCCTCAGCCAGAGTCCAGGCCGGGAGAATGCAGGCACCCTCCCCTGTTGCCACGAACCGCCGCGCCGGGTTAAGCTTAGGGGGCTCTTGACTGAGAGGATTTACGTCTGCCTAGGCCTTCCTATAAAAGTTTTTTTTTTTAGATTAAGGGTGATGCGATGGGTGGAATCCAATACAGCCATCACGAATTAGTTTTTGCTGGTCGTACTCCCAAAGTTTGGGGGCTGGGGTTTACGTCACTCAGATGACCCTTTTTTAATGAAGACATCGCCGAAGTGGATCGGCGTGATTTATGGGTGCTTACCGAGTAGGAGGAGGTGGCAAACGGACCATGAAATTAAATAGCACTGAAGGATAGAGCGATACAAGATAGATTAACAGGACGCATAATGGAAATCATTTAACTAAGTACAACGAGACCTTAAGGCATGAGCGCGCTTCGCGAACACCGAGGGGCACTGAGGCTCTCGAGGACCTGAGGCTTTTCAAGGTTCGACTTCGGAGGTAAATTTAAATAAATGTTGCTATATCAGTATGTATCACATTTATCATCTTAAAATTAAAATAAATGAATAAAATATTTTGCATTATCACGCCAACAAGAAACATGGTGAGATATTAGAGCCAAAGGTATCAATTCATGCTTTGTTGTATTTACTATTGTGTTGATGTAAAAGGCGTTAAATATTACATCAGCCAATTACAAACAAAACTATTAAATTATGCAATTTTATACTCGATATAGCGAACCAATAGGAAATAAACACATGATTCACGCAAACATCTGGTGTTCCCCAAGGCACTATTCTCGCCCCTCTTGTTTTTTTTAATTTACACATATGACTTTGGGGGGCTCCGCATCGTGCAGAATAAACTCTTTTCACGGCTTCGGAATTCCTTATATTTCGGAATTCTACCGCTAGAACAAATATACTGGAAAAAGTAGTTCAAAATTTTACCAGAAAATGGGTGTGTGCAGTTAGACTTTTTATGGCGGTCAGATTAATAAGTTGCACTTGCTGTCTGATTTGTTTTTAATTATCAAGAATGAATAAACTCGGGCAAGGCCAGTTATCGGTCTGCTAGGAAAATTAGAAATCTTATCCCAGAGGTGTGGACTATGGTAGGTCTTTTTTGTCTTGCTCATCTTTTAATTTTTGTGACGTGATAGAAACATTCATTCATTCATACATACAAAGAAGCATAAACTAAAGCTCCTCCTCACGCAGCCGGGAGGTAAATACCCTTGAGGCTATTCTGTCTTTTTATTAGTCACCCCTAGTTATTCCTCTCGTGCTGCTCTAATTGAGTCCAATTGTAACGTCTTCATTCGGTTTCATTATCATGCACGGCAGATCGATCACGCGGACCGAGAAGCCAAAGAGCGAGCCCTTCTCGGTTGCAGTCTTAATTGCGGAAGATCCGCGATACTGATCTTGCAGGCTCATTTCTTTGCAGGAGCAGTCTCCTTACGAATTTTGCATTCTAAGTGGACAAATTCATTACAGTCGGGAGCACAGTGCCACCGTTCTTTGGCCACAATCTAAGCACCAATCTGCGTGCGCCACTTGAGAACCAGTGCACGATCGTTAATTTCGTTTCATTACAATATTCCACCGGAGTCCCCTGACTGCACGGATGGCAATGGGCAGCAGCGAGCCACTTGTACAGGTAATTTTTGATTTAAGAGTCTCTTCGACGTCCAAGCAAGACAATAAAATGAAACGAAAACACAACCGCCAAGGTGGAGGCGCATTTGAATTTCACGGCCAGCGATCGTGGCCAGATCCATACACACGATGGACAAGAGAAAATCTCCAAGATGAGTCCCGGCAATATTTCTCGAATGACATGCGATCAGGTGTCCGGAGCGCATTATAGGACTTTGTCAAGTACTTGCGTACCGGTGGGATACTGTGAGTGATCACCTGTATTTGAATTGTGGAACGTGAAAACATGTGCACCCTACCTGTAGCGGTGGCGCCTGAACCCCGTCGTGCGTTGTCTGATCGTAAACAGACGATATCGGTTGCCCATTTGGGCATAGGGGAACCAAAAAATATTTTTCCTCTTATCAGGCGGGAGATGAACGTTTTTAATTGCCTTTTGCTGAGAAAGTATTTTTTATGTTTTTTTTTTTGATTTCGTTTTACAACTGCCACGCCATGGACAAATGTTCAACTCAAAGGCTTGACATTTCTTTGGGTTTCTTTTGTTGGTGCTCTCTTGTTTTATGTTTCATTCAATTCAACGAAAGCAACGTTCAAATTTGACGTCAGCAGGAAATGCGAATTTCAAAATTTTTGCTTGTTTTGTTTTTTGTGAATTTGCCGGTACCTTGCAAATTCCCAGCAATTTATGTTTGCTCGTGAGCTGACAAATCGCACTCATATCCAAGCCGCTATATATTATTAAGTCAGATAAATCGGATAGGTTTGCAGTGACCAGCGATTTGTGCCTGCATGGCACCCATGAGCTTATCATAGCTCTATCATAATTTATTGCCTCCTGATAACTATGGTTTGTTGCAGTCAACAAGAATAATTCCTACAAGCTTCGTGTATGGCCGTAGTAAATGTCACCGAAAAGGTTAACTAATTTGCTTATATTGTTTTATGTAGGTAGGAATAACAAGGACTGTTTGCTTTTATGACTCTCAAGGAAAATAACGGCTAAAAATCTTATTGTTGCACCTACTGTACTCTTTCTTAACCATACCAAGGCAGGGATAATATTCAGGAGAGGAAGAGAAGCTAATCTGATAAATAAACCAAATCTACACATTCCTCTTAGAAAGATCCATCAATTCAGACATGATCGCGATCTCTAGCGAGAGTAGCTCACAGTGTTGGTGTCGCTAATACAGACCGGCGCGGGGTGTGACTTTATATGTGACATCAGCTGATTTCAAATGCGATGGTAATTACAATTAATGAACGAATAATATCTTGTAAGACATTTATTATTGTTTTGTGCACAAACGAACAGTAAGAAGATATTTTTCATACTTATTACTTCTCGGTAATTTTTAGGTGTTCATATGCATAAATACCACGATTGGTGGCATACAGTGGATGAATGTTACAAATCTAGGCCACCCGGTGGTCTAGAATTTTCCAAAAATCATTTTTTCTTTCCTTAATATTTCGAAAGTGTGGTCTTTTGAGAATATACTGTTAAATTTTTGTAATAATATTGATAGTATTTTAGGTTCTACAGCCTTTTTAGCAGGTTTTAGCGAACGGTTGATCCGCCTATGAATGGAAACATACTAAAAACTTTAAACTCATTTATCTCGAAACTACTTTTTTCTGCACTGCGGGATGAAAAAAAAAAGAAGCTATTCATCCGAATCATCTCAAATTTTAATATGTTATTCAATACACCAGTGGCTATGGCCGGGACCACCAAATTATTTTATTTTAATAACTTCTTATTTTTTACGTAAAAAACCTAATAAAAAATAGTCTTTTTTCGATATTCAAATTTCAAAACGCGCTATTTTTGTCAAAATAATTTTTTGTCCATTTTTTGTTGGTTCCGGCTATAGCTACAGTCATATAGATTAATAATTTCCTTATATTTTATTTTGCGGATAAGTGACAAAGCTAAAAATTCACCCGCAGCCCAGGTTCATTTTTTTGAGGGGGTCATCTTCAGCGTCATTATTTAACTAATTGGAATTTTTTTTTTTTTAATTATAAAAATATGTTTGTATGCCTTTTGAGTATTATAATATACCTACAAAGTTTTAATATCGTTGTTCATTATTTTCACCTTCAAACAAATTTTTGAAAATTCCCTTAAATTCAAGGGTGCTAGACCACCGGGTGGCCTTAAAAATTAAGAAGTTCTATTGGTGGGTAACTCGAATGTTTTTATAAATTCTTAGGCAAATAAAACATTACACACTTGATTTACGACGAAATACTTATTTGTAATTTGGAACATTGACGTGAAAACAGAAAAAGTACTAAAGATGACTTACAATGCTTTCAAGCACATTCAAGATAACTAGAATAGAGAGACCACGAAAAACGAGCTCTTAATGAGCTCTTTTTGCGGAAGTACAGGGTGACCGGAGAAGTGACGTCCAAGGTAAAAATTAGGTGCCTCATATTGAGGGGTATCCGAATAACCCCCATTTATGATATTTCCCACGATTTTGCGTAGTTTTCGAGTTACAGGGTGATTCATATATTCATATTATCTTTTGATCAGCGACATCAAACTCATGCCAAACAACTACTATCTTAATGTGCTTTCTAAAAATGCCACCAATGTTGATCTATCTCTACCAGTGCAGGTACAGTCACTTGCGAAATCGAATAAAAGCTCTTAAAATTCTTAAATTTCACGTTTTTTCCAATTTATCTCCGAAATGCATGCAATTAATGCACCTTTTTGTTTTATTTGTATAGAACTACACATCTTGTTGCTTTTCCATGGAAGTACAAGATGTCCAGGTAGAGAAAGAATATACGAATTTATACGTAGAAAAGCTTTTGCGATGTTTATGAAAATTTCAAGTAAATCGGAAAAAAAAGGTATTTTTCCCCATCTAAAGATTTATACCCCCTTTAAACCATTGTGTTAAATTTTGAGAAATGCTGAAATACGTGTTCCATTATTTATGTTTCCGAGTGTTTGTGCAAAGTTTCAAGTAAATTGGACCAACAAAATCTTTTTCCCCATACAAAAGTGGATCCTTAACCCCCCTTGGGCAGGGCCGGCATTTTTAATTTTCGCAGTTTTGAACTCAGTAGTCAAATGTAGTACATAGGTAAGGAGTGGTGGATCCAGAGCAAATTTTTTTTGGGGGCATTCAATTTTCGGATTTTTTTTGGTGTCGCATGAAGAAAGGTTCACTGAGATCACAGTGAGAAAGGAATTAATGATGAGGTTTGTGGAATTATTTTATTTTTATTTCGCTCCGAGCAGGGATGGGCTTATATCAAAATAGACGAATATTCATGTTCTCCAACACACTTTCCAGTACCGGCCCTACACACAACTTTTTTCTCGGGCTACATAAGCGAATTTTTTTGATATTTGGTGAAAATATGACCTCACTTTATGTGTTTTTTGACTGTTTATATAATCGCCATTTAATTTTAAACAGCCTTTTGGGGGGGTGTTAACCACCGAAGAAGAGGAAAGGCTTCACTACTGGGACAACAATAACCCCACACAAAGGTTTATTGCATCGCACAATTCGAAGAAATATATTCTCAAAATTTCACAAGAAAGTCCGAAACAAAAACTAAAATAGCATTTGTAAAGATTTAACGACGCGACCTAATACAGGCAGATGTCTTCCTAATATTTCGACTGTTCTTTTAAAAATGCAAATGAATTCTCCATCTTTTTTAATGAGTATGAGACCGCGTAAATTGCGGCCACACATCCGAAAAAGCTTAACAAGACAGCACAACATCTGGGGGCACCAATTAAGCCCACAGTCAATCGGCGATAAATCGCTAAAATATCAAATAAGGAAGCAGCCAAGTAGCCGTGGCAAACAAAGTCTAATTAAAATCGTCCCACCTGCAAGCGACATCTCTATTTAGTGTTGCCATCCCAGGGCACCTGCAAGATCTGTGAGTGATCTGCAGGGGGATCTCAACTCATCAAGTGTTTAATTTATTCCCCTGGACGTTCGTCGGTGGCTACATATGCATGCTGGCGCTCGGATAATGGATCGGAATTCTCTTGCGACATGGATGGGCTGGAATTATCGGCGGTGTCGATAGGTCCAGCATGCCCATAAGTGGACAGCGGCATACGGGTGACGATGACAAGTGATAAAACCAGAGACGCCGCCGATTGAGTGACATATTCCATGTAAGCCAGCCCATAAAGCTACTTCTAACGAGATAAGGCCGTCGTCAAATTTTCAGTATGCTCTGCGACCCAGTCGCGGTCGCGATGGAGTTTATTGGAAAAGCGGCGCCTTTTGATTTCTTGGTTTTGTCGGCGTTTATTGGAGCGAGCGGTATGAAATTATTTCAATGGCTTACACGCTTTCAAAACATCTTCTCCCATAACTGCGGCAATTGAATGTTTTGTCGTGTTTTTTTAATGAAGGCAATTGACTGTTGGAGTCTATTTTACGGTAGGTGGTAGCCTGTAGCACACAATCTCTATGGGAGGGAGCAATGCGTTTTGTCTGTTCTGTCTATACATATTTACAGTTTGTTCCAGAAGTGAGTGTCTAAAAATACTACGAAATTGAATATACTCAAATTTATTTCTTAAACTACAGCAACACACACTTAGACCTCTCCAAATTTGCTGTTGCGTAGTGGATATTATTTTCCCTTTAAGTTTGGTCTTCATAAGCTACCACACATTTTCAGTCCAAGGTGGTTATTCAATTTTCTTCCTCCCAAGATGCGCAGAGGCGACTTCGATATTTGGGATCGTTGTCTTCTTGGAGAGTCCAGACATCATTTTGGGGTCCATGCAGCAACTCAACAGACTTCAACAATCCCTTCTTGCAATCAACTTTCCGAATCCTTTTTTAGAGAAGCACCCATAAACATCGACCTTTGCTGAGGGTACGTCGCAACAATCTCTCACCGCTTTTTGTAGCCTTCTTCCAGTTATTGAAGTAACAAAAGATGACTCATCACTAAATCGCGTTCCAAATTCTCCCGTGGCCACCTCAATATTTTTTGCACTTGTTTTTCTGTTAGTAGCGGTTTGGCGTTTGTGTTCCTGTTTTTGGTGCCAGATTCTGCAAGCCTGCGTCTAATTGTATTTATACGATGTACCCCCGATCTCTTTTTCTAATTAGTTTTTCCTTGGCCTGTCGCAGACTTAATTTCGAGTTTTTCCTGAATAGCTCAGCGATCAACTTATCGTCCCTTTTTATGGACCTCCTTTAAGGGCTCTACATGGCTCATCATGGACATCACCATATTCTTTATACCTCATAATCCACTACTTTATATTTTGCTGTCTGCCTCACACTCATTCTGGGTCCTTTAGAATGGATAACCAGCAAAACAATTTCACAACGTTTCACACACACATAATTCGACAGTCAAAGATTATGAAATATTTTTTTTAACTATGTTGCTTGCCCGGGATATGTAATAATACCATAAATTTTGTCCACCAGATTATTAGGGCCTTTCGGCAAGCGGAGATATACATAGATCCAATTTTCGATGACTTTGTCGCATAAATCAGTCTCAAATCGCTCGTACAGAATGTCCATCGTGGCATGCACTGTGTGGCACGTAACGCCGGCCTGTTGGAACCACATGCAGCGGTATGCATATCATCCAGTTCATGTTCAGGTCACAAGAAGTTGCTTATCATCGATCTGTATAGCGCTCGCCGTTGACGTCGCTAAAGATGATTTTTTTTGCAAAATTTGGGTCCACTTACTTTACGTACTTTTTGGGCAACATAGAAAGGCGTCAAAAATGTTTTATTCGTCAGCAAATATAATGGGAGTCGGAAAATCGTGAAAATAGACACTATTTTGCCTTTGAACGAGACTACCTCTCTACCTAGGAAATTCCATTGCAACCCCCCTAACGAACAATTATTCAATCGACATGTTTTTTGTCATGTCCTATTTTCACTGCAACTATGCGTTTGTCATTTTACAGGTGCAGGGGAAATTACGATGAACGATCAGAAAAAAAGTGGTTTTCTCTTTCATATATACAAAAAAATAATTTCACCTCTTTAGAGGGTTCTTTTGTCCATTTGGGGGGTTGGTGGGGTGCAAGGGGGATTCTTACTACTAATGTTTTCTTCAGCATACCCGAGAACGGAAAATCCGGTAGGTCGGGCTGGTGGAAACTATATTATGAGAGTTTTACCACTCCTGGAGCTGGGTTTTAGCCTATTAGGGGTTAACACAACCCTAAAATGAAATTCTGAGACCAGAAGTCTCGTTCGAATGCAAAATAGTGTCCCATTCGTCCGACTCAGAGACTCCTCGCTTTTAACATTACCACGATAGATGGCTTTGTTCTCTTTGTGCTTTAACTTTGCATTTTCGCAGTACCTATACTTTTGCTGCATCACTCTACTCCGCATACCTCGAGGAGAATCACGGTATTGAATCGTGACTCTGTGCCACTAAACAGCCTTCGTCCTGCCGTAAATCTCAAGGCTCTTGTATCAGAAAGCAAATTAACCTTAAAATATCGCCGTCTGATTCGAACATGGCGACACGCGAAAAGGAGCATCGCGACCGCGAAACGCCGTAAATTGCCGGAGCAATTACATGCCCAACATGCTTTGGGTGCTGTTCGTTTTGGTGAAATTTACGAGCCCTGCACTGCGTGTCAACATGCGAAACAGACGTGACTATTACTCTGGAAATCGCTCAAATAATTAGGAATAAATTTACAAATTGCCAAAATAAAGCACCGCGCCGGAGACGGTGACGGTTGCATGTCGCTGCGCTTCCCGCATTTCCCGCAGCTTCTCTATTTTCCGCGGTGCTCCCGCTCCGACCGGCCCGGCCGGGCCGAGCAACTGCTGGAGTTGATGAATTTCCAGCCCATTTTGATCTACGACAAACGTCCCACCAACTGACTCCGCCATTCGTCAAGACCGCGCTCTGTGCAGCCAAGTAAAAATAGCGCGCCTGGTTGGCTGGCTGCCTTCCGCGCCACGGACAGGCATCATGCCTTGACTAACGACGAACATTTGTGAAAATGAAGTTTTCTTCGCTTTCCACTCACGTGTAGTCGCGGCGGAGAAAAATTTCAGCTGGCAATCGTAATTATGCGCAACATTGAAAAGACATTAAGCCCGCGAACATGGCTGGCACCGTCGCCGTCGCTGTCTTCGGCCGCCTTGACTCGGCCAAATGAGCGTTTGCTGTTCCGTTTTGCGGTCGCATTAATTACTCGGATTGGTCCGACAAGACGGCGAATTTTTCACCGCACAGCCTCGTAAAGCTGTCGCTGGCGCTGGTCCGATTCCTTGGGGAAAGTCCGAGAAGCTCTTCAGGCTGCGGAATACGATATGGGCCTCGATGCCTCCACCAGGCTCGACTTTCCGCCTTTGGTACTCGTATGTGGTCTCTAAGTCTTCTCTCTAACCTTCGCGCCAAACATGGGCAGACAAGAGCTTCGTCTAAGATTTATGGCCAAGTAGCTGCAGAACACTTATCGGCCCTAAGGAGCCCGCCCTAATTACCTGGAAACACAATAGAAGTCGACGGCCGAATGGCCTCTTTACGGCCGTTTTGTATTGTGCCTCTGATGGTGTTGGAACGCACAACCGGGCTCGGGGTCAATTATCCCTGGCCAGTCGCGGTCGCACCAGGGTGCCCCATTTTAATTGATAAAATGCTCAAATTCACGTTGCCCATAAATATCTCAAGATCACCTTGACGGTGCCCCGTGTTGATTTTAATCAGACGCCTCTTGTTGTGCTGGAGACATTCGGCCTGATATTTGCCAGGAAGAATATCTCCGGAGATTTTTCAGTCTCACAGCTAGTCCGTCGTTAACCGGGATGGCTAGCGATGTTAGTGGGTCTTTATGGCCTATTTGTACCGGGAATTAATTGATAAATGCCTTCGACTCCTCCGGCGATAGACGACTTTTTTGGACAAAACGAGAGGCGCTGTGTAAACTGCCTCCGGCAGGTGGTCTCCCCCATATATTTCAAATTTATTGATTTTGAGATGTTGCCGAGCTCTCTTTTTCACTGAACGTGCCTGGGCCTATTTTTTTTTCGGTTAACTGTTTCGCTGGCTACCTGTGTTTCGAGTGGCATAAGTCGTTTGTTATTTTTTTAGCCTGTCGTTGGTATTCAGTTCGCAAACGATTAACTTTTTAGGGTAAACTCGGAAAAGAGTTATTGTTAAGTTCACTGACCAACTAATGACTTTATCTGCAATGCGGAAGTAATGGCTCGCCATCACGCAAAGACAGTCGTAGTGGGAAGCTCTTTACTTTATATTTACGATAAATGGACATTTTCAATAAGTACGAACAATTCATTTCCGGATTTCATTTTATATCAAGTCTGACCATGGAGCGGCACTATGACCGCGTATCCCACCTGTGACCAAACTATATTTTGTTGGAGATAACCAATATGGTGTTCAAATATGATTTGGCGCCAATGCACAAAATTGTCAATTTAAAAGTAAAAATCATAAAAAAAATTCTCAAATGTTTCCAATGTTGAGTTCAAAATGAAAACATATTGATTCAAAAAACAGGATTCTTGCTACGACTGGAAATTGTTATATATTGTTATCGTAAATAGATTTTTCTGTTTTTCCCGATGCTTGAACTTTGGAGCCGCTAGCAATACTACAATATGATGATACTTCCTAGTTAAGTTGCAACCGATCCATGTAATGATCTTTTACAAAATAAAACAATTTTATTCATGTGAGATTCGAACCCGGGACAGCCCTCACCATTAGACACAAAAAATCTTGCCTAAAACTCCAAATGATTAACTCCTAAAATCTGAAGGTTGGAATCGACGCAGAATGGGACCCTTTAAGACATATTCAATGCCCCGAAATCGCGTCATTGACTTTTAGTACAGTCGCTTTCAAAGTATAGTGAATTCGCTGTAGGTAATGATGGGTAATTGTTAAGATTAGCTGCGTTACCTCCGATTTCGATGAAATTGAAACATGTCATAAAGGAGGTCATTCTGAGAAACTTTGCCTTTGGACATATGTCGCGGAAACCTACAGGACAAAAATACACGGTCTCCGAAGGAAAAATGTCTACTGACTGAAATTTACCTATATGCGTGTATTTTAGTGCGTTGTCTATCAGTCAGTCAGCCAGTCAAGCGTTGGTCTAAGGATATTGCCGATTTTGGAATATGCGGCTGTGGTCTGGATGCTTCACTACGATGTACATACTTATAAATAAAAATAAATAAATAAACGTTATTTTGGCTTAAATATAACAGCTAGGTGTACCGCGTCCCTGACTTTGTTTTAGATCTGCTGATGACTAACATTTTTGTATCGCATTATTGTCAGGTATGTATATCCAACCATTTGGTCAGCGCAAATCAATAAAGCAGCCTATACGTAGCGGCACTTATTTCCCGAGTTAATTTACGAATATTGAGACGCGCGGACCTATTCCAAGATCCCTCGTAACAAACATACGAACAGCAAGCTTCGTTACGAATACGAAAAGAATGGTATCATACGATGCGAACGGAATTACTCATCGGACTGTCATATTAGAATTCTTTCAAAATCAACTGTTTAACGTCAAACCAATTGGAAATGTATGCAATTTTGGAAATATCGAAAGTTCGGGAAATTTTTATTCTATTTCGGCTATTTGAGATGAGTTCGAGCATGTACTTGCCCCAAGCGTTATGTATTAGTCTCCCTTTTAAATTGTCGCAGAGCCCGCTTGTTTATTCCATTGAGATCTCAATAATCCTTGCGCGATATCTCATTTTCAGAGGGTAAATGCAGTGAAGACGAATTTCAATTTGGCTTTTATTCGTGCTCAATAAATAAAAGTTTATGAATTTTAAGATAAATGGTTATTTCTTGTGTTTTCTCCAGAAAACGTACAAGCTCCGAACAGTATTTACATTCGTATTAATCGTTGGATTCGTTCGATATACCGTTTTCAGAATTCGTAGGGAAATTCGGATTACGATGCATGCGTTCGGATTGTAGAATACGATTTTCAGGATTCGTAACAAAATCACAAGTACGACCCATCTGTCTGATGCTTAACATACTGAGGGCAAAATACTCTCTCCATTGACGATACCTTTTGATAATTTCACTGCGCCGATTCTGCTTACCGTACTCTCTATACAAGCTTTGATACATTACTTTATCACAGGCACCTCGTGCCATATTTTTTATGATCAAAATTTAACAGCTAGCGTTATTTCCTTTATCAAATAGCCTCTTTAGCTCATGCCACACTTTTTCAATGGTGTTCTAAGCGGCTGTATTTCCTGGCCGTAATATTCTTTTCGGATCTGAATTGTTTTTTATAGATTTTGCTGTGTGGCATGGGCGCCATCTTATATAAAGGTAAACAAAGATGTCCAATATCCGTTTTCATGAAAATATGGCAACTTTTTGTATTGGTCCTGTCTCATGGTCCCTCATGTCCCCTCGTGGTCCCTCGGCGAAATGAAGTGGTATTCGGTCGTTAACGGTAATTGGTCTCCATACCATTACCGACAGTGGGAGGTTGACAGGTTTTTGAATATTGGACACATGCAATTTCTCTCCAAAACGTCTTCTCACAAATCCACCGGCTTCTGTACAGAACTGAAGTGTCGATTCGTCGCTAAACACTATGTCTTGATTTCTTCTTTCTATCAATTAAACGTGTTTTTTACTGGCCCCTACATTGAAATTTGGCATTCTTCAAACCCCTTCGCGAGGTTCTCTCCGAAATTTCCACACCAGCATCATGGACTATTTTATTGAGTTCCAGAAAAGCTGCCATGTGGTTCGCAATAGCAATTGATATCACTTTGAGTTTTTCGCTAGGCGTGGTGTTTCGTCCACAATTTGCCCCCTTTGAAGAAGGCACCGAAGAATTTTCCTTTATTTTTTTTCGATATCTGGACCATTGCATAAGGTGAAACTCTTTCTCTTATTGAGTGATTCCCCGTTCTCAATAGTCTCAGTCTCAGAATCGCACTTTTTTTTCACAAAAGTTTAAAATCCATACCAAATTATCTAAGACACATTTTTCAATTAAGAACTTAATGCAAAAAATAATGCAAGTTGAATTACTTTTAATTAACGTTTAATTTTGTCCAAAAAAAAGACAATAATGCCATAATCTAAAAGGATCATTTATTCAACTTAATTACACCCATAACCATCTGAAATAGTTTGTCCTGTATTACATTGCCATAAAGCTGGTCGCCCTGTGTATAACAGACGAGAACGATTGGTCGTTTGATTCCTTCGTTATGACTCATAAAAAAGGCAGTCTGACTTACGAATTTTCACCTGTCTCTTTGTATCGACTTTTCCCCGAAGCAACATCTTCCATAGAAGACCCAGCCCGTCCTCTATTTTCGGTGGAAGTTGCTACAACCCAATTCCTTGACGAGTGAAATCCTTGACATTGCCAAGAGCTGTCCACATCAATTTGCGAAGAAATTGGTGAAAATCAGAATTCGCTGCCAGAGCGGCCCAGATGCTTCCGGGCGAGCTCTATTTCGCGCGTGCACCGTACGGCGCTCTCACTACGTTCATTCATTCATTCCACCCCGTCATTAACTCGCTCTAATGGCACTCAGCCGCGGTATTCCCCCATTAATCATCTGCGGAGCGGCCGAGTGCGTCCCGGCACAAAAAGGGGCGCGACGGCAATTCAGCCGCACAAAGCCGCATAATGCGAAGGGTGGGACTGACAAAATGAACGCGAACAAGACCTCGTCCAGATTCATATCGGTGCTACCGTTTTCCGGTCTGCACACCGCACTACCACACTCTCAGGCGGGGTCCATGCGGCGCGAAAAGCCGCTCTTGCCACCAAAGCGAGTCCGGCCCCTGTGGGAGGAGCGACCGCTACCTAGCACCATCATGAATTTATGAATGACACTCCGCTCAATTACAGGGCGCACGCCTGTTACCCATACATGGCCGGGGTTTCCAAGACGACGTGCCCGGTGCCCGTTCTTTCTTGTGCCGGCGCGTTTGTCTTCTTAATTTCCCTCGCCATATCGACCAGTTCGGGACGTGTTTCTCACCGTATTCTTCCGTGCGCTCGGCGAATACCGAGGAGAAGGCAAAAACCGGGCTCTGTCGCACCTTCTGCGGTGGGGCACCAGGCGGTCGGGGCTTCGCTCAACGTCTCTCAAGTCAGTGGCCTTACGGACGCGGAGCGCTCTTCAAGTTTTGTGCCGGGCTGTGTGATTTAACGCAAACGAGCGCGTGCGCCAGAGGATTATCACGTTGTTGCCTTTCCTTCGCGAATGCGATCAGTTCTAAGATGAGTGGAAGCGCCCGGTGAAGCAATCAGGACCAGGACCCGATTGCCGGAAAGTGTAGTTCTGAGTGGAGTGCTCCAAACTGATTAGTTCCCGACGCCGGAAAAGTCCTTTCGAGAAAATGTTAGTCCCGTCCGACATGATCGCGGCCCAGTCGAAAATGGTGTACCAGATGAACAAGTATTGCGCGGATCGCGTGCAGACGCGGAAGGCTCAGATTCACAAAACCATCCAGGAAGTCTGCCGGATCGTACAGGACGTCCTGAAGGAGGTTGAGGTCCAGGAGCCCCGCTTCATATCGTCTCTGAATGATTACAACGGCCGGTTTGAGGGCCTAGAGGTGATATCACCCACCGAGTTCGAGATCATCATCTACCTCAACCAGATGGGCGTTCTAAACTTTGTCGACGATGGAACCCTGCCCGGTTGTGCCGTATTGAAACTTAGCGACGGCCGGAAGCGCTCCATGTCGCTTTGGGTGGAGTTCATCACTGCATCGGGATACCTGTCGGCGCGCAAGATCCGTTCGCGGTTCCAAACGCTGGTGGCTCAGGCGTGTGATAAGTGTGCATATCGTGATATAGTGAAAATGATCGCCGACACTACCGAGGTCAAGCTGAGGATACGCGAGAGGATCATTGTGCAAATCACGCCGGCGTTCAAGTGTGCCGGCCTGTGGCCCCGGTCGGCCTCCCACTGGCCGCTACCGGGCATACCCTGGCCCCATCCGAACATTGTCGCCGAGGTCAAGACTGAAGGATTCGACATGCTGTCCAAGGAGTGCATCGCCTTGCAGGGAAAGAACTCCGCCATGGAGGGCGACGCCTGGGTGCTAAGTTTTACGGACGCGGAAAATCGATTGCTGCAAGGTGAGTAACGACATGTCGGTTGTAGCAAATATGCAAAATACCCGACGGGTTCTGTCAATGGGACTTTCGCATTTTTTGCTTCTCTCGGGGAATAGGAGCATTTATTTCGATTCATGTGACCTTAAATGTTCACTAAAACGTAGAAAACTTTGTGGATGACTGAAATATGAGGAAGGCTCATTATGCTCACAGTTCCATTTCCCTTCAGGCTAATATTACGCACACTATGCATCTAAATAGCCACAACTAACCCTTTACTGGCGAGAATATGTGCTGTTAGATTTTCGAAAACTGTTTGCAGCCATGTGTGAACAAACTTTAGTTATATTCTTTTCAGATTTGCGTTCTTTAGTGTTTTTTAGCCAGGTAACAATTTTTAATTCAACAAGTTTGAATTTAGCATCAATCAAAATAACGATTTAAAGGGTTACATAGGTCTTGAAGGAAAAAAAAAACAACATTTTCAAAAAATTGTATTTTAAAAACCAAAACTCTGTTTTATTTAAAATTTACACATAGAAAAGTTTGGCATTTCAAGAAGTTGTAAAAAAAAATTTCAGCTAAAAATATTGAAAATTGTCGATTTTCCTGCAGTTTTTCTCGCCCAAAGTTTTTTTACATGGAAACAAATATTCCTTTTTCTACGCGAAAGGTTATATACACTTTATAGTCTACACTTCCACTCATAAGTGGATATGTGTAAATGCACCAAATTGGAAAATGTAGCTCCACTTTGCAAGTTTACATTTTTGAGTGGACAAATCATTTCTGTATATTTCTTGAGTTGAGTCAGTGCCTAAACAGAATGCGGTGGCGCATTTCGACGGAAAAAATACACTTGTATGTATGTTGCAAATGCACATACTCGTAAATGTACAGTATGTCACAAAATCAAGTTCCCACCCGACGAAATTACTTTTATTTCACACCACTTCCCAACTTTCCATTATGCAATTTTCAAGCATTTTGAATTGCCGACAGATCTGGGCTTTGTGGAGGTCATTGCAGAACATTGAGACTTTCATGCTCTGAGAATTAAAAGAATTTTTTGGCGGTGTGGATAGGTGCATTATCCTGTTGGTGTACGAATTCATTTTCAATTAGTCTCCCTCCTTCATGTATTGCGAATTCTTTCAAGATGTTCAGGTAGACATCGCCGTTGATTATAATACTAATTTAAGTGCCTTAAATGTTGGTCTAGTGCACTTGTAAGACAGAGCCTGACTAATTTTCCTCCATACGTACAGTCTGCCGTGAGAGTATTTCAACCGAATTGATTTTGAAGATGGGCATGCATTTTGGGAGCTGAGATTAATAGATAATAGATTTGTATTTGATATCGTCTTAGTCCTTTTATCAACTCTTCTGGAAGTGGTCCTTGGCCTGCCGTCTCGTTTTATTGGGTTTATACACGAATGTTGATTAGAACGCCCGAATCATTTTTCCAATTGCCGTGTAAGATTGATAGGTCCGGTCTGTTGGCTTACTTTTCTAGTAAAAACTTACAATTGAGAAAAGAGAGAAAGTAGAGAGAAATTCGTCTCAGAACATCAAAGTACGCGAACAGCATCAAGAAAATCAAAAGTTTTCAATTGTCAAATAGCTGTCAATTGACCAATTTACGTAAAAGGGTTTTTTGAAGTGCATAGGAAAGACTAACCAGCGTTAAATTCACCTTTTTTGTGCGTTTAAAAGTATTTGGTGAACATTCCCCAAAAATAACTGATTGACCTTTTTGCTACAAAGCATTTTCGAAATGACAACCTAACCTGAAAATATCAGTTGTTACATTTTGACTGTTTTCAATTTTTCACACGGCGAAATTTGTCGAGTAAAAACTTACGAAATCTGTGACGTGAACAAATTATCTCTCAATCCGTGAGTTCGTGAGAGCGCTCTGGTAAAAACTTGCGAAAGTTTTCGTGTGCATTTGCGTACGCGAACGGACCGAATATTAAAAAGGATTTTGAAATTCAATGTGCAATGGAATCTTATTTCTGTGACATACTATAACTTGTTCTTTTAATTAGAGGTTCCACTTTATTCGTAACCTGTAGGTAATAAGTTTCTTCTCCTAATTTACTAACTACACCAGAATATGTTTCCCGCGGCGCGCAGACTTTGAAGTGCTCTAACTCGGGAACTACACTTGAGGTAATTGAATGATTAAAACAATTTTTTGCGTTTTTTGAGCAATAAACTTTTACATTTCCAACTTTCGAAAAAACCGAACCACAGGGGACTGAAACAGCGAAAAACTTCTTTTTGGTAACTTCGGCGCCCTCTACCGCTTGAAATATCAACTTCTCGATATCGCGGCAATTATCGAAAAAATTTAGAATTCTATTTACAACATTTTTTGTTGAGAATCTTTTTCTGTACAACCTATAGAACACGAGCTAAAACGATTCAAACATTTTTCAAGATGGTGGCTAAAGCAAAAGGGATGGGGGACTCCCTTTTGGTTTTAGGCCTTCTGAGTGGTTCTAATAACATTGAGCAAGTAAATCCCACTGTGCATTTTTTGCCAGGTTAAAGTACTTATTTGACCGTACTATGTAAGATTTACTCAATTGCAGTTACCCTCCAGACAGATTAAGGTCGTCTTTTTTAGCGTATTCGTGCATCACATGAGCTGGCGGCGCGGCTTTATAAAAAGAATGTTGACTTAATTGCTGTCGAGTTTAGTTTAAAAATCTAAACCATTGGTGCAGACACTAGGTAAACTTTAAAGTTTACTAACACACGATTCCTTGTAGTTCTGTCTGATTTAAGATAAAAAGCAAAGCACCTAAACAAAAACGCGTTTCTAAAATAAATTTCAAAAATTTTTAAAATAAACCGAATTGCCGAAATGCAAGTCGTTTAATTCGAAAAGATGGCCTATAGCTCTCAGACATAAATTGAATGTATCAAAGAAATGTCGCTTACACATCAGACTTATTGTTACGACTACTTCCGGCGATAGATGGTTTTCGTATTGATGACTTTGACTAATTTGAATATGAAATCACCTACGCCGGCGCGGTATAAAGTTTTTGAGACTACGCCGCAGTTTTAATTCTCAAATGTATAATTTATATTTTGTTGATGGACAACACAAATCGTTTCAACTATTGTCTATTCTTGTATAGTTAACAAGCGCGCGTTCTTTGTGTACCATGTGTGTGTGTTTGTGCGTGTGTGAGAAAATTTACAATGAAAAGTTCAAATATAAATCTGTTTGCATTAAACATGATTCTGTAGAATGTAGGACGTTCACTCAGAGAAATTTCGATCTTTGAAATCAACTTCGGCTATCTGTAGAGCAATGGCTAGAGCGGAGGGCTTATGTCCCAGAGGTCCCGAGTTCGAATCTCACATGATTCAGATTGTTTTCCTTTCTAAAGAATTAGATTACAAGTGAAGCAGATATGAAGCGTCTAATAGAATTGCGGTAGAGTATAAATTAGCAGATTATAAATATTTTGTGGATCAAATTGACAGTTGCAATAGGTATAGATCTAGGCCTTAGGGTGTTGCGTTATGACGAAAGTACTGCAACTTCCGCTCTAGTAAAAACGTTTTTTATATCATACCAACGCAACAAAACCAGGATCAAATTGTGAGAACCCATATCACATATGCAAAACTTTAAAATCAATGCACTTTATTCTAATCATAAATTGTGATCTAGAAATTAAGTGCCAAATGGAAATAAATCTTTTATTAGGTCCAATAAAGTAAAATTACTTACATCCTGTGACTGGAAAATGATTTCTTGTTTGTAATAAAATGTTGTCATAAAATCCAGTACAGGCTTGGACAATTGCAATTCTAAGCAAAAGACATTGAAACCTTCTTACAAGCTTTCATTCTTCAGTCGCTATCACAGTATCGTCAGTCAAGATAAATCATAATATCGCCTGTTTAGTTAGAGATATGAGAAAGCTTCATTTAAGAATCGTTGAAACACCGTCGCGTCGTCGGGGCATTGCATAGCCATTTAGGCATTTTTAAATATTTCAATTGCCCGTACGGTGTCACAAAGGAAGTGTACTGTCGTGATTCTTCTAACAAGTATATGATGTCCAGCAACTTAGCAAATTTAGAAAAAATAAGAAAAACAAATTTATGCTCAATTGTGCTACATCGTAAAATTTGTTATCATCAATAGAAAAAATTTGGCTACATATTATATTTAAATTTCGGGGGTAGTAGTCACGGAAAAAAAATTGGCGCACTAATAAAATATTAAGAAAATAAGATAGCACCGCCATTTTCGATTACTGACTGAATATTTTCCTTTTACAAAATATCTATGGACTGAAATTTGCCTGTTTGTACCATGCATTTAGCATGTACACGGACAGGAATTCCGTGTAATCTCCGTATTCACGGAAGTACACGGAATCCATTTTTTAGAATTTATAATGATGTTTTGTGAGTATAGGATAATTTTAAAGAACAGCACACCGTAACACAACCCGAGTAGTATGCGCAAATAATTTCACATGAATTTATTTCAAATTTCTACCCCCAACATTTAAATATGCTGCCAAATTTTTTCTATTGGTGATAACAAATTTTGCGAATCAGCATAATGAAGTACATCACTAGCACAATTTAGCACAATTGTTAATCTGTGTAGATCGTATTTCTAGTATTCTTGGTATAAACAAATAATACGTTTACTTCCCTCTACACAGATTCCCACTAACACAAATATCACATGCGCAGTAGAGTATTAGGCAGCTCAAGTGTGCGCCCGCAGCGCCGCGAAGCGAAGACCATATGCGACCCACTTGCGGCAAGCGGCTTATATTCTAGTCTTCCTGGAATTATTAAAGACTTTGTAGCCAAGGAGACTAGAATTAAGGAAAGACCCAACTGCATGACTTTTGTACAGATAGTCTAACTTCTGTACCACTTGACCGATTGACTTCATATTCACATCATATTTTAGTTAGATTGCGAGAATGGTTTATAGTCAGGTGTGGTCCCGGTAGGTGGCGCCGTAATCTAACTTCTATACCACCACAGATTGACGAAATAGACGACCTACACGAGAAAACTCTGGCTTTACAAAGCTAAAGGGGTTTATACAACATTATTGTTTCTTCAGGATCAGTGAGTCACACCACACGTATGACACAATATAGATCCAGTGGCGGGATCCAGAGCAAATTTTTTGGTGGGATCGATATTCGGAATTTTGTTCTTCTCACATGAACTAGAAAACAAATCTGTCTAAAAACATGTTCGTGTTCCTTGCGAAGGTCCAAAAAATGTTCGGGAGGTGTTTGCATAACAACAGACGAATATCCATGTTCTCAAACAGACTTTACTAGTACCGGGTCGATTCTAAACCTTGTAGTGTATGATACAAGCGCTTTTTGTTGCTGGATTTCAAAATTCTATTTAAGGTCTCTTATATATGAAATGTATGCCAGAGCCGTTCTTAGAATTTATATTTTTTAATAATAGGTAGCCCAGAATTCAAAATTCGCTCATTTCACAAACACGACTACACATGGAAGGATGTTCGGATTGTTCAATTCAGTTTGATTGCGCTCCCTATACCTTAAATATCGCAACAAAAAATTATCTGCCGCTTAAAAAAAATTCGCCTGAAAGGGTTAAACAACAATTCCATTGTCTCATTTACACATTTCTTTTTTGGGCCATTAATTTGTTGTTGTCCCGCTAATCCATAGCAGGTTACTATTAGGCCACCATCCAAGAGCAGAAACTAAACCACCAATTATATTTCCCCAGGTGCCAGCCGGCGGCGATGTTTAAGTATTTTGAAAACACTCCGAGATCGCCACCTAGATCTTCCCGGGAATCCAGTCACATCGTACCATCTGAAGACGTTGCTTCTGTACGAGTGCGAGAAACATCCGCGAGAGATGGAATGGGAGGAGAACTGTATAGCGGACCGAATCAATGGGATCTTCCTGCAGCTGATATCTTGCTTGCAGTGCAGGCGGTGTCCGCACTACTTCTTGCCAAACATGGACCTCTTCAAGGGGAAGTCGCCAGGTGCTCTGGAAAATGCTGCCAAACAGGTCTGGAGGCTAACTAGGATTATGCTAACGAACGCTCGATGTCTGGAGGAGTTGTAATGGCACCCGCAGGAGCCCGCTCGCAAAGTGGTCAGTGTGTCTGCCGATTAGTCCCTACTATTTATTTGTTTCGTTAAATCTTTGAAATGTTCGGGCCGGATTGGTCCATTAGGATTCATTTATGCTAAGCAGAACACAAAAGCCACCCCGAACTCTTCGTAATCGCTAATTGAAAAGCGCTTGGAGCGTCAAAACACGCATCGTTACTTGTGTCCAAATGGGCGCATTATCAGTCGCCAAACGCCCGCGGCATCGGACGAGGAAGGCCTGCGCGATCAGCCATAAAACTTCCTCCTACGAAGCCCGGCGATTCTCTCACATAAATTTATTAAAAATTCAAATCGGCCCGCGTAAGACAACAGCCCGAGCGAGGCAGTCCGTTCTGCCGCGTCATTAACATTAGCAATAAAATGCCAGCGACAATCAATTTATCACAAAAACAAACTATTCGGGCAGCGCTAGAATGACAATGGGCTCCGATGACGGAGTCGCCGGGCCATCCCCCAGGCCCCGGTCCGCTAGCGCTTTGTGCAGCTACCGCACGAATATCAATCAATCCTGCGTGCTTTGAATGCGGATCGCGCGGTCTGGTCGGCGGTTGTGGGCCGCCTCAGATTGCGGGCGGAGCGCGGATCGCCGGGGTACGGTTTCATTAAAGCGAGTCAATAAATTCACTCTCATCCCGTTTTGGACATTATTTCGCTTTTGTTAAATTAATATTTGCTTTTTTGGCCAAAACACTGCAATCAGTCCCGGCGATGACGAGATAACAGCGGATAATTGCACCTCGCCCGGGCCCACACACGTGCAGCGCAGAGCCCTCCTCGGGTTATTAATCAACGGGAATTGCTCGCTGTTGAGATAGAGCTCAAGATGGCAATTTACCCGCAGATAAATTTCCATATTCCCGGATTCGCGGCCCCAGTACCATGCATCACGAGCAGGTACTGCCCTCGGATGTTTCAGGTGCTTTAAATCTTTCGCACTGTGCAATTACCGGACAATATGCTATTGGTGGCGCGGGCAACACTTGCAGTTCGGTGCGGACAGGTGTGCTACGCATATTGGTGCTTCTGCTTACTATTCGGAAGATAGCATAAATCTTAGAACGCCTGGTATTTGTGCATTTGAATGAATTGAAGTGCAAAACCGTCACTTCATATTGCACCGCTCCACTCCGCACCCGTACTTTTAATATCACGTACAGTAATGACAGTAATTTATAATAATATCCTTTACGGATGTTCCGGCTGTTGCTGGTGCCTAAGAGAAAGCGGTTAACTCTCTCGCACGCTGCCTGTGCGCTTGTCCATCTCCACCAAAAGAATTAGTTCTTCGCAGAGCAAGAGATAAAATCTTTATGAGCGGAGACTAGAGCGCGAATGCGAATGTATGTAGCGATGGATAGTTTTGAAGTTTGCAACGATATGCGATTGTGCGCGCACATTAAAATTTCTTACTTTAGTTTTGACAAGTATTAAGTATAAATGGAATGGACTAACGAAAAACTAATTTTGTTTGGTGGTTGCTGCAAAACCTGCTTGTTGATCAATGTGTTTGTTTGTTTGTTACTCAATCACGCCTAAACGGTTGCTTCCATTGACCTAATTTTTTTACACAAGGTAGTACATATTCCAATTTAATATAAAGGCTATTTTTTATTTTGATAAAGTGCAATGTTTCAAAATGGCGGTTCCAAGATGGCTGCCGGAAAACTTACACTTCAAGGGATTGATTGACATAAATAATAATTATTCATAAAATTGGGTTCTTGGGATCGAAATAACTGCCATTCTCTAAGCTCATATACATACATAAAGTATGCTTATTTAGACGATACCAAAGCCAAACAAAGGTTTATAAAATTGTCTAGGGAATGGCCTAACCGATTTCGACGGAACTTTCACTGGAAGGCTGGGAGTTTGTCGGGCACGATTTAAGCTATATTTTTTTTAATTTACAAGTACAGAAAACCCCGGAAAAAGCCGGATAATCCAGCTAGCTGTAATATAAAAAACGTCAGGCAAGTGCGAGTCAGACTCGCGCATTAAGGGTTCAATATTTGCTGCAAATTAACTGACTGTAATTTTAAAAAAATATATTTTCATGTGACATAACTACAAATTAACGATTTTCTGGCTTTTTCCTTTACTTGTGCTGTGCGACCTTGCTTCTTGCCAAATTTCTTGATTTTAGGTCAACGGGAAGTACCTTATATGTTTTGATGTATTTGCGAGTGTCAAAATATGCGGCGTATTTTTTATTGCATTGACTTATAAGCTTGATTTTTTTACACCTCCACGAGACTGTAGACTTAAGTATTTGATATTTATTTCAACTAAAAATCTCCACGCGTTCCTGATAAAAAGGGATACACGGACAACGAAGTGATCCTATAAGGGTTCCTTTTTTCCTTTTGAGGTACGGAACCCTAAAAACACCAAAACTCCAAATCCGGTAGAAATTGAGAAGACTCCTGATGGCATGGAGGCTCAAATTTTCTGGTGAAATACTAAATGGTTTTTGAATTACATGTACATACATTGAATGGTACACGGGGGTTTTTGTGATCTCTGATTTCAAATACTCTGGATAATTTTGCAGCTAGCCTGCTACAAGGTGTATACTCGTCTTCCTGCAAGCTTCCACTTTATCAAACTCCAGACATTTTCGATTGAATTCACATCGGTCCATTTTGAGAGCCAATCCAATGAAACGATTCCATTTTCTGTTCTTTTCTGGCTTTTGTCTACGCTCCCGGACAGTTGGAGTGATACTGACACGTTATGACACTGGCGTCGTGGTGTGGCTCATCAAATGTATTGTGCTTTGCCGACAAAAAAAAGAAACGAAAAATCTGGAATAGTTTTTGAAATATTGAAGAACGTTTCTTGTTGAACACACTGTAAAATATACAAAGGAATTTATTGGGGAAAAAGGATGTGTGGAAATTTACAGAAACCGCACCTCCTTTTTTACATTTTCACAACACAATGACATATGATAATTAAGTTCGCCATATTGTAACCGCTCTTCTGCATTTGTACAATCTGGTACTATATTTGAAATCAGTAAACACAAAACTCCCATGTACCGAATTTATAAAAAATCTAAAAAAGTTTATTATAATATAATTTATTTTATATATTGAAACCGCCGTTGTAAGTTTGTAAAATTGAGTACCATATTTGCAATCAGCGAAGCGTTTTCTCTATTAAAAGTTTCCTATGAAAGGGGTGGAACCAGTTTCCTTCAAACCATACAGGCTTTGTGATTGTCTGACATCTTAAAGTAATGGTATATCCCTCGTTCGTATGCGAAGTTTCAGTTTATTTGGACCATGTTTTGGGTTGTGTACCAAATATTCAAACAAGTCAATTTTCCTTGTGTTTACATTATGGCATAATTACTTTATATATTTTACTTCTTATATCGCGTGTCGTGTCTCATCTAATCCACTAACTTTTGTTCATTTCAATTAAAAAGTGGACAGGCTGTGGAATACTTAGAATAGCAGTCTTTTCTTGAAATTGATTCGCACAAAAAGCTACAACCAGTCGCCAGCTAGCAAATATAACAATAAAAAAGCAAACAACTCTCTCATCCCCTCCTACAGAAATCCCGTCGTGTCATCCAAGTAAGAATATCTAGCAACCCTCCAGTTCAACGTACACCAATTAGCTGCGTAATTTACGACGGAGCTGAAAGGCTGCTATACTTGTCGCCATAAAAGGATCCGCAAAGTGCCACCAAGTGAAGTCATTATTGGCTGATTCCTTGCCTCTCAAATTAAAAAGTTTACGGCAATTGCCGAGCCGTCCGTCCGCGGCGGCAAGGCAACTAACTCCTTCAGATGACACACCACGGTGGCAACTAGTCGAACTCGAAATGCCGCATCGAGTCGGCGGGCATTGCGCGAATGGGCTGACTACACTCGTCCCGATAAAAACTGGATTCCCGAGATAAACCAATTAATAATAATCTCACGAGATCTTGTACTTCGAGACGAACACATGTCATGCGTCTTGTCTGCAGTTTTTCAAAGTTATTGAGGTAAATTGCACTCTTGCGGCCCCGGCGAATATCGCTAGCCGCCCAAGGATCATGGCTGACAATTTGTGGAAATATCTCGAGTTAATTGGAACGATGGGAATGATCAAAATTAAGTGCTGTGTGTCCTGGAATTCAGTCGTAAGAAATGGGCTTTAATTCCTATTGAGATTTGCCGCCTTTTTTTATTTAAATGCGAATCCACAGCCTTTCGCAGATTGAACGATCTCGTTCGACTAGTTTGGCGAATAAAGTCTATGGTGGGAAGGTAGTGACTAGGCACTTCAACGTTCGCGACTAGGAGGAAACTCTTGTTACATTCACACCTCAGACTAACTCTTCCATACACCTACGATGGGTTGATTATTATTTGTCTATTATTCGGTGTAATGGATTACTAAACCAAATGAATTGTCATATATGTTCAGTTAAAAGTTATAAAGCGAAGGCGATCGATATAAATTTTCATTTTGATTTCAATGAAAAAAAGCTAAAATTCTAAATGTGATTACGCAAAAAAAGTGATTCATGGCCAAAGGTTGCGAAATTCAGTTATTCTAGAATATCTGCTAATCTGTTGGTTTCACGTTAATTTCAGTTATTATCAAAAATATTTATTATAACATACTGCACCGAAAAGGTTATGTACAACATTTACGTACGACCAATAGTTTTCGAAATATAGGCAAATAAAAAGCAAAAGTTGACTTTTATACCCATTTTCTTGGAAGCAATCAAAATAGTAGTCGTGGGCGGAAGTTTTTACTGTGAAATATAATTTGAGCATGATCTGAATTACATGTCTACACATCAATTATAATATTATAGCTCGCTCCCCTGGTATTCTTAATAAAAACAACTTTATCTGAGAATTGTAGACGCCAAATTTAATAAGACTTGTAAACAATTTTCATAATTATACATCATGGTTATTAGTGTAGTTAGATAACGTGACGTTTATACCTCCATGACTTGTCTCGTTGTGAGTATGTCTAACAATTAACATGCCTTAACCCTCTTAAGGTAAGTTTTTGTAGGGTGAACCACGTCCATTTTGTCGGTCATTCCAGCAATTCTTTCTCCGTTAACGTCTAAGTTGGTAGAGAGTTTCAATATTTTTGTTTGACAATCTATTACCTTCAATTTCGACTGCGCAGGCTATGCTCCACGGCAATCCAATAAAAATAAAATATCATAAATTCCGCAAACTCTCTTATTAAATCCACAAAAAATTTTAAGAGCAACTTCAATCACATTTATTTTTGCCTGCGCATTAAACTCAACTAATTGATCACGTGGCTTTAAGTGGTTCTAGTACATAATAACCGTTACTTGTGGGTATTGAAATATAATTTTGTCAGTATTACCAGAAAAGCAGATTCTCTCTCTACAGAGTCGTATTTGCAATTCCGTGTTCAAAGGGAGAACGGCTTACTCATTCTCTTTATTTGATCAACAAGTTGAAACGTGAATGTTAACAAATTTTAAAGTATGTTTTCAATTTCGCAAGTGACTGTACCTGCAGTGGTAGTGGTAGATTAGCATTTTGCATTTTGTATCTAACGACGAAGTGCAAATTTCTTATTCTTAATTAGTCAATAGAAAAGTATAATAACGGTTATGTTGGCACCTTATATTTTTGTTATTTTTTACTCTTTCAAAAGAAGATTGGCCGGCCAGTAACTGCCATATCTCGACATAATAGCGATAACTTTGTAAATAAATACGTTTACAAGTTTTATTAAAGCAGCATTCCCCAGTTGCAGTAGCCTTTAGCACCGTCAAATGCACTTGGAGTGGTTTTATGTGTCATGCATCCTTCGGCTATTTGAAAATGACTAAACCTTCGAGGAGTATTTCAGCGGGTTCCAAAAAGCTCGTAAAATTTTATAGAATTCTCAGACGACGTTGCCGGTTCTCCTCATCACATCTGATTTCGGTCATTCGGAGTAATGCTAACACACCGTACAACCACATTAGCATTAACACAACCGTTGCGTTTACGCTAAAGGAATCAAAAGCAGGAATATTTGAATTTTTCACTTAATGTTGTCATTTAGGGCGGGGCGTTGTATAATTTCGCGTGAGCGAAATATGCTAATTGGCTATGAAGTATTTATGCATAATAAAAAGCTTAATGGCACTTGTAAATTCGGTCTTAAAATGCAATGAAACTGAGGTAAAGTCAAGCAGTAATTAAAAAGTACGTAAAATAGCCGACATAACATTTTGCTTTGGAAATGCGAGGGTAATTGCTTGAAATTAATAGTTTTATGTGCATGTAGCGCCACAAGTATATTTTATTTCTGTAATAAATGCAAACCAGTGCCTGGCTATTAGCGGAAATAGAAGGAAGGCGGAAAATACTTACCTACACTTTACACTTAAATGTTGTGTAAACAAAAAATTGTTATATTGTATTAACGCCGATGTTGTTGGTACAAAGTAAAATGAAGATAATATTATGAAATTTCTGACGATTAGCTTTTATTTCATTTGATCACTGAGTTGCTCTTCATTAATTCTCAATTACAGTCAACTTTCGCAAACATGAACAGTTTTTCAGGGTCTAGTTCATGCTTTAGAACTGCTTTATTGAAAATGAAGAATAGTCTTCCACATCACAAAAATAATTACTGAAAGAGAAGAAATAATTTTATTTCTACTTTTGTTGTATTTTTTGGCACCTAAGTTCAAATAAATATTTTTCCGTAGAATTTCTGTAACTCGAAATCCCCTACTTGAATTTTGTTTCCCCCCTTGAGAGGATTAAACTAAGCAAATTGGTAAAAGAAGAAGTTTGAAGGAATTACGTCATACAAAAGGTATAGGTTGCCTATTTCATATCATACTGTAGCCTGTATGAATTGAACATCCAGATAAACATCTAAAGTGAATGCCTTTCGCCTCACTGTATATTTATTTAGGCATATTAAAATTAAGGAAATATGGATAACAGAAATAGAGAAAAACCTATCGAACCCGTCACTCATACTTGTAACTTGTAAAATCAAACTGTTGCAGAACGAATGAACCAGTTTAATGCGCGGACACGGTTTTTCAAAAGATTTGTTCCTGTAGGAACCCAAAATATACTCGCGCTAAAAACCAAAAGAGACTAAATCATGAACGAGATTCCAAATAGGAATAATTTTCAAACCCTTGGTGGAATTTGAAAGCTAGTAGTCAAAATAATACACTTGTTTGTAAATTCCACAAGTGAGGCAGACTATTTTTAAAGATGTTACTCATTCACTGAAGTGAAGGACTTTTATAAATTTGATGAGTGTTTCGGCCCGAGGAAGCTAAGCTGATCTGATCAAATCAAAACGACAAAATACTCTAAGATTCCAATAAAGGTCCCATCGAAATCGGTTCAGCCGTTCCCGAGATCAGCCCCGACAAACACACAAATGAACAAATGCATTCAAATTACGAAATAATACGTAAAATGTATTAAGTGCTGGGAAAAAAGGTGGAATTCACAACACGCCACAAAACATCAACGGAAACTCCAAAATGGAGTATCAAACTATCCCAACCGAACTTCAAGTTGTTTTTGTATGCAAACGAACGTACACCCATGCAAATGTGTCAACCTTTGGCGACCTAAGACTGGAGGTTTGCCTCTTGCATGGCACTCTAGTTGCTCAGCACTGAAGGTATCCTCAAGGGGGACGCGCCGCTCTGTCTGTACTGGTCAACCAAGATATTCGACATGATATTCGATGACGTCTGAGACATCAATCCCTATTTCATCAGGGCCAACTAATTTGTTCAGATGTGGTCCTGACTGGTTTGATGAGGAACTCAAGGTTTCCTAATGGGGCACGCTTGCCACAGATTAGTACCCACCTTGTGTAAACTTGTGCTTTTATCGATATAAAAATAAAGGGAGTGAATGTCACGTGAGGGGAGATCCCGTTGTGCAACCGGGAAGGCTAAATTTAAACCGAAGGTCGCCAGGTATCCGGAGTTCGCATACAATCTACTAATCTCCCCCTTAGCCACACAGCCATCGGCGTATGCTGTAGCACCTTAGCTTGGGGAGTGTCCGGTTCGGAGCTCCTTATTTGGTATTCAGAGCAACTCTGCAAGGGCCGAGGCTCCTGGGGTTCCGCCGCCTCTAAAGCTAGGGCATTCCACCATCCACCACCTAATAGCTGACACCCAGGCCCCAGGGAGTTGTAAGGTTAAATTGTGTCTATTTACCATAAGTGGTTATTTTTTAATTAATCTTCGTTTATATCTATAAGTCAGTTTTCAGATTATTTTACTTTTTGAAACGGCTTTTCAGACTGATATTATTAGTTTCCTGATAATTTAACTTTAAGGAGAAAACCGGTAAATCCACCGACGTATTTTGCATTTATTTCACAGAGTGATAAATTGACTGTAAAATTAAATTTTAATTTGGTAGCAAAATATGAATTATACATGTGAGCAAAAACTTCAAAATCTAGTCAAAAACCAGAGGCCTAACCTTTTTTTTTTTGGGAATATTCCAACTGTTGTCTTATATATGTTGAGAGTTTAGTGATCCCACGTAACAGTTAAATTATCAAGTCGCTAGGCCGTGATTTATGCGTGTTTTGATGTCTCCTGCCGAGCGCTATTCATATTCAATCGCCTCCAAGCATTTTTCCTTTGTGATGTGGTGAGCGAAAATCAAAAGAGCCATTGACAAAGCACAGTTACTGTGGTTAAAAGACAAGCAAACGACTCGTATACTCCCCTAAAGCTAAAAGAATACTCATAATGTTACTGACTAAATGTAAATAGTTTCTTAACTTAGTTCGTAAGCGATATTCCTGCTCTGTGATTAGTATCATAAATAAAAGGATAAGAGAACGCGAAATTGACTAGGCAACCGACCGAAGTCGACAGAGAAATGACAAATGGCACGAAGCAGCAAAATTAAGTTAATTAAATTCAATTTCAGGTATTTCCAGCCGCACACCGGCGCTGGGTGTGCCATGAAGACGAGATATAGCCACAAAATCAATTCCAGTGAATCAATTAGTATTCGTAGGGTATTCTCGCTAGCATTAGAAAGTGTATTATATCTTGTCACTTTTTTTTGTAATAAATTAGCTTTAATTAGCAATTCAACTAATGTTATTAGGCGAGCAATTAATTTATCGCTAGGTTGATTGTAATTTCCTCTCCCGATAAATGTTTCCAGCATTTTTGTAAATCTTGTTTGTTTTTGTAAATAAATATCTCGCTATTATTGATCCTCACGGCTTTCATTGCGGGCTGCGGGGGACGGGGGACCATTAACGATTCTAAGGTCACTTTGGGGAGAATTATTTTTCAGACATCTTAAAATGATAAAAGTTTATTGATTCAGCTGGAAGCAGCAGGCGGGTAAGTAGCCAAAATATTCTTACCGTTTTGCTATCAGTTAAATCAAGACCGGATTTTATCACGTAATTAATTAAGTTAGTTTTTCTTCTGCTTTTTGGAATATTTAATATGTCATGGCAAAGAACGTTATACGTTTTTAATTAGGAGTTTGTTTTGGATCATCTGAAAGACTGCCTGCATAACGAATGTGTTGTGTGCTGTTTGAGTGAATGAAGATGTGACATGGCATATTGATTGAAAAGTAGTTATATTTTTTTACGCCGTGCTTAGACATATTCTGGAAGTAACGGAGTACCAACAGGAATATTTTTACAGAGAGAAATAACTTTTAAAAAAGAACAAATTATTATCACCTATAGAAATGTCTAGTGAAATTGTATTAAAACGTAGCTTTATGATTAAAAAAAAAAGTTTTGTTGTAAATACGTTTATTAATATTTTGTAAACATTCCCCTTGCATTTTTCAAGGATTGTATCCTACGTGGCGTTCCAATGATGGCGTTTTTAGCTGTGGTGACCAAATCTGCATTATTTTCCCAAACTCCGTTCATGGCTTCAGTCAATTCTGATTTGGTCCGCGTCCGTGGGCACTTTTCTGCCACTTTCTGCTTAAAAATAGCCCAGATATTTTCGATAGGGTTCATATCTGGGCTATTTATTGGCCAGTCAAGGATTTGGTTTGTTGTTAGTCCTTAAAAACTCCGTAACTCTCCTTGCTGTATGGCAAGGGGCTTTATCGTGCATGATATCTCCGTTAAATATCGCATAGTTGGGCTCATCTGTGTCCGAAGGACTGTTAAGGGGGTATTGCGCTTTGAAATTTTGAAAAAATCGAAATTTATTTTTTTAATATTTCTATTGTTAATATATTTAAGATTGTATTTCAAAACGAATTTTTCAAAAATTCATAAAATTGACGTAGTTATGATGCCTCAAAGTTGGAGCGGCGAGCGCGATGCGATGCGAGTGCGGCGGTCTATCTAACTTTAATCGCGTTTTTCTCGAAACAGCATTTTTCAAAACGGTCACCACGGTATCTCAAGTTCTACTTGACCGATTTTCTTCAAATTTATACAGAAGCATCCTTATTCCGCTATCGCCGGAACTACGATTTTGTTTATGCGATAAATAGTTTTTTTTCAATCCAACATTTACTTCGAAAAAAATCCCAAAAAATCGAACTTTTTTTTAAAATTTGTATAACTTTTGCAAATTTCTATATTTTTACTTTTCCCTAGTTCAGGCGATAACCAATATGATACAAATGAACAAAAACTTGGAATTTTTTGTTTCAGACGTCTCTGAGGGCTGCAATCATGGTGACCGTTAACCCCTTCGCGAAAAACATCTCTACTTTGACCAGCTCTGACAGCTGGAATTTTTTTGTATTGTCAACGAAAAAAATATATTTTGGTACCAGAGACTTGTATTAATAAATAACAAAAACAAAAATCAAAATATCTTTTGTAGTTTCTGAGAAAAAAAATCTTAAAAACTTGCTCCAAAAATGACGTTCAAAGCGGCAAAGTGGGAAGAGTCCTTTGGACGATATTGCTGACTAAATCATGACCCTTACTGACTGCTTGACCTCCTGTTGGACACATGAAGGTAAATATTCTTCTCCTTTGGATCTGCATACAGTCCTGGACATTAGTAGTGTCAAACTCACCATAGTCTCGTCGCTAAATATAACCTGTTCACAAAATAGAGTTAATTTAAGTGAAGTTAAAAATGTATTTTCAGAATAGTATGAAAGAGAGTGTTTTTCTCATCTTTACCTTTTCCCAATCATTTGTCGTCCATGAAAAATGTCCATCCGCCCATGTTTTTCTTTGTTGAACCATCCCAAAGTTCAGCCTCTGATTTTTGAATGGTCGTCTTGCACATAGCCCAAATTGAAAAAGTCGACGTCTGACTATCCGCTTCGATATTTCTGCACCAACGTCACGCATAGTAATTAGTAGCCCTTGGAGACTTACCGTATAGGTTGCGAACACTCGAACTTTTGAAACATGAATCTCGTGAAGTATCTTTGTACTGACTCAATTCTTTTAACATGAATTGCGTATTGTGGGGACCACATTGCTGAAGCATATTCTGAGATTTATCTGATTAAGGACATATTACAAGGAGACGCAACCCGATGTTCTTTGGCTGTAATTTTTTTTATGAATTAATAATTTTGGTTCTGCTTTTGGATTGTGTTTATTTAATGTCTTAATTTTTTTTTCCATTAAGAGAAAATGATATCGGCCAAGTGGCCGCCGCCAGAATTAATGACCATATGGGCCCGATTTATGGCATTTTCCATCACTCTTGTCAGAACTTCCGGTGATAGGTTCTCGCATTCTTGACGGATATTCTCTTTGAGGGCTTCAAGAGTCTGCGGCTTGGTGACATGGACTCGAGACTTCAAGAAACCCCACAAAAAGAAGTCTGACACTGTTAAATCGGGCGATCGTGTCGGACAGTGCCCTGAGAATTTCGGTTGTGGCTCGTGCAGTATGCGCCGTCGCTCTATCCTGTTGGAACCACATGTTCTCCAGTTCCAATTGATCCAATTGAGGAAGGAGAAAGTCGTTGAGCATGGCTCTGTAGCGCTCGCCGTTCACAGTAGTTGTTTGGCCCGCGGTGTTTTCGAAAAAATAAGGCCCGATGACGTGATCAATGGCTAACAGTTGATGCACGGTCTGCATTTTGTAAGGGCACATCTTCAAGTCTTTCACCAATTTCTCTGTAAAGACCGCCGATTGATGTCCAATTGCATGGCACGTCGTCTGGTCGATACTCCGGGGTCCTCTGCGACATCTTCAGCCACAGATATTCTCAGCAGAACGGCTACTAGTGTTTGCCCAGTTGGTGTCGGACGACGGAACCACCGGCAAATTATTCCGCAAAGAAATCGAACAGGATGTATGTACATATATATGCTCGATGTAGTTTTAATGGAATCCGGAAACAATTATGTATACATAAATATGAGAAAATAATAGAGTGCCGAACCCATAGAAGCTTGCAGATGACAGCGATACGTGCTTATACAGCGACGACGTATATTATCCGATTGCTTTGATTAATTTCATTTTAAAACTTCTTTTGCATGGACATTGGACTATCATACTGTCAAACGTTGAATGCCAAACTTCAATGCGGAAATACATAATTTTTTGAAAGCATGTCAATTGCCAAACATTTTAGGTGTATATAGCCCGTTAAGATGTGATTTTCAGATAACTCTAAGCTGACTGCAAACAAACTGGCCTATCGGGCAACAGGGTGAATTATATAATAAATGTTCGTATTCACAGCCACAGTAAGAAAAATCCTGGTGTGCCTGGCAGATCGATGGCCCAGGCTTAGTATGAAAATCGTTTTTCATAAATATCTCATCTTTTAGACATGCTAAATAAAAAGTTTAAAAACCTTTTGTTAGATCTCGAAATCCTCTACAAATTTAGTTAGTAAGTTTTTTCTGTGAAGTTAATGCTTTTTAAGTTATAACGCGAAAAGATAAAAAATTAGGACCACAATTTGTTTTTCGATTTTCTCAGTTCTTGGACTAGGACTCTTACAGGGAGACAAAATGGATTTCGGAATAGACAAAATTGTGAAAGTGTCTGAGAGTGGCTACAGATATTCATGAAACTCTTGACAATGAATAATGAATATACGAGTAGTATGTCAATTCTGGTACTTCTGAAGCTATCAAAAAATACATTTTGCCAGCTGCTTCGTTAGCAACAACAAGGATATTGCGGTTTATTGAAGCATCGCTTGATAGCAAATTAACAACTTCCATCGCTAGACAGGCCCGGCATTTAATGTAGGTAGTGTGGGTAGTACTACCCAGTTGAGAAATTCCAAGTGTCCGAGAGTCCAGCGGTCGTCTCTTCGCTTATAAGAAATCACGCAGGGCTATCAACTTAAGTCAGTTTAAATCGCGGCACATTGCATCCGTTGCACTTTCCTTCAACTCGTTATCACATGGCGGAATAACTTTTGGATTTATAAATAAATATTGGATTTCATTTATGACAATGAATCTTTTGGTGTCTTATTGATCAAAATTCCTCTACTTGACTCTATGGAGGATTGTAGATTTAAAGAGCCGGGTTGAGCCCAGCACTTAGACTATGCAGTCCATTGTACATACTTCAGAAGAAGACTACTACGTATCAATTACTCTCGTTGCCCGTCGATAGCCGCTACACGTTTGGTTCATCTAACATAACTCATTATGTCGGGCAGCGTAAAATTCGATAGCTCCATAGGTTGCTACTGTTTGGGCGCCGAAAATATCGGCTCTTGTACTGAAGTAGAGGGGACAATCGCACAAGAAATGGGTGACTGTTTCCGCCTCTATCTCGCATTTGCAGATTGGTGAGTCAGCTATACGCACTTATGGCTAAGCTGATGTAGCCTCTGCTGTAACTCAGTAGCCGCTTACTTAAACCTTTGTCGACTTTCCTCAACATAATTCTAGACTGCCTGCAATCTTGCCTAGCATTCCATATTATATCATTCTTCAAAGATCCGAGTGGTAAAAGATGGAGCCAGTCCCGTGTGGGGTTCTGGTCCTATCATAGATGTACTAGAGCCCTCCCTGACCAAAGCATCCGCGATCTTATTTCCCGTGATATTGCTGTGGCCTGGGTCCCAAGCAACTACAACTTCATTGTTTATTGCGATTCGGTTAAGCGAATTTTTGTATTCCCTTAAGAGTTTCGAGGATACTACATTTGAGACTGAGATGCTTTCAGTGAAACATGATTGTGCGAGAAGATGAATATACTCGTATCATTCTCACAAATGTTTCTCTCCGTAATTAAATTGGCACACATAGTGATACGTAGGTACCTAAGATTTCCGCCAGGAATATCGTAGTGAACCTGCCAGCTGGCGCAGATATATGGAGATTCTCTATGTGCCCGTAAACACCGAATCCGGCAAGGCCGTCTACCAGAGACCCATCAGTGTACCATACTGAACTGTTCACTGGTGAGATTTTTCTAAGGTAGTTCTCTTCCCCTTCGATTCTTGTCGGAAAGAGCACTTTATAACTCCTGCTGGGGCAGATTTGAGGAGTCATATTATCTGAGATCATTAGAACATCACCGACAGAATTTTCAATGTTGTCCCAGACCTTTATGTGCCCAAGTCGCTTGCATTTTGTAAGCCAACGGTTGTTCAAGTGTAGACGGAAGGCAGATTTCAAAGCTTCCCTCCCTATGACGAAACAAAGAAACGTAAATATGTTGTATGTACATAACCCTACCTTCCTACGCGTGTGCAGTTCGGTAAACCTCCACTAGGGTAGACGGTGGTAACAGAGAAAATATTAAGGTGATCCAGAGCTACTCTGCACCTTGAACCTTTCGATCGCTTCTCCATTGCAATCATTTCGATTTTCCTCCTTCCCCACGTATTTTCGCCCAATAAACTTCTTCAAAAACTGTCGAATTCACAAGAAAAGAGTTTGTCGTGACAGGAAACCTCAATTATTAAAATATACGACGGAGTTAGATTGTATTGGCCCCAAAGTAGCCATCAACTTGTACGTACAAATATCGCAGCCCATTTGTCTATAATGTATTCTTGTCTAACGAAGTTTTCTCAAGGGGACTTCTGCATAATAACCGTCACAAATTTCTTCCTCGTAAACCACACTGTCGTAAAACAAAGCGTGGTTTCTCACGGACTGCTAATTAATACAAATGCCCTTTAGCATGTGAGATTCGCTGTTCGAATCGATTGGCTTTCCTTGTGACAATTTATTCGATTCTTGTTGTTTACGCGTGCTTACATTAGCGCTATGACTATGTTGAAACATCGCAGAGACACACCTGTCTAATATTTATCTAGAGGTTCTATGCTAATTAGCGCAGGACCATGCCCTGCGCTATCTGCCGTGCGTTGTGAAAAATGTTTCTGGATTTTTATGCAAATCAACCGCCGCCCGGGGCAACCATAACTTAATCCTCTTATTAAAACATAGTGGCCCACGGACAGCTTTTATTGTCCCACTTCATGTTCCTCCGCCATGATGACACCGAAGCGTGTTTCCTAATTAAAAGTTATGCGGCAACTACAAGTTTAGCACAGTCCTAAATTAAGCCGGACAACTTTTATGACTGGTTGGCCAGCGAGCCTAGTGCGGACCAAGATCGCGGAAGGCCTTCCTCATCCATATTGGAATGGGGCGCGGCGGGCAAGAAGTTGACAAATTAAAACCAAATTAAAGCAGAACAAAGCGATGTACGCAAAAAGAGAGCGCGCAAGCAAATTGGCCCGGAGGGCTGAGACTGCGCATGCCCTGGTTATTAAAAGACTCTTACAGTACAATTAAGATATTCGTGCCTGCCAGTCCGCCGATGAACGATGCTCGCTGCCCAGCCAGTTGTGGTCTTCATTATTTCTCCATCAAGGACTCAAAAACTGCATGTTAACATAGTCGTCGCCGATCAGCCCCTGGGCCCTGGCCACGACCCAGGCCCACGCTGGCGCTCTAGCTCTTTAATATTCTGATCTGGTCAGCTGGAACACATGTCCATCACGTCGGCGGAGCTGCTTATTTCGCAATCCGAACGCATCGGGGATGTCATAAATGGGCAAAAGTTATGAGCGGTGCAGCGTTGCAGCCCATGTCCGAACGCTGTTTTATGTGACGAACCTCGGAAAAACGTAGGCTCGCTTTCCGTGGAAGAGGTGTCCGCCACACGGTAGCTCATGCGCCGAAATCCAGACGGACGTCCAGACAATGGCTCCTTTGTGTTCGGCTTTTTTGGGGGCAACATTGCTAATATCAATTAAATTTGATGGAAATTCAAGGACATTCAGCATTCGTCGGCTTCTGCTTGTTTCCAGGGAATGTCTATAAAAGTTCCGATTCGTGTAAAGAAAAGCTTAACTTCGGGGGACAAGGCCGACAACACATTCATTACAGCTCCAAAATCACTTGGACCCTTATAAGACCCAAAGTAAAACAATTTTTTTATACCATAAGTTTTGCAGCACATACAGCTATTAAAATTTATAATGATGCCTGAAAAAAATCTTTTTAATTAATTATTGCACAGGCTTTAATTTCCTTTAGTAAATAAATTACATTTGTTGTGTAAGTGTAGTTAGTGTTATTTATTTTTTAATTTCAAGAAGAATTTCCAAAGCACTGAAAAATAAAAGTATCCTTGCGAAGCTAGAAGTTTTGTGCCTAAGGCCCTTCTCACAAACAGACGGTTGCCGCAAAAACGGCCAGCGTTTTGATGGGAAGCATGCTTGAGTATGGATTGCCGAACACGGACAGTATTGCGCACAATTAAAACAAGAATAGTGCGATAATGCCATCTTCATAGAAATTATGAATGAGTTTTCTGGGTTCATCCATTTCTTTCCAAAATAAAGGAAGGTTTTGCAACTTTGGGCTGCTCTAGAGGCTTAACCTTTTGTCGCAGGGAAAAATGGGACATAAAAAAACTATAGCGGATTTTTTGGTCTATAGCTTTTGAATGGATATATTTTTTAGTGCAAGTTACCCAAAATGAAATAAACGCGAAAAACCAATTTTTTCCCTAGTTTTTTAACCTTTTTCTCGCTATAACTCGAAAGGTATTAAATTCGCGAAGAAACTTGATATAACGAAATTTCTAGAGAATTTCAAGATATAAAATACTGTTTGTAATTTTTTAGCTAGCATGGCCTGACGATGACATGGCGGTGACAGCTCAAGTGACTTTAAAAACTCAAACTTAAGCTCTTCTAATATCCCTCCACATATCCTCATCACCAAATCTATTGTGGACGGTTTGGAGGCAGAAAATACAATTTAACTGGACTCTGGCTGCTGTAAGAAAAATTGTTACGGCTTGGTCGTGTGAACACACAGATGGTAAGCAATGCACCACTGTATCCGCCGTCGCCGTGTAAAAACCGTGCGTTCAATGGATGTGCACGGATGTCGTACGGTAACGATACCATCATCGCCGTGCTGTGTGAAAGCGCCCTTATCAGCTCATACGCCTATACTTTTCATACGGTACCGTTTATGCGGTAACCGTTTGTGTGTGAAAAGAACCTAAAACGTTTGTAGTGAAATTTGAAATTTGAATCAGTGGCGCCTGTCACAACTACATGTTTCCGTTCAAAATTCCAATTCAGACATCACCATGGTCTTTTATTTTTATTTTGAAGAAGTGGCTGAGTCCTCGAGTAGATTGCGGTCCAGTGCAGACGAAGGTACAGCTGCTGTTATCATTTTGTTCAGTAAATTAATTGTAAGACACTAGAAACGTTTTTATTGCGGGAATTTTTGAATGGAGGTAATAGCTTACGCAGTGAACTAATTAATGCGTGACAGGTATCCGGCACGAGCCCATGTTAGTTAGGCTCACTTTATTTTTGACATGAAACGTCTTTAAATTCACATACCATGCCCCAAAACTTGGACCGTAATGCAAACGTAGACATTTTCTTGACTTCATAACTCCCTAACTAAATATTAGCCTCAGAGACGTAAGTGTGGTGTCGTTTTTTAGTAAATCCGGTAAGCTTGCTAATTCTTCATCGCCGGCGAGCGAGCGGCTCTCCTGTTTGTTGATATCTATTTATTTAATACGAGTAATAAGTGTATTTCGGACAATAGGGATGTGCGTGTCGGAGAAGTTCGAAATCGCCCCGGACCGCCCCACCCTGAATAGTGGAACAGAATGTCAACGAGCACACCTAAATCTTCGTCAAGTTCATGATGGTTCATGGCAATGCTATGGCGGCCGACGGCGACGTCCAAATTAGAATAGATCCTATTCTGGCATCAGCGCCGTCTCAGTAGTGTGTGTGTGTATGTGCCATTGCAACACACAATTGTGCTGAACGCTAGGAGACTCGACGCTGTATTCTGGTTTCGACTTCAATGTCTTGTTTTCATTTTAATGCTATAACTACTGTAAAAACGACTCGGTGCTCGTTTCATGTTAAACCGGCAGACCCCTCCGAGTTTCTGATTTTAGGGTGCCCCAAACCCATTACATGAATTTCCGTGCACAAGTTTTTTGGAATGGTTTCAGCCCGCAGGCGATGAGTCTTAACAGTTATTATTTTGAGATAAAGAAAAGGATCGGTGCAATTTGCTTGCGGTTTTTTATTATTTCTGGCAAAACCTAAAACATTAAGGTTATCTGTCGCGAACTCTACTAGCCTTGTGAAAAGAAACTAGTACCTACGTGTGTTCACTTTATTTGCAAAATGATAAAAAGTGCATAAATAATGAATTCACGCAGAATCAAGCGATCCTCATGCTCGATAGCACCGTCTCGAGTCTCGACCAGTCACCGCGCGCCGTCACCGTCCCCATAGCGGGATTGCTCGATCCATAGGTGAATCCGTGTTCTGCCGCCATAAATCCGTCGGGGAGCGAAAACAAACTCATAAATTCACGTTTTATTTTGACGACAGTCAGCCCCACAAAAATGCCCGAAATTCCACCAAGCAGGGAACGAGCGACGGCGTAACGGGGCAGGGCGACGCAATGCAGTGCAGCCAGAAGGAAAAACACAATCGCGTATGGCATGGACGAGCGTGCTGCGGTATTTTGCTTCTTTTTTTTTTTTGCTCGTTTTGGGCTCCAACACGAAACGGAAGACCATTAGTGTTCCCCGGCAGTAGCCCAGTGTAAAAATGGCCTTAATGGGCAAGAGGACCGGTCTAGCGCACCGTAATTTACATATAATTGAATGCTCCGCTTTTTGTATGTTAATGAGTTATAACTCCTCCAGGCGACCTTCTCGGTGGTGAGAAAGAAAGATGGCCATCGGCCAAAGTTATCTCCAGAAGATCTCAGAATCGCAGTGTCCGCGACTTTATGAGCTTTAAATCTTCTCGGACAGGGAAAATTCCCGTTTCCTCCTTAAATCATTTTTCGGGCTTTCTGGGGAACTCTGTGCACTCATCGCTGATTTATTTTTTGTTTACCATATGAAATGCGTCATCCATGGACAAAGGAAATGTCGCATCACATTAGCATACCCCGCAGACTCAAGGGGAGATAAGAACAGTTATAAAAATATTTACATCCACTAATTTAAATACATACCTACCAAGCCACCAAGAAAACAAAAGTTACATGTACATATGTATTCCGGGAATATTTGGAATAGCTCCTATTCGATTGAGACCCCTCGGTGTGACGAGATGCACCCGTTCTCTTTTTCCCTGCGTTATTTCAGGATCCATACCGTTGTTGTTGTTGTTTTTCAATTTTCTCGGCTTCTATTAAAGCTACGACGAAAGTGATGATAGCATCGTAGAGGTCGCTTCGAGCAACACAACTCTCCTTATAATAGGGGGGGAGTGCATATTAGTATTTTAGATGTTGGAAATCGCGATATCTCAGGAATGATGATTCGTAGGAAAAAAGAATATATGTATGGCACATTTGTATAGAAACGATAACACTAACCGTTTACGAGAAATATGCGATAAACCGATATTGTTGACCTTTCACCTTGAAACAAATTTTTAGCTTAAGTCGGATCCGTGGGGACTTTTGTTATTTCATTTGCTATAGTGAATTTAAGGTTTATACAAATTTTGAGGTCTATGCGAATTTTTCGGCAGTTTCAGCTTTTTGTAGGCAACAATTTGTCCGATGTTGCTTGATCGATTAAAAACGAGGTACATACAAAAAAGGATGAGTGTTTCGATCCGAGAAGAAAGTCGATCTCATCGGTATGGCGCTTGCTTCCTTCTTTGCCATAGACAACTCACAATGACGAATTCAATTCAAATTCAAACTGAGAAGTATAATGAAGACAAATCCTATTTCAAACTTCATTAAAGGCTCAACTTCTTATATACCATATATGTATGTATATTTAAAACAGTCGGTCTGAAAAATATGTTATATTATATATATATTAAATTTAATCAGAAATGAAGCCACCTGAAAGAACATTGTAGCGATAATTCGTATAATATACATATAACAGAAACTACTTTAAAAGATAGGGTGGTTACGACAAATGCATTAATTGCAGGGACGATTTAGTAAAGTATAGGCAGTAATACTATTCTGTGAACAACAATTTGATACATGTGGAAATAGCTTTGTACATGAATGGCAAAATATGCCATTTGCGTTGTTTTTTCTCATACCTGGGTGACGTCCTACACTTTTTAATATTGGATTTTAATTTTGCTTTACTTATAGAAATTCTATCTTTAATGAGAGCACAAAATTTATTGTATTTTTTCGTAGAAACATTTTTCCCCAACTTATCTGGACGACTCTCGTGTAAAGACCGAATTTTAGGTCTTTTGTATTATTTTTCTACATAATCACACCTGAGCTCGATATATGTATGTGTGTAAATACTTGGTCCAATGTTCCAAAATGTACCAAAACATGTGACCTCAATGGGGCCGATCCGGATTTTCAGATTGGCTTATGTTCGTTCAGCTACATTGAAAATCACGAAAACATTTATAAGTCAGTCTAATCGAAGGTGCCGACTCCTCATAATATATATCGAGCTTGGATTTAGTTTCTAGGACTAGAATAAAATTTTTGTGAAGATTTTGCTTTGATAAATTTAAGTTCAATGCAATTATTTCAATTCTGCAACTACAGACATGCTGTGAGAATTCGAGAAACTTCAAAATCAATACGTGTAATTAAAACCCATTCAAAATTGGACATTCGGTAATTATTCGAAAAACCATAAGAACTCCCCCCTTCACCCCTCTCCAAATTTCTATGAAATTGAAATGCGTCATAAAGGAGATCACTCTGAGGAACTTTTGTTCTGGGTACCTATATGGGGCGGAAACCTACAGGGAAAAACATGGACGCAATTTTGTATATGTATGGAAGTCGCGAAGGTGATTCGGAAAAGGAGTTCCTCCCCACACGATTTAAATGGAATTTGAATATCTTATAAAGGAGATCCTTCTTGGAAACTTTGCCTTTGGACATATGCCGCGGAAGCCTACTGGAAGATAAAATGGGGGGAAACAAGGAATAATATCAGTAATCATACCAATAGATCCCATAGTAATACACATATACATACACACACACACACACACACACACACACGCACGCACACACGCACATCCATACATGCATGCATGCACGCATATATGTAGATACCCAATAGTGAAAATGCGAAGATCGTCCCCTACAAGGACGTAGGAAGGTCTTTGGTCTTTAGAATTATTTTATCAGGGAAAAGGCGGAAGCATGAGTAGAAATAATGGAAATGAAGGGTAATGCGATTTTGAATGAGCAGTGTAATCGTTAGTCGTGTACTGAACTTTGTGCGGTGTAAAGTGCAGATACAACATTTGTTCACAAGTATATACTATTATATAAGTTATTTATTTCTGGGTATTCACACTAGCACCTCCTGTGTAAGGTCTATCTTTCATCAAATTGCAATAGAACCTGCCATGGAAGCCCTTCTGTCTAATAACATACAGACATTCCATAGAAGGCTTTTTCTCTGCGGACATGCCGTACAAAAAGGAAATGGACAGTAGTCTCTTCCTAATAAGGCCTTCAGCAGGCATGATGGAAGCCTTCCATGCGCTTCTGGGATACTCTTGCATACAAACCGCGCGATTTATAACATATTTCAATTTCATCGAAATCTGAGGGAGTACCGCTTACCGAATAATTACCGGACATTTAATTATAGCACATACCTAGGCAGTTAAAACTGTTTCCACGTTTCTTCTATGCATTCATGCAGGACAATCACTTTCTATTACAGAACGACCTCCACTCCGCCTCCAGATGTTTAACTTATTAATGTAGGTGCTCCGTTATCCACCTACGGCCCCGTTCTTTTAATTGTAAATAAGTTAAAGCAAAATCTGGCTCATATTTCAATAACTACGGGACAGGGGGATAAGGAATGTGAGTACTTAAAGAAGCAGTCATGCCCTCGTTGCGACATAGGTTGGCAAGTCTGACTGCTTTCCATATCAGAACACGAGCAGCAACCCATTTGAAGGTATCTCCCCCGACTGTGTTTCAAGATAAATCTCCAGTTTCCCGTCTTTCCCGCTGAATATGCTAATTACCCCACCATTTCAGGCGCGCTGCACACAGGCGATCCTTTGAAACCCTTTATAAACGTTCCGGCGAGGGTTTAATCCAATAAATCGCGTCGTCAGGGCAGCATCTGCCCGTAAATAACGCAAAGTTACCAAAAATGGCGTGAGCCTACACAGTAAATTCCGGACCGGGACCAGAGTCCCAGGTCCCAGGATATGCCAAAGGCCCCGACAGCCTCATCAGTTATCCGGCGAGGACATAAATAAGAACAAATGGATCCCCGAACGGGGGCCCTGCCGGCCGACCAGCTAGCACAGCGCTTATCCAATTGCGGGAATTAGCGCAACGCAGACCGGGCAAAAAGCGACCAGATGAATTCCTCCCATCGCGTCGTGCCGGGTTGAACGCCTGAGCCTGGGTATTGATTTTCATCGCTCTCCGATACGGGGGGAGCGCTTAATCCGACACTCGGCATCGATTCAGCTGAGAAGGCCCCGGCAGGTAAAAAGAACAAAAGACGGCTAGAGGCGGGTCTTCGGAGGGTCCGCCCCTGCATGTAACATCTTAAGTGCCTCTGTGTGCACGCGCTACCGAATGGGGTTTGGGATTGTGATAGCCGTCCGGAGCGGGAATGGGCTCGTCGCCGGACCGGGCACGGGTAGCCCCCGTCGTCGCAGACCCCGCTGTCACATACTGGCGCTGCATTTCCTTGGCTGTGTGCGAGCGGGGCTGCATTTTGTTCGATTTGTGAGCGGAGGAGCAGCACCGAGCGCGCCAGTGCCCTGTGTCGGAATCCGTGGGCTAACTGGATGCAGTTGAGATAAAGACATCGGCTGGAGTTTTGGATTTTTGATTGCTCACGATTCTGCACCGTGCGGACGACGGCAGATAAGCTCGCAGACATTCCGCAGGATTAAGATAAGGATCGGATCGGCCCGGGCGATTGTGATGAAAATCGTCGCGCGTGTGAACTGAGAACTGTGCTTTAAGTGTTAACGGTGGTCGCACAAGTGGAGCAAGATGCTAGTTCCTCCGGATATGATGGCCGCCCAATCGAAGATGGTCTACCAAATGAACAAGTTTTGTGCGGAGCGTGTCCAGTCGCGGATGCTCAAGATCTCGGCGGCCATCCGGGAGATCTGCAAAATTGTCCAGGACATCCTAAAGGAGGTCGAAGTCCAGGAGCCGCGATTCATATCGAGCCTTGTTGAGTGCAATGGAAGGTAAATGAATGGGCCCTGCCCTCGGTTAAGAGCTGCGCAGAAACCATTGGCGTAATTTTAATTTTTGTAGAGGGGGCAGACCCTCCAGTCCTCGCCCATAGGCAGTGGTTGCATTCGAGGTGTGATATCCTTGTCAATAATATTATGACGTGTGCCAGCATTCGCCCACCGCATTAAAGTGGATTCGACTTTTCAATTGCTTCTATGGTTTTTGAATCATACTAAGCATTTTAATTAATTACTGATGATTTTTGTGTGTGTGATTTTTTACATATTTATTTGACACTTTGGCACGATTCTTGTATCCTTGGCCCCGCTTTTTGGGAACGGGGTTCGAAACATTTTGCTGTGCTTTGCATTCCTTTGTTAAAGGAAAATTAACTCCACCGGCAGTTTGTAATATAATAGAATTTTCCTAAAAGTTAAAGTTTTCCCAATTAAGGTGGCTCGTCAAGTATGAACTATTTTGCCCTATATCTCGAAAACGGGTGAAGATAGAATTGTTTCATTATTTTTCCGTTAATCAGCACAGCAAAATGTTTCGAACCCCGTTCCCAAAAATTGGGACCCCGTTCCCAAAAAGCGGGGCCAAGGAAACAAATATCTCCCCGCCACTTTTATATTGAAGTATATACTTTGAAAATTTTATTATTTCATCATCAGTTTTATTTTATTTTGCTTTTATTATCGTGGTCAGGCCATCTACTGAAGCCAGCAATCGGTGTTTACAGAACAAAGGAATCCGATAAAATGTTTGGAAATGAATCAAATAACTCCCAGTGCCCAAATCCCGTCTCACATTGCTAGTTTGTTAATTGAATGCAACTCTGATCGATAAAACTGAAGAAACCATCGATTTGGAAACGTCGAGTTAACTTGTCTACATAGTCACCTTTGCGGCGATTTATTTAGTTGGGCTAAATTTTAAGTTGTTCACCCCCTCCACTCCAGAAATTTCTAAATATCAATGCTATTGCCTTAAAAGATGCTTCAGGATCTCAAAAATAGCAAACAATATATTTTATATGTTGTAAAAATTTCGAAGAGTTTTTTTCATGAATTTTGTTGCATGAGTTGAGATCAGAAAAACTGTTGAGAAGACGCTGATGGCGTTACTTATTGCACATCAATAGTTAATACGATGAGGAAAAAGTCGCATTATCATTATCACAAGGCAACAAAGAAGAATTGTGTATTTTGAATTTTAATGGCAGAAGTTAGCAATATTACCTACGATAATTATCTATAGCATCTTTGCCACCTTTTTATGAATAGGGATAATATAGGAGGTTTCGGAGTGTGCTGGCATAAAAAGATTCAAAAAGACTAAAGTTGGGGTCAAGGCCAAATAAATAAGTTAATAAGGTTTTGCGTTGATTTTGAGGTTATATACTAAGTAATATTATTCGGTTATTCTGTTGCAAAAAAGGACAAGAAAAAATCTATGATCCGATAACGGATTTAAAATCAGTGTCCCCAAAAACTCCTACGTCTTCAAGTACTTAGACGAATTATTTGAGTTTTTATGTTGCTGTTTTTGAGGAATGGAGATTAAGAGTTGAAACTTGTTTGTAATAAATCGGCCTGCACGTTCTTTCTATCGATGTATGGTTCATTATTCTACGATTATTCCTTTAGAAGATAGAAGCTCTCAAAATGTGACACTTTTTTTGATGCACTCTAACCATGATTTTCATTTTATTTTGCACAAATCTATAAGATTTTATTATCAGTGGTACTAATTAGGAAATGTGAGTCTAAGATAGGTACTAATCAATTTTAATTAAATTTTTTAAATCATCCATGCCAAAGTTGCAAAAAAAGGGTTTTGCCGTGTTTTGAAAGAGACTGCGTAAGCCGAAACGTGTACCCCGATAGTTTTAGTGCATTATACGTTGCTTTGCTGTAAATAGGAAGGAATACCTAGTGATGTTTCTGGGCATTCAGGGTTAAGGGTAGGAGGCCGCATTATATCTCCATCGCGTTCCTCGCCCTTGAAAACGAGTAAACAACAATTTCCAGCAAGTTCAATTTTTATTTACTGGCTTCGGTATTAACGGAAGGGGTGGTGTAAATCCCTGGGGATTGGTGAGGTCACCGCTAGATAAACTCTACCCAACAATTCACGGTTCCTCGAAAAAATCCTGATACAACAAGCTCTCGCAGGCCTGACATTAAAATATGGGATATCCGGATAGTTTTTCAGGTTCATGGGAAGTTCTAGAAGGGTATCGCGTTATTCGCCCTTGCAAACGAGTAGAAAAGAATTTTCAGCAGATTTTGATTTGTTTGGAAAGTTTTGGTATTGTGGGAGGGGGTAATTTCAACCCCTGGGGGTGAGTGAGGTCTCCCGTAGCTACATTCTATCAAACATCAATATTCCTCGAAAAAACCGATTCAATAAGCCCTTGCATGTCTGACATTGAAAAATTGTGAATAAGGATGGAGAGGGGTAGTTTTTTGCATTTAGCGGTAAACAAATACGAAATTAGCACCATCGTGCCCCCACCCCGAAAACGGGAGGTAGGTACCTAAGCATGTTTCGTCGCTATCCCCGAAATTTGCAATTCTTTTGCAAATAAACTTAAAAACAAAACCAGGCGTCTCCAGTAAAGTTTCGTTCTAAAATTATAATTGCAACTTCTTGTTAGGGTTCACGTGTAGCCCCTTATTTAAACATTCCTATACATACACACATACGAGTATCATCGCATTTCGTACGATTCTTATAACTGATTTGCTTCCTCCGTCCAGGTTTGAGGGTCTAGAAGTAATCTCGCCACACGAGTTCGAGATCATCCTCTACCTCAACCAGATGGGTGTTTTCAACTTTGTGGATGACGGAACGCTGCCCGGTTGTGCTGTCCTCAAGCTGAGCGATGGACGCAAGCGCTCCATGTCCCTTTGGGTTGAGTTTATCACGGCTTCTGGATACCTGTCCTCCAGGAAAATCCGTTCCCGCTTCCAGACATTGGTGGCACAGGCGTGCGACAAGAGCATCTACCGCGACATGGTTAAAATGATTGGCGATACCACCGAAGTGAAGCTGCGGATACGGGAGAGATATGTCATCCAGATAACGCCAGCGTTCAAATGCTCGGGCATATGGCCCCGCTCGGCTGCACACTGGCCACTGCTAAACATTCCGTGGCCACATCCCAGCCTCATCGCCGAGGTCAAGACGGAAGGTTTCGACTTGCTCTCAAAGGAAAGCATCGCCCTGCAGGGGAAGAACTCAAGCATGGAGGGCGACGCCTGGGTGCTGAGCTTCATCGAGGCCGAAAACCGCCTTCTGCAAGGTAATGTGTGGCTGTGTAACCAATTCAAAGATGGTACCCGAAGTAATTATTACTCCCCAACAGGTGGCTGTCGCAGGCGATGCCTCAGCATCTTAAAGACACTGAGGGACCGTCACTTGGATCTTCCTGGGAACCCTATTTCGGCGTATCACCTGAAGACTCTCCTCCTCTACGAGTGCGAGAAACACCCAAGGGAGTTCGAGTGGGACGAGTGTTGCATAGCCGATCGTATCAACGGAATTTTCTTACAACTGATTTCCTGCCTCCAGTACCGCCGATGCCCCCACTACTTCCTTCCCAGCTTGGACATGTTCAAAGGCAAATCCCCCAGCTCCTTGGAGAATGCGGCAAAGCAGGTGTGGAGGCTCACCCGGGAGATGCTCACCAACACGAATGCCTTCGACAAGTTGTAGACTATAATTTGAAGCGACTGAATTGTCCTTGGGACACTGTATTGGAATTACTTCTGACCTTCTCGTGCAAACGGCGGTGATATTAATTTTTAAGGACAGTGCAATAGTGGGGGGTGGCATAGACGGAAGACAGCAGGAAGCTCAGCAGAGCGCAGACGACAGAGGACACTTTTTTATATAATGGAACATGTTTAACTTAAAGTTTATTGATTTGTTATCCTGTTTGAGTTTTTAATAAAATATTTTAATTTTTCTACGTTAGCCTTGGGTGCTTTTACTGGTTTACATTTCACGACAACCAGATAGTCCACGTACGCCCCTACATCAACGCGTTATCGCGGTGTTTCTGCAGAGGAGGCTAGTTAGATATTCCCGCCATTGTTTAAGGACAATCACAAAATGTGAGTACCTTCCCCTCCCGTTCTATTAAATTCCTTTAACTTTGAATTAGAGTACGACAAGTGGACAGGAAAAGAGGCAAATTTTAAAAAAGGAACAATAAGTACAAGGTGTCCAAGAATGATTGTCGGCAACACTGAATCTATATTGTTATCCGTTATTCATTTTGTTGTCCATGAAATTGAAGTTTTGGGTCATCAATCAATCAATCGTAAGTTTATTTGCAATTGCATAAAAGTGGGAAAACAAACGCCTTGCGTTCTACCTCAAAGGTAAAAAAAATTTGGTCCGACTGGGAGAGTCGCACAATGGGGTAGAAAGCCGAAAACCTGGCCAAAAGTCTTTAAAATTAATCAATTAGTTTGAAACTTGGTATCGGAGGATTTTTGGGGTCGTTGATTGCGAATATGATGTCCTTATTTTAATAATAAAATAAACATAATGGCGGCTTCAAAATGGCGACAGGAAGTAGTGCAAAGTACTCAAATTTCCACGAAACTTGGCATCAGAGGGTTTTCAGGTGGCTGACTACGAATTAGAGGTCCTTTTTTTTTCATAAACAAAATGGCGGCCATGGCCACGAAACTTATTCACGTGCACCGACTGTAAGGTGTAATACACAACATGAGCAAAACAAATAGCCGAGCACTCAGAAACATACAGAAACGCTCCCTGAAACTGTCACTTTGGAAGTAGTGCTACGAAAGTAAAATGGGCCCCTGCAAACCAGTTTTATGGCAGGGATCCCCTACTAGTAAATTCTCAAGCAAAATGTCCCAAAATCACACTTCGATTTTTCGACTTTCGGCCAGCTTTTCGGTCTTTTGCCCCACTGTGAGTCGGTCGAAGTCAAGCTAGGTAAGTGCCCACAGCTGATCCTCACAGGCGCAAGCACTCTCCCGCCACCTCCCCTACTTGGGAATCAGTCTTAAATATTGAACACTTAAATTTGGCTACGAAGTACTTAATACTACTAAGGTTTAATTAATTTTTTATCTCTACCGGCTTGTTTCGCTTTTTATTTTAAAATTATAAAGTAGGCTACTTCCTTCTTGTGTGTAACTAAAACCAAAATATTATGCTCACTCACACGTGAAGAAATAATTTAATCTAATTTTTAATTTCCTACCTATAAATAAATGCGTAAACGTTTTTTTAAATGTTAGATAAAACATATTACCAAATGTTAGGGACGGGCTTTCAATAAGCTTCCTACCTTTCATAAAAATTGTTCACCACCTTCAACCGGAACCAGAATACAGCGTCGAATCCGGCGTCAGCGTTCGATGGAATTCTCGCCGGCGGTTTCACAATACAGCGTGAGGGTATAATTCCCTAATAGCCTTAAGGCACCTTAAATAAAAAAAACAACACAGCATTTAAATTAAACGATGAGAGCTGTCACGATCTTAGAGCTTGGTTTACAATAACTTCATTGTTACGCGTACGGTGTGGCAGGTCGTGCCGTCTTGTTGAAACCACATTTCATTTACATCCCTTCCATGAAATTCCGCCGTTTCAAAACAAAATTTGAGCGCTTCCATGTCGAATTTCTGCGCTTCTAGAGCACTGCCCTAGGTGTAGATTAAGAGCGCTTCCCTCTACGGACATGCCCATGCTAAAAAGATATGAACGAGGGTAGGGAACCGAAGCGTTCCGAGCTTTCAAAGAAGCGCTGCAGCAGCCATGTTTGACCGCTTCCAATTCCCGCTGGGTAGCTAGTTGTTTGGAATATTGTGTAGTAGGAATGCCATTCGGGGTTCACAAGACAACTGTTAAGAAATGTGTATATAAGTTTTGTGACAGCATGAACTAAATGTTATTAACAGAAATATACATGCCTTTTGTCACGGATGAAATCGATTGCCTTGATTGATAAATTTGAAGGAATGCGATTGATGACACACATATCCTTATTACTCCACCGAAACACGGGTGCAGAGACTACATTATAGGAAAGAGTGGCCAGGAAGTGTGTACGACGCTACAGTTTTAAAGACTCTAACCTTTTTCGGTTTTCGGATCAGAGAATGCCGAATTATGGTGGAGAATGTTTAAACTCGCGCTGTCCTTGTAGGAGACCAAACTTATCCACTCTTAGAAACTTGGAGGAAGAATCCTTCAATACATATTTAAGTTCTGCGAGGGTAGTCTGCGAATAAGCAAAAACAAAACCCAAATGGAGGATACTGTCCAAAAGAAAAAGGGATAAATATTTAAGGACGTCGCAAATATAGTTGCAACTGCACGACATAGTGGAGAAGCACAAGGATACTAAATACGTTACAAGAATTTGGCTTGGCGCCTGAGAGATTCGTAAATAAAAAATCCGTTAATGAACCTTACTCGCAGGAGGACAGACTTATCTGCATCTTGAGACGTGTGCTGTGCTTGCGGAGAGTGTAGCGAGAAAATATAGTTTAGATTAATTAAATCATTCAACCTTTATCTTTTGACAGGCACTTGTTTCATTGACCTCGCTCTTATGGTTTCTGAGTATTAGCGAAATAAAATGTTTCACTTTTCATGTCGCTCGGATTCCATGATGCACCTCTCCTCTACTGTTTTTAAAAACTTACTCACGTCAATAAACTGTTCTGCGTATTTATTTCTCCAACACCAGCAGTTTTGATTTGTCAATATTTCAGAAACACACTCAAATAAAGCAAATAAAGCCTCTGAGTTTTGCAACGCAACGGAACGCAACGTGGCCAATGTCATTTTCTGTTTTGAAAGTTTGTTTTTGCATATGTTTTCGTAACTGACCTTTTGCTAAATTAATTAAACTTAAACGAAACGTGTAAAGATCTTGATTAGCCGAAGCACCGCTTGGTGATAACTATCAAAGCATTATTTTTCTAGTTTCATCTAATAGGACCATAAAGCTGACAAAATTATTAATTGAAAGACGGCAGTTGGTGCCTCTCCCGCAGTTATCGTTGTTTCCGATTCATTAATATTTTATTTTGTGGTCATATGCATAAAGACGTGAAAGAAAACCTTCGTAAGAAAGCATAAAGTATAAATTAACTGTTGAGCAAATTAATTAGCAAAACGCTTACATTTTGAATATTCAATTCCATTGGTGTGGAAGTTTTTTTTTAGTATACCTCCCGTCCAAAAAAGGAGTCGGCAAGACGAGGCATCTTCCACAATTCCAGCATTTCTTCGACGACTCTTTGGCCCATTAATAACCGCCGCGATAGTCATCAAAGCGCATAAATTCAAATTTACCCAGAAAATTCCGCGAATCCAAGGCCTGGAATGCCTCCTTGGTGCTGCCATCCGATCCATGCGACCAACGAAGTTTGAGACGGGGAAAAAGCTGTTGACAACTTTCCTACTTTAATAATAAATAACAATAAGAACGGCTGATCCCAGATCATAGGATAGGCTGAGCCCTCACCCAGGCCGCGCAACGGCGGGGATGAAAAAAAAAACGAAAAAGAAAAGTGTGTCCACATGTGGATAAATGGTCACTCGGACGGGCATACTCCGGCGAAGGCCGGCGGGAAGGAATTTTTCCGAGGAAGATTACTTTTGAATGAGATACGGAGGAGATCTGGAGGCGAGATAGCGCTCGGATCGAGGAACGGGGCACCAAGATGGAGTTCGCAGCCTCGAGATAAGCATCTGAATATTTCGAGTACCCAAATGGCTATTTCGAGGCCGCCGGGGAGCAGATCGCTTGGCCATTTAACATGTGATTGCCTGCGATCGCGCGTAAGCCCATACTTCTGGACATGTTCCTCTAATTTTATTCAGAGTTGACAGAGAGATGGTGTTCGTGTATTTTGAGTGCGCCTAATTAAGGCTATTTCCCTCTTCACGCTGCGGTCCCGGTTGGCGGTTACTGTTTGTCTTTTCCGAGAAGGGCCTCCTAATTCACAATCTATTGCGACATTGATTAATGATTCATCTAGGAACAAAATGTTCAACCACACCTGTGACGTGCTTGCCGTGTGGTGGTGCTACACGAATTCTCCTCAGGACAATCATTTATTTATTTATTGGCCAGTAGAAGAACAAAGCATTTATTTATTATTTATTCATTCGACAAACAAAAATACAAAAGATAACTTTAATTAAACTACAAACTAAGTAGAGGGGAAGAAGCCTTAGAATTAGGGATAACAGGAGGGACGCAATATTTATTAAACGTAATGTAAACAACAAAAAGAAATATGGGCAACATACGTGTAAAATTTAAGAGGTGCGGTGCAGAATACTCCTAAGAGAAGATATGCTCAGGCGATTTCCATAGGGTGAAAGATTAAGACGATCAGACCAGGGAAGCTCTCGTAGAGCAAATCGAAGGAACCTTCGGTGGACTGCTTCAGTTCGGTTGATGTTGGTAGAGTGAGAGGAAGACCAGACTTGGCAAGCGTATTCAAGGAGAGGCCTGACAAACGAGACGTATGATGATTTAGCAACGTAGGGATTACGATAGTCTTTAGACCAACGCTTCACAAAACCCGGGTGCAGAGCATGGAAATATGAACTAAGCACGGAACGGCTGTAAGCCAGATTTAGCGTACCACATTCCCTGATGTGTTAGAATTGGCTGTGTTCGTATGGTCGCTCAGTGCAGGCGTAAATATGTAGACATAATCAGAAGGGGGCTTACAATTCAAAATTTTCTGAAGTTCTTTCCATAATGTCTATGCCCCCTTTAACATTTATTTACACGCTGCCATTCACCGCTTGCGCCCCGCTTGTGAGGATTCTTATTTAGCTCTCCCTCATAAACGCTTCATAAACGCTGTTGCTGTTCTCCTCTAGGAAGCACCCCTTAGGTGGTCGCTCACGTATAGGGTTCATACACGACACAGCCGTTCCGTGCTTAGTTAGTATTTCTATGGTGCAGAGTTGGCTCTAGCAACCACGCTGTCAATGTGATCTCGAAAGTTTAGTTCGTTGTAACAAATGACACCGAGATCGCGAGGGGAGGAGACAGTCTGGATAAGTTCATCAGATAACAGGCAAACCCTAAGGGGAGAAGAAGGGCATTTCCGGGAGTAGGTAATGGATTGGCATTTGGAGACATTGAGTTCGAGGGATTTTATGGCACCATAAACTAAAATTGTCAAGATCGTCTTGAAGCAATCGGGAGATCGTGGAGGAGGAAATTAGTTTGGATTACAATAATTGCTTCAGTCCAATGGTTTGCCTAGATATGCTTGTGAAACCGATTGATCACTTTTTGTTGTAATATATACTCCAGAGCACCTAAATACCCTCACTTAGAATTTTCCGTTATCTGGACTTAGAATAGGAGGTACAGAAGTGAATTACCGCAGTAAAATATCCGAGATCAGACTAGACAATATACACAAATGCGCCAGAATGACCGTCACCAGAATTGTTAGAATTTTTTTATTTGTTTTTGTAATAAATAAAAATAATAATAATAAAATACTCTACATACCTTTAAGGGGGACCACTAGTGTGACCGCCTGAAAAAAAGGTGATATTTGGGAATTTTTTTAAAGAAACCAACTGCATGGAATATTTGAATGTTATAGGGATAGTTTTGTGGACATATAATTAATACATGATAAAATTTTTGGACCAAAAAATTTTAAATTCAGCGAGTTATTCGCAATTTCCCAAGGTTCCATAAAAAAAGTCCCCCCACTGCTGCAGTAATAGCGACCTTCAGAGAGCGTGAAATCAAAAAAACCAGAAAGTTTATTAAACTAGAAGGTATTTCCCGTACCATGACCCTCGATCGAAAAAAAAAGATTTAAAATTAACAAAATGGCGGAGTTTTTAAAAAAAGTTTAAAATATTGCGGGAAAATTTGATGATTTTTGGCCTGCCAAAATAACATCTTTTATTCGATCGGAAAACTGGAGGTTCATGGTATGGAGAAACATGCTGGAGAAACAGCTGCAATAAGAATCAAATCGATCGGATGATTTGTCCTCGAGTTATAACTGCAGCAAAATTGAAAAATGTGGTTTCGAGAAAAACGCGTTTAAAGTTAAAGTTATTAGATGAGTCGTTTAAATGTGCCTGGCTCTAGCAGCTCCAAAACATGTGACCGGCAGCTACGTACACGACACCCCCCACCTATTAAACTATTCATACATTTCTCAATACCATATGGTCAGCAATAGAAACCAGAATCCCTTTATAATGACTTTCCTGGCCGACCGAGCAGGTACGGTCCCTAAGTTAACGCAACTTTCGAACCGATGAGCGGCTGCTCTTCAGATGGCTGTAACTTAAAAACTATTTGAGATATGCACTTGAAATTTTAGTATGTTAATTTTAAAGGTATACACTAACGAAATATGCAAAAAATAAATTATCGAGTTTTTCAAAATTTCACACTAGTGGTCCCCCCTTAAGATTATCGTCAATTAAACCGTTTGGAAATTGGAACAGAAAATATGACACGCGAGTCGAATACATATTTCGAAGGAAGAAATCGGATAAGTTCGCACTGTTGTCAGTTGAACAGTGTGAGGGGTAGAAACCGGATTTCGAGGATATAGTGTGGAAACACATCTTCTATGAAATTTAATATATAAAAATCGAAAATTCACCTCTTGGGTATTTCCCGATTTTTTTTTAAATCTAGCCCACAGTGACGTCGGTCTGTTCGGCACCGCGATTTTTTTCAGGAGTTATTTCTATCGACTTGAAATTTGGTCAAGTCATATATATGCCTGCAACTCTTTCTGGTTGGGTGAAGATTTCTACCGAATTCTGCCCTTACCTTTCGTACGACCGTCGGAGATAAGCCATTTTCGTAATACGATTGTAAGATTTTTATGCATTGTAGGGTGGATAAACGTTCCATTGTGAATTTACATTAATGCAAACAATTCGTGCGATATAACATATTTAACAGGTAACAAATGACAGGGCTGTGAAATTCGCATCCCGATTCCCGAGCTGGATAGACCCGTACTTATCCTTTTATTTAGTATAAAGAAACCAGAAATATTCGCGTATGTTTTAACAATAACGTCCGAAAGTCTCTACCTTTCATAAAGGATTAATCAATTTGAGTGACTTCAAGGAATGTGTTTTTTAGGATTATAGATTAACTTATTGGTCGGAACTCAGAAGCGCCTGGGAGTATTGTAAACCCACGTAAGCAGGTTTTGAACTGAAAAGACAGTCCGGCCGGAGTGAAAATGCAAAAAACGCAGTCAATAGCATCGATCGACTAGGCGATTAAAAGAGCAACCATCTCCGCTGTCGCATGTGTTTAGGAATTCAAGGAGATGTAATTAGAACAAATGGAAGGGACACGTGTCTTCAAAGGCAGTCGTAGTTCAAAGATTCCTGGCTACAGGGACCGGGGCAATGCCGGGAGCAGTAGTCTAGAAAGGATGTGGCGAATATCAACCACCTCCGCTGCTCGTTAATTAGAAACCTTCTGTGGGGCGCGCTCGGCTGCTCCCTTTAATCGGATAAACTAAAGACGTAATTGAATTACGACTAGGAGCCGGCGGAGGAGCCCTCAAGGAGAGAAATTAAGCAGCAAATGCCAACGCTGGCGTAAGTTAATGCCCGTTGACAGGCCTGATCCGACAGCAGCGGTAGCAGTCGACTTGACATAGCTCATGTGTTGGCCTGGCTGCGCATTGCAACGGTGGCATGTGAACGGGCGCCAAATGTCGTCTTAATCCTGCGGAGGATTACCTCAAGAGCCAACTTTAATCTGGGTCATTAAAACCGCGCTCGGAGGGGCTCGTGGTTTGGTTCTAAATTTACTTCCTCCCGGCCACTGATGCACCGAAAAAGACCAGCTCCGGGGAGGGACGCCTGTCGCTATCACTGAGCGCAAATGCGTTTTACCTTAACATATTGATCCCGTGCTTGTAATTAATGAGTTGCGTTCGCCGAGGCACTTACGGCCAACTGATATCTTCCCATGGGGCGGAAGAGTCCCACCGCCGCCAACTGGTGCCGCGCTCGAGCATCGCCGAACGGCCCGCTCCACGGCCTTATTATCGGCGCAGGATAATGGACCAACAAAGTATTAAGTTCCCGCATTATGTGAGCACAATGAGCGGGAGATGAATCTCGACGAATAACAAATTATCTCCAGGCACGTAACACAAAAACGTAATATCATCGGGTCATATTTCACCGGCGATGCATGGCGGCCGCATTCAAGTGCTCGCCGGGCGCAAAAGGTACAAAAGAGCGCTGCGGTCCGATTTCTGATTTCTGATTCTGTTCCGCGCTAATCCGCGCGAATGCTCCGTTGCAGCGAGATAAAGCACGAATCCAATCACCTGGCAGTGTGCACTGAGCCGTCCCCCTTTGGCGTCGGACTATGACGGATACTGCTATCAACCGGGCCCAAATCTGAAGTCCACCCCAGTCCCCGGCCGCATAATGACAAAAATGTCAAAATCCAACAAAGCATCCGGCACCGCACATAACGGCTTGCGCCCGGGGCCAAAAGGTTCGTTTGTTTGTGCCGCGTGTGTGCGGGGGAGGATGCTGTGCGTACATGGAGCCGGGTCGGGTAGGCAACTTGGAAATTTATGCCAAATGAATGTCAGCGCGTGTTTTCCTTTCGAACTGAAATATCCCGGGGGTGAATGTGGCGACCATACCGCACATAAATTAGAGGGATAATGTTGTGATTGCGTTTTCGATCCGAGTCCGACTTGAGAAGGGTTGAGAGGGCTCGGCAAGTAATTGCGGCCATGTCCGAGCCTGTTCGGAGGATTTGATTGCGCGCTGCTTTTCGATTTCAGTCAATTCGAACGGTTTAATGAAGATGCTTTGTGGTAACCTCTGACTGTACACAACACGATCGTATTTTGGTTGCACCGAAGTCTATTCTTTTTAAACAAGCCCAAAAATGCAAAAGCCAAAAAAAAACAATCTACAGTACGAGGGTCGTTTGATGATGGATGAGATGAATCTCCGCAATACTAAATCTGTTGTTTTAGCTTTATTACTTACAGTTTTGCCATATATTCTGAGAATACCGTTGTCGATGAAATTGAAATGAATGAGCGGCAAACCGGCAAAAGTGCTGATTCTAACCATAGCATTCTCCTTCCGTCTACCCGCTTAGTTTTATCGGCCAGCTCTGGTGGACAAAGTAACGTGCTTGTTACAACACAGACAACAACTTGTAACAACACAAATTTGGTATTTCCTGGGTTTATATACAGTTAGAATTTTCAAATCGATTCCAGTCGATTCTTTATATATTTAAGTATTATACATACACAGAAAACTTCAAGTTAATCCGGCGATTATTTTCGAAGTTACACGCATATTTGTAAAGACGTGTCAGAGCGTTTGAAAGTAGCAGGGAGGAGCGGCAGCGCTTACCTAGAATTTTCCCTTCTAATGGATTCAGATGTGTAAAGTGACAGTGTGACTGAAATAGACGACTCGATGTAAGTTGAAAAAAAAATTGTTTTCTGTATGTAAAGTGCTTTAGAAATTTTAAACGCGTTTTTCTCAAAACTGTGATTTTAAAGTCGGCCACCAAGATAGATTCGAAATCAGTGATCCCGAAAATTCCCTAGTGCGGATTTTCAGGGAAATCCCTTGAAGTTTAACTTTTTCCGTCGCCATATTGGATCCTACATCTTGAATTCCAAAATTTTGAATGCAAGCTCGAGATCTGCGACCCCGAAAACCTCCAATTGCCATTTTCATAAGATTATTATTATTTTACATGTATTTTTTATTAATAAAATAACTCCGACCGAAGCATCTGTTTTAAACGATATTCAGTTTTTTACATCCTCTTTGACGATATCTGCAGCACGCATTCTGTCAATTCTATGTCAAACGTCATAAGGTTACATTAAAAAAGTTTATATTGTCCAAAGCGCTAAGGTTAGATTAGAAATAATTTTATATGGTGGTTAAGTATTCTTAAATTTTCTAATTTTCCGCGCAATTTTCTTAATTTTTTCTTTCCTTCGCCTTACAATAACAAACACAACAAAAAAATAATTAGCGAAATCGGTCCAGCCGCTCACGCGTAACGGCATGGGCGAGGGAAATAGGGATTCATTTTTATATATATAGATGATTTAGTCCAGAGATATCGTGGTCACCGCAAGGCGCTCTTTTTTGAGTGGAGCTCCTGGAGATCAACTACAGCAGCTTTCAAAATTAATATTTTTACAAATAAAAAATGTTGAAATACAGTTAAAGGTTGCCATAATATGTGTACAAATTTTTACATTAATAAATTTAGACGACTTCTCAGGAAAATATCTTGCAAAATCGCTTTTGTTGGGCCTCCTGACTGTATATAACCCCTTAAGTTTTGTTTGCTCAGGAGCGTACCCCTAAGATTTCACGAAAGTTTCGGAAAGTTAACGAAGCACGCCTTAAGGCAAAACCATAATGTACATAGCGTTCCGTATGGAAACCTGTCAAAACTGGAAGAACGGAGTGATATTCGACAGGCTGTTAGAGTGTGATAAATCACTGCGACTTGCTTGTTATTACAGTGCACAACATTAATCGAACTTTCGAAAAAAATTATATCCTCACCATTGCTCCTATTTTCACCTATTGTCATTTTGCATATGCACGGTGCGCTCCAGATCGTACCTTGCATAACAAAACAGACTTGCCGAAACTTGACGAAACGAACGACTATTCCCATTGTGGTTAGGGGATAGGTCTTGCGTGTAATCGCAAGTTTGCATGGGCTTCCGTACGGAGCGGTATGCACATTATGGTTTGGCCTTTAAGGCCGTTATAGTGGTCAACATGACGTTTCATACATTCGTTCAAAATCCCAAGGTATCTTAAAATTGAAGTTCTTGTTGAGACATCCTCTAGGAGAGAGAAAGGATAGTTATGCTGCATTCATGTATGTAAATACATATGATGGGGTATTTTTAGCCATTATTGTCGAGTACAAAAAACGTTTGTCGTTTATATTATAGTGATAAATAAATTTCAGTACTTGTGAAAGTTCTCTCAGTGGAAGCGATAAAAAGGGCAAAGCAAAGTACAAGAGTTTTGGAACGTAAAAAATTGAAAACTCATCTCGACCAGACAGAAAAATTTATAGGATCAGCGAAAAATAACTTACACGGCACGGAATTCAAAGTTGTGTAAGGAATTTTCCCGAAATAGTCATAGGAAGCTCTTTGAAGCAGAAGCCAGATCACCTAGAACCCTTCCGTCGAAATCAAGAGATCACTAAATCAGCGCCCGTCCCCACGTCCCCGGCAGCACCATCCGGGCAACAAAAAGCAACGAGCATTTTAATTATAATAAATTGGTCCGTTTGAAGCTGAAATTATGATTTCGTTTGTGGCCCCTGGCCCGGACCGTCATCCGACGGCGGTGGTGGCTCAGGGCGGAATATGAATTGAAACGTAAACGCCAGCTGGGCGCGCGGTTAATTAGTTCTTCATTATCAGAAACACGTGGGATCCACTCGGGCTGGAATTAGTCGAGCAGGGTGCAAACTTTACCGATCTATTTTTAAGAAGTACAACTCCTCAGGGACGGGCTGGCTACCGATGCTGGGTCCCGGGCTCCCACAGGATGGAACTGATGGAGGATTGAACGGAAGGGGTGCAGGCACTCATCATAATTATTTGTCGGGCACTTTGTTTCTTCTTTTTGACGAATCGCCCGCCACTCATAACTGAATTACGCGCGGCTAATTAATTGCCGGGATATCTGGATGACTGCTATCGGTATTTATGCTGATGACTCAATTACCCTCGTAAATAATTGGCCTTGCCGGTCTTGAGTTCGTTGATTAATTCCCAGCGAAGGAGCAGACTCCGGTTTTGGTCGGTTGCGGGCACAAGGCGTAGCGCCAATTGCCCTGAAAGGGGGCATTTGCCTTGATTTTGGGAAATTATTAATTTTACGCTAAATGATTTATTCGCCTCGTGTTAGCGGAATTCGCGCGGAATAGTGCCAGGAACCAGACTAGCCGGGACATGACATTCTCCTGTAATGGAAACATGTGTACGCACTTCGACCGCTCCGGGTATCGGCGGGCTATTACTTATAAATGCACTTTGCCACTGTGACTGATTTACGGCAAATGGTTAACAAATTTCAAATTCCAGTCGTCATTCGCGGATTAGGTATGCATGCGAGTCCCATATAAGTTAAGCTTGTTTTGCTTACACGCTGGGGACATGTCATGACCACGGCTGGACCTCCTGTTGCGTCGTATTTACTTAAGCTTTGCATTAACTCAGTTTGCAGTCGGAACTTATTTCCCAGCCGTTCTAGCAATGCGAGCGAAGTCCGATTAGAAGCACAGCGCAGCGGCACATTTTGAAAGCGGGGACATATTGGTATTTCAAGCACCTGCTGTACGATCATAAATTCACTTTTTGAATTACAAATTGCCTTCGTAATGGAGAGCCTGAGTTGGACAAGTTTTTGCAAAGGGCAATTTTCTTCGAACGACCTCGGTGGTCTAGCCGTCACTAAAATGGAATGCGGAGCACAAAGCTGTGGGCTTAAACTTAAACGAGGAGGACCTAATCATCTCCCACGCTTCAAGAGTCCAAACGCGGTTAAAAGTGAATGGGTACCCTCAATACGTTTAGTATGGCCTCAGTTTTAATGGAAGGTACGTAATCAACGACTCAATGAAGGAGCGACGGGACGGCAGATATTTATGTGGCAAAACCTTCTGCGATTACAGTTTTGGCTTTGACTATTAGCACTCTATTAGTCCAGTCGAATTAGCATGAATATGAGTCGATTTTGACATAGCATGTTTCTAGGGTTGATTTATGTACATAGAGTTACTAACAAAAATGGAAAATTTAAACTCATCATTTTGTTAATTATGCCTACTCTCAAGGGCGGATCCAGAAATTTTTCACAGGGCGGGCCATTTATATTTTTACCCCCCCAACACACTTTTTTTACCGTACTACATTTTATTAAATTTTTGGTTTACGTTCCCAATGCTCCTTTTTTGGAAGTGCCCTAAAACCTTATGGAAATGTTCCATTTATGGTCGGAACGAGGGAATTAGGTAAGTATTCTTCACGGAAAACAATACTTTCCCAAAAAGTAACTGCCCCATGGATCCGCCCTTGCCTACTCTTGCAAAGTAGCATAAATCCGAAGATATTAGAGCTACCAGCATTTTTTCGGGTTAGAAATTCGGTTTAATTCGACGTTACAAGCCTTTAAAAAACGGCCCTGTTTCTTAGCTCTTAACGTTAGTAACAATTCAAAAGTAGGATACGCTTCACAGTTTCAGTTTTGAATTATATCCTCAGAAGGCCTAATTTGGGGGCACCATGCTAGTTCTACAAATCTCAAAAACGTCCATCCAAGCAAACCCAGGTTTTTCAACTCAGAAAATTGCCTCCATCCACTTCATCGCGTTAAATATGATGAATAGCAAGATTCCTGTTCTTCCTACTTTTCCACTCCAACCCCACATTCGCTTGTGGCTATGTTTCAAATAAAAATTTTGCAACAAAACCCATTTTGAGTGCTTCCCAGAGAGTCCTCAAAAATTACCCTAGGGGAAAAGTTTCACTTTCAGCAAAACTGTCTAATGCCGCTAATGACGTACCTGACTAAACAGGTTCATCTATATCCCAGAGCTCTTACATGGCTTGCCAGGCTTCAACCAGGAGGTAGAAGAATACTACTGAAGGGGTTCTTTTTTATGGTCATTGAATATTGAATTTCAGCAATTTGAACAATTAAGATGTGAGAAATGGTTTTTTCGAGTTATTGATTTTAGAAAAGAAAAGTATTGCTTAAAAGTTGTTCGCCTTCAAAAAACCTGTTGTTTCGCCGTGTAAAGCCCGTGTGGCACGGACTCGTGTACAAAACAATACCTTAAACAAAATTTGCCTTTTACAAAATGTCTACTGACTAAATATTTTCCTTTTACAAAATATATATCTATGGACTGAAAATTGCCTTTTCGCATCGATGTGCAAATAGGCACTGACCCGAGTCCATGTCACATGGACTTTACCCGGAATCCGGACTTTTAACTACCCGTCAGTCTTGAGCTCTGACAATGAATTGGCTGGTCTTCCTAACATTTCTTCTAATATTACTATTGACTCTGAAACTTTTTGAGGCTATGTTAATAATATTGATGAAGATTATTCGGATTCTCCTGATTGTAACATAGTTTTACGTAAATGTTCCCTTTGCCTTGTTGAGCCCCTAATTTATTTAATTAACTATTCCTTGCGTTTATGAACTTTTCCTGTTATTTGGAAGGTCTTTTACGCCATACCTATCCATAAAAAAGGCCGAAGGAACTGGATCGTGAATTACAGGCCAATTGCAAAACTTTCACCGATACCAAACTTTTTGAGGCTGTGATCTGTGATCATCTGTCCTTCCACCTTCGACCTATTCTATCATCCAAGCAGCACGGCATTATTAAGGGGAAATCAATCGTCTTATTTTCAAATTGGAAAAGCTTGGCTTCGCTTCTCAATTGGTAAAGTAAAGTAAAATTCTCCTCACACTCTGAAGTCGTGGATGTGTGTTCTGGTGTGCCTCAGGGTAGCCACCTTGGACCTTTACTCTTTACATTATTCATTAATGGCCTTTTCTGTCTAATTATGAACTCTAACATCCTGGCATATGCTGATGACGTGTAAAAAATCGTCTGCCATAATTGTTGATTATGTAATTCAAGGAAAGTGTATATCGCCGTCTACCAGGGTTGTCGATCTTGGACTGATATTGGACTCAAAATTGACTTTTAAGCCTCATATTGAAAACGCTGTTCTCCATTACCCTCATTTTGGAATACGGCTGTGTTGTTTGGTCGCCGCACTACTCGTCTCACATCCTGCATTTGGAAGCAGCGCAAAAACGTTTTTTGAGACTGGCCTTGACCCATCTCCCTTGGTGTGATAGACTTCATCTCTCGCCTTATATAGATAGACAGACTCAAAATTATAAATATGACTCCGTTATCTAAGCGCAGGAATGCTTTTCGTGTGTTGTTCCTCCATGATCTTCAGGTCTGGTAATATAGTCTCGCCTTTTCTTTTGGGTTCTCTTGACGTTAATGTCCGTCCTCGGTTGACAATGGTTCACAACTTTATACATATATCCCAACATTCATGGAACGAACTATCGGTTTTATGATCCGCTATCAGCCTCCGCTAGAAGCTGCAACTCAAATTCAGTTATAATTAATTTTAGCCTGACTAGGGCTGCTATTAAGCATGCATTAATTAATAATGGAACATTTTTTTTATTGTTGTTATTTTTTTTCTCTTCTGATAACTTATTGTTTTTATTTGTAAATGTCAGATGGTCTTTCAGCCTGTTGATTTCGAGAATAAAAATCCGGTAAAGCCGAAGTTACCCGAGTCCGTGCCACACGGACTTTACACGGTGAAACGCATGGTGCGAATACGCGCTGCCAAATATTGAATGCGTCATTTCTATCCTTATTCCCCATATCTTACCTGCTTGCTGGTTTATGTATTTAATTTCCTTCGTGTCAAGTGAATAATCTTATGATCACATGGAGAAGACTGCAACAAAGTTAATATTATTTTATTGCGGATCTTATAGTTGCCTGTATATGGTCTGAGCAGGGGACAATCATAAGCTCATTTGAATTAAAAAGAGATAAGAATAAATTCTGCTCATTAGCAACGTTTTTTTTTTCCTGTGTCATATCTTAATAGGAACACGTTAAGTAGCTGGCAGGCACACTTTAAATGAAATTACATCACCTTTCTAACTATTTACTAAGAAATCTCAATGTACACAATTTTATTGTTTTCTAACGTAGCATTCTTTAATTCAGAAACCATTATCGCAACTTTGTGGTAGACAGAACAAAATGCATTCAAGGGGATGTTGTTTTTTTTTTTTTTTGCTTCCTTCAGTAACGCATTTAGTGTTTGCTCAAATAAAGTGAACACGCAAAGCAGTTTTTCATCGAAAATCTAATTTTGTGACCAGCACATCCTCCGAAACATATCAATCAAAAACCCTAAACAAAATCACATGCATCGGCGTAATGCCGCTGTAATTCGTTCTCTCTTCTTTTATTTAGAGTGCAGCGCAGTTGTCTTGCCGCTGTAAGGCGCGTGGTGTGAATTAAAGTGACATTTTCTCTCTTGTTTTAATTGGATAATTGGCTCAGCGTGTTCGGCCACTTAAAACTTCCTTTCTTCCTCGGATATTTATAGGTTATGAGCGGCGCTACAAAAGACCCTAAGGCGTCGCGAACAAATTTCAACGTAAGTGGCAGAATACGTGTGCGCCAGAAAAACTTCAAGGGATCTTTTGGGGAATCTCAAAAATGAGGAAAATAATTAAAATCAGACAGTTCAAATGACGCTATTCGCCGTGTCGTGACGGGAGCAATTTCGTCACAACACTTCATCATTAACACCTTGGGGCAGTCGGAGCATAGCACTCACTGAGTCATACAAATTTATTACAGTGAGAAACCTTAACATTCGGAAAAAACTATATTATGCATTTGATTGTTATATTTTCCCGTTACGTTATTAACGGAGTACGGAATTATGGACAAGAAATTGTATTTCACTATTTTAAATAAGAAGTAAAAAACAGTGCTGAAATATTGGGGATATTCCAAACGTTTCAATTTCACCAGGACAATGACCCACAACAAAAAACAGTTAGTGTGCGTGAGTGGCTGTTTTTTAATTGTCCAAAAGTGATCGAAGTTCCCACTACTCATCGAACTTAAGTACCATAGGAAATCTATGGGATGGGATCAACGACGGATACGGGGGAATTATTGCTAATATGCCAAATAGGCTGTAAAAACACAAAAGGATTATTTATTTATTTACATATTTATTGATAAGTCTCCAAATCGGAGTTCAAATTATCAAAATTTCGATCGCTAGGTCGCATCGTCGACATAGAAAAGTATTCTCGAGTACGTAGGGATGAAATATAAATCATTATGAACAGCAGAGGACCAAGATTACATCCTTTTGGTACACCAGAAGTATTTCTCATCGGATCAGGGACAACACCACAGATACGAAGAAATCCATTTAATAAAACCAGTAGGAAATTCGAGGACTGACAGATTATCTATATACGAGTAATTAAAGCTCTAACGCGAGAGCTTGTGATTCCTCCTGTGAGTTTATTTGTGCACCGATTTTAATGATTCCAACACTGGTCGAATGTTTATCAACTGAAAATGGAACATCACGAATAAAACTTTTGAAACAACAAAACGGCGGGTCCAATATGGTCTCAACTTCCTGAACCATTTCGATGGGATGGAAGATCCGGAACTGGTAAATGGTTTTAGACCGAGCGAAGACGGGCATAAAAGCTAGTTTCAATTATCACATTAGTATCCTGTGTACTCTCCATTTTTAGTTATTAGTGAAAAGATTCGGTTCTGCATTGAAATTCGATTAAAAAATAAAACAGCTGTTTTGAACTCCTCAATGCTGGTATCCCTCAGATAATTTAAATGGGGTTACAATCCGGTGAGCGTGCACTTTTTTACAATATTTTTACTTTGAATCCAAGATTTTGTACTCCTGCTAGAGTGAGTGAAAGAAGCATTATCATGATGAAGTATTAAAGCTTGGCGACGAAATCTTCTTCATTCACGTAGATGGAAACGAGAGATCCAACTTTACTGATGAACTAAACTCACCTTTATCTGGGCCATCTGAGTTAAACTTTTTATCATCGCTGAAAATCACCTTTATTAATAACAAGGGAAGATATTCCAACAATCAGAAATAAATACTTGTTGCATACCGAGGTCCAGTCTCGATTTAATTCATACTAGCATGATTTTCGGAAAGAAAAAAATCTGCGGGAAAATCTCTTTTAATTAAATATATTTCTTTTATTCATCAATTTCCATTAATTTATACTCTAAGAAAGAAATTATTTATTTTTGAATTTGAAAATTCTGATGGCGTATTAGAAATCAGCCACCCCGAAAACCCCCTAGTGCGGATTTTCTGGGAAATTCCTTAAAGTTTAACTTTTTCGACGTTTTGAACGTTTACCGGAGAAAGTGAAGCGTTACACTTTTTCGTTTGATCCAGACCGGTTTACCGCCACTAAAGAAATTTCACTTCAAAAACGTTTTTACTCTAAACATTATTTCGGCGAAGGCTCATTATTGGTATCGGGTGCGTTTAGTTCATTCCATCGTTCGATCTCTCATTTCCCTCTTCGAGAATGAACAGCGCAGGGTACCTATCAAGAAGCGCTCCAAAAATAGAGGGTAGAGAATTTCACGACCCATCGCCAACTCTATTGTGGATGGTTTGCAGGTAGAAGGACTATGGGTAGCAAAGCAGGGCCAGTCTGCGCGCCCACCACCAACCAAACAGTTTAGTTTGAATAATTTGCGAGGAAGTGACCCGATTTGACTGAACTATCGACCGATCGTTGATCTTGAAATGCTATAACAACCTATAACTCCATAATTTCTGGGAATTTCCAAATGTCCATTTTGGCCCAAGAAAGGGCCACACAGCCGATTTCAATAGAGAAAAAGTATGTTCATGTTTTTTATTTGCGTAGAAATAACGAAAGTTAGTTGAGGTCCACGACAGGCTAAAAATTGAGACAATTGAGCTTGCCGACTCTGGCAAGAAAGCTTGAATCAGTGCTAAGGAAATCATATAAAAGTTGCTTCCAATAAGAGGTTCGCATCACTGCTTAGCTTGTCGACTCTGTGTCCAGGGGAAATTCCACAGGGATAATGTAAAGGGCGGGCAATTCAAAAGACAAGCCAAGTTGTAATTCTCATTTATTTCATCAAAGATTTGTTTAAGTTTTTCGAACGACTAGTTATCACCTAATTATTGTTTTCTTTAATGGAACAGATTAGTTTCCGCGGTTTTAAAATTTGATCTCTTTGTTACTGAATAAAACTTCATTGAGTTTACTTGAAATTTAATTAAATTGTCGTCATTAAGTATTCGTTAATTACTGAGTAAAAATGAGCATTTAGAATATTTTTAGAATGGGCTAACACAGCTTTGCTGGAAATACTAGTAAATCTTAGTATCACAGTATTTCATCTACATTTACCAGAAAATTACGGAACAAAAAAACCAAAATCAGAAAATGGACAATATTTCTTCGTTTACTTTAATTTCTTTTTCAGTATTAATTTCTTATTTGTACTGGTTATTGCAGATAAATTTCTTTTAACGGAAGAAGAGCGATTTACTACCTTTTTACCCATTTTAATTGTTGCTTCTTTTGATTCTATCACAATTGCACATTGCTTGCTTTTAAGACTTGCGTCATTTACTCACTACAGCTACTTTAAAGCTTCTTTTCAAAACAAGAATGCAACGAAACACCAAACAGAAGAATTATAGTAAGAATGATTAGCACAGGTTTTTTTTTTAAAAATAAACAACTTAAACTACCATTGGGTGTAATCAATAATCATACGGGACATAGGGTTACATTAAGGTGGGTGCGTCATATAGCCACTTTTACACAATCTCACTACGCCTCAAGGGTTTACATTACATTAAACATATGAAGTAAACTTAAGCAACTATGCATGTTCTGTATGTATAAACGGAAATTAGAAATCACACTCTAAAAAATTATTTAAAAACATATGAAGGGGTAAGCACTCAGTAAGTTACGAGCTGTTACGCCATGCTCAGCTGCTCCAACCGTGATATTTAGGTTTCATACTTTTGGTTCCAGTAGTGTTCATTCAGAACCAATATTCGAAGGCTTTCTCAATAAAAGGCATCTTATTAAAATTTATCGTATACACTCATCACTCCTTTCATACATATTTTATAAAAATGCCATTATATTTAGAAAAGTCTTAAACGACTTATCATCCCAACCAATCGCGGTATCGCGGCATACTTTTTCGTTTTATAAGGTCGAATTCTGAATTTAGCATACCTATCCTAAAGTCTCGTTGCCGTGGAGTGCTTATTTATAACCCCCGACACAGAGAGGAGTGTTAAATTTGGCGCATAGTTTGTATGCTTAGTGTTTGTCTGGTTCATATCTCTTCAACACGTGATCCAATTTTGTCACGGGTTACTTTGAAAGAGAATTTTGTTTAAAATATTTTCAACTAGGTTTCATCTTGGTAGATCTCTACGTAGCTGCACTGCTCAACATTAAAAAATGTGAAAGTATTTGAATGTGTTTTAAATTATAGATTTTTAGGAATGGTGTCGAGGGTTGGTATATTTTTCAATTTTGTGTTATCACATGTTTGTATTTTGATTTACCAATATCCTTTCACGCACATTAATTAGTGTTTTCATCCAATCGCTATCATCGAACATAATTGAGAATATAAATTTTCCTTGTACTCACGTGGATTCCATGCCAACCGAATAACGGAACCCAATAGATATTAGCGCGTATTCACTAATTTACCAGTGACCATGTAAACCAATTGTGGTATATTAATAAATAATTCAAGCAATAAAATAAATAAATATATAAAATAAATAACACAGTTAATACAAGGATCCAAACCTCAACTGTAATCTAAGTTTTGTGATAATACATAAGTTATGTATTCTTTTGTTTGTTTGTTCTCTTGTAGCTCCCAAACACCTGAACTGACTTCACCAAATGAGATGTGGAATGACTGGTCTGGAATCGGAGTGTGTCAACAAGGGCATACACTTAGTAATAATAACGAAATTGTGAACATTAAACGCCATTTTGAAATATTGGAAAAATTATTTCATAGTCAGATTTTGTTTTCTGTAAAATTTTGCCTCTCTATGACATCGGCCCGAAAATTATCTCTTGCTACAGCAGATTACTGATAACGTATCTCTGTTTTAAAGGGTACATATAAGCGAATTTTAAATCGATTTTCTCGAGAACAAAAACATGTGCTAAACGGCATTCAGAATATGGAGTGACACTCACCACTGTTCTAATGCATTGGCCATTGGGTAAATTTTCTGGCCATAACGGTATTTGTTTGGCTTCAGACATGTGCTAATGACCATTCTGCTACCGTGGGCACGCCAACATTTAGGTTCAAATCGCTGGACATACCAACAAGTGATTCAATCGACACCGTCTCACAGGTAATCAATATGTGATGCGTGAAAACATACTAGCAGTATTATTGCACAAAAGTCAATTGAGCAAACTGAGACACTGCATATTTGAACAAAATCCACCATTTACATTCCATGATGTAAAATTTAACATAAAAGAATTATCATCTTTTTTAGTCTCATAAAGACGTTCAAAAATTTAGTACACGTATAATTTGATTAATTAATTCGTTACTGAACCGTATGTAAAAGCAAGATTTGTGAAGCCATGCATTTCTGAAAACACCCATCATTTGACGCATTCGGGATTATAGAAGTTGGAGATTGATCGAGATCTCATTAGAAATCCTTCCTGAGGTGGGATACTTTTTGTTTTGCATGTTGTATTTAATGTAGTATCTGGTCAAATTTGATTTAGTGATAGAATATTTTTATTTGTATGCAATACGTTTGTTTGATAATGCAATTGTGGTTCACCCTTGTAAACCGAAATGTAGCTAATGTATGCTCCCTTGTCTACCCAGGTAATCTAAAATAACGAAACTTGAATGAACGTCTTAAACCGTAATTACAGTAATTGCAGGTTTTGGTTTTGAAAATTCAATTGACTTATATCGGTACTGCGAAGTTTTGTTGTATAGACCTAACACAGTTAAATTTGTTTACAAGGTTCTTACTGCTGATGTAATTCTCATGCATTCACACGCAAACTTTCTCTTCACCAATTTAAACATTTTTTTCCCTTTCTAAAATTTCATCCAATACAATAAAAATTTCATACTCTATTTCAAAATTCCCTTTTTAGTTAAAAATGATGCATAACTTTTATTTTCCAATTACAAAATCGCACTTTAATATTAAAAATTACCAAGAACCTTCGATGAGACGAGAGAACTTATTTATACTAATCCAATATTCAAATATTCACCCCCATTGAAAACTTTCACTACATATCACAATCGTCATTAAACAGGTGTGTTCCCCGTGCTGAAATAATAGCCACAGCACGATACCTGTTGTGGCACGGATTCTTTTGATCAAATTTCTTACTACACCTTACACTATCCAACTTTAATTAGAATCGTTTCAGGGTGTTCGGATTCGATTACATATCAAACCACTTAGGATTTCTTAATTGAATGAATACATGCATTTTAAAAAGTAGTTTCAAACCACGCCTAGTGCGTCAAAAACCAATTACTACTTTTGTTAACTAAAACTGAAAACAGTTTCAGAGGTTCAGATGGATTGCAGGGATAACAATGGATTTTATTGAATAAAGCAAATAAATAATAGAAAAGAGCGGAATTTATTTGAAGTCAAATCGTGACAAACTGTGGCACGTATTACGGTCTTAACTAAATCACTTTTGACGGTGTTTGGCAAACGAGCAAATAAAATAAATTTAAAGGAAAGGCAAGTTGAACATAGAACAGAAGGACTAAATGACAGGTTCACACTTGCTTAAATTAACAATACATTCTCACTATATCGCTACAAATATCTACAGGAAACTGAAAGATAGAAAAACAATTATTCTAATAAGTCCAAAACATATACTTTAAACCCCATTTTCCCACTTCTTCCCGTTCGCAATATGTACACCGCTCTCTATTTACAACGAAAGTGACTGGAATAAAACGAGTAGATCGGAAAGAATCGTCGAAATCCCATAATACTTTCTTACTTAGTTCCAGCAAACCAGCTGCATTCTATTCTAGAAATATTCTAGAGCTAGGAGTACGCGCAACGATAATTACCGCTTCTCTACGTTCACTACTTAGCATTATTTCTTTGGATGGTGACTGAGTGTCAACCACAACCAACAGGGATTTGGTGTATCGGAGAAGATCAATGACACTATCAAGTTCTTTGAGAGTAAATAGTTCCGCTAAATAAAATATAAACGCTGAATAAACTAAGATCAAATTCAAAAGGCTGTCGCTTCTGTCGCTGAGAGCATCTGCGTAAAATAGTCATTCAGCAAGATCAAACTCGTCTTGCTCTATTGGCTTTTTAAGCCAATTGCCCAGGTCCTCCCGGCGGAAGGCGTCAAAGAGTTCCCTTTTAGCGGTCTGTGAAATTAGGCAAATAAATCACTGCAATACAAATATCAAGAGTTCTATTACCTGATAATCCTTAATGTTTTTCTTCGTCTCACCATAATCTTGATTAATACTGCGCAACTGGATACCAGGCAAATTCCTCAATAAATGTGCAAACTTCGCGAAGAATCTCTGCTTCGTTATGCGTGAAATTTGATTGTTGACCGTTTTACCGGTCAGCGAGTTTACCACCTCGATTTCGGTGTCACCAATTGTCCAATTGATGCCAAAATTAGGTGCTTTTGCTTGATTACGTGGTTCAGCAGACGTGACAAGCGCCAAACGGGGCTTGTTCAAGTGATATGGTGGTGGAAGACCCTGAATGGATTTTTCAATGCGTCCACAAACCGCTCGATACATATGCTCAGGATGAAGTAGACTCCCTAGGACAATTGAATGCAGGTAAATAGGTTCCATCAGTGAAGCAAGAAGTGCTCCCTGTACACCCAAAATGTTCCAACGAGCTATTTTATCCGAGCACGACATAGTCAACAGCCTTTGACCCTTCAATGAGTGGACGCATATTTTCAAAACGTTAAGACAATAACATTACTCCCCACTACTTACTTGGAGGACACCATCCCATGTCTGGATCCCGTCACTACTCTTCACCGGAATAGTCCCTTCGCCTGATTCTATTTTCGTCCGTAATTGACCTCGAGCTTTCCTGTTAACAAAAATATGTTACCAACGTCTTAACACAAAAATTCCTCCAAATACCTGTTTGGATGCTTATCCACTCCACTATCATTTTCATGCGGACTAAAGATACGAGCATCACCACAGGGAGCCGTGTTAATGTACAAGTGAAAATGGACTCCACTTTTAATCTTATATGGATATTGATCGGACTGAGGGTTTCTTACAAAAATTGACTGATTTGCTGTAACTGCATGTAGAGACTGCCATTAGTAGGACCGTTAAACAGAGTGACGAGAATCTTACCTGGATCTGTTTGTAGATCCATTTGTGAGTACAAAAATTTCATCAAGCATCTCCTCGAAACGATTTCAGCATGCGAATCATTAAGAACGGCACCACTAACACTCATATGCTCTCCACTTACACATTTCGTTCCAGTAGATACTGATATGACCTGAAAATGATTTGATCCGTTAAATTACATTCCATCAATCGATTGCGCCTCATTTCTCACTCTAGCTTCGTTGAAATTCATATTCTCCGTCATAACAATGCCGGCGAGTACTTTGCGCCTGGAATAGGACTCCTGCCCCTTGATAACTTCCATGAACTTCTCTAAAACTAATCGACCAATGGTATCTGCATGAATTTGGGGTAGTTCCATTGAAGACGATTTATCGTCTATTGGAATGGGAACATTTTTCTGAGGATGCATCATTGGACTGTAGGAAATGTTACACAGCGATGCAAGAGCTGCTTTGGCAGCCGCATTTTTGGCCAATTTTTTTGAAGGACCTACACAGGTAGAAATATGAGATTAGTACATTTTAATATTATTAACTTATTACTTCAATTGGCTGGCAAACAGCTTTAGTGTTATGGGGAAAATAAATGTTTGGGGTTGGGAGAAAGAAATTAGGCGTACAAAGTAATTCTCGCCTTTTCTTATTAAATTTCAATTTCATTAAAATCAAATTACAAATCTAAAATCATCATATGCATATCTGCCATCTGTTGTTATGGTTTTAACAGTTTTAACAAATTCCTAATAAAACACGAAGAAAACTAATTTTAATAAATGCTTAATAGCTGATTTAATTTAAGGCCCGAGAATTACGTGTGTATGTAATAAATTACAGGCTTACGGGAAGAGAAGCTATAACGTTGCAAGGAGAGAGGTGCTTGTGTTTCGTTCCGAGTGGTGCGTTAGAGGAACATGCAGATCATTCATAATTGGGAAACACCTTGGAGAGATATTATCTTACAAACACGACGCACCAGACAAACCAGAATTTATAAATTTTATTAATTTTTATTGATTTATGTTATATGCGAAGTAACACCTGTTTCAGAAAAAGAGATAACAAAAGTCTCCCAGCATATGTACATATATCGCAAACCAATTGTAAGAGAATAAGTTATGGGTCACGATAGAAAGTATGTGTTTCATAAATATCTCATGTGGAGAATGTTAATGATTTAAAACAATAAAAGTTTTATAGGAGAATCCTGCAGCAATTCTTTCGGGAAAAAAAAACTTAAATAGATATAATATAAAAAAACAACAACAAATACAAATGATATTCAATTTTAACAAGAAATCCATAGATGTACATTAAAAATACGATAAGATTCTTAAAAAGAATATTTTCATCAGCCGTTGATAATAAAGAAAAATCTCATTTATCAGATTGTAAAGTGTTACGCCCAACGAATAATAAACCAAGAACTGGTCGTCTTTGCACTTAACGATTTAGCAGCTAATTATGCGATAACAGACAGCCTACATCCTCTTGGTACACAACAAATTAATGCCCAAGCAAGTACATCCCAGAAAAAAAACATTTTCCGAATTATTATTCAAAACCTTAAGCTTTTAGGCTTATTGCAGAAGCACTGAGAAACAACTAACGGCAGTTATACGTAAAATAAGGAGCGAAGTGCTACACGCGGCAGGGCAGGCAGACATCAACAATTTTTATGGATGAAATTATTTTTCACTGTAGAGTAAAATTTCATTGACGAAATCAACACAACTTTTTGCCACAGCTGAGAAGATTTTCAGTACGAGAAATAGACATCATGCAACTCCTTAAAATTTGGGGCCACATCGGAATAATACAGTTAATATAATTATATTCCATTTTGCAACAGTGCATTATAATTTGTTTTCTCTAGTTCAACATGGATCACTCGGACTACTTGAAAATGCTTCTAAGTAATTCTTAAACCCCACAACTACCGTAGCTTATTTTTCAAAATATTGGAACAAGTATCCGTGAACAAATCCGTTGAAAAAAATACTCCTTCATTAGAAAAATTTTAACTAAGCTAAATCATTAATAAAGACCCACCCGTATTCATTACCCGACGTCTACTTTATACTTCGGATATTTAGTCAATATTTGTTGGTATTTATCAAGCGGACAAAACGCTTTCTTTCAAACCCAATTTTCGAAATTGTTTACGTCACCTGGTTGATTTCAGCTAAGCGCAATTATCAAATACAAAAGTAAGCTGATGAAATAAATAAATGTGTAATTAGAATTTAAATACCTTTGATTGCATTTTATATTTCTCATTGTAATCCATAAATTTTCGACTGGCTTGTTTTCATCACACAGCTGTTTTAATGTTCACAGCATTCGAAATAGTAAGTTGGAAATGGTCGTACAATTATCCGAGCTCGGGTTATCGTAATGGATGTATATGTTTTATCTGGCCTATGCAATAAAGCCCAGAGTGTCGAAGTTTACATATACCTTAGCGCTACATTCACCAACCAGTCTTATACTGTAAACAATTTCAATACCAAATAAATGTTACTTTATTCATCAACTAGAATAAAATAAATTTGAACCACCTTTTTTAAATGCCAAATACAGCAACTGATTGTTTACTATAATATTATCCAAATCTCCTGGTTTCATAATTTTCTTGTTATAATCTATTTACGTACATATATAATGCCGGTTCCCCACTATTCGAAATTCGACCTCTGATGGGGTGAATAGCACTAACAGATATTTTTAACGGATTTATCAATATCTTTTAGGCTCAACGAGATGCAAACTTAATTTTTTCTTCGCTAGTCGAGTCGACCAAATTCAATTACTCTAATAGCGCCCAATATCCGACTTAATTTTCTTAGTTGATCTTTGACGAAACTACACCGGTACAGTTTTTAAGACGACGCCGTATCATGGCCGTGTATGTATAACTTAAAAAAAATCGTTGAAGGTTTCTCAAAATGTATACTTGTAACCACAAAAAATCCCAATCCGATGACTCCCATACCCTTCAAAACCAAATTCTTTATTTTTTACTCCTCCTAGGTGTAAATATGACTCCTTAACACAAACTTCCTTTATGACCTTTTTGTCAAGATCTATTATATTGTTCAGGTTTTGAAAAACGTTTTCTAGTTTTGTGGCTCATCGAAGTAACGAGCTAAATGCGAGACAAAAAAAAATTTAAATACATAAAAAAAAGCATAAAACATTAAATTTTAAAAATTCAACTTTCCAAGAGAGACGAGGTTTCATAATTTGGTAATCTACTTAATACTCTTGAAAACTTGTTGTATAAATCATATCATTGCCACTTTCAATATAAGGATGGTTTTTTGCCAAGGGATGACAACAAAATTTGTCATTATCGTCGTAACAAACTGTTTCTGTTATTCCACTCATTAGGTTTACCTGCAGATGCATTTATATATAGGTATAACGAGGAATTAGGCAAATGCAGTATCCCGATGGCAAAATAAGGAAATGTCTATTTGCACCCCACATGTGTACATGTTTGTGTGTCCACACAGGTTCAACGCGCACATTTATCACTAGATATAAATAAGCGTTTAAAATTTGTCATAATCCCGTCACACTCGATTTTTCCTAATGGCCCCATGTACGCACAGAGCCATATTATAGATCCAAAAAATTTTAAAATGTTTATCGCATTACTTTCTTTAATCACTACTTTTACAACGTTGGCGAAATTCATAAATTTTCCAAAAAAGTTCGGTCATTCTTTCTAATTGGTGTATTATAATATATAGTAGCTAATCTAAAAAAAATCTAAAATTGTTCTAGTAAGATTTAAAATGGTGATAAGGCCGTAACCTATTTGGATCACTAGCGATTCAAGGTGTCATACAAAAAGGTGTACTTTATTGATTCAGCTTGTTTTATCCGCTTCCAATCAAGTAAGCCCGATTAATATCACGTCAAAAGTTTTTAAGTGCATTGCACAATAAAAGGCTTCAAAATCAAACTTATACGGAATCTCCATCCAATCAAACAAAGAAAGTTTTCCCACTCGCCATGCACACGCATTGGAGTCCTGTAAAAAGTTGGAAACTTTCAGGAGCCGCACCTTAGCGATATATAACCAATAGAGAAATCGATTTCCCACTATTGCCTTGGAAGCAGGGGAACTTTTTAATTTCTTATTTTTATCGGTTCGGTGCACAGCACATAGTTTTTAATAATTCCACCAGAGTTTTGGTAATTTATGCCTGTTCAAGCATTTGAAATTAGCATCTAAAAAACTCTTTTATATTTGATTGCAGGCAGAATTTCTAGCAATGAAAATCGAGCCTGGAGAGTGTAAGGATTTTGGTATCACGTGCCGGGGTTTTTGAGCCAGCATTCACATGGATGGAATTTTAATGGATCTGAAGGGTGTGTAAGTATACTACGGAAAAGGCAAAACATAAATAAAGAATGAAGTGTTTCTGAGTACTCACCTGTTCCTTCAAACTTGCAATTATTAACAGTAACAGTCATCTTAAAACGACAATTTTGTACACCATCAACCACCGAGCAATCGAAATGCACGTCGTTGAACAGTTCATACAGCAGCATTACCGGCCCTTTCTCAGGTACCTTCTTCTGACCCTCAGCAGTCATCAAATTTCTAGTGAGCTCTTTAATTATACAATTTTTTTTTAAATCGCAGAATCCATTCAAAAAAAGGTTTTATAGAAATGTCTAAAATAATTTATTGTAACGAAAAGGGATATACAAACAAAAACTAAAACTCCCACCCATATCATGCTTTAAAGGAATCTTTGAAAAACTCGTTTGAAATCAGCCGAAAATTGAAAAGCTCAAAACATTTGTAATGTGAAATACTACTGCGGGTGTGTTGACGATCTCATTTCATGTTTACCTACAGGGGAATCCCGACTATGTTTTTAGGCTTTGTACAACTAATGAAATTTCATTTCGTTCTAAAATAGCAATTTCCTCCACTCTGCCGAAAAGTCCTTCATGGAAACATATGTTACTGCCGCAAGGTACCATATTACGCGAATTTGCATTTGCTTCTGCAATCGTTGCATATCTCATTGGGATATAAATTGTGGTGAATGGCATAAACCCACGATATGTCCTCGAACCAAATAACGGGCAAAAAACAATATTAACCTGTCACCAGTCACCAGGAGGCAACTCCCAATATGTGAAAAACCATCCTAAATGAAAGCACACACGCGAAACATATTTATGGAATGACAAAATCATTTATACGGATCCATATGAACCTCTTCTTGCGCTTTATGGGGAGCGTTCTCATTACCCACGTGCAGGTATGACTCCAGTACGGCCAATTGGTGTCTCTGTTTTATGCAAATAGCTTATTTTGGGCTCCAGAAAGTCTTAATATCTAAATTGTGGAAACGAGCTCTCTCTCTATCCGAATACAGCGTATATTGCTTCAGATTAGAAGATATAAATGCGTTAATAAAAATATTGTGCATTGGAAAATTTGCCTATTTTTATCGAAAAATAATTACACCACAAGGAGTACAAAATTACGATAGGATAGGTCTTTTCCAGGGTTACAATAATACTTACGTTTAGAGAAACCTATTTTAATTCACTTATTAGCTTATTTAAAGTCACATGATCGTTTAAGTTAAGTTGCTTTCTCGCTTTCCTTTTTTTCGGAAAAACTCATTAAAAATATTTTCGTCAACTCTCATTTAGTTCGTATAAGTGCCCGTGACGACTAAAAAAAATTGTAATATAAAGTTACTGTAAGAGCTTATAGCCCACCTGAATCCAGCCATTCTTTGAATCTGCCAACAAAGAAACATGTTTCCTTTCAGAGTATATAAACAAACCCACGCTTGAATTTCCGCCTAATACGTCTCCCTTCCCTAATATATTATGCTGTAACACTTAATACCTATTCCTAAGCTTTTACTTCAACAAGGTCTTGTATTAACTATTACTTCAGCATTAATATTCCCTTTAGCTACAGAATAAGAGTCGAGAGAAGTCATCTCTGATGAAAGAGCTTGAAGCTTAGAGATTGTCTTTACCAGTTAAAAACTATTTCGCTGCGAGAATCACAAACCCCCGTGCATTTAATGGTTTAGAAAAGGATAAAGTCCACGTGTAGCGAATTTGTCTGTAAATTACAAGGTGCTTACAAAATTGATGTTAAGTACATTTTAATTTGTTTTACGCAATCAACCATTTGGAAACTACAAATGGCAAACCGTTTTCTTTTAATGAAATGATTTTAATAAGCTAATCGTGTTGGTATGAAATAGATGAAAAAAAAACTCCTAACAAGGAGTCCGGTGAAAAACCCTTTAATGGACTAATGAATAACAGCCACTGCTCCCGGCGAATTTTCCTCACAAAGGTGGGCATAAGCAAATTTGCGTGGTGTAATAACACACTTTTATTTTATTAAGTACTCAGCAGCCCACATAAAATAGTGACCAAGGGAATATTTATGATTTCTTTTACATTTTTCCATTATTCATGAAAGAAATTTCCTTCGTTAATAATTTAAATGCCCTTCTACTTTTGGCGTATTTAAGCAAGCAATTATAATTAAGGGAAGTCCATCATGAAAACTTCACAAAATTGATTTATTTTTCATATGTTTACCTCCCTTTGGTCAGAGAATATATCACAAAATATTATTTCAAAGATGCCATATTTGAAAAATGTATATGAATTTGAAGAGCATAAAGCATATAGTATAACGGTTCGCGAACAAGTCATACGGATTAATTTTATATATGGCAATAACTTTTTTTTAATATTATAATAATATAATACATATTATTAATTTTTATATATATTTATGAAGAAAGCGAAGCAGTTGAACTGCAGTTGTGTTTGATTTTGTTGCTCTGTTGTGTTAGATTTTGAATTCTGATTAAATTGATGCTGATTGCGGTACACGATCAATTGTAAAAGCGCATTGAATTATTTACATCCTTTGAACAAATCTGTTTTTTGCTATTTTAATTTTGCATTTCCGTATACGTAACATAAGTACATGCACAATAAATACGGTAAGCGAAAAATCATTTGCTTGAAATCGAGCTTGCATTAGGTGCGTGATTTCTTTCTTTGATCTTTTAGGATTTCGGGGCTCTGTAGATTGTAGTGGAGAGTTTCTCATTCTCAATATCTCTAATTCTAATTTTGATTTTTATTGAAACTGGAATCCTAATTAGAAAAAGGAAGTTGGTGGGTTTGGGGTATCATAAGGAAATGTTCTTGAGAATTTATTTTAAGGCGGGTGATGTTTCTGGGTGTTAAGACATGGTTGTCACTTCTTTTAGCTGAAAATAAAAGAAAATTCCTAAGAGGATTCACACACAGCACGCAATCTAATTATGAAAGTCTCCTCACATAAATTGAGCAGTTTTTCGTCATTGTCACTACTGCAATATCGTTAACAAAAATGGAGTTCTGTATCGTTGACCAATTTCGGCCAAATTTTTTCAAATTAATTCATTAAGCAGATTTTATAAAAGGAATTTCTAGAATCAAATAAAATTTCAAGCACCCTGAGGTAGACTGCCGCCTTAATATTAAGGGTAACCATAAGTAATGTCGTAAATTTTCAATGTGGTTCTTAAAGCACGTTTCCACAAAGCTCACAACCTACCCGTGCACAACACGCGCACTTGGTGCAAACGTCTTTATATTCGAGTGTTGTACTTGCCGCGACACTCTGCATGTCTGCTTAATTTAATTGTTTCCACCACCAAAGTTATGCCCGCGATCATCACATTTAGCATGTACGGGTTGCGTGCTAATTTTTGTGGAAATAGTCAGCTACTTCTGACATGCTGGATATAAACAAGCATTGCACCTTTCCTTTTGACTTTTAAATGGAAGCCTATTTCAGGGTGCTATTTTATACCCGTTTCCATAAAAATAGCAAAATTGCACGTTTTGATTCCCAAAACGCAAATTAGTGTCAAAATTGGTGGAGGCACTTAAAAGACACAATTCAAGTGCTGGACCCTGAAGAAGGTGAAGAATGCGAGTTCAAAAACACGTGATGAATAGACGAAGCTAAAAGGTAGTGTAGTGTTCACAAGCATTATTGCATTGTTTTTCCGAAATTAATAGCATATGAAACGTAGAGGCTAGTATTTTGCGTTCTGTTTAAATTAAGAACAGTAAACGTAATGCATTTTATCCAAATTGTCATATTCGATAGTCACATTTCATTTGAGAAATTCTTTAGTAACAATTGGAACTTTGACGAATTTTCGAATTTTTTTTTTCATTTTTTTTTCTTTGTAAAGAACCAAACCGAACAATTTTATATAACCGCCTTATTATGATAAAAACTATATTATCGCTAAACGTAATACCACGCAATGGGTTTTCTTCTTTCGCCTATTGTACAAAAATGGCAGTTAGCATAATGCAACCCAATAGAAAACACAACACAAAACGGGACACAAAATGTTAAAAATGTTAAAAAGGACAAAAATTGAGAATCTCCAAAATTCAGCCTTTTAGTGATACTTTCAAATGGTATTTCTTATTCCTGTTCAGCAAAATGTATATGAGCATTGAAAGTTGTATTACGATTAGTCACATCTTTATCGAGGATTTCCTCGCAGAGTGCACTTTATTTCATCAAAAACAGTTTAGATATAACACATTTGTTTGGCCACACCTTGATTATATGAATGCTTTTTTTACAACAGAATTCTTGAATGCATAATTTACTGCTGGAACTCTTCTCATTAACAGGCAGATTTTGCAATTTGTGAAAACAGAATTTGTTTTATTGATTTTCTGTTGCTTGAAAAAAACAATGCACATGTCTCGCGCTACGCTTCAATAATATTTCAAGTTTTAAAACATGAAATATTATTGAAACAATTAAAACCAAATAAAGTAAACCGGGGCTTCACCCAGCTTTAGCTGCTACATCTCATTTCTTAAATTAAAAACAGTTTCGGAAACACATTCTCGTAAAGATCAACCAGTAGTCCCAAAAGTAATAACGCTGGAATTGATAAAAACATAAATCAAGTGCCGCAACTCCTTTAAGATCTTACATAAAATTCATCAGTAGGAAAACCCGATAGGTGTGTTAAGAGAATTGGTCCCGTGTAAATTGTTAACATGAAAAAGTCGTTCAAATATAATCCTTATTATTTTTATCGGCAACGTGCGCCCTATGGCTTGGCTTCAAAAACCGACAAAACAGAAACTTCGAAATTAGATTTGGGACCTGCGAAAATATCATATTACACATTCTTGCCTATATATTAACCAAACTCAATACCAACAACACACATCACACAATTATTTTCCTACGTGCAAATAAAATTCCAGTGTCGGGATGTTTTAAATGGTTATAGTGATATTTAATAGATTCAACTTCTTTAGTCTATATCAGTGTCCACTTAATAACAATTAACAAAGCTTACACCCCAACAACAAAGAGGACACATTAAACTTGTTGAAATCGTGTGAAAAATTCGAGATTCCCCTGTAGATTATTGTGAACACTATAAAGCATTTTAGGTGAGAGATATTTGACAATATCAAGAAATAAAATCATTCTACGAGGCGAGTGTTGTGAGGAAATGGATGAAACGTTTGTTTGATTTTGTCTTAGGCTGAATCAATTCATGAAACTTCAACCTTTGTTCTTTGTGAATTTATGAATTGTTGTTTCAAAAATACGTTAGAAATCTAATGGTTAAAAAAAACTCACTGCAAAAAGTTAACTCGTCTCAAACAAACAAATAAACTCACTCTTCTACCAATTAAGGCTTAAAATATTTTCATTTTTTGTTTTAGAAACCTTTTCTTCTCCGGTGTTATATATTGGACAAACAAATGAATTGACAAATAAATAAATAATGTAAGTAATAAGTTGTAATTCTAGGTAAATAAAAAATAAAATGAAATACTTGCTTTCTACGCGATAACCCCAACTTTTTTTACAAGCTTGCCTAGCATGCTTTAAATATCTGTCTAAGGCTTCAATTAATTTATCATTCCCATCAATACCGTTTTCGAGATGCTCATCACTAGTAAAATCAACATTAAATGTTGGCTTTAGGGGCGTTAAAACGGCTCCATCCTTAAATTGTATAAAACTCCTAAGGGCTGTTGCTGCTGCTTCAATTCGTGCGATTTTCTTACTACGTCCCTGGCCAACATATTTTTGACCATCCACCTAAAAAAACGAGAATATTTAAAATGATTTTTGCTTAAACATTATTATTTGCTGGAAAGAAATAAGTTTTGCTGAAACGAAAAATGTCTTTCTATTGACATCGCATAATTAGTAAGAAATTTATTTGAATGGGAAGTTCAGTGTTTGAGTACGTCCTCTTAATTACAAGTAGGTAAGCCTATTGCCTGAAGCAAACCAAACTACCTCACTGCTGCCTCAATTTTAAATTTCCAACTGAGCAATATTGATATAGTCGTACATTCCGAAAGGTGCATTATGAAGGCCATTTCTCCTCATTTGCTGTAGAAACCGGAGGTATCTGTCTTTACATTGCAATCATTTTTACATCCAATCCTTGTAAGCGGTTTGTTCTCTGCAGAGTTTTTACTTTGAGATTCAAGTGCTGCTGTAGGTTAAGCAAAGACTAATAGTAATAACGTCCCACTTGCCCGTATACTTTAGCTAGTATGCATCGATGCACAATTCTGTCTCTATTCTTCAAGACTGTCTACAGATGATTTTTTTTTTAAAACGGAAATTCTCAGTAAAAGATAAATGATTACATTCGCACACATTTTCTTAAAACTCATCTTCAGACAAACCGTTTGTACCTAGTACCGCTGCCACTATTCTAGTTCAAATTCTATGCGTACTATAAACACGCTTATTCGTGACACTAAACTTTTCGTATCGGTGTATCAATGATGAGTCAGAGAGTTCTAAACTAAATTGTAATTCAGTCATTAATTTGTCAAGTCTGAATTGGAATTATGTAAAATAAAAGACAATAAAGATCCTACAAGTTATGAACTTAATTGTTACTACTAGGCATTCATGTTGATTTATTTATTCAAAAAGTTCATTAATATCAGCAATTTTGCATGCGCCGCCGTACAAAGATGATATAGGAATACAATAAAACGTTATCATAAAAATCAGAAAACCGTAGCCCTGAAACTTTTGATAAAGTAAAGTCGATATAGTCAAACTATTGACTCAATTGAAGGAACGGGACACTGACGTGATAGGCTTATTAGATATAACCGAGTATAGATGAGTTCTTTAGCAATTATCAAATTGGGGTTGAAGAATTCGAATTTTTATTATTAAATTACATATGTAGGTACTTTTGAGAATTAGTATGTGCAAAAAATTTTATATTAATATTCAAAGACGTGAAGTCTCCGGATCAGCGCTCCCCTCCTCATATACTATGGGCGCCTAATGCTACGTACAATACGCAGCGTAGAATATTGTTGAGAGCACTTCCGAGCATCATCGCTCAAAAAATTCTCAAAGGCGTGCTTGTACTTAAAGTCTATATGCGTTGAGCACACTACTAAAATAAATAATATTTTCGTAGCAAAGAAGCGCAAAAAGTTTGCGAGAAAACGCAATTTTTTTTTCCAAAGCTGGCCATAATTTAATTTTTTTACATTTCTTGGGTTCACACACACACACCGTGTAACTGTTAGTTATAAGACATTTTTGTTACTTTTGCTTGCGGAGGTTATACAGGTTACACAATTTGACATGCTGCACCACTACCTTACTGGAAAGCAGGCTTAGATCTACGTCACTATTAAAATTGTATTAATTTTACAGAACCTTGTTATTGTCATAAGATGCAATAAATTATATCAAAAATGTTGTTCACACAATTTAAACAAAAAATTCCTAAAAATTGCCATTTTTGCCTGTTTTAAGGTTGGTTTAAGGGATTATTACAAAAGTAAAAGTCCCCTTTCAAAAATACACTTATAACATATTCTAGCAAAACTCGGCAGCCCTCTAAAAATATTTGAAGAAAATCCAACATCATCTAGCATAGCCATCATTTCTTTCGACAGGCAGCGTGACCGGCTCTTTGGAAGAGAGCAAAGTAAGATGGTCAGTCGTCAGGATTGTGTGCAGGCTGGGCCATAACTTTGGACTTTCAACTCGGCCAATATTATTTGTAAACAATTGAAGCCTTTTGAACTTAAATAATAATGAATAGTGGATTCCTCAAAGCGTACATTTATTTAATTTAAATGAGCCCCAACATCACAAGTGCCATCGTCAGAATGCTCGCTAGTGTAGCAAGAAGCGTACGGACTTCCCCGTCTGAGTCAATGGTTCGAGGCCGTTCGTAATTATTTGGAGCTTTGTCTGTTCCCGACATTTGCCAGTTAGCTGCTTAGCTGGTAACAAGTAACAATATTTATGTAATTTTCACAAGTTCAGCAAATTTTGGAAATATCGCCCACGCAATGGGATCAATGACTACGTAACAATTTCAAATTTGAAGTAATGAAGCTACAAATGCTAAAACCACTCAATTTAATACAAAAATGTTATGCAACGACCCAATACAGCGATCAAGATATATCGTAATTGCATACGTAACATACTAATCAAGGAGAACACGTAACTCACATTAATTATGCATTTGATTGTTTACCTTAAATCTCCTTCTGTGCGTCCTACCACTTCGATAATTTTCTAATCGGTAAGCCGCAGTAACTGCTTCTTTTAGGGACATTTCTCCACCGTAAGCAAGCAGTTCTGCCTTAATGGCATGTTTTTCTATACCAAAAATGAACTTGTCTCGTAAAATTTCTTCTGCATTATCAACAAAGCCACATCCATTCGCCAACTCTAACACGCGAATTAACCAGTCAATGACACTTTCATATTTGCACTTTATTGCTGCGTAGAACAGATCCCTATGCAACATCCGTAAAGTATTTGAAGGATAAGAGTTCATCTTGCAAATTTAAGACTTTTTTTTTTGAGAACTAGACCAAGTCACTTCGTTTGAAACCAAATGAATACTGTGTTATGAGTTGTTTCTTTTAAACTCAGCTTGAAAAGGGCTGCTTTCTGGAGTGGTATTAGGTGGGGCAATTTACTAAATAGTTTGAGTGAGAGAACCCTAAACCTTGTTAATTGTTGTTGTGTTATTTGAACTCTGTTTATGTTTAAAACACTTCGAGTCGAATTTTCAGAATGCCCGATGTTATCGATATGTTGAGAGATCAAAATTCAGAAAATGTTCTTAGGTATTACTTACTAAATTAAACAAAAACCTTTATCAGTGATGTTGTTTTGAAGAACTGTATCGTTAAAATTTGAAAATGAAGAATTTCGAACGGTCGGTCACACAAGGTCTCAAGTGTCATATCTTCAAGAACCAATTGTATCTAATGAGAAGTAATTACTTCGTAAAAATGACTCTAGTGTAAATGACAGTAAATATTCAGACGATTAAACAAAACTCAAGACTAAATGGCAGCAAATTAAAATAGTCTTCAGCCGCTCCTTTGGGATAAGATTATTTGGAAAAGCATCCCTTTAATATTTCCACTTTTTTTGTACTCCATTCAGAGAAAGTAGCCCCAGGCTGTAAGGCAACTTAACCTGCCCACAAAAATGGGCCAAGAAATGCAGTTGGTTGGGTATTGAAATTTAATTCCTTCTCTCTTCTGGGTAAAGAAGTAAAAACAGCAGTTCAGGGTACGGTAAGTTGAAACTATTTTACATATGCCGTAAAAAATCGATTCACGCTGTCAGGTAGGGGAAGGTATAAAGGACAAAAATCCACTCATCAAGCATAAAAAACTTATTCCATTCTCCTTTCTCGAGTACACAAGAGCGTGCACTAAAGAAGTGAAAAATGTAAGAACTTTGAAAAGGATTGAAATCTAGTATACAACATATTTCTTGAAAACTCGCACGTTTTCCCCCAGGAGCTCAGTCTTCAATGAAATTTTTATCTTGAAAATAACAACTTCCCGAGCCGTGCCTATAAGGCAAGTGAAGTCGGAGGATTTCAGGCGACGCCAGCCGGAATATACATATATACGCCAAGTGGTGTAGCACTTGCATCTACGTTTAATTGGATATATAATATATGGAAATAGCTTGGAAAAATTCACCTTAATGCCGAGATAAAGTGCTATATCTGCAAGATGTTGACCTTGAACAGCTTTACGCCCCAAAAACCCTAAAACAGCTTCTGTAAATTATTTAAATGCTTGTTTGGTACCCCGGCAGCCACTTTGGATAAAGTAAACAAAAATAAAAAAGAAATTACAGATACGGGTTTAAAGCTTGCTCAGCACGATTGATATACATATATCTTGAATTTAAATCTTAGAGAAATGGAGCTTTGCCACTGCAGTGGCTATATGGGCACGGGAAAGGAGATTTTATGGGAGATATTTTCGTGGTGTAATCGAGAACAGCTTTCGGGTGCTACGAAAGCATCCGACCAATTAATTTCTCACGTATATTGTATGCGGATAGGAAGCTTTGCGGAACTTTTGGGGTATTGTGCTTTGTTTTTATGCTCTTTATGGCTGCTGGCTATTTTCTTTTCCATAATTAAAGCGCATTCAAAGCAATTTAATTTCTATGATCTCACTACAGATATCGAGGTAAATATCAATATTTTATAAAAATACATCTATGCACTTTCCTGCTCCAATAATACGCAATATTAGTGGTTATATAGAAAATGGAAAAGAAAAAGGAAAATTCGAACTACAATCAGGTTTACTTGTTTAGCACTCGTATTGAGCATCCTTTCTTTTTCTTACATTCCTTGTGGGAAAACACTTTAGATCTCTTCTTTCTATATTACTATTAATCTTTTATTATGATAAAAATTCAATGCAATATTAAATCTAATTAAATAACTTTATTACAAAATATTGTCGTAAATCCGACGTTGTATTGTAGGATAGCTAATTTTCTACTATAATAGTTTTAAGCGATGAATTCAGATAGGCTGACAGATTCGGGAAGAAGTTCGAAAAAGTATAAAATCTTCCTCGAAGCATCATTTCGTTTCAAAAATTACTACGAATCATGCATCGATGCGTTATAAAGCATTTTTACTAGCCCTTTCTTAGCAAGACATTATTTGAAATGTAATATGCAATTGAAATCAATATTTCTTACCAGAGCTTTTTTTACATCCTGTCTGACTGATCTTCTTTTACTGCGCTTCTCGGCTAATATCTGAGTTTCTAAATCCAGAACCTCTAGAACGAGTTCCTCTAAGCTCATATTTCCTTTGGCCATCAATTCCGCTTTAACAGTTGGCATTGTTATCCCCAAAATGAACTTATCGCGCAATAGCTCATTAGTTTGTTCACCAAAATCGCATAGTGCCACCAGTTCAGTAATCCTACCTAGCCATTGTGTCAAATTTTCACTTCGATGGATTTGCGCATTAAAAAAACTATCTCTCTGTTCTAATCGGCTTATAAAATTTGCCATCTTGAAATTATAAAGTATCAACGCTCAATATACTGTACTAAAAACCGAAACTCAAACCAAGTCAAACCTCCTGCGTCCTACTTGAAAGCCGTCACAAAAATGGTCGAGGACTCAAGGTCCGAGAAAATGAAATCATCTACAACGGCGCGGCGTGCCGCGTAATCAAATCGTTACGCTAAAGTTATAGAGTGGGGATTTAGCAACGGTTTTCGTTCCAAAATCCAAAAGGTTCTGCCCAGAATTTAGATGTGCAATAATTAGGTATATATATAGGGTCACCGCTATACTCGCATACTCCTGCGTGAAGGGTCGCAACCGCAAGTCGCAACGAATTACGCAATTCGCATGGCTAGTGGGGAAGTAAACAATTTCATCCTAAGCACCTGTTAATAAATTGCCGTTTATTTGGTAGTTTTACAATGGGAGCCGTTCAACATATTAATTCAAAAACGGTCCAAGTTCTTAGAGATGTTTTAGTTCCAAGAAACAAAAAAGTCTTTAAAACAATTACAGTTTAATGGGATTTATAACATTCCAATAGGAATTACCCACCCATCTATTGAATTCATAGAAACATAAACTAAGCACGGAACGGCTGTATCGTGTATAAACCCTGTATATGAGCGACCCCCTAAAGATACTGCGCAGAGGAGTACAGCAACAGCGTGTATGAGGGGAAACTTAATAAGAATTACAGCTATTAGTGAATGGCAGCGTGTAAATAGATGTTAACGGGGGCATAGACATTATGGAAGTAACTTCGGAACATTTTGAATTGTAAGCCCCCTTTTGATTATGGCTGCATATTTACACCTGCACTGCGCGACCATACGAACACAGCCAATTCTAACCCATCAGGGGATATGGTATGATAAATCTGTTTCGTGCTTAGTTCATATTTCCATGATTGAGCTATTAATCCTGCTCGAGTCAACGCAAAGACCTATAGGAATATTATATACAAAGCCATCGTAGGTAACTGGTAAATTGCTTGGAAAATCTCATTGCAAACTCTCAACGAACGGCGATGCGATACTTCGGGAACAAAAACTGTTTGGTCTGTTATATGCATTAATGTAACCAAATAAATGCACTGGAAAATTTCTTATGCTATCACCGATGCAATTTGACAATGAACATTAAACAGCAATCATGTGAACTGCTATGGAAAATAACGATGTAGAATGTGTTCGTTATTTGAACAACTAATAAAAATCTTCATAGCGCATTCATCAAAACCAAAAGTAGTTTAACAATAGCTAAAGCATAGTAGTTAGTAGGTAAGTTGCTACAAATGTGAACGTATCTGTCCTGGAATTATAAATCTAACGCTTATAACGCGCTGCAATTTGAAACAAAAGCTAAGTTATATTTTGTAGGAGTTACCGTGAAAGCACAAATCAATATTGCCAACGCTTCGATGGCGTGTTAAAGTGTTCAGCCAAGCCGTCATTGAGCAGTTGTTACGTTCGAGCAAAGCGTTAAAAGTTATTCAACTTCTTAATGTTAGCGTCACGTTAACTGCGTTAACATTGTGAACATTTATTTCAGCTTTTCCGCGACAGCGCACTGCGTCAAGAGCATCATGAATGCATGAATAACCCTCTATATATAGTCTATGCGTTTCGGAACTTTGTATAATTTGTTGGTTGTTCCTTGTAGAGCTTATTTATGCTGAATTCACGCGGTCCAAGTTGACTGGCATGAGTTACGCACACTAGTATTATTTTTACAGAAAATTGCAATGCAAGACGACTTTCGTGCTATACTTATGCCACTTATGCCGTGTGAAAGGACATCGATAGTTAGTATTGATGCATGAGGGACTTGGACAAGAAGTTTGAATTCTGTTGAAAATTGAGACAAAAGTATAATTGGATAATGCTGAAATAGCCAAAACAACGGGGAGAAAAACTAGTTTAAATTTATTAACTTAGAATATTTTATACTGCTTACTTTATGACGTTAGGATTTTAGATGATACTGTCTTTTCCCTAACTATGGACGACTTTTCTGAAACTTTATGTTATCTACAGTAAACTCCACATAAGTGCTTCGACAAAAAAAATTCATTTTAAAAGGCAGTTACTATCTCGTTTAAGTGCTCTTGAGCACTTATATGAATTTGCTGCAAAAAAAGCATAGTCGCTTAAAATGTTAATTTAACTGCATATTTTCATTTATTGCTTTTATATCCTTTCCAACAATTATTAACCTTTAATAATAAATATGTTTAAAAAATCAAAAATGCAATAGTAAAATTAAGTATGTATTTATTTATTTAATTTCAAGGCCATCAAATATTTGATTACATAGAATTATACAACTAAAGTTTCTTGAACACAAGATAAATAGAAACCAAGCAAGTCGAAAACAAAGCTAAGCAAGTCAGACTAACCTTAACTAAGCCGATCTTTTACTTGGGGTCTAGAAAAATGAAAATCCATCACATCACTATGTTGATTAAAAAGACACGATAGAGATGACATGGGTACGTTCATACCGTAGTTGGTACGATGTTATGTATTAATATAGTCCAGTCAATGGAGATTAAAAAAGGTCGTTGCCTTACAAAAGGTGGGGTAGAATTGGTTTTGAAATATATTGTTTAAGTAGTGACCACGAAGAATAATACATATACATAATATACATATGTTACAAGTTTTCAAGCCAAGCGCAAAAAAACGAAGAGAAGAGGAAAAAAGGCAGAAAGAGCTGCAGCCTGGACCAAGTGGCGTTAGTCCAGACGGCCGACTTACACATGCGATTCCAGCGAATCATCAGATTGAAAAAGAAACAAAAAAGTACCAATACTGTGCATAGAGTTCATACAAAATAATATTTTTTTTTGTTTCCTTCTATTATAAAAAAAAAATATTTATTTGCCTTTTATTTAGATGCATCAAAGTCGGCCAAGTGCAGAGCTTTTACTGCACTAAATTCAATTTAATCATAAATTGGCACACGGCCTTATATATAATTATATAATAAAAGAAAAATGCATTTCAGCTTAATATTACAAATTGCAATTTTTCTCCAAATAATGTTCGTATTTATGTAAAGTTTTTTCTTTCCCCATTGACACTAACAACTACAAACGAGTATGAGCCGTAACTATTAAAAAATGCAAATCATCTTGTGAAAGCGCAAATAATAATCCTCGACCTCCCAGAATTATTGCAGAGAAAAAGTTTAAATAACACCCTGAAAGCTCAAAAACGAATATATTAACACATACGCATTACATATGCGGCTAAACATGAACACCTGAATCTGCAGCCTGTTTTAATTCAAAGTGTGCCAGGTGGCAAGACAGGATTATATGTAATATCACGCACTCAAAAATCAATAAATACCGCAAAGCTTACTTTTTGTTCAAAGCCCAAGAACCAACTTCATAACGTCGGCTTACAGAATACCTCTCGTCTTAATTCGCAACTTCAGTGATATAATTAATAGGCTAACGCGTGCTTATTAATAAAACACCGTCAAATGTTTTTAATTATAATCACGTAATATTTTGACTTGAAAGGGAAATATTTAGGAATAATTTAAAATAATGCTTTCCCAAATCAAAGGCAAATGAAATTATTTGGTAAGTTGTCGAAGTAATGAACATTAAGGCCGAGCACACTCCATATGAAACAATAACTTTCGATCTTGTTTTCCTTAAATTCATTAAAAGAGATGTTTGAATTGAGCTAAAATCGGGTAACGTAAAATATTTAGGGCAAAATATTTGACATCGTGTAGTTGAAATCTAATCAAACAGAAGTTTTGCGAGTTTAAAATCTTTAGCTTTTCGTTTTTGTCAGCTTTGATGTGCTTTAGTAATAATTTATTCTATGTAAACGTTAGGGGAAAAGTCATACCGAACGTTTTCACATTTGCGCCTGACCTGGCGTGGAGTACTTCTTTTTAAATCTCTCTATATGGTTCTAAGACACTTTAAGTCGATCTGACCGACTAAATTTTTTTGTTCTGTATGAAGAGTTTGCCAAACATACGAAATCACAATAATAAAAAATTTATTTTTGGAAACTTGTAGATGGGGACATTTGATACTATTATGCGCAGGGAAGGTGGAACACAATGAATACAACTGAGGTACTGGTACTAGTCCTGAAAGACATTTTATGAGATATCTCTGTCTAGCGAGCAATTCATAATTTTTATTCATAGAAAAAGCAATTAGTTACCCAACGGTTGAAACTTACTATAATAAATGTGAGACATACCTTCCAATAATGAAATATTTTTCATGTCCTGTACTTTGTAATAATACAACTCTGCGCTCCACACATTCTGTGAATGTGAAAGATGCAAGGCGAAGAGGGGCAAGGTGTGAGAGGTAGCTGGTAGCATCGCTCCGGAAAATACAGTCGACGTTATGCTGCTGGCGCAGGATTTGTGGCGAAGGGTTGCCCTTTTCGTGAGGGGTACACTCCGCCGAAAAGAAGTTGACGCCAATTATATATTATATAATGCTAATAATGTTTTGTTTAATAATAAATTGAATATCTCTCGTAGACAATGGATAATCCTTTAAGTGTCGATAAGTCAGATAAGAAAGAAGTGTTCAAATAAATTTCGCGATAATTTAATATTTACGAAACATAAACTCTGTGAAAATATATATATAGTGACGCAAAGAATGCAATCGGCGAACTAACATTTTAGCATCAAAACGACAGTAGTTCGTCTACGAGCCCATCTCACAGTACTTTAAACGGACTTAAACGTTTTGTTCTATGTATTACTCTATTTCTCCACAAAGTTTTCATTCCGTTAGTTCATATTTTTTATATATAAAAATGTGGCACGTACGATGGAATATAGAATGTTCTATTAAAAAATATTTAAGAGAATTACCAATCACTGTCGCATAAAGATTACACATATGGCATTATCTTTTTCACTATGAAAACTTTGAAAAGTTGCACAGTCGAGAATATACCACGTCTGCTTCTAATAACCACAAAACTTTTTTCTTATATTATATTCATCGGAAAGCCATTAGAGATCTATGTATAAAAAAGTGAAATGGCTTATATTGATCCAAATTACTAGAAGTCTGCTGTTGGTAAAAAGGATATAATAAATTCCTGTGCAGCCACAAGGATTAGTTTTGAATGCGAATAGGAATTTCAAGAAAAAAGACTTTTTCGAGCTCCGCTAATGTTTTTTTTATTACAGATTTAATAAAAGAGAAAATTATAGAAAAAATGTCATTGCTACATATCTCTAATTTCTTTCTCGCCTGCAATAACCTGCGTCTAAACTTCCACTACGTCAAATGTTCCTCGTGAAACAATGCCTGTTCCGACTCTCCGTTCATGTAAAAAAGTTTGTCCTTAATGACTTATATAAAGTGACATTAATTTTGGCGCCTGAGTAGAAATTTTACACACTTTTATTGCAAGCTACTTCAAAATAACTTCAATTTAGAGTGACGCCTGTTTCAGCACTTCATACGAAAATCGCTGTAAACACGAAAGTGTCCTTTAGAAGTTTTGAAATTTTACTTTTCAACTTTAAGGCATCCTGAATTTTCGCTCAATTGAACAGAGTGGTTTCGTGACTACCGCTGCATAAATAAAAACGATCTTTCTCCGCCAAGACCTATATTAAGTCATTTGCCGCTGAAAACTGGAAAAGTTAATAAAACTCGCTGTTACCACTGTCCAGAGCACTCAGAGTTGCAAAGCAAAGGCCAATATGACCTTAACCACAAGAGCGGTCTACATGGACTCAGCCCTCCGGCAATAGAATCGTCGTTTTCATTGACTTTGAGAAAGCTCCCATACAGCAATCGTCCTGTGGGCTGACCTACCAGCATACTTCGTATATAATCGAGGCGAGTGCAAAAACTTTCGAAATGTTTCCAGTTCCGGAAGCAATCAGTTGTGAATTTCATAATGCATGGTGTGGCTGCGCCGGGTGCAAGGTGGAGCCCAGGAAATCAGCGCCGAAATTTATAACAGGTGAATCAATACAAAAGGCGTTCTTATTCAAATTAGGCGCTGGAAATAGATCACACAGTACCTTCGGGCTAGATGGGCAGCGCTAGTGCCAAAGACGCTTTGGCCGGGTTTGCAGGTCGTGAAAATCAATAGGCCGAAGGTAACAACAAATAACTGATATCAAATTGAGTACTTACCTCCACTGAAATGGTAAAGAGCGGTGCATGCACGGGCCCCGTTTGGGACTCCAGCTTATAGACAAGTCCGTGCCGGAGCTCATTTAGCATTGCCACTGTGTTCTTTGGTTGCGGAATTCGCTCTTTGCTCGGGCGAGATTTCTTTTTTGGTGAGACTGCACACAATAAATTTTGCCATTTTTACCACCAGAGTGATTTTTTATAGATTTCATTTACTTACCCGAAAACTTAGTCCCGTCATATCGCCTTTTGGCTGGCATTTTCCTGTACCCATTCATGTCTGCCACTGGTGGAGTCACCGGAGGAGTCAGCTGCTATATTAAAGAAAGATTCAGTCGGTGAAATTGGTCGGTATTGATTTAACTCTTCTTTCAAAAGGTACATAGAGATAGATTAACTTTTCGGCCCAGCTACAGAAATTCTGAAATGGTGCCAACAAATCTTTATTGAATGCTTCTCGCTAAATTTCATTCTGACAGAGTAAACAATTTCTTCACTTTCGGGAGATTTGAGATGAAGAGGATTCTTTGTGGCTATTTTACGTGATACTACTGCTCAATCGATTTAATTTTCAATATTTGCTTTACAAAAAAAGTTAGCTCTCATTGCAATAAATCAGCCGCAATGTACGTAATCTCATGCGGACTTGTATAAGGTAGTAAATTCCTTATAGGGGCGTCTTAAATCGAGGGAAATCCAAAGCATTCATATTTCTAAAGATATTCCTATTGATAGTAAATTGCTGTACTGCAAAGATAAAATTTGGAATGGATTTGCCTTAGTCTTTTGTTGTGTTGATATTTTGAAGTTGAAGGCACAAGTTTTATTATTGGTCCTTTGTTGTTACATATCTCGAAAATAACTAATTTGGGTATTGGTCATGGTTTTGCCCATTTTTTTTTGTGGTAGATACAATTGATACGAAAGGATAAAATGTTTTCTATTATATTTAGAAAATTTTGAAACATCGTAAAATTGATAAATTTAAAAGCGGGCTTCTAAACAGTTTGTAAAAGGTATATAATCAGATTTATTTCCAAGCGAAAGGGCCCCATAGAATCGGCTTAATCATATACAGGGTGTATCAGGTTAATGCATACCAAAATTATAGGGGTGATGGATCTTACCTAGCCAAACATAAAATCGAATGGCAGGGGGGGAATCTCAACCGTTTTCAAGTTACAGGGCGATTCATAAATTCAGCTAGCCAAGTCACTTTCTGCACCTAGGATTGTAGCTTTGAAAATGTGTCTTAGCTAGTCTTGTCGTGTCGAAACGACTACCAGAAAAAGGCCTACTATCTCTCTCTGAAATATTAAAAAATATGTGCATCACTTTGCATCAACGACCTCTGCGATCTCAAATCAGCTGATTAACCAAATTACCCAACCCAACTGAGACAGTTGCTCCACAATATAAAAAGACAAGGTATGTTAGAAAACTCGGCTGTCAACATTTTTGTTTACTTGGGGGAAAACTACAATCTCTTACCGCGATATGCAGAGTGAAAAACGCAATTGCAAGTGCATTTGAAGTGTATACAATAGTAATAATAATAATAAATTCGAGAAGTAAAGCCTATTCATTCAAAAATCGCCACTTCAGTGGTCTTGTTTTTGTCGTAATTTGCCTTGCAGTAGTTTTGTTTTTGCCTCATCAATTTATTCTTTCTGCCGTTCCTTAAAGGTTCTCAGTTCGTTGGTTGAGTATCAGTCTAATTGGTTTTTTTCAGAATTCAATGCAAACCTGCATGGAAGAGCTTCTATCATATCCAAGGGATTTTCCTTTTACAAAAAGCTTGAAATCAGCTGTTTTCAAAATTAAGGACACAAGGGCAATACTTAAATTATATGTTACTACGCATTTACTCCATAACTACATTTGGTGAAAACCGTTTTATTAATTATTGCTTAATGCTTGACGAAAGCGTAGTTATGCATTAAATATGTATGTAGTAATAATTAATATAAGTCCATTTCGGTGTGGTTTTTATTTCTAAATCGGCGAATTTTCTAAGAAAAGTTATTTTGCATATTGGCCTTCTTTTGTAAATATATCGAAAACGAAGCGAGGTGAATTTTTTCATTATTTTTTCCGTCTTCCCTGCTACAAAGTGCTTTAGAAACTGCTCTCAAATCGGCAAACCTCGGATATGATAGAACTGCCTGTTTATAGGAGCAAATCGAAAAACCTTTGATATGATAGAACTGCCTGTTAATAGAAGCAAATTGTGCATAGGCATCTGATTTCTACCAACTTACCTAAAAGTTTTCAATCATTAACACTTTATAAACATATGATCATGCACGCAAATTTAAATTCATGAAAAATTCATTAAAACGGCTTGTATTTTACCGCATTGAGCACCATTTAGTACTTTGATGTATTTTCGTACTAAGTTTGATGCATGCTGAAAAACCTAAACTACATCTACAGCAAGTTATTCCTTTCATATAACGACGATTTCCTACATTGAAATAGTGAAGTTAAACTCAGCCCAATCAGGGACTAGTCTTTGAAATACTGCTGAAATATGTACAATACACATTAGCCTAAATACTTTTTCTTATATTATTTAAACCTTCAAGTCATTAAATAATAATTCTGGTTTCATTTCTGAAACAACCACACTGCATAAACACAATTGCCTTTTATTTGAATTAAACGCATTCCTTGCAGCTGGGTAGTTTTTGAAATATATTAAAGTTTTTTTTTATTTATTTATTGACTAGGTACATCATATTGCCGAGATTATTGTGTTTTGATACCTACCCATATTTTAAATTTTCATGTAAAAACCTACGTAATGAAGTCAAAAGCCCAACAGCTGTGAACTGTCAAAAAAATTTCCAGTATACCTTGCTTGCTCAAAATGTCACTTGTCTGATGTCCCACTGAGAGCGTGCTTGCCGAAAGCCCCTATAATTCCACTCCTGCCCTCCTATAGGAATTCTACATGTGCACGTTCAACACGGCGCGCTTTTCCTATTCGACATAGTGGGTCAGTGTGTATCACACACCCTGATGATAAAAATTAGGTTTGGACCACCGGCGGCTGCACTTGAAATCAGATTCCATCCCAGAGTGGAATATTTTAAAAAAATCACTAAGCATTCATGGTTTTTTACGAAATAAAAGAAAACCACCAAGTTGGGAATCGCAACTGCAAATTTCTCAATTGCAAAAATCATCCTTATTTTATGATTTACCTCGGCATTCTTGTAGTAGACCTGCTTTTCTATAGGACCAACTCGCTCTGAAAAGTCAGTGATTAACCTTTCGAGCTTCTCGGTTAGAGTATTCATCATTGGATCCTCCAGAAATGCCATTTCCTTGTTAATTTGGTTTCTAACGTCTTTAGTGCTAACGGCTAAAACTAACTATGCTTTTGCAGTCGTACGACTTTTCAACCTCAGCAACAAGTTCTTATCAGAAATTCGCACTGCAAACAGCTGACACGCAACTATGGGTAAGCTATAAAACATCCAGGAGCTAATAGGAACATCAAAAATTCCACACAAATTTACAAATCCCACTAAGAGAAAATAAATAAAAGCCAAAACCTTGAGAGCACTACACCAACTGTTCTAGAAATTCTACAGGGACACACACCACAGCACAGGGCCTATAGAATGGGCGAATCCCTCTTCCATGCTGCTCCTAATCAGAATCCACCTAAGCGGAAGCCAAAAACACATGTCAAAGAACAAACGAATTGGCATTGCCAGAGTTAAACGAATTTCTGAAAGACGCAAACTTTGTTGCTGAGCCTTCGATCAGATACCTACGTTATTAAATCTATATACCTTTTAATAATAAATAATAAAATATCCCAAGCGACTTCTCTGCACTAGTAATGCATTTTTGAAATATCAGAAAGAAAAAAAAGTTGCGAATTTATATCGGCGAAAATACGGCGTTAAAAACATATATGTAGGTACATAATATAATAATTCATAATTATAGATGCAGGCTCACACACCTCACAGGTTGTTATGAATTCGCAGCTGTTTTTTATTTACAACTTTTAACATTTATAACCTAAAAAGACGAAAAGCCACCTATTGAGCAATAGAGAACTACAAAAACTATAGCGGAAAAAAACAACTACTCCGGCGTACTCTGCATGGCCGAATGGAACGCAGCTATAGCATAGACAAATAACATATAGATTTCCATTCTGGTCCTAAAGCTCAATCCATTGAGCTTTCAATTTGGTAGCCTAATGTCGCCTGATCTTACTAACACATCCCTAACATGGCTCGACATATCATTTCGGGAGAGAGAGAAAATTGTTCGTTTAGATCACGTTCGGGCAAAATCGGCTCCCGAGTGCTCCGAGTGCAAGCGAAAAATATTTCTTTATCTCCTCATTGCCTCCTTCAAGTGCAAGTGAGAAATGCATAGTCCTGTCCTGAATCAGTGATGGTGGACATGTACTCTACTCACTCCTCATTGCGTTAATGGAGCGACCCGAAATTCATTCAGGCCCGGCTCTGTAGCTCAGCACGCGGGCAGCATGGATTCTGCGGTGGCGTGGCGGCGACATATGTCTTCCTCTTCTCTCGAGTCTCAGCCGTGCGTTAGCCCCTGCAATTCGCTTACAGTATATTGGGTCGTCTGTTTGGAGTCGTCCTAAACCATGCCGATTTGCACACTTTCCCGTAGCCGTTATAGATTCCTAGTAAAATAACATTTTTTCTACGAATTTCGTGCCTCCTACTTCATCTTTCCGACCTTTTGACCAAAAAATAAGAGGCCCGTGAGAAATGTGTTTATTCTATCAGGCTAATAATTCCTAGAACAATCTTTTTTTGCAAAAGTTCTCAATTGGGCTGGTGAGCGGGCTCAATATGAAAATTGAAAAAGAGGCAGTGTTCTGAATTGAGAAATATTCTAAATATTTATCTCACGCACACAAACTTAAAGGAAGTTGAACTAGGTGAGCTTTCCGCTCAGATTTGTTTTCATAGGATCAAATTTTGCTATGAGATTGGATATCTATCTATTATTTGTCTATGGCTATAGGGTCCGACAAACTCTTTGGCCTGGTGAAGCCCAGGGACATTTTCTCTTGTGCCCGGGGGTAGTTCTCTGAAGCTCTAGTTTTCCTTTACATATCTAAGTAGACGCAATGGTTTAACGGCATAATTTAAATTTTGGTTATTTTTGAACAAAACCAGTTTCCTTTGTCTTTAATCAGAGGTATCTAAAATCTAAACTAAATGGCAACAACAGAAAAACATTTCCCAATTGAAAAATATATTTCGAATAATAAAGTTCTCATTAAAAACATTCCATTTAGGCACATTTTCCTACTCAATTGCAAATTACTAAACCTAACTATTTTAAGAAATCCGAATTAGTAATTGCAAAAACACGAGTGATTGCCAATAAATTCGATTTAATTTGCTTCTACACACTTCCTTGATGTTTAATGATTTGCGTGATTTCAAAGATAAAATCAGACGTATATGTTATTTACGACATGCGTTTCTATGAAATCGGTTCGCATCTCTGAAATTCAAAATCCGTCGAGAATTTATGAACTGCTGCAGAATACAAATTTACTTAAAAGTCGGTCAATTACTTTCCTAGATCAGAAATACACCTCGCATTAATTACTACTCATTAGTTTAATTGATGATTTAATGATCTTAAAATTGGAAGAATTGAAATATCGATTTTTTTGAACCGATGAGCAACACAAGATATCCGTTAAAAATTCATCTGCTTGCCCTTTGAAGGAGGATCTTCCAGGAACGGGATTACCGTCTACGTGTCGTAAAAGTTTTAAATTGAGAAAAGAGAGAAAATTAGAGAGCAACCCCTCTCAGGAAGTATCACAGTACGCAAAAAGCAAGAAGACTAGACCAGGAGACTCAACTCCAGTGGTGGGGGTATGACGAAAAACGTCCTCACCTTTTTCCATCATGGCGGCAGTCCAGTGGTAAGGTTGAGGCTATGTTGATGATTTGTTATAATTTTGGTTCTCATTCGAGCAAGAAGACTACTTCTCTATTCTTCTTGCATTCTTGCGATTCAAAATAACGCACGACACTTTTCCCAATGTGTTCCCAGCAAACCTTGGCTCTTTAACACCTATTATCAATAAATACGAGGAAAAATTGTTGACTGTTTACAACATATGGGCAACGCACTTGACATATTGCAAGTGTCAGAGATAAATTATGAAAGCACATGAAAGACAAGGATAACGATATGCGCTACCACATGACGCCGCCATATTGGAAAAAGGTGAGGACGTCTCACGGCCTACCCCACCGCTGATTTTTCGAGGAGTTATGTCTTCTGGTCTCTAGTCTTCTTGGCAAAAAGTATCAAGTAAACGATTTCAATTGTCAAATAGCTGTCAATTGACTAATTTACGTAAGTGTGGTTTGAAGTGCATAGGAAAGACCAACCAGCGTTAAATTCACTTTTTTTTATGCGCTCGAAGGTGTTTGATGAACATTCGACCAGAATAGCTGATTGACCTTCTTGTTGCAAAACACTCCATTTTACTTCAAAGAACAACCTAACCTGAAAATATCAGCTGTTACACTTGGACTGTTTTCAATTTTTCGCACAGCGGAATTTGTCGAGTAAAAATTTACGAAAACTTCTTCAGAGGGAAAATGTCACGTAAGCAAATTCTCTCTCAATTCGTGAGAGCGTTCTTTTCTCCCAATTTAATGCCATGTTCACACATGCTTGGGTACCATACTGTTTGTTTGTAGGAATGGTCAGTGCCGTTGTACCTACTTCGAAAATTCTGGGGCAAGGGAAAGATTTCACGGCAGAAGAAAATCACATTAACCCGGAAATTCTTATTTTATTAAATTAAATAAGCTGGTTTTATTCAAACGAATGTGAATTTGCCATACATTTATATATGTGAGATGGGATCTTATCTGTGACATAAATTGAAATCGCATATCGGCTACTATCTCCTACTACTACTTCCTTTGAAGTCGGTCCCTAGCCCGGTTGACTGTACTGTAGCCTAGAGATATGAAAATAAACAGAAATTGAGAAAAATCGAAATACTGAGCATTACCATGTTCACCGGAAATATAATGAGCAAACAGAGCATAAATTGGGCAAATCAATCTTTGTAAACAACCAAAATTATTGGGTTATTGGGGAAATCCCATAAGTTATTCAAAGGCGCAGAGTGGAAATTTGTGCGGTAAGACGTACTTCCTTAAGAATATTGCAAAGTTATTATTAGACCGCAGGCGTATAGCGACAAATTGCTGGTTTTCTTTATTCATAGACCGTAAAAAATCTGAATGTACCTAAAATACATGCGATTTCAACAGATCAGCTCAATGGGAATCAGCAGAATAATAATTGGCATTTTGAAGCAAATTTATCTATTATATATTACTCCCTCACCATCACACTTATTTAGTTTCGAGTTTCCTGAAAAACTGAAGCAGTATAACAGAACTCTTAGCAATAAATAAAACTGTCTTGGAATCTTTTGGTTGCAGCGGAACTATTTGTTGAGCCTCCAAAGAATTATTTCTAAAGAACTTATAATTTATTATTCGCGCATTTTTAATAACATAAGGTATTTCGGCCACTATGAGTGCGTAACCTCCAACACTTTCTCATTTCACCTTAAGGGAAAAACCTGAGCTTCTACCAATAAAAGAGTAAGTGTAGCCCAGAGACAAGGCTAAAACCTGGAAGTACTGCTTAATAAGGACAATAACAATTTAATATTTTCCACAAAATTGTCTAGTGGAAATATTCCTGAGACTTGTCTGAGATCCGTTGCGAAATTTCAAAAATGTATCTTGAATAAACTTCAGCTGCGAACAAGAATTTTCTTCACCATTATCCATACCCGTAGTACATCGAGTACCTAAACGGGAAATATAAAAGTGCACATTTTCGCATTCTTCTAGTATTATTCTCTGGATTTCTGCAAATCTTTCGATAGTCGTGCTTTGTTCACTCCTCTAGGATGTATTTTTTTTTGAGACTTCCGAAGAAGTGCCTGGTGCGGCGGTACGTGCAACAACGAGGGTGAGATGGAATTGCAAGTGGTTTCTGTGGCACGCTATCAATGTTACTCGCCCGGAGAGATATTTAAGAATGAATGAAATACGGCAAAATTAATAATGGAGGGAGTAAAAGTAAAGAGGGCACTCTATTTAAGCGAGGGGACGTGCTGGGTGCTGAGAATATTTTATTTATACACCTCACAATCTTCCAAGAACTCGAATTTGATGTCACAAACGACACTTAAAGCATTCCACTCGCTGCCGAACTATGCCAAAAAAACTCTGATAATTCGTTTATTTAAAAATAAGTTGCAATAATTCTCCTGCGAACACATTTATCTCCGAGGCGTTCATATGAACAAATAACTTAAGAACTGTCGCTAATTAAAATATAAAAAGAAAGAAAGAAAAGTTGACTGTCCATTGCGTCTCCTGAAATATCAAAAAGCTTTCATAAGTGGGGTTGTCATCTTTCTAATTTACGACTTCAATAAAACGTCTAGGGAACGGAATAAGAAGCTATCCAAATCCAAACAAATACGACCAGAAAAAATGCAAAACAGCGAATCCAATCAGCATTTGTAAACTTGAGCCAAACACAAACGGTGAGCGGACATTGTACCCTCCCACTTATTAGTGGAAATCGTTGCCTTTTGGAAAATCTTATCAATATTGGTGTCGAATTTTTCTATTAACTATATACTCTTGATTTCATGATATCATAGCGGTACCCCAAAGAATGTTTTGAGTTCCTTACAACATGTGGTAAAAAAACCCAAAGAAAACACATGTTGTCCGCCCGTACAGAATCATAGACTTTAAACTGTTTGATATCAAAAGTTAAAATTTGGCACGTATATATTACTGCCTTGCCAATAAATAGTCTGAAAGTGAAAAAAAATATATGAAATAGTGAAGCTTATTAATAAATAATTAAGTGATGAAAACTTACAAATTCCTTGTGTAGGATATTATTGGAAAGGTTTTAAAGAGATGAGTAATCAAACAAATGGTGCCAGCAAAGTGTTAACTATTTTAAGTTAACTCTCTAAGGATCCATTCAATTGTTTAACAGATAAATTTTCATAACAATTATAGTTTTAGGGGTGAACGAATAATTCTAAAGTATGAATTAATCGTTTGGTTTCGAATATAAATTCTTCGAACTATTGAAATTAATCGGACAAATCGAGCACATCAAATAAATGTGAAATTCAAATTGAAATTCGAATTCAATAATGCGAACGAAATTAAATCTAATCAAATATGATACTTTTGAGTTATAAACTATTTGAAGCCCGTGGAGAACTTAACGAATAGTCCATGTAATTATTTATTAATCTAATCACCATATTGAATCCGCCGCGTGATTTCTCAAATATTGATCAAAAATTCTAAATCTGTTACCCGAGAAAACCCGATAATTACTTATTTTATAGAAAACTTTTGAAATTAAGAATTTCGGGATCCGCTATTTAAAATTCTTAAAATTTGTGTACAATAAAGCCGCCATATTGTCCTATGTTAACAATAGTGTAACAATATTTAATTAACCTATGATCAGATAACGTACCTATAAATTTAAAAAAATGCATGAACATAAAGAAATCAAATGTTGTCGGATATAATTTCTCAGCACGACAATATATCGATATATGTACTTATCAAAAACTGACTTAAAGGAAACTTTTAAGTAATTGAATTTTTAAAAGTGGAGCGAATCATATTACATGGACCTGAACAACGATGAACAGCAAAAATATTGTACATAATGTAAATTGTACGAACAAAAAGCTCATCGAGATTTTTCCTACGAATATTAGGGTCTTATTATGTAAGACGCAAATCAGGTGGTGGGGTCAAGGACAGTGTTCTTTGCGTCTCTGTTCGCTAACTTCTGATTTAATTTACGATCTAAATAATTTAAGAAGAAAATAAGTGCATTTTGCTTTTTTCCATTCATTATTCAAACACTTTATCAGAATATCGATTTAGAGATAATATACATTGTTGTTTTATCCCAATGTCGAATCTCGCACATTTTAAAAATATCGCTCCTTTTTATTTTAACAATTGAACATTTTAATCTATACATTCCATCATTCCATGGATAGAATAGGTGAAGACTTCTTTCTTCCAAAAGTAAACGTATAAATTTGCAATAATTTTTTGCTAAATTAAATACATACATATATGAGAAATTCGAATTCTATAAAAATTATCGTCGGTAGACAGATTCATTTTATGATCTTTCGAATATCGCAAACCGATTCTCTTTTTTAAATGTCTTTTGTATACCGGCTTGGAAAAGAAGTGAGGAAATTAAGATGTATTTTCCTTCTAGAAAGTACGATAGAATTAAAACAGGTACAAAACGGACGAGACTCTAGGTAGCCCCAGCGTCTAGTTGTTCTGAAAACCAGTGGCGAGAAACAAATATCCATATCTTCGAAACTATTTCAAACATCAACGATTGGCCTTCGCTATAGCGTTATTAATGCCCCGATCTTCCCAAAAATGTAAAACGTCTGACAGCAAAAGGATTTTTCTTTTCAGTTTATTAATTAATTTTTATACACATTGAATTAATAAATTTTATTTCTTTTACGTTTCTTTTCTGATTGGACAATTTTCAACAGCAGTTGTTAAGCTATTCTGTAAAGAAATGCGTGTCTTATCCTGAAATAGCTTTCCTCATGCGTTTCGTGTACAATTTTCCAGTATGTATGTACTGCAGTAGCCAAATTAGTTATTATACGTCTATAAGTAGTTCACGTATAACGTAAGTTGATTTGGACTGGAAGCATTTGAATATGACTGCGCATACTTAATCCCTCGAGTACTTCTATATATGTACGAATGGATATGAATTTCTTACCAGCTCGTCTTCTATCTGAAATGACTCAAATAAATATAAAATAATAATTATAAGGCTCAATCAATACAATAATAAATTTAAGATCCATCTTTCACATTAGCGGCCAATTCTAAATAGAAAGGGCTATTATTGCGGTCGCGCAATCCTTTCTTTACTTCGCGAATCTGATATAATTATTGGTACACTGGGGTGCTATAAGCATATACATATGTATACATATATAATATAGTATAATATGTACACGGTGACCAGAAATAGCTGTCAACAAAATGGAAGCATAGAAAAGTTCAACGCGGACCATAATGGAAAAAGGTTTGATATATTGAGATGCGTATACCACTAATTCATAGCCACACCGGAGACGAAATTTTGTTCTCAGGCGAAAAGATGTTGTGTTGCAGACCACCCATTCCACAAAATGATTATGTATATGCCAGTAAGCCTAGTCAATGCTCCGAAAGGTAAATTAGAGGTTCAACAATATCTAAATGTCTCCAAAGTAATGGGTTGGCGAAAAGGAAAGCTTCCACTTATTTTCATTGAACCTGGAGTAAAAATTGACGTAGAGTACACATTCATTTAACTACGTTAAAAACGTTATGAAAAGTAAACTTCCCCATTCTACGAATTTGTAAAGAGACGAGTATTATTGTTTCCATCAGAATTCAGCATAATCACATCAAACAAAATGAACTTGAGGGAAGGAATGTCCCGCAATCATCGCCAGACTTAAAGCCCTTAGACTTTTAAGTCCGCACCTACATGTTAAGTAAAGTTGGCAGTACAAAAGATTTAACAATAGATCAATTCAAGTCGCATTTGCTACAAAGTGATGAAATGGAACAAAACATTGTTAGCGCTACTTAAGAAGTGCAATGAAAGAGAAGGCGATTTGAGTCTACCCAATAATTTATAAATTGTAAGAGCATTTAAATAAAAATAAATACTACACATTTGAATTTGGTTTTTGCAACAATATACATACTTTACTGACAGTTATTTCTGGCCACAATGTACCATATACATATATATACGTTCATTGAGGTTCAATGAGTTAATATTCTTTTTGAGGCCCGTTGATGGATCCTAATCTACAAAAACTTTAAACAGTTATCCCCAAGAAGAAGAAAAATCTTAACATTTTCTCACATATATTTAACAAAAAGAAAAAAAACTCAACTAAACTCGATTATACGCGTATGCGTCCCTGAAAACAAACTACCGATAGACAAAATTGAACAAATTGGACAATATAGGGCACAAGAATTATTCTCCTAAAATCACATTCAGAAACAGAACCCTTATCGCGCAGGTTTTGGCGGGCTCTTAACTAATTTATTTTAATCTCCTCTGCAGTAAAGTTTTTCCCTGCACTTTCGCGCACTCGAAGCATTTAATTCACAAGAGAAAGGTGTCCTCCACGTAAGCAGAATATCAGACCTTCCTTCCCTTCCCAAGAACCAGATATAAATACCTTCAATAAAAATAATGCTGTGCCGCACTTGGTCAGCCAATATCATGGCTTTCGGCGTATAGTGGATATAGTCGGCTGCACCACTCTGCCGGCGATGACAATTTATAGCGATTAGAGCAGATCCCTTAAGTGCTAACAATATTTAATTAATCTATTCGCATGAGGCGTCCGTGCGCGATTGCGGATTTATACATATATCTTAAAAATAGCCACAAATAAATCCCATCGGGCAATAATTTAATAATTTTGCCATTTATACTCTCGACGATGTTCGAACACCGAGACTTCCCGGTATATTTTGGTAATTTGTTCTGCAATTATGAATAGCTGGGTCGGAAAAGTTAACACACATCTAAATAGATAGTAATTAGATAAGACGTGAGTGTGTAGCTGTGTATCGAAATAATTATCGAAATTAATTAGAGCAACTAAACTGAAAGGATCTGTTCTAAATTGTTATCCATTCAAAGCAAAACTCCTACGGTCATTCTTAGCAAAAAAAAAGCTGTTAATTGTTAATTAGCATAATATAATGTGCTTGCACTGTCAAATTATCTAGGTGGGAGTCAACTTAGAATTTGTTTAGTTTGGACAACAATTCGCAGCCCATTAAGTTTACGTATGCTACCAAGTAGTTTACAAGAAAGTTTTACCCGTTCGGATTCACAGTCTTGTGATAGATTGCGTCTCTGTGGGAAAATAGGAATAGCTGGGAGTTTAGGAAATAAAAAAGCGTAGTTCCACCACACCGTGGCAAAGCTATTAAACTTCTAAAAATTTTATTACTACAACTACCACTACTTGTGCGGAATGAAAATAAAAAATGTAAAACCAAAATAATAAATTAAACAAAATATATACTCTTTGTACATTTATTAAACTCAACTTCATACATCGCATAGTCAAAAAATCAAAAAATTCCATTTTCAGTGCATTTGAGTTCTAAACTAACAGTTGATTATTGATCACCAAAATCAAAAAACATTTTCCTTGCAAAATGTTCATTTAAAAAATCGAAAAATTAGTTAAAAATGTGTACTTCTTCAAATAAATGGATTAATCGAATATTGGATTTAATTTCCGAATCAAATACACATCTCTAATATAAATTACAAATACCTATTAAATTCCCATTCATTTTTGGAAGTTTGAATTTTTTCTAGCAGTATTTACTGAAACGACAGCATTGTTTATATATATGAAAACAAATATTTTTGTTTGTTCGAACCTTTGCTGTTATAACTCAACTGCTATGTAAATACATAACTCGACTCTGTGATGTTATTTAGACTACTGCTCGCATAAACCATGTTTACTTGTTTAAAGAACCTTTACGTGTAAAACATGTCTCGCCAATTTGCGCCAAAGCAACTGGGTATATTTCATATATAAATAATTATCGTAAATATCTAGCGATACGATTAAGGAGTTTTATCTGTTTGAATTTGCTGAAAACATTTTTGTTTTGTTGTTTTATTAATTTCATAAAAAAGTCTTTTAAGGTAGGTTGTCACAAAAATGCAACCTTTTTAGTGCTTTTTACCTGTACAATCTGTACACACCGTTTGCCTTTATAGCTTTACAAAAATATTGATTCCTCACATTTTCTTATGTAATTGAATGTCATTAAATGAGATAACTTTTGTGTTAGAAATCCCACGAGCCTATGGTAATCTACTTAACGTGTGCTGGAATAATTTCTACTAGGTCACATTTGATTTCTTCTGAAAAGATCTACAAATGTCATAGAATCATATTATTATGTACTAGTTTTAACAGTTCAAACCTGGAGACGGGAATACATTTTCGATCACCAATAAAAAAAATAGATTTTCTTAATTTTTTCTAAGCGAATATTCGAAACCTGCATCTTTAACCTTTCAAGTGCAAGAGGGGTAATTAAGATCCCAACTTTTTTTTCTGCTGGCCATAACTTTGGGGAACGGTACAGATTAACAAATGACACTATAGCATCAGTTCAACTAAACTCGAAACAAGATACATAATTCCACTCCTGCACATGCACTGCACAAATTTCAACTGAGAGTTCTGTTAGATGCTTTATTTAACTTCCCTCTTGCACGCTGTTGCTGTACTCCTCTACAAAGCTACCTTATGTACAGGATTCTTACAGTCGTTCCGTTTAGCTTATATTTCTATGTCCCCATTACTTTTCCCATAATAAAAATGCAAAAACCCAGCTTTTTACCGGGTCGTATACAAAACCTTTTGTATGGGTAGAGACATCTATATAGTTCATTAAAAAAACGTACTTACAAGTTATATAACAGCACTCTTATTCACAAAATGTTATGTTAAATTTTATCATTGAGACATTTCGAAACCGCATAGTGCTTCAACGTCACAATACTAATCTAACCAAATTTCCATAAATAATATCATCGGCGAAATCAAAACCCTTGTGGAAAATGTTAATAATTGCTAACATTTTCCACAAAGCTGCTCAAGTTTGCATTGCATAAACACAAATTCTGTGTATTAAATATCCGCTGCCACATATTTCCCGATATAGAAATTCTGATAATAATTAAACAGAAGCAATTCTCGGTATAGCGCACTATTACAAGGTAATTCCCTTCTTTCTTTAGGTTCGATGTTGCATTTGCTAGATAAGCTATCATTTCATACCACATCATGTATTGAATGTGTTTGTAAAATTTGCGTGTTTGATTTTACTTATGCAAAAATTTAAAGTGAATTTAGAATCTAGAACTATCCAGGACCAATAGCTTCTAAAGGGTGGTAGAATCAAACATCGCGCACTAGGCACTTTGCCAGCTGTTTAAATGCAGAAATGCGATAATTGAACAGTAATTTGTCTCTCGCCGCCCAAAATGCTAAATAAAATAAATTACGGTAACGCATTTTCTATGCATATTCGGAACAGTTTGTTAGTTCCAAAAATATAACAAGCTATTTATTTCAAGCACAATGTCCGTAAAATTCCTGATAACTTAATTTCCAGCTGTGGGGTACTATGGGGCGTATAGTTCCGAACCGCATAATTTATCTGTATTCAAATTTTTTACTTGCTACTGATTAGTTATCTGTTTTGGTATATAATGTAAAGGCCAAAATTTTTCAATAATTCTTTAAGGAGGAATTCTTTGCCATTGAATTAAAATTATTAGATAGAGTTCAATTTTATTCATGAAAACTTGAGATGCCTAGGAGGAATTCTCTTTCCCGAAAAGACGTAAACAATTTTAGTTTTTATTATCTGTGTAATCATCAAATTTAGACTAATCTTTATTCGTCTTCTGCAAACACGGCTAATGCTGTTCTCCTACATACTAATATAATCTACAAGTGCTGCCATGAAAGCAAATGAATCAAATGATACGCATCATATGTACACTGCTCCTTAAATAAACCAGGAGTCATTTTTGACCAGCAATCAAATCATCTCGTTTTGTCTCTTGCACTTAAATTACATGTAATATTTCTTTAAAAGATTTTAGTCGTTATCAGTGTTAGAGCCCAATCCCATTTCCTCAAATTTAGTAAATGATCACATTCTTTGGGAAAATTATGGGAAAGTTTTTAACTTTTTAGTTTCAGTCTGCAAAAGTATGCATAATAATAAAATCACAGTAATTTTATTGTGGCATATCAGCAATGCGTTATTTCTTCATATGTATAATATGGGATGCTAAATTTTAATTCAAACCATACGTAAAGGAACTTCTGCGCTGAGCATTCCCAATACAATTTTGTGATTAATATCCAGATTGTATTTATAACTTAATAATGGGTTATTCTAATAAACTTTTAAATTTTCTTTTCTTCCATTTCGAAAAAATGAACCGCGAACAATGCACCGGCATATTTATTTTCAAAATAAAAATCGTAACACTTTGTAGAAAGCATTCGTATCGCATTAGTGCACCAAACACGAATTTTTTGAACAGCTGCTTCTCAAGGCTTTTTGGGAACTAAACGAAAGGGGATTTATACCTGGAAATGGAATAGACGACGACATGTAAGTTGACAAATTTTGTTGTTACATGCAAAAAAAAACCTACTTTAAAAGCGATTTTCTCGAAACCATGCTTTTCCAATTAGTTGACACACTAACCGCCGTTCTTTTCTTTTCTTTTTAATACTGACATCACTATACTACCTTTCTATAGAGGTACATGTTCAGTTAAAGAAAGGGTATGCAAAACTATACGTAAAAAACCTTTTGCTGAATATTAAAAAATCTGAATTTTTATAAAAACCAAACTGCGTTATACAAAGTTATAGCTCCAAATGACCTTATAATAGTTTACGACTGAATATATAGAGGTAATCCATTGTATCTTTAAAAACCCCTAAAACACAATATTTTGTAAAGCAGCATTTTTAAATTGTGGTAGTCTAAAATCTCCTCCTGATCTTAATAATCAAAATTAAAGTTGTATATACATACGCGGCCCTTTTTTAATCAAAATTAATTATTTGATTTGGGGCTTACCAATTCATTTTACCAACACGGTTGTTCTAGTGTCAACCCGATTTTAACCCATTTCAATGAAAATCTTGAAACCCAAAATTGTGCATACTTGGGTATTCCACGTGACAACACGAAAAAAACGTGCCTGTATTTTTAACAAAAATTGATACAAAATAAAATTTATTTTCCTAAAGGACGTGGTCTATATTTCAGACAAATGGACTAACTCGTTCTGTCACAACTAAATTTAGCTATATTTTTGGCCAAATAACTTTAAGACTTGTCCGCATATCCGTGAAAAAATTATCCCATGCATGAGGAACTGAAATTTAACAACAAATGGCCTGTCGATTCGTCTACGGATAAATCGGCACGTGTAAGGGTGGTTTAAGGGTGTTCCCATAATGGAGCAGGCATGGTCGCTAGGAGCCGAGATGGTGGCATACAAGATAGGAATATAAACGAGCTGAACAGCTAGCATCCAATCTACCTGCCATGCGCGGACATGAGTCTCCACAGGATTTACATGTTCCCATTTTTATCTCCCATGCGAATATCCCAGCTATGCTCTATGTATCAGCGGCGAGCCCAGTTCTGTTGGATGAATGTTCTTAACCGTGGCTACTGTCATGTTCCAAATTACTAACCCGGATTCAACCTAAGGACTATAACTACTAGATTTCTGTACTTTTATAAAGTAAATTATTGAAATGTTAATAAATACCTACTGTGATAAAAAAATTCAAAATTTTATGCTCATTTCATTAAAAAAAAAAAACACCAGAAACCACCACGTTTCAGGCCGTTTAACAGATTAACATGCATATGGATCTACAAAAATATACCAATTTCTCAATATATTTTTGAAAAAAATTTGATATTTCATGAACAAATTATAATTTTATTCTTGTTTAAAAAACAGTTTGTTTGAAAACAATTGCTTGAACAGTATTCGGTTTATCATGTACACCGGTTGAAAAAAAAGGTAGTTTTGAGAAACTGATACACTGATACAATACAAAGTATGCCTGCCAATGGTGCCAGAAGTAAGAGAAGTAGATATTAAACTTCATGTTGTAAATTGGTGAATGCTGCCATTGTAAGACAGTTTTGCATTTATCAAAACAGCTGCAATGAAATATTAAACGTTGCACTATTACATTCGATTCTTGGACCAACATGGACCATTTCAAAATTTCTCCACTTTCTCGGTGCAACTGAGCCTTGTGCTGCTGCTTTTTAATGTAAGAATTTTCATTTGTAATTCAGTTATTTCATTAGAGACAAAACGACACGATTTCTTTAGTCAGTCAGTTAATTGAACAGAACTACTTATATACAGGTTAGTAAGAGTCAAATTCTAATAGGTTAGTGCAAGTAGCTACTACACAGGTAGAGGTAAAAAGGAAGCATTAAAGAATATATCAAAGATTCAGCGACTTCCTACAAAGGGTGAAAAATAAACAAAGTAAAAAGTGGGACACTGTCTGCAGGAGGAGCCAATTAATTCTTGGCATGATTTCAATGCGCGCGGAAGCCCCTTATCGCTGGATGATGGAGCGTCGATCAGGGAAGCCGTGAAAGGATGAATGACTGACGATAGGTATCGCCCTGATGTAACCAAGCACCCATTTTCAGGTAGGTGATAAAACGTGAGCGGATTCCTCGGGGGACTGAGCGAATTTTATAGCCGTGTGCGGCAAATTGAATCGCCTTGGCCCCGTGCCGTAAAGCTGCAGAGCGCACTCCTTGACTTGAATAAAGCAGAAAACTTTGGAAAATTTGCGTAAAGACCAAAAGTCCGTGACAGATTCCTGGTGAATGCTTCGTCGACGCATGGGCGCACGGCCCCGGTCGCTGCCATGCCATTAGTCGAGCGAGTGCGAGAAGCAGCAAAAGTTTCCATAGCAGCTTTTGGCTTCTATTAATATTCGCGGGGTGCACATGCACCTCCGGCAAAAGAGAATCAAATCAATCGAGGTTCCAGGCGAGGAACGTATCAGGACAAATTCTGCTCGTCGTCAGGGCCATGTACAGTTACGACGCGAGCATGAGAAGCACTTTTTTGGACACTTCTTATACAGTTAACTAGCGCAAATGCTGCGAAAATAGTAAGACTGGCAAAAATTAAATGGAAATCAGCATCAGCACCAGCAGCAGAACCATTTGACATATTTGGAGCTGCCTCTGGCCTCAGCCGCGTTCTCGGGCAGGGAAGGGAATTCTTCTGCGGAGGTTTGGGAAGGCCGCACGGCCCTTATCTCGCATCTGCATTGGCACGCTTATCATAGGGCCCCGGAGCGGGGGAGGGGCAGACTAGGGGAAAGGGAGGACGCAACCTATCGCAGACGCCGGCGGAGCACACAGAGGTTAGAGCAAAGCAAGAACTCACTGAAACACTATAATCAAACGTTTCACCAACAAAACAATGGAAAAAAGCACTTTTCTACTTACGTTCTGCGAAAAATTGTTTTCGTTGAGCATTTTTCAATTTTTTGTTTGTTGGATCGAATGTTTTGTGACTTTTCCTAATGAGATTTGGACAAAAACAATAAATTAGGACCAATCTGTGTTCGTTTTTAATGAAAGCTCTTCGAATAAAATGATGTTTTGGGAAAAAATCAATAAAAGGAGTCAATTTGGCAGCGACATCGCCGTCGACACTTCTTGCGCTCTGCACTGGGGAGGACTTTAGCTCATACCTTGTTACGTGCGAGAGCCACTAGCGGTAATCACACATCACTTTACGCAATTTCGTACTCGGTGTCCTGCTGCGTGTCGCACCGCTTACATGTTCTTTTCTTTCCGGTTCCGGATAAACTTAAAAGTGTCGCGGTCTTAATCGATTCCTCGCGCACCAAACACCCGACGGACCCACTTTGTTTTCACCAACTACAGACAGCGTTGAGCGTCAAACGATTGATAGCGGCCCGGCTCGGTTTGATGCAGCCCTCGACGAACTGGCTGGTGTTTCGTTGCAGCGGCAACAGTATACATCTTATTGGAACAGACCACGGCAACGTATGGCGACGCATGCCTATTGTGTCACCGCATTTTCCTACAAATTAATTATTGAGGTGAGTGATGTGGGAAATTTCGGCTAATCAGATTCAACCTATTGGACATATTCCAATACAAGCAGTGGTCGCAGCAGCGAGAAGCAGCGAGATCTTCAATTTTAAATAACAATATTTAAAAACCTTTCCAAGAAGGAATATTATTTCTGACCGCTGCATCATAACTACTTTTGGAAACAGCTGATTATTGCATGTCACTCTGACGTTTAATAAAAATTGAAAAGCACTAGTGGCATTTTGCTGGCATTCATACTCCTGTAGTCAGTTTCTTGAATTTCTTGGCTTAACAATGAGTTCGGGTGCCTTCGAAGCTCCGGTAAAGGATGTATCTGTGCTGATCCACGATATAAAGATTGGGTAGGTAGCAATTATGATAAATCCACTTGATTTTCCTTTGAAAAGAAGTTCACTTTTCCCAGCAAATTAGACGGCTCTTACAACATAACTTTGAAGGCTTTGGGACTCTTCAAGCGGCTCATAAACTCTAGTGACTGGAAAAATGCAGAGTAATGAACGGAAAGTATTCTCGTAACATCTAACTATTTGATTTCATCCAAAGGGAACTGATGCAAATTGTCCGTCGGCAAGGTCGTGCTCTAGTAGCAGCCTTGCCCACAGAAGCTGTAACGGCAAACATGACCAGGAGCATTCTGAAACTGATTAGGGAGCAATTTGATTCCTTGCAAGAAAAGGTTGGTGATTTGCTACATTTGCGTTCGTCTCAGTATCCTACAAAACCCTCCTTTTAGGTACACCAAATAGCAGATGATTCACAAGCATCACTCTCGCTGCATAAACTGGTAACTCAAACGAGCGAAAGTGAAATGAACCGAGACTACACGAAACCACAAGAGGGACTCCGTGAGGAACTTTTAAATCACTTACAGGACATCGAATCGGAGCTGGAAACAAGCTCAGAGAACATTTCGGCACAAGCAGAGGAACATATTCACTCCTCCGAGGTAATTCTCACATTAGGGCACTCGCGGAGCGTTGAAAACTTCTTGAAGCGCGCCATTAAGAAACGCCAATATCTTACCATAATCGTAGCAGAATGCGCCCCAGAATGCCGGGTAAGATACAATCAACTACCAATATTCTATTTTGGGATTTAATTTTCTTTCACGAGCAGGGCCACAATTTAGCAACTAATTTAGCTTCAGCGAACGTGGAAATCATCATCATTCCCGACTCAGCGATATTCGCAATGATGTCGCGGGTAAATAAGGTGATAATCGGGACGCACAGTGTACTAGCGAACGGCGGCCTTAGAGCGGCTTGTGGAGCCTATACAGTGGCACTCGCTGCTAAGCACTACTCAGTTCCAGTAATAGTACTCGCTCCGATGTACAAATTATCGCCGATGCACTTGTGCAAGTTTGAACAGGACGCATTTAACATGGTCGGTTGTGCAGAAGGTGTGATCCCCTATGATTCCCTGGCTGCTAAATTCGCGAAAGCCTACAGTCCGATCTTCGACTATGTGCCGCCGGAACTTGTCACGTTGTTCATTTCTAACATGTAAAGACATTTGAAGGAGGAGAGACTGTTATTAACTTTGTTTTTCTTTATAGGGGTGGGCATGCTCCGTCATACGTGTACAGGCTGATTAGTGAACTTTATCACCCGGATGACTATGAACTGTGAGGAATAAATGAATTTTTATAGAAGAACATTTTCGACTTTTTTAACTGATGCAGATCTTAAGAGCTCTCTGAATTTATTACATATATATTATATATTGCAGTAAAAGTAATAACGACGTTCCACTCGATAATTTCGTGGAACTTGCGATTTATCTGCTTTCCGTCTTAAGTGGGTCGATTTGTCGTTGTGCCAAAGTTTACTATCTACGTGCTTACAAAATTGCAATCAACTTACCTAAAACTTTGCAATGATGAACACTCTATAAAACCAAGATTAAATTCATGAATACTCTGCAATTGGTTTTTTCAAGTTTGAATTCATGAAAACGACAGTTGTTAGTAGTATGAGTTATAGTTAGGTCATAGTTTAAAAGATAAATTAGTGAGTTCTAATTATTTTATTTCATTTTTAAAAAACACGTTTAATATTTAGGTAGTTTTCTTAGCGTAGTAAAGGCAGGCGGAAACTCATTCCCCCTGAAAATACTTTTTTTTTGTATTTCATACTTAAGGAATATACAGGCAAATGCTCAATAGAATACGCTTAAAAAAACAAAAGAGAAATTACTATCAGAATAAAGTCTACAAATTAAATAATTTAAATCGAAATTGGAATTCCGTGAAATTAATTACAAAGTTGCAGACAGGGTTATTCGTTTGCCTTGTCACCAAAACGTGTTCGCTGGACGCTGTGTTCATTAGGCGGAACAAAGTCATTTATCGATTATCGGATTACAAAAAATAGCAATAAATGTAAACCCGAGTAGAAACTAAACTACGTATAAAGAAGTTTCATATGAAAGAAAAAATGAAAAACTTGCGATGAAGAATCCATCGGAGTCTTCTTTTATGACCTGCAAAATACTTATTTGGACATTATAATTCGGGAAGGGATTTTTATGGAACCCTATCATGTCATTCTCATGAATATCATTGCAAGCTCTTTCTGGAGCTGCGACCCTTCCCTAAAGATTTAAAGTCGGGCATCTCAACTTTCAAATTCATAAAGGACTTAGCTATCTTTCCAAAAGGATTCACCTTTTTCTGCGAGCTAAAATCACTAACGCTTCCATACTTCAACAAGGCATTTCTATCCGCTTGGACTCCATGCGAACTCTCTGACACATCCACATTCGATGCGACCTCGTTAAAAAATCGCCGATTGAAATTCAGCTTTGGAGTTGAGCTGATCAACTCGTTCACAAACATTTCTAATTCAGGATCAGAGTCGGAATTCTCTCCATCAAAAAGCTTTTCGTCTGCATCAATCCCATTGTCCTCAGACGTAGCTCTGGTTAGAATCATATCGTTAGGAACCAGCTTGTGATTAACACCCTCGATTGAGGTAAACTGAAAATCTTTTGGAAGCGTTTTTTTGCAGTCGCGCTTAGTCGGGGGCTGTTTAGTTGTTGGTGCAATTTTAACTTCCTGGATGGTCACCCGATAGTGTAAGACCTGAAATGTAACATAAATATTTTGTGATTCTGTTCATAAAATTCAATATATTTTATTAACCTATTTTAAAAATTTAAATAACAAATTATTTAATTAAGTTCTTATGCTCGTAGCCTCGCAATTAATATGAGCTTCCACATTAATTTGCACTAACCTTGTCTGCATTCATAAATCGCATAACATCGCCCATAGCGACCGACACACACGTCCCATCCTGCAATATGTCTTTATCGGCTTCCAAATGGCAAGGGTACCTTTGGCAAATGATTTTGGACCGATCGGTCGGACAGTATAATTCCACTTCAAAAGCATATTTTAATGGGCTCTCCTGAGGCGTTGGAATATGCGTCATGGTCCATAGAACTTGAGAGTTAGTTTTGTCGTAGATATGGTACAAGTAGAACATCTCTCCAAGATGCTGAATTACAAAATAACCCGCTAGGGCCTTACATCGTTCGTTCATGTCCCAAGTTAGTTCCACAGGAACAGTGGTGTACAGCTTATCTCTGTGCTTCTCCTCGACATGTTCCTTCCAGTCGATCTCCCGACAGGAAAAACTACAGTTATCCCAAACCTTACCCATGAAGCATTTCATCACTTTATAGACGCACTGCTGCTCGTGCCATTCAAGAAGTTTAATGGGAAGGCGAACCTTGCAGCCGTTACACGCATTCGAACAGTTGAAGTGGGCCTTGGCGCATATCGCCTCCAGTGTTAACGATCGTGTGCTACAGAACCCTTTCTAAAAAGAGTAGTTGAATTACCACACCTTTCTCAGAATCAAATCTTATCACACACTTGGCACAATGGGCACATATGCAAGATTCTCGTGCAGGTTTCGCAGATACTGTGCCCCGTGAAGCACTGCAGGATCGGCGCCTTCATCGGATATGCACATCCTGGACATCTGAGCTCTGTGATAAGGCGGTTATAGTGCTTTAACGACACAGCCTCGGTCTCATGTAAACTCGTCTTGACATCACTCGAAGATTCACCTTCCATTTTGGAAATACCTCGCGAAATCACTGAAGCAACAACTGCTTGCGGCGGCTAATCTCTGACTGCTTATCAACAATAGATAGATCGTTCGGGGCGTACGGCTGTCGGTTAGATAAATTTATGCGAAAGATTTAGCGAAATTGTTTCCTGTCTCGCCGCCGGGGTGGACAAATTATGCGCGGAGTTGTTTTGACTCGTAACAATTGGAGTTGAATCAGAGTTAAACTGGTGGATGCGAACTGCACGAATGTCAATTGGTTGAAATTATTTCAAACGTCTTAAAGGTCTTTAGGGAAAAATTCTTAATCGGCATAAGGTCAGATGTTCTACATTTTTTTTGTAGAGAAAAAAAATCAAGCTGATTAACGTATCTTTTAGATGTCCTTCCATTTAGAGGAGTGCGAAGAAATTGGACATGAGGTTTTTAAGAACATGGTCGAGCAATTTTTGGTTCACTATTCACTATTATTTGTGCAAAACAGCATGAGACAAATTAAGAAAAAAATGAAAATTTTGAAAAGAAGCAATCCTCGGAAAATTTTAAAAGAAAATAAAAGGTGACGTGATGCAGGCCATATTAAGGAAAGCACTAGACGAAAAATAAAAACACTAAAGTGTAGTGTAGAACTTTTACCATAAGGTGTTTTAAAACTTTCGGCAAAACGGAACTTCCACATTAAAATGATAAATTTCTTTTTCTTTCCTTTTCGTTTAATCTTACAAAAAAAATTCCTTAGATTTATTTTTATCATTAAACTGGTTTTTATTCTTGTCTGTCTGTTCTAAAATAATTTTCTTTGTCTGCACGATTATATTTACTCAAATAAAAATCATTATTAAAAATACTACGAAACACCTTTAAAAATAATACAGACGATTGTAAATTTCTATTTTGCAAATATTGAACATAAAATTTATATAGAGTGGAAATACTGCAAAATTCTTGAGGAAGATAAAGCTTATTACTTTTATTTTTACAATAATGGGAAGGAACTGCGGGTAATTGTTTAATATAGCATTTCAGGACAGAAACTTTAGCCTTGTCAGATTTCTTACGAGGTTGAGGTTTAAAATTACTGGCCACACTAACTTTTAAACATTTGGGTAGTCAAAGGTAAAATGTTAGTTCTATTTCGTCAAACCAGCTGCAAGTAGCGGTTTCCTTGCTCTGGTGGTCTCTAGACTTTATTAACATTAATCTAAATAACTCTAATTTGCGGTAAACCTTTTTTTCTACCTATTTTAGAATAACGAAAAGAATAAAGGGATTCAGTCAACCAGTTTATTTTTTTACGATGCAAATCGAATTTTTACAATAGTGTTAGAAATTTACGCTATAGTTCTCACCACGAAATGGCTAAATTAGCCTCTGCTCTTAATTTATTTATTTATTTATTTATTTCGCTTAATTCAAGCTACAAATGACAAAGTAACAAAGGTGTTGCTTAATGTCCTAGAATGCCTGTAAAGCAAAGAATTCAAGCAGTATATTGAATGCTATTTAATGGTGCTATAGAATGTTTGGAGTATTCATAAGAGCAATGAAGACTGTACATTTGTGCATACATACCTACCCAGGTTGATAAGAGCTTATTTTAGCTCTATAGAGATTGCTGACACCGACACTGGAGATATGTACATAGGTATGAGCTTCATAATTTGGAACAGCGACAATAAGCATCAGAGCACAATTTTTTATTATTGCTAAATAAAACAAACTTTCTTGTGTTTTAATACGCCGCCCAAGTAATGAAGCTCTCTTTCAATTAAATCTCTAATTAGTTGCAGCAGTAGAAATTGAATTGAACATGATTAAGTATCTGTTGAAATATTTTTCAAATCAGCTGTTTCCTTTACGGCAAAAATGAAAAACAAACCGCTCCCGTGGTCTCGTCTCCACGTTACGCTGTTCATTCCCATCTTTAACTTTATGCGCCGTGACGCTGAGTTGAGGTAGTTGATGCCAAAGTAATAGTGCCTGTGACTTGGCCTGGCTGGCCGGTGGCGTATCATTACGACGAACGAAGGCACGACGGTGGTGGCTATACAGGCAGGCTGTGCTGCGAATGTGAAGAAGCGGGCGTTCATTTCGCTCTCTGTGAGCTATTTTGTTGCGAACTGGGAGCACGGCGTACAGCGTAGCCACTGAACCCAACAAAAATCGAAGGCTTATTTAGATCAGCAAAATCATACCCGTTCCATGCTCTTGGGACTTCGTGAGTCGCGTTGCACACACATATGTATGTACGTATTTGCTAACGTGCTGCTCTGTTGGGTGATGAAGTTTAAGTGGCGAGTGCTGCCGGCTGCGCTGCCTTTTGGGCAGGCCGCTCTGTGTAGGTTCGTCGAGAGAGTTTGTCGTTCGGGCTCGCCCAAGTGTATGCATTTCCAATGCACTGTGTATAGCTAAAGGAGCAAAATGAAGCAGAATGCTGGAGATGGCGGAGACACCGCAATGGTGCAATCCGTGCTCAGTTGACACATTTGGGTATTGCATGCATCTCAGACCTCAATTAATCCAATAATAAAGCATATCTAATATTCATCGAAGTATTGGTAAGCATTTCTGCTATTTTGTCGCTCTAATTACTTAAAAGCCATCCATTCGACATGTCCAGATCGAACCATTTTCTCTCTGAAACCACTCTCCATGAGAGTGTTTGGGTTCGGAAATAAATCGGAGAAAATTTATCATCTTTCTTGCCGCAAGCACACAGCTACAGCGACATACATACATGCACATTGCACAAGTTCAAGCATATTCCCGTGTTGAGAGTGATGGCGAACTGGGCCGCTCTCCTGGTTGCTATTCTTTTCTCAACGCTTCTCAATTCAGTCTCAAGTTGCGTTTTGCGAGAGTGATGTAAGTTGTCATTTCCAGGTGAATATTTTTTTGATTTTCGAGGTCATTAACTACCTGCAGCTGAAAACAAATTGGCAAGTAAGTTCACCAAATCTTTTGTCGTGTTAAGCTAAGGTGAAATCACGTTTGTTCTAACGGGGAGGGAATTTCTTGGCGTAATAAATATTTCTCTGAACGACATACTGAGAGTGGGGACGCACACAGAAGTGCATGGAATTTTAGTTACTACCACTACTACATTTGTGCGATTGGTTTCTATAGAGAGCACTGAGCAGTGAACAGTGACGCCAAGCATTGTATGTAATACAGCGGCGCGGCATAGCCTTTGATTGGGTTTGTTCCTCTTCTGCATATGTTAGTGAGAACTGAGACGTAGTTCGAGTACCCGAGCGGTCGGTCAGTCAGGTACCAGTGCGAGGACATTACTCACAATTTGTTGCGATTTATTGTGATTATACGGCTTAAAATTATAGTGCGATTCGAAAGAGTAAGGCGGTGCAGTAGTACTGGGGACTTCGATTGTGAAAATTGTGTGGAGGAAGCAGAAAAACGGAAATAATTGCAAATTTACTCAAATCAAAGTGGTAAACGGAATAGCGAGCTTCTTGTGATGATCGGAACTACCAACACATATGACATCCTTTTGCGGCGCCTCAGAGCAGAGTGAACTGTGAAGTTGGTTTTGATAAAGCATAGATAGCATTTATAGGATAGGAATTTTCGGACACGCAGTTATTATACTGAAATGTGAGATATCATGCTTGAGTTGGTTTTGGAAATTTAGATAAGTTTAATGGCTTATTGCATTATTGAAATTGAGGTGGTAAGATCTCAGGGTACCTATATATGTATATACAATGGAGATTCTCTCATATCCGGGGTATTTCCGTTGCACAAAATGCCTAAAGTCCGCTGTTTTGAAAATAAAGGACACAAGGAAAGCAGTTAAATTATTTATTACTACGCATTTACTGCATGACAACGTTACAGCTTCATAATACGTTCCCAGATATAAGTATTTACAGTCTACAAATTCGTTCTTTGCTCAAGGGAGCAGCCATTAGAAAGTCCTTATTTTCTTAAGTCCCTTAATTTTTTTTATTGAGTCGTATTTTAATTTATTATTTTATTAATTAACATTTTGGTGGAATATTTGATTACTTCCTTTTTGATTTCAGGTTTTCTTTATATCATTGTTTTACTTTGCTCTTAATGGAAATGTTTTCTCTTCGTCTCCATTGACTCTGGTCTTTCAATAAGTTAGATTTAGATTAGATTAGTTTGATTATATTTTGAGTGCATTTTCTATTTCTAAAACGGCGGATTTTCTAAAAAAAAGGTGTTTTGTCCCCTTCTTTTTTTTTTGTAAATATCTGGAAACGATGCCTGGTGGATTCTTTTTCATTATTTTTCCCGTCTTTCCTGCTACAAAGTGGTTTCGAAACTTGTTGTTTTAATTTAAGTTGACCTTCAGATGAAGCCTTCAAGGCTGTGACTTTTGCGACTTTTGACTGTGGCCAGCTTGGGATATGACCATGAAAACCTTCTGACTGCGATTCGATTGAACGAGTGTCGTAAATATAGTACATGTATATTCTATGTTGGATGTCAGTATATTGAATGAGCCAAGCTTACAAGATACAAATGGATGGAAATCACAAAGTTTGTGTCCCTAAACTCTGACTTCTCGCACACGGACCAAACAGTTATAATAGAGCACTAAATCAGAGATAAAGGCCAGAGGTGGGTATCCCGAGCACAAAAAACAGGAGAGATATAGGTGTCAGAATGTCATGCAGAAAACTTCCTGCCATCAACAGCGGCAAACGAAACCTTCGTATTTGGAACATATCAATATAAGGTGTTTTTCATCTTCGACTACGCCACATGTATCGCGACCCCCCACTTCGCTAGCCGACTTCTCACAAAGGAGTGCTCGGTGATAATCCTATTCACGGATCTGACACCCTTATTAGGGAGGCCCGAGGTTAGAAATCATGGCCTGGTCCCCACTCCGTGGTGAATCCCTGCAAAAAATCCCCCTCCAGACGCCTCCGCAGCCACCGGGTCGACCCAAACATTCTTAGAAACTGTTCTAAAATCGAAAAACCTCGGATATGATAGAACTGCCACATATAAATATGTATGTTATATGTATTTATATGAGGACGAGACTTTTTGTGTGACGTCACTGCTTGAAAAATATATAAGTTGTGAATTCCACAAGGCTATAATGGTGGTGTAATTTAAGAGTTGTGCTCCAAAATGGTTGGTTGTGCAGTTAAAGGTTGCACAAATTATAGCAATAAAAAAAACCAAGATAGGCCAGTGAAATACTTTCAATTTCCGAAAGATAAAAAGATTTTAAAATTGTGGATAAGTGCTTGCGGCAGAGACCACGTCAATTTGAAATATCACTCCAAAGTTTGCTCCGATCACTTTACGAAAGACAACTTTTTACAAGAGAGCCTGCTGTGTAACACTCCGCTTAAAAGATGCCACTTAAAATTTGATGCTGTACCAACGGAAAATATCTTTACACCCAGTCCTGACCGCACAAAGAGCTTCCAAAAGCGATCTATAAAGCAGATTGATGATGCTCTTGACAACTTCCAAAGGTGAGAAAAAAGTTTGTGATTTGACATTATAATTTATAAAATTTTCCATAGGGAGGATTTGGATGGCTCTTATGCGGTGGATACCATGGACCAAGGTGAAGAAATTCAGAGCAATAAATCTTATGTCAAAACTTAAATAATAGCTCGGTTCGCGTACCTTTTCTAGTAAAAACTTTCAATTGAGAAAAGAGATAAACCCCTCACAGCAAGTATCAAAGTACGCAAACAGTATCAGGTATAACCAAAAGTTTTCAAATGTCAATTGACCAAAAAAAGGGATGTTTGAAGTATTTAGGAAAAGGTGTTTGGTAAACATTCTACCACAATAGCTCATTGACCCTCTTGTTGCAAAGTGCTTTCAATTTTACATCAAAGGATAGCCTAACCACCAAGCATACGATATATAGAGGACTCATCTCTAACAAAAATTTGTTCGCTGTGCTTATGAACATTTTGTCCTCGATTGGGTCCCATCGCGTTCATTTCACCAGAAATGAATCCAAGAATTCATCCGACTTCAGAGCTCGGCACCGAGACTACGCTGGCCCGTGATCTGCGGCCTGGGCGCTGTTGTGACTCATCTGTATGCGTTGGAATATTTACATCTGCGCCCATTGCGCTCGTTCTTAATTGATGAATGCAATTTCGGGTGTGCGGGGCATGAAGGGCAACAGAGAACGACGGGCATAGTCCTGAGGTAGTCCCATTCAAATACAAATCCACTGGGTTCTTCAGAGGGGAAATGTGACGTCAACAAACTCTCTCTCATTTCGTGGCCTTGTGAGAGCATTCTGGTAAAAACCTTCAAAAGTTTTCATGAGCATTTGTGTACGCGAACAAAGCTGTTGTCCGTTTAACATTCTGCAATATTAGCTAAACGTTTTTTTTAATAGGTACATAATTATTATCGTATCAAATAACACTTGAAAATGCGCCATTAATGCAGGTAGACATACTATAACTATAACAAATGTTTTTTAGGTCTTTTTCCTACATATGTTAGAATAACGCTGTAGCTCCCTCCACTTCAAAATGTGTAAATACTCCTCGCTCTTAAGCTAACAAAGGCGGAGTACGATGTCCTAGAAAGTCTTGTATACTATTAATGGTGCTATAAAATGTTTGGAGTATTCATAAGAGCAATGAAGACTCTGTACATATACCTACCCAGGTTAAAGCTCTTTAGAGCTCGCTGACTCCGGTACTGGATATACATAGCTAGGGGGGGATTTATAATTTGAAACTGCGAAGTACTCTTTCAACTAAATTATTGGTTAGTTCAGCAGTAAAAAATGAATTGAACATAATTACCTGTTCTCTTGTGCTGTTTGGCAGAACATTTTCCACTTTAATGGTGCGTGGCTGACTTGCTAAAATAACTTTTTCTCGATAATGGGACGCTTCTGCAAATCAGCTGTTTCCTTTGCGGCAAAAACGCAAAACAAACCGCTCCCGTGGTCTTGTCTCTATGCTATGCTGCGCCGTTCATTCCCATCTTTAACTTTATGCGATATGACGACGCTGAGCTGAAGCCCCAAGCCCAAAAGTGCTGTGTGGTGTGGCGTAGCGTATTAACACGACGGCACGATGGCAGCTAGGCAGGCAGACTGTGCTGTGAACTGAACGTGAAGAGCCGGGCATGCATTTCGCTCTCCATGAGCTATTTTGTTGCGAACTGAGAGCACGGCTAGCCACTAAACCAAACAAAAGTCGAAGGCATTGTTTAGATTAGTAAAAAAATCATACCCGTTTAAACTGTACGTACACGCTCCATGCTCTTTGGGACTACGTCGGCCATCGTTGCACATACACATATTTTCATGTGCTGCTCTTGTTGGATGATGAATCTGAGCTGAGTGCTGATTAGGTCGCTGTGTATGTAGGTTCCTCGAGAGTTTAGTGACTCGTCTCGCCGGTCGCCCATGCGTATGCTTTCGCACTGTGTAACCATTAGCCAAAGGAGCAAGATGAAGAAGAATGCTGGAGATGGCGGAGAATGGAGATACCGCAACGCAATCTGTGCTCAGTTGAACTCATTTGTGTACTGCAGAGTGCAGGCGGCTGAGACCTCAATTAATACAGTAATAGGCATGCACCTAATACTCATCGAAGTATTGGTAAGTACTTCTTCTGCTATTCTGTCCTTTGCGAGCTTTCGCTGTTTGCTCTTTTTGTCGATCTAATTCCTTAAAAGCCATTCATTCGGCATGTCCAGATCGAACAAATTTCTCTCTGAAACCAAACTCCATCGGAGAGTGTTTGTGTTAGTAAGTAAATCGTAGAAAACTTATCATTTTTTCTTGCTTTTCGCTGCAAGCGAACACCTTCAACGGCATGCTCAGATGTTCAACCATATTCCCGTGTAGAGAGTAAGTGGCGAAATAGGCCGCTCTCCTGGTCGCTTTTCCGTTCTCAACGCTTCTCAATTCATTCAGTTTCAATTTGCGTTTTGCGAGAGTGACGTAAGTTGTCATTTCCAGGTGAATATTCTTTTTATTTTCGGAGTCATTATTTACCTGCAGCTGAAAACAATTGGCAAGTAAGTTCACCAAATATTTTGTCTTGTTAACCTAAGGAGAAATCACGTTTGTTCTAACGGGGAGGGAATTTCTTGGCGTAATAAATATTTCTCCGCACGACGTACTGAGAGTGGGTACACACACAGAAGTGCATGGAATTTTAGTCCACTACACATACATTAGCGATTGCTGTCCATAAAAATTTAGACAGTTCCTATGAGAGCAGTGACGCCGAGCATGTAGTGCAGGAGTACAGCATAGCGATGGCCTGTGATTACTTTTGCTTCTTTTGTGCATATGTAAGTGATACGTCGACCGTGTGCGAGCGGTCGGTCAGTCAGGTTACAGTGCGACGACATTACTCCCAGTTTGCCCAGTTTGTTGTGATTTATTGTGATTATACGGCTTAAAATTATAGTGCGATTCGAAAGAGTAAAGCGGTGCAGTAGTACTGGGGTCTTCGATTGTGCAGATTGTGTGGAGGAAGCAGAAAAACGGAAATAATTGCAAATTTACTCAAATCAAAGTGGTAAAGGGAAAAGCGAGATTCGTGTGATGATCGGATCTACCAACACATATGACATTCTTTTACGGCGCCGCATAACATGCTGAAGTTGTTTTTGGTCACTATAGGCATTGAGTATTGAGCTGCTTTTGATAAGGCATATGTATATTATAGACTGGGCGTTCTCGCACATGGCGTTGTTATGTTAAAATAAATGTGAGAGCATACTATGTTAGTAGCTTATTTTGTTTTGGAATTTTAGATTAATTGGACGGTGAATATTATTGTTACTATTGGAATTGAGGTGCTAAGAGCTGCTACTACTTATATGTTTGTTTTTACTTCTACTACATCATTTTTATAAAAATCTACCGACGCATTTGTTTAAAACAACACAGCAACTGTTAAGAGTGAGCTGCCAAAATAAGAGTGTTCCGTTTGGAACACAGTTGCCGCTTAATTTTTGTTTGTTCTTCTTGATTGTTTATTATAGGTCAATTCTTATTTTGTTTTCGCTATAAGATCTCCTATTTTAAAAGCTTTTATTTAACTTGCAATGTATGTACGTTTTGTACTCAATTTTGAAGCAGATATCTTCAACCGATTGAGCTGAAATTTTGTATACACGTTTAGTTTGGATGACAATACACGATAAGCTGTGTGACGTCATTCTAAATCCAATATGGCGGACCATCCAAGATGGCGGAATAGTTATTTTAATGCATTTCTACAATATGGGTATCAAATGAAAGGGCTTGTTGAGAATAATTAGAAAAATATTCTGACATCACTCTTAATCCAATATGGCGGACTTTTAGAGTTTTTTATGCTTTCTTATAGTATGGGTATTAAATGAAAGGGTTCGCTAAGAATAAAAAGGCAGGTTAAAAAAAAGATCGCGAGGTACTAGTTTATTTACACAAGTAAATCTCGCGACAAGCTTTTATGATCATATAAATTGTTTATAATGAGGTTATAAGTTGATAGTTAAAATTTTAAAGGAACATTTTATTTTCTTCTTTTTAGAGCATTTAAATAAAAGCTTTTTTTAAAAAAGGTTTTATTGCTTTTAATTTTTTGTACTTTGTGTTTTCATTGTGTGTTTAGAATAACCCATGTAGCCAAATAGAAACTCCACAATGCTTTTTATTAAATTATTTAAGTAGTTAATGGCAGTACGTTACAAGAGTTTGATTTGATTTAAAAATGTTAAAAGTCAGATTTTTTAATATTCCGCAAAGGTTTTCTCCGCATATATTTCTATATCTTTTCTCTACCTGGACATGTTGTACCCTTTTGGAAAAGAATTAAGATGTTTTTCATTTTGTTTAATTGCCGGAACCCTAAAATTGTATACAATCTATGTATGTCGACGATGGCGTTTTGGACATTTTAAAACTAAGTACAACGATATCAAAAGCATTCGGAACTTAATCAAGCTCAAGATAAATTAACATTAAATTCATCTTTAATTAAAGGAAATTTTTTATTCATTCCTCCGTTTAGCCCATAAAGGTTTAGAATTGGAATAGTACATTTATCCTGGCACCACAGTAACTCCGCACTAAAATCAAAAAGTTGCTAAATAAAAACGCAAAAAGATGTCGTCGTCACCACAAGCCTCCACCATCCCATCAGAGGTCAAATGTGAAACTGGAGACTATATGGATGTTAAAGTTTATAAAGACGAACAAATTGTAGATGATCTCCTTGAACCTATGCCAAATAATGCTGAGGAAAACGGAATGTTCGGAATGTAAGCAGTTTTTCTCTTATGAAATCAAATCTGGAAACGGGCAAAATTTTATTTTGCAGAGATAGCCGTAAACCGAAGAGAAGGAGAAAAAAGAATTCATCGAAGTAAGCTAATTTGTATGAGATTCAATTTAGCTAAAGAAGAGTGTAGTTTTTCCAGATTGAGCTATTCAGCGAGAAAAATGCGAGAAATTCGTAGTAGAGAGACGTTTGTTGAAAGACAGGCTAGGCTAGAGAAAGCTGCTGCTAGAGCTACTGTGATTCGGTCTTTGGAAACGCCGGAGCAGAGAATGAAAAGAAATAAATATCACAGAGATAGAATGCGAATGAGACGACGGGCACAGAAACATGATCACTCTCAGCTAGAAGCACTACTATTCCAATCTATGAAATGTCTTCAAGGTATGTCAAACTAAATTCCCTCAGCAGGACGTTGAGGATAGACTCTGGTTTCTTTTTAAATCAGAAGTGAAGCGAAGAGAAAAACGCTAAATTTATAACCGGTTGATACCGGCACATCAGTGGACCCAAGGATTGCGATATTATGAGAAATGAAAATACTAAGCAAGAAGTAAATGGAAATGATATAAGAAAGTGGCATAACGTATTCGAATTTTTGTAAATTCAATCTAACAATAAGATTAACTCGCAATAGCAGGCCTACACATTCTCTGAACATATAATACCTTCCATTCTACGTTATCCTTCTTAAAAGTAGTTTTGGTTTAGGATTTGCTGTAGAGGGCTAACTACATACTAAGGTTTCGAAACAGCAGGATATAACATGAATGCGTCTAAAATGCTAGGTAGCTACGCAATATATAGTTATATTTTATATACGGTTGTAATTCCTACGAAATGGTGACACACAAATTATTTGGAATGGAATGAATAGCGTGAAAAGCAAATCAGTTCGGTTTACAGATATCGTCAGTGGCTATCCCAGATTTAAAGCTTGCTCCTCAGGTCAAAAATTGCAGGGAATAATATTTTTAGTTCAATAAAGAACATTTCTTGCTCATAGAACTTTTAATCGTTCTCCATACATCATTTCTATAATTTCCTTTTGCATGATAGGGATTTTTAGGATCCAACTCAAATGACCATATAAATTTGGAGTCAACAAATTTGAACATTCCATTTTATTGCAGTTTACAATTAAACGAAATGTCTTGTCTAGCTACTAGTCCAGAGAGTAAATGCGTTTCCTATTATCAGCGGGAATCGCACATAAAATAATTAACAACGGACTAATTTTTTCCCTAACACAAGTAAAAAAAAACAACATCTTAAACCGAGGCAAACTGTGTACGTAATAACAATTTATGGTTAGATATCAGTTATCCCCTTTACAGAGGTATTAGAGACATCGAGAAAAAAAAATTGATGGGGTGGTATAATCTTCAACGACCATAAATTCAAATTCCGTTCTCTTAATATTATTAAATACCCTTTTTTCGTGTTCGAAATTTCTACGATGAATTTTGGAATAGGCCTGAATATTTAAGAATGATCCTGAAGGATACAAAATTTCAGACTCTGAGTTGACCAAATTTCTCATATTGAACGTAATAGATATCCAATTAAATTTTGTGCCACTGAAAATCAAAATCACGTAATCAATAAAGCTCTACAGGACCAAAATAAAGCTCTTCTGCTAGCGACGAGAGAACGCGCTTTGCTCTCTTTGTCACTTCACTTTAGCTCACAGCCAGCCAATATGACTGTGTGTTATTGGGAAAGTACAGGGTATGGACAAGGGGAATAGGCGTGGCGTATGCAACGTCGCACTTTACCTAACATGATACTGTGCCATTTGATTATTAGGATTTCTAAAAGGCGTTTAGTCGGTTAAGTTTTGACTGCATTGAATTCGTTGGATGTTTCATTGACAAATTGTCTTTTGATTCTGATTACCAACTATTTGCTATTGAAATTAGAATTGATTTTGATTTTTGATAAATTTCTTTTGCTTTGGTTCCAGCTTATTTAATTGAGTATTGACTGGGCTTTTATACACGGCTTACGATTTTGTATTCCCCATAATGTCTTACCAAAAACGTAGATGTTGTATTGTTGGTTGCAACGCCACTTCAATTGATACTGGAAGAAGGCTCTTTTCTTTTCCACCCAGAAATAAGCCACGATATGAGCAGTGGCTTAAATTATGCTGGGCATCTACTGAAAGAATTTTGATCCAAAAGCAACCAAAAATTTGTGATTTACATTTCGAGTCGCAATATTTTGGAAAAAAGAAATTATATCCTCATGCGATTCCAAGCCTTAAATTAACGGAAATTGATGAACGGGTAGAGGAAACCGTAAAACGGGAAAATGGATGCAACGAAGGTAAATTATTAAAATTATTAAAAGAAAATAATAGCTTAAGATCATTGATCAAGAATTTGAAAACATTATGCGAAATATGCAATTCTAAAACATTATCATCGATCAAGTGCATTCTTTGGAATCTAATTCTAACACGAACATTTTGTTCTCTCGTCCCATATTTTTTAAATCCAGCTCGGTGTACAATTTCTATTAATATATGCAAATAATTAATAAATTTTTTAAAATTCGTGTTTTGTAATTGCAGTTAATATTCTCTGCACAATATTTTATTGTTATTTTAAACGAGAGAGAGCTTTATTTATTATGATATATCACGTTGGCATTGAATGTGTTAAACAACTTATAACATATATTATATGCTAAAATAAAACAAAGCAAGCTTGCGCTATCATCACACACATCACACACAGTCGTTTGTAAGTTATCTGGCATAATATAAACAGAAATAGCAAAGCGTATTCTCTCATTGCTCGTAGAGGAGCTTTAGTTCAGACATGTGATTTCAACTTTCTCATGCACAAAGTTTTACATGCGTCTGGACATCTAGTATGTTCAGTTTGTCTATGCCTATACCTAACATACATCTATTTGGATCAGTTTTTTAGGCCTGTATAACAGAAACATTGACAAAGCGAACGGAAAAGACGTTATACTGTAATGTCTCGGCTCAGAGTTTCGGAGTATTATACTGGGTAAAAATAGGTCAAATTTCCGTCCTGCGAATAAACTCCTACCCTAGTTCTAGTAACTCAAGTAGAACATTTTCGTTGATTGGCGGCATTCAAGAGGCATTCTTTCTGTTGTTATTGATGTGCGACTCGCATAATTGCTGAAGGCGCGTTCAAAGTTTCCAGTTGTGCACGTTCGCGTAACTATCGTGTTTCGCTCAAAGTCATATACATACAAGTATTTCGAAAATCATATCAAAACTTGTGCAAACAATTTCAAGAATAATCTTGAAAGCTAACATTTATTTCTATTTTTGGTATAAACATCAAAAAAAACTTTTTGGAGCATTATCGTTTCTGTATTTGTAATGTGCGGAAAAATCTCTAAAAACATCATCTATAATTTTACGCAACCAAAATTCTTGCTCTGTGTCGTTTCGCACTTACAAAGGATGTGGATATTATATTTAAAACAACATATGTATAGGTATATGCCGTTGCCTTAACTTTCCCCACATACACCACTGTGTGTTAATTTGTTGAAAAAATGAAAAATCTTTATTCTTCCAAATCAATTTCGTCGCCTTCAAAGTAATCCCCACCCGATACAATGCACTTATGCCAACATTTCTTCCAATTCTCGAAACAATCTGAAAAGTCCTTTTCTATACCGGAAATTGCTTTCGTTGATTCGGCTTTTATTTCCTCGATCGAGTCGAAACGGTGTCCACGGAGTTTCAGGATCTGGATATTCCTCGCAGCTAAATTAGGCGAATACGGTGGTTACGGTACGAAATTGGTTGAATTTTTGGCAAAGTGGTGTCGAATTACCAATGCTGTGTGAGCCGGTGCATTATTGTTTGTCGATATAACCTCATTACCTTTTGTAACATCCAGCAACATTCTTTTGTAGTTCGAATATCGGGCTGTTATCGACATAACATTATAACAAAAACATGTGGAAACCATATATCGTTAGATCCTAACATGTAGATTGTTTTTTCCTGGCTTTTCCTAAAAGTATTCATGACCATTAAAAATCTGTAGCAAAATGTATAGTATGATCTTCTTAAAGCGATAGGGTGATCTGGTTGGTTCAGGTACTAAACGCTCAACATCTAAGGTATTTCGCAAACAAATAAAAAATATAATGGTATGTTTAAGGCTTTACTTGTTAATTTTCAATTATTATTAACGAGGGTTATATGCTGACACAAAATGTTGTGGTGTTGTTGCTTAAGATGTTTTTAATTTCACTATTATACTTGAAAATAGTAATTAGTTTGATTTGAGGCCTCGCAAAATCACTGTCATATGTAAAGGGAAGTTAGCGTTTTTAGAAGGGCTCCTTAAATGTATTTACTGTTCTAACCATCACTAATTTTTCAAAAAACAAAAAAATTTGTGGTTAAGCTAAAGACAATATAAATATGTGAAATTGGTTTGTTTACCGAACTGTGAACTTTAAAGATAGTTTCAATAAAAACGTTGTAGACAAGTTTTGTGATATTGTATTGAAAAAAAAACAATTATGCCGACAATGTGTTGCGTTCCACGATGTAGAAATACATACATCAACGCCCACACTTTTTCATTTCCAACCGAAGAAAAACTGCGTAAAGAATGGATTCGACGAATTCGAAAGAAAAATTTTAATCCTACAAAAAATTGCAAAATATGTTCGGATCACTTCTTGCCAGGCTGTATAAAAAAGCAGAGGAAATGGATACTAAGGGAAGGATCTGTTCCTACAATATTCCCGTCAAGCGAAAAGAGTAAAGAATTGGAGAAAGTTGTGGCAGCCCGACAGTTCGACGGTAGTATACAAGTTGGAATTTAGAATAATGAATATCTTCACAAAAAATGGACAGTTGCCAGCAATAAGAGAATACAAACGTATTGTTTTCAGAAATGGACTACAATACTCGCAAGAAAAACGTTATAGAGCTGCACGAGCAGGGTACGAGCATTGATTCAATAGCCAAGAAACTCCAATTAACCTCAAGAACAGTGTTTCATACCTTAAAGCAATACCGTAAGCAAATTTTTACTAAGAGCAAATAAAATCTTGTTATTGCATTCGAAAATGTCTCCTTTTCAACTTATAGTTGAATTATTTTCAACATAACTCAAATAATGTGAATAATAATTTGCAGCTTTATGTGTGAAAACGAGATCATGCAAATCAGGGTCCCTATTGCAATGTATCGCACATCGTATATCTTTCTCTCAGATGGCCAAATACGATTAGTATCATATTCCACAATAGGTGCCCTGATTAATAAGATCCTTTACAATAATAGTCGACGTTTCGTTGTAATTACACCTTTGCTATTTTCCTTACAGAAATGGAGAAAATTGCTGCTGATTCTGAAGTGTATGTCATCGATGACGATAGCGATGACGGATTAGATGGATTATCAGAAGCAAATGAATCTTCACAATTTCCGGCACCAGCTTCTGTTAAAGTTGCGCAATCAGCACAAACTAGTGGTCAAAAGAAATTTGCTTCAACTTATTATCCAATTCAGCCACAAGTTCCTATTCAGACGTCAATTCAGGCTTTAGGAAATTCTGCTCCGGTTATTCTCAATCATCAGTTCCGGAAGAGAAGTGGTTATAAGAGTAAGGAAAATATTTATATTTCTTCTTTTCTTCCTTCATTGCAAATTATGGTGATTGTTGACTACTGTCACAAGAATGAAAAGATATTCGTGCTGTTTCGGTAGAGAGAAAAAATACTAATTAGATGTAGACGTTGAAGGCGCGAAAACCGGACTAGTGCTATCCTACACTTTTATTTGGTTCACTGATTTTTTTCAAATTTGCAAAAAACAGCATTCACAAAATTTTCTTTAACCCTATCCAATATAACTCTGGGGCATTTCAATAATGCCCCGACTTCTAATTAACATTTCCATAATTTTCAAACTTCTAAATATTCCCTCGCAAAATGAATCCGAATTTAATGATAATAAATAAAGAACCGTTCTCACTTTTAATATTATTTTATTTTTTTATTGTAGTACCATATACGATTTTTTTTTTAAAGGAGCCGCCTTTAAACGTCTAAAAGGATAAAAATTATTTTATCTTGAGATTTTTATATTGATACAAACAAACAGATTCTTACTAGGAGCCCTGAAAAAATGTATTACACAACTAGGGATTAAGTTCGTTTCTATTGCTAATTCTTTCATTGTGCAATTATTTTAATTTTAGGGAAACGGAAAATAGAAAAACCTGATGAAGAAGCAGTAGTCAATAAACAAGGGGAACAAGTTGGAGTATACAGAAGAATAAGAAACGTTCAATTTAATCCTCAAAATGGAGAGCCATGTAAGTATTTCATAATATCAAGTTACGGTAATATACAGTATCTGGTCATTGAATTAGAAACATCAAGGAATTATGGGAAATTGTTGCGTTTTAAGTAAATATAAGCTATTAAAATTAAGTTTTTTTAACAAACATTTATTATATTCCGCTTATACATTTATTGTTAACAATATTTGATACAAAGTTTTTAATATCGTGTTGAACCTCCTTTTTCTTTAATTAAACTCTTTATGCGCGATGGCATGCTTTTTATACATGAAGAAATCATGTTTTTGAAATCTTCGTTATTGTACCAAATATTTTCAATATTTTGCTTTAAAATAGCAACCGTTGGATTTGGCATATTGTACACTTTGGATTTTAGATATGCCCAGCAATTCTCAATTGGATTTTGATCCGGAGAATTGCCGGGCCATGGTAACACGTCGATATTTTCCTCCATTAAGAAATTGGTTATTAATTTTGAGGAATGGCAAGGTGCCCCATCTTGCATAAACGTATAATGTGATCGTACGTAGGGTAGGGAGTTTAAATAAGGCAAAAAAACGTCCGATAGTATACGTTTATACTACTCTTGTCGTAATGTTCCTTCGACAAAATGTAAGGGCCCAGGTCCGTCCGCACTGATACACCCCCATACCATTACAGCGGGGGGGTGTTTAACAGTTCTAAGTATGCAGTCCTCGTTGTACCGTTCTCCTGGCTTTCTCCTCACATATTGAAACATTTCTGTCACTGCCTCTAAGCGGCACTCGTCACTAAAGATGACCTGAAATTTTTGGTTTGTGAGCGTATTTTTAAATATTGCAAAAACTTGAAAGAGTTAATATTGAATAACTCTGGAATTTAAACTACCTTATTCCAATCATCGACGGTATAGTGACAGTGCATTTGAGCCCAAGTAAATCGTCGTTGCTTCATTTTCACTGTTAGTTTCGGCTTTTTTTGCCGGACGCCTACATTTTAAATTTTGTTCGTACATCCGTCGTCGAAATGTTTTCTCGGATATGTTGATTCCTTCGTCCTTGAGGTGGTCCACTATTATTTTAGCGGGTGCTCTACGATGTTGTAAGGCCATATTACGGATTTTCCTATCATCCCTTGCTGTAGTTTTTCGAATTCGACGACAGTTATGACGTCGATTCCTTCTAGGAGACCCACTGTTACTAAGTCTTATGGCCTCCCTATGCACGGTAGCTGCAGATACATTTTCTTTTGTAGCAATTTCCCTATAGGTGAACTGTTTAGTTTTTAATAAAGTCACAATAGCACTCCTTTTCGTGTCTGCTATATCTTTTTTACGCCCCATTGTAAAAACGCGTTCCTCAGCTTACTTTCAAAATCAAAATGAAAAAAAAAACAATATTAAATTTATTTTTCATTATTTTTATTTTACAAATACATATGTGCTACTCATACTTACAATTTTAAACCAAAACACTTTTTAAAAAACAACCTTTCCAAAAAATACTTGATAACTTCACTCTTGCTCATCCAAATACGAAATGAGGCGAGAAAGGGTTGAATAAAACATTTGTAATTAGTACCGGTTAATTTAGTAACGACTAAATTTTCCGAGTGGTTAAAATTCTTAGAAACTACCCCGAGATTACAGATTCCTGAAAAAGAGGGTCATAAAACTTGTTTTGGTAATAAAAATGCAGGCACATTAGGAAATTCCGCAATTATGAGCGGTGTTTCTAATTCAATGACCAGATACTGTAATAGGTAGAATGCAGAAATATTATATTTAAAAAAAGTGATTTAGAGTGATAGATTAGATAGACAAAATCAACGATCAAAATATTTATTTTAGAAGTCTATTATATTTTTTTTTTTTTGATAAATGTTGGTATGTACTTTCCGTGCTAGTAGTGGGGCTCTATGTCAGCTTCTGGGCCTGGGAATCTTCATATAATGGAGGAGTTAATGGACCAGACGATGTATAACAAATCTTAAATAAAGGGCTCGAGAAATAAATATTTCTATAATTATTTACAGGAAAATCCATTAAAGTTGAGAATTTTCGGTACTCATATTTAATTTCCAAACTTCGAGGGTAGATTCGAAATCAGCTACTCGGAGAACTCGCTCTGTGTTGATTTTCATGGCATTCTCTTGAAGTTTAACACTTTTTCGATAGTCATGAGACTTTAGCGCCATCTATCGTAAAATAATCCCACTATCCTTAGGACCTTCCTCTCCTTAATCGGCCGAGTAGTTTTGGAGTTTTCCATGGTGACACAGGCGTTCATTTTTTATACATGGAAGATTGTTTGTAGTAACTGATTAAAATACACAATTTAGTTAGAATTATTTGAGCTTAATCAAGAAGCATATTCCAGAGAAGATTTTATCTAACGGCGAATATGTTTTCAGTCAACTCTTCATTGGAACTGGGGCTTAAAATATTAGCTGCTGCTGTTCCACCAGAGGTCCACGAAACATTACTGGGGAAGGGCGTAATACCTGCGACACCTAATTTAAGTAAGGATTTAGAAGTGTATCATTTTCATGTAGTCTTACGAAAACTGCCTTTTCAGATGTGAAACCTAACAGCAACCTGATAATAAAACCTCTAATCGGTAAGTCACATATTTTCTACTTTTTTTTCCAATACACTGATTGTTTTGATATTTTTTTTAAAAGGTAAGGCAATAAAAACTCAGGAATATGCAGCACCAGTAGCTATGAAACCAGTTAAAGTAGAGGAAACCGGTAAGTTGTGCTTAAATTAAGATATGATTTTCTTATTATTTTGCTACAACACTTTCAGAAACTACCTTGTCTGTGAGAAATGTTTCTCTGACGACAATTCGAAGTAAGTATGGCTTCAATCTTATGTACTCCAACTTCAAGATATTGAGTCATGCTGTCGTCGTCAGTACATGACTTTGGTAAAAATATTTAACAACTTCACAGTTGAACTCTGATTTGTCTGATGTCCAGGAAAAAGATTTTATTAACTTCGTATGTATCCTATATAACATTAAGACATGTTTAGGCACGCAATGAAGTTTTATATTGACCTTATGGAGGTATATATACCTCAACATGGTACAAAGAGTTACAAGGTAACCTCAAAGAAAGGCATTGTTTTCATTGAAAATAAATTTGTGTTTTGAAGCTGAAATGAATGTGATGTCATTAAAATCGAATTTAATCTAATTCTACAAATTCAGCAGACTATGTAATATGGCGGACACAAAATGCTAGTTTTTTCGAATTTCCATAAAAGTTTGCACGTAGGAATTTTTTGGGGTTCTGCTCTTAAATGGAGCATGAAAATGGATTCATAGGATTTTCAGGGTTGTTAATTTTAATTCTGTTGTGAAAATTAATGAATTTAAGTATGCTGTTGTTAAAATGGCTATCGAAAATTTAACTTCAAGAATGTGCTACAAAAATGAGTACTTTTTTTTTATTTTCAAAAACGGATAAGTCCGAGCAAGACTGGATACGAGTTTGCTAATTTAATTGATTTTTCAGTATACATTTGAAAGAAAATAGCGAATCGTCTTTTGGTCCCAAAGTTTTACATTACATTAAAAAAAAAAGAGCCAGTTATTTGAATTTCATTTTAGCTTACACTATGCTACTGCACTACGTCCTGTCCGAATCCAAGTCGTCGTCTTCATCTTGTTATGGCAGTTTCTGACGTCACAACAAGCTCAACTCACAGAGCGTAGTTGACGACAACAAGATATGACTCATTTTTAACAGGAGGTCCTTAAAGTAATCTGTTTCATATTATGCACAGTCTGTTCAACAAATCACGTTCTTCGACATTTCAAAAACTATTCAAGATTTGTTTTAATTTTTTTTTTCCATTAACCTACAGTCAATGCACTACGCCACTGATACATAATACATTTTCGATTATTATTAATATTATTTTCGATATTATGAGCGCCAATCTAATGTAACAATCCCATTTTCCTGTTTCAAGGAGGTGCAGTGACTACTTCGATGTTTGGGGTCGTTGTTTTCTTGCAATATCCAATCGCCGTTTCCCGCCTCGAACATCTTCTGGGCGGACTTTAAGAGAGCACCACGTCTGTGTGGTATTCAAAGGAATTGTGGAAAATTTCCTTCAAAGAAGTTTCAATAAATGTTGGAAGTTGAAGTTGAAGTAATTTAAACATTTTCGTTCTCATATTCCAAATCTACGGAATTCCTTGAAAATGGCTTACCACTTACATATTTCTTATTCTGCATCAAAATTCTTGTATAAGCCAGAGACGCATTTTGGTTGTAGGCAATAAAGAGAAAAAACAAAATTCGTTTTGCAAAACCTTCCTAACACAGAAATGTTTGGCGGGAAACCTTCTAAGCCGTAAAAAATATATTAACCCTTGATCCCAATTAGCTCGAGTTGCTCGACCTATGTTACTCTTTTTTTAAATTCATAATTAATAATAATCTTGGCGAAATAATGTATTTTCTACTTTGATTTCCAGATGTGCTTAATAACAATCCAGGCATAAAGATAACATCAGTAAAAGCTAAAACACCAGCATTACAACAAAACAACAAAAGTGTGGAGGCTCAAATGCCGGAGTCGGCCTATAACTCACATGGAGGCTTACCGTCGTCTGGTCATCCAGCAACACAAATTCCATCAATGGTTCCGACAATAACACCAGCAGTTCCAGTATTAACAGCAATGCCCACAACATTATCAACAATACCAAAAATTGCTGCTGTACACTCTCAGTTTACGCCGGAGGCCCTGAAAGGTGGCGCAAAAATGAGTAAATTGGACCAAATATTGAAGGATATCGAGGACAATCCCGTTATGTACCTGGGTGTAGGCAAAGAGGAACTCACCATTCTCAGTTTTCTCGCCAACTGCTTCCAAATTCATAAAAAGCAAATATACGTAATTTTTAGGAAAATGCGGCAGAATGAATCTGTTGAAATTCTGGCGGATGTTTTCGAAATGCCTTTAGAGGAAGTTGTGACAACCATTATTGATGTAGTGCCCAGGATGGCTATGCTGTTCAAGAAGACAATGAAGATTGCCTCGAAAGGTACCCCAACGGATTGTGCATTAACGCGAATGAAAATTTCTGTGCGGAAGCCTAACTACATGAATGACCATCCAGAAGAAATTTCCAGGTACAGCACTCCGGTTGACCTCTGCTATGTGATATCGTGCACTCACACTGGGTTCATAAATTTCGTCTCGAAGGGATTCGACGGTGACTCCAAATACAGCAATTCGAATGCTCTATTCCATTTTAGTAAGTCTGTAAACTCAACCGCCGCCTTTTTGATTGGCGATGGGTTCGGAAAGCTCGATTTAGATGTCCTGAAGTCCAAGCAGATAGATGTTAAAAAGGACACGAGCATTTGCTACAAGATGAATGTGGTGAAAGCATTAGACGATATAAAACTTTTTAAGATCCTCGCAGATTCTGAAATACCCCTGAGGTATGAGTTCTTCAAGATTATTGATGACTTAGTGATCGTTGCGAGTACACTGCATAATCTTAGGACAGAATAACTGTTTTTTGTTTGTCCTATTTGTTATAAGCCTTAGAAATAAGACGCTAAGAAATAAATGTTTTATATTTTTATACTAGTTATTTCTCTATTAACCTCATGTTCAAAGAGCCTTTAGCGCTACTCCAGGAGGCAGCACAATTCTCCTCGTTTCGTTTTTATGTACCTAAAACAATTACAATATACCAAGATTAAAAAAAGGCTCAATATGAAAGTGAAAGTTTGCCGATAAATCTTAGCCGTTATACCATCAACGTGAGTCCCATGTTAATCTCTCGTTAAAGGAATCCGCGACATTATCCGAAGAGATGCACAGCTGCGTATCATCGGCAAACATACGCAAGGAGCAATGCCCAACCACCTGAGAGATATTTGGTGTATAGGCACAAGAACAAGAGTCCAAGCACTCTGCTGTACGTCCGAGAACAGTTTGCCATCATAAGAAGCTACACCATCGAAAACAACAGCCTGGAACCAATCGGAGGGGTAGCTCCACATCATATTAATTGGTTATAATACTTACATGTAATTATTCACATTTTTTAAGAAAGTATGAGGGTCGTAATAATACCACGCAATTTCAAATGCTTCATCAATAAATCTTTTTAATTCTTAACGTACATATATAGTATAAAGTAGTAGCAGTGGAGTTATGTAGTTAGATGAAGGGAATCATACTATAGTCAAAAAATTTTCAGAGTACTATTATTACATTACAGAAACAGATCTGATGAAATACACGCAATAGAAAAAGACTTCAGAGCTACTAAATACATACGTATACTTCTCCGTTCCGTTCATCTAAAAATTAAAAGACATTGAAATTTGAAACTAATAATTCAGTTAAACGAAAAGGAAACAGAAAGGTTTAATTAAATTGAGTAAAACAATTTTTTCACCTAAATATAATTTACAATGCATTCTCAAAGTGTAAAAAAGGGGAAATAGTAAACAAAGAATACATTTTCGTTTTCCATCAGTTTCTTATAATTGGCACTCCACGAGATCAAACAGCTTGCAAAACCGCTCCCAGAAAATCACGCCTTAGCACATATTTGTTTTACGTAAAAAAAACTATTCCATGAGTGTCATTTATCCATATATAATTTGTCGTCATTTCAACGGTCCTTCTGATTTCCATGGAGTGCCGAGAGAAAGTAAACAAATCCTTTATTTTTAGTCACGTATTTGTGGAATAGTAGGTGGCTTAATGTGGCCACCGTCTCCTTCGGAGACAAATCTTTTACGTCCCCTGAAAGAAAAGAACAAACATATATATAGTTGATGTTTTTTTTAAATTTTTTTTTTTTTTTTTTTTTGAAAATGTAGTTGAGGCGTTGAGACAAACTATGGATGGATGGCTTAGCAGAATAAATTCTAGCGATGGACTGGGCAGCGCGTTCTCCAGGCTTTAACCCGATTGAAAGTGTTTGGAGAATTCTCGTCAGGCGTGTTTGTTCAAGGTGTCCCAAAATGGAATATATTGTTTTAAATATATTACTACCGTGTAATCAATAATTTTAATATAATTTTAAAATATTCCATTTGAAAAGTTGTAAAATATAAAATTTTGTCCGACTCTAGTTTTTGCAACTAAACACTAAATGATCATCGATACAGTAGTTTCATAGTAATACCTAGCCCACTGAAGCACTGAAAATTGATTTGTCGATGCAATTGAAAGAAAGACATTAGCTTGAAGATCTTCAAGTATCGTTGTATAGGGTTGCATTGAGAGATCCAGCAAATATACATTTAGTACATTTCCAAGGAAAATTAAAAACGAAAAAAAAGCGACCGGACCTTCGATGCGTAAACACGGTTTTTATATTCTTATTCATGTCACTTTTTTCTTAACAGACATCGTCTCAGTTATTCACTGAGAACCGGGCTTTCAAATGGCCGTAAGCTAAGCGCTGCGATGTACATCACAGCTAGTAGCCGGAATGCAAAACAAAAGCATGCGTGTCTTCTAAGTCTAGCTCATATGCTAGACGATGTTTTGAATCTGCTTCACATATGATAGACAAAACAGAACGGCAAAAAAAAACAGCGAGTTTTAAAATTAAATAGTTTTTATATATTTTTTTTATATGAAGCCAGAGCTAGAGTACATTACATTTCCCGCTAATTTATAATTTCAGTGCTTAAGCACAAACTCAATTCTTAAAATGCTAAAAGTTTGTCATTATTTTTTATTAAAAAATTATTAGTATTGTTCAAATGCACAATAACTAAACCTTTGGGAAAAATCGACTTTATATATTTTGTTTAAAAAAAACGAGATTTATATTATTCAGCATTGCAAATCAAGTTTCCCCTTGAATGAAAACATTTCATGCGCATATATGAAAGAATAATTGAACTCTATACATATATGTATATGTTGGAACTATGCATGACCGTATGGGCCCTCGTTAAAGTAGAAATTACTTAATCGTTGCCGAATTACGTACTTCTTCCTTATTCTTATATAAATCCATTTCCGTTCGAAAAACAAATAAAAAAATCGCTCAAACAACGATGACAACGTTTTGTTTGGATGTTTACTAAAGTGGATCGATTTTGACTTAAACTCGTAACAGGAGCTCGCGTCTCCCTTCTTGTTGCCGCAGATTTTATGAGCAATTCAAGTTGTTTGTTTCAAAAATGGCCTTCACTTTCTGAGAAAGGTTTCACCTAGCACTTTAAAGGTGTTTTTACTTTCCCTTCCGTCGTATAATTAGTGCCGCTCCTTCAGTAATTAACTTATCTTTTATATGTATATTGCGCATTTCTTGCATGTTTAGTTTCTATATTGATTTGTAGGCAATCGGTGGAATTTTAATTCAATAAACCATTAAAACCGGTTGCATAGCCACTTGAGGCCAGTTTGAGTTCTGCATCTCTTTAATGGAAGGGCTTACCTATTGACTTTGGCTTCATTCATTCATAAATTCAAGTAAGCATGCTTGTGAAGTAATGCCTTGGTGACTAAACACGAAACTTAATTAGCAACCAATTAAGAGGATTTACAGCGCAGCATCACTATTGAAATTTAAAATTAGGTAGTATGTAAAATTCAGTATCTTTTTCCTTTGCTATGTGATCTATTCAAACTATTATCTGATAAAGGTCTATAGCACACGCTAGTTAATTGGATAGTTTAGCTTATATATGCAACTTTCTTTTAGAAACTACGCTTCATGAGCTCTCTGACTCTCAAGTTAATTAGATGCCCCCTTATCGTCGTTACAATTTCCGCTTTGCAACGGTTTTCTTGTTTTAATTTTAATAGTGTCTGGTCTTCTAGTAGATTGATCGTAACAGCCAGGACACAAATTATCCATATATTGGGAATGAAAGTGAAAGAAAATGTAACAAATTCCACACCGGAATCCATTAGAATTTATTAGAGTAAATTGTTACAACACCGATACAACTTTATTTACATATTTATTTACATTACACGCAACAATTCAGATTTTGCAAAGTGGCTTACTACTATCGGCGGTATTAGAATTCCGTAGAAGGCGCTGGAACTAAATATTTACCTATTAAATATACATTGCCCTAAATTCCAACCTTAATGACGCAACGTCAACATTGCATACAAATATGGATTCCCCCGTAAAGTGTGATACATTTCGTTCACTACTACTTTATTATTTGGCTGTCTTATCACGGCAATGATTAGAAACGCTGTTTTCGTTGAACTCTCCGGCGTTGCGGCGCAAAAGACATTTTTAAATTGACAATAAACCTGCGAGACTTCTCTCTATATTCAGCAGTCATTGCACCTGTGTTTATGCGCCGGCTAACGCGGCAGTCGCCACGTAGTCAGCTTCTCGAAACTTATACAATATATTCGTTTTTTTCCTATTGCTTCAACAGATCTTATTTTTAACTTGCCTGGCATGTCAAAACGTCCCATGAACGACGACACCAGCGAGTCAGGCAAAACGAAAGATTTTTCAATCATTTCCCTCCACTGACCTGCCGCCATGCAGTAAAAATAGGCTCATAAATATGTTGAAAATTTAATTTGTTTACCCTGCGTGCTGTTTGGCTATTTTTGTTTAAAGAGCAAAAAAATGCATCAAACGACCGGCTCAGCTTAGGCGAGGCGGTGACGATGTACACCTACTTCGCCGCGCATAGTGGGACTGGCTATAATAGCACAGCAGCATTTGTTTGTGTGCATGCACATGGTTTGGTGTAAACAAATGCAAGATGGGTCAATCACCCATTGACCTTTTGCTGCAGTTCTGTGCAGCTTTTGTGTGTTTTATTATTTTTGTGTTCGACTTTCACTTTCCATGGCAGACCAGATAGACACACGCTTTCGGGCACAAACTTGAGGTCTAGCCGATAGATATAAAGCCATTTTGTAGCTGTAATTGATACGTGCATTATTCTCTAATCTGAGCAGCATAGCTACGGACACAAGCAATACACTTTTTGCAAACCGCACGCTGGTGGAATATCGCGCTCGTCTATCTTTTCCGACGACAAAAGCGGCTGCAGCGGTGGTGGCGAGCTCGATTCACTGTAAAGCGACTGATCTTGAACTAATTTAAAGTTTATTGAACCTCTTTATAAATCAATAAAATTCTGTGCACGCGCTCCTGCATATGCGCTCACATTTGCACGGTCCCAGAGAAATTCAAGTGCAATTGTTTACTTAAAATGAGATCTCAATTGCACAACAGCGCCATACTCTTGCTGAGATAATTTACCAATTTATTTTATAGCCCTTCATTCTGAGAGAATTTTTTAATACCAGTCCGAATGGGGGTGCATTATTGCATAATTAGGGTCATTAAATGGAGATGAGCTGATTAAAGAAGAATGCAAAGCTACGTGTTTTTAAAATTGAACAAAACAACTTAATAATTTAGTAACACGGAAATTTTCGCACTTTCTAAATAAAATAAATTTTCATTATATGTTATGTATATCAGATAAAATGTGAAGCATGCAATTTTTCGTTCTTTTTCGTGTTGCTTTTGTTCAATATTCAAAACTAGATAGGTCAATTTATTTTCATTGCCATTGCCAAGTTCGGTATCTGATCAGGCTGTATAAAAACGTATAAATGACTTTGGGAAAAAGTTTCAATTACCATTTCACGTAGAACGTATTTGATAAAAATGGCATTGCATGTGTAATACAAATATCGCAGCACACTCTAGTAGAGCAGTAATGTGAGGGAGCATAATTGCACGATCGGCTCGCTTCGCCTTGCATTGTTTTCCTTCGGTTATGTAGAGGAAAAAGCTATTGTATATTTTATTCTATCAAGATCGCGAACTGTTAAGTTAGCCCCCGTAAATTACTTCCCTAAATATGTTTACAGTTTTCTGCATCCTCATAATATAGAATGTGATTACGTTGAGGCTTTGTTTCAATCGCGGTTACACATGAGAAATTGATTTATTGATAAGGAATTTGAACCTAGTTGATAAAGGTGAAAGCTATCTCGTTGCTTCCAATAGTTCTTTCCATCACTTATAATTATCAGAAATATAATACTTCACCAGTAGATAAGCAAAATATTGATTACTTCTTCAAACAAAGTATTCACAGAAATAAATATACATATACAAAGGAACAGTATCTTGAAAAGCGATATATATCTTTCGATTGTACGGTAGGGAATAACCTCAAATACCGTTATCTGATCAGTGGCAACTATTTTGGGCGATCCTTATCAATTCAGACAAATTGGGCAAGTTGTAAACAATAACAAAAATTGCAAATTAAGTATGTACTTAGTCACACTCGTAAACTGATTAATAAAAAAAAAAGTGACAAGATTTTAATAAATCTGTAATGTATTGCTAAATTATGTTGGCTTTAGGGGGCACAAGGGCGACGCATGGATCGGCCATTAATTTTTTTATTAAAATTGTTTGGAAGTGTGTAGATATGAAGTCTCAAAGTCAAGATATTAATACCTATATAATTATCAAACAATTTATTTTAGAAATGTCACACAATTATTAAAGTTATACATAATATGCTGTTGGTGGCGGTAATTGAGTTTATTTTCCTAATGAAAATAAAATACTGCAATAAACGACTTGAGGCACCGATTTTTTGTTTTTTAGAATGTCAGAGAGCCAAAACCACCAAAACATATGGTGTGAAGAATTTCTTTGTATGCAAAATGGAAGGAAAATTTGTTATTGGAGATCTCAAAAAATTCGATGAGATTTGATGACCTTTTTTCATCCGATCTGGATCAGCGTTTCAACAACACACATTTGGATTTCGGTATTGTTGTTTCTTTCCCATATTAAAGCTGATACAGAGCGAGAACCCGATAAAAATAACACAGCAATTACCATGAAATTCACAAGGTGAATGAATTGTTATTAAGTACACTTATTCATGCAGGCAAAAAAAAAATTGCTCAATATGAAAAAGGGATAGAGATGTAAATTTCAATGGGTAATCTTAATGCAAGCTTTGATAGAACCGTTTTTGCTATTTGTAAAGATTATTCAAACTTAGTTGTCAATTAACTTTATCCAAGAGTAAGCAACAAGTTGACAAAATTTAAAAAAGAAATCAATATTCGCCATAGACAGTCCTGGTTAATAAATACAGACAATCATTGTCATTGATTACTTGTTTTTCCCCAGTAAATGTTCCACACATGTGGAAGAAAGCTGAATAAATAATTTCAAGAGATCGGCGCTCAAACTGTGAACTAAAAAATATCTGGCTCGTGGAGACCCCACGATGTCTTGATAAAATTTCCGAAGAGATAACCTGCCAAATATCAATCATTTAAAATACACTCAAAGAAATGTATTTATTTATTTACGCGTTATCACTAAACTCCTTGTCTATTTTTACCGTGCATCGACGCTACTTTAGATAAAGATTTCAGAAAGCTCTCTTAGCTGCTTAAGTAAAAATCCACAATATATTTCATCAAGAGAATTCTCCCAAGGTTTCCGTAAACACAGCAAATATTACTCAATTGTATGGCGCTTTCCGAAATGTTAAGACGTAATTACATCTGATGCGAAGTAATTAAAAATGAAACGCTTGTATATATACATGTGTAGAGCAGACTCGTGAAATTATTTAGTAGCAAGATAAAACGACAACAAACTGCGGTTTTCTAGTTAGGTTTACTATAAGGAAACGCACGTTGATCCGAGAATATTTGTTTTTTATGTTAAACGGGATTTTATTTTTAGATAGCCAAGAGCAGACATTCACTCGAATAAAAATGAGGCGCACCGCACCGCAGTTCATAAATACAGCGTCGGTCTGATAGAAGCAGAAAATGTTTGCATTCAAACTTACCTTGAGGGCATATTCCTCACGGTCTTATCAGATAGGAAACCTGAACGGTTGCAACGCTCAACAAAGCGGTCAAGTATTATATATGCAAGCGGAACATCCAAAACAATATCAGCCATATCATCATATACCCTCTGGAAACCCTGTTGAAGAGAAAAGCAGAGGATGATGAGTTATCGGTAATAAAAGGATTCGAGTAATTTAGGAAAACACAATATACTGCAAGGCCACTTACTTGCTCCATCATAGCTGGAGACACCATGCACGCTTGATCCAAGGACTTCAACAACTCACATGTTGCTTCCTCAGTAGTCTGACTCAGGGACTCCAGCGTCATAACTATTGCCTAGACGATGCGAGAAATAAAAAACCATTCAAATTAGCAGTCAGCCACGAAATTCCGTAAAGTTGCTAATTACTTCGTAAACTAACTCATGGTGGAAATGCGGTACTTCAAGCTCACGAATGCAGCGATGAGCCTCCAGCAAATCCCTCGAGGAGAAATATTCCTTAAGTAAGAGAGTCATCTGCTTAGTAATGAATTTCACAGGCCTGAGCGGGCCACCATGGCCCCACACGTTATCTAGTTGAGCCCACCCTGGTTTCAAAGACAACAATGTTTCTGCCCGCTTAATGGCCGCTAGTGCGTACTCATTCAACGACTCTAAGTCATCAGGTTTAGTAACAAATTTCGGTGGAATACAGTCGTCTGCAACGGCTCGGGCAAGGAAATTCCCTGTAAAAGATACGAAGCATTCAGTTGCATTAAATAGAGGTTTTCGGAAAATTAGCGAAGCAATTACCCAAGATAGTTGGAGCTTCTGGAGTGTCCAGGATTAAGTCAGGTAAGTTATCCAAGAGGATGTCGAAGCCTTTGCAGATGTCCTTGCTTGTTATCACACGACCATAGAGGTCTGATATGAGCAGCGAAGTCATTTCTCTCTGAGAATCCTTGTGGTCCATAGAGATCTCCACCGCTACACTAGTCACATAAGGCCGCAGCATGCCGGTGAGAATTTCATCAAGACTTGCTGCCACCTCGTGTGTGTCTCCGTGCTCGTAAAACTCTAAAATGACGGGTTCCGCCAGCTTGAAGAACTCCTCTGGCGTCAACTCTGGGATAACCTCCTTAAGCTCAATGTTTTTGTCGTTGCATTCACTGTCATAGTTGGGGTCGTTCTGATCCTCATATCTTTCCTCAAGCAACTCAGATCCAGGTAGGCCCCATACACCCTTTCCACCGGCGCCACCCTTCTTCGGTAGGCCCCTACCGTAGCCATTACGAGATCTTCGACTGTTCTTCCATCTGCGATGAGGTACAACGTAGTTTGTGACACCGTTCATATGAACAACACCCTCCCGGCTATTCTGCTTGATTAATCGTTTTGCCCGCTTTTTGATCCGATCACAAGATTCGTTCGGTGGGAGTGGCTTCTTCATACCATCCGAAGATATTCCATTAAGCTCACGCTCAACCGAACTGTCCCGGGATTCAACTTCTTTAGACACGGCTTCAACGTCCATGGTGAGCTTCGGATAGGTCTGGGGCGACTCCTAAGCGACGGCACGCGTGCACGCAAAAGAAATTGAATTCACGTTCGGTTAATCTGCGCTACGCTCTGCCGAACCTTGTGATGACGGAATCAAACGCTGTAAAGTAATAAAATACAAAAATAACTCCTGCGCTGCACAATTTACGATAATAAAATATCCCCATCCCAAACATGCCTCCCAGTCGTTTCTTATGAATAAAATCAAATTCTAATTTCGCAATAGTAATACACCAGGTTTTGCCACAAATTCGCGAAGGACGGTTTATTGAACTCTTAAAGAGACTTGGCAGCAACTTGAAATCACTCGAATGCAAATTACTCTACAATTGCAGTCTTTTCGTCATGATCACGTTGCACCACTATGTTTGTAATCGTCGAGCAGTGGTGGTTCCATGCAAATTTTCCGTTGACAATTTTGTAAATCGAGATATGCAGTTTTAAGGCAAGTGGATAACCCTCAAATTATACTTTGACTTTCATGCTGCTATATTTGGTTCAATTGCCCCATTTTGAGGCTTCATCTGATTACTTATAAAATATGCAAAAAATAAGTTATTAATCGGTCACTTTTATATTAAATTTTATAAAAATCAAAAAAAGGTCTTCAGAAACGAGTTGTCGAAAAATACTGAGGCACAAACGACTGTTTTATATTTACTAGATTGGATTGAGATGTTATATTCCCGTCTTTGAGGAGAGTACTCTCGTCTATCAGTGCGTGGCGGGCAACCGGTTTTCATAAAAGGGATCTAAATGTGTCATGTGAAAGAAGAAAACGCTTACTGTTTCATGAAGTGTAATTTGGAACCACAGTGAAAAAACAGCTACCTACTGTCCAAAACATATAAAAAAAAAGATTCACTTAGGCCAAAGACACCGTGTGGGACAATACAATATAAATTTTGCGGACGCAGCTTGTTTTTGGGTAGACTTAGTCTACCCAGACGATTAGATTCAATACAGTGGACCGTTAAATATTCACAAAGCAAAGATTTGACATTTTGCACATTTTCAAAAATAAATTGAACACTGCTAAAGTGGTAAAAATATATATAGTAATAGTCCGAAACGTCGGAATAGTCTTCGATGCGGGAAAAAATTACGTACTCGATAGACGTCGCAAGTCCCATATAAAATTTGCATTCAAGCTCGAGGGATGCACTACGAATGGTTTAAGAATCAGCCTTGACCTTAGTAATCCGGTTTTAATTTTCTAAGGACTATTGACTGGACATAAAAATATACTGCTTATTGCACCGAATGTTTTAAAAATGCTCACATTTCCCTACTGTTAAGTGTTACTAAATGATTAATGCATAACTACGCATCCGTCACGCACCCCGAGAAACGTAATTATGCACTAAATGCGTAGTAATAAATAATTTAAATGCTTCCCTGTCTTTTATTTTGAAAACAACGAACTTTAGGCATTTTGTACAAGGAAAATACCCCGGATATGAGTAACTCCTGTTACTTTCCCTTTTGCTCTAGTTTTCTCTATTCATTTTTGGAGGAGTAAAATATGGAAATTAAAATAATGCCCGAAATATGGCTGAACGTGATGCCTACTACAAGAATTAAACTGTAAAAGTGTACCATGCGTACATTCAGCAGTCTTTTGAGAAATAAATGGCATTTTAGTGAGATTCCGTGCACTCCCAATTAATCTGTTGTAGATCCCAGTTTAGTTTCTTCTAATAAAAACGCCTGCTTCCGAGTAAGATAAATTAATGTTTAGATAATTAACACTCAACTAAATGGTATGCGCAATAAACAAACCGCCATAAATATTACAGTCTTGCTGTTAATAAACACGAAAACATCTTCTGTCGACGCCCTATCACCGCCCTTGTGTGGGCAGTCTAACTTAGAACATGTGCTTCTTTTTCAAGGGCAACCAAGTAATCGATAGGACTGCTGTGTTCAGCCCATGACTTCCCCTCGTGCATTTTTGATGAGGAAAAGTTGCGTTACCCCACACGGACGCAGCCGGAAAGTACGAATAATAATAAATCCCAAAAACCATTTTGAAATATTAAACCAGCAAAACAGGAAATGTTGTGTTCTCAACTATTTTAAAATCAAAGTCAAGGCGCAGCACATGTTTCGCATTTCGTTAACATCAGCAGTAAATATTTCAAATTCTAGCGGGAAAGTAATCGATTCCATAAAAGTCGCAGAAGAGGGAAGGTAAACAAATTCCTTTATTAGCAAATTTGCATCTTCCGGGTCGAGCTCAGGCACCCACAAATGCTGATTTGCATTGCACGGAAATGTTCTCGTTAGAAGATTATGCAGAGATCATAAAGAAAACAGAAAAGCTGGGCTGCAAAGAAAAAATGATACGAGCTGAGAAATTGCCAAATTGCGTCTTATCAGAAAACAACACACCCCATTGTCAGCTGAGGAGTGGCAGATCAATCCAACATCCCATAGTTGAATGGGGTGTACCACTACAACGATAGGGGGCTCGCTATATGGCGCTGCTGTATTTCTCGGTCAGCGATTAACGGGCGGACAAACGAAAGATTTGTTTTGGCAGGCATTAGATAACAACGCCGATCCAATAGAATTCACGTAAAAATACACGAACCTACTTACTGCGGGCTCCCCGGTTGAACTTTCTAATGCGACTGAAAGTTGTTCTTGACGACATTGCCTGCTGGAGCGGCTACTTGCCGGTTTTAAAATTGCAGACGTGTCTAGTCTACCAGCGGAGCGGTGCCGCAACTGGAAAATTGATGTTCGCCGCTTCTCGTGCAAACTCGAGCCAAATACGAGATGGGCCCACGCCACGGCGTAGTTTACTTCCGCGCGATGTGAGCTCGAACACATGCACCCACCCGGCCAGAGGTCTTGTTTACGGTGGCGTAATAATTACGTGAGCTGAGCGGCGTAGAGCCCCCTTTCACGTCGCAACTTTCCAAAACCTGATCAGACAGACTGACCTAAGTAATCTCGAGGCGAAGTGGTATCTTGATGTCTTCCCTACACCTGCGTCCAATTCAAACTTTGACAATTTGTTGGTTGCCGTTGCAGTAGCATAGCAAGGCGAAGCTAAATTTAACTCTTGACCGACGAGCTCTGTCTGATTTCCCTTTGCCAATTGCCCATCCAATCCACTGGCACTGGTACCCGGTCCGGTTCCGGACAACACTCTGGAAAAATCGACGCGCCGGTATCTCGGTCTCGCTCATGCCAATGGAGCGCTAAACACTGCCGCTATCTGGCACCGGTTTCAATGTGTGATGAAAACAAAGCGACCATCTCTTTTCCATACATACCGTTCAGCTCTGCCGTCTCCTTTCCAAAATGTTCAAACACAAATCCACAAACACGAAATGTTCTAAAATTTCTTCTTCGGCACAAACTGCGTATTGGCAAAAATTGCCACCAATCGTCCCGTTTTCAGTTGAATATATCAGCAAACCGGAAAAATTCGGGAAATTGGCGATTTATACGTATTTTTGTGGGCGGCCGAAAGTACCACTGAGCCCGTTGTCAACAGTTTTGGTAAATATCCGTTGTTCAAAACAGTACTCCGGCCCAATGCCGCTCTATTTCCGCGAAATAACGACGAAAAACAAATGAAACGGCTGGCCAGCAGGTTTACAGCAAAAATGTTTTCAATTTATAATTAAAATCAACCGTAAAACCTCTTCAGTTGAAATTCTCACACGCTCGGCTTTCTACAATTTTTGTTTTCACTTTCCTTTCCGCTGTCGCTTCGGCGACGACTTCCACTCTACTACTATACCGATTGCCGAACACCACATGCGAACGACGAGCCCCGCACCGTAACCGGATAAATTCTCCACTCTTCCTTTTCATCTCATTCCGTACATGTACATGCCCCACCAGAGCACCTTCAATTCCACCGGTAGAGTTTTCGACACCGTTGCGATGGCAGCGTTGGATACGTGACGCGCTCCACATGGTGGTGTGCGGTGTGCTATTCGCCTGCACTGCACGTACAGCCGGCGCGACTTCAAGGCAGAGCAAGTGCGCGGCTACATACTACCACATTCAAGGACAGAAACGGGTGTGCAATGCAAGCGGCAAAGCCTATAACCACCACTTCAGGCGCAACGCAACACATGATGAGAAGAAGAAAATTAATAACAGTGGCGTAGAGTCTCTGTCGGCAATTAAACAAGTTATTGTGGCTCCGTAATTTCATGTCAATTTTTTTTGTACAAATTTACATCCACTGTAAAGAAAATCCGATTACAAAAGATTTAAAGCGGGAATTCATTCAAAGAATATTGCATTCGCTGTAAGCCAGTTTGCATATGCTGTTTGCCTTAAAATTTAATTATGCAGGTTCTTATTTGAATTTTCTTCGAGCCAATCTCGCCGCCTCTGGTGGCATAAAAGCAATCCAATTGCACACAAATGAATGCATAAAGCATAGTGGGGCTAGTGCTGCCATAGCTCTTTGCTTCTAATTAGAATTGGCTTCCAATTTTAATTAGCTGTTGTTCCCACAGAAAAGCCATCGAGCTAATTGGATAAATAGAAGAACATTTAATAGTTCCCTTTCACCAACAATTTGAAATTCCAATTTGGGTGTTTGAAAAGTCAAATTGATTTCTGCGCCATCTACATGTCACATCGAAACATATATTGCTTACAATTTTGCTTAGCTGATGGAGCAACCCAAATTAATCAGGGGAAATTATAATATTGGGTATACGTACTTTGAAAGTTGAACATACTTTTAGGCCTTCTTCGATAAGGTAAAGAACGTTACGTTTTTGTTGCATGGAACATTTCGTGACATCAAATAATAAAAAAAGAACGTTTCATTTGGGTTGAAAACTAAAAGTACAGTACGGGATTTAAGAGGCAACCACACCCTCGACGCCCTAAAAAACAGTTGAAGAACTTTTTTCGGGCATTGAGTCGCATCGGGTCGCTTGCAGCATGCACCTGAAAGACTCGGAACATCGTACAGCAAAAGCCCTGAAGGATTGCTTATTTTTAGAACACGAGAACAATGTATCATCGAAGAACGATCAAGCATTCAACTTAAAGGCTAGAACTAAACTAGGGCCCATTAACTAACAGGAGGAGGACTTTCTTAAGGGATGACTTGGTTAGGTAAAACTTGAACGAGAGGGTGGATTTGGAAAATGGTCATTGGTTTGGAAAAGCCATAATTGGTGCGGTGAGAGGAAGGGCAGAAGAGAGGATTTGATCTAAGGTAACGGGAAAACGCAGGCGGGACCCATTTTATGTATGTATTAACTATTTCAGCTGAGATGTCGAACGGGTCCCGTCTGCTTTAATTGTAATAACAAAGTTTAAACAAAATTCTTAGTTGGTGCCTACCTACTTAAAGAATTAAAATGACACCCGACTACTAAGGGTTTCTTCTTTATTTTTTAATCACGACATGATTCAAACAGGCAACTCGTAGGTACTCATACTATAGTAATTTTGCATAATACCTCGAAGATAGTACATATTGTATCTACGTCCAGTAATTGCCTTTGCTACCCTATGGTAGTGACGTCACATAGCTTATCGTGTTCTGCTTGTCAAACCCTTTCATTTCATACCCATCTCAATGGGAGTTGAAGAGACAAAAAAGACAGTTTCGCTACAATTTCTCACATTATTGTAATAGAGACTAAGGGCCCTAGTTACATTAGTTTCAAATGAAAGCGGAAGTTCTATACTTTCCGAGGGAAATAGGTTGACTTTCACCATTCTCATCAGTAAGTCGTAAAAGTGGGGAGGGGGTACAGAGCAGGTGGGGGAGGCCAAGCATGATACATAAATGTTTAGGGGACAATCACATTTTTATACAAGTAGCTGACGTATAATCACCCCTTCGGTATCCAGCTGGTTTTTTTTTTATGAAATGACTCGCAGGAATAGTATTTTGTGGGCAATCGGCTAGTTTTCACCCGAGTTGCACACTGTATTTTTCATCACAAGTGCGGAGGTGGGTTCGATAAGGAGGTGGAGGAAGGAGGAGTCCGTGAGGGCGAACGGGGGGTGCAAATAAAAAAAAAACAATTTTTGATGTAATTATTTCTCAAAAAGATATACGTATCTTAGATTGTAATGCAATAGTATATTGCTTTGAACATTTGTACCTTAGATATCATAAAAACCTTTCCTTACTACTTTTCTCTAAGACAGCCGGCTCTTTTGACTCCCGAGTGCTCCTCAGGTAGATTTCAGAGCTCCTCATTGCTGCTGCAAGTGTAAGCGAGAAATACATACTCCTGCCGTGAAAAATTACTTGTGCGGCACACAGGACACAAATCACCTCCTTCTCACTTCGTACTCACTCCTTCTAATTGCGTTAATGAAGCGACCCAAAATGCACTCAGGTATACGGCTCCCATGAAGTCAAACTTTGCCCAGCTCTGATCATTACATGGTCTTAACTACTCTGGTGACCATGTGATATTTACTCATGCCCGGCTTAAATAATTTATTTAGGTACCTGAAAAGCATTAAAAGGATGTTTATACGTGCGAGTATATAAAAAAAAAAGGGATTTCTTGAAGAAGTATTCTGAGTGCACGAGTCTTAACCAGAGCCGGGCAAACGGGTAGATTCCGCAGGTAGATTTCTAGAGCTCCTCATTGGTATTGCAAATGCAAGCGAGAAATGCATACTCCTGTCCACTGTCCAGTGATCAGTGATGGGACATGCACTCACTCCTTCTCATTGCGTTAAAGGAGCGACCCAAATGCACTCAGGTATACGGCTCCCATGAAGGATTTCTTGAAGAAATATTCTGAGTGCATTTCCATTTCAGGTACCCGTGCGTTATTCTAAGTCTCGCGTGCGTTCTTTAAAATTACCAGTGGGTTATTGCCAACAGGCTTTACAGTGGGCAATCGGCGAGTTTCCAAACCCGTGCGGTATAGTAGTGGTTTCCGCGCACGTGTGATGAAAAAACAATTTTAAAGTGCCGCCATTTTTTCCCTTAACGGATTAAAAATATGTACAATATGTTATAATAGATCTCCCTAATAAACCCCCATGAACCATGCGGAGACGATTTTTCAAATGAGAGATATTTTCAAGTATATATATATAAGACATACACATGTATGTAATTCCCTCAACTCAACCCTAAATTAATTAATGAAATAACAGAAAATTATTCGACAAATTAATTTTTCGACCGATCACAGTGGACTTCCCCCTTTGCCGAATTGCAATGCCGACCGACTGATCAGACGAAGACTCGAAGCTATAGCTTTGCACAAGGCAGTGCTGTCACTCAGACAGAACTTGAACTTTATTGAAATCGCAGAGTCGAGATCCGATATTACCCAACGTTCACACAAGTTCGCACAAAAACGCCATACCTATACGTGCCTATACCCTATACCTATCCGTCATTATGGTCCCAAAAAATAAGAAAACAAGAGGGCGCTTGGGGCTGGAAGAGGCCTAAATTAAAGTTGGAATTGAACTAAGTGAATAATGTGAATTAAACTTGGCAGAATTATGAATTAGGAAGACAACCTCTCAGGCTAATATTCAGTGAAGTATCTACACTTTTCGATTCGCTGTAGTTTGGATGCTGCAGTGAGTTTCGTATGAAGTTTCTTCCGCCGCGCCGGCCGTAAGGGAGCCAATGTATTCGTTCATTTATGAATTTCAGCCCACTTTGTTCTGTGGTTGTGTGCGTGCGCTAGACCAACTTCACGGCTTGTAATTGGGGCAGATTTTGCCTGTGCGGTAAATCTGGCACTGTTTGACCAACGGCAACATTGATAGCAGTGCTTTTGGGCTTTTAAGACCCCCGCGCAACCCAGGCTGGTTTAATTGGCTGAAAATAGGGCAAAATTCGGATTGATTTTATTCGCGATAATGGAATGAATATTCAATTCCACAGTCTAGTTTATTAGAATACTTGTTAACGGGGAACAATACTGTGAAAAAAAAATTTAATTTTTTTACAGTTCCTTAAAGTATGTACATGCATGCATACATACATATAAACTGTCAAGAATATGGAAACCAAAAATTATGTTAAAATCTAAAGAAATAAAATTCCTAAAAAATTAAAATAAAAATGGCCACACTCGACTATACAGGGTGTTTCGTATAACGCAATGCAGAAAGGAGAGGGGTGATAGATTTTGTCTACAAAATTATTTTATGACAGGGGAGACACCTCGACACTTTTCGAGTTACAGGGTGATTAATAAGTTCGGCATTCATATTATTATTTTATTTTTATCTTTTTATCTAATCAACACAATGGCATCAAACTCACGCCGAACAACTACTATCTTAATGTGCTTTCCAAAAATGCAACCAATGTGTATTTACATCTACCACTGCATGTACAGTCACGTGCGATAGTGAAAAAATGCTCAAACATTTCCTAAAATTAGGGCCTTTCGGCAAGCACGTTCTCAGTGAGACAACTGCGTGTTCTCGCTCATCGTCTCACTTTCACATTGAGCAACGAAAATGATCGCAGCCTTTGAGCAACTGAGCCATCTGAGATGAATTTTCTGTGTCTCATTTGTCTCAGTTATATGTTATGACAGCGTGGCGCAAGTATTTGCTGCCTGAACTTAATAAAATAATTGCGCGTGCTTTATCGGCATCCATTTCTCACTCTGCATCAACAAATTCAGCGATATCAAAATTAGCTGTTTAACCCAACTGAGACAACTGAGACAGTTGCTCAACATCTTGTATCAGTTGTTTCACTGAGAACGTGCTTGCCCAAAGGCCCAATTGACGTTTCTCCCACGTTTCCTTCGAAATTCATGTAATTAATACACCTCTTTGTTATTTTCATGAAATTTCCCATCTTGCTGCCTTTCCAAGAAGGTACAGCATGTCCAAGTAGAAAAAAAATATTTCCCACTATATTATATATTTCATCCCAGTTAGGAGCATAGAGTTGCATCATTGGTTCGGTGTTTTCTATTTTGTTCTATTTTTCGGTGGGAAATTATACTTGAAGCGGGAAATTCTTTACAATACGAAGGAATCCCAGGGAACACAGGCGCAAGATATCTTGTGTATTACTACAAAAATGAGCGCTCTTCTCTCTCTTCATACATTTGTTTATAATTTTCCATGCGGGAACAATTATCAACAACTGAGTGCGCATAAGTTTTTAATGAGAGACGACTGGTACCAACTGCATATGGAGGGAAATTATGTTAGAGGGGGTAGCGTTTCATGAGACATAGTTTGACCAAATTCACCAATCTAGTTCCAAAAATCGTTACCGGGGTCCCGGTAAAGATGTTTACACATCAAAACACAAAAAAACATGATAATCACTAAAAATTTTGACAATTTTGTGATATTGCAACTATTCTGTAGAACTTGCCAATAATGAATTAACATTTTCAAATTGCTGCATAAGAAATATATAATTTAAAAATGACATCCTCGAAAGTAAACGCTAGCGGCATTGTATGAACAATATTGCCTTTCCTAATAACTCATAACAGCTAACATGTTACTTTAAGTTTCATGTCCCCATTGTTTATTAGCACACATTAATGCTAATGAAAAATGTACTAATGCCGAAGTACAGCTGTTATTTGTTATGTGCAATAAATTGGTTTAAAAAAATATAAAAACGTCGAAGAGAGACGTTGCGCAACAGCATAATAAATCACCATGTATAGACAATTTTCCTGACCGGTAACAGGTTACTGGTGAGTCACGTTCAATCAGAACTACCTCATTGTGCTAGTCTACTCGAGACAGGTAATAAAACTTAATTGAAATAATTGTTAAATATTTGTGTTTAAGTTCTGTGAGCAACTGGAAAGCTTCGATGAATAATGGATGCAGTCTAATGCAACTCATTCGAATGTAGGATCTTTGCATCTCATATTTATAATCATTGAAAGACTTGACGGTGTTAGCAGATAGACGAAACTTTTAGTGGGTACTCGCAGTAGTAGCTTATTGCACCTAAATTTAAATGCCGCGCACGTAAACTCATTGTTTCGGTTTATCATAAACTACACAAGAAGGTAAACATCCGTGAAAGCACTAATTTATTGTTCTTTTAAAAAATATCAAAAAAGCAAATCGATTTGGTTTTTTGATAAATCTCAGACGAGGCACATGGGACCTAGGGAAAGACGCTCCATGGTGGTTACATTTTATTGCCAACAGTTTCCTTTGAATTACAGATTTAAAAGACTCCTTCAAACAAACGAAAATTTATAATTCCAGTAGCCTAAGTGAGGGATTATAAAAAGCTCAACGGATCCCAGCTGCCGGCTTTGATAGATATCAGTAGCTTTGTCACGTGCTCGTACTCGTAAATCAGTGAATTTTTTGTTTTTGGCCAAATATGTTCAAGTGTGACATGACTGTAACACCTAAGAAATTTTCCTTAGCAACCGAATCGACTTTGCAAATCACGTCTTCGTAGGTGCGCCATAATCAAATTGTTCCACAGCAATACATATGGTATGTACATATGTGGGAAGGGTAAGTTTACCTAAGTTTCGGAGAAATTGTCATTCATAAATCCTCCCAAGTGTTGTAAGTCATAGGCATTGCTTTTTCGCACTTTGAGTGCATTTACTGGGAGCCCCAAAAACATATTTTCACTTGAATTATATCGTGACGCATTGAAACGAAAAATTCTGCCAAAAATGTATATAGGGTGTTTAACATTATACGTGGAATAATAAGTGGGGTGATATATAGGAGGGAGGGGGTAACCTCAACCGTTTGGGTTTGGATTCGGAAATTTGTACGTGGGGTGCTGAGTGTGATTTACTATTAAATATTTTCTAATCCTACAATATCTTTTACAGGACGTACGATGGTTCAAGTAGGTGCACTTCTCGTCAAAGACAAAAAATGTCAACTTAAGAAAAGGGTGGTGTGAACAGGCTCTAAAAAAATTACATTTATTTATTCATATCAGCAGGTACCATAAACTATCTGACATATTAAATAATTGCATACAAAATAAAATACAATATAAATATATTAAAATTAATGCAATCAAAAGTTAAACATCTAATAAACGGCTGTTTAAAGTTTTTCTATCACAGTTAAAATACACTACAGAAAAAGAAACATTATAAATCTTAGGCATGGCCGAGATCGGTTCAAAGGAGCCATAATTGGTTCTGTGATTATAACATATAGAAAATTTCCAGTTACACGAGGTCGGGAATTTATATTTAGAAGGCCCAGGAGGTTAGGGGTGTCTATAACTCCAGTAACGATGCCATGTAAAAATATGAGACTTTCCACATCCCTACGCTTGGAGAAAGAAGCCAGACTCAAAAGCCCCAACTTGTCCTCATAGGGAGGAAGGTTAGGATCATTCCAAGGTATATCGCCATAAATGTTTTTGCACTGTCTAATACGATTTATATGTACGTACATCGTAGTGATGCATATCCAGACCACAGACGCATATTGCAAAATGGGACGGGCAAAAACGCAATAACAAGGTTTTAAAGAGATACGGATCGGCAATATCCTTAGATCAACGCTTGACGAAACCAAGTGCCGAGTTAGACCGACTTATTAAATATATTGTCAATATGGCCATCAAAATTATTTTTTGCGTCAATAGTTATGTCAATATCCACAACACTTTCTAAACGAGATAAGAGCGCATCATGGATTTTATATTTTGTATAGAAAACCAGTCATTTATAAAAAAAAGTGAATAACAAAGGCCCGAGATGACTACCTTGTGGAACACCTGATAGAACAATAACTGTACCGAAAAATGCAGATGAAAATTTAACTTTACCCAAACGATTTGAAATATATTATGACATAATTCATTAGGCAAGATCAGTGGAAAAGTCAAGTCGAAGTCATGTAATTAAATTTTGTAATAATAGGTAATAATAATTAAGGCTAATTACTTTAGGAATTATGAAGTTTTATTTTAACAAAATTTCCAAAACGAATTGTATTATATTATATGTACATTTGCCGAGAGTTTAAACAGATGTAAACCTCTCCGCTATTGTCTTCACAATTTTGATGCAAATAAGTTCATGATGGCAAAACACCATATTGTTAATAAATTTTGGTTTAAATTTACTGCAGCCGTAACCCATGTGCTACTCTACTGATAAGCCAATTTTGCATAACACGATGGAGCTAAATTCTTAAATTGATTCCCCGAATTCATCTCGATAAGACACAAATGAAGGAAAACTTTAATCTACGGAGAATTACCCTAATTGACCCTAATTTTGCGATCAAATTCAAATGAGGACTCAGGAATTCCCACAGCGGGGAAGTTTCATAAGAAAGCTGATAGCCAGCGATCCCACTATCTCACCCGTGCAAATTAATCCGATCACCTTTTGCCGAGATCAACCAGAATAGCATCTGTTGAATTCGTATTGCAAAAAAGCAACTCATGTAGTCACAAGATTGAGACTGAAATAAACTTCTCGGGAAAAAACATTTTTACACTAATTTTCTTAGCAATTGAAAACGGTTCTAGCCCACAGAATAAACAAACTTTAATTGCGGTAAGCTTTTTAAAACTTTGTATTATTTCAGGGGGAAGTTTTGATTTTCTAAAGAAAGAATAAAAGTACGATAACGTTTACTGATCATATGGAGAGAAAACAACGACGTAAACTATGTAGAAGTATATTTTAAGACACTTTTTTTAATTTGTGGTCCGTAATATTTTTAAGGCTTTTCTAGTTACTGGCTCATTATGATTGGAAAACTAAACCAACCATCTTTTATTCAATTAGTGAGAAAAATTGTCAATATGTTTCGAAAAAGAAAAATTTAGGAGAAATTATAAGGGCTATTCGAGATATACATATTTCCTACTTCACTACAGTTAGGAGCATAGGGCTTCCACAAAGCCTCTCCACGTCGAGCTTCCATTTCTTGAATCGCGGTTCAACGACATCGAAATTTCGCATATTTATCGTAAAGGGTAAGTGTTATCGTAAAAGTGGTTTATACAAAACTTGTAGATCTTGCAATTGCCTACAAAAATGGTTGATATACCTTTTTCTTACGAATCACCATTCTTGAGATATCGCGATTTCAAACACCGATAACACTAATGTGCAATCATACGCCCCCGCGGTTAACCGGGACAATCAGGAAAAAACTATAAGCAAACTTATAGTGCTCGAAGCGCTCTCTACAATGGTACAATTACTTCTGTCGTAGCTTAAATCAGAAGTCTATAGGAATTAGGAAACGTATGCCATTACCCTTTTTAGAGGTGTGATTTTTAAAAATACTGGAAAATGTGCCGTGGAAGGTTTATCCCCTGGAGGCATTTTTACGAGCAGTGGTCACTTTTTTAATTTAATTTTATTTCAACAAGACTGATCTATATTTAGCCGAGTGTTAGAAAAACAAGTTGGGTATGAAAGGTAGTTTTGCAATAAGTTCTAAAAATTATGAGCTGCTTCACTTTTATTTTATTTTTGATGGTAGATACAAATGCCTTTAATATTTATTGTTGTTGTTGTCTTCAATAGCTGCTATGCTTAAAATTTCAAAAATATTTCACCCATTTCTGTGTCTCTTGCAATAAAGGACAAAGGTGAGAACCAGTCAGCCGGTGAATCGAGTCGGAGGCCCAGACAATTAAATCAAACGAGTTCCAGTACCTACCCAAGTATTTTTCCGATCAACTTACGAGTGAGATGTTGGGCATATCCGCTCAGCACCGAAGAGCTGAGACAGGAACCTCTTGATTTATTGTCCACCGCTCAACCCGAAAACGTTTCTATCCCACAATCAGAGATAGTGAAATTGAATTAAGAAAATATAAAATAAAAAATAAAACAAGAATTGATTGGACAAAGCCATTTCAGGCATACGTGGTGTGAATCAAATTGGCGAGGCGAGGCGGCGCACGGTGTCTTTCACCGATTCTGCGAATTAAGCGCGGCCTCACCTGAGCAGTCACTACAAACTTTGTTTACAAATAGATTCGCGGAGGAAAACAAACAAACAAATTGGAAATTATGTAAATCCTAATTTCGAATCTTATCGCGTCTGGGGAAAGAAAGGTGGCCGACACGGGGCAGATTTGCATTTATTTCGGTGGTTTCGCTGTACAGTGTGATAACGACCGCCGGGCTACTTCGGGACTACCAAAGTTTATCAGCGGATAGAGAGCCTAACGAACTTCAAGTGCTACTTGTTGTATCGTGACTTCGGTTAAGGTTAATTGCTGCTCTGTCCTCAGTCAAAGAAATGAGTGATGAATGACACAGCCTCTATTTGTATGGCTGGCGCGCAGTAACGTGTGTTGAAGTTGGTGGAGGCAGAATATAGATGGAAATTTACATGGGGGTTCCCTCAGACGCGACCGAAGGCATAGAGCGCTTTTAAGGCGGTGGCTGCTCTGTACTGCTAATACATGTTAATGAGGTTTTCATGCCATGAATATTAGCACGCAGGGTAACCTAACCACCAGATCAGATGGAATTTTTTTTTATTTTTAGTAGGTACAAAACAAAGCGCCAATGTGGCTACTATGGTAAGGTAGTCTGTAAACTAAAGGTAAAACATTACCTATACATGTACATATTATTATAATTTTTACGTACTAAAACTAAAAAACAAATTTGCCTTAAATTAACCCCCAAAATACAGTTTATCACATAAAAAACTTATTACTGTTAATGTGTAATAGGTTACAAAAGCTGCTCGAAATGTCCCCCGCCAATTTTCATGCATGGTAATAATCTCACGGTTTAAGATGTATTGTATGCAGCCTTTCTCGTATTCCCGTTACTGAAGTCTCCAACCTGGACTTTAGTTCCTCGAGGCCTTGAATAAACTTCAACCTTAATTGTTCCTCATAAAAAAATAGAGTGAGGTCTGGACATATAGCAGGCTAACGAATAAAGAATCGGTCCATCTATATCTATATCATACCATAGACAAATAAATATAAAGATGTCCCACTTCGCACAAGCAAAAGGCCACCAAAATTTCTGAGAACTCTACAGCGATGCCTCCTCATGTGCGATGGCAATCGGCGAACGCGACGCAGGAGAAGTCACAGTCGACGCGCCCTGATTTTCGTGTGGGCACTGGGCACTGGGCATGTGCTGTGTGCAAGGCGAATTCAGAGAAAGAATACCAAAAAACAAGACAACTGAGGGTTCATTTCGTGCGATCGCTGCGCTAACCTACTCCCTTGCTTGAGCATGGTAAAGAAGGGATGCCTGTGTCAGTTAATTTGCATAATTTTATGCTCGTGAAATATTTTGCTTGCTGGCCGTGCTGGCTTATAACACAGCCACACAAAATAAAAAAAGTGGGGATTACTTTTGATGCCATATGTCATATCCGTAGTAATTTAGCCTGCTGATCACGAATCCGCGACCAGAATTGAGCTTTGACGTCCAGATTTTTTTCTAACCTCCAAAAAGTGGGTTAAAAACAGAGAAAATCGTGGAGTAAAATTCGGAAAAAATTTATTTTTAACATTTAAACCTATATTCATATGAATTGAGACCTGCTGAGCACGAATCCGTCACCAGAATTGAGCCATCATGTTCTGATTTTTTTCTAAAAATTAATAAAGAAAAATTTAAGAAAAAAATCATAACGTGATGGCTCAATTCTGGTGACGGATTCGTGCTCAGCAGGTCTCAATTCATATGAATATAGGTTTAAATGTTAAAAATAAATTTTTTCCGAATTTTACGAGTGTATTATCCACGATTTTCTCTGTTTTTAACCCATTTTTTGAGGTTAGAAAAAAATCTGGACGTCACGGCTCAATTCTGGTCGCAGATTCGTGCTCAGCAGGCCAAAATACTACGGATATGATGTATGGCATCAAAAGTAATCCCCACTTTTTTTTTTGTGTGGCTGTGTAATCTGACACAGGTGATTTCCGCACCTACCAAAATGTAGATATTCTACTGTTTCGAGCTACCTCTTTTATAGGAAAATGTCCATCTGGTCAGGATACTTCAGTCTGAACACATTAAAAAAAAGGTGTATTCTTTATGTGAATTTCGGAGAAAATTCGTGAATTTTAGGAAATTGCAGACCATTTCTTTTCAGTTTCGCAAGTGACTGTACCTGCAGTGGTAGAGGTAGATGAACATAGTTGAGATTTTTGGAAAGGACATTGAGATAGCAATTAGATCAAAAGATAAAAACACAATAACAATATGAATACCATAAAAATTTCGAATTTATGAATCACCCTGTATTTTAAAAACAGTTGTGATTCCAACCCCACCTCCACCATACGATTTTTTATTTTTCTAGGTGAGTTCTATATCACCCCTATAATTTTGGCATGCGTTAACTGATACACCCTGTATAATAAACCTACAGGTTCGAAATCTCCAACCCTGAAAATCTTTAAATACCCGTGTTGAGAACCTTCGGTCACCATTTGGCATCTGCTAAATTTAGAAGGCAGATTCGAATTTATTCCGTTGCCTTAAAAGTAAAGAATTTGAAATCAATGACCCGAAAAATGCCTATGTATAAACTTGTTCGAAATTATAAAAAAATGTTAAATTTGTAAAATTGGGCACTTTAGCTGATATACATACATAAGCCATCTGAAAATTCGTTATGTACCAACTGTGTAAGAATCTAGAGAAATTTAGGGGAACCTGGGGCGGAATGGGAAAGGGGCGAGATTTTTCAATCCTAAAATGTATAAACTGAAAATGAAAGTAATGGAAACAAAACGTTGTAGATTTTTTAAAAATCTATCAGGACTAGCCAAAACTTGAAGAATCACTTTACAACAAGTTGTTTTAAAAAACTGTTAACAATAAATGAGGTAATTAAAAATAGCTTAAAAGCAACGTTGTTTAATTGTTGCAGTATATTTTGTTGATAGAAGCGACGGTTTTGGAATTATGTTTATTGTCCATGTGACTTCAATCTGCAGTAAAGGTTGGTTGATGATTGTGGTTAAAATTAAAAACACCGTAACAAGTTTGCCTGGTTTATTTTAATTCACATTTATTTTTGGCTTCTGCAACTGAGTGACACCCTCGATAAACGTTGACCTTGTAAGGACACCTAGATGTTTCTTTCTAGTTATACAGTGTTATTGAAGTCATTGCGACGAGTTTCAACAATTAGACAACAGTAGCTAGAACGGCTTATTTCCTTATAAACAGAAAGCTAGCAGTTTCGAGTTGCGAGCGAATTCTCCGAATTGCCACTATTAATTAAACTGGCTTAGAATTCATGGGAACTTGAAAGAAAACTCAAAAAATGACCACCGACAACAGCGAGCCTCATAATGCATGTTATGCTATCGTTAGAGCCCCAGAGCAGAGGACAGTACACAGATCCATTAAAAATCACTCAGTGCGTCGACTATTAGTGGCTGACACCGCTTCTCCTTATCTTCTTAGTGAAAAAATACATTTATTTGCTCTCAAGAAAATTGTGATTCTAGGCAGTTGCTCAAGACTATATAAGCAAAAGCCGGTTGGCCACATGATCAATGTAAATTGAGAGTTGGTGGTGCTCAGATAGGCCAACAGTTCTGTGGAGAAGATGTCTCAATCCGTGAAAGTTTTAGCATTCCTGTGCCTTTTGGGGCTGGTTAGTGCCAATGCACCTCAGAAGATCTGTAAGATGTGAAAATTGTGAAGATCGGCAATTGTTGTGCTAATTAACGTTTTGTTTTTTTGTTTTTGTTTTTAAAGATAAGATGTGCATTCCTCACATTTACTACAATGATTGCCTTAAGGTCCTGCAGGAGCCCTCTAATGCCGGGATCTTGATGGAATGTGTGCCTGGACGCGATCGGTAAAATTTAAAGATTTCTGTGCTGATGGTTTATTGAAAATTTAATTTTGCTTTACTTGTGATCTCAATAGAATGGAGTGTCTCAAAAAGGTGAACAAGCGCCAGGCTGACATTATTGCAGTCGATCCCGAGGATATGTATGTGGCCTATCACATGAATAACCAGGACTTCCAGGTTATTTCTGAAATTCGTACAGAAGTTGAAAAAGACGGTGAGATCTTAATTGTTTTTTATATTATGTGAAAGAAGTTCTAAAGGTGGTTTCTGTGACTTGCAGCTGAGTTCCGGTATGAGGGTATTATTCTAGTGAAGAAATCTTCTCCCGTTAAAAGCTTGCAAGATTTGAGGGGTAAGAAGTCGTGCCACACCGGCTTTGGCAGAAACGTTGGCTATAAAGTGAGTAATTGCAAGAAATTTTATAATATTGAGACAAAATAGATTTAAGCATTAAAAAGAACTTCCAATAAAAATACACATAAATCGCGTTGTACTCGGTTCATTGCTTTTCGTCATGTGTTAAAAGTGAATTCAAACCGCATTTGGCCTGTTAGAGAGTTGCTATGATTTTTTTTGGTGGAAAAATATTAACAAACGTAGAATCTCTCTTTCTAAAGTAAAACAATTACGTCGGTAAAAACTGAGCTGAAAGCCGACTATGAAAAATTCAAAGAAATGATGTCGCACAGTGCGTGTTGCCTATTTTACATCATTATAGATCACGCTAGTACTCGTTAGAAGGAAAATATATTTAAATTATATTAAATAGAAGATCACATTCGAAGAGGCCGGCCAGATTCATTACCTGATGACTGACGCTGACGGGCGAAAAAAATGTCAAAAATAATGTCTACAGCGACCCCAAAAATCCCCAGGTAGACAGAAATGTAATAATACATGAGTGCATAATCAATCGCAATTATGCTAAGGGGGTGGTGGACAAAATGGTTAAAATTCATTCCTCGCACCTCGCACAGAAACCAAAACGAATCAAAACGAAATAAAAGTAAAAAGGAAAGATGTGCCGTCGCATCGCCGTGGTACTCGGATGTACGAAAGGAAGAAAAAAAAACAAAAAAAAGTTTTGATTGTGCAAGGTTTCGAACCGTCAACCGTCTCGAATGGTCGACAAAGAACACAAAATGTCTTTCATCACTTTTTAAGTGGAATCACTATAACTCTCTGCAAAGTGTATGTGTACTTCAAACATTGCCACTTACGAAAATTTAGCTTCATTACTTTTGGAAATGGAATGGACAGGAAATGGTGAATTATGCTTCAATCTAACTGCACAAAATTCTGGAAAATAGACCTTTCAAATTATACCCTTCGGATATTCACATATTTATTTCTTGAGCACCAAAGTTCATACAATAAAAAAATATTTTTTGAGTTCTGACTGTTGGTATGCCAGCATACATTATGTACAATTACAGTCTCAATAAGCTTCATTAAAGGCAAGTCGACTACTACCAAACTTTTAGAATTTTCTAATCACTGTATACGATTCATTGCTTTCAGTAAAGTTTTCGACTCGTATGTGTATAAGCTGATTTGGGTTTGATGATGATGAAGAATACATTTGGTGTTCCGCAGGGTAGCTATCTTGGTCGACTTTTGTTTACTATCTACATTAATTTAAGGGGCACCCCACTAATTCTCTCGCCACTCCTGTGGAACTTGGTCCTGAATGGTCTATTTATACCATAGATCACGAATCAATACAATTTTCCATTTCCTATGCCGACGACGTTATTGTTGCAATATCGGGCAAATATCCAGACACTCTATTCGAGGTGTTGCAACAAACTCTGGCATCTGTACTAATGTATAATATTGTTATTCAGTAATCAGATATTTGATGAAGCGTTATAAAATAATAAGAATATCTTCAAAGTCAACGAACAGTAATTATTAATTTTTGTTTTTTTTTGTTCTCGTAGATCCCAATCACCAAGTTGAAGAAATCCGGAGTTTTGAAGGTGGAACTCGATCCCCATCTAGCCCCTACCGAAAGAGAATTGAAGGCTCTCTCACAATTCTTCTCAAAATCCTGCTTAGTTGGAAACTACTCACCAAACCCAGATGTGGACAAAGTTCTTAGTAAGTTACTTTGCAAATGATAGGTTGTGTCAAAATAAGCCAAATATTTTATTTGAGAATACAATTTTTTGAATACAATTAATTCCTGATTGAAGAGGGCTGGAAAAGATTTTAGATACCTACTGATTCAACAGCGTGGATTGTCTACTTTTAAAATCACACTCCTACAGGGTGTGCAATTAATAAGTTGCAAACATTTTGAAAACTATCAGGAATTGAATGATTTCCCAACTTAACTAGAGGCCATCCTATAATACATACCTGTTTGGGCATAACGAACTTTAAAACACAATTCAAATTCTAGAAAAACGATACTCCAACTTGTGTGAACTCTGCGAGAAGCCAGAACAGTGCAACTACCCAGATAAATTCTCCGGATATGATGGTGCCATCAGGTGCTTGGACCAAGGTCAAGGAGAGGTTGCTTTCACCAAGACTATCTTCGTCAAGAAATACTTCGGTGTAAGTATTTATTTTTAAGTAAAATATTGTCAGGGTGTTATTAACTAAATTCCAGATGATGGGCAACAATCCGGAAAGCACCAAACCACAAGACTTTGAATACTTATGCGAAGATGGTACTCGCCGTCCACTTACCGGACCAGTCTGCTCCTGGGCTCAGCGGCCATGGCAGGGATACATGACAAATTCAGACACTGCAAAGGGTCCAGAGCAGTTGAAGAAACTTCAAAATCGTCTTGACACCTTCTTCCACAATGGTCTTGCTGCTGCTGATAAGACTGCCGCTGAACATCTGTTGATCAAGCCTGATCTTGTTTTGCACGAAAAGAAGGAAACGATCATGCCAAAGGAATATTTGGAGCGTGCTGGATACAAAGATGTGATTGAGAGGGACGGAAGTATGACGGAGAAGGTTCGGTAAGTGTTAATTCATTTTTCGATGATTTTATGAATTGATGGGATTAAGAAAATATTTAATTTTGGGAAACAGTGATCGTTGTCATTGACGCTGGATTTTCAGTTTTACTTCTATTTTAAAGTTCCCACGAACAGGGTGTCCCGTAAATAGTGGATAACCCGGAAACTGGTGGATTTATGAAAAGTCTCACGGTTTACGAATTATTTAAATTTTTTTCTAAAATTCCTACCTTATATCATTCAACCGTGCGAACACTACAGAGGTAGATTCAAGGCTTTCAAGTTGCAACTCCAATATACGTAAACAGATCTTGAAGGCAAATTGAAAAACAAATTGATCCAGAAAAAAACCTTAAAACGGTTTAGATTAGAATTAGACTGTTTAGAGGTTAGTTGTATTTTATGGCCATTGCTTATAACTTACTATATGTTTTCATTCGGTCTGCGTGGAGGTATTCTTGGGTCGATTTCTTGTATATTTTTATAATTGATCCAAACACGGGATTTCCCTCCTTTCCACGAAAATCACCTGCTTTTCGGCAACAAAATAAGCCTCACATTGTGATTTGAAATTATTTGTCATAGTAGATTTATGTAGAAGTTCTGATTCAACAGTAGATCCTGATTGTAAAGGTGTAGACAAAACTATTAAATGATATTACGAATCACCTTTTATAATAATTGCAGAGCTTTAATTAATCGTACTTGTTAAAATATATTTGAAATTGTTTTAATATTATTTTTGCAGCTTCTGCGTTACAACTGACGTTGAGTTGGAAAAGTGCAATACGATGCGTCAAGCTGCTTATTCCCGTGACATTCGTCCAGAGTTCCAGTGCGTAATGCATGCCAAGGAAGAATGCATCAAACAAATAAAAGAAAACAAGGCTGATGTGGTTGTTCTTCCCGGCGAAGAGTACAAAAAGGGACGCGATGGCCAACTCAAGCCTCTCATTTACGAATCCTTCGGCGACGAAGACGTGTATGTTGCTATTGCTAACACAAACGCCAACCAGGAGGTTATAGCCAAATCGCCACTGTATGTTCAGAATATTTTTCCTTTCTTATTGGTAATTTGGAATAACATTTTAATAATTGCAGGAAGTACGACAAGAATAACAAGCGCGCTCGATATGCAGCATATCTTCTGAATTTGAAACGCGGAAGGCCAACGTGTGGCGATAATGCTGACAGTGGAGACATTGAGATTGTGAACGCCAAAGAGTTGGGCAAATACAGCAACAAGCAGTTGGTCTGCTTGGATTTGAAGACGAAGGCGATGTCAGAGTACAAGTCTTGCAACGTTGAGGCGACTCTTCCCAACGCCATATTTGTTCGGAAGGATGTTAACGAACAGGATGTGGCCAATCTGGTCCACGCCTTCACATCCCTATCAGACAAATTCCGTCCACATGGAAAACTTGAGGACGTCTTCGATATGTTCGGAACATTCAAGGAAGGATATGCCAATGTCCTTTTCAATGTGAGTCTCTTTGTCTTTGTTTGTTTCATTTGACCTATGTGTTTGGTTGCAGGATGATGCTACAGCATTCGTGACTGAGTTCAAAGCAGTGAATGGAATTGATGAGAAATCATTTGCTGATTTACATTGTAATTAAATTGAAACAGACTGTTTAATAAATTTACTTCACGATATTTGTTGTCTTTTGCTGTGATATATGATTTGGAAGCTGCCACGTAGTACAATTTTTTTTGGACTGGCTTGTTTTGTTTTGACAAACAACGACAACGCTGTCACACTTAAAGCTGATCTGCTCTCTACTCTGAAATTCGCCTTTTAGGGGTTATTTTATTTAATTTGATTAAAGAAGTTAATTTGATTGAATCATCAAAATCTAATTAATGTATACATAAAGAGAATAAATTCCGACATTTAGGAAAATGCTTATAACTACCGTTTTTTACGTATAAATTTGTATACCCTTTCTCTACCTGGACATGTTGTAATTGTTTGGAAAGGCAACAAGATGGGCAATCTATATATATAAAAATGAATGTTTGTCTGTATGTCCTTTATAGAATCATAAACTATGCATTTGATCATGTGATGATCTTTAGCAAAGTTGTTGTGCATGAGCCCACGAAGGTTTGTGAGTTGGTACGACCAATTTTTGACAGATAGCGCCACTGTCATTATATAAAAGAAAGTCGTGTTAGTTGTTACACTATTTATAATTCAAGAACGGCTGAACCGATTTGCCTGAAAATTGGTGGGGAGGTAGCTTAGAACCAGGAGACGGACATAGGACTTTTTATCCCGTTCGACCGCGTTCCCGTCGCGCCCAGGAAGAAGAAGAGGAAATTTGTTGTTAAAGTTCATGCCATGTTATGGGTATCGTTGGAAAGGGGAGATAGTGTAGAATGTGCTGGTGAAAGAAAGGTTGGTGAAAAGTGTTAAATGTGGGAACTATTGATGAAAACGTATTTTTGTTGTGGGGAAGGGTGGGGGATGACACCCTCCAGATGTGTATCTTAGGGGTAGAAAGAAGAGGCACTATCGAAAATTGGGCCGGGTGGGTGAAAGTTGGTGAAAATTGTGAAAACTTGGTTTTTTCGGTGGGTGCCGACAAAATTGAAACGGCTGTGGAAGAAAAGTGTATGCATGAGTTGGAATAATTTTTTCACAAATCGATAGCTAAGGAAGCAGAGTAATCTATATATATATAAATGAATCCCTATTTCCCTTGGTCGCGCCATCACGCGTGAACGGCTGGACCAATTTCGCTAATTCAAGGGATTTCCCTGAAAATCCGCAATAGGGAATTTTCGGGATCACTGATTTCGAATCTGTTATTCAAATATGAGACCACCTCCCACCCCGCTGGGAGATATAGGATATAGAGAGAGGGTGCAATAAGGAGGCGTTATAAAATTAAGGAATACAAATTTAATAGTATCCCGGGAAACGCTGGGTCGGGGCAAGCTAGTTCAAAATAAAGAAGAGGTGTATTAATTACATGAATTTTGGTGACAATTCGGGACAAACGTGACGTTCGCAAATGACTGTACCTGCAGTGATAGAGTCAGGTTGACCTATCACTAAAATCCTATATAACTTGCACACTTTTAATTTTGTTTATCTACTTCAACCCTCCCAATAACCCAGAATCCCAAACTTAAAAAAAATACGGTTTCCATAAATTTTATGTAAATTCACATTAAATTTTGATTTTCGCTTTAAAAAATGTATTATACGATTTTCGTAATTTCACTAAACATTTTTTAACGTTTACTTTTTTTTAAATTACATGATCTGGATTTTTTCCCGCAGCAACTCAACTTCTTCGTACGTGATGTAACAGGTCGCGCTGTCCTGCTGAAACCACATGTCTTCAAGATTAAAATCAATTAAATCTAGCCAAAAAAAAGTTAGTTATCATAGTCCGGCATTAAAAGCATTTACAAATAAGTACGGTTCAATTACTCTAATAGTCCAAAACCTGCACCAAACAGACACACCTTCAGATATTATTAAAATTGAGGACATACAAAAATAAATGCCTGATTGTACAGTTACAGAAAGATAACCGCATTAAATAAGTGGCTATAAGTACGTATAGGATTTTTATGAATGCCGTATTCCTATAGCGAATTAAGAATATCTTATCCGAGATTTTTCGTTTGAGTGTTCATTTCCTCATGATTTATGAATTTATATTTATAATCAGCTTATCATGTTTTTTTACCTTAATGAAGCTCGGCCTATAAAAGCACACTCAGTGCACCTGGGTAATCAGTGTGATCCTGCGTTGCAGTTAAATTGCAGTCTTTGATTAAATACACGGACAATTTTGGAAATGTTGCGTTTTGTACTACTACTCACCGTTATCGGTGCTGCATTGGCCACTGAACCTTTGTTTGCTGATGTCTTCGTTACAGACGACATAACAAAACTAGACCTTCCAGCAGGAGAACTTACACCTTTGCAGCTTAGCCGGAATGCAAAGGGTGTCATCAAGTACACGCTAGGAAATCGTATTAGCGGTAAGTTGGCTTTTGTCAATTCGATATTGATGATTTTATATGACAAAAAATTGTTAAAAACAAACAGGTGACAGATTGGTAGGTCAAGGCAGTAATAGCTATACGTGGCCAACTCCACAAAGTATTCAGTTGGCTATGAGATATCCTCAACAAGGAAATGGAGCATCTGTAACCGCTGTGGAAGTTATAGTGAACCAGAATAGCAATATTGGCAGAGCTTATGTTGCTGAAGGGGGAATTGGAAACAGATACATCCTCATCGTCGTTGAAGCTCAATCAGTTACCTCATTTTCTTACACGGCTTCTATTTTCGGACTTTAGACTAATTTTTTGAAAGGCAATTTGTTGACTTGTCTATTTTTTTTATGAAAGTTACAAGTAGAATTCGGCATTATTAGTATTAGTGCAGTGAGACAAATTACAATAAAAGGTTTAAATACAAATATGTTTGGCTTCTTCATATTTAACCATGGGGTCAACAACTTGTTTTTGCCAGTTTTCGTGTCACTTCGGATAGAATCAATATAACCAGGGGCACAGTATCATAGCAATAATAAAATAATAAATACTCCGGTCCTGTCCCTCGTAAAACAACACCATCGACAATCATGATGGTCTCGTTTCTCTGCTTTGACGCATCAGAAAAAATTATCGGCAGGGGTTTTCATAAAAATCAACGAACCATGTTCTCAAATTTTGGGTTTTTCTTAATGACGTGACATCAGTTTAAGTGCATTTTTAAAGGTGTTTTAGGATTTGTCTCTTTATATAATCGCCATTTAAACTGCGCATAACAACTTTGTAGACATCCCGCGTACGCGCCCGACGGATGCTTAATTGAATTTTTGACTCAAGGCAGGCCCCCATAGAATCCTTTGCCGTCAAACTTCGCCTTCGCCGCCGCTGCACAACTATTGAATATATGCATTCATATGGGAGCTAACCCATAGCCGACTCACCGCCAGACCGTTGCGAGAGGAAATTTAGAGGAATCTTCAAAAATTTCGTTGCAGCAGACCGTCGTGAGAGAGCTTTGCTGAGAGGGCTTTTACAAGTTGGGATTCGTTGAATCAGCTGTTTATTTGACAAGTAAAGGTTTGAATTTGATATCTGTGAACTGTTTTGGTGATTTTGTAATTATTTGGTTTCCTGTTTCTTCGTTTGGATTTACTGGAGGGTGCCGAGTTTTTCCCGAATTCATTAGTCTAGTTTCTTGACGAATTGCTACTAGATTTCTTGTTAATTCACCTTCGGAGCATACTGAGCCAGTTGATGGTTGGTCTCGAATTGTCATAAACAGCTGAGCGGGAACGGTGGCGGCGAAGGATTCTATGCGGGTCGCTCTTTCTGCACTGAAAAGGCTTTAAACTCTCAAAGCTCTGCTTCAAAAGTGACGGTGAAGGATTCTATGGGCGCCAGGCTTTAATTGAATTTTTGACTCACCGTTTGATGAACAGTAAAGGAGCTTTTGAACTTTTGGCGATGTTGGTGCGGCATCATGTGCATATGGACGCGTTTTTGAATTTACCCATGTTTGATCGAAACACAATTGTAGAATGTCGGACGATTAGTATATGCCACGTACAATCTCATAGTAGGAATTTTGAAGAGATCTCCTATTAGAGAGAAGTACGAGAGCAAAGCATTTTGTTAGAATTTGAGACGAAAGACTGTGTACATCACCTATTACTCCCTAGGCATGCATAAGCAGGAGAGAAAATCGTAGAATATTACCATATACGAGTATGCCATTAAAAGACAACAAATTTACAATCGATTACATTTTATTTCGTACTTCAATTGAATCCTATAAACAAAATATTTAAAGATTTGTATAAAGAGAATAAAAACATATTTCGGATAAAGCCTAAGAAAACAATGAGTCCTACGGTACAGCTACGGATGCTAAAAACTCAGATTCTTGAGGAATTATTCAGAACACACAATTTATAAATAAATTCGTTAAATTCATCACTCATCTCGACCGAGCTCTACTACATATGAAATTGAAGATTTGTACGGCAACTAGTTGTAGAGTCAAACTTATTCTAACGTGTGCAGACCATATTGCGTAGAACGCTTCGCATACGGTGTAACTAATGATGGATAGCAATAGTATTAAACACAGTAACGAGGCAACAGCCGAAGAATAATTGGAACAAGAGCAACATGCTTATGGGGAAGTGGAAGAATAAGACGAGTCCGAGCGCTGGTCGGCAACGGTGATTACATTTGACTCGGCATTACTAGTTTACTATCTAATTAAAAGCATTTAACGGCCTAAGAATCGAAAAGCGATTTTTCGGTTTTAGGGTTAGGTGTATGGTAGACGTTCAGTGTAAAACTCCAATTCGCCAGCAATGGAAGCAGTGGTCTGTATCTCTTTCTTGTCTAGTTTTCATCAGTCTCGTCCGCCTTGTTGTTTGGGTCACTCTCCTCGTCCGAGTAGTCCTCATCGTGCGTATGTGTTACGGAGCGTGGAGTTTCTGGTCTGGTGTGTGGCACACTTGGCTTCTGTAAATTCTGTAACATAATAAAGAGCTTTAATAGTATCAGTTCTAAAACATATTTAATTATTTTTATCAAAACGAAATCGAGAAACGAAACGAAACACTTTATATAAATGTAACTAGTTTATTTAAATAATTTTTCTTTAAAACCTAAAGGGCAAATGCTAGTTTTACTGCTTTTGGACACAAATAAAATAGGATTGTAATTTGCCGTTGATAGGATCATTATACAAGGTGGGCCAAAAGAAGTCATCCGATGTTGTTTGGCTCTCATTTTTTTTCTAAATGGAAAACTTCGATTCTGTTTTTTGATTGTTTATTTGAACCTTTAGAATTTTATTGGTCAAGTCGAGAAGATGATGTCGGCCAAATGGGCGCCGTCACAATTGATTGCCACAACCGATATTCTGAAGGCGGCGTTCCCGGGTCGCCTCATCTCTCGTTTTGGCGATTTGCATTGGCCCGCAAGATCGCCTGATTTAACCGTTCCAGACTTTTCTTGTGGGGTTTTTTGAAGTCCCGTGTTTATGTGAACAAGCCCGAGACCCTGGAAGCCCTCAAGGACAACATTCGACACGAGTGCGAGAATCTGTCGCCCGAAGTTCTCGCCGAAGTGATGAAAAATGCTATAAAACGAGCCCGTATGGCAATTAATTGTGACGGCGCCCATTTGGCCGATATCATCTTCTCGACTTGACCAATAAAATTCTAAAGGTTCAAATAAACATAATCAAAAAACAGAATCGAAGTTTTTCATTTAGAAAAAAAATAAGAGCCAAACAACATCGGGTGACTTCTTTTGGCCCACCTTGTACTTATACCCCATATACCCCCGCGATAAAGGCGAGAGGGGGATCACATAGTCTTAGGTATCTATAAGTGAACTAATAGGTTGGGTAGACCAAGAGCCGGTAGGCATCCCAATACAAAGACTGAAATATTATTTAATTAAATATTTCACCAGGTTGTTAGGCTAACCTAAGATGGTGCGCAAAAGAAACACATGTGCCATAGCATTCACCAATCACAAAGATATTTCACAATATTCAGTCTGAAACTTTCCAAAAATACGAACCGCTTAACTTATCAATATATTTATAATAAACAAGGAAGGGAAAAAATAAAGAAGAAACTGTTTTTCGATGCGGATCGCCTATCTCGTTATTCGTATTGATAATGAAAGAGCTATCACTACCGGCTTATCTGCATTTGTACTAATTACTTCGACTGCTGTGGGGTGAAACAGTCTGAAGTTAAGAATCAATTGCTCAACATGTTTTTCAAACTCGTGCTTCTTTCGCTTGTGGGTACCGCCCTTGCTGCACCCTACGAAATTGTGGAAGTAATCACTGTGTACGATGAATCAAAATTTCCAGCGGGAGATGTACAGCCAGCTAATGCTAATATAACTTCTGATGATGTAAAGGTTGGACTCCCATTCTTAAAATTTTACAATTTTGGCTTTCACTACAAAGGTATAATTCATAATTTACAAGAACATACATAATTTGTGATATTACCCATTTTTATAAACAGGTGAGAGATATGTAGGTGAAGCCCACGATGTGAAACATTGGCCGACCAAACAAAATGTTCAAATGTATCTGAGTTTTATGTGTCAAAATCCTGGCGATATTATAAATTATGTAGAAATTGTTGCGTGGCAAAGCTCTAATGAAGGCAGAGCTTGGATTGTGTCAGGAGGAATCGGGCAGCATTATATTAATATTATAATGGTCGCTGAGGACACTACTATGTTAGGTTACCAGGGTTCTATTTATGCAGTAAATACAAAATAAAAAATACACCAATTTTGTTTGTTTGCATGACTGTCAGTGGTTTGAGCGAAACAAATCCCAGTAGATTAATAAAAAAGCTCTCCTGATATGGCAAGACCTTTAGATGGTTGGCCTAGGGTTCTTTGTTTTTTATTTTACCTGTCGCTTCGGGAGCCAGCTAGCAGGCGAGACCACATGTGCTGGGATTGTGGAACGCCCTTAGAACGGCTTAGAGGTGGTGGGAACTCTGGGAGCCTCGGCCTCAGGGTTGCTCCGAACACCAAATAAAGAGCTTAGTAGATAGTATGCGAACTCCGGATACCTTCAATTTAAATTTAGCCTTCCTAGGGGCACAACACGATCCCCCCTCGGGTGATATTCACTCCCGTACTCGTGGGTGTTTTATATCGATAAAAACACAAGTTTACACAAGGTGGGTACTACCTCTGAAATGCCGAAATCTGTGTAAATGTGCCTCACGAGGGAACCTCAAGTTCCTCATCAAACCAGTCAGGGCCAAATCTGGACACATTAGTTGGCTCTGATGAAATGGGGGTTGATGTCCCAGACACCACCCTCATTTTCGTAGAGCTGGCTGACATCTCTGAATAAGAGGCACTCGACGACCAGTAAGGTCAGCCCAGACAGGGCAGCGTGTCCCCTCTGAGGAGATCCTTAGTGCATGCCAATTAAAGGCCATTCTAGAGCAATCCTCCATCCTTAGGTCGCCAAAGGCAGACACACTTAAGAGCGCTCATCATGGTGCCGATGGATGGGTCATATGCGGCTCCCCATAACACTAACATATAGCCTACTTCAAGGGTCTTGATATGAGGTACAATAGATCTTATAGGTCGCGTTGCTTTCGAAAGGCACCTGGGATGCCTGGATGACCCGTTTGATTATAAAAAAAAAAAAAAGGTTTTTGTGAACAAAATGAGCGAAGTCTTAAAGGTTATGTGATGAATAAGCTGTTTCCTCAGCGTCAGAAAAATCCACAGGAAAACAATTGAGCAAGTAGGCAGGTAGTCGAACTCTTCCTTATGTACATAGATGAAATAGAAATAAAGAATCTTGAATTTTCCAAGAAAGATATTAATGTAACGTTGTTTTTCGTCAAGGAATATTAAGAATGACCATTTTCGACGAAATGACCTCTCACCACACAGCCCCTAGCAAACCCTTAAAAAATCTCTGGCACTTTAATCTGACTGGACTAAAGAGAAAAGAAGTTGGTTGAGTTTTAGTTTAAACTTAAAATCAAAAAACTTGCAGAAAAGCAATTATTCTACAAAACGACTGCTAGCTGCTTTAAAAAAAAAATTCAATGCCGTACCTGACTTTGAGTTTTTTCCACAACCTTAAGATCACTTTCATGGGTCACAGCATTAGCATCCTTCGAGCGGGTTCTTGATATCATTGGCGTGTCCATGATAAATCTTTGCTCGTGTGTTACTGTCGATTCGTGTGGGAGGAGCATTGCTGGAGCACGGAACATGTAGGAGAACGGGTAGTAGATGAGATTTAAGAATGTTGCCGCGTACAAGTCCGCATATCGAACGACTTGGCTGGAGAAGAACGTCTGCCGGGATCCTGAGCGGAATAATGAGCCCATCATACCATAAGACAAGTCCATTTTGTGTGTAACGTCTCTAATAGATGTTCGCAATTTAGAGATATCTGGTTTTTCTTTGGTGCTTGAGTCAAGATTTCTGAGGAAATTTAGGATGGAATTGTTTAATATCTCACCCCTGCTGCAGTTGGTTCGGTGCCACTTACTTGTACATTTCCCCTAACATAACATCCAACTGTTGAAGCTCTGCGAATAATTGGCATTTGTCAGTCCAAACGTGCAGCTCCTGAACGAGCTCCGGAACAATTAGAAATGTGCGCCAACCCCTAATTTTCTTACTTTTCAAGATGTCACCAAAAATGTGGTCCCCGATGTAGAGTACATCCTTGCCCTTGGCATTTATCAAGGATGTGAAAACGTCACAAGAGCCTCCGGAGTATACCTGATGAGAGACATCTTTCAAGTTACAGTTTAAGTGGTTTGCCATAAACACTTACCTGTCCTGGTTGTAGCGGACCCATGTGCGTGCCAATTCTCAGTGCTCCGGTTGTGGTGTCGACCTGCCTTAATATAGTACCTTCCCCAAAGAATAGGGGTTTTCGGGCGTCTACAACGATGACATCAAAATACGTCTTCCAATTGCGGTGGGGCTCCTCTTGCTTGGCACCGTGCGGGAAATCAAACAGATAAGTCATAATTTTATCTGTGAAATTATAATCGCTGTTTGTGAGCAAAAACACTTTTGCCCCCGATTCCCGGATTCGTGATAAAACCATCGGCAGGCGTTCATCCTTCTTGACGTATTCATCGAAATTCTGTGTTAGGATTTCGCACATTAAACCACTAATCTCATGAATATTAAAAACCTGGCGAAAACGTGCCAACTCACCTCAGTTGTTTTCGTCTTAAGGTCGCCTTGAATATGAACCCAATCGACAGCCCGTCTAACATCCTGGAAGATCGATTTGAACGACATGAACAGTTCGCCGCATTTAACGCCAGTTTTATCCCTGTTGATGCCCGACCCGTAGAAAGAAAAAAAAAATATATTCAATTAAAGTCGTCAAAAGAAAGCACTTCAAGTGCCCTTCGGCAAATAAGATGTGGGACGGGGATGTGACCTAGGAATGGGCTGCAATTGCTCTCGGGTTATTTTTCCCAACAAAAGAGGAGCAAATCGTTGGCATGTAACTTCTTTCTGGCTGATGTTCCAATTGGCTACACGTGTGTGCTTTAATCGAATTGATTTGGGTATTGAAGGAGAACTGGCTGATGGCGTCGCACGCCAGCTACCGAGTTTTAGTTCTCCTGAGCGTATTCCGGCCCACTCAGTAGGCGCCCGCGAAATTTCATAAAACGGTCAATAAATTCAGGAGAGGGTCAGACGTTCCCTTCATCTACAGATAAATGGAGACGGTAGAAAAGAGTTGGCCCGTGGACCTTTTGAGCATGGGACTTTGCAAACTTGTCCATTGCTTTTGACACATCGTACCCAAAAGTTTTGTTTCGTCTACGTCCGCATCCATATGGAGTTGAGTTAATTAAGCAATCTCTCCATAAATATTTGGAAATCATCGTCAAAATAAGCAGGCGATGCTTAAAGGGACCGACCTTGAATTTGATCTTTAATCCATAACGATTAACGATTATTCAATTGATTTAAATTTTAAATGGAGTAAAACCTAACCGCATATTGCGATTGAAAATTTTATCGAGTAAATCGACACGTAAGTTCTTCTATTATGATTAGGAATGACTATTAACCAACAAAAAAATGGGAGTAGAGACCAATCAATAAAGACAATTCCTGTCAATTCCAAAAAAGTGGAATTTCTGTTGACTCAAAATAACAAGAATTATAGAGCTTTAGTCTGTCCAGGGCATAAATACAGGGTGTCTCAATACGGTCCGACTATTTTTAGAGTGAAGGACTTATTTCGAGAGCGATCGGTCGTTCATTCGTGTTTGTCGACTATTTCGACTACATTATGAATTGCGCAATACAACGTTTTCACTTAGATCTTTTAAGCTAATATCATAGTAAGGTGTAGAGAATACATTTTCAACAAAGTCGCTAAAAAGATTAGCTGTCGACAAGGGGTCGTTACTCAGCGTATATCTATAGAAAAGGGATGTAGGGAAGCCATCGGAGTTACGTTTTGGAATTGAGAAACTTCCAAAATATTTTAGGATCCCTAATGTAGGAGACATTTAGTGCGATTCATATATAAGATTATAAGGAATAATCCTCGTTGCTTTTTGAAACATAAAACCTTCCGCATGCCTTGGATTTTCAGTTCTTTGTGTTTCAGATAGCCGATTAACCACGACTGGTACACAAGCAGAGAAACAATCAAAAAGCTTTATTAATATATCAGCTTGATCTAAATTTTAGATTCTAAAATGTCAGACCAATTGCAATTTGGAATTTCAGAATTAAGTGATGGAAAGTCAGCCGCTTGAAGTTAAAGAAGTAGTCTGTAGTTCCGACAAAGTTTAGATTACAGTGTCGTTTGCTAAATGGGAAGGAAGTGCATTTATTAATATGAAATCGCAGTAATTTATATTGTACATCGGAATGAATCATAAACTGTGTAATGTGAAGCTTACCTTACATATTCCGGGCTGTTGGTAAAGAAATCTACAAGACACGCCAGAAGGTACGTTTCGGGCAGATTGAAGAGGGTGTTCAGTACGTACACCCGAGATTCGTCCAACTTCAGAAATTTATTCGGGTAAAGTTCATAGACTTGGGAACTAGAAAGAAAGTTTACAAAATAAATTCCTATCCAATTATTTGTCACGGAAGCTTACTGCTTTAGAAACTCGAAGCCATGCACACAGACGAGAATGTTGCCGTAGGCATCCACTTTCATTAAGTTGCCGTATAAGGTGTCAAACCATAGCCCTCTGACTGGAAATGATGGGTCATATTCAAACTGAAGTATCTCCTTTGGATAGCCCATGCACACAAGCCTTTCTTTGACCAAATTAAAGCCGAGCTGCTCGTATTGGGGCGATTTGTACTCTGTGAAAGATTTCCTTGTTAATATTTATTTTTGTTTTAATGAATGAGAAGGCACTTACCCGCCAGCGTATAGTCCATGTCAAATCCATAGAATTTAATATTTTCTAAGTGCAAGGACCGATTCACAAAAATTCTAAAATATAAATGAAAATGTGATTAGTTAAAATATTTGAATGAAAGCAACATTTTGGGAAAATATTAATTAAAATTAATTATTAGTTGAATCAACAAGAGTTGACAAACTTCATTTCGCTGAAATATGGTGGATAAAGTCAAAAGTAATAGATTGGTCTTTAAAAATTTGTCTGAAGGGGTTGGCGATTGTCAAGGTCCATAAAAACTAGGGAACGTTTAAAACAAATTTTATTGGTAACATTAAGAACTTGTTTTCTAGGCAAAATTAAAACTCTTGGTTGAAATCTGAACGATGATTGCATTGCGTTGATAAAATTACTTCGGTAATATTGCAAAAGATTCGCAGAAATACTCCACCACTTGTTGTTGACACTTTTAGAAAGCTGTATTTCATCCTGCTGTTCTACAGTTGTTTCGCTCAACCAACGCTTATGATCGCCCAACATTCAGGAAATATCGAATTTTTTTTCAGCTGGCTGGCGAACGGTTGGTGGTTCTATACAGCTGGTTAATAATTGTTAACCAGATGTACTGATCACCAGCTACATATGTGTAAACTCGCGTTGATAAGAATTTATTGCATCGCCGACTCTTGTTATGCCCGATTCAAGATACTCAAGGTGCAATGATCGATTTCCGATGTTGCGGCAGTCGCGGCGATCAACTACTTAAGCTGGGGTCAGTTTGGATATTGTCGTTTGGGCAGCACTACAGAGGCCGAGGACAGAGGAGGCCGATTAAACAAATTCAACAGCAGGGACTCCGAATATTTTATATTAATTCTGACTACTCGTGCCAGTGATAATGAAATTTCGGATGACGGACTAAATCGCACCCTTTTGATTATTCGCCTTCATGCCTTTATTATTATCACCTTCGAATTGAAGTTGAAACGCTTTTGATTCTCTTTAAATCGTCTTGATTTGTTTGTCACGAAGGTATCTGTAGCTGCTGGCTACGGGACCAGTGGTCCCGGGTTCGAAACCCACATGAGTGAGATGGTTTGTTTTCTAAAACGTTATAAGTATCTGTTACAACTCAACTGAGAAGTATCCCATGGTGTATTGCTGCTATCAGTGTAGGTACCGTAGCTACATATAAACCCAACCTTAAATAATAATAAATATAATATAATAAACAGTCCGAGTAAAACCAAATAAGCAACAGAAATCCAATAGGCGCCTTCCGGTGGATTTTCTTCTAAATCGTGAAGTGGACCATATGAACCAATGTGGAGATGAACACTGATTGGCGACTGCACAATGTCAGAGCAAGAAGCGTTAATTGAAAGAAATTGCGATCCCTCTCAGAGGCACCTAATTTTCCAATTACTGGAAATTTCACAGATGAGTGCACACTATCTGGACAGAGATGACATTATAAATCGCATTATAAACTGAAGATTTTATTACTGAGCAAGAAAAGATTGTATACGTTGGCGAAAACATAAGTAATAATAATCATTGGCAGCTCCAACTCATAGGGAAGCAAGTATAAGCACACGGGAATGGCCACGTCATTCGGAATTTTCAGTGATTAGAGCGTGCAGTAAAAAACGTTATGAATAATTGTTTACGAAGGAGCTCAGGTGTTTTTAAAGCGACTACATCTGAAATGCATTTGTCCAGAAACGACAAATCTGCTTACGGTGTGAATTGCACCGCGCAGTCTGAATTACGACAAGTGGAAAAAAAAACCGGATTGAATTTCGACATAATCTCGTCACACCTGCTGCTCTATGGTCGCCTGAATTTCGTTGAAAATTAAAATAAACCCTTTTCATCCCAAAATTGATACTGACAAAGCTTTTAGCTCGAATGAAACTGATTGTGCTGAGACCCATTTGTGCTAATGTGATAAATGAGGTCAGCAGGCTTTAGTCCTGAATCAGACAGAGCCCACATTTTATAAATGTAGTCCTCTTTATCAAGGCAGCTTGCATACGAAACAAAAGTGAATGTCACACCGTATAAATTTTAGATAAGCACCCCTTCTAAAAAAAAGCTCCGCTAGTCCAAATAAATGTAGCGACCAAGTGTCCTTCACCCTTAACTTGAGGAGATACACATGAAGCGTATGTGGGCCCCACCCCAGGCGCTATGACCGAGGCAAAATAACCCCAGATGCTCTGTGGCCTTTTCGCCCGGCACTCTTACATCACACATAATCGAGTTGACATTTTTCCCGTTTCATTTTCGTGGATAATGTCCTTTTGGCCATTAGTATACACCAAGCCTAAAAGGGTTCCGCCAAATCATGGCTCATGGCACTTTTTTTCCAGTTACACTTTAACGAACTTTTTGCTAATTTTTCAGCAGAAAGGTGTATTTGGAACATAAAGTTAACTTGTGACAAGTTTTACCATTTGATTTGCAGTTGGTGTATCACCTCTTCGAAAAAGGAAGATGATATTTAGGCGGTAGTGTTTTTTTCGATCTCTTCGGGTATTTTGAAGTAAAAATAACAGAAAATATTAGAAATGAGTAACAACATGAAGAGACTAGGCCTTGTGTCGCTTTTAGAGGTTTTCGCCAAATGTGGTCTTTCATTAGTAATTGCAGCATTACTACTTGTGTACAGTATTTTCGAGAGAATACTTAGAATTTTTTAAATCAGACCGCGATATAGGGATCTCAATTCAAATTTCTCTAATATAGTATAGGATGTTTCGAAAAACACAAGCAGAAATTATAGGGGTGTTAGATGTCATCTAGACAAACCAAGAATTGTTTGGAAGAGGGGGGAAAGTTTTAGTAGTTTACATGGATATTTTCACAGAACAATAGTGATAGATGATCTTTATACGATTTTTTACTGAGATTACGAACTTGAAAGTATACTCGTATTCCAACATGTAAGGTTTTGGAAAATAGCTTTGAAAGTAAAAAACACGGTTTTCGAATTTGACATTCTTAAAAATTAATGGGAAAATTATATTTCCAAATCAAATGTTTTTTCTTGTTTTCGGTCACTACCCACTAACTTACAAATTATATGAAATTATTAACGCAAAAATCTTGTGCTGTAGTAGAAGTTTTAGCTAGTTAATTTAATAAATCTTTAAATTGCATAAAGTGTATTCTTGTTTGAGACTTCTGCTCTTTATGTCAGGATGTCTTCTTTATTCACAGTCGCCCAACCCCCCTTACCCCATTTGAGTGTTCAATATTACCACCAATTTTCCTGAGGCTAATGACTGCAAAGCAGCAGAGAAGAAGCTTCGTAATACATTTTTATTGATGGGAAAATTCCGAGCAAAGCTGCCGGTACATAAAAATGCCATTAATAACGAAATATTGGCACTGACAAGGCTCGATGATCATACAGGCACAATTTCTTCTGAACATTCCACCATAGTTGAGTTGCACGCGAGTTCAGCTTTACACAGATACAGTACAACACCCGCCCCTCATGCGTGGAGCCATAAAAAACGCACTTTAGCGCCACCGACTGCCTCTTTATCATCCGAACAAGAGACTCGAATTTTTATCAGCATCACTCATGGCACAGGGTTAAATAAATTCCTTGGAAACAGCAGGAACATTTTATCTCAGTCGATTCCCGAGCTGCCTTCCCGGTTAAGGTTAATCAAGGCGACGATGTAAGACTTTGATCACCGAATTTATTATTTTTCTATTACGTGGGAAGCACTCGTTTTACTTCCACTTCCTGGGTAATGTTTTTACCATGGAAATGAATGGCGAGGCATACCTAGCTCTTCTTGTTGTCGATCTCATATATCTTTAAAAAAAATACCCGTTTTGCTCAAGGGGGTTTCTGGTCTAGAACGCTTGGAAAAGTTTATGAGGCTTTTACATTATATAAAATTGTCTTCATAATACAAGACAATCAAACAATTTAAAATAAAATAAAACGTACAGCCCTTCAAATAATAATCTTATATCAACAATCAAAATATAGACATTAAGACATGAAAATAATAAAATTATCTAAATCTAAAGAAATAGTAAGTAACTCAATTGGACTCCAATTTAAAGTTTACAAAATGTCAATTAAAAAAATCATCGGTTATTAATTTTTAAAATATTTTTCCCCTTAAGTCGGGACGCGAGTAGTCTAGAATCTAGTCTAGAGGGAAGCATGCTACTGCCGATCTAAAAGTCCCAGGCTCAAATTCCACTCAACCCTAACTTATTTTGAACAGCACAATTTTCAAAAAGTGAAGAATCAAGATATTTGAAAACCACAAATTCCGCCTATACCACAAACTTTAAGGTCGCTAAATTGTTACTCCTGTTGCTGTGGAACAGCAGAAACCTAAGGCGAAATGTTTCTGACTTTAACTAATAAAACTGCAAACATAAATCTTGGGGGAAATAATTTCGTCAGTCCTAGCCATTTAGTAATCACCGAGCCCTACTGGCACGTGCTTCCCGGCCGGCTAATTACATTTCGATTTTCATTGTTTTGGCAAATATTTGGCAATTTAAATGACTGCTGATTATCTTCTTGAACAGCTCCTGAGCGCTGCGCGTAGATATTTGGAGTTTTTGTGTTCGGTATAATTAAAAGATTTCCGGAGATTGGGGGTAAGAGATATGATAAGTCGCTTAGAATTATAATATATATAATCAGTTGATGTAGTCGAATTGTTAGAAGTTCAGGGGTGGGCTATATTCTGAGAATCTTAATCCTATCGTAATTGGTTTTTGGGTTATTTGAAATGAGTGTGGTCTGGCGTTATCGGAGATTAGCGGGAAAAATTACTTACGGAAATGCCAACCTTTATTCCGGATTAATTTGTTAAGTTTAAATTTTGTGTGTTTATACTTTTTACACGTGTGCTAATACTTTAATTTGACATGACAGAGCATAAAAAGTAATATTAGCAGAAAATAAGAGGGAACTAGCCCCCGGGGATCCGCCCCTGACGACAGAAATCAAACTTTAGCTCTAAATTGAGTAAGAATGCAGTTCGATCTCAGAGCAGAGGAAATTAAGACTCAGAAGATTTTAATCTATATGTTATGTATGCATGCATATTAAGGAGCAACAACTCCTCCTGAAGAGATTAAAAAAAAATATCGAATGGATATTTTATAAAGAGACTTAGTTAAAATGTCGGTTTAGATAATTCCAAGTATCTAAACAAAAAAGATGCAATTGTCAGCTGCACGAGCAGGAGCAATTAATAAAAAGAAATATAATTATACTCGTATACGACTCTTGTCACCGTCATCATCGAATCACAAACATTTATTTTTAATGTGAAATTAAGGCATAGTAGGTTTTAACGCACGTGGGCGTATGGGAAAATGCACGTGTACAGCTTTTATCCAAAGCAATTTTATTTCTAGGAAAGCAGAAATATCCAAAGATATCCCATGCTTAATAAGTATTCAGTCGAAATAGGAGAAGCAATTTCGACATATCGTAATTTAAAACTTTGTTGATTTCTTGTTTGGCTAATACGGAAAATATCCTCTCTCTGAACTGCGTTCCATCATAAATAGCTCATAGGAAAAAAAAATATGGACGTTTTGCGCTAAAAATTTATACATACATATATTTAAAAATAATTTTCATTGCTGTTGTAATGTTGATACAAATCAATAATTTTAATAACCAAACACACTACCCCAGGATGACCAGAATCATATGCCAGGACGCAGATTTCTCAGACCGTAATAAAATGAGTTGCCAATTCGAGTGCAGCCGTTAAATTGATAATATTTGCCATTTCTCTCGAAATAGACTTTATCTAATAATAGAATCGAAGTTGACGCAGTTCATTATTAAGGTGAAATATATTACAAATATGTAGGTACTTAATAGCTCTTGAGAAGATAAAGATTGTAAGAAAATGCAATGCTTGTTGTTGTGGTGCCAAGAAAATTCTATAAATTGCGCGGAACATAAATTTATTTGAATGAAATATTTTTGGCCTTCGGGCTGACTAATGTTTTGTGTACAAACATTTTTCTTAGGTTCATTGTCAGGGATGCGCCAGGTAAAAATAGAGAGATGAGTTTCATGTCAAGTATATTTTTGAGCAGCACCATTTGTGCTATAGCACCTTGTATATTTATTTACCTGCGATCTAATTATAAGTAAAAAAAAAATACACTTGGGAAAATCCTCAATTTTGAGTTTACTCACAAAAAAGAAGAATGTATCACTTACCTGTAAGAAAAGGATTAATAAATATTAACAGTTTATATGGAACGTTCCATTGTTGTTAAGGTTTAAAGTCAGAATGCAATATAGCATGCATGTGCTACTATATAAGAGCAGATTTTCCAAAAATGTAATACAGCTGTAATATATCATTGTTGCCATTAAACTAGGGGAGTTTAAAATTGAGTTTCGGGGATTCTACCCCCTCCCATTTGTTCGCTATCTTCAAAATCAGTGCTCCGTTCGAGAAACGTTCATCATCGAAAATCATTTGTAGCGACGAGCGATAAAGATCGATGATAAGCAACTTTTTGTGGCCTAAACTGGATGACATGGATACCAACGACATTTGGTTCCAACAGAATGGCGCTACGTGACACACAGCGCATGCCACGATGTACATTCTGTACTGTACGAGCGATTTGATGGCGACGCGAATTGGTCATCGTGATCGTGATTTAACGCCAACCAGCAAATTCAGCCAGATTAATGCAACAAAGTTATCGAAAATTGAACCTCCCGAATACGTGCTACCAAGCAAAGCCGCGTTGGATATTTGAACGACGTTATGTTCCATATTTAATGCCATAAAATATTCTTTCAAATAAAATAAAAATGCAGCGGATATCTCACACACAACTTGTTTTATTTACATTTAAAAGTCGAGCGTGCTTATTGAAAGATCTTTTATTATTCACCGATACTTCGACGAACAATTCATGATGGTTTAGCCATGATCAAATTGTAGGTTGCATTGGCTTCCAATTGTAAAAAAACACACAAAATAAATATTTCCACGTAACTTTCACTTCCCCCATACTGAAAGTACTTCAGGCGAATGTGAGAATAGGTTATATGTACCGACAGTTCCGCATAAGAAACGGAACATGTGGAACATTCACACTAAGCGATGCCAGAATAGAATATTTGAAATGCGAACCATTTTTCACGTTGATCTGATTTCAGAATAGACTCTTATACTATCATATCTACGATATTTTTCGTTTTACTTGTAGCCCTATATCATATCACCTTTCATACCACGCAAGAAATTTAGTAATCAATTAATTAATTAATCAATTTTGTAACATATGTAACGTACCTAACCATTACTAATTTTATAACATTTGTAAAACGAATATTTTTATTTATGGTACTTAGTACTTAAAACGACATTAATTTCTGAAAAATTGTAACCATTTTAAAAACTTACTCATTTCTAGCGTGTTTCGACTGAAACAAGAAGCAATCTTCTTCAAAGCTTGACGAATGTGCTGCATCTTCAGATTTCTGTCCTGTGTCAGATAGAGTGTCGGAGCATTCATCATCGGCATGGCTATCTTCTAAACTGACGCTGTCCACAAGGCTATCATAATGCCTATACGGCGAATGTTTTTCCGCCTGATGGTACATGTCTTTGAATTCATCGATAACATTTCTATTACCATCACTAATATTTTGCACTAGATTATGGTCACTATCACTTGCCGTATGTGGTAGCACGCTTTTTAAACTATCCACTTGTTCGGGAAACATTTTTATTTATTTAATAAGTTTATGTTCGCTACAAATGATTAACTAAATAAATACGAGATTTCCAATCTGTTCTAAAATAATATAATAATAATTTATTGCAAATTATACTTGTGTTTAAATAATTAAGGGACAAATATGTGTGGTGTAAATGATTGGGTGTATTACAATTTTAGGACATCTGTATTCGAACGAAGTAGGTATAAGGTGGGCATGAGCCCAAATACAATTTATTTAAAACAAATATGGTAAAAGTTGTCTAAATATCATACAAAAGTATCAAAAGTCCATAGCTCCACCATTTTTAATTATTTTGAAAAGAGAAGAAAAACGTTGTAATAGTAATACTAATAATAAACAACACCAAAAGTTTCAAAAGTATTAATAGTCCAGACGGGATCTGTATTGCGGTGGCTGTTTTGAGACGGAGAGTAAATTATTATGGGAATGTCCCCGGAAGGTTTTTTGGAATGAGAATTTCGATATGCACCAGTTCAAAAACCATTGCAAACTCAGGAAAAATCTTAGAGTGAAAGTAATTGATGTTTTGGGTTCTCTTTTTTACGTTTTAGCTGGAAGTACCACATATACGTTGAAAATGAATAGAAGTGAACTAGTTCGCAATAAAATTTCCTGTCGGAATATATTTTGCAATTTGGAAAAACAAATTCGCGAAAAAAAAGTTGAAAAAATGTCATTTGGAAAATTGCTCAATAGTGCAGTCCAAATAGGTATTTAACCTAGACAAAATTCTCACAGAGCTGACAATTTTTACAGACCTGAAATGCATTATTACAAATGTATTGTCAAAAGTCCCCACTGATCCGACTGGCGCTAAAAATTGTATTCAAGATCAAAGGTAAACGGCATCAGTTTTTCGCATATTTATCGTAAACGGAAAGTGTTATTGCAAAAATAGTTCATGCAAAAGTTGTAGACCTCGCAATTGTCTACAAAAATAGTTCATATACCTTTTTTCTTACAAATCACCATTTCAGAGATATCGCGATTTCAAACTATAATTGTTTTTGCATTATCTCGGCTTCTATTAAACCTACGACGAAAGTGATGACATCAGCGTAGATAGCGCTTCGAGTACTACAAGTTTGCTGATTACTTTTGTTGTAACTATCACGTCAAATACAGTCTATTATGAATCCCTGATTTTTTTACGAGTAGGAGGGTATTCAAGCTTTCAAACCCATTTTGAAAAATTCACATCGGGTAACTAGGCAAGCTAGGGAATTTTTTAAAAATTGTTTTTAATTTATAAGTAATTGTATCGCCAATTAATTCATTATACAAGAAAGAAATACTTAATTTAAAGTATATAATTCAATGACAAGCAAAAAAATTAATAACAATTACACGTCCACTTTGGCTGCTCCCACCGAACTCCTCTCTGAAAGTGATATACCATAATCTTGGAGTACTTTCAATATAATTAAGCAAAGAAATTGGAAATTTTAATTAGGCCCTTCACAGAACTCTCGTACTTTCTACTTCCGTTAATAACTATCTGTTCCCAATCTTTGTCTTGAAATGAATCGCATTAATCTGCTTCCTTTTCGCCAATTGAAATGAAGGAGCAGTCTTCAGCAAAAAGTAATTTAATGCGATTTAAATGCTGCTTCTCTAAAAAGCATTTTAATTTCACTAATTTGTATCGCAAATGAAATTATTTCGCTTGGCTGTCTATTGTTTAAACCGACCCCCTTCGGTCCAATTGACTTAGTTCTTCGTGCAAATAAGGAATAATGAAAGGATCGGGACGAGGATAAGAAAACCCTGCTCTAGATATTTTGTAAGCAATGTAAATCCTATCAAATTTTATTAAGTTCAGTTTTCGCTTCTCACAAGCAATAAAAGAAACACCACAGATGCTTCTTTTCTCTGAGATAAGGAAGCAGGTTGTAATCTGGTGCTAATGAGGAATAGGAGAACAATGCCAAACGTCGTCGTTTCTAGTCTGCGCTCATCTGCTTGATTGCGAAGTGGGATCTGGTACAAAAAATTATTTTACTTTTATATCAGCTTAACTGCTTCCACTGAGAACGAAATGCATCACAAGTTCCTCTCAAGTGGAACGCTTCCACTTTTCGCCCATTAACCACTTTAACTGCTGACTCTGGACACTTCACAAGTTCGTTGAATATTAACTCGGAGGGCATACAAGGCATATCCTTGTTAAGGAAGTTTTGTGGAGTGTTTAACAATCGAATTTCCACTGAACGTGGAATGGGAAGGGAAACCTTGCGTGATCCGGTGGGTGAAAGGCACTTGTATTAGTACCAGACGCAAGTTTCGGCAATTCAAAAAATTATTCATTTATTGCTGAAGTTTACGGGAAAAGAGCGCGAAGGCGTGGAAAATTTAGATCGCAAAAATTCAAATTGAGACCTGGCACGAACCAACCTAAAGTGATTTTTCCGCTTTCCTGTTTTGCGCTTTTATTGAAACCCTGACAACTTCTAAGTCTGAACGGAGCATATCAAAAGCAATAAGTCCGAGTTTTTGTTAAAAAAAGGAGCACTTGCTTTAATGCGGATTGGAAAAGTTTTCATTGAGTTATAGCCACTTGCACGTTTTATTTGATGTGGGTGTTGACATCAATTACATGGAAAGCTTCAGCACGTGCGACGTAGCTCCATAGAATTTTTAATTTTGCCGCTGGATAAATTCTGGTACGACTCAATACTTATTAAGTAATCCTAATGTGGAGAATAAAAAGGAAAAAAAAACTAATTTTCATTTCTATTACAATGCCATAGGAGCAATCCAAGTAGAATATTGTTTCAAAGTGACTCACCGGCGGCGTATGTAACCTCCACATAAATTGTGACATTGTTTAAGAAAAACATACATGTAGAATTTGGAAGCATTGTAAATCACTTGTTAGTCATCTTACTTATATTATGAAATATTATTATAGTATCTTTTATACTGACATTAATAGTCCAGGCGGGATCTGTTTTAAAAAGGGGTATGTAGGATGTTTCATATAGGAAATTTAATTGATTTTAAAGCCTCCGGAAGGGCTTGGAATGATGATTTTGATATGCGCCAGTTCATAAAGTGTGAAAAATCGAAGTTTGAAAAAATCCAAAAGGTAACTCGAGAACTATTGATCTTAGAGAAAAGTTGAATATGGAAAGACATTTTCACAATAAAATTTTACAAAATATAGGATAACTTAGAAATTCAAGTATGCATTGTTGCTGTTGCAAAATAGGAATGATTAACGAAAATAGTTTAATAAAAAAAAGTTTCTTCTTGATTTTTTTTTTTCGACTATTTAGATTGTAGGTACGATCTTAAAATTGACACCAAATTTCATCCAAATCGGTTTGATAGTTTTTCGTATATTAATTTGTTAGTAATGTGTTTTTGCTAATTTTATAAGTGTTGTCACGACTGAACTAATCTATAGTTTTTGGAGTTAATGTTTTAACGCATTCTTGGAGATGCTATCTACCGATCCCCATTCAAAAAATTTCGATTTTTAGTATGATACGGGGTCTTTCAATAAGGACGCTCGACTTTTAAGTGTAAATAAAACAAGTTGTGTGTGAGATATCCACTCCATTTTTATTTTATTTGAAAGAATATATAATGGCATTATGTATGGAATATAACGTCGTTCAAATATCCGCAGTGGCACGTATTCGGGAAGTCAAATTTTCGATGACTTTGTCGCATAAATCTGGCTGAATTTGCTGGATAGCGTTCGTTATGTCGATTTTGAGGCCATCAATTGTTTGCGGTTTATTCGCATAAACCTGTGATTTAAGATAACTCCAAAGGAAGAAGATAAAGGCGTTAAATCGCACGATCTCGGTGGCCAGTTCACGTCGCCCTCAAATCGCTCGTGCAGAATTAGTTAGGCAGAATTGGTTAGGCCACAAGAAGTTACTTATCATCTACATATCTGTAGCGTTCACCGTTTCTCGCGCGAATCGTTTCTCGAATGGAGCACTGATTTTGAGAATATATTTTGATTTGCACACGTTCTTCAACGCTATAACCTTCCATAGTGATTTGCTACATACTACTGAAAAATTTACAACAAATTTGACGGATGTTGCTTCAACAACATGGCCACTATAACCTAAAAAATTTCGAGCGTTCATATTGAAAGACCCTTTATAATACTGCTAGGCACATCTTAGAGAATAGCAACCCTAATCGATACAAATTGAAAATAAAATGTGGATATAACAGCTATAATAATAAATTACGGTTCCTTGAGACGCCATATCTACATATGTGATTTTCATGTTGCGAGATCAAATGAACATTAATCAAATAACGTCTTACTGGAATCATTTCCCTTTTAGGTTATATTCTGCAGAAATCATAAATAACTAATTCACTTCCCTCTCATCTTTAAAATTCCTAGAAAGTTTCGCCTACGCGCATATCCGCACACAAAACAGTCCTGTAATTATTTGCTTTGGCAAACAGCATATTTGGCATTCGAGGAAAGCCAAGCAAACATTCCCCTGCGCTTTGAGGTTGAGGTAATCAGAGCACTACATGAGCTCTTTATATAATTACTGGGCCTGCAAACATTTCGGGTGTACTCGTATGTACCATTTGCGGCACCAGCCAACGTTCGAATTAATTCAGTCATTAGTTTCGCCGATCGGCGATAGCTGCTAATGACGAGCTAAAGCGACTGGCCCCAACTCCAACTTCGCCACTCGAAAGTGTAGACTGTAGCTGTAGCCTCAATTTGAGGGAAGGGGGAATATAAATTGAGCGAAAATCGATGAGCCCACCCATATAAGGCGCTAACATTACATTACATTACGATACAACTCAAACGGTATAAGCTTCCGCTTCGGGACTTCGATACGGTGCGGCGGCGGCGGCGTGTAGTAGGCTTAATTTGTTTCTACCTCATTACGCCTAGTTGGATTTTTTATGGCTATACAACACGTGCACACGAGAACGGGAGGGCGTATGCAAATTAAAGGGCAATTGTCATAATTTATTTGGTGCTACACTTTCCGCAGCCGGGAATGTTTCGCACAGAAGAACTCTTGCACACACCTGATTACTTTCGAAGGCCAGACATATTTTTAGAACTCACAGCAGTCTGTTTTTGGAAAATTTTCGGTGTAGATGGAAAACGACTCATCGAGTGTATTGTTTAATACATATGCGTGTACCATATTTGAAACTTCGTGAATGGCCTCATTTTGACGAGTCTACTACAATTTTTATCTGCGAAAATTCTCGGTAACTGCGATGTCCAATGTGCAGCTTCGCAACATGTCATTTTCATGATGTCAAGTAATGCAATGACTTCATTTGCAGTAAAATTGAAAGATAATTTGATAAGAAATACGAAACAAAGTTTGATCTACAAAAATAATGCTGCGATCGATGAGTCTACCGCCTGCAACATATCGAAATGAGGAGGTAGTGTTTTGTGATTACCATACGGCTGAATTTTGCAGAAATGTTTCATAAGTACTTATATGCAACAATCAATCGATCATATTGACCGACAAATTCATGCGGCGTGTTTTCAGTCCGACAATCTGAAAATGTTGTTTTTATCGATCACCAATGTCAGCCAAAAATCGCATGTGATAGATGAGAGTATTTTATGACCGAATATTAATTTAAAAAAGGGGGGGGTGCACTATAATTTAATTTTACGTGAATTGAAACGGCTGAAGGATATTTGCTGAGTTATGCGCTAATAGGTTTGATGCGTTTTCACTTAATTGATGTAAATATATAAAAACGCCAGATGTAACGCAACCGAGAAACTTGAAAGCTGCACAGTAATTTTCACAATATTTAGCGTTTTTGGGGTCACTGATTTAAAATATGTTGCCCGCTTTTAAAACTCAATATGGCGGACGTAAAATTCTTTATCTTATTATCTTTAGATTTTCAGGAAAATCAGCGAATGGGCGGTGTCAATCTGTTGGACTCGAAATATTAAACTTGTATGAATTTTCATAATTCCCATTTTAAAAATGATGCATACGTCAACACATATATACCGTCAGCTGTAACCGAAACAAACTCCTCTCATCATCTGTCCCATGTCAAAGAGCTGATTTTTGTCGTACGGTGGTGCCATCTAATTAACTAATCCATGGGAAAATTTGATTTAAGAGGTTGACTATCAAATTTCAGACTGTGAATGCATTCGGAGGCATCTTCTCATCTTCAGAGGGGTACAAAGGAACACGCATGCATACAATTGCCTGATAACCACATTACCTTTCCTTTGCGTCGCAAGAGAACAGTGCAATACTCACGATTCTTCGGAACGCTTCATACGAACAAATACAACTTGACATATTTGTAGAGAATTAATTCAGCTACAAATTATTATTGAACTTTAATTTTCGAAAAGTCCACCGTTCCCGAGATATTTGCGAAAACCCGTATTTCGCGACCTTTAACCCAGCGTAATTCATCGTACGGCATCATTTAGATCGAGTTGGAACTTTCACACAACATTTATGACACTAAGACCAAGTTGACTCTCAACTTTCAGTTTCAGGCTGTATCTAATTTTTTCCAAATTATCTCTAATCTGCCCGGACTACAGCTTAAAGATTTTTTTAGCTCTTACTGGACCAGGAACACCCATGTCACTTCGTTCTCGCAATTCTGATCAAATCAATATTTTGCCTGACCAGCGGAAGATTTTTCGCTGTTCCAGTTTAGCTTACGTTTAATTACGAGGCCCTACTTACACTTGATAGCTTTATTTTTTAATGAACTGTTTGAAATTCGAGACTCTAAAAATGCATTTTCTCATGTTATTTCCTTTCCTCTCAAAGATGTAAGTTAAGCGGTAAAACATCCCTGGCGGTGGCATTGAGTATGAAAGACAAAAACAGTTTGTGCTTCAAAGGTCGCGGGGGACAAAAGAAACTTTCTCCGGACAAAAGTGAAATGCATTCAGAGAAAAATGTCGAAAGAAACTTTATGGGATTAATCTGTGACCACTGCTGGGCATTTGACTTCCAAACAAACCAATAATAGTCGCCGTGGAAACTCATTTCCTTAATGCACGACTATTACGCCAGTCACTACTTTACACAGCACCTTGACCAGTTGGAAGAAATGCTGCTCTCCTTGAGCATCCTTGGCTAGAGAAAATTCACAGAAAGTGAGGAGGGTTCCAACTTCCAACTGCTGTATCTTTCCTATCAAGCATGACGGTAAAGTTTTCCCGGTTCATTCCATCCACATTAATTCTTGAACTATCATTCGAGACAGGGGGCATTATCGCTTTCTCGTTTTGCAAAGTTTCCGCCCGCTGAAAGAACTCGCTAAATATATTATTGAAGTTGTGGGGCAATAAAAGAGTCAGTTTCCGTCCGGATAGTGTAAGTTCTTTTAACTTTTATTCTACACGATACTCCTTGAAATGAAATGGGAGAACTAAAGACTGGCTAAGCGAGCAGTTAAAATGCAAATCTGAATTCTCAAGGATTAGGGTGGAACGGGAGTAGCAATGTCGTGGAATTGGAAAGCAATTCTTTGTAGTTATAAAAGAGGATCACCACATTTGTGCTCCCGTTTTGGGTAAGTGAATGGAACGGATTTCTAAGGAAAATTTTACGTTTACATTAATTTTATGCAAACTCAAGCGCTCAAGGTAGAGTGCTGAATGTACAAACTCCACGCTTTGCACAAGGGAGTGAAGCGCAGAAAGTTTTCATTTTAAGATGCGGTGCAACCTCGCTTTTAGCAGTAACAATAATCCCTTACGACCTACACCGTTCGTGGCAAATGAAAAAAATAAATCATGCTGCCGACACGCGAAGTAATGAAGTGTTATGGCAAACACTGGACCAAAATTTATCATACATTGTAGAAAGTGAAATGTACTAATGAACACACCTTAATCATGTTGAGGGATGTGACTATGTATCCTTTATGATGCCCATCCATACACTTCGAGGCAAGGTCACAGCTGCGTAAGCTCTCCACATACATCTTCCGCAAAGATTCAAAGAAGAAAGCCAGCAATCCATCATGAGATAATTTCTTGCCTACAATTCTGAATTTATTTATGGTGGTAATGGTCTTTATAGGGTGAAGGAGACAATTATGGAGGTGATGAATACAGTGCACAATTTATAGATTATTTAAGTACATATAGTATAGACAAATAACACGAATTTGATATTAAAGGGAGTCATCTGTTTACAATTTTCAGGGTTTTTTTTGCTGCATTTTTGTTTGATGATTTTTTTTATTTTTTAATCCTAATTACTCACAAAATTTGCAAGTAAAAAAATCAAAATTATGATAACCCACATGTTGTGAATCTCTTTTTGTAAACCACGATATTTTGTTTACTTTCCTTCATAGTTTTTCATCTTCTTGAGTTTATTAAATCTAGTGGACGATTTTATAGAAAAAGAAAAGTGGTATCCAGCATGCAAAAAATGATTCTGAAAATTATTTTTTCTACTGTCTAATTCCAAAATATTTTTCCGTAGAGTTTTTGTATCTCTAAATGTCCCTAACTTAAATATTTTTTTCTCTCCGTTGAGATTCGAGCTGCACTGTATTTTAAATTGAATGCAAGCCAATCTTTCTTAACTACTTTCAAAGAAGAATGTTTTCGTTTGTTACTAGTCCAGCCGGAAAACGGTGTAAATTATGGAAAATTAATGGAACACCACCAATTTGAAAAATTCCTCTAGGGGACTTTGTGGGTCACTGATCATAAATCCGAGATCCAAATTGCGGAATTCAATATTCCAGTAAGTAGTTTGGGCCATTTTACAAGCTTTCATTTAATTTGCTTTTCTGTCCGTAGAGGACAAATCTGCTGATCGAATTTACGACCACTTCCCGTTATCCGATCATGCTGAAATTTTGCACACACCTTTGATTCTGAAGGCAACACTACATAGTATATTCAATTTTATGATACATCCAATATTACGACCACCACAAAATGGCGGATTAGGTACCTTTTCCTTTACAACCCCCCAACATAGGTATCAAATGAAAGAGTATGATGAGTAGAATACAATCAGCTGAGTGACATCATTTAAAATCCAATATGGCGGGCACCACAAGATGGCGGACAACATAATATGGAAACTTTGTTTTTGACTTTTTAATAACAAACAAGAGATAACTTCAAAATTCAAAATATTATTCGTCAAAAAAATCGAAATCGCTAATATAATATCTTCGTCTTCACTATCTCTTAATAATAACTGAAGCTCTGTATACGCTCCACGAAATCCACAATCGGACGATTGAAATCAAAAATAATGAATGCACGTGAATTCAGTTATAATGAATGATACGCGACTCTGAAAACTAGATCGCGTAAAAGTGCGAAATTTGAAGGTAAATTTAACCCCTTCAGGATTGGCGAATGTGGATATTTTTGCAGTCTCCACATCGAGACGAAGAATTTGACCCTAATATCATCTATGGACAACACTTTGCAAGATTTTCATATTTTTTATTTTTTTTGAAATGTTGCCAACCCGCCAGGATTAGCCGAATTGGCTGAAATTTGAATTGGGATCATTCTTCGGTCGTACAAATGCGGTGTTACAATTTCAGCCTTGGACATCACTAGTTTTGTACTTTTGTAACTTAACAATTCAGACGTGCTCTCCCGGCCACCAGCATTTATATGGACCCTGCGTTTATAATAGTAATTAGTAGAGGACATAATCTACACACAAACAAAAATATTTCGTCGATGGACAACACTTGACACATTATTCCACTAACCTCTTTAACTACATACATATGTATATGTACGTAAGTGAAATATAAAAAGCGAAAAAAGTGCGCAAAGTTTCATGACTAATGAACTTTTAATTACCAAAGCGAAAGTTCTTCCAGGAAAATTTAAGCGTGTTTACTGTTTCTTCTGTCCATATGCTATTTGTTCTACGATTCAAGCACAAGAACTAATTTTTTTTAACGTCAGATTATTATTGATTTCTTCTACATAAATGTTGAAAACAAAAAACTAAAAGTTACAATTCAAATTTCCTAAGCTGATAGATTTAGAAAACATCACCATCATATCACTAATTGTTATCTTGCATTAATTTTCTTTATTGTAATGTGTATAATCCAAAAGGCTTTTCTAAATTACTAGCAGCTGTGTATGTTCAATAACCCAAAAAATAATTGTTATTAATGCAATGCACTTCTTTATTCGAAAACAAATAGAAAACTCCGTTCATCCGTTTTTATAGTTTTAAATAAAGCAAACATACTGATCATCTCCAAAGCCTTAAGTTGTAAAGATATAAGTGTTATCTATGCAGACAGTGCTATTTGTAAGCGCGATAAATTTTTAATTTTAAACAAGTTTACTTTGTTACTCATTTCGTAAACATGAACTTTTCATAGATTTGGCATCTTCACGAGCCGTTCCTAAAATAAAATTGATAACACACCACACATTTAACCCACATCGTTGACCCCTTTGCCGAAATTTTTCACTATATAATAAACAATTAACATTCTGTAACACCACACACTTGACCCTCGCGATAACGGGCACCATCTAGGCGAATAAGATTTGTAACACAAGGTCGTGCGGCAATCGATAAAACGTGGTAACCCAATTCAACTATCGATTTTCGTTCCAATCCCGCCGGTTGTGAGTATTCGAGTAACATTCAGCCACTGAAACCACAAAGAAAGTGCATTTACGCCCGAAGATAAGACGACTCGCGTCGCATTATCTAATTCTCGATATGAGTAAATTAAGTTATAAAACAAATTGAGTCAGCGGCCAGTGACGCAAAGATACGAACGAAATAGCCAGAACGGTAGCGGTAGCTTTCGAGGGCGCACTTGTAGTTGGGCAATAAAGCCAATTCAAATTCCGCGAGCCGATGTAAGTAGAAAAGATAGAAAAGCAATGGATCCGAACAAGCGGAGACTGCAATGTTAACTTCGTTAACCTTTTGACTCACTCGCTTTACTTATTGCACTTTTTCTCACTTTTCACTTCGCGAGATATTGTATTTGAAAACGCGGACTTAATGAGAGAATTACTGAAATTAGTCAATAGCAGCCGAAATCCAACAGCTGGCTAACATATGCGTGACATTGAAAAATTCGCGTTTAAACTTTCGGCTTGTCGATCAAATGGAAATTTTGAACCGCGCGCGTCTTCAAACGAAAGTGTACTGTAGCGCGCGAAGCTCGGAATCGGGCGAGACTACGCTGAATATCGACGTCAGCGACCACAGCTGAAGCCAAGCTCAAAGAGTAGGTAGCTTTTTTAGTAAACAAACGCGCTAACGAAATGCAGCCGATCCGAATTAAGAAATTGAGAGCCTCGGAAGTGGCTACTGCTCGCGAGAACTTTTCAAAGTGCCGACCGTCAAAAGAAGAAATGTTTCTTTGAGGCAGGTAGCTATCGAGACGTGCTTACTTATTTATGGGGGGCAGTTGTGGACAGCATGTGAAACATATGCAAACAAGAACAAAATAAGCGTAAAAACGCGAATTAAGTCGACATGTCTGGCCGCCTTGATTGACGTGACAAATGGATAAAACTCACCTGAATTGGACTAGGTCCAAATTTGGTCAAAGTGTGGGGACGTGACGCCTAGTGTCTCCACTGGTGGGTTTCAAGATAGTCGCTGGTCACTGGACATAGTTTGTCTTCGTGCTCACCAAATACATGATTTATGCCACCTCGAGTGAAGTGCGGCTTGCTCTGGTGAACATGTCGTGAAAGTGAAAAAAATACAGACTAGTCGACATTCCGTCCAGCCTACGACTTATTGACTACGCCTACGATGAATTTTTATTAGATTTATTATCAGTGAGTGTCTCCTGCAGAGATAACATGCAAACCCTCGGGTAACGAGATACACTGAGGTATATGTAAAATGTATCTCCAACTGAAATAACGAACAGGTGAATTTAATGAAACGGGTTCTGCTGACACACGAAAATGGCAAAGTGTACACACAACTGATGAAGAAATTAGCATAGGCAACTATGTTAACCACCATTTGATGGTAACTTGGAATATCGACAAACAAGTGATTATGTATTCGCTAAAATGAGTGTGCGTATGATTCATTATCTTCATTATTTGGGAATGAGTTAATATGATAAGAACAAGTTTTTCGTAGGCTTTATCAAACTCTATAAATTGATAATTGTAGTCATAATTATACTAAAGAGTTTGAAGGTATAAAGAAGCATTATGGATTATTTCTGCTATAATGCCGACGTACCAAGCTATACGTTCGTACTTAGAGGTCAATAAATTGCTCAGAGTTCAAACACTCTCGAAATGTCTTTGTTACGTGGCGTAGCGCCCGTAACTAAACAATTAGGCAAAATTCTGTTGTATCACTCAGAACTTGTAAAAGTTCGTTGAGGTGAACACGTGCGCTAAGTTGCATTTATCTGGAAGTTTCTAGGAATTTCCAGACATTTTCTAGAACAAGTTTGAATATGTTTTTTTGGTTCAATAATTGTGTCCGTGCGTTTATTGACTTATGAAACTTGAGTCATCTAAGTTCATTATATCACATTATATGAGTTTATAAAGCATAAATCGAGTTTAACAAGCTTACAGGAATTCTTATGTATATCATTGGATGGATACTTGAATCGTACAATTAGATCATCTGCATGTATTTTTTCACTTATTGTTAAAAATGCCATCAGGAAGGAAAATCACTCACTCTAATGTATGATAGTTAATCATAATGAAAATGCTGTCACCGTAGTCGCTGTCAAAACAATCCTACGTCATTAAAGTTTTTGAGTTTTTGTTAGGAGGTACTTAATTTTTTCAACCAAATTTAGTAAGTGCTTTCTGAAAAATATTTTTGACACTGCACCAAATAAGTAAGACCTTGAATGTTAAATTGCACGCCATTTTCATCTGTAAAATCTTTAGTCAGTCATAGTTGGAACCATAGGCATTTACGAAAATGTAGTGTTACACTTCGGAAGAAAGTGTTTTAATTGTGAAGACCTATTACGAAAACGAGGAACATTAGACAGTGACAATTCACAAGTTACGTGTATATTTTTGTGTACGCAATCATCCGTAACGGTTAGATGGATTGAACGTAAATGACATGTAGTTTGAACAGGATAGCGCGACCTGCCACACAGCATGCGAAACAGTGACGTCATTATAACCAATGTTTCCAGGTCGTGTAATGTCTTGTTTTGAAACCAAAATTGGCCGCCAAGAAATTACCATTTATCCTGTTTGAATATGTGAACCCACCATTCAACAGCTCAAGGAAGAAACAGAACGCCACATTCGTGTGATATAGCCGTCTTCACTACAAAAATTTTTCCAACATATCGTCAAAAGGGCCCGACATTGTATACGTATTTCATGTTTAATGGGAACAATTACACTTTATAAAATAATAAAAATGTCGCATAATGCATTACATAAAAATTGGCTATTATACATAATATGTAGTTGGTTTCCTAGATACAAATGAAAAGAGATCAGTTAAAAAACAGCAAAATAAATAAATATTTGGAATCCTTTTATGACGAGTCACAACACTCAAAATAATATTATATATGTAAGTGAATCTGTATAAAAAATTGTAAAACTGGCAGTAAAAAATTCTAAATTTATCGTTCGGTTCTGTTTTTTATTTACATACTGATTTTACCAATTTGCATCCAATCCAATCGGTTCAGTCGACAAGACTTTTCAGAATTAGTATGCAGTTAGTTAGTTATTTCACAATATTTCGGAGAATTCTCAATTTATTCCTGGGCATTTGGAGAGCGAAATATAAAAATAAATATCCAGCAGAATTTTATGATATTTCACATAGCTTGTTTCACGTAAATCATTCAATATATCTCTAACTGTAATGATTTTATTTTATCATATACCCCACCTACCAAACAAAGCAGTATACCCACTTCATTAATGGATACGCCCAAAATATCCATCAAGATTTAAATTTGTATGGAACAGTGGCCATTGCCCTTTACTCAATATTATTTTTGCAAACAGTCCAAGCAAAAATATTATGTTAGCCCACCCGCTCTCTCCATCTATAAATAAAATCTTCCCAAAAATACACAAAAATTGTAAACCTTTTGATATAAAATTGTTTCCACGTTTCAGTAAGCACGTGTCACTCGAATGAAGGTACTGTAAATAGAACGTGCGTAAATCATTTGCAGAAATATAAGATAGAAAAAAGAAGATAATCATTACTGAAAATTTATTCAAAATATACGAAATAATGAAATAAAGTGATTCATCTATAATTATGATGAACATGCTTGTGGGGATTAATTTGTTTTTGGGCTGCACTATTGGTACATCAGAAATATTTCCGAGAATTATTTTGTTTACTGTTTTGCACAAATTTTAATTTGGGCGCTTATGTAGTGAATTATCTCTAATTTTAAACTGTAACGAGATTTAGTGTAGATACACACGTACGTATTTAAGGCTGTATTTATACATTTGGATCTACAGAGGATTTAAATTTAAAGACATTATTCACGTTCAATTTTATTAGAAATGTCTGCATTGGCTGAATGCCGTGCAAACAATCCGTGTATTAAATTAGCACAGTACATGACTACGTGTGTTCTTTCACCATTAATGCAACACAATCGTTAAATAAATTAGTAAGCAATCTCACTGAAGGCCGGTTTACACGAAGTGTGTAACTCGGTTACAACAAAGCAAGTGGGAGTTTAATGTGACAAGAAAGGAGGCACGTTACTGGCCCGTGGAGGTGGCCGAAGGGTGCCTTCCAGTTTGCCGGGCAAATTGACTTGCCTATAAAACCATGCAAGTGAGTTTTTATAAATGGCAAGTAACTTGGAGCAGCGACATCAAACTCACGTCATACAACTACTATCTTTGTGCTTTCCAAAAATGCTACCAATGTCGAATTACCTCTACCACTGCAGGTACAGTTACTTGTGAAAGTGAAAAAACACTCTAAAATTTCCTAGATTTTACGTTTTTCCCAAATTTTTCTACGAGATTGTTTTTTGGCGTGAGTGGGAGAAATCTTTAAAATAAATAAAATCAGCCGTTCATAGTTAAATCATAAAATTGAGGCTTCCTCGTATTGGTCCAGCCCAAACCAGGCATACTTAAAATTCTCACCTTAAATTTATGTTTGAGACATGACCTAGCCTGTATGCTTATGGGTACCTCTTTATGCAATCACCTCCCGCAATATAAGGATTTAAATTCCCCAAATTCTGAGGGTTTTTAATTGAAAATAGAATTGCATAAGTATATTTATTTATTAAAATTTGTAGTTCTGTGATAAGAAAATGCTTATGGACTTTATTCGGGGTGACACGTAATATTTGTTGTTAAAGATGAAATCATAATTCACTCAAACGGTATCCCAATCTTTCACTGATTAATCTTCGTCGTACTGCCATTTCAATTTTCCAAAGCATAGCTTTTATATGAATTTCCTATTTTTAGCGCAGCCTTACGTAACCGAGAAAACCACGTTTTCTGATCACCTCATTTTTCCCGAATAAAAACGGCGCAAAACCCCTGAACAAAGTAAATCGTAATTTGTCAAAGTGCGTTTGAAATCAGACCTGCGCTGCGACTAAATCTCAAATTGCAAATGTTTACCGCAGTTCCGTTCTGGCGCGAAATTCTTCATTATTTCGCAATTCCACCTCGGCTGTGTGCATCTCTGTAATGAACAATTATATTAGCTCCTCCTATTCAAGCTAGTTTCCCATTATGGGATGTTTCCGGGATGGTTGGTGTGGTATCATGTAATTGCGTTGCTTAATTTATTCATTACAAAGTAGAACGGGCCCTAGAAGAAGCAGCTTCGTAGCAATATAATGTATACAGGTAGTTAGTATTTAACACAGCTGGGTGCCGCGCTTCTAATAAGTGAGCATCTGAATAATAAAGAGCAAATACAAAGTTGGCCAAATTAAGCCTGCAAGGCATTGTTTAATCTAATAAGTGCGAATACTAATTTGTCTGTGAGAGGAACCGCTTTAACGTGTTTCCGGTGTTTAATTGTTCTACACGAAATTTGCACTTATACATCTGCATGTATGTTTCCCCTTCACAAATTCCTTTCGTTTATGAGAATTAAGTGAGATGGCGCTTTTATTTGCTCATAATTATAAAAAGCAATTATCCGTGCAACTAACGATTAAAGTAAGTTGAAGTCAAACAATAACAACTACCTACGTTGATTGAATACGTGACTCCGATGCTAGGCTAGATTCTCGCTTCGTTTCGATTACGAATAAAAACCCATTTACGGAAAGTAATTGCCGCCACGCGCCGCCGCCGTTCAGAAAAGACGTTCGTTGTGCGGGTAGTTGAAGAGGAAAAATTTCGCACTGACCACAAAAATAAACAAATAGCAAATCTCTTTAGATTTTCATAAATGTTGGCACATGTAGTTTTTTGGGTCGCTGTTATACGAATACGCTGAATACGATGCCAAATTTTACAAATTTAAGATGATGAACTTAAAAATCAAAATTTTATGATTTTATTTTAAATTCTGTACAACGGCAAATTATTTTTTTAAATTTGTTTTAGAGATAGGTACCTTACGAGTTATGAAATTACGATTTGATCTGTAAGGTAAACCTATTGATAATATTACACGTTACTTTGTGAGCAGTTTTTTTTATGGATGTCTTTAAAACTATTTAAATTCATATTTGAAATAATTTCGAATCTATCCGTATTTCTATTGACAGGCCGCTAGCTTGAATTTATAAAGTTCTATTGTATTTGAAATCAGCGACCCCCGGGACCCCCAAGTGCAAATTTTAATGGAAATATAAAGAAATTTATGAGCTGTATTAATTCTGATGAAATTCAAATCTCTTCATGCTTTTCGAGCTTTGAGTTTTAACCGCCGAAATCTACGTGAAATTAAGATGATTTTTGAAGTTAATTAATTCGTAGCGATATCCGACCACTCAACATACAGATGAAGCGTATATTGGGTTCTCAATGCCATCAAAGCTTTGAATGCTACAAAAGCGTATGACGCAGTCGCAAAGTTGTTGAAGCGTATGAAGCGCTCACTGGGTTCCATCTTTACGGAACGTTCCAGTAGACTTCTAAATTTCCTATATTTCTAACGGATTTCAATTCATACGTATATTTGTCAGTTATATAAAGCTTACACATTCTCCTCTTTGAACGGCTTCAAGGCAATGGCAATTGAAACTTTTTATCCAGACACTAGCCTTGCATCGAGACGTTGACTAAACGTGGCTCCACTCCTTTTAACACATGTCCATACATGAGTACGCTAATAAAGTACATAGATCCACCTTCATGCCCTTGATTATTCCGCCACACATAAATAACAAATTATTCGGTGGGCAATGAAGGTAACATGTCATAGGCTCAAAACAAGTATGTACATACATATGTCTATAGTTTGGAAAATTACATATTTATAACGTTGACAATGCATGAAATTGAAACTAACCAGCTCCGAGAGGAGTGATTCTGTTGTTCATCAAATTTTCATTGGTAACCAGCGCCTACATTCAATAACCTTGAAAATTGTAATGTGCATAATGCATGGATTTAGTGTTGTGATTTTGTGATTCTTGAATGCGTAATTGCTCCTGTGCGAAATTCATCGGGTTCAAAGTAAATTTGTGCTCTTTTTCCATTACTGTGAATATAATAATAACCAATAATACATTTGGTGGCCTAAAATATACAGCACACAAATTTCATCAACCATTTTACAAAATAATGTAACGCCCTCAGAGCTCATTCGATCAACTAAATTAAGTGAAGTCAGCAACCTTTAGGAAGAGAATATTAAACACCCCCAGAAAATATTATACTACCCCGTTCCACACATATTTAGATGTAAAACACAAAAGAGAATTTCCATGAATCTCTCCTTTCTTTATCACGGATTGCAATTTTGTTCAACGTAAAGTGCAATAAACTGCTGTGCTCTGTGTGATATGCCGTACCTACTGTTTTCCATCAAAATGATGCTGCAAACTATGCACGTAGAAAATGAAATATTGAGAAGGAATGCTGACGGCTTAGGTCCATATTAAGTGATGTAAACAGTCCAGGTGTAAAGTGTAGGAGGGCAATGGATTTTAGAGTAAATGCAATATCCTTCCCATAAATTATTTCCTCCACAAAACGACGAGGTAGGAATATAAAATGAAGTTGTCTGGCTTCGGAGCGTTGGCTTTCAACCAATCCATTAAATGAATTTCCGTGGGTGTAAATAAATCCTTTTCTAGGTGGACTTTTCACCTCAGAGATTTTTTATGTTTATCTGAGTTTTATTGTTTTCCTAGCTAGAGTGATTGTTGTTGATTTTCACAAATTTACTTCTTTTGAAAGTGGCGAAAAAAATTGCGATTCGATTTTACTGGATTTACATCAGATAACGGGAAGAAGGTGATATAATAATTGAGTAATTATTTCTAAAGATGCTAAAGCCCACTTTTTGAGAAAATAACATGGGAATTGGCCTTATATAGGGCAATCCAACACTTAGCGGTGAAGTTTTTGTAAAATAAAACACACTTTGTATTTGAAATTTTAACTTTTGGCAATTAAGCGGGGAACACAATATCGTTCATATGATCACTATGATTTCGTGTATAGTCAATCATCCGAAAGCCAACATTTTCGATAGCCTTTCGCAATAAAAGTGGATCAATGGTGTCAATGGCAGCTTGTTGTCTTTCATGTGCTGAAGTGTTTGCGGATTATTATTGGTATATGTACACTTTACTTTTCAAATAACCCCAAAGAAAGTAATCCACAGAAGTTAGGTCGAATGATCTTGGAGGCGAAATGATCTTACCGTTTCTGGAGCGCAATAAAACGATTGTTTAATGACTTGTACGGGACGTGGCGCCGTCTTGTTGAAACCAGAGCTGATTGACATCAATTTCATTCAATTTAGGCCATACAAATTCCCTTATTATGTTGCGGCACGGAAGGAGATAAGTTAAACTGTAAAACTTACAGAGGCATCTCTTTCCTCACTACCAGCTTGTGAAACAAAAAATTTGAGAATGCCAAGCCTTAAATGGCCTTAAAGCAAATCTTGGAGAAAACCTGACACAGAATGTACATATAATAGACACATATACCAAATATTCGTCGACTTTCGACAGGCATATGATTCTATAATAAGAGAGAATAAATAAATAAATAACTCACTGGCGAAAGTTAAGATCCAAAACGGATGAGCTCGACGTACCTCTAATCACCATTTTGAATTACAAATATCTAATTTTGAATGTAGGCGCAAAATCTGCAACCCCGAAAAGCTTTACGTTCGTATTCATTTGTATTGCTATTCTTTGCAATTGAAGATTCGGTGTAATTTGAAATCCGGCATTTTAGATTTCTAAATTTTCATGACAGATGAAATATTAGCAACTTTGAAAGCCCCTAGGTATCCATTCTTATGAATATCTATTGAAATAAAGGTTTTCCATGGCGGATTCCAAATCAGTCACCTTAAAATGTATGCATAGTCACAATGTTGTTACTGCTTTATTATATTATTATTGGGGGACTAACCCTCGATACTACATTTCAAACCGGAGACCCCAGAACCGCTAATGTGCCAACTTTTATAGAAATCTAAGGAAATTCAGTACGAAATTTAAGATTGATCTTGAATATTTCAATTAAAGAATAATGAAGTTAGTGACATATGCAATTTGAGTTCCAAAAGTCCTTCTTACATGCACTTTCAACGTCATTAAATATACATTTGTCTTCCAAAAGTCCAGAAACTTCTATCGATTGATAAAATTCACACCACTGTTGGCACTGTTGCATTGAAACGTAAATAAAAATGTTTCCTCTTGTCAACAAATGCACAGCATTTCGTATATTTTGTGAAAATTCTATAAATACATAGCTTGCTGATAAACAGGGTCGTTGAGACTTTGTGGAAATATACTCTAGACGTTTCTGTGTTTGCTGGTGGTCAGCTTATCAAAAGGTCAGCAAAACAATTTAAAATTGATAATATTGCACAGCAATAATTCCCGGATGGATTATATTTTTGCATTAGTAACTTATTGTCCGAAGTTCCTTTTTGTATGCAAGTATGTGCATTTCTCGGTATACAGATTTTAAACAAGGCACTGGAAGATCCATTTAATCTTTACAAAATATGCGAAATTTGCGTGTTATCTTGAGTGGAAATGAAGTACGTTCGGCCTATTCAGCGATTCTTATCAATTAAGTTTGAGATGCGATATACTTTGACCTGCTGTTATCGGTTTAGCCGAAGCCTTTAGTGAGAAGTATTGCTGATATTTTTCATGTTTGTGCACAGAGTAAGCACGTTTAGCAGTCAAATCTTCCAGAATTTTCTTTTACAGCAAAACTATTTCATCTCCTCTTCGAATTATATTACTGAGTGACTGAGGGCACAAAGCACTTACTCAATTAATTTAAAGTGGGTGTAGTCGAGTGTCGTGAAATATTATGCCCAATTCGAGCAATTCCTGTAATTCAATTTAAGGCCCGAAAACGATTCAGTGAAACGCTTATCACATTACTTGTTGCGACGGTAATATAATTATGGATTGTCCCATTTATAAATTGTCTCTATTTATAGAACTTTAATTGGCATCACATGTTCTTTCGTTTAGCGACATAAATACAGGAGTGACTCTTGCAGCGTGTATAGTTTTTGGGTTAACTCGCCTAGCACTGCCAAATCGTTATTGCATGCACTTTTCTTATTTTATATTTCGTTCAGCGCATGGTAAACCACTTGGACTTTATTTTGTTCAGCTGGTAACGTATTAAATATTAATGACACTAAAATCCGTCAAAATTAGAATTGCTAAGTTGGCAGAAACCAAAATAACCCGCAAGGCCACTTCCGGAATTCCCAACGTCACCCGCGGAGTAATCAATATTCATCTCAGTTTTACCCGACCAAAAATAAAAGAGCTATTAATAAGGAGCTGCTCTCAAGGTCAATTGATTGATGAAAATTAGGCCGAATTTCATTGAATTTAAGTGGTGCTATTTCAACGCTTTTATGCTTTAATTCAAATGACTCGCTAAGCAAAATCAGAGAGCGTAAGTCATTTGCGGGATTACCTCATTAAGATAAGGGAGCAGTGATTGCAAGGAAATTCACTTGAAGCTCAGATTTGTTTCGTAACACTTGAGTTAGGTAAGAGTGGTTGCCACTAGAATTTTACGCAAAGATTAACTAAAGAAGATCTGTTGAATGTTTCTTTCTGGAGATGAAAATAAATACCCTTGCTGGGAATTGAGACTTTCGGTTGGAGATTCAGAGCGGAATTAGATGGATCGATCGCTTTTATGGCTTTTATGTCACGAGAGATTCGAATTTCCAGTTGTTTTTCGCATATTTTGCCGCAAATTACGTCTTATTTTATTCATGAGCGACAATCATCAAATTCGCTTTATTTCCGCAAGGAAATAATAATGGAAATATTCATCGTATCTTCAGCGAAGTAATAATACAATTTAAAACCACAATCAATATACGACGCATGTTTGATTTTGAAATCCATTTTTGAGATTTCTTTCGTACCAAGTGATTGGGTTACTTACAACTGATGTTCACCGAATTATATTTACGTTGAGAAAAAAGTGATTTCCTTCGAGAGTTGCCAAAACTCAAAATAAGAAATAAGCAATTTTGTAAAGTGTTTGAAATTATATATAATAACTACCCAAATATACGTACCTACTAAGACTGCTTTGCTATCGAATTCAAACGCCAGAGCACTAAAATATTTTGGAAAACAGAAACAATCCGAATAATGCGTCGTACGTTCGAATTCAGACGGTCTAACAGCACTGCCTGTGACATACAGATGGAGACATGAGAAAATTACAAGGGTGGAGGAAATTCGTTTAACCAAAGACCTTTAATGTCTTACATTAAGGTCTTTGGTTTAATCGAATTATCACTTTTAAATTCTTAAAATAAGGTTGGAATTTTAAGCAAATCAAATAGAGCCTATTGTTATGAGTTATCACTTGCTTAGAACCAAAATCCTTGTTGGCCTGTATTATTAGTTTACGAAAACTTAATCATGGACCACTTTTGCATTAGATATGAGAAATAAAATGAACTTTAATATACAATTTGTGCCATTTGTTTAATAAAATATTTCATAAATTATATGGTGTTCTATAAATTCATAGAAATTTTTATTTTGTCCGCATGATACTTCAATCACATCATTAATAATTATGGTTCGAAAATCGATATTCATGAGAGCAACAGTGCAGAATAAAACCAGAATCATAAAAGTGTTTCCCGTAGACAAAAGGTGTTTTCTTGAAAGTGTGTACAAACTTCAGAGAACTTCGGAACATTTACATTTAACTTTCAGGACTTTATTATTCCCAGAACTGGCAGATATCTTGAATAGACGAAATAACAATTTTGAAATGCCTTGACATTGATAAGGATATTTTTCTGCCTTTCAAATATTTCTCTGCAGATATTGCATAATTTATGAATTCGACATAAATTATAATTTTAAATTGTATGCTCGGTATGAAACCCTCCTAGTAAATAAGCCTTCAAAATATGTCGCTATCACCAATTTGTTAGCATGAAACCTTGCAATATTTTCTCGCTGGGAAATTGTAAATCTGCAGAGATGACCAAGATGAAATATGCTATAGACTCTAGACACAAGGGAGCAGTGTAAAAACCAGGCCAATGCGCAAATTTACGAGCATCGCATATATTGCGACGCTGTATTTGAAGGGTTTCTTGCCCCAATTTCGCAGAAGTGAAAAAGTTCCCTTTAAAAGATCGGAAATTCCATTATGAACATTTCTCTTCTTGTGCAGATTCAGGAAATGGAGATAAAAGCAACCGTAGTTAGGGATGCTGTCTTCCTGTAAACGAAAACCCTCAAAGTAAAAAGTTGTGAAGTAAATTGTCCGTAATTTGGAAGAAAATATAAATACGAAAGACTAAGGCAACGGGAAGGAAACCAGGAAATTTAAATTAATTAATTTCCCTGTTAGGAAAAATATAAATGACACACTGTTGGAGAGAGAATGTCATGGAGCCCCTGACTGACTGAACGTCATGGAGCCCCTGACTGACTATGCATATATTTTCTGTGTTTACGTTGTATAATATATAAAATATAATAAAGTAATTAATTCTTTTCTTTTGTGAAGGGCTTTCCAATAAGCAAAACTGTCAAATAAGACAAACTGTCATTATGAGCACATGCTTAACGTATATTTTTGTCGTCTTTTGGGATTCGTGTTTGCCGTGAGAGTATTGTTGAAAACCATAATGTGTCAATTCGTCTTCGGTCCCAACAATTGGGCATCTCCCACATGACTTTGTGGCAAATTCTTCGTAAAGATCGTGCGCATGATTGCATTTACTCAAGAAGGTCTCTTGGAGAATATTTCATGATTGAAGTTTAGGAGAAGAAGTCGACACTGATTCGGAATTTAATCAGAAAATTATATTCATTTCGAAATTATTTCGTTAACAGGAACAAACGGAATTGCCGCATATAGGCTGAGGCTAATCTAACCCAGCAGCTTTAGGTGTATTGAAAAATAAAACTGAATGCGTAATTTATCCTGGAAAACTGGGTTCAACGGATTCATCCACATAGACACTTCCCTGGAGGATTATTTTTAATTCCACAATAATTACATTCTTAATTGATTAATCAATAGAACTAACGGAATATTAAAACACAGTTTTTAGTTAAGAAATATAAAATAACATCCTTCCCCTCTTCATTTCCTCGACTCCTGCCAGAAAAATAATGCTAAAACGTCAAAAAAGTTATTTTGGTTTGTTGTAAACCTTTTGCAGAAAACTAATGCATTTTTTCGGATTCGTAAAATCTAATATGTTAAGCACATATCACATACACAATTCAGTGCCACTTCATGCATGGTATTGACTGTAAACACACTTCTATATCAAGTGATTATTTTTAAATGGCCTGCACAGTCGCACGATCATAACTCCAAAACAACTGGAATGACGTTGAGCAACATGTGGAGCAAAAGAAAAATTTATTAGAATTGTGGCAAGTAGCCAAAAATGCTTGGAATGCCATAACATACCAAGAATTGAAGGCTTAATTAGAATATAGAAGATGTTAATAAGTGATATCTCACTAAATACTTAACACGAATTTTGATAAAATTTCAGCATTTTTTTCTAAAATTAAAAAGTGTCCAAAAAGCAATAAGTTAATTTTATTTGTATTCGTTCACAGGTGCAACCCATATTTATATTTAATATTGCAAATAAAACTTATTTGAAGATTTAAAAAAAGTGAAAATAAACATTTGTTGACTTTCAACCGAAATATCGTAGAAATTCCTTTTCTTCCTCTGAAAAGAGTGTGCTAAATTGGTGGTCAGCACTGAGTGTAAATGTGGAAATAACTGCTTATGTTCTAAATAAAACTTGTCAAAATTAATTATTTGATTATTTTTAGAGAAATTTTTTAGTTTAATTTACTTGATTACGCCATATAGGCTATTTAACAAATTAGCCCAGTGATGTTACAACTGGGAGCAATTTTCCAACGTATGACAAAACCTTATAAATGCAGCATTTATCCTATATACAGAAACCTAACCAAAACTACTACTGCTGAATTAATTTCCCAGCTGGGTTGTGACCAGCCGCTCAAAATTCCATTATTTATGTTATAACAAAGAGCACCAAATGAAACAAAGACACGAGGCAGAGAAACTTGCGAGGCACACGTCAGGAAGTGCGATTTCCACTAAGAAATATTTAATCCACGAGCAGTTCCGGCAGCTCTACCTTCGAGCACCTTGCTGCCCATCTAGGCGGGAATTTTTAATGTTTTCCGCTTTCATTCATTTGCCAAAGCTGAGAACGTGCCATTCTGTACTACACCCGCTAACGAGCGTAATGCCACCCGTCGACGCCGAGCACGTTCATTAAACAAAAGAATTTCTTGAAAGACTCACCTATGACCCAGTTCCCTTTTGTATCCGAGACCCGTATCCAGGGATCCTTTGGACTGCGTGGTATCCGTGATTTGGACGTCAATGGGACATATTCTGGGCTTGTGTCGCTGCACTGTATCATCTTGTTGTCCATTGGATTTACTTCCACTTGAGTTTGCCCTTGCCCTGAGCTCCTGCACGGTTGCTGGAGGACTCCCGGGATTCAGAGCTTCAAAGGCATCTTGAGATACTTCAGGCATTTTTACCAAAGCGTAAAACTGTTTTTTCTCTGTTCACTAATTTATTCAGAAATCAAGGCTAAATTACATTTCTTCGAGTGCACACCGAAGACCAAGACAGGTTTGCCTCTTTGGGTCACTTTCTTGAGAAAACACCACTGAGAGGCGAGAAGGAGGCGAGAAGTTGCGATTCTCACTTTACGGGATGAGTCGCTGAGTGCAGTCGCGAGTGTTTCAGAGTCTTGGAGAAGCGTTTCGTATAATTAACGTGAACAAGACGGAGTTTTGTGGCGTACTAAGTTGAAAGAGGTCTGCCGTTCGGCTATGCGCTACCAGTGCCAGAACGCAATATTAGCGGGCTGCTGAGGATTGACCTGCAGCTGATAACATTATTCCAAGCGCGACGATCTTGCGATCGCGCTGCAAATATGTGTGGGGCTACGGTTGAGGTTAGCAGCTGGGAAGAGGAACTTTGCGTATAAATAATAGCCTCGATCGCGAACAGATTCAGCGGAGAGCACGGCCCCAATTGGCTCATTCATAAATAATAACCGAACGGCTGATCAGTTTCTTTATCTCCATTCTTCGTGGCTGTCTTAAAAGTCGGCTTTTGGCGAACGCTACTGTGGGGTGTTCGGATAATTCCAGTGTGTGTTGCGCGAAGCCAGTTCACTGATAATTAATCAGCACGATCACATCTGGCTTATTTCCAAGTGATCGTAGCGCGGGTAGCACCGTCTACCCTCTGAAAAATTCCGCGTATGCTTTGTCTGCCGTCGTCCGCGCAAATAGCGCGTGGAAGTGGCTCTTTCAGGAAAAGCTCCCTATATGATTTTTGCACTTTTCTTTGAACTGAGTGTGATGAATGTTTACGAACTTCTTTCGACGTATGCCTAGTTCTTGTTTACCCACATAATGTGCAGATTTTGTAGTAAACTTTGTGTTTACTTGTACAAAAGACCGATATAGATAAAAAAAATTTTTTTTGGAGAAAAAGTAACTAACAATGATACACAACTTGCTGATAACTCCGTGTGTCTCTCTTAAAAATACTTACTAAAGATGAAAACATAAATAAATTAATATTTAAAATATTATCCATATATATTTCAGAGATGGGCCGATGCCACTAACAAACAATACAATGAGAAAAGTTACTGGATATACGACGGGAAATGGGAATGAAGACCATATTAGAGATGGCAAGAATATTGGCATGTTCCAAAGACATTGTCCATAATGTCATAAAATTAAATAGAACTACCACAAGGCGGCATCCAACCCATTGAGAAAAATAGGTAGATAAAACAAGATTGACAGGACCATACAAAGAATTATGTTTACCATCTCACGCAAAATAAAACAACGCTTACGGAATATGATGTGGAATTACATGGAAGGATCGCGAAAGAAAAGCCACAAGTCAGTCAAAATTAGAAAAATGAGGCTAAGATTAGCAAACACCTTGTTAATATAATAACTATAACTGACTTCAGTGGATGAACTCTAATTGCACTGCACTAAAGATAATTAATTCATTAAAATCGTAATAACACAATCCGAAATTACACCTACAACAGATAAAAGCAAAACGTACGGAGTGTCTAAAGACTCTAAAGCGTAAATTTGCTATGAAAATCTATATTTATCAGGGGCACCGTTACTTCAGACAGTGCGTCACGACTTCATCGTGTCCAAGGTTCTTTACCTTCAAGCCCTGTTCAAATTAGCACAGGAACGCCCATTATACATAAGAGACAAAAATTGAGTATAGCAAATGCCTCGATGAAAATCAATTCAAAGCCTTGACCTTCCATAATCTGGGGAGGTTTGAGGACAGAAAAAAAAAATACTAAGGACTCCTTTCAGCACTTTTTCTGCTTTATCCTTCAAAGTACACGACAAAAATAGAAATCTTGCGAAACATAACAAGTGTCTGCTCTCTCATAAACCTTTGACACAAAGCAGATACCTTTTTGCATTTATATTGCATGACATATGATTCTATTGGAAAATTTCTCCTTGTTCGAAACATCCATAATACATTCGTGTGGGCGAATTCTGAACAAGTAACAACATCGTGGTAAAGATGTGAAAGCATGATGGAATCGGGTTCAAGTATTCACACTATGTAAGTGGACAAACATCATGTGCTCGCTGCAGATTAGCTAAGCCTTATCCAAGGAAATTTCTTACACAGGCAGGACGGGAAAATGTTATTCAGACCGTGGAAATATCGAGGATTGACGGCATCGCTTTTAAGGAATATGGCAGAAATGATATAGCATAGAATTCCACTGAAAGTAAGCCAATACGTCAAGGTGGCAATTGTTTCACAGCTCAGATGAGCACTGTTTATTTATTTTATTTTTGTATCATCTTTGTGATTTAACTGTGCAGAATATGAATATGTCACGGACAAATGAAGTTCTTCAGAGGGTGCAAAATTCCAAGGATGGGAATATTAAACTACTATTACTCCTTAATGGAGGAATACAGGTATTCGAGGACCCTTGGCAATGGAAAGGAAGGTTTTCTATGTTTTCGTGCGTAAAATTTTAAGGGCTTGATATTATTTCGTTGTGAAATTCTTTCTGATTGAACGTTTAGGTGCTTAAGACTGCAAGAGGCTGTGTATGCTTTTTTTCCTAAATCTATTTATAAAACTGAATTCATTTTCCATCATCATCATCCTCTGTATTCCAAGAATCTTCCAAAGATGAAAACAGGAGCCATGTTCTTTTGTGCACCCTGTTCTGGAACAGCAGTACATTGAACAGAACAATTTGTTCTACTTTTTGAAAAGAACAAACCGACCAAATAGTGTGTCTATGGAAACCCAGCTGACGCCAATTTAAATTTCCCAAAAGGATTTTGCCAGATAAAAGTGTGAGCTAATAGATGTAAGCAAATTTTTATTCGTAATGAAAGTAATTGTGGGAATTCATTAATTTACATGAATTAAGTTCATCGTATGGAGTAGAATAGGGACACAAAAAAACGCAGCTAGGAAGAAAACAGAAAAATCTGCCAATAATCTTCCAAAGAAGCACACGGGAAGAAATAGAAAAAATTGTCTTCCTCCCAATGACATGCACTGATTGGAAAGATACGGGAGATAAGCTTCTAAAATTGCTCTTTCATGCCTTCTTGTATGCTTCCATTTACCGCTGGGATATGCCAACATACCCCAATTTCAGAGTGTCTTAGTATGACTATGAATTATTAGTGTAGTTTGTTGGTTGTAATCGTAGACGAAATAAAATAAATTTCAGAAAACTATAAAAGTTACTCAACTAATAAAAAAACAGCTTTTGTCACCTCCTCGTTTTAAATTTACTTACGTCACATTGAAACTTTTATGGAATTTGCGGCTGCACTATATGATCATATGACGTAATGCCAACTAGTCCCAGTCTCCTATTATTACATTGTATTTATGAATAAATTGGAAAGAATTCTAGTTAATGATGATACAGTAATAAACTCAAAATTAACTATCGAACTGATTACAAAATATTGATCCAAATTTACAGTTGTATGAGCACTTTGTCGAAATACTGAACACACCCACCCAAATATTCCTAGCCAAGTCCAGCACGCCAGTAATATTTAACCTGCATGTGCGATTTCCGTAATACCCATCATCATGGACTTGATAACCACAAGCAAGCATGAAATTTAATTTTACCACGTCGAGCCAACACGTTTATTTTGATACCTCTAACATGTACACGATAGTGATTTGCCGAAGGTGAATCAATTAACACGGTTCCGACCCATTCATTGGAAAACAAGCACCTATCGACCCTCGACATTCCTGGTCGAACGCCAAACGAATGTATATAGATTTCAGACACGTGCTATTTTGACCCGGCGTCTATCTTTAGAAGGAATTTAATTCACCCTGCTTTTAATTGCTAGTAAATAAACTGTCGACTCTTGTGAACGCTTCACTACTTGACATGAGAATATCAGTTCACGAGCCCTTTGGACGATGTGAACTGTTCACTCAGTCGAAATAATTCATACTTCGGTTATACGTACATACATGTGCTGGACATGCAGAAATCTGTTAGGAAATTGTCCATGGGTGACAAATTAACGCTTGATTTAACTAGACAAATAAGCAGGCAGGCTGGATGAAGCACCCATCCTTGCCTTTTGCTTTTATGAAATAATAAAACTTGAGGGCCAACCCGAATGTGCATCTGTTCAATTATGCAATATTTCCAAATCTGACGAAGTCTTGTTTACATTGGATGTCCTAAAATTTAAATTACAAAACCGAACGATAACACAAAATCATACTCAATAAGTCGTGTATTATGAAGTGCCTGGTAAAAAAAATAACGTGTAGAAAAATTAAAGATTAATTTAAATTGAATAAAGCTGAAATAAACTGTGGACTGAATGGTCCATTTTTGACGGTGAAATTTTTTTTTTTGTTGAGTTTAAAAAAAGTCTAAGAGTTGGCTGGACTATTGTTGATATGACAAGACTTTCTTCTTTACTTCACAAAAAGAATTAGCTGCCCCCCTTGCCCTTTTCGGAGGAAAATGCCTTCGAATTATAACCTAACTTATGATATTAAGATAATTTTTTCCGCTTAAGTAGGAACATTAACTTTTAAAGGCCACACAAGTATTTTATTAGACAATGAATTCTTAGGTATATTGATATCACCTAAGCAAGGATCTGGCAGTAGCAATGGCGGTAATACAACCCGGAAATTTTTTGAATATCCATACAAGCTGAAACAAAAACACGTGGAAGCCAACTTTTTGTTTCAAGCCGCCATTTTGGTAATTCTTCGAATTTGAAAACAGCTCCCGTCAAACTCTAATGGATAAAAAGTAATTGCAAGGAAAAATATTTGAAATTAACCATGCGACCTGAATCGTGCGAGCTGCTTTTTGAGGGCCTCTAATTGCGCGCGTGTCACGGTCGCAATTTTGTTTTATATTCTTTTGGAAAAATAATTTTTTACAGCACCTTTGTATGAATTGTAAAAAACAGGAATGCTCTACGTTTTTTACTTTTTCCACAATAAATAAAATAAAAACGCTAAAAAAAATTTTAGACCAAACAAAAAGTCAAAGTTCACCAATTGAAGATGGCTACGCCAAATTTAAAACTGTATCAAATGAGCTAAAAATCATATATAATATTAAATACCATAATTTATACCCGAACTTTTAGCATACCAAGTTGCTGGAAAAAGATAAGTTTTAATGTGTATATGGAGATATTATTATCTGCAGCAGACAGTCATTATTAAAACAGAAAAGAAGTTATATACAATGTGGCCGCTTTTTGCTGCCGTAATTTCTTCACAATTACCACGTTTTTTGGTCACCGGTCGCCTATGATTTGATTGTGGGTTTTGCTAGTGTTGGGGCGATAACATTTCAACTCAAATTTAGTTCTGTTACAAGAGTTTCTGTATATATAATAGGGGGCAAGCACTAATGGTATACGTGCATTTATTAAGATTATTTTCAAATATAAAATTTTGTTTTCAATGGTATTTTGTAAATCCGATCATAAAATAGGCAAAATAAAGTTGAAATTCGGACAAAATCCTAGCGGACATTTCCTCCGGAATTTTATAGGGCAGTAGGAAAAAGTCAAAAGTCCTAAGCGAAATCATGTCGGTGTTGTCCACATGGGCGAAGGTCAAAGGTCGCGAAGATCGTTTTTCTCGATTAATTCGCAAACTATTACTTTTACGTGAATTTTCGTTAATATAAAATTTGTTCCCCATCAAAATCTACATATAAATAACAAAATTTACGCTCGACTAATAGTCCTCGAGATATCAGGCTGAGAAAAGGTGAAGCAAGGCATTTCGATCATTTTCGAGTTACAGGGTTATTCATAAATTCGGGAAATACATTTATTATTTTAGGTTCATCTTCTGACATACTCAATGTAGCGACACCAAACTACTTTTCTATCCTTCATAAAAAGTTTATAAGTCCAAAATTAATTTTGAATATGTTGACTCTGTTCGGTTTTAGAAATATGTATAAGTTCGAACAAAAAAGCGTGCCCAAGTTCTTTTTCTTTTAGCTTTTCTTTTCTACACTGAAACTAGTTTTCTATAATATTATTTAGATATTTTTAGTTGAGTTCCGATATTTTTTAAAGTTTGATTCTTTTCTTATTCTTATTGTTTACTTCTTTATGGGATGTTGGGTGTATACTTAGTTTTGTGACTAACTGTTGCATTCCACCTATTGCACGTTATCGTCCCCAAATTCTGACATGACCAACCCTAATCACTAAAAAGAGAAAAATAACTAACGCAATCACCAAATAACTTACACCGCCTGACCTCATTTCCGATTATCACTAGCCGCCCCAACAACTGAGCTATATGAAAATATATTCCTGAAATCGACTGATAGCAAGATGTATTATTTAGTAGATAGGAGTAATGTAGTAAATATTTCTTTCGAAGACCCGCACGCGAAGTACTTTTTATGTGTTCTTTCGAAAAATTTGAAGACGTATGCCAACATGTTGTGACCGTATAAGAACCCATTTTTTACCAATATGCCTTGCTATCGCTTCTTTGAATTGAAAAAATCATCTTCAAGCATTTCGAAAAACATCTTCAGATTAATTAGGGGAGTTAGACGAAATAGCACGGCGAGAAAGTAATGACCCCATAAATGATTAACGCTCACCAGTGAAATTTCGTCATGTTTTTGAAGAGTTTGCCGCAAATAATTCGCGAGCGATAAAAGGTCAACAGGGATCAGCGGCGGGTGATTGGCACTATTACCATAGATATACGTAAATACACGTGACTGGTCAAGCGACTGGGTTGTAGACAAAATTATTTGTTTTCAGCTTGAGTTAACATTGAATTAGGCATTTTAGCAATATTGCACACCGTTGTTATTCATTCTTATCTTCATATTTTAGGGATCACTAGGGGTGATAATCGTGTTTTGGTGATGTTTTTATAGGGTGATGCAATTGCGATGCTAATAAACAAGAAACATAAAGTTATTTGCCCTCTTGAAAGATTAATTAAGCACAGCTAAATTTGGCAAAGTATCTGCAAAGTTAACGAAGCTCTTAAAAAGCCAGGAAACTCATTAAGGCTCAAGTTTGTGTGAGTATGATGGGAAGGTAATAAAAAAAAAGCCTCTTTTTGACTTGATTTTCACTAGTCTTCACAAAGGGTAACTTAATCACTTTGAGTTCTTTACTTTGCAAAGCTATCTAAAATGTATTCTTTGATAACCTTACACATTCGCATCAATAAGTTAGTTAACTTGGTTAAATGCTAAAAATTTTTATAGTATTTTGAATCTGCGGACTTTTAAAGGTAACCTTAGACTCAAGGTAAGCTTAAAGACAAATCAAATATAAACTAATTTGAGATAACTTACCTATGAGTCGTTTTCCTATAGTATTTTCTGGCAGGCCCTTCACCAGGTGTAGTTACCGATAATGGAGATGTTGGCGCACCGTTATCAAACGTCGCATTTTCCATGCTGTAATTGTACTGTAAAAAAGTAATTTTTGTTAAATTGTCAACGACAAAGAATTTCGTAACGGTTAGTTAAAAAAGTGGACTGAGAACAGTATCCCAATCGAAAGTGGAAATATGACATCATTTCATCCAATCTCCCCATCCAATAATTTTAATCGTATCGAAAATTCGATTGCAATTCGATGCCTTATATGATAAACGATAATCGAGTCAAAGTAACACTACATGATGCTGAATGAATACAATATACGACAATTCGTGTGAACGGTTAAGAATCGAGTTATTCGATTTCAGCTTTACGCTTTTTGCTGCTGGTCTCTTTATTTGCTGCCGACAGTCAATACAGAGAATCGGAATTTCGAAAATGAAAAAAAGATAAAGCAATACCTTGGCGATTACTTACTGAAATGAAACACCCTGTATAACAAGCATCTCTGTCAGAGACCATAACACTAATTAAAAGTCAGTAAAAGGGTTGAATAATGTTTCAATAGTATCACTGATCGACAAGGATTTTGAAAATCAATGTTTGGTTGATTTTCGTAAATTGATAAATTTCTTTTGAGACGTTCGAGAACTTTCAGATATGGCTCAAATGATAAGGAAACCGTAAACTACGACTATGATACATAATAAACTTTAAGGAGTCTGTGTAACTGAAATAAAAGACAATAGTGTTTATGCAGCGTGGTTAAGATTTAAAAATTAAAGCCGAATTCTTAATTAATGACTTGAAAGTATAGATTTGTATTATATGAAAAATTATAGGGTCTTTCAATAAGGACGCTTGATTTTTAAATGTAAATAAAACAAGTTGTGTGTGAGATATCCACTCCATTCTTATTTTATTTGAAAGAATATGGAATATAATGTCGTTTAAATGTCCGCCGCGGCTTTGCTAGGTGGCATGTATTCGGAAGTTGACCCAAATTTCACCAAAAACGTTGAGCGCTAAAGATCGAAGACAGGCAAGATGATATGAATACCGACATGTGGTTCCAACAGAACGGCGCTACGTGCCACACAGCGCATGCCACGATGAACGTTCTGCACGAGCGATTTGAGGCGACGGGAACTGGTCACCGAGATCGTGCAATTTAACGCCTTTAGTGTTTTTTTCTTTGGGGCTATGTTGAATCACTATGCGGATAAACCGCAAAGAATTGATAGCCTCAAAGTCAACATAACGAACGCTATCCTGCAAATTTAGCCAGATTTATGCGACAAAGTTATCGAAAATTGAACCTCCCGAATTCATGCTACCAAGCAAAGCCGCGGCGGAGATTTGAATGACGTTATATTCCATACTTAATGCCATAAAATATTCTTTCAAATAAAATAAAAATGGAGTGGATATCTCACAAACAACTTCTTTTATTTACATTTAAAAGTCGAGTGTCCCTATTAAAAGAACCTGTACCAGCTACCCATAAAATAATGACGAAAACGCATTAAACATTGAAATACCAATGAGGCACCATTGACACACTCGCGTTGAAAGTAAGAATTTCGAAGTCTTTTTCGTTAATCCCATGATAAATTACGCTTTTCAATTTGAGTTGTCATATACAAAGCCAAAAAAGTCGGCGGATAGCAAAATAATATTCAATAAAATAATTACTTTCTTACATTATTACAATGAATTTAAAATGGCTAACAAATAGGAACAAAAAAATCTAATACTGCGTGAAAAAAAATAAAGAATTATTTCGTTCCATACATCTATTAAATATGCCATTCTATTTTGGCTTGAGGATTTTTCCTTTTTTTGTATGTGCACTTAATTTTCCCTTTGAGCTTCCATTTTAAAAACCAAAATTGCGTAAACACAAACAAATGACATTTCAAAAGAGTGTGGGTGTCCTATCTGCACTTGACTTTGCATCCTACCTATATTTAACCGACTTAAAAAAAAGGTTGTTGTTTTGTTTTTGTGTGTACGCGATTTTCTCAAAAACCTCTGGATAGATTTTGATGAATCTTTCGCTGATATAATCTATATATTTATATATTAGGGAGGTTTTAGTATGTAACAGTGTGTATATATTCAAATTGGCTGATCCAACATGGCGACCGACTGTTTAGAGCTTGAGATTTTTTGGAGTCGGTTCTATTTTTTCCTCATCCATTTCCAAATGATAAATATGTTAGGTATAGATCGAAATGGTGAACAGAGTTGAAAACCTGGATTTTCTCTTTAATTTTTCAGGGGTGTAATGGCTAATTATAAGATACCGTTTGGAAAGTGCTTAGTGATAAATGTTATAATACAAACTAGAGACATGTTATTGATCTACGGATTTATTTTCAAAAAAGGACTCCGTTCAAAATGAAGGTATGGAAATAGGTTTTCAGTCAAATTGGCTAAAATGCGGAAATAGGTAGTTTTATTATGCTTCTTCAATGTCTCAAGCTAAAAGTAGAAAGACTTACTGTGAAAGTCATATAAAGTTTTAATGTCCGCATACACACGCGGATATCTAAATATCTGCCATTTCTAAAGATAGCGACTATTTAATTACTCTATTCAAATTGATTCGTATCTAAAAGTATCAAGTGCTGCGTTTGCGGCTACGATGCGCAAATATTTGAACCTTCCTCTCTACACACAATGGAACTGCTTTATTACTTACAAGTACAGAATAACTGTAAATATGCTATAAGAATGTTATTTTGTTTGCTACTATTTATTTACATAAAACAAAAACACATACAGCGAAACCTCTGAATAACGAGACGGCAATTGTCATGAATTTTTGTTCTTACTTTAATTCCGATTATTTTTAAAATAATGTTAACTGCAGTCCATGCAGTGTTGCCTCGCATATTTGTGCATCCATCTCCCATGTAATGCTACTCAGATATTTTGTGGTAATCTTATCAGTTAAATTATAAATATATTTACTTTCCATAACTTTAAAATGTATCCAACCTTTTACAACAGAAAACCATTGGAACTATACTATATGGAATATAGTATTTACGTTTATGGGGAAACTCGTGAGGTAAGTTTCGGAAAATCTGGAAGGGCTTAGGAAAAGTCCTTATACGGGAAATTGTTAATAAGTTTCACCACCGACAAGAAATCTATTACACGAGTTAGTTAAAAAGTGGATCGTTAGTAAGAAGTTTTACGGTATGTAGAAAAAATAAATATTAACAAAAGGAAGTTCAGTACTCATACTTACAGATGGGCACTCAGCAAAAAAGCGAGCTTTCGACATATTAACACAACTTTTGAATCTCAGAAGAGACTTCGTTTGTTTATTTTTAGTTATTTACGTTTTCTTTCACACAAAACAATTACATTTATGCTAATACAGTTGGAAAAAAAAGAAATATGATGTGCAGTGCAAATTTTGTATAATTTATGTACAACACGAACTCAGTAAATGGTTCCAAAGTAAATAAATTTAAATGGAAGTAGGAGGACGATTTCTATTTGATGGCCATGTGATTTAATCTATAAAAATCCGTTGACTATAATTTTTCCAAAATCATACCCTAATGAAATTTAGTAAACCTATCGATCGTGGCACTTTTACATGATGGGTTTTAAATTCATGGCAAAATTCAGTTTTGGGCCTTTTTAAATATTAAACTGCCAATAGTATGATTCAATGCGAAATACCATTTTAGAGGTCGTTAAGAAAAATCAAATTCGTTGATTGAAATTCGATTCGCATTATGGGGAACATCCCTTCGAAGAGTTTTTTTTTTGTATTTACTTATGTAAAAATTAAAATTTGTTTAAATCTCCAGAAACGACAACGTTGTAGCATTTGTAGTGAGGTAGAGGTAGTAACAGGTAGAGTAAGTTTATACGATCCAAAATATGCACTCAGGCTTATTGATTAGTTATTGACCATGTGTTATTCTCTATTAGAAAAAAGGCTGCTCAGGTCACCGGAAATTAAACTAATATATATTCCCCATGAATAGATCTTTATTCCAGCGTCAATTTGTAGTTAACGTTTCGGTGGAATTTTCCCACCATCTTCGGGGCCTAACGAGACTCCCCATTCGATACAAATTTATTAAAGGAGATAGTACTTACAATTTTTGTCATTATCAATTTAAAAAAAACATCAAACTAAAGTAATAAACAGAGTACATAATCAATTAATAAATTTAGAACCAATGAAAATAAATAAATCATTACATCTAAACAATGCATAGTCGGTCTGTAAAAAAACTTATAAACTGTCATATTAAAACACAGAGCGGAAAACCATCTGACGCTTTTTTTATAATTATTGCTCTTTGATCCTGTCTACGAGGGAACACTAATGCTTCCAATATGTATCTTTTATATTTTCTGTTGCCAATAGCGAGGGTGTATGCATGCAATCCAGGCAGTGGTCAGTGATGGAAATTTTGTTTTTGTTCTTGAAATGAGATCTATAACCCGAGAGTCTACTATTTAGCATCTGGCCTGTTGAGCCTACGGCCTACATATTTAAAATTGCAGTTATTAGTATTATTACCCTAACAAAGGATTTTATAAATAACATTGTTTATGAACCACTGCCCCTCTATAAAATTTTTATTCTCTGTCAGAAGATTCGTTGGTCTGTCTTCCGTCAATGCGTTTGTTGTTTCCCACATTTTTCTTTTGATTTCATGACTAAGGCTAAAAATGTTCCTCGCGAAATTTCTTTATCTTCTGGTGTTTTGGGTGTTCCGAATGATAAGTCAATAGTGAACCCAATGAGGTAGGTTTTCTTTACCAAACAGTTATAATACTTTCACCCTCCCTAATAATTATGCTTTCTTGATATGGTAATTGGTAACATCTTCTAATGCTCTCTTTCTATGTAAATTGTAACTTTTAAAGCTGTCTAGAGTTTTTTCAACTGGTCCGTAGATAAAATCAGGAAAAGGTTATCTACATATTTTGCCACAATCTTTGATATGTAATCTAAGGTTGCTAATACTTTTTCTAACAGACCTTCCAAAACTATATCAGCGAGAATCACGCTAAAAAAAATCTGACCGAACTGTTAATTGAAATCTGTGCTCGTTCGAAGTTTTCATAGAGTGAAGCGGAAAAGTGCAAGTTTTGAAGTGTATAATTATAATAGTGGTAAAAATCGTGAATGGTAGCGTGTCAATAGATTATAAGTGGGCTCTCTGATTATGTCTTCATATTTACGCCTGCACTGAACGGCTAATGCACCCAGCCAATTCTAACACATCAAGAAATGTGGTACGCTAAATCTGGCTTACAGCCGCTCCGTGTTTAAACATGGTGGGCACTACTTTGCATTAAAACTACTTCCAGAATAGGACCCATGGTACACCGAGATGAACTCCTGCCAAACATAGAACTAATTTCAAACAAAATAACTAACCACAGTTCATGTTCGATGAAAAATAAATGTGAATCAAGCTTACCGATGCCAACTAGCCAAGATACAGCTTTAAACAAGCTTTTAGGTACATTTCTACCAGATATCTTGCATTACTTACTGCAAAAATACCATTTTTAAATTTGGTTGCCATTCCTGCTAGATTCTTCACTCTTTGAATATTTCTGACAAAAATCATGGAACTGCAGCTAACTTCGCGAGAATTGAAACAGTTCGTCTTGTAACGCAAACGATACCCCCTTTTGTGGCTAAGCACTTAGGAAGTCTCAGCTTGAAATCTTTGGATCCCGGAGAGTAATTTCATAAGTAAGATGATTAAGGCCTTGATAACAGGCTTATGAAATCTACAGGAGAAGGGAAATGAAAGAACGTTATATGTGAATAGCTTAACCTATTGAAGATTACATGAAGGAAATTTGTTTTCTGATTAGAAGGGAAGGGACTGGTAACATAAAATAAAACAAAACGTGTAAGCAAAGCTAAACACAAGAAATTTCGCAAATTGTGAAAAGTGCGAGACACCCTGTGCTCCAAACAAAAATCAGCTGATAAAACATTTATGAGGTGCCATTAAACACGAAGTAAACAAAGGTCTGCATACGATGGTGTGCGGCGACAAATGGAAAAAATCACTTTCTGGAGTTAATTTTAGCCGGAATGATAGCCGAATCACTGGCCGAACCAAGGTTCTTTAATAGGAGCACTAGAGTGCGAGCACACGGCAGAACTCGTGAATATCCTTACGGCACTTCAAACCACGCAAAAGGCGATTTAAGCGTGGAACACAGAGAAAAACACGGCCAACAAAGGTTAGAATGTATTCTAGGCAAACAATCCTGCTAGTTAAATTAGGCAATTTACTTGCGGCTTGCGGATTTAAGTGAGAAAATCAAATTCGCGAATGATCTCAGCCGACAGCGATTGACAGACGGCTCAATATACTCACACTATGCAACATTACTTGGGAATTTTCGCTCGGCAAGTTGTCATCTTGACTTTCCCTGCTGTAGGTTGAGATGGATGGCGCTACTGTCGTCTGAAATATGCCGCCAGATTCGGAATTTAACGAAACCTTTTCTTTTGAACTTTTTTTGGTCATCTGCATGTTATCAGTTTGGGGAAAATTATTTAAATGAAACCTGTCTGACCAAATTGAAACTCTCTTCTGTAGTTTGACGTATATGCATATTTTAAATGGGATTTTTTGGAATCCACATTATTTCATGGCCAACTAAAATAAAAAAAAGTACAGCACATAGTGAGCTGAGTTAGGTACAAAGACTAAATAATGCTATTATGTATATATAGGCTAACTAAAACTTATTTATTATGTCAAAACCATGTTTTCCAACTATAATAGAAACATTTGGAAGAAAAAATGCACCTTACGATACAGGGCCAATATGCCAGGGGAGTGACATTTTCAAGGGTTCGAGTTATTGTTAGTGTTATTATAAAAGCGGGTCGCATAGTCTTTCTGGAGCCTCTCGAAATAAGGGCACCCTTTCCTTCTTCCTAAATCTCATCTATGGTATGTCAAAACCATTGAAATCGGCTATAGTGTCCTGGGGAGCCGCATTCTACACATCTTTCGGTACTATCATGGGTACTCCGATGTGTGTCTGCCTGTGTATGGGCATTGACAGAGTAGGTGCTTCGCTGTTTCTTCTTCATCGAGGCAGAAGCGACATGTATCATCGACCGTAGCACCTATCTTTTTAAGGTGGTGCTTTAGGGTGTAAATCGGTGATATGATTATTAGTCCCGGCTTGTTAAGTGCAAGTAGTTTCATCGTTTTCTGGATTTTGTCTGATCGCCGCCGGGCTGTCTTTTAGAAAAATAGAAGCAATTACAATAGTAACATTCGTATGGAAATTAGCCAATGGAATATCCTTTCTATATTATTTCGTTAAGGGTCCAGATCGGTGCGTTACCAATAATAAGGACAAATTACACAGAACCACCATATATGGCACAGTTTTGGAATCCTCAGATTACCGGTCTTCACCGAAACATATGAAACTCACATTACATCGCTCCACAATTAAATAAAACCGAGTTAAATATATACGTTCGTGCAAGAGATCATTTCTGGGAGTTTGTACATGGGTGCGTTATCACACTCGGGGGCTTGCGATGTCGTTGATTTCGAATTTGCCATCAAAATTTCCAAATTAAAGATGGCGGATCCAATATGGCAGTCGACAAAGTTAAACTTCACCGGCTACATCACCTCCGACCTCTTTAGTTGCTGTGAAATTTCTCACGAGTCAATTAGTTACACTTGTTGCAGTAAAAACAGAGCTAAAGCACTAAGCTAAATTATTGCAAATCATAGAGATACAGCAGTTACCGTACCCACATTCGGTTCCATGGAATTATGTGACTCACCAACTGAACTGATTCACTTGAAACTTTTACAGCACTTTTAGTACAATTGTCGCTACAGCTGGTACCGCGATTGTGTTGATATGTTTTTTTAAGAAACATTTAATAGAGAAAAAAATCTATGAAGAGCACACCTTTTGTTTTTTCTGTTTTTTGTAACTAAAAAATTTTTGTGATTTGTATTATTTAAACCTCTCGAAACTGCTGGCTGTGGACAATAGATTAACCATTAATAATAATTTTTAATTTTATATGTCAGACTCGCCAATGCTTTGGAAGCCTTAAATTCAACGCGCTCTCGGGCTTTGAATTTTCGCTCAGGTATACCTAAGGAGATAAAATCAGGAAAAATTGCCATCCAAACATTTGCATGACGTAAGAGCAGGTGTAAGTCGAGCGTGTCTTTGCTGGAGTTAAGTACATTATAGGAGTTGGCATGGCTCCGTCATTATGTCAAAGGATTTATACTACTGCCTTGCACATAAGCATCGTGTCGCTTTATGCTGTACAGAATTCTCGAACGTATCTCTTTTGGCATTGTCAAGATGTGGTTCCATGGGAAGCGGGAGTTGTTGCTGACTGGTAACTATGCCTTTACAGGTACCTCCTGTTTCTGTACCCGAAAAGCTACTCAAGTATCAAGCTCACTGTGCTAACTTTTCTGAGTTGATGAACATGAGTAGCAGACGATAGCGATGAAGCTCCTTGTACGTACATATATAGAAGGAAATATGAAAATTGTGCATTTCTCCTTGATAAAGCGAATTTGCATAATCAGAAGAAATTACAATCTCTCTTGGTGCAGAAACCCTCGACTGCTGAAAGGGACCAACCAGTTTGGGCTAGCCAGTAGGGCACACCCTCGCATTTAGAATGGGATTTATACGGCAATCGAAAGCACAGGCATTCACTGTTCGCCGCCGGGCACAAGCAACGTGTTTCTGAGCACCCGGATCCTGTCCCTGTACCAGCTCTATAAAATCCGATTTACTGGCTTTTGTGACCGAACTAGCTAGCCACGCTGTGTGATATGAATAATTCACTTACATTGCCAGCTTAAGCAACTCCGGTGCATGTCCGTCCCCATGTGGGCACGTTTGTAAGCTTGCGGTTTTGGCTTTATCCTAGGCGCAAATTTGGACCATGTGCGGAGTGCTTCATTCTTTGTAACACCCCGGGTCTTGCAGACAGAGCCACTCCTATTCCCGTTTACAGCCAAACGAAAGGTGTTCACTCACAGGCAGCCTTAATGGTCCATTTGGCGGGCACACCTCATGCTCTCCATTCGCGGATTAATTAATGGGACCGCTACAGATTCACATCGTTCGCGGACAAAATGCAAAACTCGTTTCGCGAATTGCCAGCGCTGGGTTTGATGTGATTGAATTTCGCAACCGCAATGAACTTGTCGCATCTGTGATGCAACTCAAGTGCTGCCCGGGGAGTCTTGGAATCTTGTTTCCCAAAGACCAATGCCAGGCATGAGCATCAACGACTCTATCGAGGATGGAAAGTGAAATGTATGATTCCGGCCACGATTCCCTTGATGGCACCGGTAACCTTTAAAGAGATGGTGCGGTGGTGCAATTGTCCCAAATGGCCAGGCGACCTCTTCATCTTCAGTGATTCCGAAAGTGGTTCGCATAAAGCGGAAATACTTGTACCTCCATTCTTGGTGGGAGCCAAAATTGCGTGCAACTGCTCCATCTCTGCGCCGCCATTTGAATTCCAAGGACTCTACTTGGAAGCGAGGTATTCAAAAAACTTAGCGAGCTGTCTTGGCTTGCCTAAGAAGCCCTAGTTTACTTTGTGATACGCAGTTCGCTGCTTAATTGATGCTTTCCTGTTTACAATTGCGTTCATTGCAATAAATGGGCGCAATGCAACTTTTTGCGGGTTTCCCCCGTGTATAGCCATCTAGCAAATTGGTAGAGTTTTTTGTTGCTTCGTTCAATGGCCTTCTACAGCTTAACGGCGACCGGTACATTGTTGAATTGTTGCATTCTAGTTTAGGACATTTTTGAAAGTGTGGAAATTGCGAATTAACACGGGCTAGAAAAGGTAACAATTGCGTTCACTTTGTGTGTTTACGGATCTGAATGATGTCCTTTAATTTTTATGAAATGATAATGGTTTAATAAAAAATGTAAGAAAATATGCAAATAAGGGCTTGCTAACGGCAGAAATGAATCTGAACTCCACGACTTCTGGATGGCAAGTGAAATTTATTTTATCCACATCCCTACTTAACAGCTACCACTTGGGCTATATATACAATTCGAAAAGTTAGAGCATGTACACCAAAACACGAGCGAGACGGGAGACTCATTTTACAATGAGAAGGAAAAGGCAGCAGCAGTTTGGTTGGTTGGTTCATGGTTGGTATGCTCTTTGGAGAGTGGACATAAGAAATACCTGTTGCAGCCAAGCAATATAAATTTAAAAATGGAAAAGTTAGTTACAAGATTTTGATTACAAAATTAATAAATCTAAAAGGTACTCTGGTTCCGGAACTAAACAGACGTAGCTATCGTTAAGCAAAGCCATTTCTTTTAATTGACTTTTGACAAACTTACAAAAACCCAATTGTGAAAATTAAAAAAACAATTTACGCTTATTTTTAGACTTATGAACACTGTTATTATGAAAACGCTTGTTAACAAAAAATCGAAAATCTGTCCATTAGTTTTTGAGTTTTCACTTGCGCTAGTTTGGGGAAATTGTTTCGAAAAAAATGCGATTGAAAATTTGATTCCGTATTTGGGATCATATAGTAACTTTTCTCTATCCTGCTCATACCTAAACCTTGCCCGACTATGCACGTATCTTACAAGATAATTTCAACGCTGTCCCTAAGTCGGTTCTTTAGAACGATCACAAAATTTTCTTCACGCGCCGAATGTAAAATTTGCCGACAAAACCCTTCAAAGAGCAGCGTGGGCATCTGTTCACAATTACCCTAAGGTCGGTACATCAAATTTTTAATTTTCGTTTTTGAAACAAGAAAAACTGCCGCCATAAAAATTAATAGACATTCAAAATGCGCTTCCAAAATTTACCTCATCCCGTCCTCCCTCGTAAGCCGAAACTTAATTAAAAGCTTTCGAGGAAGCCCTTCCTTCAGCCACCAGGTTACGCCACAAAGTCTCGTTAAGCTTATATTAAGTGCATATTGCTGCCATTTTCTGTCCTTGAAGAGTGTTCAATAAACGAATTTACAATGCCGATACAACGCCGCTCATAACCGCAACAATGTGAATTTTGTGGGGAAAATTAAGACGAAATTTGTGAAGTCGTAGAACCCACACATTCGCAATTTTAACAACGAAATTGTACAAAATTTTGCGCGAATTGCCTCGTTATCGCGAAACAACCAAACAGCAACGAATGTAGGTTTAATTCGAGTCCCAAGTTTTACGTCAGGCCCGCGAAGATTAATGGGCTGAGGCCACTGTTAGGCTGCTCGTGCGCGGGGCCGTTTGCATATTAAAAGGTATTGCGCCCGCACCCATGCTAAAGTACCACTGCTATTGAAGATGATTGAAACTGCAGGAGTAGGTCATGCTTAACTTAACACTTCAACTTTTAGACCTGAAATCACATATCCCGATATTCGGGACGAGCAACTAAGGAGGTAGAGGTCTACGAGAGCAAGATGTGAAATGATATACATAGAGGGAAATTTTTTAACAATTTTAGGCTTCGGTAGTTAAAAGGTGTTTGCATTTTCGAGCATCGGTCCGTCCGTCTGTCGGTCCGTTAACCTTGCAGTTCCTATATTTGTTGTCATTGTCTCAGGTCCAGCGGCTTAAGGAAGATTAAATGATTCGCTTAAGCCAGAACCCGATTGCAGCGTCGAGTCCGGTGTCAGCGCTCGACGAAAATCACGAAACGTCGGCCTTCTCACAATACAACGTCCTCACTGAGCGTGCTTCAGCTGAGCATTTCACAGCACACGAAAAAAAAGGAAGCGCTGTGCGGGGTAAGGAACATATTGTGTGCTTACTCTGGCCTGCACAAACAGCTAATGTCATTCAGCAGGCACCTAAGTTACAAACATAAAATTCCGCAGGGAGGCAATGACAAAGCAAAAATACTTCGTGAAATTTATGGCAATGCTCTGGCGGCCGACGTCAAAATTAGAATAGATCCTATTCGAGCGTCGACGCCGTCTGACTAGTTTGTGTGTGCACAGGTGTGATGACTTTCATGATCGTAATGGTGTTCGTAGTAAGAGTAGTAGAATGGCCAGTGATCAAGCTTCTAAAATCGTTCAATCCGTATCGTACCAATATGGATTGAAAACTAATTAACTTGGAAAAAGTAAACAAGTGCGGGCTCCTTACTAGTTTAGGAGTTATGTTGCCAGAAATTGGATAAGTGGGTGTAGCTCCCGCAGTGTATCTCCATGTTTTACAAATCTGTTCCAAGGACATTGCAATATTTATTTATTCTACGATGCGCACATCCGTGGCGTAAAACCGGTTTGCTTTTATTCCGCATTTGCGATGCTCTCTGGGCTAATTAATTAAGAATAAATGCATGTGAATATTCATGTCGCGTGCTGCTCTAGCAGCCAGGAAAAACCATAAATTTTACCTTCTTGGAACTCGTGCCATCCTGTTAGTTTCTTTCAGAGAAATTGAAAATTTATAAATGAAATTTCTCGGAAGGAACCTGATGGCACTTCCAGAAAAGGAGCTAATGCTGCAAAAGCATTTCCTGCTCAAATATGGAATTTCGCGACCGAGAATAGCGGTAACGTATAAGCAACGACAAGAGTATATAACCTGAATGTGCCACCCTGTATCTTGCAGAAACACGTTCATCTTGCTTACTAGTCAAATTGGAATTATGTAGGTAAATGATCCGTCTTGAATCTTGGCGTGTATTAGTTTTCCACGCCGCCAAACTCCTGACTTGTAGGTCCTTTATGAACGCTTCCGTGATATATGAATGCATAGTCAATACGTTTTTGCGTAGTACGTACAGCCCTCCTTGCTCATGCATAACTGCAGGTGAATGCTTCCCGCACGTGCTGGCATTTGCCGCTGAGAACATTGCGCTACTACCGCATTAATATCATACGGGGCCCGGGGGGCTTCGTATTTGATGTTCAAGGAGACTCCAGGAACGAAGATTATAACCAGTCAAGGGGATGTGATATGCGATGCTCCAGGATGTACGGCAATATCCATATCGTACCTTATGAAGGAAATATCTTTGGTGACTAACAAATGTTACGCCTAATATTGGGCTTTAGATTTCAGATAATCAATTACGGTGTAAATGTTGGTGCTCGTACGGCACATCCACACGTGATTGATGCTGACTGATGGTGTGACTTATTTGGGGATCATAATATGCGTAATTAGGAGGTGTGCTTGAATATTGTCGGTACATCTTGTTGCAAATTAAATTGGATGTTGTGGACACAGAAGCTGTTCCATCAGTATAAAAAATTACAAAAACATTAATTGGGTATAGTTTTAGACAGGATGTAAAAATAAATACTTAAGTCTGAGGCCATGAGTCATATACCTATTTAAGGGCCTTTCTCAGTTTCGAGCTCCACAAATAAGGTGTTTTCACAAAAATTGTGGAAGTGTTTGAGGACTTGAAAACAGGAGTATCTGTGTTTCCCCGTAGGTATGTTTGTTTGTTTTTTTGTTTGTTCGCAATTTTCATAAAAGCCACTAGACCAATTTTCTATATATTTCTGGGGAGGTTTTCGTATATAACAGTGTGTATATATTCAAAATGGCTGATCCAATATGGCGACAGAAATTTTTAAGTGTCGAGTGAGTGTGATGAAAGTGAATTCTTTGGGGCTTTGTAGGTCGCTGATTTCGAATCTGTTATCAAAATTTGAAAATTTTAAATGGCGGATCCAATATGGCGACTAACATTTTCAAATACAACGTGATTGCGATGAAATCGAATACTACGGAGCTATGGGCATTGCTGTTTTCGAATCTGCTATCAAAGTTTGGAAACTGGGATCCAATCTATCCGACTTCATAAAAGGAAGGTTCTTAACCGACTTGAAAAATATTATAAAAAATTAGAGAAATCAGCGCGAAAACCTGACTGATTTTAATCCAATACAAAATAATCCATACAAACTGAATGTCTTCATTACCTATTAAGTATTATTAATCAGATGATGTTAACAAAATATTCTGTTTAATTTTTTTGAATCTTGCTCCACTGTCGCGTCGCGCTTGATATTGGTTTACGTTGTGGCAGAATTAAATCTGCAGATATATATCTGCAGCCACTATTTTCAGTATTTATTCCTCACTTGAGCACAAATCATTTGTCAGCTGTCAAATCGACTATCATTAGAAAAACAAGCCTCTAAAAAAACATCCTTTACTTTTATTTGTACTTTACCTTTCACCATTATCAAGTAGTTTTTTTTATTTTTGGTGAATAAAAGCTTATCCCGCCTGATTTTGCATTCAATACAAGAAAACTTGCAAATTTTCAAATTCACTTTTATGCTTCACCTTTATGAATTATCTCTCATCAAAGCATGCAATTTTTACATAAAAATTTGTAGCAAGAGGAGCAAGTTTCATTATTACTTTTTACCTTTGAGAATTAAAAATAATCCCGTTTCTGACCCTTTCTGACCTTCCGAATAATCACTGTGTCTCTTTTGAAGCCACGTCAGGATTATGGGCGTTCAACTTCCACTCGAACTTTCTTATCTCATTAAAAAGTTGTAACTATGTTATTATACAAAGGATAAACCCAACAGGATTTTATGCGGATAGTGGTGCATCAGGGAGAGTCTTATAATTGCAGCACAACTTGTGTAAATATTTTGTTAACTCCTTCGGCTTAGAGCAAATTTGTACGAGATGGGATAAGAAAATATAAAAGATAATATTGCTGCAGTAAGTGCACATTTTTCGACGTGAATAATTGCTTTCTTGTTCACGCGGAGCAATGGCGATCTGTTTTTTAATATTGTTTGCGTAAATTCAAACTTTTTATCCAGCTCAAACTGGCTTATGGGCATTTACTACAATTGGTTGTCAGAAAAAAACAGCCCAATTTCATTCAAGTTGTCCTCGCCAAATAAAGCGTCGACGTAACCTATCGGGGTATAAATATTGCAAAATTTTCTGGAAAATTTACCACGGCAACAAGAGGCTTGAAACTTGTTTTGTCCGAAGATTTAGTGCGGGGAAAATGTCTTACACCAAACTGTCTTCCAAGGATTTGGGTGAACAAAACGACTATATGGGGTCGCTTTAAAAGGACACACGCAGTAATCTGGGATAAACCTGTCCCGAACAACTCGAACCGGAGCATAAATTGTTTGGACTTGGGACCGTTGATCCAAAAAGCTACTCCGGCCATTGTGCGTTCGAAGCTGGCCTCGAGGTTTCCGGGAATATTCCGCAAACATAAAATTTAACAGACGCAATCTAAGGCGGGATTACGCTTCTTTACTTTCATAATTTTTTTTCTTTCCCAGGAAATAATTTCTCCATAATGAAAGAGGTATCTGCCCCGGAAGATACCGTGTATATCAGGGTTTAACGGTAAAAACGCGTTAAAGTTCGTTTGGCAAACTCTCACTTGGTTAATGGCAGTAAGATCCTTTCCGTGTTTTGCTTAAATGGCTACCGAAACTGGAAAGGTTAATTAAAGGCCCCTTAAGAAGAACATTATCGCAAGACAGTAGAGCTTTTCAAAAGGCGAGGATGTCAAAGGTGCGAGGCAATTGGAATTTATTCCGGAAACGTGCCCCAGTGATTTTATTTATTTCTGTGGTAGGAAACGAAATAGCATAAAAAGAAACGGTCCATGAAATTTGACTGCAGGCAAACGAAGTTAATTAAATATTCAGTTCGTTTGTTCATTGGATGTTGAAAGTTTGTTTGAACATTAAAAAACTTTACCCATAACTGCACGTGGTATTTGCAATTATAATTGTAACAAAATTACCCCAGGCACGTCTATTACTCTATGCGCCAGAACTTTTGCGTAGATGAAGTTTAGAAACCACTACTAAAGGAGTAGTTAGGCAAATATTCACTTCAAAACCAACAACTTGATGAAATTGCACCACAAAATGTTTCTACACTAAAAATTAAACTACTAAAAAAACTCTAATTAAAATATACTAAAAAGGAAAGAGAACAACATGTGAAAGTGGACAAAATTTATATTTATTTATTTATTTTTTATTTCGCTTAATACAGGCTACCACTGACATATATAAATAAATATAAACCCTAACCGACAGCTGTCGTACATGTTAGTTAAACCGATTGTCAACAGATGTCACTTTTTACAATTTCTATGGTTTTCACAAAAAGTTTTTAAAATAAAGTTTTTGGTAATTGTCGTGGAATCTTCAAAATTATATCTTAATCAGTAATTTGGGGAAATTCCTGTTATTCTTCCTTCAACTTATATTTGCAGCCCTCGAAATATGTTTCAAAACAGTGTAGAAGTTTGAAAAAAAAAACACATTGACAAAGCCAATGTCTGGAATGTTTTAAATCTACTTTTTCAATGTTTTCTTATTAAACATACCAACTAGCTGATACACCATAATTCCTACCAGTCTGTTAAGCCAGAAACGCACTATTTAAGTTAAAGTTTTTGTTAAATTTTCGCCCAATCCGTATTGATTGCGTTTATTTTAATTAGTTTATCGAAACCACAGCCACAGTCAGGCAGGCCTGACGCTACTACATAATACGACCACAAATTCAATGGCGCCAAAATCGATACTGTGAACCTATGTGGAATTTTAATTGCAAAGCCCAGAAAAGTGTGAACAATCGGAAATTTCGCAACAGCCACAATTTGTTCCCAAAAGGACAATCTGCACGCAGAAAGGTCAATACTCGAAAGAACAGCTCAATCCACTTGGCAATTCCTTCACCTTTTGGATCAGAGACTTGACGACATGCCAGGGCCAATCAATTAGAGGGTCGTCTTATTGTTTGGAGAACTATCAGATTTCGATGGTTCGTTTCCACTTCACAGCCGGTGGCGGCGCAAAGTGATGGCATACATGCTATCTGTCTGGCACCGATTTCTACTAATTAATGTGACAATCATGCGCCCGATCGATAAGTAATTTGTAAACGCACCGCCACCAAGTAACGTACGCTTTGAATCCGAAATTCGATTGCAGTGAAGGGTAATTTTACTTTAAAGTGTCTTCGCAAAGCAAGTACGAGTGCAAGTACGACACGTGCAGATTTCCTGATTTCCAACGAATGAGAAAGGGTTTGTCTGCATCGTACAAGTGTTTTGCTCTCAGCCCCTTATAGCCGCCCACATAACCTGTGGCTAAATAAAAACACATGTATGTAAATCATTTCTGCCACCGCATACTTCCTAATGGATTCACGAAAACGGAAATCTCTGGCAGGGAAAGTAGGTAGAATTGACTTGTAAGATGGTTCCTTGTTCAACCGCCCATTGCGTGCGTGACACAAGAGGTGGGGAGAAGTAATTTTCGTATTTATTTAGGGCCTAGCTACTTGAGTAAACAAGTATTTGAAAAGAAAGAAAAGTAAATCCCAAATGGTCTAGACAAAATATATTCTGATTCCGGAAGTACAAAAACTAACACGAATTGACTCCATTTTTCTATGTGGGGAATGCTCTTCTGTTTGTGCTTGCCAAATAGAAGGAAAGCCTATTCGAATATAGAACCTGAGATCTCATCCTTCGTTCGTTTTAGGGCCAAATTATTAGCGGGAGCAAACATTAAGGTTTTGAAAGTGATTTGGAACCACTGGGGCGAAAGAAGGTGGTGGTAGTGGGGGAAATTGTTGTTTTCCATATTGACTGAAATAATATTTTCCGTTTTGATTTTAATCATAAAATTGACAATTGTGCCTGCCGTAGCGAGTACCAACAGATGGTGGACTAAGAGAATTATTGATCAGTTGCAAATGAATTCCATCCAAAAATGTATGCCAATGCTTTACAAATTTAATTAAAGCAAATTAGACTGCACTGCTATACAATTTTTGCCGCGAATTTTTAATAAAGTGCTCTGTTGGGATATGTATGTAAATGCTTCGAGTACAATGGTAATTTTGCTAAATATTTTGGCTAGGCAGCGATTTTTTTTTGTGTCTATTGGGGCATTAGTGGTGAGTATCACACTCAGTTTCAGGCATTCCAAATCCACCCTTGTCCTCCATCTTGAATAATAATTCAGCGATATCTCGCCAACTGTTATTCATATGAAAATTTTCAGGAAAGGTTTTTGTTGGTAATTAAATTCACACTACACACATTACAATTCTTATTAAATAACTTTTTCACGTAAAATTAATAACAAACAAGTTATAAGCCGGAAAATGCGAAAATATTTTTTCGGAAATCTTTGAAACGCTGTAGCTGTTTCATCTTAAATAGTCATGTTTATGTACGCGCAATCACGTCAGTATTCTAAGAATTGCTGAACTTTTGAAAATACTGAGATACTCCACTATCGTTCTTTCCCAAGGACATGACATGACTTTAATTAATTGTTTTCGTTTTCAGTCCTTAAAAACGAACGGTGCCCTATCCTATATAACATACTACACGTCGTAGGGAAAACTAATCTTACTATGGAGTTCCGTTTTACATGTTTAAGGTACAAAACCCTAAATATCGAAATTTTCATTTTTCTATTCTAGAGAACAGCAAATAGAAAGAGCACCCATTTTCACACTTGATGAAACCGAATTCTTGCAAATACGTGCACACCTGCACACGAACGAATTTTAGCTCAAAGGATCTTATTTTTGTTGCCAGTAAATTTAAGTATGAAAAGTGTTTCTCGAGGTTTCTAAGGAAAGCCGCTTTGTAAAGCGTTCTAAATAAAGTTTTGCTTTCTCTATTTCCTTGCAAGTTCCTCTTAAAAACTTTTGCGATATTTTTGCTGGATCTGTCTCAAGCCCAAAAAGTAACTACCAAAGTTCCCGGTTTTACCTTTAGAAACGCTTGAGGAAATCTAGAATCGCCGAAGCTTAATAATGTGCAGTGCACCTCTTAAAACAACTGAACGTGTAACATGGTAAAAGTTTTAAATTGGATCTCAAGAACAGCAGTCCAAATTTACAAGCTGTCTGCATTTCATTACATAAATCACAGAAGTGGTCCTGCACCGATACTTCTAAGCAGAACCGAACCACTAAAAGCGTTTAAAGTAATCACAACGAGTGCAGAGACGTATTCAAATTACACCGGGTAAACTGGTACCAAATGCAAATTCTGCATTTTTGGGGCAGTACTTCATCCTGTCAATTCGCAATTGCCTCCGAGGCAGACAGTCACTATCGGCTAATCCAGGCACACACGGAAAACCAGGTGACATGACATTTAATGCCCGTACTTTCCTCTTTAATCCGCGCAATCATGAAGGTCTTCTAGGCATTAATTGCCCGACACGACTTACTACGGCTGGACTGTAATCAGAGCCGCTTGGCGATGGCTTGAGAAAACCACGAACGGATCTGAGTGCACTGAATTCGCCAGCACATTAGCAGATATAAACGAGCGGATGGGCGTAGTCTGATGTGAGTCAACTGCATGTTGCAAATAGTAAGCACCAGCCTTGCAGCTCTGTCTTCGAGACCGAAATGGACTCACTTTCCGTTTGGCGAACGAGTTTTCACGGCGCTTGAATGAAAAGTGAACTGGAAATTAATTGAAGTCCCAATATAATCTCCGGCCCGCTGCCCTACGAACCAGCTCCATGCATTCCCGTGTGAGGCGCGCCGCCGCCCGGCATGAGCGAATTATATCATAAGTGCAAAAGTGCATACCCCCGTAGGACTGAGACTAGGTTACATGCACCTCGGCGGCCGCGGCGTGCTGATTGATTCCGTAGGCTTCGCGATTACTGCAGAGGTTTAAAGGTTACACGGGCTGCTAAATGCCTCGTTCTTAGTATCCCCATATCGCCGTAGGCGAGCAATTTTCCAGCCGTTCGACGACGTAACCGTAATGAAATGGTCTAAGACGCTGCTCGAGATGAAAACAAGAGGTTACCGGCATGAATTATTTATGTGATTTATTGGCAACAGTGGGACTTGGGAGATTTCCAAATCCGATTACGTTCCAAACGAGGATTGAATGTAGGCTAAAAAATTCCAAATAAGTTTATAATCGTCGACTTCGTTGGGCGAGCGGCTATTACTCGTAATATGCAAGTCAGGGAACCCCAATTGGACACCATATTTCATCGGATCAGCGCCAATTCCGCGTGCTTGCCACGAAAATTACTGAATTGAAATGGGAACGATACCGATCGACACTCCCTTTCCGAAAAGTCAATTTTATGAGGTGGAAAGTACTTTTGACTGCCCCACTTTGCGGGACAGCATAACGATGAGTGTCCTGGCGGTAATAGCTAAACAGAATGTTGCTCAATACCTTTCGATTCGTTACGCTTACTCAATAAGCCGTCGACCCATCCCATCCCTCGTCCGAAAACATTCCGAAGGGAACATTGGGAAAGACAGCTCTCCGTTGTGTATCCGCTTCATAAATAATAAATGAGATGCATCTGGGGCACATTATACCCCATGGGCATTCCATCGAAAGTGTTTTTTCCAAATCAGTCCGGAGATACACGTGGGCCATTGTTGAAAATTACATGAACAATTTTCGCACGAATGGGACTTGCTTAGATACAGCCGAGCGATAAACAAACAACAAACTAATGGACATCAGTAGCTAGTGGAAACGATTGGAGACGAAAGGCATTTGGGATGGATGTATTTTATTGTTCCCTTTCTGCCTCTGAGGCATTCAGGTGCAATTAAGGTAATCTCATTTTGGGGAGACCGTAGGGAGGGATTCGATATGTGGCGGCGGATAAAACCGTTTAACTTAAAATGTTTTTTTTTACCCATTTTTTATTTTCCACTTTTTTGTGTGCTTTATTTTCTTAGTCTGATTTTATTTCATTTATCCGACCCATTGGCAAGTGCGCAAATTCCGCTTCTTCATCTAGTTCAACCTGTTCTAATATCTGGAATGCTTGATTAAACGCATTTTCGAGCTGTCTATATTCCTTTAGGTCAACATATTGAATCTGCCATCATAAATTCTAAATTTCATCTGCTATTCGAATTCAGCTACCCTTACCAAGAACCTATTTTCATTTCATTGAGAATTTTTGTCGTCATATTGGATTCCTAAATTTGGATAGCAGATTCGTAATCAGCAGCCTCCAAAAACTGAAAGCATCCCTTGAAGTTGAAAATTTTAAGTTGACATGTTGGATCTGCAACTCTAAAATGAATGGTAACATATGTGTTAAGTTGATATATGAACTTTATCAACTGCATCCAATCCTGTTTGTATGAAAGTACTCAAATGGATTGGAGCCTATGTTATTTTACAAGTAGACACGGTTTTCGAATTAACAGGGCTTAAAATTGCGAGATTAATTGAATCTCAGTAAATAACCCGAAATAAAGGACTATTTTCATCAGCTGTTCCTCTTTAATGAAATATCACCTATTCTCAGTCGGACTACCCTTGCATAAATCCCTTTGATACATTTATTCTCCGCAGAGTTAATGGCTCTTGTTCTTCCTGTATTTTCCACAAAAGTAATTTGGGACTGCACGAATCTCCCATTAACCTCGTTTCACGTCGCCTCGTGTGTTACCATCAAGTGACTTAAGCTAAAATATTCAGGCAATTCCCAAAGCTTTAGAAATTTGTTGAGAGATTTTCTTTTGCGAATATAAGCCGCCGCGGGCTGAAGAGAGAGCTTCAACTTTGGCTTCACAAGAGCTCTTCCAAACAAATTTATCTGCTGGATACAGTGGCAACACATTTTTGTTATAAATTTTACGCCCCATTTGCATACTAAAGTTTCATTTGCAAATACGTTATGGGAAGAGCAAGCAATTTTCTCCTAAGTGTGAAACTGAGTATCGATGGAAGAAATTTATTAAACAGCCATAATGTTCCTGAGTGGTGTTATAATATTGGTACACCGTTCCTGCTTCACGTATCAACCGATAATTGATTTGCCTAATCAGTGTACGAGCTTTTGGCATATTATTAATCGCTTTGATACCAAAGGTAGATTAACATAAACAGCTGCCGTAATCAAACTAATTATCTATGATAAACAGCATTGAAATTTCCCACGAAAGAGAAGTACAGGTGAGCCAACTTAATTTCATTCAACTGCTTCGTTTGAATAGACAATTCCAGATATTTGTGAGCAGAAGGAAAATCGTAAGTAGACTACAAAGCCGTATCATATCGAAGTTACATGTATGTAGACGCCACACAGTGGTTTGCAATTCGAAAACCGTGACATAAACATCAAGAGTTGTTAAATTTCCATACAAATTGGCACATTGGTGCTTTTGGAGGCGCTGATCTCTAATTTATTATGCATACATACATATGTCACAGCCAAAGGCGCCTAGGCACTCCTAGGTGTGACTATGGTCAATCCTAAGGTTTGGCAAGATGCCTTAATCAAAATCGAAAACTGTTTTGCGTTTGGAACTTTGACTGATGAATTTTTGGTTAATGCCTAAACTCAGTGAACCAAACAAATCAACTTCGGGCTTTAACTAGTCCATCCTAGATACGACTGAAATGAGGCAGTCCATGGCCAATTTGCGCTTTTATACATGTTTTATATCTTCACCAGTGCGGGTACTACCGCAGAGGCGAGTCGGAATTTTTGCGGACTATAAAAACTTATTATGAAATGAAGGGGCATTCTCTTTCAGCCTTAGACAATTAGAGACAACCCTCTAGCCCTATTTTTATGGTTTGGTTATGCGCATGTCAAATCATAGTCCAGTCAAATTGTAACTTTGCTAACCATTTTGGGTAGGCAGCGATTTTTGTGTGATCTGTTAGGAGCGTAGTGGTGAATATAAAATTCAGTTTTCGGGACAGCAATCCCACATTTGTCCACTATCTTTAAAATAAGGATGCGAGCGGGTTTTCAGCGATATTTCGCTAACCGCTACTCGTACGAAAAATTTTACGAAAGTTATTTTGTTAAGAATCAAATTGTCTACAACTCTTAATAAATAACTTTTTTACGTGAAATTAATAATAAATAAGGTAGAAGACGGAAAAGGCAAAAATATATGATCTAACAATTTTTCGAACGCGTTAACTTATTCATTTTAAATTCACCAAAAAAATATTTCGTTTTTTCTAGAGAATCTTTTTAGAACTAATTTTGCTTGGTTGTATTTTTAATTATTTTATATTTAAGAGTTTTACAGGATGATCAAGGAGGGGCAATCAAGGACAAGTCTTGTTAATACATGTGACAATCATGTTAGTATTTTAGGAATTGCTGAATTTTGGGAAATATTGAAATACTTGTTTCATTATTTGTATTGTACAGTTAAGTACAAACTAAAACTAAGTAACTAAAAAAACTAAGTTTTATACTCACCACTGCCCCTCAATAGATCACAAAAAGACAATCGCCGCCTACCCAAAATGTTCAGATTGCCCCTTTTTGCCAACCATTTGGCTGGACTATCAGTCTTTCTCTAATTTTGGCTAACAGTAGGTAACTGAGAATTTTACTTCATTAGGTTTAAAAGGGTTTTAATTTTTTATAAATTATAATAAATATTGATTGTCGCAACTTTTGTAACTCAAAATAAAACTTGTGAAATATTTTCTTAAATTCAGAATAAAACAGTGAGTAAATTTATCAGTATAGATAACTTATATCACTTTAATTATTGAAGCTGTTTAATTAAGCAACGACAAAGGGACGAAATGTACTCAAGTAGGTGGAAAATATGGATTTCGAAATGCCCGAAGGCAGAATTTCAGCTTTCATCAGCACTTCCTCGGGGAATTAATAAGTGAAATTTCTCTTACACCTTGGAAATTTATGCGACTTTGAAGTTGTCATTTATTTAATGGAGAAATGGAGAATCATATTTGTATGGGAGAAAATGGGAAAATTTGAAATATTTTTTCATCCATATATGTATGTATACATTTGGTTATTTGAATTTGCTTGGTCCCTTGCGCTTGTAATTTTTTGAACTGTTTCGTTGCAGACATTAATATGAAAAGCTTAAAGCTATTTAATTTACAAGTGAAGATATTTTTTAAATTCTTTTAAAATGTCACAGCAAGCTCATGGAAAACAAATTTTACTATGTACACAAGAACACTTCAATACTTGTTGTGCAATATGTATTGTACTGGAGAGTGGCTAAACTACACAAGAGTCCAGTTTCATTGAACCGCATATGATGTGTATTAAAATACGGAATATAGTTTTTGGGTTTTGCGGAATAGATGTAGAAAAATGTGACATTTGTGACACAATTGCGGAAATGAAATACGTAGATTCTGAAAAATCCCCTAAAAATACTAGCCAGTAGTCCGCCTGCCCTACTTCGTTGCGGATGGTCATTTTAACTTTGGTTGTGTTCCGAATAAATTACAATTAAAAAATAAACATTTTCGACGAGCAACAAATTTACTCCCGACCCCTAGAAACGCGTTTGTCGTAATAAAAATCGCAACGTGACACTGAACTTCATCAAATTCCGATGGGCACGTGAGCACCATAAATAACGCTTACGGTAGTAATGGCGAGCTTAAACGAATTCCAGATCCGGAGAAAAACCCTAGCGACGACTTCGTCCTGGCCATGCCCCCACTCTACGACGATCACCCCTATTATTTTCATGAACATGATGTATTAATTCTGGATTAAGCCTATTAGGGTTATTGCGTTAAAAATGACATAGTATTTGCATATTTAAAATTATTATTCCAGTGTGTATCCTAATTTTCATCTTCGTGGGAATCATTCTTTAGATTGACCATGTAGTTGTCCCAGGTTAATGGACTATTCTTTACAGCTACACATAACAGACGCAATAAATCTAAAAGGAAAAAAAATATTCGAAAATCTTGATCAAATCACAGAACACATCGTGGTGCAATATTCACTTCAGAAGAAAAGAAAAAAAATGTGGCAAAGAGCGCAATATGCTCAGTGGATGCCATCGAATATGATTTCAGTTTTTCATCATATTCGCGGAAAGCCGCATTCTGCCTAAGGTAGGTACTTACCTCCATGTGAACTAGTCAGTCGGAAATTCAATATTTTCCCGTCGATTTTACTTTCCCGGGGATAAGGTAGGATTTTCCTATGCAACATTGTACTGGCGGCGACGTAACACAAAGGGGAATTGTATGGGAAATCTAAAAACATGCAAATAACACTACCGAATTTATTCCGGAAACCTAATTAAACCGGTGCGGTCTTTCACTTAGGAGAGCCTATTTGAATATTAGCTAATTTGCTTTGTTCGGATACATTTTAGGCAGAAACAGCTCTCGGTGGTGTTATTCTATTACAACAGAAGCGAGGGCTAATGAATATTTTGTTCTGTAACGTTTGTCGTATGTAAATTTTCCACAGGGTAGATAGTTGCTGGTTCCCAACCAGTGCTCGTTCACTTTCAACTGTAGGAATGTTTACCGTGTAATCAACTGTTGTTGTTAACAAGTAGGTACATTCACTAAATGTTGAGCAAGAATATCTTGAAACACAAAGTAAATGGTAAAAGGACACAACTAATTTTTAGGGTGCAAGGGTAAGGCAAATATTTCCGTCAGCAGAGTTCGTATTTGTTATTATTTTGTCATGACTCTAATTCTAAAGAGTCTTATGTATCTGCAATTTAAAATGGTCCCATGTTTCACTCTGAAACTCGGAAAGTGACATTTAGAGCAGAAATTGTTACATAAGGTTAACACATTATCACATTTTGCGAGCCATTAATCAGCAAATTTTAATATTCTGCTAAAAAAAACTTTTTTTACTTACATACCTGTAACGGTAATAATGAGAAGTGGAAAACCGCTGCATGTACGATTCTGTAAAATGACTACTTATGTACCTGTAGATTGAATGGTGGATAATGGTTGAGAGGGTGTCCGGTCGGCGTATCGAGTCAAACTAGGGTAAGAAATATTTGCTGGATCTCACCTTAGATATTAAATGAAAGAAATGGGACCAGACAAGCCAATCCCAATTTGCGTAAGCCTGACGGGGTGGGACCGTAATTTAAAAAAATTATTTCCATGTGATATAGCTACAAATGAATGATTTTCGGACTTTTACTTTACTTGTGCTGTGAGACCTTGCTTCTTGCCAAATTTCATGATTCTAGGTCAACGAGAATTACACTATAGGTTTTAATTTATTTGCCAGTGTCAAAATATGTGGCATAAATGGCTGTATTTTTTGATTGTGTTGACTTAGAAGCCTGATTTTTTTACAGCTCTAAAGGACCATAGACTTAAGTATTTGATATTAATTTCAACTTGATGCCTACCTCCACGCGTTCCTGAGAAAAAGGGTCTTGACATACAGACGGACAACGAAGTGATCCTTAACACTGACAGAAAACACCAACGCTAAAATTAAAGTAAATGTCTTTAATTTGAAATTATATATTTATGGTTTAAAGTATTTGATTCGAAAGTAAATGCTTTGTTCTTTAAAGTGCCGCTATTAAAGTGTTATTTTTTTTAAAGGCAAACGCTTCACTTGTAAACTGGCGTTTTTAAAAAGTAGCATCAGTTGAATTGTTTTAAAAGTATCATTTTTGATTTAAAAGAATTTTTGTAGCCACGAGACTATCCGTAGATCAATGAGTAGAGCATTGGACTATGGTTCTAGAGGTCCTGGGTTCGCATCCCACATGGTTCAAATTGTTATCCTTTCTAAAGAGGCATATGTATTATAAGTGTAGCAGATATGAAGTATTTGATGGAGTAATGCTGACATGTGCACAGAAGAGGTCAGGTGTCCCAGGGTAGTTTACCGCATCAGTCCTACGTAGGTACCACCGGAGAAAAGTCTATATTATTACTTTACCAAAGGTATGTAACTTGTAACCCCTTAAATTCAAATTTTATACAAAAGCTATTTATTTTGGCCAACCACAACTATCAAGTCTTTCTTCTGAACTACCTCAAAATCAACTATCACTTGAATGGTTTTCATTGTTCCTTTCTATAAAACCAATATTACTGAAAAATATCCCAAATAGCAATAATATTCTGAAATAGAAAACAGTACAAAATTAATCACAAAAATTATAAAAGAACAGATCAATAATTTCAAAATGTATTATAACTCAGAACCTATAGACATGAATCACATCCTTCAAAGCAATAAATGCCACTGTGCAACCATAAACAATCCTGTAAACAAACAAGTTGACTGAGAATCGATCGACATGCACTTTAATAGCGTCACGACACTACCGATAATCAGCTGGTTGCAGTCATCAACTTCTTAAATCACCCCATGCTGCACCAGGCTGGGGAGCGAGAGATTTTTAGAAGATCTGTACCACCATGGGGCACCAGCCTCTTGTCTTCGGGTTCACAGAATTCTCTATAAAAGCCGAGATTATCAAAAGTTGCAGTTTAGTTTCGTGCCTTTATGCAGTGCTGATCTGTCGATTTGTCGTGACTTTAAGAAGTGCAATAACCAGTTGTCCGCAAGAATGGCTTCAAAGGTACCCCGTAACCAATTAAGTTATCTCAGAGGTGCAATGAAAGGAAAATTGTGGTGGATTGTGTTTCTGTTCGTTTGGTGGAGTTTTAACTGCGCCCAGAGAGTACCCATTTTTGCGCAATTTAGGAATCAATCCTGGCCCCGCTCCAAGCACGAGGGAATAATTTCCAGAGCCATCAGGCACATCGTAGTACCCTTTTCCTGTCAAGGGGATGGCGTGACAGGGCACAAGTTCTGGCTCCAACGGAGGCTGTCTTGTCTACCGAACTAATTTTCTCGGTTGTTAAGTCATCCCAAGAAATTTGTAAGGATGATAAGTGTGGATGCGAATTACATGCCAAAGTTCTCACCCTCGGCCGGGGCAAGTGTTCCAAGCTAGAAACTTGACCCCGCCGGGTGTCAAATAATGCCCTCATATCCTCTATGGTATTTATCTTGTTGATTCTCCACGATTAACTACTGCAGTAACAACTAACGACCGAATGGGTCCTTTTTGGGTTTTGGAATTTGTATCAAAACCATTTGCGACATTTGGCTTAGGGACTAGATATCTTATTATTTAGGGCAATATTGAGGAATGTGGGTGTACCCTTATGCATAACTACTTGGGCACATCACAAACAAGGACGAGTAGAACTGTGATGTTGCGACATATTTAGATTTATTTTCTGTGATGTAAGAAATGTTTGTAAAATGAAGCCAAGTGAGTCATAATTTTGGGGATGCGAAATTAACATGGTAAAATATTATTGAGGTAGGAGGGCAATTATGATTATAAAAATGGATTGAAAAATTTTGTATGGATACATTCGTCAAATAACAAAAGATGGTCGAGCTTTTGGTCCTCTTTAGGGTAGAATGCCAAAAAAAGTGACTTTTTGGGATATATTTATTTCCTTGTTACTTTCGGCGAAGATTATTATTAGACAGGCAATTATTACTAGCCCCCATCTGCCTCTTCATTGCAGTCTTTTCCTTTTTCTAGTAAAACTGTAAGAGAGAGACTGTCCCATGCCTCCCATTTCCGTAACTTTGTCTTCCAATGTTTTAAAAGTAAAATTTTTACTCTTAATCGCCACACGTCACGAAACCAAAGGTGTGATTTCGTACGTGACGAAGCTGCTATACGAAAATGTGTCGAAACATGAAAAACGTGAAAGCCGAAGGTTAATCTTAACAAAATTTAACATATGGGGGTTTTTAGGGTCGCTAGTTTCAAATATTCTGCCCGATTTCTTAAATTTAAAATGGCGGATTCAATTGGGCGACACCAGTTTGTTAAATATTTTCAAATATTCATAAAAGAAACTGATGGAGTTTTCTTGCACGTTTTTCCACGCAAAAGTGTCTTATTACATTTCAAATAAATCAGAATCCATTACAGTAGTACTCTTATATAATTCAAATGCAAGTAAAAATACACAAGTTACGAACACTGACAGTGTATTTTTTATCATTTTTGCTACGCTGCGCATAGAATGACGTCCGCTGTTGTGCAACATATCTTTTCTCTATCTCTCTTCAAGATAATCTGAAGCAGAAAAATAAAGCCGTGTTTTAATTTTATTTGTATCCAATCCATTTGTTGTGATTTGTCGGAAGTTTAGAGATTTAACATGCCTACCAAAAATTTTCACTTGAAAGCATTGTTATGAAAACGAGTCCCTTTATGTGTTCGGAGTCTCTTGTCGCGATAATATAATACACGGTAATTTGCTTTTATTTTATGCATTTTGTTGAACATTTTCTCTTATCCTAATAGACTCCCCCAGATCTTGGCGCCAGTATTGAAATTTAAATCATAATGATGACGCCGTTATAACATCATAAATTGTATTTTCTCACTAATCTAAATTATGCCATTCGGCTTCATCTAAGTCATTGATTGCTTTCGAATTAACGCATACACATGTTTTCTCTAATTAGGAATACCAACATAAAATATTTACTCTGTGATTGCCGTTGTATTTCCGATTAAATCATTAGCTAAATCGAAGTACTGTTGAAGCGTTTAGACGTTGACATGCAGAAAACCAATAATGCAGTTGTATGTCACGACTGTTTTCCCACCATACCCTTGCTTTACGCTGATTACCAAATGTACTCCTGAAAATTAGAAGACAACATTTCCTTCATTAGTTTAACTGCATCAGCGGATTGCAATCACCTGCTTGTGCCCCCCGCTTACACAAGCAAACACGCTCGTACTCGCAGTCGCTCCTGTTTGAATTGTAGCCATATCCTTGAAAATTTAGAAGTCTTGTACTCTTGGGTTTGCACCTGGAGGCATCGCTACGATCGATTATTCAAGGTCGCTTTTCAGTACCTTCTCAAATTTCGCCAACTTTTTATCAGCCATTATAAAACCTCAAAAACAGCTGGAATTTAATGTTTCTGCAACCTGAAGCGGGATTTTGAAAGGCAAATAAACACAGCACGGTATTTGGAAGTTCAGACAAACTTCAATATAAATCGTGAACTTTTGCCATTTTCCTTTTATCGCTTAAAGGCAACTGATTTGTCGACTCAACAGAGCGCGTAGGAAGGGCTGCAAGGAAAGAGGTAAGACATGACAAAGGGCAAAGCGTAATATCGTCGATGCAAAATTGTTAAAATATAATCATCCTTCTGACAATGTATTATGTATGTAAAGATTTGCAGAATGTAAGGAGATAAAATTTCATGATTCTGACTTTACGGTACGAGTGAGGAGTTTTTTATTGTTTAACTTGAGCAATATATTCTTGAAAGTAAATGGAGCCAAAATAGAGCTTCCACAGGTCAACGAACAAAAGTAAATTATTCAGGTTTCGTATTTTCTTCTTGTTAGCCTAAGGGGTGTTTCTACTGGCAGGGGGTAAAATTACCCTGGTCATTTTCCACGAGCCCTGTTTCCCCTTAGCCTTTTTCCCAGGGGTTAAATTTATCATTTTTCTCCCGATCAATTTTTCCTTTCCAAGTTTCTGGCTAATAGACATAAATGTGCCCTTTACAAAATATTTTATAGACTAAAATACAATAGGGGAGGAAATGACCGGGGGAAACGGAAGGGTAAGCTTGAACCCTAATCGTGTCTACTTTGTCTACCATAAGGACTAGCAACATTTTAAAAAATTTAGTGAGTATCCGCACTCTAAAAACCAGTATAAGAATTTGGGATGATGTTGTTACAATTTCGTGTTGAATATCACAGCAGCCTCTGTATATCATGCGGAAGCGAATTTTACATTCAAGAAACATGGACAGAAAAAGAACGCTAGCCCACCAATATGTTAAAACTGGGCGAAAGAATCATATTTCTCCGTTGGGAGCGATGGAAAACAAAAGTATGTAGAAGACAACAGGTAGTCGGAATTGTTAGAATAATAATTGTGTGGAGAAAACACAATAGTTTGACATTTAAATATTTTTGAAACGGCAACCAACAATATATGAAATATGATCACCGCGTCGAATTATTGAAGGGAACATATACATATTTTATTAACACATTTAGAGTCAAGTCAAGGAAACACCACAATAATATACATAAAAAACGCAATGATTAGTGCTTTAATTAGCCCAAGGCGAGTTGCTTTCGGATGCAGAGACGCAGTTGACCACAGCCTTCTCAGAGTGCCATCAAGTTTAGAGAGGGATGCATTGATTTGATCGGAACAGGTCATCCTATTATTGAAAAAAACACCGAAATTTCGAACTTCACTCATCCCGTTTAATTTTGAATCGTTAAGGAATACAGACGGCAAATTAGTATCTCCGTTAAACTTGGTACGGCAAATAACTATATAAGAAGACTTTGGTGGATAAAGTGTTAAAGCGTAAACTGCGAGGACCACTTATATGGTGTATAACTTTCAATCTTTGGCATAGAGCTGAATATTCGAGTGTTGAACAATTACGGGTAAATCATTAATATAAAGTCAAAAAACAAGTGGTCCAAAGATCGAGCCCTAAGGTACACCATACAATATTCTGGCAATAGAGGAAAATTTCTCGTCAGTTTTAATTTGTTGAGTTCTAGCAGAGAAAAAGCTATGTAGGAGCTTGACACCAGGAGAAGACAAGTAAACTTTTTCTATTAATTTTTTAAATAGAATGTCATGGTTAATACTTCCAAAGGCTCTGGACAAATCAGGGAAACCAAGTAGGCTATGTATTTCCCTTTTGTCCAAAGCAAACCTTAAGTCGGAGGTGAACTTCAGTAAGGCGGTCTCACAAGAGTGATTACGACGAAAGCCCAATTACCATTTCGTTAAGTAGCTGTGACTCTTCAGATATCTAACAAGTTGATTGTTTATAAGTTTCTCGATAATTTTCCAAAAGTACCATAAAATACTGATGGGTCTAAAATCAGAGGGAGCTGTGGGACTGGACTTTTTGGGAATAGGAATTACAAATAGCGTGGCTTCAATGAAGAAGAAAAACCAAAAGAAGAATAGAGATATACGGCCTATAAAAGAAAAAGAGTTTCTTCATAACACCCATATCTTTGGAAAAGTCAAACGTTTTTTTATCACAACTAGAAAAGCTGTTACAAAATCCTTCAAAATTGCTACCTTTTCCAGGATTTCAAAGGGATGTATATACCTAACCCTTTAAAATGTTCTTGTCTTTTTCTAAATAGTATAATTTATAAATTCTCTCTCTTAGTATCCAATAAAAAATTAAGGATTTGAACTTTTACAGTAAGTAAAAGTTTCAACAGTTTCAAGTCGTCTACACAAGATGTAACATAAATAGTAGGGTTTCGACAATATTCAATGGAAAATCTCAATATAATTCAAAGGATTGTCGGACAGACTATTTCATGAAAGTTTCACAAAAGAGTCTTGTACATTGTATGCCCTACTCACATTCTTCATACCTCTAATAATATTCACTTAATTAATTTGAAAAGTTGTCGACTCCTCCGATAGAATTACTTTGAAGATTTCTTGATCCATCTCATTAATTTGAGCATAAATCCAGCTTGTAGCGTGACTAAAGTCAATTTGTTTGCAACATCTAGAAATTAGCAAACCATTTAGCCACACATACATTACACCCCTGCTGCAAGAAACTTCAGACTTATGTTGAATTTGCATGCAACGATTCGCATGACAAGCGTGGGAGCGAAGATCTTATTAATTTATATGTAGTAGCGTAATATCCACTGCTTGAAGATACCGCACCGATGTCTTGTTGTCATGCATCGCTCAATGTCTGTGAAAATTTGCTCATTTTCCCAAGACGTCTGGGTGTGGAAATCTTTGAGGTAATAATTCATGAAACGAGTTTCCAGTGTCCTTGCTATTGTCGTCTCGAATGTAACATAATGGGATGGTAATGACATTTTAATGAAATGCACACACGTGTAGTGAAGGACGATTTGCGAATATCTTTACTGAAAGCATTCTATTTTTCTGTTAGATAATTAATATTTGCTGTTACTAATCAGTTTTTCTGTACTTACACGCGCATTTTGGGTGGTCCGTGGTGCAATTAACGTCAACTGAAATAAGCATTAGATAATTAGTAGACTCCTTGAAGCGAAGGTTCAGCGAGTAGTAACCCACACATTTAATCCATGCCAGTAATTTCCAGAAATAAGCTCCTAGGAATTGACTGTATCGTGTATCCCTGCTACAGGCATTAATTAACGAATAGAAGTTCTTAATTCATCCTATCCGTGGGATTCACCTGCTTAAATGGCAACGAAATAATCACCCCAAATAATTCAAGCAGTCATTGGCTTGGCAGAAGCATCAGAAGAGGGGGATGCCAGTTTAACCTGTGAACTGTGGAATTTCACTTGGGAAAGCCTTAAGCTGGGAGATTTGCCGGTTGTTGCGCTTTTAATCATCAAGGCTTTTTGCTAACAATAGAGATTACACTTAGCTTTTCTCAGAAATTCAGCTGAGTGGCGTTGACCTTTTGGCTGTCAGACGAATTAACATATAATTAAATGCGACCATATCCAGAGGAGAGCTTGCCATCTTAAAAACTGTGATGATACTGCAAAAATCGTTAATGTCTTTAATAATAAAAAAAACATTAGTTTGGAAAGTGTGGTGTGTAATTTGGCTAAAACGAAAGATATGACAATTTGGATGAGAGAAAGTATTACTACAACTTCTAAGCATATTTGCCGAAATGTACAAAAACTGCTGACTTGTTTTTGTAGGCAATTTGAAAGTAATCGTTAAGGACTCTAAACTATTTCGGTAATAACATACACACATTAATTATCACTAATTACAACTGCATAGAAAGGTCTACGTATGTATATGCCTATACATTTGATGATTTTTACCGCATAGAGTGCTGAATTGGTTATCGTTTCACACAGTAGCGTCACACAAAATCGCAACCCCCTAATATATGGTACAAAGTGCAAGTATTAATAATGGTGGTTTTTGTACATAGATAGGTACTCGTTCAAGTGTGTGGGTAGACATGAAGGTAAGTTTTCGAAAGAAAAAATAATAGACTTACCTTTGAATCAATAACGCTTGAGCCTAATTGTACAAGGTGGACGATGGGCTAAATAGTATAACATACAAGAGATTAAACAAAAATAAGAAATAATTGTGTCGATGCTCTTGTGAAATAAATCGTCAGTGATTTTAACACAACGTACAACGTAAGACAATCGATGTGGTGTATTTTGGCATATTTGGCGTATTTTTTGAGGTTATTTGAAGTTATTGTATTATATGAACTATCCAGAAACTCCCGCGGTCCTGAAAGAAAACATACGACGCGAAACAGGGATCTTAAAACTGGAAATATTTACAAAAGTATCATAAAAAGGGCTCAAATTTGCACCAAGGCATCATCTTCAGCACATAGAGGAAATACATTGAAGGGCCCAAATGAAAATAATGGAAGGGAAAAAGGTTTTTTTTTATTTTGGATAGAAAATTATAACCAAAATTAGACCACCGTGTACAAAAAGTCAATTATTGCAGTTAACACAACATAATAAAATACACATATCTACACGTTGTAATCAATAACATACATATATACATATAAAAATTCAGCTTCCGTATATTTGTGTCCGCAAAACCCGAAAAGTAGTCGATTGATTGCCTTGAAATTTTCACACAACGTTTCACTTTCATATAAGAGTATTTTTATATACTTTTTATCCCATTTTTCTGGAATTCAAGATGGCACATCCAAAATGGCGGCGAATATTCCAACTTCAAGGAATCTTTATGAAAAGGGGCACTCGGGGGTTTTTGCGGTCGCTGAATTCGAATCTGCGATCAAAATTTTTAAATGGCGTGACTCAGTGGAAGCGCCTTGGAGAGTAGTATAAATATATAAAGATGTAATGATTAAAAGCTTGAGCCATATAATAAAAATAAAAATAAATGCATTAATTATATGAATTTTGGAGAAAATGTGGGAGAAACGTGAATGTTACGAGATTTTAGAGCTTTTAATTTTGCAAGTAATTGTACCTGCAGTGATAGAGGCAAATCAACATTGGTGTCATTTTTGGAAAGCACATTAAGATAGTCGTTGTCTAGCGTGAGTTTGATATCGTTGCGTTGACTACATCAAAAGAAAAAAAGAAAATAATACTCGTAATGTGCATTCCGAATTTTTAAATCACCCTGTATCTCGAAAATTGTTGAGATTTCCCCCATGCCATACGGTGGCTAGGTGAAATCACCTTTATAATTTTGTCCTACGTTAACTGAAACACCCTGTATAAACGGGGCATGACACGTTTAGTGTTAATTATGGGTTTCTCTGTTGAGGAGTAAGCAAAACCACCCAAAAAATAAATTTTAATCTTATCCACATTTGAGCTTTTTTACAATATCTATAAAATGCTTCCAAAAGAGTTTCTAATGTGCATGACAGTGATAACATAAAAAATCCCCTAAACGCGCCCAAATCCCTTAAGCTCTATATTTTATGTACTGAATAAAAGAATGCAGATAGCCCCAGAAGAAGACTATAGCATAATACTATTTGCAAACTTTGTCCATCTATTTAAAATGTCTCTTTTATTTCCTCAATACCTACAACAGAACTATGGGAGGAGCACTTTATCTATCTTTTTGCAGCGCTTCTGCAGTAGTAGCTACACACAAGCTGTGGAAATAAAATAGCCCGTCTGGCAATGAGCCGAAGCCTGATTTTAACGGGGAATTTTGCGCTTCTCTTGTCTCTATCTCTTTCGAATTGAAATTCAAGCGTCGTCTATGGAAAACACTTTATAATCAGTTCCTTAGTGTTTTGCACTCAATTTTGGAAATGGTTCTCAATTACCAAGAACCAAGAAAGGATTGCGAATGAGCAGAAATCGTGATTATGTTCCTGGAATTCAAAAGTTCACGGAAACTTCTCGAGAAAAGCAACAAACCTTTCGGGTTGGATGTACACAACAAAAAGCTTTTCAGCAGAATCATTCCGCCTCACCTGATTACGTTTAAGGGGTATCTCAAAATAAAGCAGAAGTAGCACCGAAGACGGAGGAAAGAGGAGTTTCATTTCAAGTTGTAGGGAAAAGAACACAAAGTAATTCCTTGAGAAGAAAAGAAGGAAAATGTTATCGGAAAATTTTAGGGATCATACCTCGCTCTATATGGTGCTTTGAGTTCATCGACACTTAAATTTACATTTCAGAATAAATCAGTAACTCATCTTCTGGGTAGCGGAACTCGTAAATTTAATTTTGAAAATCGATAGTGTTTAGATTTGCCATAAATACTTGAAGGTTGAAGGCTTACCTATAATTTTTACGCGAACGAACCATTAAAAACACGTTTTGCTGTATCCATAGCAATTGCCATTTGCCCAACACGAAACGCCGCACGAATAACAAATGGCAAAGAGAGACAAGTTCCGCGAAATCCATCAGGCTTGGTTAATTAGGAAATCAATTATTCACCCCCAATCAATGACTAGCAAACGCCGTGAAATTGCTGAACAGATTCTCGGAGGGCTCCACTGTCCTAGATCCGAGCGACTCGACTGCAGAGGTGGGGAAAATTGATTTATCATCCGCACGATAGCCGTGTACGAGAGCTACGGAGGAATTCATTTCTGGAAGCAATTATGTTGCTCTCGATGCCTTATCAGAAATTCAGGGAGGTCCATCTTGTGCTTTTACGGCTATTTAAGGGACACCACGACGTAGATTGGTGGGGTCATATAAAACTGAGAGTGAATGAAGAACTGAACTTTATGCCTTCTGTTTTGTTGTATTATAAATGAACAAACTCTATGAAGCAGCCATCAGCAGGAAGTGCCCAAGTGTAACAAGACCTGTCGTCTAATGTGTCCATTAAATCAGTAGAGCAAGTCAATCAGTCTTGTTAAACAGACGAGCCGCGAGCAAAGCAAAATAGATGCCCAAGGCAAATAGAATAATGAAAAAATATTTCTTTAATGAAGGATTCCCTACACCATTTCCGAAGATTCATCCTCGTATTCTACTTCAGAGAAAAGAAGCCATTAACCTTGGATCTCTCATTTAAGAAAAATTATCAATATCGGTATTTAACTTGAGAAATGAGATGTGAACAGATACCTACATATCAATAAATCAGCTGATAGCTGACATCTCTTAACTTTGTGGAAGTCATTAATGTTGCAGATTTACTTTGCATGAGAAGAATAGTGGAGAGTTCCATATAGAATTTAGAACATTAGAAAAACGTAGCTAATCTAACGTTCTATATGGAAATCTCCACTACTCTCCTCATACAAGAAATCAGTGAAGAGTTCCCGATTAAGAGCTGAGATTAAGCGTACGCTCCAGATCCGAACAATCGTGTTCAAAGGGGTGCATCGGATTACCGGATCTAAACGCCAGAGTGCGTAACGATTTATACTGGACGGCCTCAATTCTGCGTTTGTGGGTTATTGTAGACTGTGTCCAAATTACGGAAGCATAGTCGAGGTGAGGTCGAACGAGAACTATGTAGACGGAAAAGTAGCCAAATTCCTATTAATAAAACCCAGTCCATACGCTTTCAGTGAGCCTTAGAACGAGAGAATCAAACAGTTTTACACTTGGAAACATTAAGTGGTAATTCGTTCTTCACGCACCACGATTCATCGGCATAAAAAGTAGTCCTGTAGACTTGATTCTAGATCATTAATGGAGATGTTAAAGAAAAGCGGACCGAGATGGGAGCCCTGGGGAACCTCAGAGAAAGCCAGATGTTCGTGGGTGAAGGCTTTGCAATGAGTACGGTCTTCTAAATAACTACGCATCCACGACAGCTAACTACTGGAAATACCAAATTGTTCGAGTTAAGCGATCAAAGTTGCATGGTTAACGCGATCGACCGCCTTCGCAAAATCCACTTGGTCGCCTTCATCTAAAGCACTCCTGATTTCCCTCGCGAAATCCATATTGTTCTTCAACAAGCGTGTTCTTACAAAAAGAGTGATAGATTTCCGGTAATATTGCTTTTGAAGAGTTTTGGAATGGCATCTAAGACGGCATGCACCCAGAAGCCAATGATAACTTAAACAACGCACAGAGCGGTCGAGCAAGCGAATATATGTTATGCATTTCTTTAGAAAGTAGTTCGGAATACTGTCTAAGCCGGGGCCAGGATTTATATTTACTTTTTCTAGCGCACCGAAATTTTCAACACTAATATGTAACGATGATATGTAGATGAACAGATAGATGAATTTTGTTTTTATTGGGACGTGCGTAGCATATAATCCCATAATCATATTATATTCATGACGGTAACCTTTTTGTCAATGTCAACAGCGTGTAAGATATTTCACACGAATTAGCCCAATCAAATAAGTAAGAAGAAATTAGAAAAGTTCTACATGAGCGCAATCCACCGAATAAGTGAAAAAAAATAAATTTTACGTCACAAACTAATTAGAAATTGTGATTTACCGCAAATAACCCTATGCATTAAATTATTGCAGATTATCTTCCTCGCTGCCTTAGTGGCTAGTGCGTATGCCGGAGGACCAGCTGCTTATACAATTTCCGCCCCGAGTATTGATGGTGCCTATGTTGGAAGCTCCCATGAGCACACTGTAAAGGTAAGAATAATATAATAAATTCAATTAATTTCCCACAATCTGGACGTAAACAACGTTCTCACCTCCAAAACGCCTACAGGGTCATTACGGGCAAAATTCCCTTTCGCAATATTCCAAAGCCGTTGACTCAGCCCACTCATCTGTTCGAGTCTCAAGCTCCAGAGCGAGCAACGATGTATTAGGGTATGCACCAGGATATGCAGGTTTTTAAGATAATTACCCTGAAGTAAAATTTCAACCTCAATTAATCCCTCTTTAACAGGTCATGCTATAGCTGCTCCGGCTATTAAGTATGCCGCTCCTGCTATCGCCGCTCCAGCCATTGCACATGGATTTGCTGCTCCAGCTATTGCCCATGGATACGCTGCTCCAGCTATTGCCCATGGATACGCTGCTCCAGCTCTTGCTCACGGATACGCTGCTCCAGCTATTGCTCACGGATACGCTGCTCCAGCTTTTGCCCATGGATATGCCGCCGCTCCAGCTATCGCCCATGGATACGCTGCTTCAGCTATCAAGGTAGCTGCCCCAGCTCTTGCTGCACCAGCCATCGCTCATGGGTACGCCGCACCTGGTTTCGGGTATGGATATGGAGCTGCATACGGAACCCACTTAGGAGGTGCCGCAATCGCCGCACCCGCTATTAAGGTAGCAGCCGCACCAGCACTCTCAATTGCTCATGGTAAGCGCAATTTTAACCCGCCTTAAATGGCTAACTCTAATTTAAGAAACATTTCGTACACCTTGTTCAAGTTGCCATAAAGTGTGCACACAGCTTAAGGAGACCTACACGTTCGCCTCACTTATGTAGGGGCCGATTAAAGTCTCAAAAAACAAACAAATCTGTTTTTACGATTCAATAACGCATAAAAGTCGCAATTCGTGCAAGAAGGCGAGGAATTCCTTAAGCGCAATTTTACACCAATTCGAAGCTGGCCATAATTGGACTAAGAATTCCGCTGTCAGCGGTGAAAATTAATCAAGTTTTCCGAAAGGATGTGAAACCCGTTCAAGCGTGCAGGTCGATAATTATCGCATTTGTCCGGATTTCTTTTGAGCAAAAAATGGCAAAAAATGTTAATCGAACTGGAAATAAATTACGGTCGCCAATTTATCTCCGTTAGGAGGTTTTACGCGATATTGATTTGTCGCGATCGTGTTTTTACGAATCTACTCGTAAAGCAATTTTCGAATGACGCAGCTCCATTTCTTGTACAGGAACATCAACGTGACTACAGAGATCGAGAAAAAATGATTTTTATTTAAAAATTTACATTTTGAGATGCTGTGTACAGACAGGGGCCTAAACAAGGAGTAGGCGACCCAGGTGTCGGGCTCAGATGCAGTTTGTTTAGGAATGAGCTGGAAAAGGCCAAAGCACGGGTAAGATGATATGATACGCATTCCACAAGGAAATATGCGCAGGAGTAGGACGGCTGATGACTTACTGACTGGCGGCGGGCGCGGCGTTCGTTGTGTTGACTTTGGGGGCATGAATTGTTTGCGGCTTATTTGCATGGACATGTCATATAAGATAGACCCAAAGGAAAAGTCTAAAGGCGTTACCGCAGTTACCGCACGATCTCGGTGACCAGTCTTAAATCTTTCGCGCAGAATGTCCATCGTGGCATGCGCTGTGTGGTTCGTAGCGCCGTCCTGTTGGAACCGCATTTCTTCGGTATCCATATCATCCAGTTTAGGCTACGAAGAAGTTGCTTATCATCATCGATATGTAGAGATCGCTGTTGACGTCGCTAAAGATGATTTTTTTGGCGAAATTTGAGACAACTCCCGAATATGGGCGGACGGCGACGTTATTTTCCATACTTAATGCCATAAAATATTCTTTCAAATAAAATAAAAATGGAGTGGATATCTCACACACAACTTGTTCCTTATTGAAGGATCCATTCTAATCTGGTCAAAATAATTGAACTGGTATGTTACTTGACGCATGAGCTGATTTACATGATGTAATTTGAAGAATACGTCCTCGTAAGCGAAAAATGCTGCTCAGGCAGATGCTTCACTCATTTCAGCATCCGAAAATTGTCGTGCTTATCGAGCCGAGTAAATCAACTCCATGATGACGGAAAAAGTTGCAGAATTTTATCATTTTAAAATATTAACGGGATATATGGAAACAAATTCTTAAAAGTTTTTACATTAAAACTCACTAGAGCTGGCAGACACATTGTGTTAAAAACATAAGGTCAGTAGACATTCTACTACCAACCAACCTTTTGTTTCTAGTATACACACTTCCAGAAATGTGTGTCGTACTTTTATGTTTCTATGGTATACAATTGGCTCAAATGACCGAATCTTTTTTATGAGTCACTCATAACAAATGACCCCTACGACCAGAGTTACTAATATGATCGATTTTGCCCATCACTAGTCTGTACTTCTGTATCGAAGGAAAACAGTGTAATGAGGCGTTTATAAAATAAAATAAAAATTTCTCAACAAATGCAGAAAAAAGTTACTGATAACTTCTGACCTGCAATTTTAAATTAAAAAATTTCAATTTCCATTTAAAAGTTTTCCCTTTGAACATTTAGAGGAAACGAATTTCAACTTTTAGCATTAGATCTCGCAAAGGGATAGCGGACTGGAATTAAATCCGAATCACGATTAATTAAAACTAGAACAAGCAATAACGAATAGTTTTGTTTACGCTGGCATCCTCTGTGGGTTTTATCAAAAGTTCTTTTTGCCAATATAAAACCACCGGTTGTTGTGAGCCGGCTTTTGGTGAATGCATCATCGCTGAGAACGACTTTGCTTTGATTAATGAACTGAGTTACAATTCCACGAGATTTTACGTCCACGCGGATTTTATTAATTGGCCTGAGTTGCAGTGCGATGTTTGTTACCCGGACAGGAGCGGGGCATAGTGCAATCCAAAAATAGCACCAGTGGCATTATCCCAATATAAAATATTTACTCTCGCAACACCGCGCCGCTGCAAAACAAAGATTTTTGTAAAAAGTTGTACAGCTCTGGTCGGGGCTTGATTTAAATTTGGAACAGCAGACCGAACCGGAAGGATTGCACCAACTTTTCGCATTGTTCAATTTTTATTATTAAGAATGATTCCCGGTAGCTGGCATTGTGTGTCAACCGTGAAAAAGTGGACTATGAATTTTATAGCTTCTTCTCTTCTGTTTTAGGTGGTCCCCTCTATGGATACGGTGGATACGGTCATGGTGCATACGGTCATGCTGCATACGGTCATGCCGCATACGGTCCCGCTGTATACGGACATGGTCTCGCGTCTGCTCCACTTGCCATCAAGTAAGTTCATATAATTTAAATAAACTATCATTTCGCTGGAGTAATTTATTTTCATTGCAGAACTGCTGTTGCTGCTGCTCCTCTGGTGCATACATCCTTTGCAGGACATGGGGCTCATTATGCTTACTAAGGGTAACGAGTTTAAATATGCTTTTGTACAAGTGTGTGTTTTATAAAGAAGAAAACATTAATAAATTATCGCGGTTGAAGTTCATGTGTTTTATTTTTGCAGAGCCATAAAATATTCTTTCAAATAAAATACAGGATGCTGCGAATCGGGGATCTATTGGCTTTTAATTTACTGATAAACCATCATAAAGATGATAACAATAAAGCTAATGTGCAGAACAGAACTCATGGACATGCGTAATCATATGTGCATATATTAAAGAATGGTACAACCAACCTAGGTATAAATTCCCAGCATTTATGCTGAAGTGCTGGTTTTGTCCATTTCCGCTGGAATTTCATTTTAGAGAGATTTTAAATTTTTAGAATTTAGCTGTTGGAAGAATTCAAGCTGCGCACTGCTGCGGTGTGCCTGAAAGCCCACACATATCCGGGGTTGTAATTAATTTCCTATCCAGCAAAAGCCCTGCCTCCGTCCAGCAAGAGGAATATTCATCCTCAGCATATTCATATGTATGTAGCATTGCTTCACATTACCACCCAAATGTGTCGGTGGCACGTAGTGCACCCTTCGAAGTGCCAATGCACCCAGTAGTTACAATTTACGTGCCCAGAGTGCGAATGGCTGCTGATAATTTCTTGTATTTCGTAATAAAATACTAGTGAAAGGCGAGCAGCACAATCCCCAAGAATTCTGTGTAATCGCAATCTAATTGGTACGCATACCGCGTACCCGGCGGGTTCAAGTGTTTTGAAGTTTTTTGGTCAACATCGGTGGTTGGTAGTGGCTACATAAAAAGATTAGACTCTGGCAAAGAAGAAGGCAAAGGCGGAAGAAATGATTTATGCAATCGAAAGGGGAAATGGGAACATAACGTGGAGCGCCACTACGTGAGCAAATAATGCTCAAACGGTAGTGCGAGTGCGAATTGCATCAAAAGCGTGCGGAATCGAAAGAAAAAGTTTTGTGCTACCTAGTTCCGGAAATCGAGTTATTGCACAAACAATATCAGGTCAGGGGTTTCGCTACAGTGTTGCTGCACTCCGAATTTCAGTATTACTAGGTACTACACACAGAGCCGGAAATACGCCCAAGTACGCCCATACGGAGAAAATACTAACCTTTCAGTTTGTGGACAATTAGATTTGGCACATTGGTAGCCCTGTGGCTAGAACTTTCCAGGGAAGGGTTCCTTTCTACCAGGAAATGTGCAATGATAATGGGAAAGTTTCAAAGAACGGTATGTAAGCATCGGGGAGCTCTTTGTTAAAGAGAACATTGTTAAAGTCGTTTGTAGAAAGAACGACCACCTTAAATTTGATTTTCAAGAAGTTCTTCAAACCACCGGCTGTGCCATTATCTAGTTGATAGTGTTTTACAGGTCAGAATATTGTCATTGCAGAAATGTATATTTAAATGGTGCCAGCATGATGTGGGTATGCATAAAGACCTGAGGCTTATACACGTCGTGAAAAGTGAAATATATATTCTAATATTACGTATACAAGTTTGGAAACCTACAATGTAATTATTTGGGAAATGAAACTGTCCCGCATATTTCGATAATTTGGATTATGTTAGTTTGCGTATGCCTATTGTGCAATTTAAACAGTTAATGAAGAATAACTCGACCACAGCCTCTTAAATTAACAGAGCGAGAGCTGACTGGAAAAAAGCTGGCCTATCGGGTAACAGGATGAAATGTATTTTAAATGTTAGTACTCACAGCGACAGTAAGTAAAATCCTGGTGTGCCCAGGCAGATCGATGGCAAAAGCTTTGTATGTTAATAGTAGTAGGAAAATCGTTTTTCCTTAATATCTTATTTTCTAGACATGCTAGACGAAAAATTTAAAAATATTTGGTTAAACCTCAAATTTCTCTATAAATTTAGTTAGACCAACTTTTATTCGTATAGTATTATATAAGTAATAGCGTCAAAAATGCTAGAAAATTTGGACCACAAATTGATCATATTGCGACCCGGCTCGTCTCCCTGAGCTGGAAAGTACTGGTCCGAGGAACCGACACAATAACACGATGCACAAAGGCCCTAAAAAAAATTAATTTCTAAAAAGAAAAGAAACGGAAAATGGTGGCCTTGACATGCGTGCTGTGCCATTAGAGGCCTTCAAAGAGTTGCTCCCACGATTTAGACCGCATGATTGATCTGGATCAAAAATTTTTTTTTGGATTTAATTATTATCCAATTGGCTATTGTTCGATGAGAGCGCTTTTCAAAATTCGAAAAATTATCAAAATTAAGTAAAATCCATCCAACATTTGAAGCTCTATTATGTGTATATGAAGGAATTCCGGGAAAACCTATTACGGGGACATTTTTATGGACATTATAGGACTGCAAAAATGCAAAACAAATAGATTTTTTCAAACAGACAAAACAGAAAGCCCTCTTTAACTCTGGATAATTCACAATGGATTTGTGCTCCACGAAGATTTTTCCCGTTAAAAGCTGATACCGAATAGTGATTAGAAACACATGTGTAGGAGCATTATGTCGATGCCTTATTCAGAAATATGTATGTAAAAAAAACTGAAGGCAAAATTTCGAAAACTGACTGAGTTAGGCCTCTTCACACACATACGGTTTTGGTCTAAACGGTGCGTATTAAATGCACAACGCAAACTTTAAAGGCGTTTATCTCGAAACACATTTTCTTGATCTTATCCCAGCGATAACTCAAAAACTAATGAGCCGAATTAAATTGTCTTTTTTCTTGAAATTTCCGTAATTCTGGTAACTATCTGTGCGTGACTGAATTTCGAAATTTTTATAACTTCTATTTTTCTTAAGACCGTTTGAATACCAAAGAAAACAAAAAACAGCTACGCAAAACGATAGCTTCATCCATATAAATATTAACACAATGAAGTGAGATTTATTTTTTACTGTCACATGGAGGCTTATAACTTTGGACAGTTTTCAATAAAAATCGGTTTCAAAATAAATATATGTATCAAATCATTCTTTCGTTTTTCACGGACATGCTTTCTTTTAACATGCCTTAATGGAGTTTCAATTGTTTTACTTTGATATTTTCTTTGACATATATGAGCAAAATTGTGACCGTATTATTACAGAAGAATTATATGCAGCACCTAAGCTGTAGGTATGACTGACCATTTGCTGGCTTACGTAAGCACTACTGTCCAATTTCTTGCCGATTACCTTTCCTTCGTAATCAAAGGTCCTTTTTCGGGGCTCAGTAATCGGATTTCTCTAACAAAAAAACGTTTATACGAGAAATAATTTTTAAAATCTTGAAAACATCCTGGGGGATTTAATAACTTTGAGTGGCGGGAATTAATGGACTTTTAATGGAACCCAAACAAGTAAAAATTGTTCAGAGGAAATAAAGCGCAAACAGCAATCCTCCCGGCGAATATGAAAAATAAAATTCATACAAAAGGCTCAAGCAGCCTTCAGCATCTTATTCGAGTAGAATAAAACAAACCCTTACAAAACTTGTTGTGTCTTTCCGAATACTTGGAACTCAGGGCGTTGAACGACGAGGGAAGCTCCAGCGTATTCCTTTGTTCCAGTTGTTGCCGCAAGTATGGTTTTTCCGTATAAATATCGGTACAGTGATAAAAGAGATAAAATACCGACAGCAGAACTCCTTATATTGATATGTTTTCATTTCAGCTGCGACAACATTTTTTTCCCTGCAGCCCATTATTTGTATTTCAGTGACACATTTTGATCCGTATCGAGCAAGGATGCAAGGTATTTGGAGAAGTTCTTCCTTAGTGCGGAATTTCATCACAGCTGAGCCGGATACGGGAAAAGTTTTGTTCAGACCTCCAACGTGGTATCCTTACTTTAAATTGGAGAGGTTGGCGCGGTTTATTACTGACTACCAGAATTGCGAACGGCATCTAAAAGCTCCCATCGACTAGTTGAACTCCTCAGCCTAAACGTGTGTTATTGATGTTCCTATTTTGCGGAGACTAAATATTTATCTTGTGAGATTTCGCCACTTTATTATGCAAAGAATAAGCAAACACTGTCATCACTGTTTGTTGCTCTTGCCTGCGTTGAATTTGTACAATTGCTCGCATACAGGCCACAATCGCAGTCTCCTGAATTATTGATGATCATTCCCCCTCCTCCTTCTTTGAGCAAAGGCAGCAGCAAGAAACTTCTTTGAATTTATATTGCGGAGATTCTTTGAGATTTTGGGTATCTCACACAATTTACATATTCGACGAATTTGCATTTTAATTGCGTTCAAACAATTCCGTAAATTTCATTACAGGATAATGGTTCCAATAATACAAAGGAGGATAAGTAGGTAGGAAAGCCATACCCGCTGGAATGGGCGGTATTGTCGCCTTTGGTCTGCTTGGTAAAAAGGATGGCAATACTTGAATTGGTCTTTGCCACTATTGCCCCGAGGAGAAAATCAATAGCAATACATTTTGCAATTCCCCCGTGAAAGACGATCTGCAGGCCGAAGGTGCGCTTTAGTTAAGTCAGTCACACGACGTTTTAGCAGCAAACATAAACTAAATTAGTTTTAGCTCTAGGATTCAAGGAAGTCACCCTTGAAACTCACCTTGCAATTTCACTCAAGGCTACATGAACTAATAAACGTGTATAAGGTTTGGTGAGAGAGTAAGGTTCTGAAGCGTGAATGTTGTGCAATTGTCTAACCTTACACGAACTGTGGCACATTCGAATTGCGTTTTCCTAGCAGTTTGGTAATGAGAAATTATAAAATCTAATTAAAGTTATGCAGCAAGTTGCATTACCTTGTGCAGGAGCCACGTGTATTTAGAATAGGAAAAATGATGTCTGACATCACCTGTAAAAATCAAAGTATATTTCCTCTGTATTTAAAGTGAAGACTTACCAAAAGTTCGATAATAATTTCCACGCCAACTCCAAACATTCACAACATTAGCGAAAAATACTTGTATTGCTATTCATATACCGGGTGAGATTTTTAACCTGAAACTTTCAAAAATCTCGAATAATAAGAATTCTATGAGAAATTTGTCCATAATCAAAAGTTAATCATTCGGCGGGGGAAGTACATAAGGGCTAAAATAAGTGAGAGGAAGTACATTAGTGATAGATGGCGTTGTAGTCGGCGAAATTAAATTTTTTCAATTTCTCCTGCTGAGCACCTATGAATACGATTCTGCAATACGTAGAAATATGGCGAAGTAAAATTTGGTGATTTAGCAGCCCTGTTTACCGGACTAGTCCTGTTGTTGGTTGGGGGGAGGGTTACTTCCCACGCCACTCATTTATTTATAAAACCATAGCGGAACATAGGGTCATCAGGCACTTAACCCATGACAGACAATAAATAAATAAATAAATAAATGGCACTGGTTTACAATGCTATGCGTCGCATCTCTGTGCATAGTGCGATCAAATCTCTGCCAGCAAGGATGGCCTATAGACCTTGTGTTATGAAAAGGAATAAATAATAATAACTATTGTAATAATAAATATTTTTGCCCTAGATCACATGACAAAAGAAAATAAAACACTGTATAAACACGTCTGAGAAAATTCAAACACAGCGTTTATATGTAGTAGGCACTTACGTAACGATTATATCATTTTCCCATTGGTTTGAATTAATATGACCACTTACAATTAAAAGTGGGATTGAACTCTTTAATTTAAAACATTTTGGGTTTTTGTCCATCACTTTTGCCCAACCGGATCGGGTAACACCCAATGACCTTTGTACAATACAATTAATGTGCAATTTGTTTACTATTTAATGTGATTAACAGTATGATAAAAAAACGTTTTAAACTAAATAAAAGCCGACTTCAAAAATATTAACTAAGGCACTAAAAAGTTTAAAATAATTATTTTTTGAGTCGGTGCTGTGGAGTGGACAACCCGAACGAGCAGGCGTGCGTCGTTCACAGCCATTTTTCCACCACAGCGCCCACAAACAAAATTGTTCACAGTAAAAGTAGCCACAGCCCACAGCTGGCCTATTAGATTATATCGAATGAGATCAAACGTACCTACACATTTTGTCTAATTTCGGCGTATATGTGGGCTCATCAAATAATTCTTTTGAATGCACATGATGAAGCACATTTAAAATCTGCCAATTCCGCAGGGATCGGTTTTTTTGCACTTGTGCTGAATGTTTCACCTCTATAAAGAAAAAAAATGGATTTTAAATTTATATTCATATGTAGTGTGCACAAACGAAATTGATGGGATTTACGGAGATTATTTTTATTTGTACTATTTGGATTAAAGTGAAATGCAATATTTATTATCGCCTCAAGCATTAACACTCAATATTCATTCTCAAACGAATTCGCACGCACGACATTCGTTCATACTAACACATTAATAGCATCACACATGGCAATGGACCATCACCGGAAAGACTTAAGGCAAACACCATTTGGAAAATTTAAAACCCTTGGGAAGCAACTGATGGCAATGCCGCTATCCGGGAATATGTACAGAATAATTAATTATTTGCCCGAAAACAAATTGGGCACACACCCGCACACCTTCCTGATTGCTCCAAACACAGGAGCACATTGCGTTATACCCCACGAGAACTTTAAGAGATCAAGTTTTCAAGAATTTGCCGAATTGCGAGTAAATTGAAAAGGGAAAGTGGAATGGGATTAACTGTTTCAATTACTTGATTCCAAGAATGGTTTCCCTGATCGTACAATTAAATTTGATAATTGTTGGAAGTTCTCAAAAATTAATTTTTCAGGCCTCTTCTTGGTAATCCTTGAGGTAAAGTCAATTTGATGGTAATGTAATTTGGGAAAACATGAAGTTAAACAAATGTTTTCGAATTTGCGTGGGAGTTTAACATTGTAATGGAATTATAAGGTTTCCAGCGGGTTTGCTTGGAGTTTTGTTTACTTTTCTCCATGTGTTTCCTAATTGCACACAAGAAATTGTGAAACAATCGGAAACCAACGAGGCAAAGAGAAGGCTAGCTTAAATTTATGATGATGTGACAGCCGTTGGATACAATTGAAATTTAAGGAAACTCCAAACACCTTATAGGGCAGTAAAAAAAGACAAAAAATTTGCCTAATTTCGGTCGTGTCGTATTCAAATTTTATTTTAAATTGCTTTAAAATGCCACTCCTTTGAAACTGTAAACAATTATTGCAAAATGAAATGATAAATTCAAACGAAAGAAGACGGAAAAATTGCTAGTAGGGGGTTTTTGAGGTCGCTAATTACGAATATGTTGTTTAAAATTCAAAATGGACGCATTTTCATAGAAATCCTTTGAAGTTGAAGATTTTCGGTTACCATATTGGATCCGCCAAATTGAAGCTTTACACCCTTCTTTCAAATAAAATAAAAATGGAGTGGATGTCTCACAAAAAACTTGTTTTATTCACATTTGAAAGTCGAGGGTCCTAATTGAAAAACCCTTTACTAGATAGCCTGTAGAATTTGATACCTCCCTTAAAATAGCTCGACTTTCGTGTTATGTAGAAGCTGTTGGTCCTTAGTCCTCTTTTTTTCCATCGCTTGCTGTAGATTTCTAGATCTTTTAAGAAAATTTCGATTGCTGAAGGATGTCTTCTTAATCTACGCGAAATCTCCCAGTTTGACAAGTTTTTTTCACTAATTGCACGAATCATCCCGATCTCTTCTTCATTTTCTGTTTTTAATTAATATAATATGAAAAAAACAAGTTAAAGATAGTCCAAATTGTTTCGAAATATCAAAAATTTATAAATCTAAACTTTTCAAAAATCACTTGAAGTAATTTCACGGCAGCAGTGTACAAAATACTTTATAGACTGAAATACAAAAAATTAAAATTAAATTATCGGGGGAAAATTTAATAGCCGGGGGAAAATCGCCAGGGTAAACTTGACCTCCAATCCCGGTAATAACTGGTCCACGTGTGTGTTATAAGGATTTCTTCCTGGCAAAGGAACTTACAAAATCGGTACTATTTGTAAATGTGTGAAATAAGCCCATTCAGACAATATGCACCTCGACTGGTTAAAATAAAATAGTTTTTTACCCCTTTAGTCCTTCAATAACCAGATAAACAAAATACATACATATGTCGTCACTTGGGACTCTTAGACTAGGTGCATGTAAGGGAATTCTATAACAATGCCAAATTTCAAAATGTCATGGATAATAGTGATAATACACAGTGATATTCAGACGGACGGACAGGAAGCCTCACCAATGATGCTACCTTTGGTAGGGAACCCTAAAAAATGAATATTCACATATTCGCCCTCCTCATCCTCCCTATGCAACAGTTATGGACATGAGAAACACTTTAACCACATGGTAAAACATTCTCCTAGCAAGCAGATTTTGGACATCAGAGGACTTCCAATATTCCAGCAGCTCGCTAATTGATGAATTTGATACGATGGCAAACCCTAACCGCTCATATTGCTAATGAATTTTCCGTGTAAGCGCGTTGAAATAATAAACTCAAGGGAAACAAAGCAGTTGGGGGCAACGCACTCATAAATAATCATATTCGCCTTAGAGGGCATTCACACGTCGCAGCTTGTATTGGTTTCCCTATGGGGCTGATCAAGTTATTACACTCAAAAGGCTCCTATTAATGCCCGCAATAAAGGAGAGGGCAGACCAAATTATGTCACAACAACTCTGAAGAAGCCGCAGACATATGATTCGTGTTATCCCAACATATGAGAGTCGGCGCCAAACTTTGGTCTGGCCCACATGAGCATCACAGAATATGACCTTTCCTTAGGAGTGCTGTGTGGCTGTGATGATGTCCTGATAAAATTCACTCACGTTACCGAGATGCTTTAAGGATTCCTGGAATTCTACAAAGAGCTGGAATTTCCCTTTCTCAAATCACCGCCAACCAAGGATATTTCATTCCATTCCAGAATTAGTCGGATGATGATGCGGAAAGTAAATGAAGAGGAAAATTTGTAGAAGTACCGACTTCTCTAATCCAGCAAGGAGCTCAAATCCTCCGGATTATGCTGGCAAACAAGGAACGAACTGTCAACAAAGGCGCGGAAGCCTCTAATATCTCGTCTTAATGCGAGCGCCTCTGTCGGGCACGTTTCGCAATTGAAGGCGGTGGGCGATAATTATTTTTGCGATTTTCAGCCAACTCCCACCGAAACGTTCTGGTTTGGCAAGTAAGGATCAAATTTAGGATGATTCAGAAAATTGACAGAAGATTATGCAAATGCCCGCTCTTGCGGCAGATATTGACTCAGACAGCTGGGATACGACGTCAGGTTTACTTATGTCGGATTATCGCGATAAGGTGACAGAGTGCTGCGGCACCGTCTTTTGGTATACAGTTCCGGTGGACTTACGATACAATTGGCAATGCCGCTTAGAGCACAGACTCCGTCGAATTTGAAATGAAATTCAGCATGTGGGGCTTATGATTTCCAATTAAATTAATGACCTGTTTGATCCACAATGGTTAAACATTTGTATGAAATGCGCATTGAAAGGATGAATATAATCCAAACTATTTATAAACTCGCACCCTCCCGATTTTATGGTGCTTTTAATGAAATAATCTCTAACTTCTTCAACTAGAACATTCGGGCAGAATTATTTAAGAAGTTATAGAAGAGATACTAAAGTGAAAAAGGTCTTGTTGGTTTTTTTATGTTATTAAATTGAGCTTAGGTATTATTAAACAAGACCAGGCTAGTCGCGCAATGTAGGTTCCATATAAGGTTAGGTTAGGCTGTCGTGGAGCCCTTATAAAAATGGCACACTTAGGTCACAATAGGCCCATTGCGATACCACACAGCACTTTCTGTTAAGAGCCGAAGTCGAACCATTTCGTGTCTATGATAAACCGGCCCAGGTCCCTTATGTCCACGGACCTCAGTTCGGTTAGGACTCTTGTCGACCTCTAGGTATGTAGGTATGGCGAGAGCCGTACAGTGACAGAGGAGGTCCTTGAAGGTTTCCTCCTCTTCTTCGTCTAGGCAATTTCTCCAGAAGTCCCACGAGGGCGCTCTGAGTCTATTAGCCTGTCTGTCAATGAGGCAGTGACCTGTAACAGCCACAGCCGTGCTAATGGAGCCACGGTTGAAAGACATTAGCTTCTTAAATCTAGCTATGTCAAGACTTGACCAGATATGCCGAGTTGTAGAACAAGTATCCCCTGAGTGTCATCTGTTGTTTGCTGCTTAATGGCTGCTATTCTTATTATTTTCTCGTTTATCATTCAGAGGAAGGCGCTTCAAAACTGCATTCTATGGATGCTATGAGAAAGGTTTTCATGTTGGTTTTCGTTTTGTGTTAAAACAACTAGTTTATTTTCTAACCAGCTTCTCCGGAAGCACTAGGGAATAAAAGGTTTTGCCTTTGCTTCCTCCTAATGACATGCAATTGTGAAAACGAATGGGATGGGATACGGAGAGGAAGTAATTCTAAGCTTCCAAATAATGCTTCCGCATGTCGTACTGCGTACTTCCATTTGCCACTGGGATATTACACGAAGATTAGCAAACTGGGAGCAGTATGAAAGTTTTTCTCAAGTTTCCACATTGCTACCAAAGAAGCTCGGTGGATGCAGTAAAAAAACTTTTTGAATGCTTCCTCCTGTGAACTTGCAATAAAAAAAAAAAGAGTGTTGGTTCCATATGTGAACATGGTAAAAAAACTGGGGGTAATATTCAATGGAACAATAACTTGACATGTTGGTTGGTTATGTATCCAGTCCTGCGATCTCTTTCGCATTTTTTGACATATTTGTACAAAGCGTGCGTTCTGTTTTAGTAAACACTATATAGCGATAGAATGCGTTGTTTGAGTTAATTAAGGGGTTATTCTCATGTGACCACTTCGAAAAATCGATTTTTTTGTTTTTTCATATTTCGATAGTAAAACCTATTGAAAATATGCTGTGAAAAATTCAGACCGAAATTCCTAGTATTAAATAAGTTACAACTCATTATCGCCGCCGCGCCAGGTCTGCAGCTGCTACATTTCTATTGTTTTCACCGGTCTTTTTTACCTGTGTACGGAGTTTCTAACGGTCAACTTTAGTATATTACCTACCTGTGTATATGTGGAATAGAATAGTGTATATCAAGTTTTGTCGTGAATTGTGAAATTGTATGGTCCAGGCATAGCAGATTAGTGTAAATATCAATTTTCTACGAAAATTCTGCTCTTAAAACTTTAAACGCATTTTACTCGAAACATCATTTTCTAGAACGGTCAAGGTCCTAACAAAAAAACTAATCAACCGATTGCTTTGAAATTTATATATGTTCTTCTACTCATTAATAGTTATCGTCCGTACCAAAATTGCTTATTTTCGAAAATATTTACTTATTTTTTTAAACGATTTTTATCAAAAAAAACCAAGATTTTCGTAACTTTTTTTTCTACAGTCCGCCATTATTGTTTTTTTCAATGAAATTGATTAATCCTACTTAGGACGATAGCGACAGACCTACTGAACAATAATCCATTCGATTTTTTTATTTCAGATAACATGAACAGCCGCTATTACCCTGACCAGTGACCTGCTTTTTTTTTGGTGTCTACTTTAATTAAAAAAAAAAAAATTATAAACAATGTAAAATATGCAAAAATAACAATTTTTTTATACAGTTTAAGATACATATAAAAACATATAAAAAAATTAAAATGATTGAGTTTTATTGTCTTATAAAAAAAAAATTCCAAAAAAGAGGTAAAATTCATGCGTTCACATGAGAATAACCCCTTAAGCGAGTTCGTAGGGTAAATGTACCATTAGACAGCCAACTATCTAATAATGTGGAAAAATGTGGCAATATAACTTATTTTGATATGAATTCGAAAATCCAATACCACAAATTCGTGGTGTTTTCGGTTTTTACACTTGGAATAAAATTTTTATTTAAAAATTGCGTTTAAATTAAAATGATATCTTTGCTCTATTTGCCCAAATGCTAGTGTCCGGCCAGAACAAATTTTAATATCAATCTAAAGAGAGACTTATGATCATCCACATCCACAGTGTACAAGCAGTACAGTGTTCAGTCCATTTGAAGCCATGGATTGATGCTGATCACCACATATTTACTTCAGAAAGGATTCGATCTTGTGCAGAATCCAGTTGTCTGGAACGTCATCCTAAATGTCTTTGAATTGTTGAATTGTCATTGAAAGTGTCATTCGGCGAAACTCGCGAAACGTCCATATAAAGTAGACATTTTTCTTTGCAGAATTTACGCATAAGCCTTATAGGTAATGCAATTTTTCTGTTTATACTCGTACATACGTAGTTCGTCTAAAAATAAAAGTAAAGCTCTCGGAATGGAGCGACATGTATGCAGACGGCATGGGTGAACTTGATGAAGGAAGTGTAATGACCAAGAGCTGCTTGCTATTGATTGATTCATTGAGAGACTAACGAGATTCCAATCGTTAAGTGTAATTACTCGAACCTGATTCGTCTTCTGGGTAAAATCTGCTTTTAATTGGTAACCATTGAAGCAGTACGTGCTTCCTGTATTGCCCGAAATGGGCCATAAAGACGCTATTAAGAGCAGTGGCAAGTGCACGGGCTCTTGCGGCAGCCTCCTCATAAAAATTCAACCTCTGTGCGTGACTCGAGGTATGCGCCGCGCTGCGAAGGAATAATAGAAATTCAGGCGGCGAAGACAACAGTCGGCATAAACGTAAAATTCAGACGAGTGAGCTTGGGTAATTGGAGCGGGCTGTGGACGGTGGTGGGATTTGGCAAATGTAAGAAGCGCCCATTTGGTGGGTGGTAAAGAGTTTTGTGGAAGCGGAGCTCATCCCCGTTCGTGAATTGCATAAAAATCGTATAAAATAGCCGGAGGTGTGAGGCCGGGCGTGAAGTCTTGCTTAAATCACGTGCTATTAAGGTCGCCTCAGAGTTTATTTCCGGAAGATAACGCTAATACGGTCGCACAGAATGGCTAAATCAATCAAATTTATGGCACTCGGCTGTCTCGTCGTTTGTTTTGTGGCATCGACATCTGAAGCCCAGCTGGCTTTTCACACGGATGCCAACACAAATTCGTTCACCCTAAAGGCGCCTGGTGTACAGCAAACCTTTACTCGGTATTTCGGAGGTCAGCAGGGAGGCCTCCTCCAGCCGCAGGCAACTCAACAAAGGCAGCAGGTTGGTCAAGTTCGTCATAGTATTCCACCATAGGGAATTTGCCTGGCGCTAAAAGTGGGACTATTGACCAGACAGGAAGTGTGGTTCAGTGCTCAATAAAGCTCCGAAAATGTTACCATGATGATTCCTTATTAAGGGCAGGCTGTGGTGCCCCAAATAAGTAGAGGAATAAAAAAAACTAATTTCAGTCCAAAAGAAGAACTGATTGAATTGTGCTGTGTACATGTATCGGCCCCTTAATTATATTGGAAGTGCCAAAAGTATGTCTTCCTATTTGTGTGGTTTAGTGTACTTGTTCAGAAAATCGCGATGGACCGATAATACGTACGCTGATTTTTCTTTCTTTTATTAATCGCAATAAAGTGAAGTAAAAAATGATGATAGTGGCCGCAAATTGCTTCCGCGAAACTTATCCACACAGGAATTTAAATAACTTCCTTAAAACGGACAGTTGGTATTAAAAAACTTACTTTAAAAAATTTAAATTTCTTCGGAAAAGCTAATAAAAAATACTTTTTGTAAAACGCCACTTCGTAACGTCGTCATTTTATTTAAATACAGTCCGGTGCCAAATACTTGTTAAGGACAACAGAACCGATTTGGTTGAAATTTTAATTACTAACAGAGACTAAAAGGATTTAGCCTTCATTCATTACTTTTTTTAAATTTGACCTAGTGGTTTTTCTATGCACACTTAAGCTCTGGAGTGTTACTCCCGGTTTTAAAAAATGTTCACACCGAACAACAAACATTTTGTTAAGAATCCATTAATTCGAAAAGGACCTTCAGTAGTCATTATGATAAATTATAATAGGTTTGCTTTTTTGTATACTTTGGAACAACATACATTCAACAGATCAAATTGTTCTTCTTGTTGTAGAGAACAAACCGAACAAATAGTGTATCAATGAAAACCCAGGTGCCGTTAAATCAAATTTCCCAAAAGGATTTTATTAGTTTTCATGTATCACCTAAAAAATGTAAGCAAATTTGTATTTGTAATCAAGTCAATTGTGGGAATTCATTACTCTGCTTCTTCTTCTCTAATGCTGGAGAATTAACCCTTATGTATTTCTGGAAAGCTGTTGATCGTGTTGTTCATTCAAATACTATTAAAAGCTTTCGGGTGGGTTTCTTTAATTTCTCATCATCATTCGTTACTCTCCTTGTCGATTTCTTAGCAGGGGGATTACGGTGAGTAATTATTAATGGTTCATCTCTACTACCACTTAAACGTGGAGTGTCAGAGGGGTCGGTTCTTGGACCACTACTATTTAATTTTAATATTATCGACATCTGTGTGGTGCTCAAATTCACCTTTATGCGGACGATGTGCTGCTGTATTTGAGCAGACCCGCTTGACTTTTTGTGGACTTAATTTACACAATGAACTGTGATTTGGATGAAGTTTATAAGTGGTCCGTCAATAATAATCTATCTCTCAATGCAACAAAATCGCAATGTATTGCGCTTTGCAGGTCTATAACTGCTCTTACGAAACTTTGCCACTTAGAAGCAACGTTACTGTATTGGGTATCAAGATCAATAGCCGCCTTAGTTGCTGCAATCATTTTAAAAAGTGTCTAGCCAAAATTTCTTCAATGAATGCTGTAGGTACTGCTCTGTAAAATATAAAGTGGGAGGTCATGTGACCTCTTAATACTTTCTATAATAGTTTTTCAAAAGTTATTTCTATAGCTTATTTTTGAGAAATTTTGAGAGAATGCCTAATCCTACCCCTAATTCGGCCAAATCTCAAAATTTTTAAAAATAGTTTTTTTCTGAATAACTGTTTTTGTGGTGGTTGTATAAATTTCGAGGAAAGTTGTAGAGCGCAAAATGTCCTATAGATATCATGTGTTTCATCTCTTAACTTACAAAAGCTCGGAACCCATTTAAAAATCTCCAAATGCCCACCCTAAAATGTTAAAATCACTTTTCGCGAAATTTTGGGCGACATATTATTTTCACGTGCAAAACACGGATAAGAAAACTGTATGTATACAACGGGAGTAAAGACGACTAATTTGTGCGTACCTCCCTCCAATCATTATTTCGAATATTCAACTCAATATGGAGGGTGAAATTTTTTTCGTGAAGTTTTCGACTTAAAAGTCGGCAAGGTGTCGTTTCTCGTGCCCCGCACAAATCAATGTATTTACACTACGCCTAATACAGCTGTAAAAGATACGGTAGATATGTACAATTGTATGTTTGTTAAATCCAATGATCCCACATTTAAAGTGAACTGGAAAAGTTTTCACTTTGTAAGCTAACTGCTCTGGTTATGGTAAGCCGTCTCCTGGGGCCCAGTCCGCGCAGGATATTTCATTTTATTATCCCTAAAAACGCCATGGGTAACCAAGTACCCGTATCTGTAGCCGTTGTAGGATAAAACCGCTTTACTGCATCAAATCCTGTGTTCAAACAAAGTCAAAAAGGACTCAGTTCGCGCCTATTGCGTGGGTTTTAGCAGAAAAACAATAAAAACAAACCCGTTTGCTAACTGCTTTTTACCTTGCGGGTGTGTTCTTACCGTGCGATGAGATAAATGCGATAAAATAAATGTTGGCTATGGCGAGTGGAGATTTGCGTTGCTGCCCCACGTGGCTGAGTCTATCGCCTATGTACGTAAATCATCTTTCGTCCACCTTTAATTATATATGGCCTAAGGCCTAAGGAGTTGTCTTGTGCTCAAACAAGGATACAAGCTGTTCGTCTTGTTTGTAATTGAATATTTGCACGCGTTTGCTTAAGGGTTCCTGTTAATCTGAAACACCCATTTTAATTTAATTGCCTACGTGAGCTTCAGGAGCTTCATTTCAATTTTACTTTCAGTCATCTGCGAAGCGATTGCCTTAAGCTTAATGAACTTTCAGTTATTTTATTATTGCGACGTGAAAGCTCCGTGCAAAGTGTATGAGTAATTGCAATTTAATCGGTGGCCTCTTTAAGCGAGACATTAAGAGACCCTGCCCGGTAAATTAAAAGCGGGTTAATTTAACTTTACATATTTGCGCGCGTACGATGGACATGATGTGAAATATCGATTAATTCACACTGCCACTCATGGATATGGATGAGACATATAATCCTCAGACAAATTAGCTTTTAGGTACTTTAATTTTTTTTGTTTCAAGATTTCATACGCTACAAAAAATGAAAAGCAATTATAAATAGTTTCTTATTATGAACGAAAATCTATTTAATGTAACCAGAAATTCCATAGCATGCGATTTTCTTAGCCAAACTGTCAAAGCAATCAATTTGAAATAACTAGTTTTGGACCAGACAAGTTAGCACCAAGTTCAAATAATCGTTTAATAAAATTGGACCTCCCGAATACGTGCCACCAAGCAAAGCCGCGGCGGACATTTAAACGACGCTAAATTCCATACTTAATGTCATAAAATATTCTTTCAAATACATTAAAAATGGAGTGGATATCTCACCCACAACTTGTTTAATTTACATTTAAAAGTCGTGCGTCCTTGTGGAAGACCTTGTATATTAGACAATTATAAAATGCTAGTGATCCAGGTTTACAATTGAAATGTATGCAACCAGTAAAAGAAACTAAACCTGATATCCAACACACGAAAACCTACTCAATATAACTTACATAAAGGACAACAAAATACAGTCTGAGATACATAAAGGAATTCAGAACAAAAGGTAATCCCAATTTCACCACTTTAATTCAGAGAAGTGTAATTCATCAAACCACAAGTTTCTAAAGGAGGGAAACTTATTTCCAAAGCCATCAATACTGTAAAATGGATTAAAAGCTTCGTTAATGCAAACTAAGTGCAAGCAGCTTCTAACATCATTCTACTGCCTTGTCGGACGTTCGCCATCTATTGACTTATTAGCGCAATCAACCAGTGATGGCCTAATGTTAAATTTACGGAGATTAATGCCCGGCAACAACGAACATGGTTGTATAGAGAAAAAAAGTACAAGAAAGATTTGTGTGTCGATGGACGCGATCTGGGGTGGCGAACTTAACCTAAAAAATTTGCAAAGTTGAAAAAAAAACAGTTTTTCTTAAATAAAAAAAAAACTATGACTCGAATCGAAAAAGGTTAAATTATAAAGTTTTATATGCTGAAATGGTCTTTCGATTTCTATTTTTTGTGTATCGATAGCGATAACTGCTTTCGAGATATGTATATCAAAAAACTGTCAAAAATTGGCTTTTTTTATTTTCGTTATAACTTTTCGAAATTTACGTTTACATACTTACTGTCAATCGTAAGTATAGCTCACGCTAAACCGAAAAAGCTGATTTTCGAAAATTTAAAATATTTCTTTGAATTTTCGAGATATGTCGATGTTTTTTATAAATTCGTGATAAATGTCAGTAACCGATTCTCTAGGTCATTTCTGTAAATTTAAAAATGGAAAATTATTTTAAAGCCATTTATTTACCCTTAGAATTTATGAAACCGTTGCAATTTGTTTACAACATGATATTATACCTCTTTATAATGAAATTGAGCCCAAGATCGTTACTTTAGAACCGTCCGTTGATATAATCTAGCCAATTTTCGGAAACGTCATTTTTACGAAAAATTGATATCTACATGTATCTCAATAAATAAAAGGTAGTTTTAAAATTTTCAAAAATCTACTTTTTCGGCTTGCCGTGAGCTATACTTACGGTTGACAGTAAGTGTTTAAAAGTAAATTTCAGCAAGATACGGCGAAAACAAGAAAATCCGACTTTTGACAGTTTTTTTCGATATATGTAATGTATGTATCTTGAAAACAGTTATCGCAATCAAAACTAAAAAAACAGCAATTTTATTTTCAATTTAACTATTTTCGAATAGAGACATGGCTTCTTTTATAATATTTACCAAAAACTGTTTTTTCAACTCTGGCCTCTTTTAACCTTAGCTCTTTTATTTTTGTTCTATTGTAAAGTAATCAGCCATAAAAGCTTCTAATTTCGTAACTTTTCATATTCGCTTTTGCGTAGCATACCCTACCTACTAATGAAAAATGTGAAACATTAAAAAGACGAGCATGTCTCGGTCTAGTCGTATATTTCTGGCAAGCATGAATAAATATCATACATATATGTATTCCGAATAACCTTGAAAATAAAGAAACATGTTTCCAGACATCCTAAATTAAAAATACTTCAAAGAGGAATAATTAAATGTAGGCGGAGTTTCGAGAAACAGCCGCAAATACTTTATTTCGAAGCTTTCCCTTTGCATGGAGACAAAATTGTTGCACAACTGGTCTGTCTGGAGTGTGTCCGCAAAAATTTCTTTAATAATGTAATTCCTTGCTAATGCATTAATCTCCTGTGCAGAAAGCAATCTTAAATCAAATTGAGTAAGCAACGCGCACATAATTCGCAAATCCTTAGCCTTCAGCTCTATTGAGCTCAAACATGTTCCCGACCAAATATATCAAACTCGCCCGGACGAGACCCACATTCATTTTATCTGCAAAAATATTTTTCTATCCAGAAATAAAGTCATCCCCATCCTAACGCCTCCGCGCTGCTCCGATAAAATCTCATCACATAGCATTTGGTCGGGATAGTCTTCCAGGGATAGTTCGACTAATCTTAAATGTCCACAAGTCCTTAAGGAAAATCATTATTTTTCAGCAACAACTACTATATCTACTTGTGGAAAAATTGTACTTACGAGTAATCGATTTTTGCGGAATACTCTTTCAATGACATTCGCATTTCACACCATGTTGCAACAGTGTAAGATTGGTGCTATGGGATGAATTTGATGGAAAAAGAAAAAAGTCTCGACAATGGTTATAGGGCCAATCAAAATGAACAGCAGGAGGCACGCATAGAATATTGCAGCCGGGAACTGATCTTATGATAAAATGACCTATTAAATTTCAAATCAGGGATTACCTTTTTTTTTAATTTTTGGTGTACTGGCTGCAGTATAACTGATATTAATGGTGATCACCATCTTTGGGGTGTACGTCGGGTCGTCGTTGGGTTTAGAATAACTTCACATAGCTTGTCGAATTCTGCTAGTCGAACCCTTTCGTTTGATACCCAGTATTAATAATAATTGGTTAATTTGTTTTCTATTGTCAGAAATTTAGACTAATGGAGGCCGACATTTTGATTTTTTTGTGACGTTATGTAGCCTATGACACTCGGAAGATTAATACAATTCTAACAACTCCTCATTTGTCCAAATCAGTAAATCGAGTGGTGCTTTAGGTCGTAACATCCGAACAAACATACCTTCCGTTGTCAGTTAATAAAAAACAGTGTGTAAAAATCAGAGCAAAAATATTTGCGACATGAACAATCGACATTGATGATGATGCATCATGTTGGATATTTTAACCAACTTTGGGTATCATTCTTAAAAATATGTACATGACAGAAGAAGCATTATGTTTATGGTAAAAACGCCTTATCAGAAATTCATATAAATAGACCGAGCAGAGAACCATCTTGTTTATACATAACATATATGCATATGCATCTCCACATTTCCATTTCTCCAATTCGGATGCGAATACTAAAGTGCCTTTTAACGTTACGTTTACACGTGTGTATCCATTGCTCCATCTCTGAGGAGCACTTCGTTTAATTGTATATCCCCTAGCCATGAATTGAACGATAAATATTTGATTTTAACTTTGGTTAGGATTGCGGAGAAGCTCTTTACGCGGAAAAGAACGACGCATTAAGCCCTTAATAATCTTAACGAACTAAATCAATTAAAAGATAATTTAAATCAGTGTTGGCGGCGGCGCTAAGCAAGTTAGTTTCTCTGTTAGTCAAATACTTATCTTCAGTTAATGTATTTGTCCTGTCGTGTGGGACCCAAAGGAATTTAAGTACTCTTGGAGAGCTCTTGCCTCCTAAGTGCTGAGAACTACTTCAAACGAAAAGTGACTGAAATTACTTCCGAAGTCCTTTCAAGATTAAATTATTGCGGATTGATGTATCACTCGTGCAGTGTAGGATTTTCATTAAAGCTCGGGGCAGAGGAATTTCACATCCCAGAGCGCCTCCTCCGATGAGCTTCGGTTTTGATATATCGATTTGCTAAAATTTTCCGTAAAAGTAGATTACACCAATAAATCACATTTTCCAGCGCAATTAATCATAGTTTGACTTATGGCCCCACAGGGTGGCATTAGCTGGATTACAGCTACTTCCGACTTATCACCTTTTTTGTATTTCACTCCCGATTAAAGCGAACGACGTGATTATGATTAAAAGCGATCTCCATTATGACTTCCTTTTATCTGCATCAACAGGTGGCTCCAGCCCCACAGAGCTTCTCTTATCAGCCCACTCAGCAGGCGTTGCAGAGTGCTTTCGCCGCATTTCAACAACAAGACCAGCAGCTCCAGGCGGCACAGCAACAAACCCAGCCCCAGTACCTGTCTGCCCAGGAGTATGCGACATACCTGCAGCAGACCCAGGCAGCTCAGACCGCCCAAGCACAGCAACAGTATCAACAGACACAATTCGCCGCCGCCGGGCAGCAGCCCCAGACAGCCGCACCCCAACCGGCGGCGCCGGTAGGTGCTTCACCTGAAGCCCTTCGGCAGAACCATCTACTCGGTGTCGCGTACTCACCGTCGAACCAGGTGTCACATGTGAAATTCTCCAGCGGTGGCCTTGCCTACAACTTTTAAAACTGTTTGACTTTGAATCGCCTGGATGCACAAATGTTATTTATTACTATCCCAGTGACCCTAGATCCTAGGGATTGCCGTTTGTCCTTACTTGATCGCGAAATCTTGCTTTGATTATAGGAAGTCTTTAAATAAATTGTTGAATATTTTTCGGTGATGATTGTTTTTTTTCCTCTCCCCACTGAGAAAAATGGAGTTATACGGAAAGACAGGTAGGTGTATATGTAAGTAAGTCCACAGCGGGAAATTCGGACATCGATAACACATCGGATTCGTTCTTTCATTACTTACATCTGTACAAATGAGAGTTTGAGAAATTGTAATGCATTGGAATGCAAAAAGTAGCCAAAGCAATGATCAGTGTTTGAGGCTGAACACTTTCCGGTTATCTACAAATCAATGTTTCGGAGGTCCCGGGTTCGAGTGCCACATAAAGGAGATTATTTTGATTTCCTTTGCGGTTCCTTTTAATCGCTCATGTTCGCTACGCTGGATAAATAGCCCACAGTAGCTATTCTGACTGATCGGACTACAATCCCTTGAATATTCAGTTTGGTTGCTTAATGTCGACTGATCTTACTAACTCAACACTCTAACGTTTCTCAAACTCTCAACTCAATCTACTATGTGATTCAGTGGGGAGCTGATTGGAAGATCAGCTTACCGAGCTGGAGGACGACACAGCGGCGAGGCAATTTGTGAATTAAGAATTTACCTCACGCACTCAAACTTCGAGAAAGCTATGTAGAGTTTTCTATAAGGGGGCTCTTGTTTTAAAATGAAACTTGTTTACTTCCCGATATATTAAGAGTTTTTATATCTACTTATTCATTGTGTGTCAACACCACAGGAGGTAGTATCAGCGTGTCAATGGTATTCTTTACGAAAGCAATACACGTTGACTTCATCGCATTAAGCCTAGGATTGTTGTCAATAGCCCACAAATATATGTGTTCCAAATCAGAGTTCATGCAGTAAATAGAAACGCCAATATTATCAAAAGAACAGCTACGATAAACTTGTGCATTGTTTGCATATAGACGAATAAATGCGTCATAGATAATCCTAGTAAGATCATTTACAAAAAAACTAAAAACAAGTGGCCCAAGAATTGAGCCATGGGGAACACCGCAGTTCAGTTCGGGGGCGTTTACAACGAGGTCTCGCCACGCTATGCGACATAGCGAACATAGTTAGAGTACATTCCATCCAAGACACTCTTTGATTTTTTCCACCTTGAAAGCCACTAATGAGATGATTTCCATTACTAGAAAAGTTGAACTGATTCCTCAACTTATTCAGCAGTTTGTCATGCATAACACTGTCGTTACTTTGAGGAGCACATGACCAGGAGGGAAGGCAGTAGTATTTTTCCAACAAATATTCCTGTAGTTGCCAATGTCTGGAGCTTGCGACCTACACATCTCCCTCGGAAAACTGACATATGCATTCATAGGCTCTCTCAGATGGTTTTTTGTTAAGGTTGGTCAGCAGCAAGAAAGATAAGAAAAATTGTGGCATATTAAAATCACTATGATGTCTTTTAGAAAAAATATTATCAAACGCAACAACTGAGGGGGGTAAATCTTGTAAGTTGGTTAAAGGGGGTGCTAAACATAGCTGTGTTGAGAAAAATTCAATAAAATGATGTCACGTAGAAGGCATGGCGAATATAAAGAAAACTATATAAAAAAAAAAATATAGTGTGAGCAGCAAAGACGCAAAACTACTTGTTATATTTTTTACTACTTAGCCTGAGCCTGGCCATCGGGACAGACAGATTATATGTATCTCTCCTTATAGATCCGAGGATGTGTAAACTCGTGAACTGTGTGCTTCGCTGAGCATGGCATCAGTACTCCTAATTCGACAGGCTATACGCCAGCAAGCCGGATTAGCCAACCACGACAAGAGACAGGTCGTTACTAGGTTGCAAAAGACACGACTAGTAATGGAATTAAGAGGGGACGCTCTTTTTGGTGGAGAAAGAATGCTCATGGTGTATCACTAGGAGGCTCTTGCCATCTACAATAGGTACTACAACCTCCTAAGAAATTGTTTAGGCGCAGAATGGTTTTATCAAGCAAATCCCCTTAGTATATCGAGCGCTTCCCGCCAACTTATCGTATGCGAACATGCTGTGAAGTTCGGTCTCTCGGCAATTAACTTTATTCTGCACATTACATAATTTCCCAAATTTTTGCAACACTGATATGTATCGTTAAACAATTAGAAATAGGGGAATTTTTTCAGAAGTTTTGTATATATTTTCTCTGCACCGTAAGCGACATCAAAGAGAATATTGATCGCAAGGGCATTAGATGATAAAAGTTAAAGTTCTTCAGTATTTGTATTAAAAGAAGTTTTGGGGAAAAAGTTTTCGCTTACCTGGTTTTCATTTTAGCAATTTTTCACGTAAGCGCCAATGCAGCCTTAAGGCCCCCTTCTGAATGACTGCAGTATCTCAACCCTCGAAAATTAAATAAAACATTCTCGTGTAAAATTTACTTTTTGTCGCTTACGATAAATTGGCGGGAACGGCTCGATATATTGTAGCATTTCACATTTCATTCACCCAAAAGAATGTAACGAAATTATTTTGTTGGCCTTCATCGTGCAATTACCACCATTTTCATCATGAATATAATTACGTAATTAAATTTTCCTTGCGCCCTCAACTCCTGGTTTTGAATTATTCCATCAGTGAAGCCACGTCAACTAAAAATAGCCCCAAGCCACTTGGTTGTTTACCAACATGTCCGTATCGCAGTGACGGTATCCACTATGGGTCATTAAGGAAGTAATAAATTAATTAATGTAACAATTCATAAAATTGCTGGAGGCGAAGAAGTAAGGAGCTCTCCGCCTGAAATAACTGCCCCAATGTATCTTTTAATTACAGGAGATTTCCTGGTAAACAGGTGGCATCAAGGCTACAGCGCAACACCTGGATACAGCGCACCACCTGGCTACTGCCACATCTCCTCTTGGGGTTGGTATAGACTGACCACAACAAATCTTCTACTCGTAATTAAAGTGTTTCTAGGAAAATGGGAAATGAAGGATAAAAACTCCGATCACAGTTTACAATAGCTGTTAACTGTTCTTAGTTTCGTGCTAATTGCAGTGTTTCGTCGACATAGACGTCATGACGCAACTCATGCTCTTTTCAAGGAGCGACAATATTGAAGTTGCTGACGTCTGATGTACAAGGAAATTAAAATGACGGACACACTTTAGTGAAAGCAGCACTTTAAAGCTGAAACACCAATATGTACGTGTACCATAAATTACTAATTATGCAAAGTTGAAGAATTGAGAAATCAGGTCATTAAATTCAGTAAAGCCGAAAGCCAGAATTCATAATCGCGTTTAAAACTTACAGGGGATTATTTTGGTGACCTGGAATTACCAAAATGCGTTGCAGTTTAATTCTGTTATTCATGGTGGTGTTGCGGCAACTGTAAAGCCCCACAACAGGCCATTATCGTCACCATGCGTCTGCTTTTATAACCCATTACAGGCGGCACTGGACTAAATCCTAGCTAAATCCTATACGCCATGTTCAATGCTGAATGGTCAATATGTGCCTCAGTAACAGAAGACGCCCTGTAATTTCGGGGAACTTTAAATGATATGTTCAAGTACACAAATTGGAATACTATGTAAAGTGGAATCTGAGTGGAATAATTAAAATTGATTAGGACATCGACACTTCTCTGCATCTGGTAATAGATCATGATGTCAGATTTAAATTATGCAGAATATTTTGTTCATTATCAGAGGAAATGGGTACTTTGCAGTTGGTACCGGATCGGAAAGAGATATGGGTCAAAAACACATTCAGACATTTCCTAACAAAATCAGGTTATAAATACAAATATGCAAACAAAGAGCTCCGGTCCAGGGTTGAATCTGAGGACAGGACATCTCCGCAGTCAGGTCATTACTCTGACTGCATTGAGCTCCCATGAGCACGGCCTTTTATACCCGCGGCTCGTGGGGATGACGGGAATGGTAGATGTTGTATTCAGGTTCCAACGTAATGTAAAATGTTTGGCGACCAAATAGTAATTTTATGATTATCTTACCAATCACTATATACAGCATTACAATTGCCGAAAACAAAGATAACGAAAATCATTTTCACAAAAATTGTTTATAACAATAAAACATTTTCTATCGTTGCCATTTAGAGTGTATAATATATATATATATGCATACATATATAAAAATGAGAGTGTGTTTGTTTGTTTCGTTATTTGTTTGTTACGCAATCACGCCTAAACGGTTACTTCGATAGACTTCACTTTTTCACACAAGGTAGTACATATTGCTTTGATAAACTGCAAATTTCAAAATGGCGGCCCCAGAATCAAAATTGCTATCGAGAAAGTTAAACTTCAAGGGATTACCATGAAAATCAGCACTAGGGGGTTCTAAGAGGCGCTGATTTCGAATTTGTTATCTCAATTTTGCATGAACACGTCTTTCGGGTTAAAAAATTCAAATCTGTCAAAATTCAGGACGACCTAACGAGTTGAACTTTGAGGGATTCCCATCCAAAGAAACACTAGGGCGTTTTTAGGGATGAGATTTCCAAATTCAAAATGGCGAACCCAATATGGCGACCGATACTTCTCCACTTTAAACAGTTTTAATAAAAATGAATATAAAGAAGACTAAGGGGAAATTGATTTCATACTTACCGAAGTCCATAATGGGTACCAGGTTCTTAAACTTCAACGGATTGTCATGAACAAATGGGTATAGCTAGGGGTATTGGAGGATAGTTGCTTCGAATCTGCTATCTGGTTGCAGATCTTGATTAGTTTTAAATCAGACATTTTCTTAATTACAAGAGTTCTCGGTTTTCGCATCTACTCTTTCTAATTTAATAGACTTCGATTCAATAAAAGAAATATAGGCTTATGACAATTTCTGAATGTTGTATGGAAGACCTATGTAGAAGAGCGAACGAAACTTTTCGATTTCAATTAAAAATAACATTATAGGTACATGCTTAAATTTCTATAATAGCTGAATATCTTCCTTTTACAAAATGTCTACTATTAGCGGACAAAACTACGAAATCAACACTCAGCCAGCCCACCGCAGACGGGCTAGGCGGATTCCCTAATGGCCTACGATTTATCCATATTCGTAAATATGCCATACAATAAGATTATTCAAACGCCATATTGCCCATATTAGATCCGCCTCATCACGATAATACATGCAAGCATGCTTTGCTTTCATAAATATAAATCGAGCCGAACATATAAAGTATATAATAAACAGGTTGCAAATGCGTTTGGGATTTTTAATTGTTTACGTAAACAAACTCACGAAAAAGAACGTGTAAGAAAATTCACTAACCCTGTGGTTAAAAAAGCAAGGTGTTCTCTCATTCATGCCAAAATCAAATTTCAATACGCTTGTTAAGGCCACCGGCAAAGCCTCTTAAGAAATTGCTTGAGATTATGATCCGTCCGTAATCGCACCAACTGAACGAACTTTATACAAGTCATCAACAACAAAAATTGTGAAAATTTCATGGAATTTTCAGCGCGAACTTTCGCGGCACATACTACATAAGTCACACAAGCCAAGTCAAGCTAACTTTTTGTCGCTGCTGAAATGCAAGAACATTTTGAACTCGAGAAGTGGGAGGTAACTTCAAGTATTCATGAAATGACATAATATACACACATTTTGCTTCCCAGGGGGAAAGTTTAAATTGAAAATTTAATAAAAAGAGCACGCGCCTTTGTTTTGTTTTTTTCCCCTACCTTAACCATACAATTCTACTAACTCGTGTGAGATGAGTTAGCGAAAAATTGAAAATATTTTCGATTTCAGCAAAAACCTTTCACCTTTCCAGCTAATTGGTTGTTCTGGGAGTTCGACTTCAGTTCAGGCACTACTGGAAACAAATGGATATTTGAATACCTGCGGATGAACTGTGGAACCGGTGTAAATTAACAGTTGCACTAGGGGATAGGGGATGCCGTAATAAATATGACCCCCCGTGAATAATTCCGCGAAATGCCCATCGGGAGACTTAATTATTAAAAGGGATGATTTATTGCCAACTTAGCGGCTTTTTATTATGGATGGTCGCTATGGGGTTGGTAATAAGCCGGATGTTTAATCTGTCTGATTATTACTTCCATCAGTTTGTATCCTTGGAAAGCGGTTTTGGGTCATAAGCTCGGAAAATTGTCTGAAATACAATTATCTCAAATTTGCAATTCACTTTGACAATAAAATCAAAGCGAATGTATATTTTCTGGTCAAGTTACTAATCTGAAAACTCAGGAAGAGCCTGACCTATATATTTCTCTGGATTACCGTCCAGTTTCCCGACTGCAATTTCCGACAAACAATTATCTCGACAACTCTTTACCCGGCAGCACTATTCCCGACAGGTACTCTACCAATCTTTCCAGTCAGTAGACATTTTGTAAAAGGCAAATTTCAGTCCGTCGGAAAAAGTGTTGTCGGGAATTTGCAGAATTTCTTTCTTGCTTCTCACTAATTATAATATTTCGAGCTCGAAAGGAAATTCTTGTAAAGCTTTATGAGATCAAGATGCTATTCAACTGTTATTTGAAGTTACTACATTAATTGAATCAGTGTTCGGAAAAATTTAATTGCGATTAAGAATTAAAATTCCTAAACTAATTGTATCTTCTAAAATTACAATTAATTAATTAATAATCTTATTGTAGAGGATACAATTATTTAAAGAATTTTAATTTTTAGTCGCAGTTAAATGTTTCTCAATTTGAAACCCCTAATTACTAAAAGTCTTTCGGATTTCTAATTTCAGAAAGTAAGACAATTTGTTTTGGTTAAGCTGCAAGGTGTTTCGCATAACGCATGCCAAAATGAGTGAGGTAATAGATCTCACCTAGTTAAATAAAAAATTGTAAGGCAGGGGGAGGGGTGAATCTCAAACACTTTCGAGTTACAGGGTGATTCAGTATGCAGAGTATTATTTTAATTTTATCTTTTGATCTACTCAACGCAACGAACTCAAAACTACTATCTTAATATCGTTTCCAAAAATGCCACCATTATTGATCTAACATACTTCTACCACTTGTGAAAAGTAAATAATGTTCTATAATTTCCTAAAATGCTCGTTCTTCCCACATTTTCTCCGAAATTCATGTACTTACCTAATTAATACACTTTTTTCATTTGTATTGAGTTGCGATTTTATTACCTTTCCAACAACATGTCCAGGTTGACAAGGGACACACCAATTTCTACGTTGTAAGTCTGCATTTAAAAAATATTAACTCAAATTAACCCCACAATTTCTTTTTGTATTACCTTAAAGTCTGGTTGACCAAAGAAAATATATTTTAGTTTCTATACGCAGGATACGGACAATAAACACGTTTACCTTGCCATATAACCGCATCGATAGGTGCGTCATGTAATGGTGTGAGAAACCTTTCACTCTGCCTGTAAGAATTAAATTATATGTTGGGTATTCTGCTCTCGTCTGCGGTTCAGTTTCACGTACTTCGCTCATATACCGAAACTCTGTGGAAATGTGAGAATGACTGAATGTTCGGCAACTTTTTACATTGGATTTTCCATGCATTAAATATCATCACCATCCACAGCTACGGCAGCCTTCTTTATTATTTATGTATAAAATGGTTTCGCTTCTAACGTCACTGGACTGGAAAGTGTATATGTAACTCGAGCATAGTACTTAGAAGGCAAACTACGAAATACGATGGCCTTTGAAACGAATCTTAAATAGGACTATGAAAGATTCATTTCAGAAGGTTCATAGCAACAATGCCCTCAGTAATACCATTCCAACAATGTTCAAGCATGGAAGCATCAGATCATAACAGAAATGACGAACCCGCATACTTATTTCCCCCTGGAAACTGGGAATTATATTGAAAATAAAAAAAAACTTTAAGAAAAAAAGATGTTGCGCTGGAATGTTATCACTAGAATTATTGATGTAACTCCGGAAACACCAATTTCATTTCTGTATGTACATATGTAAATTATTTATGGTGTAAATCCCGGTGGCCTCGGAAACATCTTTGTAATTTCCTCGGGTTGCCTATGGTTATAAGAATTATATCTTGAACTGTTCACTTATCCATGAGACTTTCGTGTGCTCAACAAAATTGTAATAAGAAGGATAAGCAGCAACATCATGACGACTTAACTTTTAGGGGGTGCCTATTGGTATGGGGATTTAAAAAGCTTTTGATTTATTTGAAGTTCATGAGATGCCTACGCATGAAGAACAAATTAAAATAACTTGACTAAAGCATGACCATGGACTTTTAATTAAACTTTTTTGCTGCCATGCTGAGGTTTTGCATTATGTAAAATCGCAAAAAAAAAAAAAAATTCTAAGGACAAGTGTTGATAAGAAAAACCGGCTCTGGCAAACATTTCATGTAAAAGATACCTTAAATATAATTTTGAAATCCAGCAACAAAAATAACTGATATGTGAATATTACAAGAAATAAAGATAAGGAGAGGGAGGAAGTATTACACGCCACCAGGAGAGACATAGCAAAAAAACCAATGATTCTTTTCAAGACTATCACATAATAAGTTTGATGTGGAAGGAGCCCACAAAGGAATAGAATGTATTTTAAAGTATTTCAAGCGTGACCATATAACAGTCAAATAGGCGTGTTCAGAATCCAAATTGCCTTTCCAAGATGGCCTTGGCAAAATTTTTGAAAATTAAAACAAAAATCAATCTAATAACAGTTTCAAAATATTTGTGCTTAAAATTGAAAAAAAAAACCTATTTCTTTACAAAACTGCGTTCCAAAAAGAAAAGGAAAATATATATGTACTTGCGTAGTTTTCAATATCTTGTGTTCTCAGATATGGCCATTTTATATTTTTTTGATGAATAATTAAGAAAAGTCATGGCATTTTGAAATTTAGTGTGAATAGGTATAGAGGTGGGATATTTACCTCCAATCATATTTCCTTCTTTATCTTCATATTACTTATTAAGAATTTATTACATATTTCGATAATTTGTATCTATAAACATCCAGCAGGTTAGAGAAACAAAATCTGAACGTTTACCGTCGCCTACTCATACAAATATTTTTTTTATTTATTTGCCACGGAAATACAAATTTCATTATGTACTTACGCGTGCTTAACAGTCGTCACAGTAGTCACTCTTCTTTCAATAAGTGGTATAGGGCAAAAATGTTTATCAATTTATTTATTTATGACAATGCAGAAATGTGCATCGACAAATATAAACTTTAACGAAGCAGACCTTTTATCCATCTTTATATTATTATTATTCTACCTTAAAAAATTGACTTATTTGTTTGAGTCGCTCAGCTTAGCAGTAGTTAATACTTTACCAGCTTAAACATTGTGATTCACCTTTTCAACTTGACATCCAGGTGCATTTATCTACCAATTCAAAAAGGCTCATTCCTTCGTCTGTGTCTGTGAACAGCATACAAAACACCCTCCGTCAACAGGAGCGTTCAATCCATCGTGACGGTCGCGTCGAATAACTTGAAGATAAGAGCTACAGAGTTCGCGATCAGCAATCAATCCGCAAAGCCAAGTTTCACTGAAGCCGACCACGTCAAAACCCGAAGTAGTCGTACTCAAGAAGAGGTGTGTTGTCTTATGATCAATCGTGAAATTGGTTTTGTAGAGCCGGCCCGAAAACGTTTTCTTCGTTTCAGTCTTCGTCACCTACCCTAGGGTGGTCCGCATAGTCTTCCTGCTGATGAAGACAGACTCAAACTTTTGGGTTTAACGACTCTATCCAATCGTAGAAAAATTTCTAGCGTTGCTTTCATTCACGCCTCCGAGCTACTAGAGGACAGGACTTTCTATACTCTATGTTCCACAAAAATAATTACGCAACTTTTGAACCGGTTTCGATCATGTCAAAAATCCACAATACTAGATTTTCTTCAGTAGACTTTCATTGTAGTAAAGATGTAATTAAAATATCATTAAGATCAGATGGTGAAATCAACCTTTTGATTATAAATAAATAAATACCTACTCTGTCCTTTTTTGATGACCTGTAACTTTTAGGTGAAGTTCTTTCAAAGTTGTATTTAGTTGTCATACCATAGAATAGATACAAACATTTTCACATACCTAAATGACTTTCAAAATCCGATATATATGAAACAACAAAAGACAATAAAACCCAGATTTAGCAGGACAAATGCCACTTTATTAATGGAACAGTTCAAAGGATTCTTGTCAAGATACAATAATTTCCGTTACGTAAAAAACTAAATTCCCTTCAAAGTTCACAACTTTCAAGGGTGACACTAAACCTTATTAAATTTATCATGCAGATCTCCGACACTTTCAAATTCGCACAAAAATGCTAGGCATGAAAAAGTTTACATATTTGGTTTTACTTGGCGCTTACCTAGCTAAGTCGTACGAACAAACATTACGCTTACGACTAGGCTTAACACATAGTTTCCTATTATTCCTATTTACAATTATGTTTTAGTTTCTGTAGTGTGTATGTTGCAATTCTTGGGGCTCGCAAGAATTTCACCAAATTTCGTTTCTATGTGTTTCAAGTTGCTTAAATTTAACAACGACTAGACTTTAATAAACTTTGTTAAGAGCTAACAAGACAACGTTGCAAATTGGCACAGTAAAAATAATTTCTACTTCATCTCTGTTTCATAAAAATATGTCTCTTACAACTACCAAGAACAATGGTCTGTTACAACAATTCCAAAAGTTTATTCCATCGCCGCCGTGGTAAGCGGGGACAGGGTACGGCAAAAATTTTGTACAAATGTTAGTGCTCGCCTTATGTGCAATTGCAGCTTATCGACTGAGCGCCTGTTTATAAATTCGCAAAGGCATCTTCCCTAAAATCCAGTTCAGGATGTGGAGAAATGTACTCCCTGGATTTGACGGAGCTGCGCCCGGAGGAGATGCTGCCCTTCGTGTTTCGCCTAATTCTACTCTCTATCACAGACATTTTGCTTGGTTCGCGGTCACCGAATATCCCGACCTCGTCACTGGAATGCAGCCCATCGTGCTTAACGCGGCTGGACGTGCTGTGCGAACTTCTTTGGCTAAGTCTCTTCTGGAGAATGTATGGCGGGTAATTTTCCAAGCCACCATCGAAAATGTACGGATCCGGCTTCGGGGATTTGCATATCTTGCCCAAGTCCGGCAGCTTCCGGCGCTCGATGCTCATGTTCCTAACTATTTCGCCACGCCTCTCACGCTCCATCATATCCTGGATGTCCATGCTCCGCTCCCGTTCGAGCATATCTATGATTTCGAGGTCTCGCTCCAATGTGCTCGATGAGTCGTTCCGCGTAAATGAGCTGCAGTCAGAAAATGTGGTGTCTTTGTGCCGCAGCGCAGAATTCACCCACTTCTTCTCGAAAAAGGACTCCTTGTCGACACTCATGATGGAGCCGCGCTCAAACTCAACGCTGCCCCGCTCCGTTCCATTGTTGCAGTAGGTGCTGGATGTGATGTTCGAGCAGGAGTTATTGATCGACTCGGAGACCTTCCTTGAGGCAATTTTATGGGCGGACTTTGCTCGACTAGCAGACACTTTCTGGGCATCACTGATTATGGTAATTCTTGCTTTCTCATCCACGGTCGGCTCCAAGGGTGTGGCATCTTTAGCCACCGTTGACGAAGTGTTGTCCTGTTCAATAGACTCTTCTTGTGAATTTTGAGATTTTTTTAGTCGTGAGGACAAACGGAAATACCCACGCAATCGCTCCTTTTCTGTCCTGCAAAAAACAACAAAAAAAGGAAAATTATTTCTATTGAGAAAAAGGACCAAATGAAAAGTGACACTTCTTTCTTTAACCTCTTAAAATTTTGAAATGGATGTATCGAAATATGATTTAAGTCAGAAAAATATTAAAGATCTCTGCATCAACGCATTTTACGGTCACTGCTCACATCACATACTTCGGAGGCATCAGATGTCTAATCTTATTACTGACCAGAATATTCTGTCAAATCAAATATGTCGAGCGTTATACATCTGTAAGCGTAACATGTATCAAATAGGCTTTTCATGTTTTAGGTCCAGAGACTAGAGAACCGAACCCACATCAGGAGTAGGCCTATATAAGAGGCAGTCATATTTTGTAAAGACGATAGATATGTTGTGGCATGTGATTTCTGATTGTCTTCTTACAAAATTGGATCCTCCTGGGTGTCCTTTTAAAGTGTAAAGTTTACAGGACACTCTTATAGCAAAACTCGATTCCCTCCAACAATGGAAGAGGGCAACAAAAGTTCGCCTTATGGGACTCTAGATTGACTCGGGCAGCATACTGGAAGCACATTCCCATTCAAACTCAAAGACATTCAAAATGCCAATCTTGATCTATTAATATTTTCAGGCAATTTATGCAATTAAAAGCTCTCCTCTACATTAGCATAAATCAATAACCTAAATCAATGTTTCTTCACCACAAAGACCTAATAATCGCTTAGTCAGATATTCGCCCCGTTCGCTCTACGGCTGATTCGCCTTCACGTGTGTCGCTTAGCCAGTTGCAAATCGTGACTTCCTTAGCTTGTAATTTTCTCGCTTGACTCACTGGGCATTCAGTAACTAGTTTAGGGTGTTTAGGTCATTTGTATTGTTTTGTTTGGTCCGCGAAAAGAGGGCCTGACATGGCCTTCAATATTCCCCTTTTCAAAAGAGTATTTTCCGTTATGTCAAGTATGCAAGAAGTCCACAAAAAGCGAAGTCGACGAAGTGCAAGGTGCACTTAAACAAATTTTATAAATGTCGATGAGTATTTTCATTGGTTTTTAGCCATTTAATTGAATTATTTTAAAGATATAAAACAGTATACGAATCATCTGCAAAATTAGTTGAATCATTTAAAAAATTGAGAGGCAGGCGCATGCTCAGGTGTCAAGAATATGTAGGCCTAACATCTCATCCAAGCAACATGGTTTTATATAAAGAAGGTCCACCGGCTTAGCTCGAGTTTCAACATTTCGTGGCACATAAACAACAATGATTTTTCTAAGGCATTTAATTCTAAGCTTCTTGAATAAATTTCGGCGGGATGGAGGATTCGCATTGGTAAATTGTTTTATATAATGCGAGTTTGGGAATGAAAACTAGTTTACTTTAATTTTCATATAATAAGATTCCAAAGAAACCATAATAATCTTCAAATTGGTCCGAACTGCTAGTTACGGGTAACGTTGGGTACCTACAATTAATTAAGTTTTCTATATTTGAAAGCGTACAAGAGAGATTTGATCAATTGTATCATATCATTATAATTTATAATGATCCTAAAATCTGCATAAAATTCTGTCATTCGCGTACTTTGAAATGCTAAAAAATGTATCTCTGATTTGATATTTTCTACAAAAACAATGGTTAGTAAATCCGTATTATGATTCTCCAGGGAACTAGCACATTGCTCGTCAATATAAAACCGGCTTAGCCGATACCTACGCTAATAATAAAAAAAATCGCCAGATGTTAGGTAATACAACAGCGAATTCAGAAAAATATTCATAATATGCATGAAGGTTTCCATAGGTCATCCCAACATTTTAATTGCGTTAAGTTTATGTCCAAGGGATAAACCACTCGATATTCTATGAAAAAATGAAAAACAAAGTGCTGGTATGACAACATTGATTTTCCTCTCTCAAAAATGTTTACGTAATTCGAGGGCCACTCTTCATACATCGAGCTGCACTACTCGTTCAACATATTTAAATTTTCGACAAAAAAAAGCCATGACTGTCATGAAAAATATCACTGGATTTTTTGCTTGGATGTTTTTGTTCTTTCGCGAACGTAATTTCCGCTCGATGGAGTGTTTTAATTAAATCTGATAAGTTCTTACCTCGGCAGTATCTCCGATGCATAGATGCATGGAAAGATTATCGTTGGCAGAAAGGCTATCCACACGAACATCAAATAGGTCAAATCGAAGTGCATGGAGTTCTCGTATGTCTCGACCATAACCATTCTTGCAAGACGTAAAATCATAAGAGGACAAACACACAGAACTTGAGCAGCAGCCATCGAGCCCAAGTTTTTTTGTGTCCTTTTCTCATGGGATACATCCATCTCGGCGCTGTATAGATCGTACGACCTAGTCGAATTTGTTCTGCCTGGACGATCTGCTGATGATGTCGAGGAGTTTCTGTAAATAAAAAAAATACGAAAATAATAAAACACAATTCAGTCAAGTGTGAATAAATAATGTTTATGAGATGAAGGTCCCGTCAGCCGGCATTCACATTTAGAAATTTTGAGTCTGTGGCAACCCTAACAATTGCTATATCCCAACAAGTATTATTTCAAGGTTGTTTATCACAATCAATGGGCCCTTCAACATGTGTATTCAGTATGCAGTATGCAGACCGGCTTAACAACATCGCGTCAATCAGCGCTTCCACACGGGTATTCTCGCTGCTTGATGCACATCGGTGTACTCATAAGGGCTAACAATGTGTTATATGCATATGTGCATATTTTTGTCTTCCCTGTAAAACGTCTTCATACTGCATACTGAATACACATGTGGAAAGACACAATAGCAATAGCTTTATCCTAAAGAAAAATTTGAATTTTAACGGAAATTATTATTGTATTATAAATTTTATCCCCTGGAATTTTTCAAAAATGTGATCACAAGCCTATTGCTTTAGGTCAAATATTAATTTTAAGGCAGTGTCTACTTGCACTCTCCGTATCCATGTAATATCCGTGTACACGGAAGTACAAGGAGTACACGGAATCAATTCACGGTAGAAACAGGCAAATTTCAGTCTATAGACATTTTGTAAAAGGCAAATTTTATTTTTCCGAATTGTTTTGTGCCGATGTTTGATGAACGATGTGCATTTACTTCCGTGTATTTCCGTGTACACAGAGATTACACGAATATTGCACGGACACGAAGAGTGCAAATGGACACTTCCCAATATTAATATATAAAATACTTTTCTCAAAGTCACTTTTAAATAATCGCGTAGCGCTAGACGTTTTCTATTCGATTCGCTTCACAGGAATAGAAAACCGAAAGGAATGTGTGTTTTGGTTATTTTTTCCTATCTTCTGCACCACATGCCCATTTTTCGGCCGTAGGCTAATGATGCAGTCGCAGTGCCACGAAGCGGCGCCCATATTTCGTCCCATCGCTCCCTTTGTATATTCTAGTCTTCTTGTGCAGAAACATCCTGAAACTGAGCCAACTTTGCAATTCGGAAGGGCTAACGGTACGGTATTGCCGGAGTTAGAAACGATCTGCTTTCTCAAGAGCAGCGATTTGATATGACGGTCCATTTCGATGAGATAATTTTTCTGTTCCGTTTCATTAATTTTTTGATTTGAATTCCAAACTCCCACACCGTGCGTACGCCCTTGGGCCTGTCTAATGAGACGGAATGCCAGTTATGCTTGAGGATGACGAAATTGCGTCGCACATCTTGTGTGCTTGACCTGTTCTGGTACGGTTAAAGAGAAGGAAGCGTTGCTTTGGGTAGCAATCGTATCTTGCAGTAGCCAGTACCGGAGTTTTAGCACAAAATTTCTTCCCTGGTCGCATTTCCAATCTATAAGGTCTTCCCATTAAATAATAATAATTGGTGAAATTTTGGCATGCGTTATTCGAAACACCCTGCGTAAGGACTAACCGGTTTACTATAGTGTCTTTTACTTACTTTTAATTTCCTAGGATCTCTAGGACTGTACCAATCCATTCGTAAATGATGAAGTTCTGTTCGCACCCAGCTACTTGAAATGTTTACCAAAAGTATAAGGCGGCAACTAATTAGCTTTAGAAACTTTCTTGGTAAATTGAGGGAACGCTCTTGCAAATTCTTGAAGTGAGCAAACCCCCCACTACAGCCACGTAGGCTTTAAGCGTTTTCCTTTTGAATTTTGTCTGACTTCAGAAGTGAAAGCGCCCGAAATTTTCCGGCTCTGTGGTATGGGTTGTATATTGAGCAGCACTCCCCGAAAGTGCTACTAAGTAGCTTCCTCGGCTACTTGACCTGTTGAGTTGGAACAATCAACCACTCTTCATCCCCATTTTCGCTCAGCTAATTTAATAAACCGGTGAGTCGCGCCAGAAGGTTTCTCTAACTGTTACCAACGGCTGGGGGAGCAAGGTAAGGGTAAGGTAATTGAACTGGAAATACGCCGGTGTAAGCGTTTCACCCTAATGCTATCACGATTTTCCTTTAACGTGGTAAATTCATTTCTAGATGGAGGTCGTGGCGGTGTGGCCTCTTATTGAAACGTGCCAAGCCGGGCATAAAATTTTATTATTGAAATGCTGGGCCAGTTAACTTTGCGGATAAAATCTTTGTTCCGCAGATGATGTCGTGATTTGATTTTAAAATAACTTTGTTACAGAGATTGTTCTCGTCTTCCTGACCGGTGACATGACAACAGAAGGGGCTGCTAAGGATATTGATTGGACAATTTCATCAGGTCTGGGTTCCTGGGCTTTTGTCAAAGAGCTGTAGTAGCAGTAATTTATGACCCCTTTCTTAAACGTCCTTGGATGCTGACAAGTCAACCCTCACTTAATCATCATCTTCGTCACCTCGTCTACTCAATATTCATTATAAAGTGCACAAGAGGACATCCCCTCCCTCGAGTTCTACTCCTTTTTTCCGTTTTTTATCTCGATGCCAAATTGATGGATCAAACCTTTTACGTTGCGAGTTAATCCATGTCTGAAAGGGTCACCTCACAGATACTTAACAAATTGCCAATTCCTCCCGATTTGTTTAATCCCAACTGAATCATCTTCAAAGGTCTTATTAGTTCGCTTCCATGAATTGACTTCCCGGGAGTCTTAAAATGTGAAGTCCTCAACCCTTTTCGAATTTTACATGATTGATTTGCATCCCCTGAACGTGTATGTATGCAGAACAGACTCACTTACGGAGCATTCCTAAAAGGGAGAGTAATATCTTGCTTTGATCCCTTTGCTCGTTCTGTGTGTAGGCCCAACAATTTTCATTAGTTTCTGTGGTTCTCTTCGTCACTGAGCCTTCTTATTTGCGACGCGGCACGTGTTATATTTTCGAAATTACCCAGCTATGTTGAATTATGGGGTTGAAAACCTTATTACTTAATTGGATGGATTTCGGTCCTCTCCATTGTTACACTTTTCCAAGAATTCACTCTGGGTAGACCTTCAAAAAGGTTGTTGCTATTATTGCGAGTGAAGGTCTTTGAACTGCACGAGGTCTTCATTTGATCTTACTTACTACACTACTTACTACATGAGCCGCGCAACTTTTAAGTTGTTTAGGCCCGCATAACTATTTCTTTTAAAAATCATCCAACAAAATTTTCGAAAGTAGACACGACTTCATCGTTAAAAATTAAATACTGTTGAGTTCGAAAAGGCATATCTACTTTTTATTGATTTTAGAATTTTTTCATTAATCAAATATTAGTCATAGGTCTAAAACTGTGTAGTCTATTGAAATTAAAAAAGAAGTATTTAAAAATGTGGGCAATCTGAGCATTTTGGGTGGCAGCGATTTTTTTCTTTGAATCTGTTGGGGTCAGTGGTGAGTGTAAAGCTCAGTTACCGGAGTTCCAACCTCCCTCCCCCCCACTTTTGTCCGCCATCTTGAAAATAAAAGTGCGATCGGTATTGTTAGTGATATCTCGCTAACCATTACTCGCACGTAAATTTTCCACAAGGATTTTTTGTTGAAAATTAAATTTGCAACAATTCTTATTAAATAACTTTTTCACGTATAATTAATAATAAACACGTTAGAAGCCGGAGAAGGCTTTACAAAGAAAATGCAATAGAGGTTTTTTATAGAGCATCTTCTTGCAATCATGGTAATATTACCTATTTATTTTTTCAATCATCATTACTTTTAAGGGTTTTACAGAGTCACAGGGAAGGGCAAATCACATATTGTATCAAATAATCAGAGCAGAATTTTGACGCAAAATGTGAACTTTTTAAGACTGATTGTAAGTATATCCTTCAAATTAGTTCAACAACTTTTTTGATATATCCAACTGTAAATGCGCCTTCTGGCCGTGGCAAAGGTGTGATTTATTTACGGCGGGAAAATTCTCGTTAATCAAAACTTTTCAAGCAGGCGACCAGGTGCGCACAAGAGCGCAGCCTTATTGAAATTCGTTTTTCCAAGTAAAACTTAAAAAAAAAACTCTACCTGAAGACTAATGGGGGAGTGTACTGTTCTCAATTGCTGCCGAACTAAATGAGTGGGAAAATAAATTTCCGTAAGGAAGAAACATTCCACTGGGTAAGTAACGACCACACCGAGCGCACTCCTGCTGAGGAACGAAATAGATCGGTGAGATTGCGAAAATGTTCCAAACGATTCACCCTCGGGGGATTGCGAGGAAGCATTGCAAAGGCTGCAAAGGGTAACCCACAGCAGTTGACAACATCCGAATTTAATTGGACACGACATGTGCTGCTTACCACCAATTAAGTTGGCATCTAGTTAGCTTCGCGTAAAAAGGCAACAATTTTGTTGATGGTGACCCCAATTTCTGGAAGGTTTCAGAAAGTCCAAAGTGGTCATCATTTGTTGCTCGAAAGCAGAGAAATAAAACCGCAAAATTTGGCATACCAAGAGCGTGGACATGTGACCTTTTATTGCTACTGTGCTCCTCATTTGCCCCGCGTTGTTGCAGAAAGTAATTTATTAAGAGTGTCTCGTTAGTGTTCACTGTGTCGGGGAAGTGCTGCAATTAGCAGTTTTTTTTACAACTTTCGTATTATATCTTTTATATGTTGTTATATTCGCTGATCGTATTTTTATTTAACCAACAGTCTGAACCTTGCGCTATTAAAGCATTTTTCATGTAGCAAGAAAAAAGACACGTGGAACATTACTTCGCAGGTCAAATTTATAACAGACATTTCTATTTAAATCGCTAATGACTTTTATGCGGGAATAATGAGAAACCTTAACCAAAATGGGAGCCAGTAACTTGCAGCCAATTACGTTGTATGCAAATAAAGCTTAGAGTTCAGCCAAATTAGCTTATAGATAGCTTAATTAGTGACTTATGTTTGGGATCAACTTATGTTTTCATGACAACAGACAGTAATACCTCCCCGGCTAATTATTGTCGACCTTCATGTCAGCGCACATCGCGCTATGGCGTGTTATCCAAAATTCACCAGAGTTTATAGCAACGGGATGTGCCTGAATGCAACAGATGGATGCTTTCATATCATAAAATAGGAAGGAGATTTAGGCTTTTATATGTCTCAAGGGAAAAAGCTGGGGCTCAACTTAGATTTAAGAGTGTCACACGAGAATTTGATTCGTGACTTTTGATTTGGCGAAATATCTTTTATTGCATGCCTCCTTACACGGCAAGGACGATGTTCCCGATTCAATAGAGAAATAAATGGAAGATATGAGAATCTTGACAATCCTTTTGTCTGAATTAGATTTGTGTAAGTTGCCAACCTTTTCTATAGTCTTGATTGATGGTAGATAGAATTTCATAAAATTGATAATAAGCAAATGGTACAAGATCTACATATGCACTATATGTATATCTATCTATGAATATATAGAAAATAAAACTGTAATGTTCGTTTGATCTTAATCGCTAATATCCGAAAGTTCGTCACTGGTTGCGATGAAAATTTGGTGAGCTGTTGTGCGCTCGCCCGGGAAAATTTTAGATGCAAAAACAGTTTTCTGGAATTCAAGATGGCGGCATGTTTTCCAACTTTAAGGAATCTTTATGAAAAGGGGCAATGGGTGGTTTTCGGGATCACTGATTTCGAATCGGCTATTCAAATTTCCAAATTCAAAATGGCGAATTTTATTTCCGAAAAGGGGGGTGAGGGTAAGGATTTGAAAATAATTTATCAAAAATAGAAAACGCGGAATAATCCGTGTGTGTGATTTGGAATGAAAACATTAATAAATGTAGAAACTGTGCGTGTTCAAATTGGGAAATTTTTGAAACAGAGGCAATGTTCTGTTTCTGGCAATTGGAAAGAAATGAAAATTAGATTTATTTTTAGTAAAAAAAGAATTAAGAATAGGTAAAAGTGATGACCTCGCTGGGTCATACTGGAGAGGGGGTGCAGAAGGGAAGGTGAGTATAATCAAGAAATAAAAATTTAATAGTATCCCGGGCAAAGCATCAAAATCCTTACAAAGTGAAAATTATAATATCCTTCATTCAACGAGCAATTGTTTAGCAATATTTTTAATTGTTTCACTCTAGACTGATTTTCCTCCTTCTGACTTCCAAAGTTTCGGGGTCAAGAAGAAGGCATCGCAAACATTTTCCTGTTCCATTTTCTCAATGCGAACCTCGGAAAGGACTTTTGTGGCGACTACACACACAAAGATTAAAAAACTTAATAAGAATACCATACAATCGAAGTATACTCCAAAATCGAACAAACCAATGCGGAGTAAAGAGATTTTAAGGTGAAGATACATATCATGAAAATTCTTCGAATTCCTGTTAATAAAGTCTCACATCATAAAAGCTCTTGAAATTATATCATCGATATGTTGAGTACAACTCATATTACGATCAAAGTACCTACATATGTTACATCCCGAGATCACGAATAATAATAGGACGATATATTACAACACAATATTGAATCAAATATTAAAAAACAACAGGATTTGTTAACCTGTTAACCTTGCAGGTCATCCGCCATCTTGGGGCATCTACCATATTAGGTTTAGGATAACGTCACATAGCTTGCCGTATTGTGCTCGTGGAGCGCTTCCATTTGATACTCATATTAATGACATTGTGTGAAATTTGTTGGTATTGTCTATGTTACGCGGAGTATTTATACAAATCCAACGACACCTCATTTGTCTTAATCTGATGAGTAGTTTAGGACCTACGAAGGAACAGATAAACATCCATACACACGTACATAGACTACCAAAGTCATAACCTTCCTTTCGGCATTAAATGCCGTTTCTTAAATTAACAATGTTAAAACGCGAACGATTGCTAAGTTTATCAAACCATATCAAAAAAGTGCCAAGTGTAATTAATATTCGCTGTGCTGCTTTTTTTTATTTCTAATAAATTGTCACATCAAGGAAATAAATGTCCCTACACGTCACACAGGCATAATATCAAATAAAATCAATTTCGTTTCAGAAATGAAAATGAAAAAACCAAAATCAATTTATTTAAGAACGCTTTCCATACAAACACGTTTATACCTTCTTTTCCAGAAATCATCCCTCAATGCCATAGAAATTGCTTATTACGCTGTGCTACTTGAAAGGAAATTTTGAAATCTAATATCCTTCAATCACCCAATTGTCTCGGAGGTTTCGTTTAAAGCAGTTTCTGAAAAGGCCGAAGAGCAAAAGCCTTTTATTCGCAAGCTCCTTTGAAGAGAGCTTATTTCGCTCGAATTGAGAAAGTCAAGTCAAGCATATCTAAATATTGTCTACTTCCAAATTTCCTTTTCAAGTGAAACAATGAAATGTCCAATTCCATAAATGGGAAAAAGTCGTTGAAAAGATGTCTTCTCCTGACAGGACCTTTTCGCATAAAAGGGAGGATGCCTCCAATATTATTTGGCAGGACTACTGAAAACAATAATGCTATCACTACGTGCCTACTCACCTTTGCCTGTTTCGGATATCAGCTCGGTGCTCGAACATCATAACAGCAAAGGGTCCATCAGGAGGTCGTAGCTCCCTCGCTGTTCGAACGTAGAGGTACACCAGGAGGATCGTCGGCCCACAGTACCTGGAAAATGGGAAAAATATAAAAATGACAAAGTGGAACCAGTCCAGCTATTCATCAACGTCAAAATCACAGCTTGTACAAAATTAGCCGTTTAGCCAGCACTGTGATGTTGCCACTGAGAGGTTTTTGCACGCACGATACAAGTCAAAATGAATATAACATAATAAAGAATTGCCCATTTTCTGTTTTTATGAGCTTTGACGCAGGCGGTGCTTCCCAAATATTGTCTTTCGGGAGACCGGCGCTAACTCTATTTCATTGGCCATGAATTTACAAGAATAGCGCCCACATCCTTTGCCTTCAGGCCCTGTCTGAATTTAATCTCTTTTTAGGGGCAACTTTCCTCTTTGAAAGCTTAGAAGGTTCATGGAAGACGTGCTTGAGATATAAGCCTTTTTCACAAATTATGAGCAAACCTTTCGAGTGAGTAGGTTCGCCCGTTCAAGTCCCCCTTCGCCATATAGAGCAATTTTTTAAGGCAATTTCATTCATTTTTTTATGAGCAACAGTTACCGCCCTGCCAAATATCAGCTTTCTACACCACCTACCCTTATTGATCCGGTTTCAAGAAAACAAAATATATTGCTAATGCATGTCGTTTTCCTGCACTTCACACAGCAGATCGTATAGTATTTTTGTTAAATTTTTTATTAGAGATGTAGAGTCGAATTGAGTTGTGTGGCATATACACATGTAACATATATATTCTTTTCCTATCCTACGCATATATGTATGTAAGATAATAATAACAGAGTTAAAAACAATAAAAATTAAATGAAAAAAATATAAGACTTATATTATGATCTGATAGACTTAAAATTAATAATTCATTATAATAACCTGAAGCACAAAACATTGAAAGGAACAAAAAGAACTTAATATACATATAATTAGGAAAGGTCTCGTCGTAGGGTAATGAGAAGAGAGTTCCAAAGAGTGATGGATTGGACAAAGAAGGTGCACTCGGTAATTCTGGAACGAAATTTAGGTATTTTCAGAGCAAGCGTTCTATCAGACTCGAAAAAATGCAACTAAGTAAATATTTGTATATCGTGGTTCTTGCTGAACTATAACATTGCTAAGGAACATCACAGTACAATAATTGAGATAAAATGAAAACAGAGTTTAGAGAAAAAATTAAAATTAAAAACAACAATTTTCTGACAAACTCATTTATATGATCAGACCAGTTTAACGTGTTATTTAGTATAATGCCGAGCTTTTTTACTGAGGTACTATAAGTATCGGTATATTATTAAGATTTACATTTGGAAAGCAAGTAGTGTCAAGAGCATTTTTGTAGATAACAATTGCTTTGGATTGGTCAGCGTTAAGAAAAGGACCATTTGCTAATGCCCATTCAGGCACCTCCTGTAAAAAATACTATTTTAAAAATAAGCTTTTATTTAAGTCAATTGTACTAAAAAGTAAAAAATAAAATAATAATTACCTATTCAATTAACTACATTCTTATTGCATTTTTAGAAATTTTTATATGTGCTCAAAACTATAACCAGTTGTACTAAATTAAACTATTGTATCAATTGCTATTACTTTATATAAAAGTTTGTTGCGATGTTGTATGTGTGTATGTTGAGTTTTCAAAACAAAAGATCTTGTCAGAATTTTTCTAGCTCGCTGATTCTGCAAATCCAAATCACGCCGAACAATAATCTAATAATATTCATAAAAACGTAGCAGGGGTCGTTGGACAGGAAGTAATTCATTAGATTTAATGTGCAATAAATAGTTTTGGATATTACAATTGAATGATTATTATTAATTGAATCGCGTCTAAATAATGTCTAATTAATATGAAATCATAAAGAAGAATGCCCAATAAATACCTATGGAGCAGAAACCCAGAATTGATTACACGTAACCTATGCCAATTAATTAGCTATAATAAATATTTAATACTGCATATTGGGGCATTCAGCAAAATTTCGCAGTATAAAAAATATAGACCATTAATTACGTAATTTACATACGTAAATCATATTTTGGCAATTTATTTTGCTGTCCTTTCGGTACAATATGATGGTAGCTACCCAAGCGAGAAATTTATCCTCTACCTACTGCTGTATTGTAATTATGGAAACATCACACCATATTGGAGTGGAAGGACAGCCAAATAAATCACAAAAAGATTTTGTAAAGAGTGAGAAAAAAAATAATACTTATCTAATATCATTGAGGAACCTTTTTTGCACACCTAGGCATGTGACACATCGTTAGAAAGATAAATAGTCCAATTCAATAACAAAAACAAATTTGTGATTGCCGGGATTCACTCAAAGATGAGTATAATTAACGTTTTTTACAATATTATTTTAATATGATAAATAATCAAGTGATCTCACATACAAATTTCAACAAGTAATTCATTCTTTTTATACGAATAGAGTAAATATTAGATTGTTATTAAATTGGAATATGTTATTTCCCTCGTGTATTTCTGCTACTAGCAGCCCCATGAATAATCAAATATAAACCCGTTCGCGGACTTGCACGGACTTTTGCATTCGTGTAAATTAAAAAAAAAATACTATGTATATATTGCTATATTATACTACACACACCACATAAAAAGACTGATTTTCATAGGAATTCGTTGAAGTTGAGAGATTTCGGTCACCATATTGGATCCGCCATCTTGAATTTTCAAATTTCTATAGTAGATTCCCGATCAGCGACCTCAAAAAGCAAATATGATTATATTCATATATGTATATACGCTTTTCATTTTAACCGCGGAAACCCAGAATATTCCCGGATTAAAAGGTGGCCTAAATCATGCGCGACAAAATACTCTGCCTTCCAGGGAAAGTCTTATCGAAATCGGTTCAGCCTGGACACATAGCCAGACATGCAAAAATTTTAAAAACGGTAATTTGCGTTTTGGTGTTGTGCAATGTACAAATAAAAATGCGAGCTTGGAAAAATTTGTTAAAAAATCACAGCCAGACACTTGGATTTTATGTATTTGTATAAAAATGTATAAAAAAACTGCTAATTTAATTTTAAATTCGGAAGTTAAAAAATAAAATGTGGCAAACAAACTGGCAAAAACAACCTCGTCTGACTGAGTGCTCAGTGTGTGGCCATTGATAAAGGACCCATTCTCAAATATTCACCCACATACTAGTATGTATGTATATTGTACGGTCAATGCGTTCAACTTGGGTACTTTGTAAAATGATCGGGCAATGTACCTAAGAATGAAGATGGAAAATCAGCACATATGTACGAGTGCATCCCTTAAATTATTCAAAAAAATAGATCAATATGTTTTTACTACTTATTATAAAAGTGCAACTGTACTAAAACAATCAAAATGTCATTCGAAGTGCAAGAAATCCTTTCAAATAACTTTCCTCATTTATCTCAGTACTTTACGTTTAAAAGCCTCTTACAGTAAACTGCCCCGGGTGATACTCAAAGAGACATCGCGTTTCTGCACTGTCAAGAAACTTAAATTGCTTCCATGAAATAAATGCTACTGGCATGTAAAACGCCATTAACTTTTCAGATTATTGAAAGGATAGCAAAAACTTGCCATCCCCGAAGGAACGAATGCTAAAAATATCACAAGCGATGTGCTGACCGAAACTTGGGTAACAGTTTGAAGGACTATAGGTGATAGGTGAATAAATCCTCACCGTAAAACTTTTACATCTCCCAGAGTTCCCCTAAGTGGCCCTTTCTGTATATGGGTTAGTCACTTCTAAAGCGTTAATCTCTGAATTGTGTCACGACTTACAAAAGAGACGTTTAGATAGTTAGGGTTGGCAGTAACATGACCAATAAGAATTGTTAGTTCTTTGGACAGAGTTTCTCACTTTTGGGCTGAAGTTGTCTTATTGAATTTAAATCTACATATTTCTCTTTCGTCCGTGGAGACCTTGTGAGTAAAGGGGTTAAAGGAATTAGGAACACCGCTTTCTATTGGATTCCGTTGCTTTGAATATGAAGATATTGCAGAAGACTTTACTCTCCCACGCAATGTGATGTTCACAAACTTCTCAACATTTTGTATTGGTGTCAGTTGAAAGTCGTAAGAAGATTTTATCTACATATGTGGTACATGAATGTTAGAATAGAACAGATTTAAACTGAATAAAAATATAAAACAATGTCATTCTATTGCAAACATAAATGCATTTCCTTTGGCTGTCATTCTCGCGTCTAACACAATTATTATTTATTTATTTATACAGGATGTTACTACGATAGTCTACAGATACAATCGATTTAAAGAATACCGTTTAACCCAATTAAGAAAATAGAAGAAAACAAAACAAAAAATAAGAAACTTAAATTCAATCAAAAAGAGAAAAATCAGGGATAAAAGTAAAAAAATATAAAAAATAAACATAACATGAAACACACATTCCAAATTTTAAATATAGTTGAAGACATTCATCACAGAAGCACCAGGTAATCAATTACTTATTATATATCAGACTTTAATTTACTTTCAATCCTTTTCCGTTTCTATAGTAAAGTAAATTTGATTTCAATGTCATTGAGACGTTATCTGGAAAGTGAATATTATACTTATTTGGGCAATAAATGTAAACGTTTTCATATTTTACATAACTTTCCTGTTATGTATTTTCAAACTGTTTTTAAATTCAACACCGTTTTATTGTACTACTAAAACTATATGAGTACTTGCTAATCTTATCTTACTAATCTAACTAATATTATAAATGCGAAAGATTGTGTGTTTGGATGTTTGTTACTCAATCACGCCTAAGCCGTTGCTTTGATAGGCTTTGTTGTTTGCCACAAGGTATTACCAATCTTACCAAAGAATATATAAACCCAGCAGAGGGCAATGGAACCATACTATCATGCAAACCGGACTGATTCCCTAGAACGTATGGATGCAAAATTATTGATTTCACAACCCTTACCTTTGAAAGTCTGACCAAAAACTTCTGATGCTTTCAACTTACGTTGCGGTAACCAGCAATCGAACAGAAATTCAGGCGCGCAGTGTTCTTATAGACTTTTTCGATGGAGTGTGCCGATCATGCGTTAAAATACAATGCCTGATCCCAATTCTAAAAGTACGCTTTAAGCACAAAATTCTATAATTGTTAAGACCCGCCGAGGCCGGCCTAACAGGTGCAAAAATTGTTTTTCAATTTTCCTCGGCTTTTGTTTAAGCCACGGCAAAAGTGATGGTACCAGCGTAGAGGGCGCTTCGAACACTACAAATTTGCTTATCATTACTCTTGTTGTAACTGTCACGGTTGACCACGGACATTGTGACCGATGTATTCGTTATAGTCCAAGAGCCCACTACAAAAAGTTACAACAAAAGTCATAATAAGTAAACTTGTAGTGCTCGAAGCGCGCTCAATGTTGGTATCACCACTTTCGTTGTAGCTGCAAAAACAGCCGAGAAAATGGTATGACAATTTTTGCACTTGTTGCCACACCCCCGGGTCTACCGTGACAGTTACGATAAAAATCATAATAAGTAAACTTGTAGTGCCTGAAGATCCCTCTACGCTGGTATTATTTTTTTGTCGTAGCTTTAATACAAGCCGAGAAAATTGAAACAAAATTTTGCACCTGTTATGCCCCCTCCGCCCGCGCGGGCCTTAACAAATATTGAATTTTGTGCATTTGGGTCACTGTGGGGGAGCTTAGAGCATATGCAAAAAATCAATGAGGTAGGTGTGTTTGTCATAATAGTTTGCCTGCCGGCTGAGACTATGCGAGAACTCGGAACCTGAACTACTCGGAAGTCGGGAGAATTTTAATTTATGCCAGTTTTATTGATGACGATAGGGGAGATCATTTTGCTCTTTTACTGCTGCAAGCAAATTACTTGTGTGGGCGTTCAGCGTGAAAATGTGCACATTAAATTCTTTTCGGTTCTCGTACTTTTACTCGTTCATTCATAGAATTCGGTCTGCCTTCTGCCAAAAGGCGACAACGCAGGCTTAAGCTAAATTAGGCTCATGCAACTTCTTTATTTTATACATATGTTCTTTATGTTACGCTTACCTAAGTTTAGGACTTTTTTTTTCTTTTTTTCAAAATAAAATACTGATGCAGTGATTTTTTTCACACACACCTTTATTTTGACATTATCCACAAATAACGCACAAAAATCCATTTCACATTGTCGACGTCAAGCGAATTATCGAGGGTCAAAGGACGAAACACTGTCGAATACTGTTATCAATAATGGAGCTCCACCTTTAATTCGCCTAACGCTACTGGATTACAGACCTTAGTATATGTATGTAGTAGGGACGTACAATTCTACATGTTTTGCTTATTTTCGTTATTTTCTGAAAAGCTCTAATAAAATTTTTATTGTTAAGAAGCTAACAATCTAATCAATGACAGTGTCAGACTTAGAGACGCTCCAGCACGTTCCAAATAATGCAAATACGCCTTGAGTGGAAATCCGTTTAGGGTCGCACGAAATCCCTCTTATCTCTAATATTCACCCTAGATCCCAGATATAATACCGCCCACGCCAAAAAATGTCGCGTAAATTGAAATAATTCTCATACTTACATAATAACAAACAGTCCCCGCATGTACTCGTGCATGTCATCGACCAGATTTACAAAGCACAACCCGACTCCGCTCAATCTCGGGATGTAGTCCTGCAAGATGAAGAAAATGGAAAAAACGTAAAAACTCACATTTCCAAGATTCTGCAAATATTTGGGCTCAGCCGACTGCAACCGTATGAATATGAATGGAATGCCGGAGGGATAAAATAAACTCTTACTCTGGGTCGAGGAGAAGGTGTTGAGTTACAAGCTCTTGGTTATCGCACAGCGGGAAAAAATAAACATTTCTAGGACTAAGTACGCTCCAGCTGTGAACTAGATAAATCCGAGATGGAGGGTTGGTTTCCGGGTTTCTGGGACCCGGATGCGGCAATGTGACAATTGCTCACAGAGCACTTTTGCCATCTCTTAACTCAATTTATGCCACACAAATTTTCGCTTCATTTTCGGGGAGTCTTAAGTACTTTTGGGTACTGGATCGCAGCAAAGGCACCACCCACGACGACGGCGGCGGCATTATGATCTGAATATTCAGCGTAATTAGCGAGGATGCCACATCTCGAGAACTTCAAAGATCTTAAGGGATGGAATAAAAATGTTGAAGAGACAAAAACTGTGTAAGTAGAACGTGTTTTTGTTCAGTTTTGAAAGAGTAAGTAGAACGTGGTAGTACCCACTTCCGCGATTCCAGTCACAAAGGGTTCAATGTCAAGAGGCATGCTTCATGATAAGAGCGAGAAATATCACAACCCGGCATTGGTTTTCACAAGCTAGCAATATTAGCCAGAGTACGAATTCCTGAACAATTAGAAACATGAGACCGTCGAAACTTGGATGCTTGAAATATGGCTGGTGGCGAAGTATTCCCCAGAGTTTACTTCTATTGCTCCCGCTTCCGTGACGTCCTTTTTGACTGGAGTCTATTATGTTAGCTTACCTGCAAGGGTGGTGCTTAGGTTCTCTATGTCACGAACATTTGAATGGCCATTTAGTTTTCAACATTGATGATTTTTGATATTTTGAAAAGTTGTTGCCAAGGAAATATCAGAATATACGTGGATGTCGCGGTGCGTGGAATTCGTTTTCAACTCATTTAAAATGTGAATAAAATAGTTTCATTGTTATATGGTACATGCATACAATTATGGATACATCCCTATTTTTAACATTTCAATTCAATTTTCTGAGAAAATAACTTCATCTCAATAGATATGTAGGTATAGATATGTGACAGGATTTAAAAAATGCACATATATAAAGGGTGGCCGGAGAAGTGACGTCCAAAAGTAAAATTTAGGTGCCTCATATTGAGGGGTATCCGAATCACCCCCATGTATAATATGTCCCGCGATTTTGCTTAGTTTTCGAGTTACAGGGTGATTCATAAATTCGGGATGCACATTATTATTTTATTTTTATCGTTTGATCAACTAAAACAGCGACATTAAACTCACGCCAAACAACTACTATCATAATGTGCTTTTCAAAAATTCCACCAACATAGATCTACCTCTACAGTGCAGTCACTTGCGAAATTGAAAAAAAGCTCTAAAATTTCCTAAAATTCACGTTTTTCCCCAATTTTTCTCCGCATTATAATACAAATGATTCATCTTAATAAGGAAATAAACCATTAATAAAATTTTAATTGGCGGATACTGTAAACAAGATAACAAAATCTTTAAAGTACACACTGATAAAAATAAATCAGTGGACCTATAGAGCAAAATCTTCGGAAATTTCAGCTATGAAAAAGTTCGGCTAAGTAATCTACATAACATATGAAATCAGTAGAAAGCAAGGAAATATAGATGAAAATGAGACAAGAGAAACGAAAATACATGTGCAAGTACATACGACAGTAAATAAAAAATTTCTTGCAACATATCTTATAATAAAATACAACATAACTATAACTTTTAATCCTATAATCCGGTTATCCTATAAAACCATACATTTTTCACTATTACACCTTTACAGCCGACTCGCACCATGGAACCTGTTGTGAAAAAAAAATCGCGTTTGTCAGAGCGGTGACTTGTGCCCTTTTCTCGAGTGATACAATAAAATGAATGTACACACATATTTCCAAATTGATAAAATTGCCTTAAAATGGTGCGAATTTCCACGCAGCGCTCGAGTGTGATTTATAAGACCGCACGTTTTGCGAACTAAACTTCCTTTTATTTATTTATTTTGTGGAATTAGTTTTACGTCAGATATTATTTTTCATTTCAAGCTACATTTGATTAAAGATAAGTTTGGTAGACAAAATGTTTGAATTCATATTTTAGACCTAAATTCTGCTATTAAAGGAGAATCAGACATAAAAACGTCAGTATTATCGAACTTATTCCACAAGTCCCCTCCTTAGCCCATGGCATGTTATAAAGAGAAAGCAGAGTATAATCGCCATTTATCAAACTTCTTGGCGTCGAAATTATTGCTCATTGATCATACTGTGAAAACCCATTTTCTCTGGGTTTGCTTCGTACATCGTCGTCGTAGGGATATACTCGTATAACACGTAAGCATGAATATGTATTGCAGAGATAGTGCCGAAAGTGGAGTATACTCATTGATTTATAATATTGCGAGAATGGGCTCGTGCCGTGGAATTTAATATTCATCTCAACGTATTCTGAGAATTATTGTCAACTTATTTTAACCCTCCATTACCACATTTTCAAAACTTATCGACACTGCGGAAGCTTTACCCATCATATCACATCGCTGCGAAACTTAACGCATAGACGGATATATTTAAATATATTTTTTTGTTTTATATTGAAGAAATACGATATAACCTATACTATATAATATAAAAATTCCAAGTTCAAATATGCCATCAAAATTTCTAAATTTGAGACCACTCCCACCCTACTGGGTCATATAGGAGAGGGGGTAATAAATTTACAAATTCTGTTGAAAGATATGTGAAAAACGAAAATAGAAAAACATTCTGAAATAGTGAAACAAATTTTTACCCGTCAAAATAATTTTTTCGAAGATTGACGAGAAAAATCTAAATATCTCGATAATTAATGGACGTAGTATGTGGGTGGGTTGAATGGAAAGAAAGAAAAGAGAAAGAAAGAAAATAGTATAAATACGTAAATATATGAGGATTTAATGATTAAATATATGTACATATATAACTGTGGGTGTTCATAGTGAGAAATGCTTGTTAACGGTGACATTTTTTGCCCCTGATTTATTTTTAGTAAAAACGTATGAAGAATAGGTGAAAGTGATGTATGGAGAAATTTTGTATGAATTTACGCTTGATTTAATAAGACGACCTCCACACCCCACAGGAACATACAGGAGAGGGGGTGCAGAAGGGAGTTTGTGTAAAGACTCTATAAAAATAAAAATTTAATAGCATCCCAGGCAACGCCGCCGGACCCGGACAAGCTAGTAGGTAATAAGAGCAAGCTACGAGCAAAGAGCATTTAGTTGTATGTGAATTCGTATTCGGTTCTCCACATTTGGGACGATGTTAAGATTAATATATGTAAATTTTCAGCCTCAAACCTCAGACTAACCCAAAAATTGTCCCAACTTGTTATATCTACTTCAGCTGATGCTAGTTTTAACGTCATGCACTTCATTAGACAAATTCGGAGTGTGACAGGCTCTTCCAAATGGCTTCGTCTACAGATCCTAAATACACAATTATAATTAAGTATGTGAAGCGAAAAATAATTTCACTTATCGCAGTGTACTCAAGCCTCAATTTATATCAAAATTATATATCAGAAAATGAGCATATATTGCGTATAGTTCCCGACTCCTATAAAACTAAGGCGATAAAGCTATTTAACTGGAGTGCCTATCCATGCAAAAAAACACACCTATCCGTATTCAGTGAAACGACGCAAAGTCCTTTTAGCGCCACATAAATTCTCCATCATCCTCAGCCAGACGGAAAGAAATTAAGAATTTATTTCTCCACCAATATGTATGACCCAGAAATTGTCAGCTGCATTCGCATTGAGTTTTCCTTCTATTGATCGTTTGCCAAACACACCCATACCGCGTACTCGCTCGGCACCAAGAGGCAAGAACTGAGGAAATGGCTCAGCGAACTACTTATTTGTATTTCCAATTTTTTAAACTACTCGCTGTCGGGTTATGGATAGGACGAGTGAATACTATAAGAGCGGAGCAATTGCCGTTTCAGCTTTTGATAGCCAAACATTTGCTGATTTTCACAATTTTGACAATGGAAATTCACTAACATATTTCGGGTGAAACACAAATTTAAATATTAACAAACTGCTGAACTACGTTTTTATTTTTGAGGAGAAAATGTATTAGGTGCCCATAATTTGTATTCTACTTATTCGGATTCTCTTGGCAACCACTGAATCGATGTACATGAAACTTTTATTGGATGAACCTTCTTGGAAAAGTTTGATTGAAGGCACAAAATAAATTGAATTCAAGTGGATAGATCAAATATGGCAGACTGTCAATTATTACTATGTAGATGAAATTTCAATAAATTTAGGCTTTGCGAAGAAGTCAAGGTAACGGCTCTAACATGTTTGTTAAAAATAAAATTTCAAGGGATCGTTGTGAAAATGGGCTTTTCAAGTTACCGTGTTAATAGGAAAAACATTTTGTTGCATTAAAAATTAAGTGTCTTTCTATTTTATTTATATACTCCTCTTTGTTGATTTTTCTCCCTTTTTCCATACTATTAGAAATAAATTACGATAATTTTTCGGCTTTTTTTATCCCACCTTCTCTTCTATATACAACAGCGGGGTGGGGAATAAAACATGTGACTGCGGAGTTTACGTAGTAACTGTAGATGATGTAGGTATTATAAGAATTCATTAACTTAGTATGTAGGTGATTTACAGTGTTATTATAATACACAATAGAGGTCTAGCTCCTGAGGCTTGTTTAAAACTTTTTGAAGTTAAAGCCGTAGGTGGGTTTTAGTTTACTTTATTTTATTTTAACCATTTTGCTGTTTTTTCTACACTTGTGTCATAATAAAAGCCTTGTATAAAGATTAAGTTGCATTTTTTTAATTTTTTGATTGAATTCCAAACTCGAAAAATTAGTAAATATATTTTTTTTTTTTGCGTTCCGTACTTTGTCTTATCCGTTGTATTAGAACTCGCGTGACACACCATACAATGTCACGCGAAGCATCTATTCAAATCCAATGATACCTCATTTGCCCAAATGTGATGAATAGTTTAGGAGCCACGAAGGCACAGATGAACACATACAGACGAACCCTCCTATTGCCGCAGTCGGGTTAAAAGAAGCCTAAATCAAGCTTAACAAAATACTGTACCTTCGCATGAAAGTCAAAATTGATTCACCCATTCCTAAGAAAAGCCTCGACAAACAGACGGGAAATACAAATGTTTGAAAGGTTTTTTTGGGGTTTGGTATCGTGTCAATAAACATATAAGCTTAGAACCATCCGGTTATTTCGAAACTACAGATCGGAAGAACCCAACTTCATTCATATTCAATTACGTTGGTTACTCTTCGCCGCCATCTTGAAGTTGGTGATAGCAAATTTAAAATCAGCCTCTTCAAAACCCCCTATATATTCATTGACACGGAAATCCCATCAAGTTGAAAATTTTTAGACGCCATATTGGATCCGCCATCTTTTGTTTCGAAATTTCGATAGTGTATTCGAGAACAGGGACTCCGAAATAACATATCTGTACACTAAAAAAGAAGCATATAAATCGCATTAGTGGCTCTAGAGTTACGAAGCCATAATAGACAGAACTCCCATGCAAAATTCCCTAATACCTTGTTTCTCCCCTTAAGAATTGAATTCCCAAAAATCCCTTTTAGCGGATGTCTACGTCGTAAAAAATACCTTCTTTTTAAATTTAAAGTAAGTAAGCTTTGTAGATTCGAATATTTCGTGATGAGTGAGTTGATTTCGCTTTTATATATGTACTTACTTAGTTAAATAAAAACATTTCGCCTTTATTATAATAAATAATGACAAACGTCAATTTTCCAGCATTCTAGACCAGAACCCACCCTCTCATAGTGCGGTGGCACCATCTCTCGAATTTTACGCGGACTTTCATGAATTGAGAATTAATCGCTGAACAACTGGGAGTATATTAGCGTGAAATTTACACACAACTCTCATTTGCATAACAAATGTATCCTTTTGGACACCGCTGAAAATGCAGATTTAAAGATACCGCCGCATATAATGAAGTGGTTCTCTAACATGCACACGAGTGTCGTAAATTTTAATTAAAGTCTCATTGGGGGCAAATAAACGACACCCTAAGGGCAATGCCGCAACGAAGAGCAATTGCAGTTATTTTATCGTGTTGTTACAAAACCGAAATACCTGATAGAATGAATGGGAGTTGTTTCCTGATGATTACAGATCATAATTAGCTCTTTGTTATTTTTGAATTTTAAGCCGACATCGAATAACCATCCCCATTGAATCACATCCCGAGCGAAAGGTCTCTGTGGGGCCTCTAATTTTATGACTACAGAAGAAAAGAGAATCAATTTCATCCTTCCGCTGGAAAATTATTAATCACACGATGGCACTGCCGTATCAAATATTCATAAAAATTAACGATCGCGTGCCTGCCTGCCCTCACCAATGTTGACTATCATATTTAGATGGGAGCGAGGGAATACACGGCAGAAAGGCTATTCCTAATATATGGAGTTGGAGGGTTTCGAATTGGGAAAAGCATTCCAGTGGATTAACTCTTAAATGATGTTGTTGGCAGCCAGCCAATTTTTCGGGAACATGAGTACGTATAAAACACGAAGGATGACACTTGATACAATATTTACTAGGAAATGCTGGACGGAATCACTACTGGGATGGACTGAAAGGTACTTGGGCGGCACGTTGGTCTAAATTGGATGGATGTTTTCCCACCAGGGCTTGCTAACATACAAAGAGAAGGGAAAAGGGAAAGCCATCAGGTGATAAAGGCAACTGAGATATCCGCATAAATTTCTTCGGGATATGCCGACCCATTTTGCGTCACATAGTCGTAAATCCACCTGAGCTGTAAAAGGTAACAAGCTGATACATTTTATGCTTTTTTATTTACTTCGCCATTAACACCAGCAGTTCGAATATATTTTCAGAGAAAATTGGATGAAGTATTTTTATGTGAAAGCATGCACACAAAAAATGAATGACCACCCCCAAAGAAGGCCAAACATTTACCTTGCGGTTCCGGTGGAACACGCTACGTGTAATGGCATTCTCCCCATCAATAAGTTGAGAGTCCAGAATATCACGTAGACCATTATTTTTTAACCCAAACATCTCCCAAGACATGTGTCTGACGCGGCAGAAATCTTTGGGCTATTTGTATCGCCACACCCATCTCATCCCATCTGTGCACAACCAAGTCAAGAAAGTATTTCTCAAATTGTTTTATTTGGGTACCACAGGCGTTTGTAATGTAGTCCTTATCGATGGTAGCACACAAGCATAGATTCCCAGAGCGCACATAAAATGGAACGACTTCGCGAGAAGCTTCCACGTACATACATATGTATGCATGCAAATCTTTGAGAAGCCACCTGACTACGTTTATTGCGAAAAAATTTAAAATTTAAAGGTGAAAAGTTACTCAACCAAGATTCTACTCACCCCAAGCTCCAGGTATGTTGTGTAGATGGGATAGGGAAGAGCTATCACCATGCCAGTCAGCCATGTCGCACAGCAGCATACAAAGGCCGGCAGCCGGCCACGAAGTGGATCACCAAGCCATCTCATCCTGTCCCACGCAATTAGGAGGTGGGAGATCATCGCAACGTGCAACGGGATGTCCTTTGATTATACGAGTTCACATGAAATTATAAAAAAATATGAATTCAATATTTTCCTTTCCTGCTGGGCTTCAGGAGAGTGTGTGGGTGCATAATAAGGAAGGATATGAGTAATTTAATCCTCCGGAGAGGGCTTATCAGTTTTGCATTGGATGAACTAAGTTAAAGCGATTTCTCCGTGGATAAGAACAATTTCAATACCGAATACAAAAAATACAGTTCCCTACAAATTCAGTTGCTAAATATATTCTTTTGTGGTAATCCAATAGAAAATTGAATGAACAAAGGTGCCTACAATGCTCTGGAGCTTATTGTTCAAGAGTCCCAGGTGCTCTCAAGTGTATTAGGTATTAGCGACCCTCGTCGTCTGTCTGTTTGGTCCCAGGTGACAGAGCTTTTTGCCATTTTGTACACTATTCCATTCTTGGAAAGGGGGTTATTATTTTGAAGGAGCTTATTTAAAATTTCTATACTTTTACTTGTTTTAAAAATGTATGAAACTTCGTTGAACCTATTTGTAGATGAAGATTTGTGAGGTGGATTACGAAGCCTTGCACTTAGATGGGTAATTGAATAAAAATAAAAAAGAGGTGCATTAACTACATGTACATATTACGGGGAAAAATTGGGAAAAACATGTAATTTGGGAAATTTTAGAGCTTTTTTACATTTTTCAAGTGACTGTACCTGCAGTGGCAGAGGTCACATTTTTGGAAAGCACATTAAGGCAACAGTAGTTTGGCGTAGCTTGATGACGCTGCGTTGAATGGATCAAAAGATAAAAAAAAGTAATAACAGTGTGCATCCCGAATTTATGAATCACCCTGTAACTATAAAACTACGCAAAATCGCGGAACACATATGCGGGTGATTCGGATACCGCTCAATAAGGCACCTAAATTTTACCTTCGGACGTCAATTCTCCGGCCACCCTTTATAATGGAGCTACATATATATTTATAAAATAATAATCTCAGGAAAATGAACATCACAACGATTGAATACATTTCATTTGTGGTGAGCGGCTAAGTCATTGCCTCAGAGGGAATAAATTAATTTCATAGCTGTATTATGCGGGCAGATAATTAATTCATTGGAACAACTATAACCACATGACCATATGTTACGTTGCAATTTATTGTTATCCATTCAGATTAAATATTGCAATTGGATTTCGATAAATTTTCATTTAAATGAATTCCTATTGGGATAAATTAGCATTTGATCTGTGCCTTATAACCTAATTGCATTCAGTTTGCTTTTCTAAACAAACAATGGTATTCCACATTGGATATTTCAAAATATTAACTAATAAGCTTGTTAGAATAAGTGTGTAAACGGTATTTCAACAAGAGCTTCCGGATTTTGTTTTTATATAAAACACTTCGTTTGAAAAGAAAATCAAGTGTCTTTCTTCTCAGCTATGCTCGTAGTATAGGGTACTCCATTTATTAACGGAAATGGTTTTGCTTTCCGGGCGTGATCATTTTTTCATTAAATAGTCTAGAGGAAATAGTCCAACGGTGTCACGTCGTTACGCGAGCTTGGTTGGCGGCAGCTTACTTGATTTTGGTGTTTAGTGAAATTATTCTATTTTGAAAATTGGTATACTCGTATAATAAGATAATAGTTTTTTGCGTCTAGTATGTGTGTTGAAAACAAAATTCCTCTAGAATCTAGATTCATATCTTCAAAGCTGAACTAAAATAAATCCGTTATTTTATTTATTATTATTTTAGCCAGTCATCATAATATTTGTATTTAAAAACCGGGCAAGTGCGTGTCCTATATGCATCAACTAAGGGTTCCTGTAGCATTGTTAGTCCTTGTTTGTCTATAAATTAATTTCGTTTGTCTACACTGCATTTCAAAATGGCGAAGTATCAATTGCAAATTTCCAGGCCTAATTTTCATCGTCCAAGTAAAAATCTGAATGTTTTCTCCGTATCTCAGCTTCAAGCGATCTAAATAATAATTTAAAAAAATTTTCCTCCGCCATTTTGAAATTCATCTTAAACAAATGGAACAAATTTGTGGATAAACGTGGGCTAACGACGGACACCGTGCAAGAAAAAATTTCTTTTTATTTATTATGGACGTCGGCTCTGTTGCTGACTTCTTATGTCCATTCCATGCCAATCAAAACAACGTCGAAGTCTATGGTTGTCAGATCATATGTAACTTTTATTCCGCCAGTCAATCTCACCCTTGTCAGCCTTTTACTTACATACATACAGATATTGGGAATTGGAATAAAACAACAAACATTCCTTCTACTCTTCTCTGTCGGGTCGCCTTTTTTATTTTTAGTTCACAGAGTGACAGAAAACTTGCTATGGTACAAAACTTGTAATACTTATTTCATGAAGTTTACGATAGCTTGAAGGGAGTTTAAGCCTCCATTGTTTTGTGATTAAAATAATATTAAAGTGAAAACCATCTTTCTTTAAGCAACTAGTAGGAGTAGGAGTAAGTGGCAGAAACTTTCAAGAACATTTAAGCTATTTTGCAAAACTTATAATACACCTGCCTCACATTTCCCATCACTCTGAACTTCTGTGGATATTAGTGGTGAGTTAATCAGATTTTCTTCACCCCTAATTCACATTCCCTACGCACGTCTGCATAAGCTGATGCTTTCTTGCAACACTTTGCCACACGTTCGCGCTTCATAATAACTTTACGCCTAAAGACATTACATCTCGGGAAGTTCTGCGGTTAATTTGTGTGGTTTCCGACTAAAATATTCATGTCTAGTTATTCGGCAATCTTATGAGAACTTGTAACTTGTAATTTCCTCTTGTTATTTTGGTATCACAAATACTTGCTCCGAAGGTCGGCTTTTCACAGAAGAAGCAACGTAAACAGAATTTATTATTACTTTTATTGCCCTGCGAAATAACTTTTCGCCTGAGTGGAATATTACATGAGAATCTTTCCCCTATATTTTTTTATAATAACTTACCTACGCAAGTTATAAATAAGTTGTGTTAACTAACTTTTCGTGATATTTTCCCAAGATGTAAGAGCTTTTGAAGTGTGTCTGAATTATTCAGAAATCCACTCGATTCTAATTAACAGTTAATTCAAGCTTCCGCCTAAGTTTAAAAAAATTATTAAAAGTTTTCCTAATAGCAGCAAGTCTAGGCACTGTCCATGTCCCCTAAAAAACCTTGATTAATATTCTGAACGAAAACATGAAAGTTTGTTTTTCTATTTAAAAACTTGAATTAGACCTTAATTTACATATTTTCATAGGAACATAATATTTGATTTGCAAAGTTTCAAACAACAATCTACGACGAATTTCTGTTTTTTTAAATCACATACAAGTTACTTCCATTAATTGATGTCTGATATGATTAACTGATTGCATCCAGAATTTTCAATTTAGCAGTTTTGAAAGCATTCCAACGATCATTGGAATTTATTTTCTTTTTTATATTTTCCTACGTTGCGTTGTATATTATCAACGATTGATTGTACCAAGATTGTCAGAAATTTTGTACGCTTAAAACCATCGCCGTGTGTGGCGGCTTAATCAGCTTTATTGTGTATACCATATACTAGTGTGTATAGCTAAGCTTATTATTTCGGGAAAAAACACTGTACATGTGGTGGTCAAATTGTAGCAAATTTACTCTAGTATGAATATTGTAATATAAGTAGCTGGTAATCATCGTTTAGAAGAAATTAGGTAAAGACTGGCTGGAAATTCACACATTTCTCTTTTTCGGGAAAAAAAACCGAAATTTGAAGAGCTGTAACTCAGAAACTATTGAAGTTAAAATAATCTGTTTGAACCAAGATTGTAGTAAATTTAGTCTACTTTGAAAAATAATATATATAAAATTTTTGTCAGATGCTTGTATTGGCAGCTGTTTAGCAAAAACTACAATATATTAAATAATTTTATTGGCAAACTGCGGAAATTAGTTAGAGTGCCAACGAGTAGAATATACTAAAAGTTCAGTTCCACCCTAATTAATGCATGCATTCTCTACTAAGTATTTGACTGGACTATTTTTGGAATCCGATCATTTTTTTCGCTGAGATACAGTCATTTGAAAACATTATTTCTTAATTTTTATGCCATACTGATTGTGAAATGAGTGCTTAATATGAGGAAGAAAACAATGCTTTCTGAATTCTTTTAAGCCTCTACTTTTATACTCCGGGCTTAACTCACATTTACAACGCGGATACATACTTCATACTAGGCACGATTACGACTTGGGGCATGTCGATTCCCAGTTTAGCGCGCAGTTCATAAAGTGCGGTCGTCGTTGAAAATTTGGTTTATTTTGCAGAGAATTTAATGCGATTTGGTGGAGGGTGCTTATTCTTATCGCTGTGTTTAGGACTAGTTTGTGGGCTTCATTTAAAACAATTTACAGACACCTATAAAATTACGGTGATAGTTTTTCAAAAGTAGTAAATTATATTAGTCCTCCTAGATAAATGAAAAACTGATTGGTTTTTACAGCTTCATAACGCCAAACACAAAAGTATCTCTAAATTATCTGCTTAACACTGAGGAATTTATGAATATGTTTACATACTTACATTTAGCCCAAAGCACTTAACGACACAAAAACCGATTTAATACTTTTATGTATGTGTGTGCATCATTAGTCATCATAAAAGCTCTAATAAATGGACCATCTAAGAATAAGCACGTGACTGGATTCATGCCATGTCCAGTAAAATCTTTTATTCGTAGATGAGAACCATTCAAGAGCAAAAAATAAACGCGTTTATAATAACCACAACTTATTTCTGATTTATTATATTAATTTTCCCTGAATTGTAGTAATAAATCAACATACAATTATGTGTGTACCTATAGAGGGAATTTGGCAGCAAGACTCCCAGGACAGTTTGACCTATCTCAGTAAATCATCCTTTGATGTTGAATGTGTTATGATAAATCAACTCTGTCGACTATTTTTTGCATGACAAGTCCCGTGATGGATTGCTGAATACAAAAACAAATTGTCTGTCCTCAAATATATGTATCTTCAGCGAATTCAGTTGAATGGAACTTCAATAGAAGGCAAGTGGGACTCCATATGCAATGTATGTCTCTGCAGATAAAAAATCTAAAATTCAACATAATACCCGTTTTTTCGGTAGATAGTCGAAAGATATTTATCTGCCTCACGAAATCTATTCTATTTTTTACGTGGAAAAATGTTATGCCCATTTGACCAGCAAATCGCTTGAAGATGTTTCTTTAAAAGATGGAAGAGACGTGGTAAGATAAGGAAAATAAACATCTCAAAGCTTCATTAACTCGAATAAACACTCCGAAGTTCATCTTCAAAAAGTATGCAGACTTTCAAAGTTTATACTGTTCAGCGGCACCGTGGCCACAGTACTGTGAGCAACTTTTTATCTAACATAATTATGAGGCTTCCAGGCGAGGATTGCTTACTTTGGCTTCAGTCGGGAACACCAAGGCCGTTATCTGGCAATTAAGAAAAGAGCTTACCCAAGAAATGCCATTTCTCGGGGTAACACGAATAATTTTCACCTCGGAAAATTTCATTTACTAAAAACAACACTTTCGAGTAAAGCGTGAGTAAACAGGGAAAATGAAAGTAAATTTAAATTGTAGGTACCTACCTGTAGTAGTGGCAGAAAGAAGCAGAGGAACTGCCCGAAGACCCAGTTCTGGATGAGCATAACCATCAGAGTTATCGGGAGCACTATTGAGCACTGAATAAAGTGGCACAGCGCTAAATTAACGATGAATGCGTGCGTGATGTCTTTGTAAAGTTTATGATACATGGTGTATGCGATAATGGCCACATTAGATACTATTCCCAATAGTGCTAGGACGGCGTACTGTATAATGAAAAGCCAATAAATCGATTTAATGTTCGGCTTCAGAATGGGCTCGTTCAGGCTTTCGAAGTTCTCGGTCTCATTTATTCGGCCGGCTATCATGTGGGCTATTACCATGAAATATTTATCGGGAAAGTCTTTCATTTTGGTAGTGCCATCTGAACTCATTGTCACCTGTGAAATTCGTTGTTCAATTCTTCCGCGTTGATTCGACTGCAAAAAAATACAAGGAGACTTCATTAGATATAATTTACAGTACACATCATGATTTTTCTTATTTATTCCAAAGTTTAAAAACACATTTCTCTTTTTTCATGAGCATGACTTTGGGAAGTTAAGGGGAGTTATTTGGATAATAAATTCGAAATCAGCAGCCCCGAAAACCCCTACATACTGATTTTGGTGTTAATCGACGGATATTTACTTTTTCATTCGCCACATTGCGGGCTTCTCATAATACCATAGGGATAATCTCACTGCCGTTTATATCTACAACCACAAAACACTTTCTCGTTTGAAGTTCGTGCGCTGGCCATAAGTCAAAATAAATGAGATAATATTGTCTATAATTAAGGAGCCGCCAGCAGTGAACGTTAATCTATTTAAATACTTCCAGCTCACTGGGGGCCTTCCCTAATCCATCATAATACGCGCATTTCATGCAGGTAATCTGACTGTGCCCTGACCTAAATAACAATTATGCTAACTTTGACGACATCGAGAACCCCGAGCTCGCCTCCAAAAACCAAATTGTCGGAAATTAAATTCGAGCCCAGAGACTCCTTAGCGGCAGACCAATTAATTTCGAGCTTCTTCTAGTTATAGGTGTGTCTAGCTTTTTCGGGACTCCAGCAGTGATCAAAAGGATTGGGAGCGGCTTTCAAGCTTTTATGCCACCCTATAAGAAGTGGGAGAAAGGTACTTCGGCCTTATGGGACTATTTCGTTTTTACATTCCATAAGCTCTTTTAATCGTTCAGACCCTTTTAGAGCAGATTATGAGCGCCGATAGTCCTATGATGTATGCTGTGTTTTAATGGAAATTGCCGTAGTTGAGTTATGACGATTTAGAGGTTATTTATAGATATATGGAATTTAGAATTGCTTTTGTAATCTCTATTTATCTTCAAATTCTAGCTAGAACATTTTCTCTTTGTCTTAAATTCGCCCTTTCGCATGGACTGCACCCGTCCCTGGGAACAGTATCGTTTAATTTAATGTATTTCTACAACAACAACAAAATTATCGTATAAGCCGTTTTGACAGCACTACGTCTATATTACCTATACAAGAAAAATATACTGTGAGTTGTTTTATACATATTTTGATTGTGTTACCGACATAAGTTACAAAATTACAAATAGGAAGAAACGCTGGGAGAAAGGTTAATAGGTGTCTAATGTGAACTCTCCATACATAGAACTAAGGGATAAACATTTTTAATTTCGCGCTCCCCATTGTATGTGGTATCGTTGGAAAGGCCTTTTAAAATGCAATAAAGGTTCTTAAGAGACCTTTTTCTTTAGGTAAACATATCGCTAGATATAAGTTCATAAAGTCGTTACAAATTTGAAACAGTTTCTGCTGCGAGGCATTCAGTACAAACAAAGACCTTTAATATACGAAGACGTCTCACAGCCAAAAGCTCAGGTAAAAATTCACTGATTTCAGCAGATCGAGATGGGAAGCTTTTTGCTGCCGCTGATTCGGCTGATTGTAGGAAAAATTCAAAAGCAGAGGGAGAGAAGAAAACATTTGATGACTCGATGTTAGTCGGCAGGTGTTGCGCGGAGAAGGGCTACATTGTGTGTTTGATAATATTGAGCCGAATTCTGTTTTTGGCTTGTATGTGAGATTTCCTATGAAAACCCAGAATTCTTTCCAGTTGAGGGCTACAAATAAATGAAGTTCTCGCACAGACATTGGAAAATAGAAATTGTTGATTGCCTTGGTTTCATTTTATTTATTCCTAATAAGTAGAAAGTCGCGATTTTTATTAATTCATTTTATATTTGCATATATAGTATGTATATACTCGTATATACAAATAACTAGCTTGCCCGGACCCGGCGTTTCCCGGGATACTATTAAATTTGTATTCCTTAATTTTACAACGCCTCCCTACTGCACCACCGCCTCTCCTATGTGGCCCAGCGTTATCCTATTTTTCCTTTTGCACATGTTTTAGATATTTTCCAACAGTATTATTAAATTTAGTTTTCTTCATTTTACACCACCTCCTTATTCCACCCCCTCTCCTATATCTTCCAGCGGGGTGGGGGTGGCCTTATATTTGGAAATTTGAATAGCAGATTCGAAATCAGTGATCCCGAAAATTCCCTAGTGCGGATTTTCAGGTCGCCATATTGATCCACCATCTTGATTTCCAATATTTTGATGGCAGATTCAAAATCAGTGACCCCAAAAACCCAAACCAAAAACAAAAGTTCGGATTTTCAGTGAAATCCCTTGAAGTTTAACTTTTTCGGTCGCCACATTGGATTCGACATCTTGAATTCCAAAATTTTGAATGCAAGCTCGAGATCTGCGACCCCGAAAACCTCCAATTGCCTTTTTCATAAAGATTCCTTGAAGTTGGAAAATTCGCTTCCTATACAAAACGGAAGTTTCGATTTTTTCGATTTTCCGGCTTTTCCTTTGGGGTTTCCCGAATTTTCTTTTTTTTAAACCTCGCCTGTATTATAGCAAACAAAACAAGAACAAAATTATCGAAATCGGTCAAGCCGTTTTTGAGTTTTAGTGAAACTAACGCACAGTAATTCATTTATATATATATAGATGATCAAAACAAAGTGTTTTAAAAACCGTTTCTTAATATAACTTATAATAATTAATAATTACTTGATTGTTAACAACCAATCGAAAAATAAAAATTACTTGATAAGCCTTATCTTGTCATCGAAAAATAAAAATAAAGTACTTGATAGTCATTATTTTATACTGTGTATTTCTTTAATCATAAATTATTACAGTCCCTGCCGACCGACCTGCCCGACCACAAAAATAATTTATTACATATTCTAATCTGCATCCAGCGTACGAATTCTTAAATTTTAAAGCCAGACTAGAAAACTGCAACCCTGAAAACCTTTAAGAATGAACTCAATACCCTCTGCAACTGACAGCAAAATTAAGTGCTCCTGCTGGTAGCCCGGACTTCCCACCGTAATCCATTTGCCGTGATTTAAAAGAAAAGCTAAAATAACTTCACCACTTTTCACATTTTATCGGTAACTTGCAGTCTAATTCGTGCACTGCTTTAATATTTAAACATTGTTTTTCGAGGGGAAATTAATGAAAATGAATTGCTCAAGGGCATCAAGGCTCGATAAAGCTGAGTTCTTGTACTCAGCAAAAAACAAAGCTCAAGCAATTCTGCACTCTTGATTTACCCCAAATTGCTTTACCTTCGGAGGCAAGGTGGAGTTTGGTAGTCAATTAAATTAGACTTTATTGCTCGCCATTACATGTTTCATTTAACCTAGTTAGATACCGACAAAAGGAGTGCCTCATGCATCTTGCCAAAATCTGTGTGTAATATAATAGAACTTGGAAGGTCGTGTCTACACCAAACATATGATTCTAATCTTTCTGTTTTGGGGTTGCTGCCGAGGACAGGCTTTATGAATCCAGAAATGTTTTAGATCTAACTAATATCCTCGCAACAACGGAGTCGCAGTCAAAGTAATTTAATAACAAATGTAGCACATAGTACTATATGCAATTATTACAGGATTTCCTCTGCAGATTACAAAACCGAAAATCAATATCTTCAATTGATTAATTTAATTGAAACAAAATATAAAAGTAAGAAAATCGTATTCCGGAATATGTACAAATAAACGCGTGAACGTTAAGCTATTCCCTTAAAATTGAAAGTGCTTAAATTTCATACAAAACATTCCGGTAAACTGAATTTACATATTTCATAACGTAACGTATAAAAAGACAATTATGTTTTATAGCTATAAACTAAATTTCGAGCTATCGTTTGAGTTATGTCATAGGTTGCTGCAAAAGCCAATGTACTATTGAACATTTTTATTTCACATCATCAACACCTACTGAAATCAGTCGTTTACAATGAAAATAAAATTAATCCAATTCTGCTGCCCTCAGGACACTTGCCATCAATATTCTGATTTTCTACATGATAACTGTTAAAAATCTTGAAACAGCAGACAATATTTGTTTACGTTAGATATATGATAGCTGTTCAATAATAGACATATTCCGAGTTTCATCAAACCATTTTAATCAAATTGAAGTGTTCTGTTAAACAACCTCTTGAATTCGCCCAAATTGTTTTCAGTTTTTATCATGTTTCAGAAATCTTTACACTGATCTTTCGCTCTGTTTTGAGTAATGTGCAGTTATGACGGGCTCGAAATTTTGAAGTGATGCGAAAAAAAAACTGAATCTGGCAGTACACATTAAACAAAAGAAAAAAATCAAAGAAATCATCAGTTATCAAAAGATTAACATGGGGAAAGAGATATGAATTAAGCATGTAGGTACTTCTTATGAAGAGTATAAAGTGAATTGATTTCGGGGCTATTTAAACCGCACCTTTGACGGCACAAAAGACATTAGTCAGTCTTCCCACAAAGCTGTTAAATGATTCGTTTACGAGTGCAAATTTTATTCGCGTTTTTAGTAGCACTTTTTAGTGGTAAATTAGTTATTGGTGCTTCGACAGTGTACAAAGCAAATTGGGGTAGTTTGGACGCAAGACCTTTACCACAATGGTACGATGACGCCAAAGTGGGAATCTTTCTTCATTGGGGTGTCTACTCGGTCCCCAGCTATGGAAATGAGTGGTTTTGGAAAAACTGGAAAGGTGAGTAGAACGCAGGTTTCTGTTATTATTCTCACCATGAAAATGGTTAGAGCCTGTCCCGTCCACATTTTGGTTTTCGTGTGCAGGAAGCATGGGACATTTCATATTCGAGTATCTGACAACTATAGTGCAATCAAATGATTTGTCCACCTGAAAATATGTTAAAATTGAAGGTGTTGTTTTTTTTAGTTAATACTCGTTAGACAGAAAATTACTCGTGCACAATTTCGGTAATTATTTCCGAATATCTGCAATACAGGATACTTCAACGCAAGTGGCAATTTAAGATAATCTGTCTCTGATTACAGAGACAAATTAGATTTTACCCATATCTCACTTTACATTAATTACTGATTAAAAAATTCATACTGTTTAAGAAATACTAACAATAAAATTTTAATTCAGCCTCCGGAAAAGCAGATTATATAACTTTCATGAAAAATTACTACAAGCCCGGTTTCACCTACCAAGAGTTCGCTAAGGATTTTCAAGCTGAGCTATTCAATGCCCCACAGTGGGCAAAACTCTTTGAAGACAGCGGAGCAAAGTAATTCTTTTTAGCATTTAATATATATTACTTTTTATCATAAAATCTTGTCTTGTATGTAGGTACGTGGTATTGACGAGTAAACACCATGACGGTTACACACTCTGGCCTTCCAGCCACTCATTTAGTTGGAACTCCAAAGATGTTGGTCCACACAAGGATCTAATACGTAAGTAAAAATACAATAATATTTCTAAAATAAAAACCAAGTGTATATTTTCTTCTCTTTTATAATATACTTTAACATAACTAGAGGAGCTATCGGCTGCAATAAGAACGAGGAAAACTATGAAGTTTGGTTTATATTACTCCTTGTACGAATGGTTCAACCCTCTGTATATGGAAGATAAAGCAAAGGGCTACAAGCAACAAAAGTATGTTGTTAATAAAGTTCAGCCTGAGCTGTATGAACTAGTTAACAAATATAAACCAGACATCCTTTGGTCGGATGGAGAATGGGAAGCAAGCGCAGAATACTGGAAATCAACCGAATTTATTGCATGGTAATTCCAACAAAACATAGTTTTTCAGTCATAAAATTAACTAAGAATTGTCCAAAGGCTGTACAATGCAAGTCCTGTTCGTCAAACTATAGTTACCAATGATCGGTGGGGAAAGGGTACTAAATGTACCCATGGGGGTTTCTTAACTTGTTCAGATCACTATAATCCTGGAGTTCTTCAAAAGCGTAAGTGGGAGAACGCTTTTAGCTTGGACAAAACATCATGGGGCCATCGTGTCGACACAATTCTGAAAAATTATATGTCTTCGGACGAGCTAATTAAACGTAACAATTTAACTAATGAGTATTTGCAAGTAATTTCTAATGAGTTCATTTCAATAGAATTGGTAACAACAATCAGCTGCGGCGGCAATGCGTTAATAAACGTCGGACCAACCAGTCATGGAACAATCCAACCAATTTTCGAAGAAAGGCTTCTGGACATGGGTGCATGGCTTAAATTAAACGGTGAAGCCATTTATGCAAGCAAACCGTGGATACTTCAAAAGGACCCTAAGACCCCGAATGTATGGTTTACCCAGAAAAGCGCAACCCCAGGTTATAGTTTGAACTATCATTTACAAGATAAACTTTGAAAAATTATTTCATTCAGGTCGAACGAATGTATATGCAATGGTTGTAGAATATCCCTATGCCACCAACGGAATTGATTTATACGGTCTTGCCGGACGATTGGACAGTTCTTCGTCCGTAAATATGTTAGGTTATCCGAAACCTCTTGTGGTAAGATCGATTTAATTATTCAGTGGACACATTTTAAATTTTTATTTTTCTAGTGGAAGCAAAATGTTAAGTCTTTACATATACAGTTCCCAGACAAAAACTTAATAGACCAACACGGATTAAAACATGCGTGGACCTTTAAAATAAACGTACCAATTCATTAATATAAGTAACCTAAAGGTGGGTGGCCAAAACACGCATGAATTTGTTAGGTACTCTACTGCTTACATTCTTATCATAGAATTACAACTATACAATAAAAGTAGTATAATCGACCACTTGTTTTATTGTTTATACAAGTTTCTGTTTATTATACTTTCAAAGAGAAATGCTTCGGATTCGAATCACACATGACACATGTAGTGTATTTGACTTGTGTTTGGAAACAGAATGTACACGAGAGAGAAAGAGTGAGATGAAGTTGCACCTTTATTCTCGAATATCGCAGATAACAAATGCCCATTTCGAACCAACGTGATGGTCAATACGACTTATTCGTGATCTCTCAGTAAAGAGTTTATGACAATGGAAACTGTGTGTGGTAGAGTGTGTAGTATTCAAGCAATCACATACCTACACAAATATATTAATCCTATAGGCAACAAACACAAACTAACTAATTGTCAACAATCTCCTAATGAAGTTGGGAGCGGGTTATGGTGAATACGCTCAGTCCGGCGATAGACGCTTACTGACAACCGTGGACGTTTAGGAGGGAATAAGTCCACTTCGGTATTTTATTCACGGACATGTGACATCTCGTGAGCGCGACCGAAACACGTCCGCTCAAGACACTTGCAATTTTCTGATTTTCAACATGATAAATTGATAACTGTTTGAAACTCCCAAAATTGCCAACACAATTTGCACATTCATACACTCGTTCAATTTTAGACATACTTATTCCGAGTATATACCAACCACTTTCATCAAAGTAATTATTTTTAAACAACCTCTTGAATTCGTCCAATTGGTTTTTAGGCTTTATCATGTTTAAGGAATGTTTTGACTGATTAATCGCTCATATTTGAGCAACTGAACTTTTGAAGTGATGAGTAAAAACTGGATCTTCCAGTACACCATGTACAAAATAAAAACTTCGAAGAAATCATCAGTTATCAAAAGATTACTTTTAGGAAAGAGATAGGAATTGCGTATGTACGAGTACCTACTATACATCATATCAAGTATAAAGTGAACAGATTTCTGGACTATTTAACCAAACTTTTGACGACATTGAAAACATTAGTGGGTCTTCGCACAAACGTGCACAATGATTAATTTACAAGTGCAAAATTTATTCGCATTACTAGTAGTACTTTTTAGTAGTAAAGTAGTTATAGGTGATTCGCCAGTGTACAAAGCAAATTGGGATAGTTTGGATTCAAGACCTTTGCCGCAATGGTACGATGACGCCAAAGTAGGTATCCTTCTTCATTGGGGTGTCTACTCAGTCCCTAGCTATGGGAATGAGAAGTTTTGGAGAAACTGGAGAGGTAAGTAAAACGCTTCTGTTATTATTTGTGCCGTATTTCGGTTTTCGTCTGCAGTACCCGTAACTACCGTTCACAATTTCGGTGATGATTCCCAGCTATCTACGATACAAGGTACATATGTACTTCAACGCAAGTGGAAAATTAAGATAATCTCTCACGTATTCGAAACTTTCAATCAAAATGACACCTTTCGACTATGTCAAGCCGTTTATAGATTTCGGTAATTACCATATGGAATGCTTTTGAAATTTCACGATGATGAGGCGAGAGTGGAAAGCAACATGATATGCAAGCAAAAGACAAGCACCAATAGTCAGCATAGCCGCCTAAGCCTTCTCAATTTTTTTTGGCATTTCGACAAGTGTGGCATTTGACAGACGATTAAAGGATTGATATTCTACTAATTTAATCAGTATAGTAGATAGGGTCATGGTTCCCATCCAATCGTTCCCTCCTCCTTACCTAGCTTACGTTTTCCAATTTAAAACTCTTAATGTTTTTCATGCTAGACTTAAATTGTGGCTAAATATATTTTTTGGGAATTGATCACCAAAAGTGACTTTTAAGAAAACATACTGAGAAATAGGCACTTAATTATTTTTAAACATTCTTCTACCCTGTTTGATCGTTTTCTGAAAAAAAATATATGCATAATATTGAAAATAAAAATTTCTATTTGTCCAATTCCAAATATGTTTTGACTGTAATGATATATACGACTTATATATATTGTATTGTTTTTAAATGATTTATCCAACCAACGAGAAATTTTGTTTTTTATACATACTCCTTATCTCCGTTTATTGCAATTTATCGTACAACGCTTCCATTTTGTTGAGGAAATGCTAACAATAAAATATAAATGTTAATTTAGTGACTGCATCACCAGCTTACGTAGCATTTATGCACAATTTCTATGAGCCCGGTTTCACTTACCAAGAATTCGCTGAGGATTTTCAAACTGAGCTATTCAATGCCCCTCAGTGGGCAGAACTGTTTGAAGACAGTGGAGCTAAGTAATTCTACGAAACAGTTAAAAATATTTCTTTTTATCAAAAAAAACAATCCTTTCAGCTACGTGGTATTGACCAGTAAACACCATGATGGGTACACCCTCTGGCCTTCCAGCCGATCATTTGGTTGGAACTCTAAAGATGTTGGGCCTAATAGGGATCTAGTACGTGAGTTATAATACATTAATTTTATTTCTTCTTATTTATATATAATAAACTCTAATATAACCAGAGGAGCTATCGGTTGCAATAAGAACGAGGAAAACTATGAAGTTTGGTTTATTTTATTCTTTGTATGAATGGTTCAACCCTCTGTACATGGCCGACAAAGCAACGGGCTATAAGCAACAAAATTATGTTGTTAATAAAGTTCACCCTGAGCTCTATGAACTAGTTAACAAATATAGACCAGACATCCTTTGGTCGGATGGCGATTGGGAAGCAAGCGCAGAATACTGGAATTCAACCGAATTTATTGCATGGTAATTCCAACAAAACATAGTTTTTCAGTCATAAAATTAACTAAGAATTGTCCAAAGGCTGTACAATGCAAGTCCTGTTCGTCAAACTGTAGTTACCAATGATCTCTGGGGAAAGGGTACCAAATGTGTCCACGGGGGTTTCTTAACTTGCTCAAATCACTACTATCCAGGTTCTCGTCAACAACGTAAGTGGGAGAAAACTCTCAGATTGGACAAAACCTCATGGGGCCACCGTGTCGACACAACTTTGGAAAATTATATGTCTTCGGACGAGCTTATTAAACGTAACATTTTAAATAATAAGTATTTGCAAATAGATTCGATGAGTTTATTTCAATAGAATTGGTAACAACAATCAGCTGCGGCGGTAACGTGTTAATAAACGTCGGCCCCAATAGACATGGAACAATCGAACCAATTTTCGAAGAAAGGCTTTTGGACATGGGCGCATGGCTTAAATTAAACGGTGAAGCTATTTATGGCAGCGAACCTTGGATATTTAAAAAAGACCCTAAGACCCCGAATGTATGGTATACCCAGAAAAGTGCAACGCCAGGTTATAGTTTGAACTATCTATTGCAACAGAAACTATGAAAAATTATTTCACTTAGGTCGAACGAATGTATATGCAATGGTTGTAGAATATCCTTATGCCACCAACAGAATTAATTTATGCGGTCTTGCCGGACGACTGGACAGTTCTTCATCTGTGAGTCTCTTAGGCTATCCGAAGCCTCTTGTGGTAATACCAATATAATGATTCAATGGACGAATTTTACTTTTCCAATTTTTCTAGTGGAAGAAACACAAAAAGTTTTTAGGTATCCAGTTCCCTGAAAAGAACTTAATTGACCAACGCGGATTAAAACATGCGTGGACCTTTAAAATAAATGTACCAATTCACTAATATAATTACGAAACATATGTTATTAAAACACGCAGGATTGTTTAGGTACTGTACTGTTTTCATTTTTATAGAGAAATTGAAACTATAGAATAAAAGTAATATAATGGTCTAATTGTTTTATTGCTTAGAAAATGTATTTTGATAATACCTTAAACAAGAAAAACTTAGCCTTACACACGTATATTGTGTCAATCAATCATAACAATCTTTTTGCCATATTGCATCCGCCATTTTTAAATCCCACAGGTACATATAGTCTAAAACTTTGCTGAACCAAGCTCTCCAATAGTGAGAACCCCATAAGAATCTGTTTGAGAGATACAAGGTAACAACGCGCGAAAAGCCTTTCTCATATACACATATATATGTACATATATGCAGATAGATACACCTACGAAGAACCCGAAAGTTGTGAAGCGAAAAAACGACATAGATCTATCTGTAAACACAGCCTGAACAAAAGAATAACTTCGGTGAAATTATCAGTTATCAAAAGATTAGTTTCAGGAAAAAGATACGAATTACGTATGTATGTACTTCATATAAAGTATTTAAAGTTTCTGGACTATATAAACGACATCATTGACGGCACAAAAGCCATTAGTGAGTCTTCACACGTAGTTGCACAATGATTCGTTTACGAGTGCAAATTTTATTCGCATTACTAGTAGTACTTTTTAGTAGTAAAGTATTTGTAGGTGGTTCGCCAGTGTACGAAGCAAATTGGGATAGTTTGGACACAAGACCTTTACCACAGTGGTACGATGATGCCAAAATAGGAATCATTCTTTACTGGGGTGTCTACTCAGTCCCTAGCTATGGAAATGAGTGGTTTTGGAGCAACTGGAAAGGTAAGTACATATAACGCAGGTTTCTGTTATTATTCTTATCACGAAAATAGTTAGTGCCAGTCCACATTGGATTTTCATGTACGTATGAGACACTTCATAATTGCCCGATCTGACAACCAAAGCTAAATCAATGTTTTCAATGATTGTTAAACTGAAATTCCGTTAAAACTTAAAGTGCTGTTCTAGAATTTCTAATGTATTATGGCAAATACAACCACAAGATTCATCACATTAAAAAAGTGCATAAACAAAAAATTAGAACAATGTCTGTCTTAGTGAATAATCGATAGATAGCAAATTACCCGTAGATGATTTCGGTAATGATTTCCTTGTATATATGATACAAGGTACTTGAACGCAAGTGGCAAATTAAGATAATCTTTTGTTGAATAAAAATTGTCTGTCAAAATGGCATCTGTCAACTAAGCCAAGCCGATTATAGCAATCATTAATTACGAAATGATGACCACTATCCACCATTCACCGTCAATTTGGTCGTTTTATAAAAACTGCATATCATCAGTTCAAACTCCATAATCTTACTATTGCTGTAAATTTTTGAAAATATTATTGAAAACACTAATTTCAGTATTACGGTGTACAAAAGTGACGTCAAGTTAAGTTCAGAATATTTTCATGACAAACAATACTTTGCAATACTATGATCATGGGTATGCTTGCAAATTTCTTAAAAATCAATGTTTACGAGTACGTTTGTAGTATCGCGGCTCAATGGCACGGTCGCCATGTGGTAACCAGACTTCTTTAGGTAGTTTACCTAACTTAATAGTCTCGAGCTTGCGTTTCAAAGGCTTTTCACTTGGTAACGAAAACGTGAACTTGAACTTGTGTTGCCTTCTTTGTTATCAAGGCCCTTTTCATATATTTTTTCTATGTTTATGTATATTTATTATGTTTCTAATATGCTTTAATTAACAACCATCTAGTTTAAACGCTTATAATCACACATAAATGTTATTTCAGAATCCGGATCATTAGATTACGTAGAATTCATGAAAAAATACTATAAGCTCGGTTTCACCTACCAACAATTCGCTAAGAGTTTTAAAGCTGAGCTATTTAATGCCCCACAGTGGGCAAAACTGTTTGAAGACAGTGGAGCAAAGTAATTCTTTTAAACATTAAAAACATATCTTATTTTCTAATCACAAATTATTGTAGGTACGTAATATTAACTAGTAAGCACCATGATGGTTACACACTCTGGCCATCCAGCAGATCGTTTGATTGGAACTCCATAGATGTTGGTCCACACAGAGATCTAGTACGTAAGTAATAATATAATAATATTTTTAATATAAAAGCTAAATAATTTTCTTCAATATAACTAGAGGAGCTATCGGCTGCAATAAGAACGAGGAAAACTATGAAGTTCGGTTTACATTACTCCTTGTACGAATGGTTCAACCCTCTGTACATGGCCGACAAAGCAACGGGCTATAAGCAACAAAATTATGTTGTTAATAAAGTTCACCCTGAGCTCTATGAACTAGTTAACAAATATAAACCAGACATCCTTTGGTCGGATGGAGAATGGGAAGCAAGCGCAGAATACTGGAAATCAACCGAATTTATTGCATGGTAATTCCAACCACACATAGTTGATGGGTCATACAATTAACTAAATATTGTCCAAAGGCTATACAACACAAGTCCTGTTAGTCAAACTGTAGTTACCAATGATCGTTGGGGAAAGGATACCAAATGTGCCCACGGGGGTTTCTTAACTTGTTCAGAGTGGTACAATCCTGGTGTTCTTCAACAACGTAAGTGGGAGAACGTTTTTAGCTTGGACAAAACCTCATGGGGCCATCGTGGCGACACAACTCTGGAGTTTTATATGTCTTCGGATGATCTTATTAAAGGTAGTAAATAAAATCATGAATATTTCCAAATAGTTCCTAATGAGTTCATTTCAATAGAATTGGTAACAACAATCAGCTGCGGCGGCAATGCGTTAATAACCGTCGGCCCAAATAGACATGGAACAATCGAACCAATTTTCGAAGAAAGGCTTCTGGACATGGGTGCATGGCTTAAACTAAACGGTGAAGCTATTTATAGAAGCAAACCGTGGATACTTCAAAAGGATCCTAAGACTCCGGGTGTATGGTATACCCAGAAAAATGCAACGCCAGGTTATAGTGTGATATTGTTAACAAGACAAACTTTATAAATTTTCTCGTTTAGGTCGGATAAATGTGTATGCAATTGTTGTAGAATATCCCTATGCCACCAACGAAATTGATTTGTACGGGCTTGCAGGACCACTCGACAGTTCTTCAGCTGTAAGTCTCTTAGGCTATCCGAAGGCTCTTGTGGTAAGATCGATTTAATGTTTCAGTGGACACATTTCAAATTTTTATTTTTCTAGTGGAAGGAAAACGTTAATTCTTTACATATCCAGTTCCCGGACAAGAACTTAATTGACCAACGTGGATTGAAATATGCGTGGACCTTTAAAATAAACGTTCCAATTAACTAATATAAATATACCAAAGGCATGTACCCAAAACACATATGAATTTATTAGGTGTTGCACTGCGTCATTCTTGTAAAGGAATTGCAACTATATAAAAAAAGAAGTAAAATAATAATAAAAATTTAGTCGACTACTTGTTTTATTGTTTATATGATTTTTGATGATACATAGTTTTAAAAGGAAGTATTTCGACTCCCGCGTTATTAAACTTGTGGTTCAATTTGGGCCTTAAGGGATAATGACTTCGTATAGGCCAAGAGGCTACCTCAAAAAGTGGAGTAACATATATCTTCGAAAGTTACGAAATTATCAGGAAAGGTTCCATATGCTCGTAGAAACCTAATTAACTTGGGTGACGACCCCCTCCCGGTGATCGTCCTCCGCCATTTTGTGATAAAGGGCAACCTATTTTTTCCTGCAAATATGTAGAGGTGTTCAGCTTTCATTTGAGCCCTATTTAAAGCTATTGGATTTAATAATAGCTACAAAACTGTCCGAGGCAGATGCAGCGGAAACAATCTGAAACCTTATATTATATGTAGATGGAAAAGTATACTGCCTAACTTATGTAGCTTACTGTCACATCTAAACATTTTGTTATCTCTAGTGCAGGTCACAAAACTAAAACAGGCGTTTACAAGTAAACTGAAAATACATTCAATGCTGTTGTTTTTAAGACAAGATACTTAACTGTTAAAAATCCGTTAATTTGCAACAACCCTTGAATTTTGCTAATTCCTTTATGCTTTATGCTTCTTCTATGAGAAATCTCCTGACTGATCGCTGATTGAGAAAATTCACATATAAGTAAAAGTATATTGAAGTCATGACAAGATCTCTATCTGGCACAGAACCCTGAGCAAAGGATACTACAAAGAATCATCAACTATCGAAAGATTAATTTTCGGCAAAATTTATTGTTTGTACTTCTTATCAGGTCGAATATGAATTGATTACAAGGGTTATTTAAACCGGACTTTCGACGGCAAAAATACATTAGTGAGTTTTCGCACAAAGCGGCACAATGTTTGCCTTAAGAGGGCATCTGTTATTCGCGTTTTTCGTAGCAGTTTTCAGTGGTAAAGCAGTTATTGGCATTCCGCCCCCGTACAACGCAACGTGGGATAGTTTGGACGTAAGACCGTTGCCACAGTGGTACGATGATGCTAAAATAGGAATCTCTCTTCGTTGGGGTGTCTACTCAGTCCCTAGTTATGGAAATGAGTGGTTTTGGAGCAACTGGAAAGGTAAGAAAAGCGCAGTTAGACTGTTCGTAACGTATATGGCAAGTCAAGCCAATCCACACTTCCTGTGCACAACAATCATAGTGGAAATAGGCGCAATCTTCTACGCGTTTGATAGCTAAAAATATATGAATGTTCACTACTACTCCGAGATGAAATGGAAATTAATATTAGAAAACCGCAGTATGGAAAAAAAACTTTGTTTAGCGCTGTAATTTTCCAAATTCAACCAGGCTTTTGAGGTATAATGGTGTCTACAAATTATGTGCATTGTTTATAAATGATTCATTCAACCAACGAGAAATTTATTGCTTCCTCCATATCTTGATTACTTGTTGAAAAAACATAATCGTTATTTCAGAATCCAGATTACCAGATTATGTAACTTTTGTAAAAAATATTATAACTACAGGCCTGGTTTCATATACCAAGAATTCGCTGAGGATTTTCAAGCTGAGCTATTCCATGCCCCCCAGTGGGCAAAACTGTTTGAAGACAGTGGAGCAAAGTAATTCTTTTAAACATTAAAAACATATCACTTGTTATGAAATTATCAATAATTGTAGGTACGTCGTATTGACCAGTAAACACCATGATGGCTACACACTCTGGCCTTCCAGCCGATCATTTGGTTGGAACTCTAAAGATGTTGGGCCTAATAGAGATCTAGTACGTGAGTAATAATACAATAATTTTATTTTTTTTTATTTATATATAATAAACTCTAATATAACCAGAGGAGCTATCGACTGCAATAAGAACGAGGAATACTATGAAGTTCGGTTTACATTACTCCTTGTACGAATGGTTCAACCCTCTGTACATGGCCGACAAAGCAACGGGCTATAAGCAACAAAATTATGTTGTTAATAAAGTTCACCCTGAGCTCTATGAAATAGTTAACAAATATAAACCAGACATCCTTTGGTCGGATGGAGAATGGGAAGCAAGCGCAGAATACTGGAAATCTACCGAATTTGTTGCATGGTAATTCCAACCACACATAGTTGATCGGTCATTAAATTAACTAAAATATTTTCAAAGGCTATACAACAAAAGTCCTGTTAGTCAAACTATAGTTACCAATGATCGTTGGGGAAAGGGCACTAAATGTGTCCACGGGGGTTTCTTGACTTGTTCAGAGGACTATAATCCTGGTGTTCTTCAAAAACGTAAGTGGGAGAACGCTTTTGGCTTGGACAAAACTTCATGGGGCCATCGTGGTGACGCAACTCTGAAAAATTATGTGTCTTCGGCGGAGCTTATTAAAGGTAACAATTTAAAACATGAGTATTCCAAATATTTTCGAATGAGTTCATTCCAATAGAATTGGTAACAACAATCAGCTGTGGCGGCAATGCGTTAATAAACGTCGGCCCAACTAGTCATGGAACAATCCAACCAATTTTCGAAGAAAGGCTTTTGGACATGGGCGCATGGCTTAAATTAAACGGTGAAGCCATTTATGCCAGCAAGCCTTGGATTCTTCAAAAGGACCCTAAGACCCCGAATGTATGGTTTACCCAGAAAAGCGCAACCCCAGGTTATAGTTTGAACTATCGTTTGTAAGAGAAACTTTGAAAAATTATTTCATTTAGGTCGAACGAATGTATATGCAATGGTTGTAGAATATCCCTATGCCACTAACGGAATTGATTTGTACGGTCTGGCCCGGCGATTGGACAATACTTCGACTGTGAGCCTCTTAGGCTATCCTAAGCCCCTTGTGGTAAGATCTCTTTTATATTCCAGTGGACAAATTTTAACTTTATATTTTCCTAGTGGAAGGAAAACTTTGATTCTTTACATATCCAGTTCCCAGACAAGAACTTAATTGACCAAATCGGATTGAAATACACGTGGATCTTTAAAATAAACGTCCCAATTGATTAATATATGTAATAAAGGTGCAAAATACAAATACATTTACTTGTTATTCTTTTGCTTAAACGACTACAAAGAAATTACAAGTATACAATAAAAGTGGATTATTTGACAACTTGTTTTATTGCTCAAACAATACTTTTATAATACTTTTAGAAAGAAATACCACGTATTATAATATTTTACTGAGAGAGGAAGAGAGAGAAGGATATGCGTTTTTATTCTCGAATTTTGCGTGTTTTTTGGATCTCACAATTAGTCGATTGTCTGAACGATTTTATTTCTTCGCTATTGATGTCATTCTAAATACCAGTAAGAGATTTTAATTACAGTTACAGCTATATAAATTGTCTGATACTGCAAGAAACTATTGCACTATTAGTTAACTGAGAATATTTCCGAGAACGGTCAGGTACGAATCGATGCTACATAATTCCACCTACTGGAAATACACACAAATTTTATTTATATTACCCTAATTATTTGGCGAAATTAACTCGCCGGAAATCTTGTCTCGAGTGAGTTTCAATGTGCCGTGCTGCTCTTTGAGAGTTGGAAGTTACTCATTATTGTCCGTGACTCATTATCGAACCGAGTTCGGCTTGAATGGTCCTTGATCTTCGATGTCGAGAGTTTTTAATGACAATTATAGATTTATAAATATTTCTCATAACATTTCGACACTAAAAAGTTTGCTATACTGTTAGTAAACATTATTTTTTTGTTTACATAATGTGTATTTCATATTTGTATTGTTTGATAATTCTTAGGTGGATATAATTTCCTATCGGCAGATTATGATAAATAAATGAATAAACACGTATTTTGCAAGAAGAGTATGGTTTTTAATTGTTTAATTTTTTATTCATTAATTTCCCTAACATGATAGCTACAATTTGAAAATTAATACGAACAGGAAACACATACCTAATGAGCTGCAGAGAGGTAACAAATACTTAATTAGTGTAAATTAGAACAATTCACATCTCTTTTCTATTGGCATTTACTGTACATAGTTAAAATCAATTAAAGGGTGTAATGGGCAGTGAAGATTTCAAATAAGCGATTTATTTATTGCATTTTTTCATTTTTGAATTCCTGAAGTTTTTTAGCAGAAGCCGTTAGTTTGAGTAAGTTGTATGGCTTAGAAATTCAACGCGCTGAGAGCAGATCTCCGACTTGCGCGACCAAAATGTGCCCCTCTTTACCAGACTGCTCCAGGAGAGGGTTATGTTTTTCGGGTGTTATGCATGTGTGTATATGCATAAGCGCCTTGATGGATTTTATAAATGAGATGTCGTTAGATTTGCATTAATCGTGGGAGTCATATATCCCATAAGACTTTTGAGATAAATAAATATGGCTGCCGTCAGCCGTCATTTTATTTATTTTTCTTCCCAACTCCCTATGATATGAATATAGCCATTCTCGCTCGTTTTTAGTCTATTGTTTATCTTTTTCTACACCTCCATTTATAGTAATGATATAACCAATGTATTTTAATTCTACTACATACTTCCTCTATTGTAGTATTGTTGACTGTTATATGGTTGGTATACGCTGTGTTGGTTCTCATAGACTTTGTTTTGCGTGTACTTATTTTCAAACGAACTTAGGGATGATAGGGGACATCCTTGTTTAACCCTAAGATCTTGTCGTGGAGTATCCTTTGCTCATAGAGCGCTTTAATCAGCGTATCAATTGTGCCGGTATTCTTAGCTAGCCTAGTGTCCTCCATATTGCGCCACGATTTATTGTATCGAATGGTCTTTCAAAGACGATGAATATGATGTTGTAGAAGGGGAAAGTTCCATTCTGATTCATTCTGCAATTAAACCCAGGGAGTGACCTTGAATATCTCGAAAAGGGGGAGGTTTCAGAAAAAATGCAATAGACCAATCTTGTAGATAATTTAAATCTCTACAACTTTCGCATAGACCTTTTGGATGTCCGATGCATAGGACGCGAGATATTGCAAGAAAAACTTCGACCTTCAATATTTTGGGTAGTTCTATTGTGATTTTTGTGATTTTTGATTTAGGTTTGAGACTTCAAAGAAGGTCTGTGCAGAACTTCAGCTTGGAGGGGATTTAGTCGAGCTGAATAGCTATTTTTTCCTGGGCTAGCGTACAAAAAGGGAACGTGAAATCACAAGGAAATCCAAAAACCCCAAAAAATCAAATCAATGACAAAAATCATTGCCCCAGCATAATCAATGCCAATCATTATCTGAAAGCTCTGTGCTTGACAAAGTGTTCAGCCGAAATTTGCTTGTTATCGAGTTGTCTGTCTTCAAGACATTTGCCATCAAGATTCGAACCTCTTAGGTAAATGTTGCTAATTGCTTTGGTGGGCTTTATCGTGTTTGAGAAATCTCTTGACTGATCGCTGGTTTTTGAGAAACGCTCATGCATCCGAAGTTTTGGAGTTATGGCACGATTTTTATCTGGAGCACAATCCTGAACAAAGGATACTTCGAAGAAGTCATCAACTATCGAAAGATTAATTTTCGTCAAAATTTATTGTTTGTGCTTCTTATCAGGTAGAAAATGAATTGATTACAGGGGTTATTTAAACCAGACTTTCGACGGTAAAACAACATTAGTGAGTTTTCGCACAAAGCGACACAATGGTTGCCTTAAGAGGGCATCTGTTTTTCGCGTTTTTAGTAGCAGTTTTTAGTGGTAAAGCAGTTATTGGCGCTCCGCCCCCGTACACCGCAACGTGGGGTAGTTTGGACACAAGACCTTTACCACAGTGGTACGATGATGCCAAAATAGGAATCCTTCTTCATTGGGGTGTCTACTCAGTCCCTAGCTATGGAAATGAGTGGTTTTGGAGCAACTGGAAAGGTAAGAAAAGCGCAGGATTTTTTTATTATTCTTATCATACAAATCATTAGAGCCTGCGCAGTTAGACTGTTTGTAACATAAATATATGGCAAGTCAAGCCAATCCACACTTCCTGTGCACAGCACTTTTTGACTGATAATGGTGTCTACAAATTATGTGCATTGTTTATAAATGATTCATTCAACCAACGAGAAACTTTTTGCTTCCTCCATACCTTGATTACTTGTTGAAAAAACATAAACGTTATTTCAGTATCCGGATTACCAGATTATGTAACTTTTGTGAAAAATTACTACAAGCCTGGTTTCACCTACCAAGAATTCGCTAAGGATTTTCGAGCTGAAATATTTGAGCCCCCCAAATGGGCAAAACTGTTTCAAGACAGTGGAGCAAAGTAATTCTTTTAAACATTCAAAACATATCACTTTTTATTAAATTATCAATTATTGCAGGTACGTGGTATTGACCAGCAAACACCATGATGGCTACACACTCTGGCCTTCCAGCCGATCAATTAGTTGGAACTCCAAAGATGTTGGTCCACACAGAGATCTAATACGTAAGCATCAATACAATAATATTTTTAAAATGAAAATTAAATAATATATATTTTCCAAACTTTAATATAATTAGAGGAACTATCGGTTGCAGTAAGAGCTAGCAATATTATGAAGTTCGGTTTACATTACTCTTTGTACGAATGGTTCAACCCTCTGTACATGGCCGACAAAGCAACGGGCTATAAGCAACAAAAGTATGTTGTTGATAAAGTGCACCCCGAGCTCTATGAACTAGTTAACAAATATAAACCAGACATCCTTTGGTCAGATGGAGAATGGGAAGCAAGTGCAGAATACTGGAAATCAACCGAATTTGTTGCATGGTAATTCCAACCACACATAGTTGATCGGTCATAAAATTAACTAAATATTGTCAAAAGGCTGTACAACACAAGTCCTGTTCGTCAAACTGTAGTTACCAATGATCGTTGGGGAAAGGATACCAAATGTGCCCACGGAGGTTTCTTAACTTGTTCAGAGGACTACAATCCAGGTGTTCTTCAAAAACGTAAGTGGGAGAACGCTTTCAGCTTGGACAAAACTTCATGGGGCCATCGTGGTGACGCAACTCTGAAAAATTATGTGTCTTCGGAGGAGCTTATTAAAAGTAACAATTTAAAACATGAGTAATCCAAACATTTTCTAATGAGTTCATTCCAATAGAATTGGTAACAACAATCAGCTGTGGCGGCAATGCGTTAATAAACGTCGGACCAACCAGTCATGGAACAATCCAGCCAATTTTCGAAGAAAGGCTTTTGGACATGGGTGCATGGCTTAAATTAAACGGTGAAGCCATTTATGCCAGCAAGCCTTGGATTCTTCAAAAGGACCCTAAGACCCCGAATGTATGGTATACCCAGAAAAGCGCAACACCAGGTTATTATTTGAACTATCGTTTGCAAGAGAAACTCAATAAATTCTCTCGTTTAGGTCGAACGAATGTATATGCAATGGTTGTAGAATATCCCTATGCCACTAACGGAATTGATTTGTACGGTCTGGCCCGTCGACTGGACAATACTTCAACTGTGAGCCTCTTAGGCTATCCTAAGCCCCTTGTGGTAAGATCTCTTTTATATTCCAGTGGACAAATTTTAACTTTATATTTTCCTAGTGGAAGGAAAACTTTGATTCTTTACATATCCAGTTCCCAGACAAGAACTTAATTGACCAAATCGGATTGAAATACACGTGGATCTTTAAAATAAACGTCCCAATTGATTAATATATGTAATAAAGGCGCAAAATACAAATACATTTACTTGTTATTCTTTTGCTTAAACGACTACAAAGAAATTACAAGTATACAATAAAAGTAGAATAACATAATTGACAACTTGTTTTATTGCTTAAAACATACTTTTTAAAATACTTTTAACAAGAAATACTTCTACTACCACATGATTAAACTTATGATTTATACAAAAATAAATCAAGAACTTCAACTTTAAAGGCTTTTACCACGCAGTATTTTACTGAGAGAGAAGGAAAGAGACAATTAGTCGATTGTGTGAACGATTTTATTTCTTCGCTATTGATGTCATTCTAAACACCAATAAGAGATTTTAATTACAGTTACAGCTATCTAAATTGTTTGATTCAGCAAGAAACTAAGTTCTGAAATATACGGCATTACGCATTGCACTATTAGTTCACTGAGAATAATTCAGAGAACGGTCAGGTACGAATCGATTGGAGCAGATCTCAAATAAAAGGGTTTGACGAGTAGAATATGAAAAACTATGTGACGTCATTCTATATCCAAAATGGCGGATTAATTTTTTTTCTTAACATCCCCCATGACTTGGGTACCAAATAAAAGTCTTTTACGAGCAGAATACCATACGATAACAAAGAAAATTTATATTTCGGGTCGTAGATATAATACTATCACCGTCGTATTATGCAAAATTTCTAGTTATGAGTACGAGCTGCCTATTTGTATCCCGTCGTGACAGCTATTTCTTCCTTCTTCACTCCACATATCCTCCCCAACGAATTCTATTTTGTGCTGTTTGTTTGATATGCGATTCAATTTTTACCGCTGTTTTCTATTTCTTTAGCTACCGTTCGTCTCAAAGTAGTTCGTGGTCTTCCAAATTTTCTCTTCCTTTGCGGGTTCCACCTGAGGTCTTCGGAGTGTATGACCAATCCATTTCAATTTTCTTCTCATGATCTGTGTTGCTATTGGGTCTTGGCATGTCATTGACCACAGTACTGTGTTTGTGATCTGCCTCGGCCAGAAAATCTTGCACATATATCTTAGACATTTGTTCATGAACACTTTTTTTGTTTCATGCTGGCCATTTTGGCTAACAATGTTTCGCTTCTGTACGGCAAGACTGACTTTACGCAGGAATTGAATATTCCAAGTTTTGTCCCCTTGGCGAGGTGAGGGGATTTGCAGACCGCTTCTCGCTTGTTTCAGTCTATTGTTAATATCTCCTTCTACACTGAATTCTACTACTTCCTCTATTGTAGTACTGTTGACTGTAATATCTATGGTTGATATTCGCTGTGTTGGTTCTCATAGACTTTGTTTTGCGTGTACTTATTTTCAAACGAACTTCTCGTGCATATTTTTCCAGGGTATTAACCTTGGTTTGCATGTCGTTGTGGATGTGGCCGAGTAGGGAGATCTCGTCTGCGTAGTCTAGGTGCTCTAGTCGGCTGGTCAGCATTCATCTTATTCCTAGTAGTATTGACGTTGTTTTCTTCATGACCTCAACCAGCAATGTGTTGAAAAACAGGGATGACAGGGGACATCCTTGTTTAACCCGAAGATCTAGTCTTCTTGGGTCTTTGAAATTGCCGTCGTGGAGTATCCTTTGTTCATAGAGCAATTTAATCAGACGTATCAATTGTGCCGGTATTCTTTGCTCTGCTAGTGTCCTCCATATTGTGCCACGATTTATTGTATCGAATGCTCTTTCAAAGACGATGAATATGATGTATAGGGGAGAGTTCCATTCCAATCCTTCCTGCAATTAACCCCAGGGAGTGACCTTGAATATCTCGAAAATGGCGAAGTTTCAGAAAATAATCCAGTAGACCAATCTTGTAGATAATTTAAATCTCTACAAATTTCGTATAGACCTTATGGATGTCAGATGCATAGGACGCGAGATATTGCAAAAGAAAAAACTTTGACCTTCAATATCTTGAGTGATATATATTAATTGATTCATACATATATTGTGATTTTCGTGATTTTTGCGGATTTAAATTTGGGACCTAGACCAAAGAAGGTCTATGCAAAAATTCATCTTGGAGGAAATTTTGTTGAACTGAATAGGTACTTTTCCTGGGCTAGTGTACAAAAAGGGAACATGACAACACAAGGAAATCAAAAAACCCCAAAAAATCAAATCAATGACAAAAATCATTGCCTCAGTATAATCAATGCCAATCATTATCTAAAAGCTCTGTGCTTGACAAAGTGTTCAGTCGAAATTTGCTTGTTATCGAGTTGTCTGTCTTCAAGACATTTGCCATCAAGATTCGAACCTCTTAAATGTCATTAATTGTTTTGGTAGGCTTTATCGTGTTTGAGAAATCTCTTGACTGATCGCTGGTTTTGAGAAACGCTCATGCATCCGAAGTTTTGGATTTATGGCACGATTTTTATCTGGTGCACAATCCTGAACAAAGGATACTTCGAAGAAGTCATCAACTATCGAAAGATTAATTTTCGCCAAAATTTATTGTTTGTGCTTCCTATCAGGTAGAAAATGAATTGATTACAGGGGCTATTTAAACCGGACTTTCGACGGTAAAACAACATTAGTGAGTTTTCGCACAAAGCGGCACAATGGTTCTTTTAAGAGCGCACGTGTTATTCGCGTTTCTAGTAGCAGTTTTTAGTGGTAAAGCAGTTATTGGCACTCCGCCCCCGTACACCGCAACTTGGGGTAGTTTGAACACACGACCTGTGCCGCAATGGTACGATGACGCCAAAATAGGAATCCTTCTCTATTGGGGTGTCTACTCAGTCCCTAGCATGGGAAATGAGCGGTTTTGGAGAAACTGGAAATGTAAGGAACACGGCTTTTTATTAATATTCGCATAACACAAATTGTTGGAACCTGTCCACATTAGAGTTTTCTTGTGTGGGAAAGAATGAGGCAAATCCACACACTGTTGTTAGTCGGCAGCCTACAATAAAAGTACTTATTCGATTTTTTATAGAACTTGAGGCATTTGAGGTGCATAGGTATAAAAAACTTCCAAATAGTTTCATATTAGATAATCATGGCCGAAGCAAGTGCCACGCCGATCATATTTTAGAGTCCTCCAGACTATTACTCAAGTCCCTAATAAATAATAACGAAACGTGTAATCTTGGTGCAAAAAGCATAAAGAAAACTCAAGACTATTTGTTAAGAGACACGGAATTAGTGTTGTGAATTTGAAGTGAAAATAGAAAAGCAGAAGGAGAATAAAAATGTGTTGTTGCAAAATATCTCAGTAAATACAGAACATTGAGTGAAAGATCAATGGAAAGGGAGGTGGCTTAAGACTTAAGACGATTTTGCCCTTTTTGAGTACTTATATGTCCGGTATTCTTTGGATTAAGAGGTACGCGAGTTTTATACAATTGGAATAAAAATGGGCCGTCTTATTCCCATGCATTACTTTTACCTAATATCACTGAAAACAAATGTTGTGTACCTATGTATTAAAATCACTCAGACCCCAATTTGATTTTTTTACGCCGGATTAACTGCAATGTAAGGTGTAGATATTAACGCAATTAAAGCTACAATCAGCATTAGTGAGAAAGAGCATAAGGAACAAATTGGAAGAATGTTTTTCTCCTTAATACAAGTGAATAATTTGATTTCCGATTATTTACGAGACAAGGTACTTCAATGAAAGTGGCCAATTAAGATAATCTGTATAATTGTAAGTCAATCCGCTTATAGAATTCATTAGCTATCAAGACCGGCAAAATTTCACTGATAACACCGATTCATGTATTATGATGTGGGTACATCCCTTAGAAAATGTTGACTGCACAAATTATAGTATATATGTATATACATCCCACAAAATTTAGAGGTAGAGGTAGAGTAACACCAAGCTGGTATTCAATTCAAATTTTCACCAAACTATGTCGTACACTGTAGTGTCTAACTTAAAAACATTTTTCCAACCTTTTATTTAAATTGCTTTCTTACAGTATGTTTTGGTCAAATCTTGCAATAAAAATTTCGATTAGTTCTATTCAAGCTACAGCTAATAGTTCCAAATCCAATATTGGACCACAGGTGTATGATCGGTATCCGGAATTTTTTAAATTTTACCTTAAAATAGTTGCAAAATTCCAAATTTGTACCAATGCAAGCTGCATCCTTTCTGAAAATTTATTTTTCTGTTTTCTGACAATCATGTCATCATCTAAAGCTTGTACCTGTTATTATATATTAATGGATTCATTCAACCGTTTACGAGAAAATTGGTTTTTAGCTCAGGTATTATCTCGCATTATTTCGATCACTGTTTGAAATACAACTATCTAATACCTAATTGAAGAAGTACTATACCAATAAAATATAAATATTATTTCAGTGGCCCCACAACCAGCTTACGTAGCATTTATGTCAAAGTACTACAACCCCGGATTCACCTACCAAGAATTCGCTAACGATTTCCAAGCTGAGCTATTCGATGCCAACCAGTGGGCCAAACTGTTTGAAGACAGTGGAGCTAAGTAAGTTTTTGAAACGCTTTAAAGATTTAACTTTTTACAAAATTATTAATTAATGTAGGTACGTGGTATTAACCAGTAAACAAGAAGAGGGTTACACACTCTGGCCTTCCAGCCGATCATTTAGTTGGAACTCCGAGGATGTTGGCCCGAAGAGAGATATAATAAGTAACTTTATAATATTTTTAGCATTGTTTTTATATAATAATAAAATTGAATATAACTAGAGGAGCTATCGGTTGCTATAAGAAGGAGGAATACTACAAAGTTTGGTTTATATTATTCATTGTTCGAAGTTTTCAATCCTCTGTACATGGACGACAAAGCGAAGGCATTTAAACAACAAACCTATGTCGCTAATAAAGTTCACCCTGAGCTCTATGAACTAGTTAGCAAATATAAACCAGACATCCTTTGGGCGGACGGAGATTTGGAAGCAACACCAGAATACTGGTATTCAACCGAATTCATTGCATGGTAAATCCAAATAAAGATAGTTTTTTAGTCATAAATTTAATAAATATTGTCAAAAGGCTGTACAACAAAAGTCCTGTTCGTCAAACTGTAGTTACCAATGATCGTTGGGGAAAGGGTACAAGATGTACCAACGGGGGTATTTTGACTTGCGCAGATCACTACAATCCTGGTGTCCTTCAAAAACGCAAGTGGGAGAACGCTTTTAGCTTGGACAAAACCTCATGGGGCCATCGTGTCTACACAGTTTTGATGGAATACATGTCTTCAGATGAGCTTATTAAAGGTAAAAGTTTCAATAATGAGTAATTCCGAATATTTCAAATATATTCATTTAAATAGAATTGGTAACAACAATCAGCTGCGGTGGTAATGTCTTAATAAGCGTCGGCCCAAATAGACATGGCAAACTCCAACCAATTTTTGAAGAAAGGCTTTTGGACATGGGTGCATGGCTTCAGTTAAACGGTGAAGCTATTTATGGAAGCAAACCTTGGACACTTCAAAAGGACTCTAAGACCCCGGGTGTATGGTATACCCAGAAAAATGCTACGATAGGTTATAATTTGTACTATTGCTTGCAAGAGAAACTTTGAAAAATTCGTTCATTTAGGTCGAACGAATGTATATGCAATGGTTTTAGTATATCCTTATGCCACCAACGGAATTGATTTTTACGGTCTTGCCGGACGATTGGACAATTCTTCAACTGTGAGCCTCTTAGGTTATCCTACTCCTCTTGTGGTAAGGCTAATTTAATATTTTAGGGGAAACACATTAATATTCGATTTTATTTTTTATTATTATTACACACACATTTATAAATTTTTGTATTCAATTTTTTTATATTTTAGTGGAGGAAAAACCAGTATTCTTTATATATCCGGTTCCCAGACAAGAACTTAATTGACCAACGTGGATTGAAACATGCGTGGACCTTTAAAATAAACGTGCCAATTCAGTAATAGTGTAATAGTTCCCAAAACTGACATGAAATAATTAAATTATAAATGAATTGAAACTATAAAATAAAGTTAATATATTATACCACTTGGTTTATTGTTCAGACGATTTTTTTGATAATACTTTTCAGAAAGATACATTTCGACAGCCACACGGTTAAACGTGTGATTCACACACAATAAATGAATCAAATAAGTGATAAGGCTGTCGTTATATCGAATAATCATTAGTATTATTATTGTAATATTATAATGATTAAAGCACGAATAACTTCGATCATGCAAATGTTATGGCGATCGTCGTTTAGCAAAATGAGCCATTATTAGATAAGCAAACGTATGTATTAGGCATAGTTTGTTTTTTATAAAATTCGCTAAACAAACCATATCAAGCTCCCCCACCCTATTAATCTTTCTCTGATATTTATGAAAGTTCATATGTGATGGGTTTTGGAGTCGCCGAAATTGAATATGGTGTCAAATTTCACAAAGCTAAGATGACGGCTTAAATACGGCGGAATCAAAATAATAAACTTGCTCAGATTTTTATTATAGATTGCAAATATATATTGTTAAATTATAAAATATGGAGCCCTAATTTTTTTTTAGTTATAGGGCTCTGACATACGGATAGACTAGATGTACGGACATGACGATATTATAAGGGTTCCATTTTTGCCATTTGGCTACGAAACCATAAAAAAACGTTTAAATATCTACTTCAATATGTGCTAAGCAAATTTAGAAGAATTGGTTTTTGGGTATCTTAATTAAGTATTTGTTCGCAATTTCTAAACAATTCTTATATAATTCTTTCACAATGTTCACAATGAACTTTAACCAACATTTTGCGACAATATTTCTAATATATGGACAATATTATAAGCGAAGTTGGGGGATGTCGAGTTTAATTAGTAAGATTAGTAAAAAATGTAAGAACAAAAAAATAATAATAAAAAAGAAATTATATATTCATTTTGTACTCGGAAAAAAACCAAAATCACATAACCTTTAATTAAAATTCACTTTCCAACTCAAACTGCTTCTACATACATATTTAGTTCAGGAGATTTTAAAAGAGCGCTATAAACCCAGAGCACTCGCCACACTCCAGATACAATGGTGCCTGTGCCTGCACTATTGAAATTCAAGTGTGCTCCCACAGTCCACACAAATATTTTATTGAAACTGAAAGTCGAGTGGCGGTGATGGCGACAATAAAGATTACTGGATACTATAAATCCATGCACCCATATAATGTATAGTGTGAGCTGCGGGCCATGTTAGGATTGGAATCCGAAGCATTTCCAAACGATTAATTATACATGTATGTATATATGTATGTTGATGCGCTCGTCATAACCCAGTGGGACAAAGAAGCATACTGTAAGCCATGCGGAAGCATTCTTTGGAAGCTTGGAATTGCTTCCTTTCCGTATCCCATCCCATTTCGTTTTTACCATTGCATGTCCTTGGGAGGAAGCAAAGGCGAAAGCTTTTCTTCCTTAGTGCGTCCGGAGAATCTGTTTAGGAATTTAAGCAACTTGTCTTCCAGATTGCTTTCTGAGAAGCTGTTTCGATAATATTGATTCTTATGCATAAAAACTGAGCAAATGCTCAACCTTAATTTTTATATAGAAAAATGGAGCTGAATCTCAATTTGGGTGAGATAAATCTCTGGCACTCACTGCCAACACACCATTCACGTGAAAGTAAGTAAGAAAGAAAGAAAGGCCGCAAACCGAAAATCACATGCGATATGGATGACTCAACGAGCATTTCTAAAAATATAGCTTTTCGTTTCGTGCCGCGCTACGCACAAAAGGGAAACAATGCGCAAATCTTCCTCATAGCATGCAAAGGATGCAGTGTGGAAGACTACCACGCTGCTTCCTCGAGAAGATGCTTCCGATTTTCCCACTGGGAAGAGACACAATTCAAGAGCTCCTCATAAGTTGATATGAATTATGGCCATCTAGTGTCCTCGGGGGCTACTCATGCAAGGAATTAGAAGGAAAATGCTCTATCCGACCAGGAAAGGAGAGGGTCCCATAATTCTTCAGTCCGTAGGGCGAACACAAGTTCGCTTACTGGGAAATAGGTTCGGCGGCCATGGTTGCTTGGGGTGTTAAAAGAATTTGGGAATCACTTCTGTTCTTTATGTCCCACTGGATTCAGCCATTGGGTGCAAACGAGCAGATAGGAAACCAAGCAGTTCGATTATTTATTCGCCTACACTTTACAGAATCGAAATTCAATGAATTCAAAGCTGTTTAATGTATTTCACCATTATCTCCAGTCTATTCAACAGAGCCGTAAGTCGAAGTATCAGCAGCCGGGACAGCACTGGCGCCCAATGATCCAGATAAATTGTCGCCCAGGAAGTGTTTGAGGGCTACACAATTGAAGACAGCGCGTTTTTATACTATCAAGCAAGAAGCATCTGTTGCCAGCAGCCCGTGCACAATAGCGACTTTAACAATAGCACAGTTAAATTTCGCTAAAAACTAAAACTGTCAACGAGGAGAGCGTGTGGATGGCAACCGTTTCAGCAAATATACTGACCATTAGACATCCCTACTCCCTACATCCCGCTCAGAGGGGAGCCTAACCTGGTCGATTAAATTACACAAGCTGTACACAAGCTGGTCTTACAGAAATGAAAATTTTCGCGTTCTTTTCCTGTGCTGCCCTTCTCGTGCCCTTCTTCATAGGAATGACATTGAGCCAATCGATTGTTCCAAGAAACAGAGAAATTATTGAAGAAGAAAAACAATTGCAGTAAATTAAGGGAATCTTTTCAGCTTAGCAGCGCTGGGTCTTTAATTAGGTGAATTCAAAAGGCGTTTGAATGAAAGGCGAATTTTCGTCCAACTGATTGCTTGAAGTCATCCTTTGTGACTAGAGTCTCCTGTGTTCTGAGGAAAAATACCTATCCATATGTAGTTTCCGGGATGACAAAAGATCTTAATTATGCCCATTTCAATGCGCACACAATTCTGAAAGGTAGGTGCTACCTCTTTTGGATTCCGTCAGGTCTCCCATTAGTAGCTCTATTGTTTCCGCGATGTCTTTGTTTGTTCAGGTGGTACAGTCACAAAATTTCCCTTGAGCTAAAAAAATCATCAGAAACATAAAATATTCACCCCGATTCTCATAATCGCGATGCGAGTAGTCTTGTGGTCTGCGTGCTGGTCTGTCGATCCAAATGTCCCGGTTTCGAATCTCACTCGGACCCACACTTCCACATAGAATGCGCTTTTCCTATAATAATAACCGACAGATGGAAGCCCCATAAATTAAGATTGCTACTGAATAATTATTCCTACTTAAAGAACGTTACAGCAGATTTATTTTGTATTTATTTTTTTCTATTTATTCACAACAACATTGTCATCAACTGACCAGTACAATGTTATCAGAATTAATTACAAATTTTGAGCCGATTCTTTATATCAGTCTTTGAAATATTAAAAACAAAACAATAAATGTGCCTGAGCCCCGGGACATCGCAGCAATAGGCGTATACCTTCCGTAATTGGTTCTATGATGATAAAATCTTTTTAGTGAAAATACGAACCGATTTCAAAAATAGCACTTCAACTACTAAAAAGGTGCAAATAACTGTTTTTGGAGTCGGTGCCAAGCCGTGCAATACAAGTCTTCGCAGTGCTGCGTCGAGTAGTTTGCGCGACGCGAGGGGCGAGCGTAAAGGAGTGGGCAACCCGAACGCGGAAGCTACTAGAAACAGTACTGTCGTTATGATATCTTGCATAAGTCAGAAACCAAATAATGGAAGCCACATGAACACAACTCCGTAACTCGAAAATTCGAGTCTTACGATCAATGAGACTTTTGGTCAAGATGATTCAATGAACATTTCTCCAACATTTCAGACCGAAAGCCATTTTCCTAACAAAAACTGCGGCGTCCTTTGTGGCATCAATTCAGAATGCTGTTCGAAATACTTCAAAATTTCAACATTAGGGTTTTCGAGGCTGCTGATTTCGAAATCGTTATAAAAAATTTTTAAATGCAAGATGACGGATCCAAAATGACCGATGAAAAAAGTAAAACTTCGTCGATTACCACAAAAACAAGTACATAGAGAGACTGAGGATTTGGAATTTATTGTCACAAATGTAAAATTCAAGATAATGGATTCAATATGGCGGATGAAAAAGTAAATATTCGTCGATTACCACCAAAATCAGAATGTAGGGGTTTTCGCGGCTGCCGATTTCGAATTTATTGTCCAAATAAATCCCTTAATTTCCCAAACTCATGTTCACGATAAAAGAGAATTTTTTTTAATTTTTATTTTTTCAGCCCGAAGGTAGTTTTATCACCTCCACCCCCACCACCGTCAAACCCTTCAGGGTACATCCCCATGCTATAATCCACACTAATTTATGCGTAAGAAAACTACCCGCGTGTACCCACACATTTATTTTCTTGAAAGGGTTACTCGGATCTTCTTGGGACCACGCGCATCGAATTCTACATGTAAAATTACCCTAAGATGCCTATATTATATCTAAATCAAGTTTAGCCACCTCGCTTCATGATTTGATTGAACTATTATCGACACGGACATTTATTGATATAAAGTGCTATGATTAAAAATGAGGCATAAAGACAAAAAGTAATAAAAGATGAAAAAAAGGCTAATACTAAAACAAAAGGCCTATAAAGTAAATAATAAAATAACTGTAAGAAAAACAAGTTCAAATGTACTAAAAATAAAAAAAAATAAAGTTTTAATTATCTATTCCATTACCTACATACTTATGGCATTTTTAAAACTTTTGAAATGATCACAAACTGTAATCAATTTCACAAAACTAAATTCTTGGAACCACTGCGATTATGTGATGTAAAATCTTGTTGCGATGTAGTGTAAAAATTCAAGATACCATATAGTGGAAGAAAAAGTTTTTCCCAAAAAATGAAGGAAGCCTCTTAGCATGGATTTTTTGCGGTATTATAAGTATCCTAATAATCCTAATGTATTGAACCGAAATAAATTTCAAGAGAACAAGTTGACAAAACACCTTTCAAAAATATTCGCATCACACATCACTTGTGCTTTTATGCCTTTTAAATAATTTAATTTATTTTCTAGCTTCAAATTTTCACACTCAGCCCACCAGTTACCATTTAACATTTAGCTGAGAGGAAACCCTTTATGTAGGCAGATTCTAAGCTGCTTATAACTTCCTGGAGTAAATTTTATAAGACTACGAAGGGGACAACAGCAAGAAGCCGATAAACCAAGTTATCGCAAAAAATGAATTAAAAAAAAGGTTTCCATGAACGCTATCCATCCCACCAGTCCGTGATTTTTGGTTTGTCCAGTGAATTTTAAAGACATTACTTAAAAAAAAAGTTCATTAAGGAAAGAGATCCAAAGTGGATTGTTTTTCGAAAACTCATTTTACTCTAAAACCCTTCAACGTTCTTAGTGTAGCTTCCTACAAAATTAGCAAATTAAGGGAAATGCCAACAGCTAAAACCTTTCGAAGAAAATTATATTCACATCTACTAGCACCGGAACAGGTAGCCACTCAGGAACGACCTTCAGGAAATGTGACTTTGAAAATTAATTTATTTTCCCAGGTTACTTTGAAAAGGTACGGAATATACTTCGGGAACATTCATACTGTCCTTGTCTGAGACTAACTTTCATCACCAGCGGATCCTTGGGGTAAAACATTAACGATGTGGTCTGAGCCACTTCCTGTAGGATGAGGCTAAGTTATTTTGAATCATCGGAAGGATAATTAGCTATAATCCGTTTTTGCACTTTGGTGCTCCTCGTGACTTTTAAGCTGTCTTTGGTGATGTTCAACGGTAATTGGATAAAAAGCAGTTAAGCGTGGTCAATTTAGCAATGTATCTCGACAATAAGACTGCTGAGATTTTAGGAGAGTTGATTGCGCACTTAGATTCCGGTGGAGATTTATTTTGACACATCGATTCAGATCGAAATTTGCCGTTTAGAAAATAGGATTAAATATTTGGCTGTAAAAACTTCCTCCCATAACTCTATGGCCTATGGCTTATGGCTATCAAGAAAATGTAATGGAAATCTACGAGTATGTTAAAAGTGTCCACTGTGCTAAAGGTTAAACTTTTCGACACGTCACGTTAGCAATTGAAATAAAAGAAAGCCACCCAAATCACTGATAATAATAAAGTATAGCACCCTTCTTTGACTCGATCTCTCAATTTCCCGTTTAATCATTTTGTCTTTTGTTTTATTTATTTACAGTTAAATTGAGAAAAGGTCCAATGGGACGACAACAAATGGCATCGTAGATAAAAGCATGAATAAAATATGTCTGCCAATTTTTATTGACATCTTAAAATTCTTCAAACGATAGAAAAGGGACCCTTTCCGAAACCCTTTTCATGACCATCTACAATTGTTGCGTTCCTCATTTATTATTGAGCGCCTTTTCCGTTACGGCAAGGGGACAGAGTAGCAATTTTACAAGCCGATGGCTGCATAAATCTCAGAGGGTCTGCAATTTGTTTTCATCAGAATATTAAAGGTTTGAAATTCAGACTTTATATCTAATTGTGTTTTAAAGGCCAAAGAGAGACATATTAAAATTTTAGAAGATTTTAATTGCGCAATTTAAAGACATTGGGGTGAATGTTTGCCGTACACGTGCCAGTTAATGGTAAGAAAATCAAATAAATAATGGTGAATGTTTTGAAATCCGATATATAAAGGGTTAGAAGGGACGGGGCATTTTTATTATGGCCACAACCTTAACATGTATTTTCGTCTCTTTTGGGAATTGTGTGTGGAAGAGTCTACCATATAATCATGACTACGCTTCTACAACGTTTACAAATAATCCAAATTTATTATCAAAATGCTTGTTCCATCACGGTTATTTTACGTGAAATAACAGTAATTTATTAATTGTCCAAGTCGATGAACAATTACGGGAGTTGCGTGTAAATTCGAATCAACATTTTCACTTCATAATATGCCCTTGCCTTGCCACAGCGAGTATGCACAGAAATGGAGTGAGTGAATAGAATATTGCTATTGTACGTGAGAGTTGTGTTGAAGACAAAATAAAATGTGCCGATTCCTCGTCGGTCTTAGCAATTGGGCATCCCCCAGACGTATAACGAATTCTTCGCAAAGGTCTCGCTGTACGTAAGAACTCAAGTCTAGGGACCACTAAACGCAGAGAATATTCAACAAGTATATATGTATATATGTACAGTACATATGCAGAGTATTTCAGTCCAACGGGATCCGACTTCAAAGATTGATGGCTGAAGTCGAGACAAGCAAAAAATTGTATGCCAGGCGGATTGTTTATGCGACAAGGGGGTTTTGTGATTTTCATACTCCTTTCCTTAAATTCTCTCTAATTTTCTTACTGTTCAACCTAAAATTGGTACTTCCAAGAAATGGTAATGTGTTTTGGGTCAATATTTTAAAGAGGCTATACATCTAACCACGTCTGCTTATCTAACTGGTTTTCATCCCCCTTTTTAAATTTATGGAAATATATACCTCTAAATTTGTCTCAGTAATTTTCCTTTTACGCCTGTCATTTCGGTAGCTACAGGCTCCTGTCTAAAAATGTTAATCCCATAAAGACGAACTTTTAGGAGTTGAAAGGGTATGGACGGACGCACTAAACGAATTTATTAGGGTATCTACTAGTTTACCTATGAAACCCTAATGGGATGTAATGTAAAGAACGATAAAAAAGTTATCGCATTTTATTTAAGAGACTTAGTTGTAAAATTCTTTAAGTTGAAGTTGAAGTTATGAATGAAATAATCGTTGTAATAAACCTGCTTTAGCTTTCCCTTGCTGGAAAAATAGTGATGCATTAATGATGGATTGTACAAGCCTTACTTGTTGAAACTTCACAAAAAGTAAGGGGAATTTAGAAACGTTAATTTTTTTACCCAAGCCCAGGAAAAAAGTTCGATATCTCGAAAAAAGTCCGAGCAGGCTGAATTTTTCTGGAGACCTTTGCTTCGATGTCCTAAGCATATCCTGAAAAATTTCCTGAATTTGCGCGACGGGTTTTTTTTGTTTTGGGGCTTACAGGGGATCACTTCTAGTTTTCGCAAATATCTTTAAAAATATAAATTTGTCGAGGAAATTAGTTATGAGAAATTTGTAGCCTATGAAGTTGTGCACAAAACAGGTACTTACACTTTTTGCCGTGGAATCAATCGTTTTTGTGTAAAATGTGCGATTTAACATTTTTGATTTAACTAAATCGAAATCGAGATCTAAGACATTGTTTTTAAATTTTCATCTAGCATATATAAAATCTTATATATTTACGAAAAGCGATTTTGTTCGCCAAGTCCGGAAAAAAACAACGCGACGCACTGACTGTTTTATATTACACGACCCATTACGACTTTCCACTCCCTAAAACTCAAATTCTATTTCACCTGCAAATTTGCAATTTTGTTTATCCGTTACGGCCCCCCAGTTACCCAAAATTCCAAATTTTATTAAAATATCTCAAATAGTTCCCGCAATAGTGACGTCCGAATATCGTTTTTTTAACACTCACTCACTCACTGACTCACTCAACAAAAACCTAAACCACTTCCAGTTGACTTAGAGACTTGAAATTTGGCATGGACTTAGGACATTCGGCATATGAATGAATAAAATAATCAGAAAACAGCCAATGTTGCATGATAGCGGTAAAATACATATTACATGAAGCAATTTATAATTCGAGCTACTTTCAACCCCCTATAACTAAAATCCTATTTAACCTGCACACTTGTAATTTTGTTTATCTATTTAGGCCCTTCCAATAACCCAAAATCCCAAACTTAAAAACAAGCTCAAATAGTTCCCCATATAAAAGAATTGAGATCCAATTGGGTGCCAAGTTAAATTAAAGTCCCTTCAAACTCCCCTTCAGAAATATATAACGCTTTTTAAATTGTTTAAAAATAAAAATTATTGCTTGCTTACTACTAAACCTTTGGCTTGGTAAGTTTTATTTATAATATGTAAATAACTCGTGTGTAAAAATTTGCCAAGCTATCGATTTGCATTTTGCTCGCTCTGTAGCCAGGTCTTAGCCTATAACGTATATATAAAAATATCTTCCCAAATAATGATCTAACATATGAAAGAAGAAAGCATACAAATCAGATCTGCGGTCCTTGAGTTATAAGCGGAGATATAGTTGGCAGAGTCGAGAATGCAAAAACAACATGTTGGCGGGTTTGATATTCACCCATTCCTTCTTTTTATCCTTGTGATATATAATAATAATTAGTAAAATGAATTTGTTTAGTTATTTTGTTAACACTTAAAAAAATGCATTACGCTGCAGGAAGTAAAACCAGTCAATCTTGCACTAAAAGCAACGAGCCATGTAATTAAATCCGACGGCGTGTAAGGCGTGAAGATAAATTAAATTACACCCGGCCTTGGAGCTAATCCATTAACACTTGTGAAGAAATTACTCCTTGGGATTGTGATTATGTGCAAATAGAAACACCACATCGTAAAGTGTTGGGATTAGAAGTTGTCCTAATTCCATCTGTAATGGCCTTTTGTTGTTTATTCTTTCGGCGTCAAAATCATTCCCTGAATTTCGGTTACCTAAAGACCACACACTACGAAAAACACTTAGTAACTGAATGATTTCCTTAATTACAGACGAAAAGCCAAAAAATCAATCATTTCTGGTAATTTTTTTTCACCCTTAAAAGCATTTCCCACGTAGGGCAATTATTGTCTTTACACATAATCGCAGCTGTGGACGCAATTATTCTTAACACAATAAAACTTGCCGCATTTTTCCCTCATAAGTAATTTGTACAGGATAAGTGTTCTTGTTTTTATGGTAGCACAGCACACACGTACTGGAGACTTAAGGAAAGTGGGTGACCTTGATCCTTTGGGTAGGCTAGAAACTAAACTAATTTAACGAAGGTATTAAAAATGTCAGGTCCATAAAATTGATCGTCCCCTTCCAAACATTTCAATATAAAAAAGTGGTTTCCCCAAACTTCGCGTCTCTGAAGCATAAACACCCGCTCACCACTGAGGAAGAAATTCATTTTCGCTGGCCACTTAACTCAATTAGAAATGCCTCCTTATTTAAAATTGCGAAAACAACGTTATTCTCCGAGATGGGGCTAATTTATTATTTCCTCGGGGCTTAAAGACCAGTCGTCGCTATTGTGAATTAAAGTGTTGGGCCACATGAGACAAAGGCGTTATTACCCATTGCCAGTATGATGGGCACGTCAATAAATATGATTTGCGGGCCCTCCGCTCCAACGAACCCATTGAGGGAGTCCCATTCCGGCCGTTATTATATTTCATTTCAAGTACAGGAAGGATCCCTTATCACATATCAGTCCACTTCAATCGATATCTCGTTCAATATTTATTATGGAGAATCCTCCTCGGTGTACGGCAACATATGGTCTATATGGGCGCGTTCTCATGAGTGTTTATCATGGGATTCATATCAGCCACACGAGCTCTGTTAACACCGCCAGCTAATTAGGACTCTTCGTGGCAGCATCTTATCGAAATTTTGATTTTTCATGATAATCACCTATCGAGTTTTATACTCCTCTTGAAATCCAAAATGAAAGCACCTCCAAAGACCGCAGGCTGGATTCAACCCATCGTTATTCTCACTTGAACCTTTTCCTATTTTCTCACCACTGAACACTTCACACACCCACTTTGCCTCGCACCGGGCGTTACTTCTAAATTTAAATAACACGAAGCGACAAATGTGAAGCTATCTCAAAAATGTAAAACCACAACAATTAAAAGGAAGGATACAAGGCGCCTAGAGGAGGCCACTACTTCGCGACTTGTTTCCTCAAATCGCGGCTAACAACTGAACGTTCCCGGTGCACCCGCAACAGAAAGTACCGAACAGTATCCAGCCGACTCCTGGTTATCTATTCACTGTGCCCGAATCAAAACATCATTAGCCTGTTGGACATCCTAAAAGTGAGCTTTACAAATATCAAGGAATTCCCTCGTAAGCTTACGGGAAGCTTTCCCGGCTTTCCCCTCAAATTTTGATAAACAAAACGATAACATGGTCCTGCCAGATGCGAAGCAAGAGGGTGGAGTGAAGTGATAAAAAAATTTCTTTGCCTACACATGAACATTTAGTGAGAAAATATCAAATGTTATTTTTCGCTTATAATTTGCAGCTGTATTATGTCAAAAATAATATTAGTAAATTAATTGTACACGTTCGTAAAAACATTTTGCTCATGTGCCAAAGACGTGACCAGGTAGCGTACCTATATGTTTTCGGAGTCGTTGAAAATGAATTCAGTGTTAGTTTTGCTCTGGGACCTCTTATCTTTTCCCTAACCTCAAAAAACTGTAAATGAGGTTTGAAGCGATGCGTAACCATAATACTCTATGGAAAACTGGATTTTATCTGATAACCATGGCAATTGAGCACAACCAGCAGACTGAAGACAGAAGAAAATATAAAAATTTCAATAGTGGGGCCAAAATAATTACTGTAATATGTTCGTAATCGGCAGTTCAAAAAACATAAAATCCTGTTGGTGTTTTACGGAAAATGATTTCCTAGTCAGAATAAGTACGATAAAATAGCCTTTTTTTATACCGAATTTTTAATGTTTCCGGACTCTGTAACTCCGAATCTGTTGATTTTTGGACTTTCTGCCCATATAGACTTTTGGTCAGAATGGGATGAAGTATAGCATACTAATATTTCAGTCATTCAACCGGGAACTTTGTCCAAAAGTACGCGAACGCTTTTTGTGGTAAAGTTTCCCAAATGTCACTATTTTTTCGGCTTTTAATATATATAATATAATATTTTCTAGTTAATGTTATGATGTGCCCATGTGTGTGTGTGTATCCGTACACCTACACGTCCTATACGGGCCTGTCAAATCATAGACTGCATAAATTGTTAATGCATGCTTTTCTATGTATGTATAGTATCTGTTAAGCATCCCATAATTGCTTTTCTTAAAGTCATTTACCTTTTACAAAATATACTTCACACATGGACACACCGAAGTGCAATTAGTAGCTTCCTAATGTTATAACAGAAAAATGCATCTGAATAAATTACTTCCATTTATTTATGAAAATATCATTGACTGTTTTGCGAGTTTATATATCTAATAAAATTCTAATCTAAATATCTATCACGGCCAAACGATTGACTCAATCCATTCCAGATAATGGGAGACCCGTGCGTATACACCAGGTATCTTTGAGGCGCAACTTACTCCAAATGAAGTTATACCGTAAATGGTTGATATTCCACTATCATCAACTATTTGAAGTGGTCCTCCAGAATCACCTTCGCATGCATCCTTAACTAGTTCTGGATCATAGGCGCAAATTTGGGTTTCCGTTAAACCTAAGGGTAATTTCCTGTTGTGTCCATAATCAGTATGGGCTTGATTGCAACTATTCAACTCAACGGTCGTTAAGTTGGCTTTGAGAAGGACGGAAGACCTTCTTCGGGCTGCAAAAAAAATGTTTTATTTATTTTATAAAGGATTTTGGTCATAATACTTCGCAAGGATATCGTGCCCCATCCGGTCACTGTAACACTTGTGCTTGGAGGCATTGGATTTTTGTTTGTATTCAAGCACGCTGGTCGAATATTTTCCGTGTAGGTAACCTTCCGATTCAGTCGAATTAGAGCAATGTCGTCATATTGCTTGGCATTCGTGTAGTTCGGATATAAAATCGATTCCTAAAAGACAACAATAAAACTATAAAGTAATGCCAGCAACGTGCCAAGTCCGCTTCTACAGAAATCCTTAAATTACTAGCCTTGAAAAGCCATGAAGTCTAAGCTGACTGCCAAGTTCAACGGGATTTCCAAATAATTCATGTTTACTCTTAGGTATGTATGTATATCTGAACTTGAATTGTTAGCTTTCGTATCTTATTTTGTTCTTAACTCTAAATAAATATGAGAAGTGTTGAAAGTTTGATTCTTGCGTTTCTAAGGTGGATTAAAAATTTTCTAACGGAAGATTTTAGTGCGTTTTTTAATTATAAATGTTTTGTAGAGATAAATATAAAATTGTGTACTCGCACCATTACCAATTTCTCAATCCGTATGGCTGACCATTGGCAATTAAATTTAAAAGATTTAAATTAAATATTTTTGATACTGAATATAACCAATAAATGATTCACCTACTTCGATATCAACATCCAGAGCTATTGCGCCATCTTCGTCCGTATCAATTGAAATTTTCCCAAGCCTTGCCTTGGTGGGTCCACTACGTGTGATGCAATGGGCCGAAGTGATCAAATATTGGTCAGAAATAAGTGACGCGCCGCAATTCCAGTCATATTCTCTATTAGCAGCAGTAGACGGGTAACCAAGAGCGGCCTAGAGGTAAATATCTTAAAATTCATTCCATTAAAAATTTAAAATCTACTAGATCGAGGTTTACCATATGCGCAAATTCTCCAAGCTGCGCAGCAATACCGCCAAGTATGTGATAAGTGACAGCAACTCCGAATTCCCTCTTATATTTCACGCAGGCTAGAAATAGAGTTTTTATTAAAAACATTGATTAACACAGTTCCCATAAATTTTCAACAAAAGTTAAAATCCTTTTGTTCAAAGTCCACTAAATTTTCAATTTTTTTCATTTTTGAATACTTTACATTCGTTTTACTTCGGCATTTTTATTCCATTAATAAAAAACCAACTATTTTATAATATAATACATTAAATTCAAATTCAATATCCAAAATCTATTGTAAGTGTATGTGCAAGTGCCTTAGCTCACTCAATTTTGGAGTTCACTATAATCTCACTAATCATTAGCTTGCTTATTCACATGAAATACTTTTTTGGTTGTATTTTACCGCCTACAAACAATTAACCAACCTTGTATTTTGGAGTGACAAGATTTTTTTTTTCGTTATGTAGGGGGGTCGGTGTAAGTTTAAAATTGAAATTTCGGGGTCGGCAGCCACCCATTTAGCCTCCATCTTGAAAAAGGGGTGTTAACAGTTTTTGTGCTATATCTCCGTAACGGCACATCTTACAGAAAATGTATACAGAGGTTTTTTGTTTACAATTTAATTACAACTTTTGACGTAAACAACACTTAGAATATGGAAATTTGTTTTAACATGTTTTTTAAGCACTAAATCAGATTTATCTTTTACATTTAAGAAAAAAATCTAGAATACTTGGTTTTGTTGGAGCTTGGGAATCATACTGTTATCATGTTATTAAATTACGTGTTTTCTACTAAACGCGCTCCACGATTTTGATTGAATTCTACTTTTCATAGCCTTTCATTCCATATCCATGTCAAGAGAGTTGTGAAGAAAATTTTAATCCGCCATTTTGGGGTGGCCGCCATATTGGATATGTCATAAAATTGAATATACTATATTGTATTGTCATGCAGACTGAAGACGTGTACAAAGCTTTATCGGAATCGATTGAGTAGAAATCAATAAATCAATTGCAATATTTGAACCAAACAAACAAATATACATACGGAGTGAAGCTAAATAAAACCCTTTTAAAAAGCATCTACCACTTGACTTACCATATGTGGCTATGAAATTATTTTTGTGCGAAAAAAACAATGCTCGATTTTTCAAATGATCAGGTGTTCGATAATTCAAAAATTGAAAACGGGTGTTCAGTCTCTGTTTCGGGGATTTTTCGTTTTTTCAATATTTTTAGTTATGCTTGAAAGTCTATTTAGACAATCTAACTTAATACTAAATATAAGAACTTACCTGCAGCAGCTCCATCACTGCTTCTGCTGTCAATTATTTCTCCATCTTTTTTGTCACCACCTCTGTTGTCCGGGATATCAAATATGTCATTAAAAAGACCATTATTAACTCTAGATTAATGAAGAAGAAAGCGAAAAGGTTAAAATAGCAATTGAAATATTACAAAGAAGTAAGGCCTCCACCTGTTTGTGCCATTTCGTGGTCTGGGTAGGGGCATACCAACTCCAAGGTTCTCACGTCCAAAGTGCTTTTCGCGGGAGTTGGGATTAGATGGAATAGAAGCAGAATGCAACTCTGAGCTCCAGGGCTTATCTTCAAGTGGCTTTGTTTTCGATTTTAGCGCCTCATTGATCCAGTAATTCAAATCTTCGTCGTTAACGTTGGTGGACTCTGGCTGTGATTCTTTTTGGCCAGCCACAACTTTGTGATCCCATACCCACGCATCGTGTGGTAAGTTCGATGAGGCATTTGAGCTAGAAGTGAATTTTGAACTATCAAGACGTCTTGAACGTTCATCAGTATTTTGCGAAGAATCTACAGCTCTTTTCGAGGATTGTGTTGCTACCATTTCGAATTCATTGTCAAAAGAAGAAAGGTTTACACCTACAGTTTCTTCTGCATGGGTGTCCTGTGTGACAGGAGGGCGTAGTGACGTAGGTTTAGTAGTAGGATTAGTATCAATTGAAGGTTTGGCTGAAGACACCGCTCCAAGTGCGTCTGTCATCCAAGAATCAAGAACAGTTTTTTCATTATTATTTTCTCCCGGGAATTCTCTTATACTTGGAGGGATATCTTCATTCGATACAGATACTTCTGTAGTTCGTGGTGTAGAAGTTGTGTAGCGTAAATCTTCTTGTAGAGCTTCCTTCATCCAAGGATCTAGCACGGAATCGCCAAAGCTAGTGGTGGTGTTTTGAAAACTTTGTGACGATGGTATATTTGGAGTATCTTTTTTTGGTCGATCAGGATTAGTAGGAAGTTGTGTTGAGGTGAAAGCTTCTCCAAGAGCTTCAGCCATCCAAGGATCGAGGACAGAACTTGGTGGCAATCGAAGTGGTTCGTTTTTATTCGAATCAGGCTTTACGATACCACTTATATTAGGCTGAGTTATCAAAGGTTTCGGGTTTCGATTCTCTTGTACGATTAGTCTCTTACTACTTGATTCTTTTAATGCATCTTCCATCCAAGGATCCAATTTAGAAGGGTCTGTTTTAGGCGTGCGAGTGGTTGAAGTAGTCGTTGCAATAGTTGTTGCTCTAAGACTTTCTACCATCCAAGGCTCAAAGGACGGGTGTCCATTATTCAATGGATCTGCAGTTGTAGTTCTAAAGTTGCTAATAGGCTGTTCAGGTACTTCCAGTGGTAAATTGAAGTTATCTGAATCTTTCACATTCCAAGCCTGATTTACTTCAATTGTTGGCTTTGTAGTCTGTACTTTATCTGGAAATTCTTTTTTGTCCCAATTATTATTGGTTTCGATGACTGGGTGCGTGGAGGTTGTTCCAAAAGTATTATCTACAAATGGTGAAGATATACCCGAATTGAAATTGTTCCAACCATTATTTTGATTGGTGTTAGGGTTTTGCATCGTTGGAACAGGCTGGAACGGAGCCATAGGCTGAACAGGCTGAAACGGTTGGTTTCCATTTATTGTATTTGGAAGTCCAAAAGGTACAGACGTAGGTGATGCTGGAATATACCAAGTATGTTGATTTTGGTTCTGGTTTTGATTTTGCACTGGTGTCATAGATTGAAATGGTAGCATCGGTTGATTTCCATTCATGAAATTTAAAGGTACAAATGGACCAGACATTGGCTGACTTGGAATGTTCCAAGCGTTCTGATTTTGGTCGATACTTGGAATTTGCATAGGTATAGATTGAAATGGTTGCAGTGGCTGGTTTGCATTCATAGAATTTTGAGGCACAAGAGTATTTGGATTTTGACCACCTTGCATTTGTTCGAAATTAGTATCAACACACAACTCGTTGTTATTATTATCGAAAGTAACAGGTTGGCGCTGATTCATGTTAAATTGACCTTGTAAATTTATGCCATTGCGATTGCCAATAGACGAAATAAAATTTAAGGGTATCTCTTTAATGGGTCTTAAAGCATCAAGAACGGGTGCCAGCACTGAAGTACGGGGTGTTGTTTGAGCAGGTTTATTAAAATTGAGAAAACCCAAAATCCCCGACCGCCTCTGAACAGGGGGAGGTGTTGTCGTTGTTGGTATGTAATAATTGGTGCATCGCACATTTCCTTGTTGGTTTTGACCGTGCGGATTTTGAAAATCGTTTCGACTATTTTGGGGTGATAATAAATTCCCTAGGAAAAACCTTGAAGATAATTTATCCTCATTCTCATTCTGCCCTGTAGCAGAATATTGTTCTCTAACGCTTTCAACGTTTTGATTAATTAATTTATTGTTTTTCACTAGTGGTCTACTAACTAGAGACCATTCAGCACTACCGGCAGAACTTCCCCTTCCAGGAAATGTATTTTGTGTATTTTCACTTCTAGTTGATGTTGGAACCTTTGGAGTGATTCTGCTGTAGATAGTAAAGCCATGTAAGCAAATTAAGCGATAGGAAAGTTAACTCTACATGCAATTATTATGCTTCATGATGTTATATATGAAAACCCTGTTAGTGGCGGTGATATATTACAAATAATTAATGTTAAGTCACTTACCTATTTGAAGGATCTGGCTGACTGTCTGTGCAACATACAACTTCTTTTTGTTTCATAAAACCACACCGATTTTCCGCTACTTGTGTATATGGAAGCGTATTCGTGAGTAATCCCGCATATACTGACGCACACTGATCGACGATTGTGCATACTCCTGGTGTGCCATCCTTCAGTTTACATGGATTTCCCTCTAGAATAAACAAACAAATTTGTAAAAGATTATCCAGGTTCGGTTTTTCTCTTTCTTTATATTATTTGCCAATTGAACTGGACTGCTGCTACTCTGACTTGCAAATCAATAACAGATAAGGCGTCAATTATTTGTTTTGCATACGAATAAGGAAATGGGGTCGAGATTGGCAAAACAACCCTTTCGAGGAATAATTGCCCTCAATGCGAAAACTCATTAGGTACAAAGTGAAATGATAATACAAGCAGTCTCAATTTTGTAATCAGTTAGACAGTGAAGGTTAACGTTTTTATTTATGTAATTTCCTTTATTTACAAAACAGTTGACACACTTCGCTTTCTCAGGGCATATCAGTGCTACTGGTCAAACTATCTTTGGTTACACCTTTTTAGAGAAAGTTTAGTAACAATGTTGTGTACTCCTAACGATAGTATTTTCGATAAAATATTTTTAGTTTTATCCGGTCGTAATATTTGACAATTCTAAACATGTTAGAACTTCCAAGAAATCGTTATGAGTTTTTTGTTGTATTATTTTTCCTTAGACAATTAATGCATATGTTCGCTACATACATACATTAATGATAAAATTTACGAAAATTGAACAGCTGTCCTCAGCTCGGTAAGTTCGCTTCTTACTGGAACCAACGGTTGTCAGATTTTTAAAATCATAATTCGAGACAGTCACCATTTAAAAATTAAAAGAGGTCGTTTCACAAAATGTTCAAAAGAGCTTCGTTAAATTGAAAAATTTATATTGTATGTTTATTTACACAAGAATTTTTAAAAGTCTGAAAATAGTTAATTTTATTTTAAATATTAATGCACTTTTTGTTGCAAATTTTTAAAAATAATTTAATTTAAATAGTAAGTATGAAACGTGTTAAATTCGTATTTGATGACTCAGGTTTTACGAGTCATTTATAAAAGAGACTCGGGCATTTGAGTCGTTTGTCAGTCGTGCACCGTTCGTAGGTGCCGCCACTAATAGCACCCACCACTGAGAAAACTCCCCTTCTTTGTGAAGTTGTTTGCCTTTTTATAAATGTGTAATCGGTATCCCCACTGAGTTTTCTTATCTTTCAGTTGCAGTTCTACTGTCTACATGAAAAGTTACACTAACTGTTTACGTGCTAGTTCACAGTCGTTCTTTTTCAGATGACGAAGAGTGTAGCGAAGGATTGACCGATATTGTAGAAAGTTTGTAACTCAGGTCATACGAATCACCGTGCAGACCCGGTCAAGACAACCGAATCGTTCGTGACCGCCACTTCACTAATGTACATACTACCTACAACATACATTCATATGTCTATAATTTAATTTAAACAGTAACAGAAACGAGTTGGTATAATCTTGTGGACAATACATGTTTTTTTAACTGGTTATAATAACCACCTTCGAAGTTGCTAACAACCCATTACCCGTATCATCATAGTATGTCAGAGATTAGAATCTGTAGAAAGAACAGAAATTAAATTAATTTCCCTTCAATTAGAACTTATTTTTAATTTGTCATCCTACGTGCTTCTATGGAGCAAACTATATTTTCCAAAAATTGCACCAAAGTTGACTTGCAAAAATAACCAAATCGCGTGTGCAAATGATAATAGTGAATGCATTCCCTGCTGGAAAAGCAATCGAAATGTGACGACTCGGTCGATAACAAAGCCTTCATCACAACTAGTAGTTGCAAACATTGGAGCACTTTGCCAACTACTTGTGCAGCTCATTACCCCGATAAAGTGGCTGCTATCTTCCGTATGCAAAACAAGTAAAGTATTGAAAATTATCAGATATTCAATATTTAACTATAAATTAAATTACCGCGCAGTCTCACGACTAGATAATACCGCGGCCGCGACTTCTATTGTAGTGGCGGAAATTACTTGTTCTGTCCCACTGCTTGGCCCATAGTGGAATAGATTTGTATTTTATTGCTTCAATGATCACGCCCCGATCAGAGCTTAAAACGACAATCGGGGAGGGAGTAACCGTTACAAACTCTTTTTGTTGGCTGGAATTTACTGATGGTCGACTAAGTTTTGTTTGTTGTTTTTCATTGATAAGAAAAAACCATTTCTCACATCGCGCAAACAACTCGAAAGAGTTTGTTAATTTTGCTTTTTTTGCAGGAGAGATGGGGTTTTCCAATTTTCATAATTGTTTAGTAAAACGCCGACAAGATTCAACATTTTATTATGGCTTAATTTAATCCAACCTTGTCTCTCATTTTACTTTGATCATATTTTAAGTAGGCACAATTGAGAAATCTAAAGAAAACAGGAAGAAATCTACCCAAGTGCTTCTGAATAAAAATGATTAGACATGTACACAAAAAGCTCGTGAAGTGGATTGATTATTATTATTCGTTGTCAAGTTGTTTCGGGGACTAATATCGAATGTACGTTTCGTAAAAGGCATAGAATTGAATTCTTGTAAGAACATCTTCTGAGAAAATCCCATTTTCGATTTATTATGTTATCTTAAGGAATCTCTTGAAGTAGGTATTTTAAGCAGCATTTGCAATCTCCTCTGATGAATTCCTGACACATAAGAAGCCTTTGATACCGCTCAATTTAAATTAAGGAAGTGCGCATTGGGGTAACTTCGGCTCTTCCGGATTCTGTGAAAAGTTTCACTTTCTTCTTTTGCTGCTTTGGCCAAAACAATATCACAAACAAGTTTCGCTGCATCCCTGATGATTATTTATTTACCACACGATCATAAAAACTGTGAAATATTAGTCGCGGTAAATCCATGAAAGCATACAATTTTTCAGCCCCACATGACCCAACACCTAATACAAACTCGAATCTGCATTCACAATTTTGGAATTCAAGATGTCGGATTTAATACAGCGATAGAAAAAGTTACACTTTAAAGGAATATCCCTGAAAATCCGCACTAAGGGATTTTTGGGGTTGTTGGGACATACATATAGAAGCGGGGTGTAAAAAGAAGAAAAATAAATTAAATAATACTGTTAAAAATATCCAAAAACATGAGAAAAACGAAAATAGAAAACATTTGGAGAAAATGAAAAAAAAATATTTACTCGTAGAAATAAAGGAAGGTTCCACTATTATGGATTTTGTCGAGATTAAGAGAAAAGTGGGAATATCTCGGTAATTATTGGACATATGTTAGTGTATTGTGCGTGGGCTCACTGAAAGCGCCTTGATTACGTAAATATATGAACATTTAATGAATAATAGTTTTTTAGTCAAATGGAATAAAGTGCACAGCTATGAAATTCTAGGTGAAACACTATGCGGCGGGTGAATAGCCCCAACCTATTCTTAACGGGTCATTTGTGTTGTGACACTTTGAATCGCACAGGAAGAAGCTATGTTATTATTTGGGTTATGGATACAATTATATATCTTATGAAAAAATTCTCCAATGCACTGAAAAAATAGTATAGGAGGATTCGTCACAAATATAAGCTATTTCGGAACAGCAATAATTTATAGGAAAATCACTCATAAATACATATTACGATAGGCCTCTTTCTTAAAGCCGCTTATAATATATTTGTGCTACAAAAAGTGAAATCGTTGAATTCTCTTATACTGATTTTTCAGTGCGCTAGTTAGTAATTGAAGTTACGCAAATATCATATAACATCAAGAGTTGTCGCAGTTTGTGGTCTTTAGGTTATTTTACTGAAGAATATCGTATCGTATATAATACTATAAAACATAAAAGTAAAACATCGAATAGTGTTAGCAACATGTGGCGATGAATGAGTAAACCGTGCCATATCATTTCCCATTATCTATTATGTAGATTCTAGGGCAAAGAATATCAACGTAGAATTATAATTTATAGAACCAAAAAAATCTCATTTCCGATAAAGTCAATTTCGAATCACGCAGCAACGACCTCTATATCTACAACTGAAATTCCAAAGTACCTAAATACATTATACAACGACGAGAAAAATAAATGAGGGAAATATTGTCGACAGAAAAGTTGTTGAATTCCAATAGATAAACCTGAAGAAGAAGTGCACTTACAAAACTTGATTTTTTCGCACATCACAACTATGCGTCATGAATAGTCCACTTGAGGTACCTGCACGCTCCATCGGCGGGCATGACACACATCACCCCGCCACATGTGCACGTGCTTCATTAAGTTCCGGCAATATGTCTTTTGCATAAACTTTTCCTCAGGTTGTACTCACCGAATAAATCATACCCGTTGACATGGCCCTGAGCAAATCCGAAGAAGACGACGGCGACTATTTGCGTGGCGATTAGTTGACTGGCACGGATCCCGCAGAAGGTCAGCATATTGACAGTCGAAACAAGTGATAACCACTGAATTGTAAAGTAACACCGAAGTGAATTATATGTGAGCACAGGTGATCGTTAAAATATCGCTTCAATAAACAGTTAGCATGCGCAGCTGACTCGAACAAGTTAAGTTGCACTGCCCGCTGCCTCTTCGCGGGAGACAGTAATCTCTTGTAAATCGTCACAACGACTCAAACCTATAAATAGGTCTGCTTAGCGCGAATGACCAAGAACGCAACTTCCACTTCAAATCAATCAACTATCGCGGCTTGTTCTCGTAAAGATCGCTTAGGATCTGGACAAAAACAAAGAAAACCTTCACGTGGATTGAACTTCACGTATTGTTCTGCCCGAAGCACTACTGGTGATCTTCACTTTTTGTCGCGGAAACCCGTTTCACGAAATGGTCGTCTGGTGGTCATCTGGTGGTTCTTACGAACTCAAACTGGTTTCAGATATTCCGACAAAATGATTGCGATAATGATTACCGATCGGAACAACAGATGAGCCTCGCGAAGCCCGAAACTATGCACTTTGAACTAATCTCAGAGTCCCAAAATGTTGTCTTCGTATATTGGGCTGCTCTTGTTTGGCTTCGGCCACTTCTTCTCGCGGGTATCTTTGTACTGTTTGTCCGGAGAATATTCTGTTAGTATAAAGCGATTCTGGACAAAGCATTTCGGTCCAGTCCGGCACAAGCCATGCAAAATCGAAAAACATGAATTGATTCTCCAGAAGCTATCAGTCAAACAATCTTCACTTAATTTGCCTCAGGGGTAGCATATATGGAAAAAGGACAACTATCTACTCGCCACAGTCCAGACTGGTTTCATTCATCCGCGGAGAATTTCAAGTCATGCAGAAGATTCGATCGATTCGTGTACTGCGAGAGAGTTCTATACTGCGAGCTTTGCAGGAAGTGACAGTCTTATCGCATCATCTGCTCTACATGGTATTCTACTCGTAACTGTATGCTATCTGAAAAGCATCCAAACCTAGCGCTTTGGGGATTCCCACCTGCTCATCAGCTTTGCAAACCCTTTAGTCAGATATTGGATAATCGCAGGTTCTGTCGCATCACAAAAAACGTAATTATTTACATAACACATTACATGTGCGACGGGGAATGGCAATTTTCTAAAATCACGTCAATAACTTTGCGGTTGTTAATAATTGCTCTCATTTCTGACTTTAATTAATTCAAATTACGAATAAAAGGTTATCGCTTCATTTCCCCAGGAGTTGGCCTAAGATTTAATATTGCGTTCGAAGTGGCGTCTTATCGCTTAAGCATTTTCAACAAATAATTTCGTATTGCGATCTACTTCTACTAGCAGAGGTGGCGGTATTGTGATAAAACTGTTTTTATCAATCAATCTTAAAACTATATTGAAAGCTTTCTATCGTGAAGATTTAACCTTCGCTTAAAAGGAGAGATCGGGTATTCCTTGTCTTCCCCTCACTCACTTGGGCTTTCCCACCCAGCCCATACGGAAACGACACATTGATTACTGACATTATATTGATTTGTAAGGAATGACCTCTGGATTTACATTGACCCCAACTTTTTAATCTTTTACTTGGTTTTCCTAGAAGATAGCACTCGAATTGTGTGAATTCAAAGAAGCTGGATTCTGGGCGTTGTCTTACAGCTAATTTCTCCTTATGTTACTCAGAAAATTTTAATAGTATGGAAATATATGTACTAAAGTCCGCGACATTGAATTAGTCGCACCGTCGATGTTTGTGATTCCCCGAAATGCTAGGGTGAATATATGTATTTTCATATATCGATTTCTAAATGGGGTTTTCGATTAGATACATGAATTCAAATTCAAAAAATAGGTAAAAAAAACTTTTTAAGTTAAAAGGTCTTAATGCCCAATTGATGATGTGCTAAAAGCTAGAAAATAATTATGGGTCACCAATCTGGGGTCTTTCAATCAGACTAAAATAAAATCGTGGGGTGCATTTAGTAGAATACTTTGTTTTATTGAAGTTTGGAAATCATACTGTTATTATGTGTTTTCCACTGAATGCGCCCCACGATTTTATTTCAGTCTAATCCAAGCCCCGAATTGGTGGCCCATAATTATTTTCTAGCTTTTAGCACATCATCAAATGTGCAATCAAACCATTTAACTTAAAAAGTTTTATCATCTGTTATTATCTTTTTCACATTTTAGTGTGCTTTATTTGCTTAGCCTTAGTTCATTGGGGAAGTATGTATAGAAGTATTGCATCGGGCAATTCAATTCCCGACTCCAAACGAGATGCTAAAACAGAAAATGTCGATAGGGAGCCACTCGCAATGTTGCTAGGTCATCACCCGATGAGGCGGGGGTTATTGCCTCTGTTGCTTGAGGAGCTGCATCATCGATACAATCCACTTCAGACGTGGATGCAACTAAGAAGATTTGAAAAATTTAGAGTAATAATAATGACCATACTTTTTACAATTGAAAGAGTATTACGTCGCGTCGTCGTGTAGAGTTAGTATGCAGGTGACTTTTTTCTTTGTAGGTATTATTTATTTACTTTACCTGGGATTCGATAGTCTCGGAAGCCAAATTGCTCAAGGGGTCATTGTTGGAGGACAGAATCAAACAAAAATCGTTCCCAGTTTTTGCGGTGGCTACTTGTCTATACAAGATCGGGGTGTTCAAGAATAAGTTTGCGAGGCTTGTCGAACCCGGTATAAAGACTTGTTACAACCTTGTGGTACAGATCTTGGACAAAGGTAAACTTCGCCCATAAAACCGATATAGCTATTTTTCTGTAAGATGCACAACATCGCATTTTTAGATCTCCGATTCGGGAATGGACGCACTTTTCATGAGAATACGACCGCATATCAATGCATTCACCCACATCACAGCCAGACATGTTTAATTCCGATTGCCTACTTTTGGCCTAAGTAAGAAAAGCAAAAGCTTTATCCAAGTAAACAGAGGCCAACTAGGATTATGACAAAGCGATGACAATATTGGCAACACGTAATTAAAAATTCCATAACTCGAAAATATAAAGAAATTTAGAATTATGAATTCGCCATGTTGGAGACGATTGAATATGAACATATATGAAATCGGTGCCAAAAGAGATTAGATTTTTCAAGATTAACTTATATGGTTTTTTTATTAACTATTTCTGCCGCTCTCCACGTTAGTGATACAAAAAATACCTTTTAGTTAGTTCAAATGTATTAAAAATATAAAAATTAATTAACAATCTTTAGACATATTTAAAATTTTTGAAATGTTTATTTTACGTATATTTGAACAAAAATAAAATCTTGTTTTTTAAAGGGTATTTTTTACAGTTATTTTATTATTTACAATTTAGTTTTTAGTTTCCGGAGTAAAAATCTTTTATTTTTATCAATACTGGGATACAAGGGCTAAACGAGGACCGTGGACCATATTGTCCAGGTGAGCAGGGGCTGAGTGAGGTCTGTTTCTAGATAGGATACTGGAGGCGGTTAAATCGATTAAATAAGAAATACTTCTAGTGGAGTTTCAAGAAAAATTTCTAGTATTGGTATCTGCTTCGAGCCATGGAGTGCAAATGTTAACTATATATCGGAATAAAAACATAAGTTTTTTCAATTAATTTGTTATTATTGCTCCAGAACGTGATAATCTATGCAAATTTTTTTACTCGAAATGAAGTTCGGGGTACTGCGATGGGTTTAATGGACTCTTTCCCGAAGATCAGCCGCGGTTCGCTCGTATAAACGGCCACCGGAATCTTTGCCTAAATTTAGCCGTTGTACACCCGGGACTACGACCTTCCATAGTTTTTGAAAAGTGATTTTGTTTTGGTTTTGGCCGCCACATATCCGTAGAAATATCATGCGGCCGTTGTTTGTCGGCTGTGTGGCTACCGATTATTTTTACTAACATCAAAAATTCATCAAAATAAATTATTTTTCTTTATTTATGAATATATGAATGACTGTGTTGCGAGCTTACATTTCTCATAAGTTTCTAACTAAATATCTATCACGGCCAAACTATTGACTCGATCCAGTCCATATAACTGGAAACCCGTGAATAAACGCCAGGTACCTTAATGGCGCAACTTACTCCAAATGAAGTTATACCGTAAATGGTTGACATTCCACTATCATCAACTATTTGAAGTGGTCCTCCAGAATCACCTTCGCATGCATCCTTAACTAGGTCTGGATCATAAGCACAAAATTGATTATCCATTAAGCCCTGGGGTAATCTCCTACTGCGTCCTTGATTAACGTAGGACTGATTGCAACTACTCAACTCAACGGTTGTTAAATTAGCCTTTAGAAGGATGGGAGACTTGCTGTTGATGCCTAAAAACATTTGTGTTTTACCATATTTCATTTATAGAGGTTTCGGTAATAATACTTAGCACTTTTGTCGTTCCCCATCCGGTTACTATAACGTTTGTGTTTGGGAGTAGAGATTTGTTTGTATTCAAGCACGCCGGTAGAATATTTTCCGTGTAGGCAACCTTCCGATTCAGTCTCAAGAGTGCAACGTCGTCATATTGTTTGATAGTCGTGTAGCCTGGATATGAAAATACTTCCTGGAAGATAACAATAAATTTGCAAGCAACATGCCAAGTTCTCGTGTACAAAAATCTCAAAATTACTGATACATGAAATCCAAAATGATAACAAATAATTAATTATTACTCTTACATGAAGATAAATCTGGCCATAAATTGACAGCTTTTACACCCTGTTGTAGTATTATATAATATTTTAAGCCTAAATAGATTTTAGGAATATTGTGGTCGACTCTCTGCCATGACGCAAAATGACGCTCGTATAAATGCGGAAATTATAATAACTGTTTCATTTATTTGAAATCTTTGTCTATTGTCAGTAGACTATGTTTCTAAGGTGTATTTGTCGCAAGCTCCCAAATTGTGCTGCTTGCTTAGTAGATTTGGGCCGTACTCTTGATTTTTGATCGAAATTGGTTGAACTTTCAAAATGTTCCAGTATACCTTCAAATTTGCTATGTTTCGAATCGAATGGAATTGAATTCCGCCGGATTCAAACATACCACCCAATGTGCCCAGTTACATTCCCGTACCATTACCATACTTTAATTCCAGGAGGCCGAGCATTAATATAATAATTAGGGTGAACACAAATTTAAATTAAATATCTTTAAAAATGAGCGCATATAAGGATCACCTACTTCGATATCAACATTCTCAGCTTTTGCGCCATCTGCGTCCGTATCAATTGAAATTTTCCCAAGCCTTGCGATGGTGGGTCTATCAGGCTCAACACAATGGGCCGAAGTGATCAAATATTGGTCAGAAATAAGTGACGCACCACAATTCCACTCATAGTCTCTATTAGCAGCAGTAGACGGGTAACCAAGAGCGGCCTAGAGATAGATGATATATAGATAGATGCAATGCATGCCATTATAAATATTAAATCTTATGGATCTGGGTTTACCATATGTGGAAATTCTCCAAGCTTAGCAGGACTACCGCCAAGTATGTTGAACGTTACTCGTACTCCAAATTCTTTTTTATATTTCACGCAAGCTGCAAATAGAGTTTGATATTAAAAATCCTGTTTAATATTTTCTATTTAATATTTTCTATTACTACTTATTTTATTTTATTTGTTAAAGTAAATTTTGAGAGCACTTATCAACTTGCAACTTGATATCAACTAATATGTGACAATTCTAGCTCAAAGATATCGTGCTTATGTCTTAGATGTGGACCAATGTGGGCTCTAACTTTTAACCACAAGATGACGAAATGCTTTTCCCATTTTTCCATGGGTTCATCGAAATGTGGCACCACACTATACCTTTATAAATGGCCATAAAATTTAATGCATTTGTACGTTTAACTACTCTAAAAACATTTTACAACATTAACTGTTGACAATTTTTTTCCAACATTAAAAATTGAAAAAGAAAGTTATAAGTGCAAGTAACTCTGAAATTGTAACAATAGGTAAATTTATATTTTGTAAACCGTTTCATTTTATTATTATTAAAATAAGACCGCAGTCCGCAATGCAATTTAATTTCAACATGCGGAATGGTAACAAATTAAAAAAGACTATTTGAAACGCGTCCAATAATCCCAGAGAATGCGTCTGTTGCTGCATTGGCCTCGATTGGTAGAAACTGTTACTGTCAATTCAATGGGTGGGGGTGGTCTCTGTTTGGAAATTTTGGTAGGAGATTTCAAAATCAGTGACCTCAAAGACGTGCGGATTTTCTTGGCAATCGCTTGAAGTTTAACTTCAGTAATCATATTGGACCCATCATTTCAAATTTCGAAATTTTAATGACAGATTCGAAATCAACGACCCCAAATACCCTCGAGTGTCCTTTTTAATAAAGATTTCTTGAATTTGGAAATTTCGCCGCCATATTGGATCCGTCATCTTGAATTCCAGAAAACCTTTTTACCCCTGTAACCTTCTACAGACAGTAGCGAACAAAATAATAAGAAATGAAGTAAATCCGTCGAGTTGTTCGTGAGTTATGGAAAGTCGAGCGAAAAGCATTTATTTTCTATATACATACATATACACATATATAGATAATATATAATACATAATATTGATAGATAGATATATGAATAACCTATTTGTATTTAGCCGTTAATGCCTGTGAGAAACCGGGTGGAATTTTTAAAATAATCAGGTTGTGGAAAATTCAAAAATTTCAAAATGGAATACTATGATCATTTGATTTTTCGTTTTCCTGAATAATATCATTCATTTCTAAAATTCAATTTGTGGCAGCTAAAATTAATACTCATAACTTACCGACGCCAGCTCCATCAGTAATTCTGGTACTAATCAGGTCTCCGCGATTTGCGCCATCACCTCTGTTGGCCGGGATATCAAATATGTCATTAAAAAGATCATAATCATCTCTAGATTAATGAGAAAAGCGAAAAGCTTAGAAAAGCAATTGAAAATGTATGTGGAAGCAAGACCTCCACCTATTTGTGTCGTTTCGTGGTGTCGGTAGCGCCTTGCCAACTCCAAGGTTCTCACGTGTTAGATAGTTTTCGTGGGAGTTTGGATTGGGTTGAATGGAAGGAGAATACCACTCAGGGTTCCAGGGCTCCTTATCACCAAGTGTCTCTGTTTTTGATTCTAACGCCACATTCAGCCAGTAATTGACATCATCGTCCCTAGTATTGTCAGATAGTGTAGATGATTCCTTTTGTTCTGCCGCATCCTTTTGATCCCATATCCACAAAACAGGTGGTAAATACGGTGGGGCCTTATAGCTAGAAGTGAGTTTTGAATTATCTGGATGTCTTAACCGCCGCACATTAACTTGCGATGAATATACGTTACTCCTAAATGTGGTTTTAGGATTAGTATTTATTGAAGATACTCCAAGTGCATCTACCACCCAGGGGTCAAGAATACCACATCCTTTATTATTTTCTTTTGAAAAATCTTTCATTCTTGGAGGTACATGTGCATCCGATTTAATTATTCTGTAGCTCTTTGCTATATAAGTTATTGTTGAATTTTATTCACCTCTTTCATTTCGTTTTACCTTATCCTCATAATGTCTACATTTTGCGGTAAAACATGGTTTCAGCATTATTTTCTTTATTGGTTATTACATTTTGAATATCATCGATCAAACGCATCACTAAAAGCAGAGGTTTCAAGAGGAAAGAGGTTTACATACATATGGTTGTTGTTTTCAATTTATTCTCGGCTAAAAGAGCTCATTTCCATGAGGATCTACATAGAAGAAGATTGTGTTGGCCTTGAGATTTCTCCCAAGAGCTCAAACATTCAAGGATCAAGAATAAAGATTAGTAGAATTTTAAGTAGTTCGCTCTTTCCTGAACCACCTGGTACAACACTAGGGGTATTAGGCTGACCTTTCAAAGGACTTAGTTTCGTATTTAATTATATTAAACAATTTGATTGTCGTAGTGCTTCTTCCGTCGAGCTTCCATTGGGAGGTATTTTTTTATATGCGAGAATGGTAAAAGGGTTATTTAGAGGACACAGTTTGCAATACCTAATGAAGCTATAATTGTAGGCTTCTAATCCCACACCTGATTTACTTCAATTGTCACATCTATAGTCAACTGTGATCTATTATATTTTTGGCCTCGTTGAGATTTTGTAGAAGTTATCTTGAAAGTATCCTGAAGGTACTGCAAAAGATGCAGATATTCCCGAATTTAAATTAATGCAAACATACTGATTTATACTGATATTATGTTTCTGCATCAGTATGATAGGCTGGAATGGGGCCGTAGTCTGGTTTCCATTTATAGAATTTGAATGTCTAAAATTTACAGACATACATACATATGTTATGTAGGTTAGTCTGAATTGTTCCAAAAATTTGATTTTAGTTGAGGTTCGCATTTTGTATTAGTATAATATGAATTCGTTGCTGTTTTCCTGGTTTGAGCGTATTTGGTCTAAAAAATGGTTGTACTCTTTTGTGGTGGTGATAAATTTCCAATGAAAAACCTTGAAGATAGTTTATTATTTATATTTATTATCTCATTAGTCCCCGTAGTGCAATTTTGTTCTCCAACGCCTTTAACGTTATGACTACTTAATCTATTGTTTTGCACCAGTGGTCTACTAACTAGAAACCATTCAGCATTACTTTAATTCTAGTTGGTGTAGAAACCTTTGGAGTCGTTCTGCTGTTGAAGGTAAAACCGTTTAAGCAAAATAGGCGACAGGAAAGTTAATTCTGCATGCAATTAGTACGCTTCAAGATGTTGTGTATTAGACCCCTGTTGGTGGCAGTGATATATTACAAGTAAGTTAGATTAAGTCACTTACGCAGGTGGTGGATCTAGCTTGCGGTCCTTGCAACATACAATTTCATCCTTTCCGGAAAACCCACATCGATTTTCCACTACTTTATCATATGAGAGTGTCTTCGTGACTAATCCCTGGTATACTGAGGTGCAATCTTTGACAATTGTGCATATTCCGGGTGTGCCATCCGTTAGTTTACATGGACTTCCTTCTAGAAAAAAACAAAACAATTATGAAGTATTATACTGTATTTTTGTCCTCTTTGTTTTACACAAATTCTTAAATATTTGCGCTAGATAAATTAGACTGCTGCTTTTCGCTAGGATACACCCTTTAGGAGGTATAGGCGAAAAACTGAACCAAGTCACCTTTAAAGGCCACTTTAAAGTACACCCTATCCTGATCCTGATGTATCAAGGTACAACTGTGCAAATTTTCAAAACTCTGCGATTTATTTCGTGTAAACGCCGGTATTTTTTCTAATTTGACTGGGCTATGCGAAATCCCGCAACAGCTGAGTTAAACGATGTGCCTGAACTTAGCCAAACACTTTTCACGAATCAGAAAGCTAACCTTCTCATAATTTGTTCCTAATTAGTTGTAAAAAAACAAATGTGTTGCTCTTTAAAAAAATGAATTTAGAACATCCGACGCCTAAATTATTCAGTGAATTTATCCCGATGTTCTAAATTCTTTTTTCATGAAGGAGTTCTGCTAACTTCAGCTGAACTCAGCAGAACAACCCGTTTTTGTTTTTTTTTTTAAAGCAACATATTTGTTTTTCTACAACTAATTAGTAACAAATTATGAGAGGGTTAGCTTTTTGATTCTAGAAAAGTGTTTGACTAACTTCAGGCACATAGTTATACATATGTATATGTACAACTATCTGTAAATTTAATTATGACATTAAATCTCATCAAACTTGTAAGGTTTGTATCATCTTCTGAGTCATTACACGTTTATTCATCTTGATATAATAGCCATCTTCGAAGTTGTTGACAATTATTTCCTCCATCATATTTCAGTTCAGAAATTAGAGCGCTTTTAATTTTCCTTAAGTTGTTGCCTTATTTTCAGATTTTATTCTAAGTGGTTGCATGAAGCAAACTGTACTTTCCAGAGATTGCAAACTTGACATACAAAAGTAGCCAAATCGCGTGTCTATTAATAAAATCGGAGAGACAAAAGTCATGATAACAGTCAGTAGGAAATGCATTCACATTTGATAAAATAAATTGCGGCGGCTCGGGAGATAACAATGATTGCATCACAACTAGTATTTGCAAACATTGGAGCACTTTGCGAACTAATCGTGTAGCTCATTTCCCCGATAAAGGGGGCTGCTATCTTCCGTATGCAGAACATGCCAACTGTTCAGGATCTTATCAGATATTCAATATTAGATCTAACCATAAATTAAATGACCGCATACAGTCTCACGACAAGAGCCGTGCGCGTCCGCAAATTCTATTGCGGTGACGAGAATTGCTTGTTCTGTCCCACTGCTGACACATAATAAAATAACTTTGTGTTTTATTCTTTCAATGATCACGCCCCGACCAGTCAGAGATAAAATATTGTTCTTAAACAATAAGTGAGCAAATCGACAGCCGAGGGGAGGAACTATAAGAAATTTGTTGTTGGTTGATATTAACTGATTGTCGACTTTAGTTTTTTCAATCACACACTTTCCCAATTTGTTGTTTTTCGTTGAAAAGAGGAGATCATAACTCAGATAACGCAAACAATTCGAAAGATTTTGTCAATTTAAATTTTGCAGGAAAAATGGACTTTCTCAATTTTTTTTTCTAAGTATAAAAAAACACCAACGTGAATCGAAATTTCCTTACGACTTAATTTGAACCCCTCGCATTTCTTATTTTGCATTGATCATATTTTAAGTAGGCACAATTGAGAAATCTAAAGAAAACAGGAAGGAGTCTTCCCAAGTGCTTCTCAATAAAAACGATTAGATATGTATATGCACATCGCACATACATATGAAGCTGCTGAAGTTATTGATTATTTAAATCCGTTGAGGAGTAATATCGAAAGTGAGTTTTGTAAAAGGTGAAGAACTCATTATTTGTAAGAACACCTCCTCGGATTATTATATTATCATAAGGAATTTCCTTGAAGTATTTTAAGTAGCATTTGCAATCCTACTGATGAATTCCTGCGCACATACATATGTATGAAGGCTTTGCATGAAAATCAATGGACCATTAAGTTATTGCCCCACCCAAGAAGTAAGATATAATAAGTATCTCGTACGAGTATTTAATAGACTATGGCACTTCCCTTACCATCAATAATTCCCATTGTTGCTCACAGTTTGTCATTTTCTCTCATTTAGAATAGCATAGATAGCCGGAAATTAGACCCAGAGAAATAAATACGAAGTGGGTTTATTTGCTTTCCACAACAGAAGTTCGAGCTTCCCAAAAATCTGCAGGTGGTCGGTTTTATTATGCGTTCTAAAAATGACAAACACACATTTTAATTTATACTAATGAATTTCTATTTTCAATGAATGTTTTTTGATATTAGTCTGTGTGGGATTTTGAATCTTTGAATTTGTCTTTGCAATATCATATTTTTTATTAATTTGCTCTTTAGCGTAAACACTAGGAAATACACAACGCGGAAATCCGAAATCAAATTATTACCGTTATTTGTTTGTTTTTATTTGGTGTTGGTCGCCGAAATGAAAATGTTTGATAAATTTAAAGAAGTAACAGCCAATTTATTAAATCCCTACTGTGCCGTGTATGTGTATCCCGTGAAAGTGGGATAAGGCGAGTATTCATAATTTTCAAACGATTTACTTGAAAGGACCAAGCAGGATTTTATTGTAAAAGAGCAAACTCGATTGTCAATATCAACTCATCGCTCAACGACAATCCTGGCATCGTCAAAATTAAAATAAACTATTTAAAATGAATGTTTTGAAGTTCCGAAACAAAGAACCGTCACCAGAAACTCAAAACAATGGACAAAACATGGGCCAGCGCACACAGCGCTTTTCTTAGAGGTGTCACGATACCATGCACCTTTTTGTTGGAGAAATTAATTTGGAACAAAACTGTGCGTACAAATACGAATTCAAGCATTGTATTTCTTGCATTTTTGTGAATGTGTTCCATTCGAAAATCACAAAAGTACCTTCCCCAGCCGAAAGCAAATAAAACAATTTGGGGAAAAGGAGCGCAGGGAAGTAGAAGAACGGGTATGACCAAAATCACGGCGGGCGGCGGCGGTGTGACCCAGTACATGATCGTCAGGTAGCGTAAAAATATTTGACTACAAGCCAAGGCAATGTTGAAAAGGGAAAAAAACATGAGGGTTTGGGGGGCTTCACATCTGAATGAAACACAACTGGAGCCTGCATTCGGTACCTCGTTTAACAAATTTTAAGAAAAAGAATGCAAACCACACACGCTCATGAAATATTACTATTGCTGTTATGTTCCTACAATACACTATTCAATATTTTATTACAATGCCGATCACCCAATGATTTTCTTTTTACAAGTATTGAAAGTTATTCTGATTTTTTATTTAGTTATAAATTAAAATTTGTTTTCTGCTATTTAGTTCATTTCAGTTTTAAATGAAAACCATTGTTTTCAAGAAGAATTTTTTTAATTTATTTTTTTTGAATTTCTGGCGACGCGACTGTTCTATAATTCGTAACCTCAACACATTAAATTTCAACAATTTATTTCAATTTTTACAGAACCCGAATTTAAATGTAAAATGTGCGTTGTGTAAAGGATTAAAATTCAAGTTTGCAAAATTAAATTATTTGGCGGAACAAATAAGGCAAGAATTTTACTGATATTTTAGAATTCTTACATTGCTAAATTAAATCGGGCTAGGTAATGATACACACAGCCACCAATCGGTGGGTGCCAACAGCACATACGACCTTGTCTTTAAATACCCGCGCATTTTCTCACACAGGCCCATACATCTAGGCACAAGCACGCATTCATACCAACTCGCTGCACAAGCATGTACATATACCTATACATATGTGTAAGATATTGCGCAGGTAATGTTCATGGTCATTAATGTTAATTTCAGGCAAAATCTTCTTCTTTTACAAGCCGTGGAGTCTTCCGGCGCCTGCCTTGTACACAAGTAGGTATATACTCGTATGTACATATGTAGCACATGGATGTGTAATTCGACGGACTAAGGAAAATTCAAATTTTACTACAGCTTCCCAAATTCTAGTTTTCTTTGAAAAATGGTGTTCTACTAAATATTAGCCTGACAAATTTCCCTCCCCATTCACTGAATATGTATACTCGTATGTTAAGGCCTCTAGTTCCCAAGCCGGATTGTCGATAAATGTTCTCTTCCAAACTTCATAAAAGTAACATTGCCAATTTGTCCAAATTTCCTACCCACAACACCGGACAAGTTTTGCTGCAATAGACCTATGATCCGTTTGTGCCTCTTTTGGGGTCACTGATGACGCTCGAGCCGTGGGAATAAAACTTTTTGTGGACAGTCACCCATGGTCAGACGAGTCACAAGTATGCAAATTTTTGAATTCACACAGCCCTGCGCACATTTAATTAAGATATTGATGCTGTGGATGATTGATAGCTTCGGAGGTTTTTGAATGTATTACGTAGGTAATGCATTAACGTTTCTGACACCGCCAAGAAGAATTCAATCTGGATATAATCCGGGTCTTTATAGCTCCTGAAATCGTTTATTGACATGATATATGAGTGGCCATTTTGACAACACGGAAAACCAGACACTGCAAACAAATATATGTAAGAGTGCTTGATGCTAAGAAATGACTGTCATAGATAACCAGTCTTTTAAGCTTTATGATTCGGAATTCGCCGCGCCTTTCCTTGCGATCGAATCTTGCAAGAAAAGCGTCGATAAAATATAGCACGGGAGTGCAGTTTGTAGTAAGGTCACATTAAACTTTGTAGTGGCTGATAGTAGTAGGTTATCTAAGTTCGGTGCATTTTGTGTTAATATTTATCTCTGTTTATAAACTAACGTTTTGCTTGCTAGATTTCCCTCCATGTCTTTTTGTTCTTGTTTTTGACAGTTTTTATTTCAACTAAATTATCATCTCTGCATTACTAACGTGATTGCTTTTTTTATATAATCCTCGACTCTTCATGCAGCAGAAGTACGCGCTAAATAAATCATTACACTAAAATAGTTAAGTAAAACCTTTTTAACCCTTTCGGTGCAAAATACCATAGTTTTAACTGTATGTGGCACAATACAGCGCTGAATAGTTTTAAAAACGCGACGCAGCACTGCGTTATATTTTTGGAAGATTTAAGAAAAGAATAGTTTAAAATTAAAAATTATTTAATGTTTAATGAAGTGAAACTTCTTTACGCACAGTAGAGTAAAATCGATTCATCGGCTGACAACGTTACGAAACGTTGCATCGCTCCCCTCTACTGACACGATTGAGGATAGTTATGAATTTGGGTCTGATCCCGAACCTACTATTAAAATTTGGAAATTCAAGATGGCAGATTCAATATGGCTAAAATTTCGCAACTTAAACGGATTAGTAAGAAATTTAGTTCCTTAAAGTTTCAGGTCGCTGATCTCAAATCTAGTATCGAAAAAGTAACTACAGATGTCGGATCCAACGTGGTGACCGAAAATTTTCAATTAAAGAGGATTGCTATGATACTTTAATATTACTTGTATATGATTGAAAAATCGCTTAGTTCACGCGAGAGAACACTGCACAACCAGCTTTCTTGCTCTGCGCTTTGACATGACTACTCGGATTTGTATTTCATATGTATGTGCATAGTTTTCTCGCGCGAGCTCTCGCACTAACCAGCTATCAGCTGAATTGCTTTTATCGCGCGCACTCTGCCTGCAGCCTAACTGAACAGTCCTAGACTTACACATGTTTTTCCATTATCAAGACTAGAGCAGAGAATAACCAGAGAATTATTTTGCAACAAGCAAATGCCAACTTCGGAAATATTAATGTAAGTTTGATTCACGTAGCAACGGCCTTTACATCAAAAACACAAATTCCAATGTACCTAGATACCTAGCCAACGGAGGGCAAAGTAGTGACGAGAGAAAAGTTATTGAATTCCAATAGATAAGCCTGAAGTAGAGGTGCACTCCAAACTTGATTGTGTCGCACATCACAACTATGCGTCATAATAATCCACTTGAGGTGCCTGCAAGCGCCACCGGCATGCATGGCACACATATTACCCCGCTACATGCGTACACGTGATTTATTAACTTCTGGCAATGTGGCCTTCTGCATAAACTTTTACTCATTTCTTCTCAGGATGTATATACTCACCATATAAATCATATCCGATGGTTTGACCAAATCCCAAGAAGACGACGGCGACTATTTGTGTAGCAATTAGTTCACTGACACCCAGCCGGCAGAAGGTCAGCATATTGACAGTCGAAACAAGTGATAACCACTGAATTTTAAAGTAACACCGAAGTGAATTATATGTGAGCACAGGTGATCTGCAAAGAACCGCTTCAATAAACACCTAAGCATGCGCAGCTGACTTGAACAAGATAAGCTGCACTGCCCACTACCTTCTCGCGGGAGACAAGACCTTCTTGGATATCGTCACAACGACACAAAACTACAAATAGCCCTGTTTAACGTAAAGAACGCAACTTCCATTTCAAATCAATCAACTATCGCGGCTTGCACTCGTTAAGATACCGTTTAGAATCTGGACAAAAACAAACTAAACCTTCACGTGGAGAGAACTTCGTTCTGACCGAAACACTACTGATGATCTTCACCTTATGCGTGAAAACTTGTTTCGCGAAATGGTCATCTGGTTGTTCTTACGAACTCAAACTGGTTTCAGATATTCCGATAAATTACTCGCGACATTGATTACTGACCGGAACAGTAGTTAAGCATCGCGAACCCAACAAATCTGCTCTTTGACCTGATCTCAGGGTCTCAACCAGCTGGCGTAGTTGTAGTCGTAATATTGCGGGCCACAAGATATCGTTTGACATCGACCACTTCTTTTCGCGTGTATCTTTGTACTGTTTGTCAGCAGAATATTCTATTACTATAAAGCGATCCCGGACAAAGAACCACTCTCCACTTCGACAACACACAAACCATGGGAAATCAAAAAGCAATAAAAATTATAATCGAGAAGCTATCAGCCAAACAATCTTCACTTAATTGCCTCGAGGATTATGAAAAAAGGACAACTATCTACTCGCCACAGTCCAGACTGGTTTCATTGATACGCGGAGAATCTCGCTCCGATCGTGCCGCGTCCGACAGAGAATTCTATACCGCGAGCTTTGCGAGAAGTGAAGTCCTCATTACGTTATCTACTCTAGAAGATATTCTAAAGCCTTTAGTCAGACATTAGAGAAGTGCAGGTGATTTTGCGTTGACAAAAACTAACTTATTTACATACCTGTGTGACAGCGAATGCCAATTTACTAAAATCTCGACAATACCGTTGTGGTTGAAAATGTTGTCCTCATGCCTGACTTCAGTTATTTTTAATTGGCTATAAAATGTTATCGCGTCATTTCCCCAGGAGTTAGCACAAAATTTCAAAATGCGTTTGAAGAGACTTCTTATCGCTTGCACATTTCGCGACCTTAGTATGACAAGTAGTAAACCAAAAACAATAAGTAAACTACTGAATCTGTCTCTTAATACGAATACACATCCGGAAGCATTTAAGAAGATATTCGTAACACTTTTTGAGAAAATTGCCTACAGTCAACTGTATCTGCAGAATCGAGCATATGCGAATGCCAACATGCCAAACCAACTTCTCTCTGTTCACTGATGTACTGGCACCATTTACCTACTATGTGAAAAGTTTGTCGTAACACTGATGGAAGTGCAGAAGTGCACTTTAGGGCGAACTTGGTTACATTAGTACATAAAACTACGAGTTTACGACTTTCCAATTATACTTTTATTTAAAAGTCGAATATGCGGATATATTACCAACAACAAAAGCCGCGAAGATGGGCCATCCGCACAGATCTGTTCTCCTGCTGCTGGAACTGGACCACACACGGCGACGGTTTTATGCGTACAAACTTTCTGACAATCTTGGGACAATCAATTGTTTGTACGCCACACGGCGTCGGTTTTAATTTGCAGGCAAAATTTCGACATGGTCATATGCTTCATTCTTTAAGTCATTGTCTAAATCATTGCCAGATTTCACTATCCACGAGCACGGAATATTTTCCTGTAAATGGAAATGCAATCCAGCACAAAATTCAATTCAATTCATTTATTCACAAATTGTGCACACAAGAAAAATAATTTCTTTTGTTGGTATACTGATGTGAAGCAGATATTGCAAAATATGCGGTAATAGCAGCTTTAGAAATCTGGGACCAACCAACTGAGTTAGATTTGATAGCAAAAATCGAGCTGCAGTATTCTATACAACGGAAGAGACGGAATCGGCGGTGTCACCATTGGAAAAGGGGATGTTAAAGTACTGCCTGTGGTCTCGCAAGTTATTCCACAGGTCATCCGTTAATTTGAATTCCAAATAGGAATCCTCTTTGCCTTTCGAGATTCAGCAGTCACCTTATTACGGGCGACTCGGTATAAGTAACGACTGCTCGAATCGCAAACACTGCCACTCATGGTGTGAATGCTCTCGTTCAGCGATTAACTTGCGCACTAAACAATGGACATTGTATGGTATATGGTCTTTTGTATCTTAGCGGCACCAAGGAAACGAATCACAATCAACCAATAGAGAAACTAAATTAATATTCTTAATAAGTAGTAGGTACGCAAAACAAGGAAGTTCCCTACTCAATATTCCTATGCCCGAGCGATTCATTATGTTTGACGTAAGACCGACAGAAAAAACAAACAGAGAATATTTGGGACGGTTTTGTGACAATCTTATGATTTTATGCCAAGTCAAACTTATGTCAGTACGCGCGCTTGTACGCATAAAACCGTCCCGTGTATGGCGGATGATTAAGGGTGACTGCGAATTTCTCCCAATTTGAAGTGGAGCTTCTCAGGGATCAAGTTTTGGTCCTCTACTATTTATAACCACGAAAATACTAGTGCATTGCTTTCAATCATAGTTCCATCGAAATACAGTCACTTCATCCTATTTATCTTGACGACACACACGCCATATGTGGAGAAAGTTCGCAATTTGGTTGCGATACTTAACTCACATATGAAATGCTGTGACAGGCTCACTCCAAGCTAGGCAAAATTTACGGTACACTGCATCGACTGTTGTTAACTGCAGTTATACTCTCATCTCGTGGAGGCTCTTATTCTACCTCATTTTTCGAGTGGAATTTTTATTTATCCAAAGTTAGATGGTTGGTGTTTTAGAAAAAAAAATATTTTGCGTTTAACGGTTGCATTAGATTTATATATGGTGTTAGAAGATATGATTACATTTCACATCTGAAACAAACTTTGCTTGGATGCTCGATTGAAACGTATCTTAAACGCAGGCTTCTTATTTGAACCCTTGAATGCAGTGCTGGGACGGAAGTTTCGAATAACTAAATTTCGCACTATAGTTATGGAGGAATCTTATGTTGTCGAGAGTGTGGGAGGCTTTGGAATGCTCTTGTTTCTACTGTTCAGAGGGAGGGCTCAGTCAGCGTTTTCCGGGGGCACCATAATGAATTACTCTAAAGTTTTTCGATCTTCGAACTTCGGCTTCTTTTCTTACTCTTTTTTCTTTTCTTTTCTCCACCCTTAACTTGTTTAATCTAATTATAATCTTTTATTATTATATTTTATAATATTATTTCACTAATTAAAAAACTCCCTTTAAAATACACTAACAGTTCACCAATAAAACAAGAGAATCCAGTGATCACAGGAATTTAATATTTTAATTAATTAGTAACCATAAATAGAAGCCGAAAATGAAAAGTGCATAGTATTGCTGGCTTCGAGGAGGATTTCGATGAACTTTTCATTGATGCCTCCACCAATCACATATCCTTCTCCAACGTTAGAACTCTGGTCAACCACAATGTTCACGTGTGTGACTGTAGCTCCTTCGCCTTCCTTGGGATACCTAAGCACAATTTCGACATCTACCGGAGATGGGAACGACTGCGTAGATGCCTTCTGCGCAACTAGCTCATCACCTGTTTCGCAAAAATATTTCAGACATTAAGTGTCAACACCAAAATCCAGTTAATAATTTAAGTAACCAGGTCTACCAGATATCCTTTGTCCGAGTTTGTAACTAATTTGGCCCTTGACGAGCTTCTTCTTCTGAATATTTGCGATCAAGGTCACATTTGGGTACTTCTTTTGAAATCGCGTCGTATCGTTCACCACCACGATGTCCCCTTTGAGGAATTGCGCCCGATACTCCACGGTGTCAAGATCGTAAGCCAAGACGAGAGCCAACGTCACCGAAACTAAACAAACTGTTCGATACATAGCCACTGGGGGTAGTCGCAACCGAAATTTCTCAAAATTATTCCAATTAACTCTGAATGCGCACTAAAAATAGAGTCTTCACATATACGAACAGATGCCGATCTTTTATATCAATTGATAGCTGATAACACCACGTGCTGATAATAGAGTCGCAACGATTACCAGTTGTCATCGAGTACGTCACCGAAAGATCGATTTTCTACCAGCGCAGCGCGCTTGTTTACGACAGGCAGGTTAATTGCGCGCTCATCAGGCAGATACTGATGAAGGATATCGCGAAAAGTGTCCGGGCACGACAGTTGACGTGGTGTGTTTTGTTCCCAAATGCACAATTTCTAAACACGTACTGAATCTTTATAGTATCTGAACTGGAGGCATCTTATCAGGAAATTACCTTTGCAGTTTTGATAAGCGCTAATGGCATGTTAACTCTCTGAAGATAACCGCCATGTAGCCCCCTATTTTGGTCGGTTATGATACTGCCAATGACCGAATCGGTTTATGGCTCAAATCTTAATAAATGTTTTACCAGCCAAATTCTAATCCTTTGTTATTCCACAGTAAGAGGAAATGCGTGCTGCTTTCTGTTAATCTTCACTTGAGCTTAACTGTAAATATCAATGTGCTATTGTACTGCAAACTCTAACTACACTAAACAGAGTATGCGACGCCAGGCACTTGTTCAAATATTTTGAGGTCTGTTGCTCACGAGTTTTCTTTCAATTGTTCAAAAAATGTTGTAAGTTTGCCTTGCAAACAGCACATAATCGTGTAGTCTTGTAGATTTCGTACCAATTAAAATTTCTGGAGCCACTGATTATGGGGAGGATTAATCTTTCTAGTACCTAGAAAGGTGACAGTGGCTTAACGTATTATACATGCATCGGATTTTCGTAGATAGTGTGTGGAGAATAGCAATCGCAAATAAATGGATTTCCCGTGCTTGTCGTATAATCGCACCTTTCACATTTAAGAGGGTTCTGCAGGTCTCAGTGAGTAATATCCGTTTATAATAAATTATGTATTTTGACCCCGGCAATTTAGTTAATACCTTCTATCTGCTGTTATCCTGTGGTTAACAGATTATTTGGTCAGTAATTTTAGAAATGCGATCAACCTTATTATCGCCGAATATGTTTATTTCCGGAAGCCTAAGCCTCAGTGTTCTATCCAAAGGACAGAGTTTTCTATAAGAGAAAGTTAAACTTGAGATAAAGATGGATTGATTGAAGTATGGTTGTGAACTTTTCAATCATTTTTGTAATGGTCACAAGTCACCTAAGTGGTTAGGAAAAGATAACAAAGTTGAACACCCCATTTTTTATCAATTTTAAAATTATTGAAAATGTTTTTAAGAAATTAAATCTTTCTACATTCACAGAGATTCCCTGAAATACTTCCAGATTCATTTGCTATGAAGAGAGACGAACAATGTCGAGGCGGAGTGGGAAACTGAAGATATTGGAGCAGTATTTATTACAAGTAGCCTAAAAGCTCAGTGGTAAGCTGGGCTATCACCTCGGGTCCCCGATTCGAGCATGGCTCGGATCATAATTGATCTGCGCTTTTCCTAGTGGAGCCTGTGAGTCGGAAAAAACCGCGAAAATGGACAGTATTTTGCATTCGAACGAACCTCCCCCCTCCAAGGGTGCTGAACACGGCAATGGTTTCAAAATTTCTTTTTAGGGTTGTGTTAACCCCCAATCAACCCAAAAACCATCCCCGGGAGGGGTAAAACGCTCATAACATAGTTTCCAACGGCCCGACCTACCGGATCTTCCATTTTCGGCGATGTTGAAGACAACAGTAGTTCAGGTATTTAACTATTTTTAGGTGTATAATTTTATCAAATAGGTCTAGATAATAACCGTTATAATAATATTTATACAAAGCTAGAATATAATATAGGCATCTTAGGGTAGTTTTTGAAGTAGAACACGATGCGTGTGGTCCCAAGACGATCCGAGTAACGCCTAACACGAAATCAGCAGCACCAAAAACCCCTAATGAAGTTGGCGGTAATCGATGAAGTTTTACAATTTTAACTGCCATATTGGATCCGCCATCTTCAATTTAAAATTGTTGACATTAAATTTGAGATCGGCATCCACGAAAACCCCTGCATACCGAGTTTTGTAATAATCGACGAAGATCTACTTTGTTCATCCGCCATATTGGATTAAATTGGCAACGAATTCGCAATCAGCATCTTCGAAAACCCTAATGTTCTAGGTTTTATGCATTTCGAACAGCATTCCGAGCCCCAAATTTGGCTTTTTGCCCCTATGTGCGCCGCCACTCGTGTTGATAGAAAAACAAAATTTTCTGCGCCCAGTCAAAGCATTATATCCGAAAGTACAGAGAAGAAAACTTTATTTTACGGTTTTTACTTTTCATGAATAAACAAAGGCTTGATCAAACAAATCAATGATACAGTTCGATTCTCTGATGGACTCATTCTCAGCAAAAAATAAAGTCAATCAATTACGTCGCGGGGTTAAGACGGGATTATTGTTTTTCCATTTCATAAAATTCAAAACATTTCTGATTATTCTTGAGGCATTTACCTTAAGATACGAGTAAGTACAGATTGAGGAAAGAAATGCAAACACATGTGCACTTTTTTTTGGAATCAATCTCGTATGTACGTAGCGAACACAATGCACATAAGAAAATTCGTTTAAAAATGTGGACGCTTCCACGCGCTAAATGAACACAATTGTACGGGTTCCATCGGAAATGCTTGCCCATCGTGAACCCAGCGAATGTGCTTGGTAGTGAGGATATTGCTTCCGTCTTGCACCTGCGGTCGTTGATGTACAAGAAAACGCGACCCAGTGCACGTCTCCACAAATCGGTCGCATTTTGTGATTTTCGAATGAAATGGAGTGGAACACCCACAAAATCATCGCAAGATGAATTTTATAAAATTTCATCTAAGCAATTGACCATTGGACTGAAATTGCTCTCGACATTTTAATTAAAGTGTCAGCTAGTCGCACAAACGGATGGAAAATACAAGACGTGAAAAGTTTCCTAATCTTTAGAAATGGCTCCATCGGGCTGCAACAGCAAGCATTCAAACATAAACACATTCGTTTACTTTGGAACGAGTGTACACATTCCCCGAATTTCTGAATAATATGTGACAAGCTTGCTTGGCGTACACACTGCGTTTAGGATTTCGATCATTTTTGCGTGCAGGGACGTACACAGTTATCACATTTGTTTGCGCCAAAATGACCAAATCGATGCACATGTGTGTTTGGCACGGAACAAGTGCACAGATAATAATGGTTTATTGTTAGGTGTGATCCTGGTAGGTGGCGTCGCTGGTTTATAGTTATACCGACGTATCAAGAGGCCATCCGCACCGATCTGTACTCCTGCTGCTGCAACTGGACTCCTTTTAAGCTCAGCCAACAGTGTATGGTCTGTCATTAGATGTGCTTAGGTCAGAGTTAAAGGTGAAGCCGAAACACCACAAATACCGGCTATATGGGGGGGGGCGGGTAGAATGTATTATTCGAAGTGGATAACAATTTTTGCTACAATAAAATTAAAAAAGTACTACCCGTCCTCACCTCCCTTTAAAATATACTAACAGTTTGTCAATAAAACAAGAGAATCCAGTGATCACAGGAATTTAATATTTTAATTTGCATGGTAGCCAAAAATAGACGCGGAAAATGAGAAGTGTATCGTTCTGTTGGCTTCTAGAAGGATTTCGATGAACTTTTCATTGATGCCTCCTCCAATTACATATCCTTCTCCAACGTTAGAACTCTGCTCAACCACAATATTCACGTGTGTGACTGTAGCTCCTTCGCCTTCATTGGGATATCTAAGCACAATTTGGACATCTACCGGAGATGGGAACGCCCGTTTATCTGCTTTCTGCGCAACTAGCTCATCACCTGTTTCGCAAAAATATTTCAGACATTAAGTGTCAATACCAAAATCCAGTTAATAATTTAAGTAACCAGGTCTACCAGATATCCTTTGTCCGAGTTTGTAATTAATTTGACCCTTGACGAGCTTCGTCTTCTGAATATTTCTGATGAAGGTCACATTTGGGTACTTCTTTTGAAATCGCGTCGTATCGTTCACCACCTCGATGTGTCCTTTGAGGAATTGCGCGCGATACTGCACGGTGTTGAGATCGTAGGCTAAGACGAGAGCCAACGTCACCGAAACTAAACAAACTGTTCGATACATAGCCACTGGGGGTAGTCGCAACCGAAATTTCTCAAAATTATTCCAATTAACTCTGAATGCGCACTAAAAATAGAGTCTTCACAAATACGAACAGATGCCGATCTTTTATATCAATTGATAGCTGATAACACCACGTGCTGATAATAGAGTCGCAACGATTACCAGTTGTCATCGAGGACGTCACCGAAAGATCGATTTTCTACCAGCGCAGCGCGCTTGTTTACGACAGGCAAGTTAATTGCGCGCTCATCAGGCAGATACTGATGAAGGATATCGCGAAAGGTGTCCGGGCACGACAGTTGACTTGGTGTGTGTTGTTTCCAATTGCACAATTTCTAAACACGTACTGAATCTTTATAGTGTATATGGAGGCATCTTATCATGAAATTACCTTTGCAGTTTTGATAAGCGCTAATGGCATGTTAACTCTCTGAAGATAACCACCATGTAGGTAGCCCTCTATTTTGGTCGGTTATAATACTGCCAATGACCGAATCGGTTTATGGCTCAAATCTTAATAAATGTTTTACGACCAGCCAAATTCTAATCCTTTGTTATTCCACGTCAAGAGAAAATGCGTGCTGCTTTCTATTAATCTTTCACTTGAACTTAATTGTAAATATCAATATATAGTGAAATGTTACAGTGCGCAGTGGTAGCTTTGTTTTAAAATTTTATCATCAGCACCAGTCCTACAATAGGACGAACGGAGCCCAACCAAGGAGGGCGCAGCTATGCATAATAAAAAGAAGAAAAATTACTATATCTTAATTTTTAAAATTAACTTTCCTTCGCGTTTCAAGTTTCGACACTTGCGATCATTCTATATAACCTCCAAGCTTTACTGTGCGGCCAAAATAAGTTTATATGTATATTTCGTAACTTATTTTGATTTTCATTCCGGTGCCTTCCAATTGATTTTTTATTACTTTAAATGCAGTAATTTTTGTAAAAAGATATCTTAGTTTGTTCAAGCACAGTCCAAAACAATTAAAATGGTGATTATATAAAAACTGAGCCTCTCTTAAAAATGCACTCAAAATGAAGAAATATTTTAGCACAAAATCCATAAAATTTTCACTCGTTATGCTCGCTACAAACATACATACGCTAATACAAATACTGCTGAGCAAACATAGTTTGTATATCACCCAAAGGTACCGGTGATCCCGTTTAAAAGAATACCACGTGAAAATCTAAGATGGTGACCCTTATTCCAAGATGGCGTCACGTTCCCCAAGGGGATCTTTTGAGACTTTTGGTATTTTGTTCCGTGCTACCCAAAGAATGCCTCCACTAATTTTTACCTAATTTTCCTAACTTGGGTCAAATCTTGCTCAATATGCCTGTACTATGATTATTTGGTTGATTTTGGAAAGCAAATACTATATGAAACTCCATATCAGGCGATTTTTGTTAATAAATAAAAAAAGTTGACCATACACAATTATCTGTACATTTGATATGGAAACAAAGTATCAAAATACCAACTGGAACTCAAAAGGTATATCGCAAAAGCGGGAACTTGTAACATATATTTTCCCCATTATTTTTATTTGCCACATCACCTCAGCTAAAATTAGTGATCTCGCGCAGGAGTGCCAGCCATTTCAATATTTCATGGAATGCATAAAAGCAGCAAAATAAGCTCACGCTGAAAAAGTTCCGCAATTCCCAGTCTGCTTTGCAGTGATAAAACTGAAATAGTAATAGTCCTCCCGGAATGACCTGAAATTTACTCGTCAATATGAGTAATAAATAAACCGATGGATTATTTTTAGATGACTTTGTGGGGCTTATTTAGGATTAATGAGGTGGTTATATTTACGTTGGAAAGTCAGCCATTTTTTTGGGACAATAAAACAAAACATTTGGGGAAACATCAACTTATTTTCATTTAGTAAAGTGGGGTATACATACACCTTTTAGGTAATATAATGGGTTTTCTCTAAGGTTAAGACAAATTAATATTTCCCACGTTATTTTGTTTTTAATACAAAATCTGCATTAGTATCTGATTTGATATTCAAATTCTGAAACTAAGCATTTCATAAATTTAAGTAATCTTTTTTACAACAATGCATCGTGAAACATTATTGCAAACCTCTGTTTATACAGGCTCATGGATTAAGCCTTGTGAGAAATAACTACTGAGATACAGAGGCCGCAATTTAATATTATGAAATGGACATGTTTCGAAACTGCGCATTTGAATACGCAGAGATACCGAGAATTTTCGCAGATAAGAAGTCTGGTCAACCCCTTAAAATGAAGCCACTCACACGAAGTTTCAAATGTATGGCAAACAATGTAAAAAAGAGTTCGAGCAGAGTACTCAACTCTAAAGTGCCTAGGGAAGATCTTTTCATTTGAAGAAGCTCAAAAGGAATTTGGAAGGATATTTTTATGAACCACAAAGTATCTGCTGAGCTCTAGTACGAGTAAAAGAGGACTATGTGTCTCGCAAAAATTATAAGACGCCGACGTTCGGTCGGTATATGTGAGATTTTGAAGGTGACAGCTGGGTTAAAAATTAAAAGAAAAAAGTAGATAAGCTTTATGGTTTTTATATTGCACTGATTATTTCACAAACTTCTATTGTGAAGATTATCACGTTTAATAACCGAAGATAGCGGCTCTGTAGGAGAAGTTTTGAGTACGTCTGGCTTCAACAACAACCCTGATTTGGCGTTGACCAATGCCACCGGCGGCAATGTAAGCATTGCCATCATTGGAGGTCTGTTGAACATTGATTTCAACGAAGGAAACAACGGCTCCAACTCCACTTTGTGGGTAGTTCAAGTTAAGGCGGACATCTTGTAGAGTTGGGTAGTTGAAGTTGTTGTTACCTTGTGCAACAATGCGGTCACCTGCAGGAAGGAAGGAAATTTTATGATAAATATTTGTATTTCAATTTATTCTGTTTCACACTATGAATGTGGTATTACACACAAAACATATTCAAATTACGAAAATCATCCATACCTGCAATACGTTGTCCCAAGGTGTAGCGGATTTGTCCAAAAGGTTGTACTTCGGCATCAAGGGGCACAAGATCTAATTCAGGATATTCAGCACGGTATGCGGTGATGTCCTCAACGAATTCGACAGAAGTTTGAAGTTTCTCAATTTGAGGTGCGGCAGAGCAGACAGCTGCCAAAAGGATGCAGGCGAGAGCAATGTTGAAACGAGCCATTTTCGAGGGATTAATTTCGGTTTAGTGATTTGTAGCTGACAATGTGCTGTACTGAGGAAAGTAGTGCACGCAATCAGTATTTATACCTGGAGAATGCCTGCATGATTTCATTCAATTGCTTCTGATATCTGATAACAATTCTCGACCATTCTCGGAAATCGGACCATTTCACAGCTCTTTTGTTCAAGTGGCCCCTGATACTTTTGATTTATTGAGTTATCAATTTTCCAGCTACACTTTGACTAATTAGATTTGCACTGATGTGAACCAAACAGGTATAAAGATAGCAAACGGTACTCCCGTTGCTATCTCAAAAGTACTTCCTCTCATGACGAATTCTGGGTATTTTGAGAATAATAACAATCACTCAACTTTAACATGATCGATCATGCTTCTTCTTGGAAACATACGCTATGTTAATTGGGTGATCTAGGTTAGTGGAATTGTAATTAAAACCTTTCTCAGTATGAAGTCATTCTCAATCGAATAAAATATATTAGGAATTATTAACCTATAACTAGTAATAAATAAGGATGATGAACTAAATACGGGTTCCAACCAAGCCCAGTATTTAATTTTCTCCCTTTTTTTTTTACTTTCAAAGGGTAATTTATACAGAAATAAAGAATGATTATAATAAACGTAAAATCTTGCTTAGCACCTTACCTTACACCTCTATTAGATAGCCGCAAGCAATATTTGGAAGTGAAGCAGTTATGAAAGAAGTTAGTGCACAATATGCACGTCAAATGATAAAAGTAATAACTGCCAGATTTTAGAGTAACAATTCTAATTTTGATGTGCAAATAACAGTATTTGTTTTTAAGATTTAATTAAATGATCAATGAACTCAATATTTTCTGTTTTACATAGGTAGTTTTGTGAGTCATTACATTAGCCTAGCATTTACATTATTAACGAAATTAGTACCAAATTTAGAGAAAGGGGAAGAAGAATAATAGTGAAATAAAGCAAAACGTATTATCCTTGGCTCTCACGATGAAGAGCACATACACCAAAATAACAATAATATATGTATTTTGTGGAAATCTCAACGTAATCATATATTGTCTTATCGTTTTATCGAAAATATCAAATTGGGACAATAGACTTCCGAGCGAAAGTGTTTAATTGAGATAAAGTGGTGTTAATGACAAATGAAGATATTAACGCATATGTACACAAATACGTAGATTCCAAATATTTGCGTTGTACTACTTAATATTTCAAACAAAGCGTGTACATATATTGTGATAACCCGACTTAATTTAGACAACAAGCTAATTGTTGTATTATGTCCAACTGAAATGTCTTTTAATAGTGCACTTGATTGGTGTAAACCTCAAACTTATTGAATAAATGTGTGAATTAATTCGACATTTCTAAACAGATGTGGTTGCGGGCATCCCCAAAAATCAATAATATGCGGTTAAAAAATGGTCATAACTTGGTGTAATATAAGTAAAATGATAAGTTACATTTGAATTAAATTGGATTGAGGGGAAGAGCAAAAGGCCCCGATTATTCAAACTCAACCGAGTCCATTACTCTACTCCCGCCCCAGCAGAACCTCTTCGTTGTTCTAATACTCTGAAGAACCTCTGAGAAGGGTCGAGAACAGATATCTTCTATCCTCATCACGTCGGCGCCGAACACGGCGCGCCGTGCTTGGGAGAACGCAGGACAATCGCAGAGAAAATGTCCTGCGAAATCCTAATCCTCCCCGCACGGCGGGTCATTGACTATTCCCAGGTATATACCATATATGGGATATGCAGGTATTTTCCACATGTATTATCCCCTGTTACAGTCACTACGAGCCTTCTACATTATACATATATTGGTTAATTTAAGTAGAGTTCCTACAATGCTCTTACTAGGCCAGCGCGCACTACAAGTTTCTCGCCTTTCCTTCTTATCTTAAAATTAGTTAAACAAGGTACCAAATGAAGGCTCCAGTTGTGTTTCATTAAGTAAATTTACATCTTCCCCTAACCCTCGTGTTGTTTCCCTTTTCAGCAATGCCTTTTCTTGTAGTCAAATATTTTTACGCTACCTGACGATCGCTAAGATAAGAGCGTTAGTGGGTTCGCCTCGTTACACCGCCGCCGCGCTGTGATTTTGGTCATACCCGGTCTGGATCGGTGTGACGAGAAGCGGACGTTCTTCTTCTTTTTTGTGCTCTTTTACCCAAAATTCTGGCTGTTTTTTTTGTGTTTTGCTTTCGGTTGGGGAAGGTACTTTTGTGATTTTCGACAGCAATACATTTATAAAAATTAAAGAAATACGATGCCAGAATTTTTGTTTGCACACACATTTTTGTTCGAAATTCCTTTCCCCAACCAACAGGTGTACGGTATTCTGACACCTCTAAGAAAAGCGCCGTATGCAATGGTCCATTGGGACGTTCCATAAATAGTTTGGTGTGTCTGAAGGTTTTAAACTCCGATCATCTCTGCGCATGGATTGTCATCATGTGCTGAGTGGTCCACCCAATTCGAAAACCAAAACCTAAAAGAAAACCCTCTTTATGTACGTAAAACTATAAATTCGTTTTTCTCCAAACGAATTTTTCACAACTGACTGATCAAAAAAAGCATGTGACCAGCCGACGAGATCCGACATTTTAACACCATATTCTAACTAGGATAATGCGTGAAAAATCTATAATGCTATTATCGCTTTAACAACACTAGAAAAGCATTCATGAAAACCTCGACAAATTTTGTTTTCTGTAGACCCTAAAGAACCCCCAAAATAAGAACTTGAGCGAAATTACACTTGAATTAAACACGAAACAAAAAATCATTCGAATGGCTACCGCTACCGCTACAACTAATTATTACAATTCAATAGAAACATGATATTAAGCTGGAGACTTTACAAGGGTGCAACAAATTAATCGTCGCATACTTGGGAGGCTAGACACAACAAGCTGATTTTGATTTTACGATAACGCCAAGCTGCATGCTGCAAAACCCGCCGTATTCACCAGACATTGCTCCTTCAGATTTCTATTTATTCCGGTCTGTGAAATTTTTCCTTTCAGAAAAGCTGTTTACTTATCAAGAAGATATCGGAAAACAGCTCAGTGAATAGAAAGAAGCAGTTTTTTTCCTTCGGGGAATCTGTCTACAACCTGCGAAATGGAAGAAACTTGTCGCTTCCAATGGGTGAGTCATTTTTAACAAAATAAAAATGATGTGACCAAAGCACCAAAAATACTTACACTTCTGATTAATTGAGGCAGTAAAAATTATTCCGATTACACCTTTTACTTAAAATGTCATACTTCGGATCGACATCAGGTGAAGAATGATGTATTAATACAATAGTAAGGAACATGGAAAATTTATAATCCCGCACTTCACATTTATATTTATATACAAACTTTAAAAATTTTTAAAGCCTTCATAAGATTTCTAATCACAATTTTTTCGTGAGAAGATTATTTTATTTTAGTTGAGGTTCTAGTCCAGTAGTCATAGGTAAAAAAAGGTTTGCTTTAATTATTATTTAATTTAATAGCCATAATAGTCGTATTAGAAGAGAAGTGATAAACATCTTTCGCTTCAACAACGAATTTGATATCTCTATGACCAATGCCTCCAGCAATAATGTAAGCGCGTCCTACGTCTGATGACTGCTTAACATTAATTTCAACAAATGAAATATTTCCAACAGTTTCAACATGGAAGCCTAGACGAACATCACGCATGATAGGGTAGTTGAAGTTATTTTTCCGGTTATCAACGACCCGATCTCCTGTTGTGTGCAAATAAATTCGTTATTAGAATTTTCCTTTCTATGAGTCGAATCATTAAATTCAAACTTGTTAACCTTTGACGCGTTTACCAAAAACATAACGTTTTGTATAAGGTGGGATTGGAATCTCCTCAACACGGAATGGTGTAACCTCAGATTCAGGATACTCGGCAACGTATGAACTGATATCGTCAATAAGCTCAACAGAGAGTTCTACTTGATCATCAGGTACAACACTGCAAACTACTGCCAAAATGAGAAAAGCGAGAGGAAAGTAAAAATTAGCCATTTTGGTGGATACCAGCGGTATTCTGTTCCTTTACTAAACTTTGACTGCACTAAAGAAGTACTGCGAAGACAATTACTTAATATTTAAGGTAAAGCAGATATCCACTTCCCTGTTATTTGATAAGGTATCTTGAGAAATCTGGAAAATTCTTATCATTTTTTACACAGCTCTAACTTTCAAGTATCCGTGGTCTGAGTTTTCATTAAATTAGATTTTTTGGTATTCATAAACATCGAATGTTATGAAGAGAATCTTTTAAACCCTTTAAAGCTGTTTTCCTTGCGCGCTGCTCATAGTCTGAATTGTTTTATTATAAAATTCAGTTACACTGCAGTCATCGAGATAATCCTTTTGACAAATTTTATCAAAATCGGTTCAATGTTTCCACAAACAACTTTTAGCATTTAGCCTTTATATATGAGGCAAACAATAGTTATAAAGTTTGTTAGTGCGGAATATAAAACAAGAAATTTGCTTACACACTTTTAATGTCAACATTTAGTAACCATAGATAGTTGTATTAGAAGAGAAATGATAAACATCTTTCGCTTCAACAACAAATTTGATTTGTCTCTGACCAATACCTCCAGCAACAATGTAAGCGCGTCCTATGTCTGATGACTGCTTAACAGTGATTTCAATAAGCGAAACAATTCCACCAGTTCCATACTGCGGGTAATGCAAGTCTAGGCGAACATCACGCATGGTTGGGTAGTTGATGTTGTCTTGTCGATTGGCAAGGACTCGATCTCCTTTTATATAAATTTAAAATTTGTTTGTTTTTTGTAAAATAATAAAACCGAACTTTATTATCTTTAACGCGTCTACCAAAAACATAACGTGTTGCATAAGGTGGGATTGGAATCACTTCAACACGGAATGGTGTTACCTCAGATTCAGGATACTCAGCTAGGTATGAACTGATATCGTCGATAACTTCAACAGATAGTTCAATTTGATCATCAGGTACAGCACTGCAAACTACTGCCAAAAGGAGAAAAGCGAGAGGAAAGTAGAAATTAGCCATTTTGGAAAATACCAGCGGAATTGTGTTCCTGTACTAAACTGCAACTGCACTGAACTAAACGAGTACCGCGAAGACAATTAATATTTAAAGCGGAGTGCACATCCCCTCTTCTCTTATCTGATAGGAAATCTTAAGAAATATAGAAAATTGTGATCATTATTTACACACCTCTAATTTTCAAGTATCCATGGTCTGAGATTTGATTAGAGTTGTTATAAGTATCTACCAATATAAGTTTCCAAACCATGCTGAGCTTTAGTAAATTAGAAATGCGTGTTAAGTATAAAATTTCTTAATATGTCGGAAACTCATGCTGGCTCAGGTAACTTTGACTTCTCCGTGTACTTCCGGATTCCGTATAAAGTCCATGTGGCACGGACTCGGGTGTCCGTGTCCACATCGGTGGAAAAAGGCAAATTTCAGTCCATAGATATTTTGTAAAATGTAATCTTATTCCTACAGAATATGCAGAGCTTGAATATTTTTAGAGAAGTCATTCTGTTTATAAGCCGTAAAATTAAAACTAACTCAATTTTTAGCATATTTACCTTCTCCGGGATGAATTGCAAGTCTTCACCATTCAAGAATATTTTATGATTCTCTTTGCATTACTTTTAAAATCCTTTGAAGCATTTGGTGGAAGCAGTCAGAGTCTATGTGTGTGCTTATTCTTGCGGAAGAATGTTAACATTACTGCAGACCCGGGCAAAGTTTGACTTCATGGGAGCAGTATACCTCCATAAACACCTCCATAAACCTTTCGCATTTCGGGTCGCTTCATTAACGCAATGAGGAGTGAGTACATGTTTACCATCACTGATTCAGGACAGGAGTATGCATTTCTCGCTTGCACTTGCAGGAGGCACCAAAAAAATATTTCTCGTCACCAAAAAAATATTTCTCGTCACCAAAAAAATATTTCTCGCTTGCACTCGAGCACTCGTCTATGTCCTGTGTGCCGCACAATTAATTTTTCACGACAGGAGTATGCACTTCTCACTTGCACTTGCAGCAGCAATGAGGTGGGCACCGGGAGTCAAAAAATCCTACCTGAGGACCACTTGGGAGTCAAAAGAGCCGGGTTTACCCAGGTCTGCATTACTGGAGTCTTTTTAAGTAGGGTTTAATTCAATTCTGCAAACACACATAAATAAATAATGTGTAAGATATACATATGTATTTAGCTCTTAGTAGACAGAGCATAAATTGCCTTTGTCGCCATAGTCCTTTGATCTTTAATTAACTTCAGTTTTACAGAAGAAAGCGTTTTTATTTTGCTTTTCAATTAGACCAATTAATAATAGTCTAGTGGTAAGCGTGTTAGACTGCCGATCCGAAAGTCCCGGGTTCGAATCATACTCGGGCCCCATGCTTCCACAGATGGAAGCCCCAACAATTAGGATAGTTACTGCGGGCTAATCACCCAGTATAGCGAACTTAAACGATTAAAGAAACTGAAGCATAGCCCCGAAGTTGATCAGGCGTTGAGGAAGCGCTATGCTCTAAACTGGAGTGAAATAGGAAATATATATAATGCCCACTACACACCAATAGGCATTTTTGCTCTTTATACAGGAATTTTGAAATCTGAAATTCATTTCAAAACAAACAAAAAATCTTAGCACTAGATTAGACTTCAAAACAGTTCTCATGATTGTGAGCAGCTCTTCATCAAAAACCAGCTAATTTGGTACCGTACAGTACAGAAAAATCAAAATAAAACAAGGACATATTGTTCCACAACTATATTTTTTGATTGATTATAATTCTGCAGTTTTTCCTTTTAATACCCCCAGAGAGTAGAGCTTGCAGAAAATTGAGTTACTCCATTAGCTTCCATCACAAGCCTGATTGTCCTCTGGCCGATTCCCCCATCAACAATGTAAACTTTTCCCATGTTTGAGTTGAACTGAAGAACAACTTCAAGGTAACTGATGATTGCGCCGACTCCATATTGGGGATAGTTTAAATTGAGGCGAACATCTTGTAGTCTCCCGTTGTTGAAGTTATCATTGCGTTGAGCAACAATGCGATCGCCTGTATAATTGCGTGTTTTATAAGTTGAGAGTTTAAATTTAAAACAAAAAAAAATTAAAATTGTACGTACCAAGAACACGTTTTCCAAAGGTGTAAACAGTTTTTGCGAAGGGCATACTTTGAGCTTGGAGTTCAATCAGCTCAGCATCAGGATTCTCAGCAAGATAAGTGTTGATATCGTCAACAACTGAAATGGTGCCATCAAGTTGGTTGAATTCAGCCGCGGCGGCGCATACGGCTACCAAAAGCAGGCAGGTAAGTGCAATAACACGAGCCATTTTCGACGTCTTAGTGATTGGTAACTACGAAAGTATAACACTGGAGATTGCGATGATCACAAACTCTATTTATTTGATTCGTTTTGACCAGCAATTTATGCAATTAGGAGTATCAGGGACCCGATTTCATCTATTGAAGTGCTCATGTTGAGTACTTTGCAATTAAGTTTAATTACATTTTAATAGGAAGGCTTTATAATTAATATGGTGCTTGTGTTGTGTTTACTTCTAGCAGCGATAACGTATACAGGGTGTTTTATCTATGGCGCACAAAAATAATGGGGTGATAAATCTCACTTTTAAGCAAACAAAAAATCGTGTCTCTTGGGAGTAATACAGTGTGAATAGTATATTCGGGATGCACATTAAAATTTATATTGGTCTCTTGATCTTATTAAGACAGCGACATACTCACGTACTTTACATGTTGTATTTCATTGGAAAGGCAACAAGATGGCTAATTCAATAAAAATGAAAAAACAACAAGGTGCATTAATTACATGAATTTCGGAGAAAAATTGGCAGAAACGAGAATTTTACGAAATTTTAGAGCATTTTTTCACTTTGGTAAGTGACTGTACCTGCAGTTGTAGAGGCAGATCAACATTGGTGGCAATTTTGGCAAATATATGTACATAGCAGTTGTTTGGCGTCAGTTTGATATTGCTGCGTTTGGTAGATCAAAAGATAAAAATAAAATAATATTGTGCATCCCGAATAGGAGCCTTACGCCTAGTCCGGCGGCTCACAGGCTTCGACTAAAGATATCACACCAAAGAAGACCATGAACATCACATGGCGACCGCGACTTCAAAGGATTGCTATGAAAACGGGTCCTTTTATATTTTCGAAGGCGCTGATTTCGAATCTACATACTATAGAAATTTGGATATTAAAGATGGCGGATCCAATATGGCGACCAAAAATTGCAACTGACTGAACCGATTTCGATGAGATGGAGGATTCGCACTGGGAAAATTGTTTACACCATACGAAGCCGGGCATAACAGTTAGTATTCAATTAATAGTCTTACCCTTACCCCATATTCATATTGATCACTTGTCTGTTTAGAATATCTTTAGTTTATTGAACCAAGAAATTTTAATAAAACAAAAGAAGTAACAGGAATTAAAAAATAAAAGACGGGAAAATAGGCTTGTACTTTTTCATTCAAAAATTGAAAAATTATTCTTTTAGTGAATGTTATTACAAAGCTTAATAACCCCACAGAGTAATGTTAGCAGCGAATTGTGTAACTGCATTAACTTCAATAACAAACTTGATCTTCCTCTGGCCGATACCTCCGTCAAGAAGGATGAGTTTACCCACATTTGTGTTGTACTCAAGATTGACGTCCAGGTAAGTAATAAGTGCTCCAACTCCATTAGTGGGGTAGTTCAAGTTTAGGCGAATATCTTGTGCTCTTGCGTAGTTGAAGTTATCATTCCGTTTAGCGAGAAGCCTATCTCCTGTGTACAAGTTAATTTATTTGCTGTGTCCGGCAATATTGAATTAAAAGTCTTACGTACCATTGACACGTTTTCCAAAGGTGTAACGAGTTTTTGCGAAAGGCATATTCTGCGCTTGGAGTTCAATCAACTGAGAATCAGGATTCTCGACAAGGTATGAATTGATGTCATCAACAACTTCAACTGAGCTTTGGAACTCGGCAGCGCACACAGCTGCCAAAAGCAAGCAAGCTAGAGCAATGAAACGAGCCATTTTTAATTATGTATGTATGTCCACAGTGATTTCTATAGCTTTCGAAGTACTACACTGACAACGTTGACTGATCACGACCTGTATTTATTCGATTCTCACCATTGATAAGCAATCTATAACATCCGCAATATCTGGTGCCTTCTCGAAGCTGATCAACTTAAGTAATTGGTCATTTAGTAATTAACAATGCAAGTACAGTTGGAAATTTTATAAATAAATATTGTAGAATTCTGTTATCATATTCATAACATCGTAAAAATTTAAAAGAAAAGAGTAAATTGCATTAAAACATCAATAATGTTACTTAATACTGTTAGTACATTTTAGTATCCATAGAATGACGATGTATAAGAAAAGTTAATAACTCCTTGAGCTTGAACTATAATTGCAATAGTTCGTTTGTTGATTCCTCCACGGATAACGTAAGCTGTACCAATATTCGAGGACTGGTTGACGACGATGTCGACGAAACTAAGGACATTTCCAGTTCCAGCGGTGGGATAAGTCAAAGTCACTTGAACATTTTCTAAGGATGGGTAGTTGTAGTTATTGCTGCCAATAGCAACGAGTCTGTCACCTGATGAACGTTTAAAGAGATATTACTTATAAGAAAAAAATAATGGTATTATTTACTTTACCTGCAACTCTTTGTCCAAGAGTGTACCGAATAACTCCGAGACTGCTTTCTTGAGCAAGAGGAGTTACTTCTGTCGACGGATGCTGCACAAGATAATCGTTGATATCTTCGACCAGGATAAGGTCCTCCCTGACGCTCTCGAGTGGCGAAGCGCTGACCACAACAGCGAAGACAGCGCAGATTAAGAATGTTGCAAGACGAGCCATTTTGGTCTTTTCGAACTGGAATGCCTAAAGCCAAATCAGCAGCGCCGTTTTATACAGCAGGCTGCTTCGATAAATAACTGCCATAAATTTTCTATTCGATTAGATAAGTTCAATTCTGTTAATCAATGTATTTCTTATTAATTAGGAGCTTTAAAGCGATAACATTTATGATGCCATATATCCTGATCAAATTAGGCTTATGTTCAGTCAACTATCCATAGTTGAATTAAACATTAAATGTTGTCTAATTTGTTCAAAAAAATCCGCTCGATCAAAGTCTATCCAGTTGCATGACGTCACTTTATACTAAAAAAATATTAAGTTTCAATGTCAACTGATCACAAGCAAAATCTGCCTCTTTTGAAATGCATAAAATAAAATACTAACTTCCTTACGAGATATACACCAAAACCAGGACGGGAATCGTAAATGGTTTTTTCAAACACATGTTTGTACATGTGGCAAAATATGCCACATAGTATGTTCCATTGCATTTTAAACAACTTATGTATGTCACAAATTGGTAAAACATATCTAAAGAAAATCACAGTTAGGAACCTAAAATTTGTTTGGCTATCCGCTCCATGTGAAATACCCCTTATTCAATAATGTGGTACGCGGAAGAGACAATTTTTCAACCCCACTTTCCACAAAGTGAAAAGACGTTGATATTATCCAACCTCAATCCTTCAGGTAAACCCCAAATGTTCCCGAAAAAATTAAAAATGATTGTTGTATATAAAACATGTTTTATTTGTCTATGGGCTAAAATTATCAATTAGTTTTAGTACAATTAGTAAATAAAACGCGACTATTGTAAATTATATTACATTATGAAGACTTATCTTCTACTGAAAGTTATCAGTTACAGAAAGGCACAGATACATACATATATGGTTCAGGTTTGCCATAATGCCCAAAACGTATAGCATTGCTATTGGATTTTGTGATTAAATTATTTTGCACTACAGGTTGTACTTTCTGCAAGAACTATGAAATATATAAAAAGCACAGTAAAAATTTTAAGAATCAGTTCTTTTGGGACAAATGAAGCCCTTAAATAAATGCCAATCTGAGCAATTTTTATAATATTTTTAAATAGAAATGAATAAAAATTTGAGTTCACTCTAGCTTTTGTAGATACACTATTTTCTAGATTAAATTTGAACACATGCTAATGTGATTAGACGAAGAGAGCAGCTGACTGTGTAAACGAAGAGTTAGGCATCCAATTATATCAATGAAAGTCACATTTCGAAATGTGTCATATAAATACTAATTAAGTTTTGTAACATGTTGGATCTTGCTGCTATTGCTAATTGAGAAGTAATTATTTATATAATATGTTTTATAATTTATTATATAACGCATGCCAAAATGATAGAGGTGAAAGATCTCACCTAGCCGAACAAAAAATTGGAGGGAGAGTAACTGTAATAAGTATGAAATTATAGAAAAATCATTTTTAAAGGTTTGTTTAAGATAAATTTTTTGAAAATAAAAATAAAACAGAGGTGCATTAATTACATGAATTCCTGAGAAAAATTGGGAAAAACGAGAAATTTAGGACATTTCAGATCATTTTTCACTTTCGCAAGTGACTGTACTTAATAATGCGCGTATCGAATATATGAATCAACCTTTAACTCAAAAACGGTTTGGATTCCCCCTTGTCTTACGATTTTTGTTCGGACAGGTGGAATCTATCACCCCTATCATTTTGGCATACGTTATATGATACACCCTGTATAAAAACACAAATACACAAATTTTCTTCTTTTTAAGGACACATTTCTTGCAAAAAGTACGTTCAAAAATCAATCGATAGAACAGGAGTCTACGGATGATGAAAAACGTGATATGAATGTCCGACAACCCAGATTCTAAATGAAAGTATAATAGGCAGCTGGAAACTTAAAAATAACATCCTTAAATCTACGAATGGAATGTATTCTTCTTAATTCCACTACAATAAAATTATTTTCCATGCAGTTCAACCATTTAAGTCCTTTAAAACGCCTTATGCTAAAATTAACATACACCTACAGTAACAGTAAAATTTTACAATAATTTTATTCTTTCTTGTTGCAATTGTCAATATTTTTGTCTTCTCTTGTGTAAAGTCTTTAAATAAAAAAGTACAAATTTATGCAGAAATACATAAATGTTGTGCGGAGCACTTTTACGCTCAAATAACGCTTATAACACTTGCCTTAGTTTGACAATAATTTTCTAAACATTCATTGTGTTTCTATCACAATTTTACATTAAAAACACGCTCAATTTACAGGCCTACATTGTTTTACATGTATAAAAGTTTTGCTTTAGCCCTAAAATGATTGTTGTTGCTTTCAAAATATCTTTTTGTTATCTTCTTTTATTGCACAATGTTAACAAATAGGGTATCTTTCCTTTGACTAAGGAATCCGAGAAATCCAAATACTTCTGTTAGTGCCATTCGGTTTTGCTAGTAGGAATAAAGTGAAAAAAATGTCGATGTATAGAAAATGGAACATCTTTCACAGAGGAACAAAAAGGCAAGAAATTAGTTACTTTAAAAAAATTACTTTCATAAGTTGAAAGGCGAGTAGATTAGCTCGAAAGTTGTGATACCAAATGCCGAGGCAGGATTCTTGCATTCACGATATTCATTCATATATCCTTCACTACCTGCTACTGCGGTTTCACTTGGCAAGAACGCCAAAAACACATTCAGCTGTAAAAAAACAGTAAAGGAATATGAAGATATATATCTCTTTCATGTACATATGCCGGTGATGATTTTCTTCGGTCGCTGGCTTCCAGCCAATTAGTTTTTTCGAATTCGGCAAAATGATTCAAAATTAAAAACCAGTTTCAGGCACACCTTTAAGAAAATTTGGGGTGTACGCTGCATCAAGAGCTGTACCAAAGAATAAAAATGGTTTACAAAGAATGTTCACTCTCTTTTTAAGATACAGATATTCCCACCTCTGCGATTTTTCATACAAATTAAGCAAGAAAATTACACATTAGTAAGAAAGGGACAATTTTTCTGTTGGTTCCAAATCCGAACTCTCATTTAAATGCTTAATAAATAAAGGAAACACCAACAAAAAACAATTCGGCAAATGCAATAAGGGCCGAAATTGAAATGGATGACTCACACATTGAAGGTATACAGATTGGTTTTGTTTACGTTTTTTCACCATAGAGCAATGTATAACATTTCGTCTATAGTTATTTATTTCTAACCCAATCTTGTTCGACACTAATGTCTATACTAAAATGTCTCTTACAGTGGATTTCCCCTCAAGCCTGGTATTGTTTATTAAAATGAACGAAAAAATTTGTTTTTATATTCTTGTAACCAACTAGGATTGCACAGAATTTAATTCACACTTGCTTTTACTTATATTCGTAGGTGCACAACTTTCAGGCTTACTCACAAATAAAAAAATAAATGTTCGCTCTGAATTTGACAATTTCGAAATTAGGTCGCCCGCAGCCTTGCGTTAGAAAAGTCTGTCTTATACCTGATAACTAAATATCTGGCATATCCGACAGTGCCATTCAAGTAAGACCTGCAAGTCCACGATTAATGGTAAAATTATAGTTATTTTAATATCTCAGTTAAGTACATATGAGCTCCTACTCAATGAAAGCCAAGCCATTCTCCGAATAAAATATCTCCTAGCCGAATTTATCAGAAAACCCAAACTTTCTTAAACCAATTCAATTAACAAATAACTGTTTATATCTTCACGTAAAAAATCAGCAAAAGGCATCAAAAATACAATTAAATTCGATTTGTCTTGCAAAGTAGTCAACTTGGCTGAAAAGTCTCAAAAGGAGCACCACCAAGAAACGGGGAGATTTCTGCATTGTATCGATATTAATCTTAAACGAGAGCAGAAAATGCCCTGCTTGAAGTCACAAACAAAATTTTAAAAATACTGATGAGCCTAATAAAGGAGCAGGGCATTTTGCGCTAGATCTTACAAATTACTCTTACCCTACTTAGTCCCACAAATCCTACCAGTGGGGTTTAATCGGTTTAAATTTCCATTGCTGGTAAGCATTGTTAGCATCGCAAGGGGACAGTGATAGCTGATGAGTCTGTGGGTGTAGGGCCATACATTTCTGGTATACTCTATGAAGGAGATTCTTGCTCTTTTCATTGTACTGCCAAGGACCGTCCACTGTACCCAATCGACAAAAGGCCAACTTTATACCTTGGCGATCTGCTTCGACACATCGCTCCCCAACTCCCAGTTGTCCAGCAGCATTGAGCCGCATGAGTTGATTATTTCCAAAACCGTGGCAGTGTTGCAGTCCCATTATTGACGGAGGCTGATGCCCCATAGCATCCAGGCATGAGTCTGTTGCGATTGAGCGTAATTCACCCCAATAAAGGTTGGCAGGTAATGAAGGAAATTTGTCGAACACGTCGTAGGCGACATTGTCCATGTACCATTGAAAACTCTTACATTGTAGTTTCTCTTTTAGTGCCAGTTGATCAGTGACATCACCCATGTCGAGGAACCTAGCCAGGGGCTCTCTAGTATAGAAGTACTCCTTGTACTTGTCGTCAAACCAAGTTTCGATCACACGCTTGTAATTTATAGTGATCAATGGGCCCTTCTTCTTAGCACCTAGCTTACCAAAGTTGTAGGGCATAAAGCCTCTATAAACATGGCCAACGCGAGAGCAAGGTACCCATTCAATACTTCCACCGCATTGCCAAATTTTAAAGCTCAGCTCAAAGTTCTCTCCTCCCCAAACCAAAAGGCCAGGATCGTAGGCTCCCAACTCGAGGAAGTATTCTCGATTGATGGCAAAAAGACCTCCAGCATGGGTAGGACTTTTATAAGGTTCACTGTTATGCGCTCTCCGTTTCTGTTCCCTTTTCGGCACCTCATTCTCCTTGTACAACATTCCCCATTCGAAAATACCCCTGTAGTGGTGACCATCAGCATACACGGGTCGATACTCAAAGGTTTTGTGGTCAATTCCATCAATTACTGGCACAGTCATAACAGTCCTGTCACGGTAGATTGGAGCCAGCAACGGTGGGAGCCAATTCGTGTTAACTTCGCAATGAGCATCCAAGAAGACAATAACTTCCCCAGTGGCCTCCTTGGCCCCCCTGGACCTTGTTCTGATCAATCCCTCCCTCTCGGCGTTTCGAATCAGTCTTACTTTACCGCTAAATTTGGCTATATATTTTACTAACTTATCTTTTAAGTCTTCTTTGTCGGAGTAGTCGTCTACTAAAAGAATTTCGTGCAGAATGTGGGCAGGGGTGCGGTTGATCACGGATTGGACCGTTCGCATGAGAACGGACCAACCTTCGTTGTGGAATACTATGATTATGCTGGTTTTTGGCAGGTCGTATGGATAGTCCCAATGCTTGCACTCTTCCAACCGAGTGTCTTTGATCGCGCGGTCCAAGGAAATGTCATCTGAGCAAGCAATATTCATTCCGTACTCCATTTCGGAGGCGTCTGCCTCGTTTTTCTTCTCAGGCGGCAGTATGTATGCTTCACCATGTTCACCAGGTCCAGTGCGTTTTTCAGGGTGTTTTGGTTCAAAGTTTCCTAGGCCTGGAACAAAAATAAAGATTATTATCAAGTATTGGAACCCTCCTTTTCTCCACGTTTAGCGCACTTATAATTTTATGTAGTTATCACAATTGATTGAGTAAAAGTTATTCGCGCGGGCAAAAAAAGACAGCCGGGTGATGATTAATAAGCCGGTTGAATTTAAATCGACAAACTAGTCGTGAACACGACAGTCATTGACTTGGATAGAAGTATACCCTCTTATTGAGGTTCTCCATTTTTTCAAGTGCTCGAAAGCTACAGGAAAGTTTTCAGAGTGTACACATAAAGCCTTTACATCAGATACTTCAAGTAAACTCGCATCTGCTTCAAGTATACTTCAGTTAAGTCAAGCTAAAAATTCTGCGATTGACTTGAAGTATTCTATACAAATATGTGTAAGTACTTGAAATGGTTCCTCTGTTAAAACTGCAGGCTAGTAAAATGTATTATTCGATTTTGTTTTGTTTTGGTGTTGATTATGGCCAAGAGCTTGCAAAATAACTTTTGCCAATAATTCAAGTCCAGCAACTGAGCTTAAATCAACTGAACACCTAACTTGCAATTTCACGTAAAATATTGAAGACGTGGTGCAATCGTAAAATCGCTCACAAATTGGGGAATTCCTCGAATCTTTGTCTGATCTTTGACGCAAACAAGTTTCTTTCAAGTTCCATATTGCCTAATTGAAATTTTTAGCATCATCGCTCTGTTTTCATATGTAACATATTTCAGATTGAAACACTTCGTTAATATTCCTAATGCGCGCATGGTATGGTTTGACACAATTACTTGACCAAAGGAATGTTTGCTCGGTAGAAAGTTGCACGGATGTGTATAATCCGCTGAATGATGTTCAGCTTCCGGCATAGTTTGCATTTCAGATTATCTGATGATTATTACACAGAAGGGCGATGGAAATTTTGGGACCATCGAATTGGAGACTGTAGACCTTTTGTGAACTATTATCAGTTTGGTCTTGGTCCTTGTATCAATCGACATTCGAACCCTGGTCTCTTGACCACATGATTTGATCTGATTTCACAGATAAGCGGTAACACAGGAAACAATCATTCAACCGAGATCACCACCTTACCAAAACTGAGGCGTTCTGGAGCTTGCTTTCGTCCAAGAGCGGAGACAGGACAAAATAGTCACTGCTGTGGCGCATTCTCCTCCAGGGAAAAGGAGAATAAAATAACAGCAACTCCAACTGAGGTAAAATTAATGCGTTCATGGCAAAAATGCTTACAGCAGAGGATGTTGTATAGTTCTGGCTAAAAGGGGTCTAACAAAAATCCAGCCAAAATCCTTCAGAGTCGAACAAAGCTAAAAACAACTTGTCAACTACAACCATATCGACCTACCCGCATCCAACCATGCAAAACCACACTGTCCGCAAAGTAGAACAAGTTAATTACCTTCAATTAGCTTGGGGGCTTCTCTCTCTTTCCTGGCTCCAAATTTCGCCTTGTAGAGGTCCTGCACCTTCTTGTGGCCTCCAGACTTAGTTGCAACCAGATAGAGCAGTGGCAGTAGGACACAAACGTAAATTGCAATGCGGAACAACCTCCCGCGCCGTATGTTCGTCACACGCATGATATTAGTAGAAAACACGAGGAAAGCAATGAACTTAAACCTATAAACGCGAAATTAGAATGATATTTGCCTGAATAATCGGGAGTTTTATTGTCGACGTGTCCGGTAAACAAATACCATTCTGACGGGATTCGTTGCAAATAATTTGTTTACGTCAAAGCAATTGTCTGACAGCTCTCCAAAAATTTACGGGTGGAGAGTTTTCCTAGTGACATTTGAACTTTTTCGATTTTTTGCTAAAACAAATTGATTTTAAGACATTTATTAGGCGTTGAGTTAAAAATGTTCTTTTAATGATGAAATTAATTAATCGATTATCGATTTTATAAATATTAACAGCTTTTGTTGGTACAGTCAGGAAAAATATTTGACTTGGTTGTCACAATTTTGACAACGGGCTGAGTGCGCTTTCGGAAAATATGGTGTTAACTCGGTTAAATAATCTTCAGATTTTTAGAAGTTCTTAACAATAACAATCGGTAAATCATCAATAAAGTCGAAGATACATTCAGATCATATCTAATTTCCTTATTTTCATAGAGCTCTAGCTGCATTTTTATAGAGAAAAGCGTGTTCAAACTTTTGTGTAATATTCACATGATTCTGGTTAAACATGTTGCCCAGGCAGGTATTCAGAAAAGTACATATCGTACTCCAAACCTCTGCAAGGAACTACACAAACAGGAATGTTTTATCTTTAGCTAATAGAGGATTTTTCCATGATATTTTTCCGGACAATGCAGGGTATGGTGACACTTTTTCCCTACTCATGGCTTTTTTTATAATTTGTTTGCCAACTAGCGAGTCAATGAAGAAAATTTTCCTACGCAGTCCACAAGCAATATACGCTGGCTTTGATCCCACTGCTGATAGTCTGCATGTTGGTAATCTTCTGGTTATAATGGGGCTCATCCATTGTCAGCGGGCAGCGCATCAACCGATCGCTCTGGTGAGTCTCTCCAAGTCATTTTACTTGGACAAGGTATTCAAGTAAGTAATCCCAATTACGCCAAATAGGTTGGTGGGGCAACTGGTCTAATAGGAGACCCTAGTGGACGCAGCAAGGAGCGCAGCCAAATATTTGAGGTCACTGTGGAAGAGAACTTGGTCAGGATAAGACAACAAATTGAAAGAATCTTCGAGAACCACAAGGAGATCTTTTGGAAAGATTACGGAAAGAACAGTCAACTCCAACCAGTGAAGTACGTATTTATTCTTTGTGTAAGCAGAAAAGCATCCAGAAATGCTTTCTTTCGTTGTACGTTCGTCACGACCAAATTCACACCTCAAGTTCCCTGGCGCATTGATTTATTAAATAATATATTACTTCACAATTAATTATCTGTCCGGGGCTTTTCCATTTTTGAAACCCCTTTTGTTACCCTTTTTATTTCATATCTTTTTTTTTTCACTAAAAGCCAGCCGGTGAACAATTATATGTCTTCGTTCCATCTTTTCCCAGAATACTGAACAACGCCGAATGGTATACCAATCTCAATCTAGTCGAATTCATAGCAAACATGGGACGCCACTTTAGAATGGGATCGATGCTCTCCAGATCGTCAGTTCAGTCCCGCCTTGCTAGCGAGGCTGGCATGAGTTTTACGGAGTTTACCTACCAAATATTCCAAGCCTACGACTGGCTGCACCTGTACAAAACACACAACTGCCGTTTCCAATTAGGAGGTAGCGATCAAATGGGCAACCTCATGACTGGCCAGGAACTCATCAGTCGCGTGGAAGACAAACAAGTTTTTGGCATGACACTGCCAATTGTAACGAATGAGGAAGGCGACAAATTTGGGAAATCAGCTGGTAATGCGATTTGGCTCGATAGTGATAAAACTTCGCCTTTCAGCCTCTACCAATTCTTCGTTAGAGTACCGGACTCAGAAGTGGAAAAGCTGCTCAAGCTCTTCACATTTCTTCCACTTTCTGAAATAGAAGGGATGATGGAAGAACACAAAAGGGTTCCTGAGCTGAGACAACCCCAAACACGGCTAGCAGAGGAAGTTACCCTTCTCGTTCATGGAGGTAAGGTTTTTCACTTAACAAAATATATTCATTCTACGTAGATAACGTTCCAAAAGCCTAAATTTTAATTTGATATTATCCTTAGAGATGGGACTTAAAAAGGCGCAGAATATAACAGACGCCCTATACAAGGGAAGTCTGTCGGCCCTTGGAGAACTCAGCTACAACGAGATACGACAAACTTTTTCGGGAGCTACTTTGTGCGAGATTTTACCGGAACCAGGGATGTCTGTTTTACAGCTTGCAATTAAGGCAAAGTGCTTTCCAACTGAGAGTAATATAATTAAGCTCTGTATTTTCTTTGGATATTATTCTTGCAAAATTTCCAGGTGCCGCCATTCGGATAATAACAGCGGGCGGCTTCTACATAAACCAAAAACGGTCTCAAAATATTTCTGAGATCATTTCTCCAGGGATTCACATTCTTAAAAATGATCTGACGCTAGTAAGAGTGGGGAAGAAGAACTTATACATTGTTAAGTGGTTAAAGTAGGTGATTTTTACACCAAGGATACGAATAAAGGATTTTTTTATAAAATATAATAAAATCTACGAGTATTTTGATGCACTTCTGGAAATAAAGAAAAAGATGTATTTGTGAACTGTTTTACAAAAAAGGAAAATCAGACTATACGCGAAAATCTTCGACATGTATACAGTTCTGTTTATCCCTCCTCCAGTACCACCAATGCCTTTCTTTATTAAGCTGTTTCTTTTTATTAAATTAAGTCAGCTCAAAATTTTTCCAGCCCTCTGGATATCCTAGAGGTGATCCAGTAGCATTGAGCTAATCACCGACTTCTTTCTACTTTTGCTGGATGTTTTTTTTTTCTTATGGCGGTAACATGGATTTTGGCTCGATTGGGATGACTTTCCATTAAATTAACGAGAATTTCATATTGCTTGCTTGTTGTTGTTTTGGCTCTACAAAGGTATTATAAATTTCAACATATTATTTATAACTTAAATGACAAAATAGAAGTACAAAAAAATATCCCTTTCCCGCACAACGTGTGACGTCCCGTTCATGAAATTGAGTATCATGGGCATGATAGTGTACGGTCAGGGGTAGTATCATGTAAATTCTTTCAAGTAAGAGTTTAACAGGTGAATTGCATGTAATATTCCCTTACGACTCTATATATGAAATTCAGCCATTTCAAGTTGAATGCTGCCACACCAGACATTCAGTTTACAATTGGCAATTCGCTAGAAAATAATTGACTAATTCTATTGATTTCGACCAACTAAATGAACGGCGGAGCCCCTGGATTAAATGAAAGTAGGATAACTTCAGATAGAACTTTCATTTACTTCCTACACAGGGATTCTTAAAATATTAACCTACGGCTAAAATGGCAAAAAATCTTCAAATCTGGTGCATACGCCGAAGACCTTAAAAATAAACCTAATCCTAGTGAGAGTAGACAATGCAATCTGTTCCCCGATCCTGTCTCTGCTGCCTGATCTGTTCGTTGACCACCCTAAGCACTTCCTGCTGCACATAGGCGAAGCGCTCAAAGGTGAGATCGGCCTCCTCCACCTGAATGGCCATGCTGTTGAAGAAGGCCTTAACCATACTTGAGGGCTGCAGCGCTCCTTTCGCCCTGTCTAACAACGAGTTTATCTGCTCTAGGACCTCCGTGTGCTCTGCATTGTTCCCTGGGGTTTGTGTTTTTCGTTTTTTCTTTATCGTCGGCGTCGATGCTGCTGCCGGTGCCTGCACCTGTAATTGCGTGTAGCCGTTGCATGACGTTATGGAAGGTACTGAAGATTCCAAAACAAGTTCCGTCTTGGCGACCACGCCGCTCTCGGCGTATTGGTGGTCATACGTCTGCCGGCCGTTGATCGTCAGCTCATCCTTTGGAAAAAACACAGTTCTGAAAATTGAAAGGGGCATCAAGGGAATCCTTGATTGAAATTTGCACCTGCACCTACTCTGTGGAGTCGTCACAGAAGTTCTTGATAAAACTTAGAAGCTTGTAGTACTTCCACCGGACAGTTTGACCGCCACTTTGCTGCTGCTTCTTATCCTCGCGCTTGTAGCGGTCTCTTAGAGTTCGCCAGCGTTTTTTGAGTTCCGGCACTGGAAAAATAGAAGTATTAGCAGTCTTCGGTTTCTCTTCAGTATGTCGTTGTGTAAAATTCAACTGAGAAATATCACGTCTGGTAACATTCTAACGGTAAATGAGTTCTAGCAAAAATCCGTTAAAACGCCCCCATCCCATTAGCTTGTTGAACACACCTCCAACTCCTAGCTCTCGGGACAGCTCTGACCACTTGGAGTCTCTTGTAGACCTGCACTTGAACCGTGGCGAGGATCTGTCGTACAGGCATCGGTTCTCTTTGATAAAATTGATCATGCGGTACTCCATGGCACTCCGCGAAAATTTGAATGAAATCGGTGATTTCGTCCGGAATTATTTCACTGCATCACTTGACAGACACACGCAGCACACCCGACCAAATGCACGTAAGTAGCAGCAGCTCATTACGTTTCACTGCGAAATTCCATTTGACGTTGCTGCAGAATTTTCTATTGGAAGCGATTCTGCAGTGGTACTGCGGTGACAGCTGGAACAATTGGAAACCTGCAGAAGTGCAGAGGAAGTTGGTGCTACCGGAAATACAAGTTGCAATCAGTTCAAAAATTCAATTGATATAGTTCGTCGGATCTTCGTTTAACCCTTTCGCGCCTAATGGGTCAAATATGTATGTCTCCCATGCAATGTTTACAAATCCCAGAAGGATTAAAGGTTATAAGAAAAGTATAAAAGAAGTAAAGTAAAAAAGCCGTAAAGAGCGCCTACAGTTATTGGATGTGCTCAGGGCCGGCGGAACAAAAGTGCCCGGGCCCACAGACAAGTTTTAAAATCAGCACCTATAATTTTAAATTTTGAACAAAGGTCCTAAGTGCTGAGGGCGGGTTTGCTAACGTATATGATGGCGACTGAGTCAGAGTTAGCTCGCTCATTAGATTATAAAGGGTCTCAGCGCCGCTTTTAAACTTTGAATATTTATAAAAAAAAAAAAGATTGAACTTATAATATTTTAATAGCAGTAAATTATAGTTTACAGTTTTAGTGCGGATTTTATGTACGGAATATTACACCGTCAAGATGTCTTCCATCACGGCGAATGCACTCTTCAAAGCGGACTAGCGAATTTGCAGAGACACGCCGCAGAACGTCAACTGATATGGCCCTCTCTTCTGTCTGGATGCTCCGCGACGGCAGCGGCGACGCGTTTGATGTTTTCAATCGATCGCACAGGTCTATTTCGAGGGCCAATTGAATGATTCAGTAAACATCCTGTCGCTCTAAACTTTGCTACCCACGACTTAATTAACTGAATACTCGGCATATCACTTAAACGGCGGATTTGAAAGCGATTACAAAACTTACGCTGTGCTTCACTCAACGAAAACTCGTTGCAAAAATACGCCACCACTGCGTAAGCGCGGTGCGCGCCGGACCACTGTGACATAGCGACTAAAAAATCCGCACTAATCACCTACCGAACGCTACCGCTCCCCTCCCGCTAGCCCCCCTGGTTTCAGACGACCCAAATGTATCACCAAAATGTGCTATTTGCAGGCAGTAGGATGAGTTCTTTCGGTTGCAAAGTGTATAAACTTTATGTTAATTGTGGGAAAAATAAATCAGCTGGAACAAATTAAGTTATAGAGGCAAGAAGGGAGACTGTGGCGGAGGCCTGTTGGTTAGGAATGGACCAGGGAATGTTTCTTTTGCGGATGTATTGAAAATTGGAGTGGATGCTGTAGGGTCCTCCGAGTGGGAGTATGAAGGGTTCAAAGGAAATGATGGTGAATTGGGGGAATTTTGTAACGAATCAAAAGAATTATTTGGCATCCCGCTGCTGGATCTAATTAAGAAAATTAGAAAGTTTTGGCCACCTTATCGGAAACTCAAGCATTTGGAAGAAAAGCTGATAATGTATTTCGAGTTTATTGCTTCGCGCACTTCACCATGAACGCAAATTTTATAAAATTTTTAACGCTGAATGAATGAATGAAATTCATTGATTGCACATGATAAAAGATTGCCACTAGTTTAGCTAATTAATTAAAGTTTAATCATATCGCTTTTACAAGCGACCTGTTCTCATCCTGCTGGATCAGTGCCCTACGAAGAGTGACCGGGGAGTAAGGGCAGAATGCTGGTAGGTACTGAACCGATTTTCAAACTGACACATTTTGTATTAGGTATATCGAACTTACAACGATTGCTCTCCGAGGTTTCATGGTTTTAAGTCAAGCCCTTTGTCTCATGATACAGTGAAGAAATTAAAAATAACAAAACCCTACAGTTTGAATGGCGCGCCTCTTTCCAGTCGGCAGAAAATCTCTCCAAGTTATAGAGTCTACACAACAGTTCGGCCATTTTTGTTTTTCTCCAAGAAGTCAATTTCATTTCTGACTGTTCCGTCATCCAGTAACCAGTTTCAGTTTACTTGAAGTCGTCTGATAGATAACCTAGTGAGGGCGGTCGGTTAAGTTTGTGCATTTCGGTCAAAGATTTTTGTAGATTTTTTAGTTCTGATTGGTATTCGGAAAGTTTCTCTCGCTGTCAAGTGTCAACGGTAAATCGATTCAATTTTGCAAAACCCAGACGGATTCGTGCAACTACACCTGAAAATGTCTGAGGATAACCAAGAGAACGGCACAGCCAATGGCGATGTTCCAGAAATTGAGCTCATCATCAAGGTAGGGAATTGTTTTGCTTTACAAAAAACGTAAAAATAGAGAAAAAAGTTGAATCCCAGACGACGAGGTGTTCGCCAGGTTTTGCGATAGTTGTGACACGTTACAGGGCCGACCTTGGAGCAATGCGATTTCGTTAATTTGCTGCAGTAAATTAGATCTAATTGGCCGCGGATCCATAGACGGGTGCGCAAGTGGCTCCCACACAAATCTTTGCAGACCATGGGGAGCAGGAGCAACAGCCGCTCCGCTGGGTTACGCAATTTTTTGTGTATTTTTTTCTCGAAGAGAAGTCTTCTGTACGCCGCCTGCTAAACGGCTAAGCAGCCAGAGCGCGCTCCGGCCTCAGGGGCTCAGACTCCGTTGCTGGTCTTGGAAAAGGGGGAAAACCGGGAGCACTGGTAAGGCAAATCGCGCCTTGATGCGTCATTTTCGGGCTTGTGAGACTGCCTTTGCCTTTTGTTTAGGGGGATATGTGTGCGAATGACTAGCCAGCCACTAGTGCTTCGCTAGTTCATGGGCTGCGATTGGCTCCAATGTGAACACGTTCCGCGTGACGGCGACGTCCACAATGACGGCCCCGGTGGCAGCGGTGGTTGCAGCATCAGGGCACAACAGCAACGCCAACGATCAGGCGGCCCCCTTGGATGTATTTGTGACTAATTTGGGTTCTGCAGGTTTTTCACAGAGGTTAACTGCGAAAGGTGCATTAATGATGGAAAGTTGTTCCTCGTAAAAACAAACGTCGCAGCAGCGCCGCTACCTGACAGGTGGTTGTCTGCCTCTGCTGCCTGTTTGGGAAAAGCAAATAAGCGGCTGCAAGCTGGGGGAACTAGCCCAGCTCATCCCTAGATCGACTTGCTCAGCTGTGGTAAACACTAACAAAGGCGTCTTATTCTGGGTTCCCTAAACACAGAACCTTATATACCCAGAGGACGCTCCAGTCTGGTAGTAGGCACCCATTAGACCGGGATTCTGCTTGATTGGATGGGCTAGACCTGGGTGCGGTGGAGCTACCTAAAAACCATTGGACCTTTCCATGATTGATGGGTTTGGGGTAATACGGCTTATATACTCCTATATATATATCTGGACTGGATGATATTTTTTATTTATATACAAGTCCCCGCAAGACGAAAGTTAAATAACAGACTTACATTTTTTGCAGCATATCAAATTTTAGACGCATTTTATATTACTGCTGGTTGTAATTAAGCTTGATCACTTTATTTCCTTCAACGGAATATCGCCTACTTAGATTTTGATAATTTCTGCTTATAGGGTCATCAAGAAACTTGAGTTCACTAGTAATCATATCCACTTCTTATGGAGTAGGCACATTTTTAATGAGAGAACCTAAACCAATAAATTGATATGCAATAGGGTTTTTTTATAATGTGAGTAAAAATGAGTGGTTATAGATTTCACCAAGCCAACCCAAAAACCACTATATCAGGGGCGAAGGGGGTAAATATCAACCGTTTTCGAGTTACAGGATGATTAATAAATTCGACATTTTCATGGTGCACATTATTATTTTATTTATATAATATTATTATTTCTTGATTTTCTCAACACAGCGACATCAAACTCACAATATCAACAACGTGGATTTACCTCTATTACTGCAGGTACAGTTACTTGCGGAAATGAAAAAAATGTTTGAGATTTCCTAAAATCCACGTTTCTCCGAAATTCATGCAATTAATACACCTATTTTTGTGTATTTTGTGCTCTACAGCTTTTGTATGGATATTTTTTTTAATACGAGTTACCCAAACCAAAATAAATGCGAAAAACCAATTGTGGTCATAATTTTTTTTTTACGGTCGCTGTGAGTACTAACATGTAAAATACATTTCACCCTGTAACCCGATAGATCATCTTTTTGCAGTAAGCTAAACAAAGCAAATTTGAGCTGCATATAATAATATATAAGCAAGTCAAATGTGAGTGCTAATGATTTCAGTGTATTTGGTGGAGCCATCTATATGAATAAATCGATTAATCGCCTTTCAGTGCAAATAAGTTTACTCTAACTCGCTACAGATCTCAGCAACTTAACATTAGCCGCACTAGCCTAAGGAGAATTCTGCATACAGACCTCGGATTATCCTCTTACAAGGTCCAACTCAGGTATTAAAGCAAGGCGACCTGGTCCTGAGGCCAGCTCGAAATTGACGTTTTTTTTTTCTCGGAAAACCCATACGTAGTCGTAGAGTGTCATTCTCAGAGTGTGACTGTTAGGTGTGGTTTTTGGAGAGGCGCCAATTTTGAAGCATTTTTCTTCGAAGATGAAGATGTCAATAACATTGTTAACGACCGCTACAGAGGCATGATAACCAATTTATTATTGGCCAGAAATTGAGGAATTGGACTTATCTGGCTCCAGCAGGGTGGCGCAACGTGCCACACAAGTAGTCCAACAGACGATCTTTTGGGAAATAAGTTCAACAATCGTGTAATCAGCCTATTTGGAGACGTTCTATGGCCACAGTGCAGCTGGACTGATTTTTTTTTGGCGGGATTCCGTCAAGGATCGATATTATGCACATGTACTTAAGCACAATAGTGATTGACCATCTAGCAAGGCAGCCATTTGAATGAAATTATATTCCCTAACCAATCGGAAGTTTTACTCTTTTAAATTTAAATCGATTATATTTGAAAAAATATTGAATTGTGTTTTTTATAGCATTTTTAAAAAGAGATGAGCCGAAGGTCCGCCCTAGACAAGCCATCAGTTGTTTTTAATCAAAATCATTGGATGAGATCACATTTAAATGATTGATAATAAACATGTGCAATTTATAAGTTGAAAATGATCTCTAAAAATGAAAGACTAACAAAGCTTGACAGTAATAATCGAGAGTAGGGTCCTCAAAACAGCAACAGAGCAGCCTTTTTTCCTCTCATAAATTATGAAGTAGCAGCAGGTCATACCAATTAACACTTTCCAAGGGTCTCGTGCTGATCATCATACGTCTTTGTTCTCTCTCAGCAGTGAGTCAGCTCTTTAGGTTTGTCTAAATATCAGAGATAAGATGGTAATACAATACGAATTCTCACATCAGCTTTAATTTGATCATAGTATGTGGGTGCTGTCTGTCTTACGACGAGTGCGCTTTCGATTTGTGTATTTCATAAATAAATAAAAACTACGCTTCAAGTAGAATTCTCCTACTTTTTTATCCCTTATAGAAATTCCTGGTACACAGTTTACATTATATGCAAGCAGTATTTCGCTTTTACGTAAACTGGTAAACTATAAAAATACAAATTCGGCGGCGGCGTTTTTATTTCATCAACATCCTTGCCCTAGATACCGGGGCGGAATGATTCGAATTTTTAAAGCATTGCTAGCTGGTGGGTTGCAAAACAGACAGACGTGAAATGAATGAAAATTCCCAAAAATTAAACAATGAATAATTCAAACTAAATTAAGACTATGCGATGTAAACTGACAGGCAAACATTTTTTTGCGAAAAACGTCAACATCAAAAGCAGATAGAAGATCTCCGTACCGCAATTTGGCGAAATAAAAAAGGGAAAAGTCTCTGTAGAAAAATTCACTTTCCATCCCAAGTGAATGTCATGATGCCATAAAACAAACGTCGTACTGCTTCATTTGGCATAAACGAGTTCATTTGCGTATTTCTCTTTGAAGCGGTGGCCCACGAATCATGCCAGAGGCATGTGCGCCTGGGCCCCAACACCGGCGGAGCTCCTCAAGTAGACAGAAATTCCAGATGGGAATGAATGAGCAATAATAACAAAAAGGCAAACTATTAACATTTGGTTTGGTACTTTTATCGCGTTTCAGGAATATTTTCCTCGCGTCTAAATGTGCATTTTGTCGGGCTTTTGCTACACTTCGGCCAGTTGTTTCTGGCTGCATTAAAGTGAAAATCTAAAAGAGCAGATGACTTGCTCTGTGCTTGAAGGCTTGAAAATTCTTGTTCCGAACAATTGAAGAAGATAGAGATTTTAATGTCGACATTTTACTTTGTTTGGAATATTTAAATATAAACTGTCGGTGCCTAGAGCATATAGCAGAGTCTTAGCTAGAGATTTTAAAATGTCCGCATGTGTGGTTAGAGTGCATTCAAATATTATTTTATAATACATATATGTATACTGGATTTTATTTGTCAGCACTTCACAATACCTAGTGTTGTTTGCGGCATCACATGGAATCTAACAGCACCTTGTTTATTTAAATGGGTTGAGCCATTTGAGTGCTACCGCATCATAAACAAATATACATACAAGCTTAACGAAAACAAAAGCCGGTAAAGTGCGAGTTGAATTCGGGCGCAAAAATTGTCATCCAATGTTATCCAAAATATAAAATAAACATACTTCGAGATCCCTATATGTTTGTGTAATCGCGACCTTCTAATTTCAGAATATTATTAGAAGGATTAGTTAGGCACATAAAAGGGGCATGTTCCCAACCACACATGGGAGATGAGCAAATTAATTTTTTGTCTGTGAAAAAAATCAATTATTTCTCGAAGGAATCAATTTCAAGCTCAATTCGTGAAAATTTTTCAATTGTAATGGTCTGGTCGATTTATGGGGTGGCTGGCGTTTTTGATCGATAGTTCAAAATCCTGGTACCCGTCGCGCATACAGCAATTTTCTATGCAATTTACTCGTGCACGATGCTATGCAGTAGTTCAGTTGATTTACGTAGCTACAAAGGTTTATTATCATAAGGTTGTGACATAAGAATGTCTATGCTTTGCAGCCGAAATAGTTATGGCAATTTTCTAATCTAGGGTTCATTATTCACCACATTCTTATAATTTCCGCAAATGTATTCCGTTCTGAGATGTAAATTATCTACACATACGTTTTCTATTTGTCCGCTCGTTTTGTACGAATATTTACAAGTATGACATATGCCTCTTCAACATTTTGTATACTTAATTTGATGTGAGTCGTTATCATTACATTTTGGTACAGTGTCTTACCCTTCTGGGCGCTGCAAATTAGGTATATCTAAGCTAAGTTTTGAAATTTTTTAAGATATGAAGTTAACATTTCTTATCTTAGAAAGTCGTAACTATGTAGTCATGCACAGCCACAAAATACTGACTTTTTTAGTTAAGGATGAAATAAGATTTTCAATTATCCAGAAATCGTTTCTCACTCGTCTCTAAATAAATGTTAAGGAAGTGGATATGCACTCATAAACGTCTCGCACGATTCTCTAATGAACAAATTCGATTTTCTGAAGACATAACAAATTTTCTATCAGACAGAAAAGAGTCAGACGCATGTATGATTGCGTTGATTTTCAAATAACAATTTGTGCAGTGGCAGATTATTTCGAACAATCATTGTCTTATGCAAGTTGCTAATCACTCGTCATGATCATGATAAACCGGAAAACCGACTCCTGGCTAATACTCCAGAGTTACCTGAGACTGGTTTTCTTATATGAATTTTTCAATCAATTTTCAGTCAATTTTTAAATAATTTATAGCAGAGGTCTTTGGACATGGTTGCGTGGGGTAAAAATGCCCATAAGCCGTTCTGTTTATAAACACTCCGAAGAAAGTTTGCGTTAACGCTTTGGCGTTAGGTAATTAAATTAACCAACGAGTGAAAATGAAGAGCAATAAGAAATCACATTCGTTGCCTCACAGAACTGTGGCGTGGGGCAAAGCCATAAGTGGTTTGTGCACGTGAAACAATTGCACCGATTAGATCTCGAGAATTTCTTGTAAAGTTATATCGAGCGGAAAAGAATTCATTAGGAAAGTAGAACAAATTGCCATGATCCACGCCGCTCAGGGACTTTTACTTTTTTTCTTTCTCCGCGCACAGAGTTGCACATACTCCGTGTTATTGCAGATTTGCTGTTTGGTTGCCCAGTACAACTATGCGAAAGCAAAAGTCGTCGAACGTCAGTAGCCATTTGAAGTGAAAACCTCTTTAAATTTTCACGAGATGTACGTATGCATGTGAATGTTTGTATTTGCCTACCTATCCGCGACGGTGCAATCGTAGGTAACATTTTTCTAGGTGATTTTTTTTCGTTCATCATCGTACGAGACAAATTTTTCCATGGAGGACAGTTGATTGACAGGGAAAAGTGAATTCCGGTATGAAATGAAGCTCAATTTGTTCTTTTACTACCTCTTGTCGGCCGTTTCCCGAAGGATGGAAATAGTTAACATTTCTCAGGTCATTAGCGCATTTTGTTGATTTTTCTCTTACTTGCTTTTCACGGAATTAACAATGGAAGTAGAGGAAGTCAATTTAAAAAATATTACAGCTAGTAAGTACTTTTCTTTTGAAGTTATGGTGGAATTCAGATTTTAATAAGCCGTCAACATATTTGCTTTTAAGATATTTGTAAAATTTTACACAGCTGAATAAATATAATTTACCGTTGTTCGGACTATAGACTTGCATATACTCTTTGGTTATTTCAGAATTTACAAGTCGTCAGTTGTGGTGGTCATGGTATTCCTTGAACCCATGACATGCACTCATGGTTTGTCCTCCCTTTAATGTGCATGAGGAAGGGAATTGCCGAGTCACGATATTTTTGCTAATATCTTAGCTTCTAATTATCGTATACTATAGTACATAGTTATTTTTTAAAATAAATATTCAATAAAACTAACGTAATGAAATTAATGCTTATTCGAACTGTTCCTAATGCTCAATTTGCAATACAATTAAAAGAAATAAAATTGATTTCATACCTTTACAAAGTTGCCGAGATTCAATTTTATGTCGGCTTTTATGATCGGCAAAACTAATGAATTTTGTACACGACATAGTGGATTATCGATGTCTACTTGCAATTTTAGCTCTTTGCACTCCAACGACTCCGCTGACGAGACATTCAGTCATTTGCTTATAATAAATCTTGAAGTATTAAAGCTTAAATTAGGAATTGAAATTTTATTGCAATTTTTAATTGCTTTTAATAATATCAGTTGTTAATGTGCTCATAACTATGAGAAGTACATTTAGAGTTCGCATGAAAGCAGAAATATTCCTTGATAGATTCTCGTAAGACAATATGGAGGAGAGAGATTTCTTATTGTTACTATTTGTTTGATAAATGATTTATCACATTGGATAAACAATTACTAAATTTACGTAAAATCCTAAAACAATTAGGTTAAAGGGTTATGATTTATACATCATATTTTACAGATTCGATAGACTACGAATAATTTAAAATAAAAACTGAATTCTTAAAAAATTGCTTTAATATATTTTTTAACTAAACTTTTAAAAAAACTGTCCACTTTAAATTTGGTTTAGTAACAACCCTGACCAACCTGCCAAGTCTGTGCGCTGAACAACTTTTTATTGCGCGAAGTTTTAACTTAGAATCATTATCATCTCCAAAGTTGTTAGACACGGCAGGTTCTGTAAAATTGTAAAACAAAAGTTAATTAGGCGCCTACGCATCCTAAAAAGATATCGTTTGCAAGGTCACTAATATAATTTGTAGTTTTACGAAAGTTAAATGCTAAAAAATGGAATTTTTAGAAACCTAAAGGAGAAACCCCAGTCGATGACATCTACGTATACCTAATAATAAAATATAAAAGGCGTGCCGACATCATAATACCTGGTCTTAAAAGATCACATGGTTCACCCACTGCTAGCAAATGAATTCTCGCACGCAACAGCAAGAAATGCTTATGGTGGCTAATGGTGTTCCCATTCGTGGCGACCAAATATTAATTCGACCGATTCTACACTCAGTAGTGGAACGCTACTCTGCACAATCAGACAATCGAACTTGTCTGGAAAATTGAACACTTGGTGATAATAATTCTACTCTGGCAAAGGCGACATGCCGTGTATTTTTTCCGCAGTATCACACTGAGATTATTCAGGTGGGCGATACCGTCTGATAAGAATATTGTTTTTCTAAAATACACGTAGCCTTCAGTGTCGCAATGTTCAAAGAATAGAACTCGTTATTATGCGGAGACCATAAATCAAATAAGGTAGGTCTGCCTGCTATTGAAGCGAGCACACATTAGTGGTCTATCTGGTTCGCAATAATCTCAGCAAACTCTAAAATCTCGATTATGAAATGGGATAATATTGTTATTTACGCGAAAATGGAAACTGAGTAATTGTATTCGTGGTAAAATTAGTTTTGACAAGAAATAATAACGTAAACATGAGCCAGGCCAAACTACTTGAGCGCAATTTCAACTTCCTTTCGACGTTTCACTGGAACCTGGGTAAATGCAGCACAGCAAGCAGACGCTTTCTGCCAAAAATAAAACACTTAGCACAACTTGAAGGTGACTCTGGGACGCTTCTGTGGCGGTTTTCATTTTGGTCTCATTTCGAATCATTTTGCAAATTTTATTTTCTTGGCACATATTCATTTATCATTCGCCGCGTGGGGGGCTATTATTGAATTTCGTTTGTTTATAGGTACCCGTCGCGGTGGATGCGTTCCAAGAGAAAGTGTGACATTATTTCAATAGGGGCAAAGATTTCGAGGCTACTGAATGGGTGGTGGATACATACGTGCTGGAATTGCAGTTTAGTGGTTCGCAAGGTGAATTGCGAAATGCAGACAAAGATTGAGGTCATACGGTGCGAACTAATAACATTCTTCAAGTTCAATGCCAATTGCAATCGATTTTTGGTATAAATAGAATCGGAAATGTGTCAGCTGAGAATTTGATGCACAATCGGCTTAGAGGCTTAATGTTGCCTTTCAAAGCAAGGTGAATCAGGAAATGATGACAACTTTGTAAAGCTTCATTAAGTGTTGATGGCTAAGAGGACATTAAAAAAACGCAACTAACAGTTCTTTATAATTCTATTTAAAATTAAAGTAAATGTAAAGTTAAACACTCTTAATTTCGAGTCAACTGCGATTCACGCGAGCAACAAGATGTGCTATTAACGCTCGTGTGCATCGACGAATTCTCACGCTTGCACTGTGGATGATAGCAAGAAAATTACAGGAGCAATACAAGAGTTCGTGCTAATTAATTTTTGGTTGTAGTGACGTCACTGACCTTCACAGATGGTGACTGCTCATATGCATTAGTTATATAAACCTAAGCGACAAGTTTTTACTTGGACGGATAACAATTGGTCGTCTCGGCGGCGCGGTGTCAATTGTCGTCTGTGTGCACCAAGCCTTATGAAAACCGCTCGACCGCGAAAAGAATTCCTGGTCAACTACATTCAAAGTGTGGCACAAATGCAATATGATTTAAAGAAAAAGGGTGAGGAACTTATGAAGTCACTGACAAAAACTAAACGTTTTTTTATATATTCATATTGATATTGTATAATTTTTAAAGCAGTTTGATTGCTCACAATTCGACGTTGAGTGGAGGTAGCTTCTAAATAAGTAAGCCTCAGTCATACTCAACGTGAGATGAGAATTAAGAAAACTTTGAACGCTACGTCGAGTTGTAAACTTAGCATAATACAGCCAAAGTCTTATTGGAAAAGCTAAATGCAATTTAGGTATAAAACTCGTATATCACAAAAAGATAACTCCTCCTATATCAAATGAGACAACCGCAACTTACAACATAATTAATTTGATTAAAACTCGCAAATACATCGAAACAATAATTACTGCTCATCTTTAAAATATCGTAAAAGACTATGTAACACATGAAAGTGTAAGAAACACAGTTGTGAAAGTCGTGTCTTTATCGGTTCGGTTGAGTGGTACTCTGGCATTCCGATAGCATTCATAAATTAACGCGAGCAGTAATCTAGATCGATTTGCAAATGGGGCTCTTAATTAAAAATCGTAAATTGAAACAGCAACTCGTAAGGCTTATAATTTCCTTATAATTTCCACATTAAAGCGATGACTAACGCGTACTGATAATTGCCCACAATAACTTGCTTAAATTATAATCAATGCTTGCTCGCCTTGGTATCGAGGATCTCTAAAAAATTTTCAAAAATTGCTTTTTGATTATAATTATTATCAAATGAACGCCAGGTAAAAGTTTTATCGAGAAATTGTTTCCAATTTAAGCTAGCGTTAAATGCAGCTCTTCTTGACATCATACAGGTTTTTAAGTTGACCTCATCGACCGACGTGTCGAGAAGACCGAAGCAAAAGGTCTTGACGGCAGTCGATTCACATAATTCCGTCGATGAACTTACGTAAACGCAAACTTGTTAATGAAATCCACAGGTAGTGAAATTGCCCAGTTTTTAATTATCAGCCGCAGTCAGCGACACTGCATACTTAGAGTGCGGACTATAAAATATCTAGGTTAGTGAGGAGGAATTAAAGTTGTGGGAAAAAGTAAAGGTCGTTGAACTTTGAACCGATTTTTTCGGTATGTGTTTACCTGCGGATTCAGTCGACTGAAACTCACACGGGCTATAATCTACCTTTAATTAACATGCGGTCGAGTAAGCAACAAAGCCTACTGCAGTGCTTTGTAGGAGGATATGGCGGCGGCACATTTTTTATTTTTGTCATCTTTTTTCATATAAGGCAAAAGAACAATCTCTTCTCGGATTGTGGTTGCGGCTAGTGTGTGCTGAATTACGTCAGTTTTATTAGCTTTTAAATAAGCACCTATGCTATATGAGTGGAAATGTGTTGCTTTTATGGGCATGATGCAGCCCATAAGTTTGTGTGACTCATTGGCATTGTGGCTGGTCGTGTGTTATTAATTCTTATAGGGAGAAAGTTAGTAGTACTGACTTTCTTGAGATTGAAAGCAGAGATAGTTTTGTATGAAAATAACATTCTTGAAATATTAGTTACTTATATTTATGTGGCGTGACTGGCTTTTTGCGACTTTGTACAAAAAAGGTAGGGACTTTTTGAGGTTAATGCCCCCGTCCATCAGCTGATTGTTTATGAGACGTATGGATTTTTTATTTAGGTCAGACATTCAAGTAGATTCGGGCAAATTAGAGAAAAAGACTAATTTTAATATTGGTGACTCAGGTTTGAATATATCTGTTTCAATAACAAGTTTAAAAGGCATCACGCAAAATTATCATTCCAATTACACAATATGCATTTAGAGAGTAGAGTAATTTTGAAAATGCTGCGTTTCTTACGCTACTTTACCGTAATAATGCAGTCGGTTGTTTAGGTCATTAACCTGGTCCGGTTTTTGTAGCTATAATTGATTTTCTCATTAATTTGACTCACGTAAATTGGAAGAAATTTATCTGTTTTTATAGGTATTCTCTGAAAAACTAAAAACTAATCAACTCAACTGTGCATTAATTGTTTTTTTTTATTCCTGTGGTTTATCAAAGGCAGACAAATAAGAGTTGATTTCAGTTGTACGTAGTATAGTGGGGAAAAGCGAATTGAAAATTATTGCTTTCGTCATATCTTCTTTTGAATGACAGCCGGTAATTTTTCAATAGGTGAATTCACCGTCTGAATTTGGTTCGCCAAATCAAAGCTGCGAAATTATGCATTGAAGACGATGATCGTTCTACAGTACCACATCTACGATCTACAGTAGACGACGGCCTAATCAAGTTGCAAATTGGTTCTTTATAATCACAAAAGTACCGTTTATGATCATTTGGTGAAGTTGGGATACACTTCTCGGTACAATATTTGGGACGCTCACCCACTGTCGCAGAAAAAATTCTTGGATCGTTATTCTATCTGTGATATATTTAAAAAACGGAACAATAGTTTTTTTTAAATCGAATGGTATTGGAGATGAGAAGTTGATCCAGTATGACGTTGTACGAAAACGATCGGGGGATAAAGTCGGCGGACAAACACCGAAGTCAAATATTCATTCAAAAAGACCATGTTTTGCGTCTAGTAAGATTTCATGGTATTCTTTAATATGAGTTGCTCCCACAAAATCGGACGATCAATTCAGGCATATACACGAAATTTCATGAAGCGATATTTATTTCGCTTTGAAAGTTCAGATCACACTTTTAAAACTATATAATATATACGAGTATATATAATACATTGTAAATTCCAATAATGAGATTAGATGAATTTTTTGATTAGTTATCAGTTCTGGCTTATCGCGGCTCGGGAACTCAGCTCAAATGGCAGTAAATTAGCTTTAATGTTTCTTACACTAAAGTATGTACTTAAGAAGGTTAATTAATTTAATTTTTTATATGACAATAATGTCTGCGATTTGTATTGTACATATGGTATACGTATGTTGCTAGGCATGCATTTATTGTGATAGAACGCTAACTACTACTAAGTTGAATTTTTTTTATGGAAACAAGGGAAATGAAAGGAATGAACTCTAATGAAGGATATTATATTTTTAAATTATGTTATATACAATTATTGGGGTACACAATCTCATTTAAATATTTATTGATATCAACAAAAACGAACAAACAGTTTTTGTACACATGATTTGCCAAAATAACACTCACTCATAACTCAGTAGGTAATGAATTTCGTTGGGTATCAATGTTTTATGTTCTCATTATCTTACAGATCCCGCAATAAATATGGGAGTGTTGCAATTTTCTTCATGCCCCTCTTATCCAACTTTAATTGAAAACATTTCGCCGCAATCTAAATGCTACCAGTTATAAAAAAAGTGGCATGCTTTGTTCAGTTCACAACACACGAGTGATTCTTTCCGTTCCCAAAATTAATAACTTAAAACAATTGCGATAGCTGCCTTTTATCTTGGTAAATTAATTTTAAACTTGATATCAGACAAGCCCAGTTTATTTTCCGATATCTATCTGATTCCAATTAATGGTTAGAAATGATAGCGATCAATACTGTTCACCTGTTCAAAATGTATAAAAAAGCGGAAGCGATAATCATTAACTCAAGACAATAAAAATCCTATGAAGTGTTAGAACACCACTTAAAGTTTACTTTCGTCTCTCGGTGACCTCATCGCTTACGATATTGTACAGCGAAATTATCGAATATAACTGCGATGTTTGGTGTTACGTTAGCTAAAAAGCACAAACTTGAAGTTGAAGCCAGCTAACAAATGGCTTAATGAATTTCATCAAAGAAAAAAAAGTAAAAGAATGCTTAAATGTGAAACTTGAGACTATCTAGCCCCTGCCCATCGGGAAAGAAATAGCGTCACAGAACAAGATTTTTAAAGCAAGTCGCATGAGTACTCATACGTATGTAGGTATGTTGGTGGAGTTTGATGATTCACGGCTTCAGTCGGATGTGCTTTGAGAAAAAATTTGCGTTCTTAGATGGAGTTTATATTTTATGGCGGGAACATTTGGGCGCGGTTGTGAAAAATTTGGCCCAACCGATTTCGCAGTTTTTTTTGTTTCTGCATTGTACAAGTTTGAAAGGCGGATATGAACGAGTTATTGAACTCCGAAAATATTATATTGAAGTATTAGCACATTTTGCAGATATTTTAAGAAATTAATTATGTATTAACTAACTAGCTGATAAGTAAGGTCATGTGGTCAGTTTTAGCTTTTATTTTTCGGTGTGATAAAAATAGATTTCAAGATGCAATATTTATGTACTTTAAAATGCGGATTAGGGAATTTTATTATTACATTATTGTCGTCTCGATACGATCTTTTACTGGATAGTGCATCGTTGAAATGTAATCATATCACAATTTGATAACAGCTATTTATCTGTTTAACGCGATATAATTGATCAATAGATAAAAAACCGGTCAAGTGCGAGTCGGACTCGCACACGAAGGGTTCCATACCATTGTACAAGATATAACACTATGTACTTTTTAAATACCTTTGTAAAAGAAACAAGAGAGGCGCTATAACATGAATTTCGGAGTACAATTGGTAAAAACATGAAATTTAGGAAATTTAAAGCTTTTTTCAGTTCCGCAAGTGACTGATTCTGCAGTGGTGGAGATAGATCAACATTGGTGGCATTTTTGGAAAGGACAAGATAGTAGTTGTTTGGCGTGAGTTTGATGTCGCTGCGTTGAGTTGATCAAAAGATAAAAATAAAATAATAATAATGTGCATCCAGAATTTATGTTTCACTCTGTAACTCGAAAAAAGTTTACCTTTAACAGGTGTCTTTTGATAAATGCAGTGTTATAGATTGAAATATGAAATGTTGTCAATGTTATTGTTATGAACGTTTGTCATAAAATAAGGACTACGTTTTTTCCTGTAACAAAAAATAAATAAACAATAGTATAATAAATGTGAGGTACGAAAATATTGCTGTGCACTTGAAAATACGCCAAAAGCGTATCTTAAAGCTATTACTCCACTCACTGGCTACATTAAAAATATAAGACAATAGTTGAATGATCGGTTGATCTTGACCGATTGCCCAGCGCTATGATCTCATTTACATCACCTACGAAGCCATGATTATCATATTCAAATAATACAAGTTGTGTGATTTCTCCGAGTTAAGTAAAGTTATCTCTGATCTCCTCTACTCCCTCTAATTATTGCGTGAGAGATATGTAATGTATTTGTTTTTTGGTATTAAATTGGACTTTCAAATGCAATTAAAAATTAAATCTTTCAAAAGCTCCAATGATCTATAATAAAGATAACCTTTTATGTGTGTAGATATTTTAAAGTGTTCGCTGTGGGCTTTTCAACGCATAATCGTATAATTATGTTGCTGAAATGCCTGTATGCGCATTTTCCTTTCTATTTCTAATATTTTTGCCTTCAACTAAATAACCTTCAGCATTTTAGTTAGTCATTATTTGACCTTATGACTCGCCTGCAGATTGTGTTGCGCCAATAACTTTGTAAATGGGTCATAAAAGAGACTAGACTAATATAAGAAATGTTAAAACGATCCTTTAATCAAAGTTCTTCTGCCATCGTACCTCATCAATCAGCCGTTAAAGTAACTGAAACTGTCAATCCAATCTGGATTACCTCTAGTGCTGTTCAAACGATTGATTCAATTATGCTCTGTGCGTCCATAAAATACGCTGAATATAGTCTCTGGTGAGTCACGTAGTCGCGGTATCAAATGCCGCAAGATTTAAGAAAAATCTCCAGCTAGGCAGCCATGCAGGCAAGTTGGCAGTTTACGTCGTTGTTGGCCGTTGTTGCAAGAAAAAAAAAGAACTAAGGAAAATAATAAACAGAACCAGATGAACGCTAATGGAAAACTGTGCATACTGTGCTGTTTTTTTTAACGCCATACGAGGTGACCCATTTTACAATAGCCATCTTTCCTCTTATCACTGAATTTATTTATTCGGATTTTATTTCCAAATGTGCGACTGAATAATTTTACATGCATTCCGATTTGTCTCACACTGGTGACCCATTAAGCCGTGAAATACCATTGTGGCCGCAGTACGAGGGCATTACGTTTAAGAAATTCGAAAGACAGCCCGACTGCGATCGACAAACGAGAAAAGGAACTATGTAAAGTTCCTCCATTCAGCCCCGTCTTTGTAAATGCAAGAAATCGACTTCAGTCCATCACATTATTTGCCTTGTGCCGTGCGCTGCCAAGAAAGGTATGCTAACAAAATGAACGCGAACGTACCGCAGCAAGCCTCGGCAAGATGGCAATATGTTGTGCTGCATGTAAAAGAGTTGTAATAGTTGGGTATTGCCGTGGAGGAGAACACCTTGATAACGGTATGATTTATGTGAGAGTTTATGCTTTGAAAGGAAATTGACCGAACCAAAAACCGTAATTCATGCGGGGAATTAGCTGCCCTGGAATCTTGGCTTTGTGTTACTACTCGACCGATGCGACGTTGTGTTTATTTAGATTTTAGATAAACGTTTTGAGAAAATATTTACATATTCCAATTTTCTCTTACAGGCGTCCACAATCGATGGAAGACGAAAAGGAGCATGTCTTTTTTGTCAGGAATACTTCATGGATTTGTACCTGCTGGCAGAATTGAAAACAATTAGTTTAAAAGTAAGTTGAAGGAGCTAATGTAAATTTAAAAAAAAAATGAATTAGATACATTTTTAATTTAAGTATGTACAATCTCAGTAGGTAAAAAATTTTTTTTTTTAGATAGGAGAATGGACAATTTTGGTCTAAATATACTCATAACATATCCCAATTTTTTTTTTTAATATCTAGTTGCTTTGTCCAAACGTAGTTAAGTGGTATTGCGAATTAAGACAAAATTCGAACCATAGCATACTTATCCCATACACAAATGTACATGTTAAAAAGTAAACAAAAATAACTAAAAGTATTGTCAACACTTCATTGATGGGGAAAGCAAATCATTGTTCACAGGGCCTTACATATTTATAACTGCTAAGTGAGCATTTTTAATTTCTAAAACTTAATCTTAAAAGCACCGATTCTAAGAATTGGATCATATGAGCAAATCCAGAAAACTCACATACATATAGTGAATAAGCCATGTGGTGTTCGACGGAACCCAATAACCGAAAGATTCTGCTCTCCTTCAAACATTTACAATATTATCGCCAGTCATCTTGAACTCTACACATCCTTAAAACCTCCCAAGCCTAAAATCTAATAAAATAGAAACAGTTTCCAGTTTTCTTCAATAACATCACAGACTAATATTTAGCTTAATAATACTTGGGGGAAAAATTGTTGTTTAAAAATCATATAGTTTAGAATTTGATATGTAGTCCACCAACTTGAAGTTTGTTTTAAATTCCCCATTCCTTGCGAGCATCAAGTCGCTTTTTGCTAATGACTGCAAGATGGCTATATAAATTCACTTCCCAAAGACGCCTTTCATTGTTATAACGTAAAGTTCGCTGTTGCCCAATTTTTTGTAACGTAATTTTTGTATACTATTCCGTTTGCTGGCAATTGTACATGTTTACACAATTAACATGTCTTTTCCACCTCTCTTCCACACCTCCATTTGTCAATAATACATTGAACCAATAATTTGGAAGGTTTAAATTTTGTGATATAATTTGACTGGGTAATTTAAACTCCTTTAACGATCCATTTAAAAAGAGATACATTTTTCCACGATTTCACTGATTACTCTGGCAAAAATACAATTAATCTTAAACACCAAAAAAGTATGGATGTACAGTTCATAAAAGTAGTTATGTGGCCATAAAGCAATGAAATTCCAGTTGCGCTTAGGTTACAAGGAATGATAATCGGTAATGAGGATAAGCACATTAGCAGTTTTATTGTTTTTAAATCGTAAAAAGTCTCTAATTTAAGATCTCATGAAGCATTCAAATTGGATGTTTTTAGGTAGTTATAAAAATATGTTAATTAATCTCAGGCTTAAAGTTAAAATTTAAAATTGTTATTCTGTAGGAAGCGGATTAAAATTTTAACACATTTCGACAGTTTACGTTGCTAATTAAACTGAATTAGAAACATGTTTCAAATTACCGTATATCGCCGTTGCCAAAAACTACAGTGAAAAGTGTTTGCGATTATTATACAACCACGATATTAATAAGAAAATCTGGATAAGATTAAAGTTTTAGGTGTTTTGCTGAACTCTGGATTTTCATTTGAGGGCTCTACTCGTATTGATGTTATTGTTGTTAATAAAGCTAACTCTACGTTAGCGTTAACCCAACGAGCTTCGGTATTGCTCGTTCGTGAGACCAATTTTAGAGAGAGTACGCCAGCTCCGTTTGGTCGCATTTCTATTCGGTTCTTATTGACAGTATTAAGGCTGCTCAGCGTAAGTTTTTATGGGCTTACGTAGCTTTCCATGGAACAATCACCTAACCCTTATGTGAGCAGATTAAATCTTATCACCTAAAGACGTGACATCGCTAGGATTGATTTCACTTTTAATTGCCTGCATGAAATTATATACTCACCTGAGCTGCTACATTCCTTCAGCATATCAGATCCCGTGCGCTCCTTCAGGAATCATGACCTCTTACGGGTATCTGAACATCAATTAAATGATGGCTTACATGAGCCAATAACATTGTCTGTGTCTCGCCTTTTCAACACTCGCTACTGTTTTATTGACTTTCATTTATCTAAAACTGCTTTGAGAGATCTGCTGAGTACCAGCATTGCTTTTATATTTTGGAATTTATAATCAGTACTTTGATTATCCGAATTAAATAAATAAATTAGCCCCAACTATCGAGGGAGTTATTTTTTAATTTTTTTGATAGACCATAAAACCTAATGTGGAGAGAATTTATGTCATATATTATCTATTAGGATACATCTTCTTTCTCGTCGTATTGGAGTCAACTTCTAAAACTATGTGTATTCGATCCGGTAGCGACATATCCTTAACAACCTGACATATTATCTTCGTTATATTTTCATGTATTCATTTTTTAGGAAACTGCATAATTGAGAAATATGCAAACAAAAGTTCTTGACGGTGTTTTTGACTTGGCGCAAATTTTACGATTAAGTAACATACAAAATAATATCTAACAGGCAGAGATATGTATTACTGAACTATAAACCTGTGTCGAAATACACTTTTTTTTTCTTCTTAAAATTGGTGAATATTACGAAAGATATTTTATCAGCCTACTTGATTATCTTTTGATAGTTAAGAGTTGCTCTCAATAACTTATACAAATGACTACAATACCTCCACTTCACTTGCGTTTGAACAAAGTTTGCGTCGCGATAATACAATCTGCTTAGGTGTTCCTTGAAAATACTAGTGACTTATGTTGGGAAATAAAAATGAGAAATGCTGATATAAAATTGGTTACGCAACCACTTAACCACATTTTCGTTAAAAACAAAAGTACTGTATGACAAATCTTTGTATGTGGTCGGCTATAATTATCAATAATTACCTGCTTTTGGAGTGCGTTACTATAGGCAATTTATACGTGTTCCCGGGTTGTAAAGAGTTCGATAGTAATTTCCAAACAACGCTATCTTTTCTTTAGTTTTTGCTAATATTTTGTCCAATTAAACAATTCAAGCAAATACAAACAGGCAGCGTTTCGAATTTCTGGTCATGACATTGAAGCACCTCTCACCCTGGGAGACAAGCTTTCGTGTTTTACAACACTTCCAACGGGTTTCGGTTTTAGTTAGGATTAACATGTGCAACCCTTGAAAATAAAAGCAAAACTGCTAAATCAATAAGCCTTTCATTATTTGTTTTCTTTTCGCCGCATTTAGGTCACAACAGTGGATATGCAGAAACCACCACCAGATTTCCGCACCAACTTTGAAGCAACACATCCACCTATTCTGATTGACAATGGTCTAGCAATTCTTGAAAATGACAAAATCGAAAGGCACATCATGAAAAATATCCCAGGCGGATATAATCTGTTTGTTCAGGTAACGAATCATGTAGTAGCTTGATTGGGTCTTGTACTATATTGCTTTTTATGTTTATGTTTCTGTATAGGATAAGGAAGTAGCTACATTAATTGAGAACCTATATTCTAAACTAAAACTAATGTTAGTAAAAAAAGACGAAAGTAAGAACAACGCATTGCTAACCCACTTAAAAAAGATAAACGACCATTTGGCGCATCGGGGGACCAGATTCCTTACAGGGGACACAATGTGCTGTTTCGATTGTGAACTTATGCCAAGGCTGCAGCATATTCGAGTCGCTGGCAAATATTTTGTTGATTTTGAAATCCCTGTAAGTATTTTTGCTTTTTTAATTTAAATTGCAGGAAGTAAAAGAATTTTCGCATTTGCAGACTCACTTAACGTTCTTATGGCGTTACATGTATCACATGTACCAGTTGGATGCCTTCACACAGTCCTGCCCTGCTGATCAGGATATTATTAATCATTACAAGCTACAACAGGTATGTATGCTTGACTTCAAATGAAATGTATTATTTTACTGCCTGTGCGCATTGTTCCTGTTTTGACATCACTCAAAGCTCCCATAGCAATTACCACCAAAGTAAACGAACGCAGATATGTAATGAATATTTCCTAATTTGTAAAACTTCTTTTTAAAGATTTTTTTGATAAAACTGTAACGCAGCTCAAAGTAATAATAATAATAATTAAATTAAAGTTTGGACCCTAATCAAATTTACAACTCTAAAACATAATTTACCCACAAAGTTTCGATTTTTTGGAGATCAAATTTTCTCAAATTTGCGGGCGTGATTCGCAACATTCATTCACGATCCTTCGTATAAGAAAATCAGGGCATCATACAATGCGAGTACGAAGCCGAGATAACTGTTCATTTCACACGTAGAACGCAATTAAAAGTGTGACTTGATTGATGAGGTGCTCTGGCATATTTAAAATATTTATATGCAAAAACTTGGCCTCTCAAAAATTATTTTGATGTTCTTTCTGGGTTAAAAGCAGAGATGACCGACTTTTGCTTTTGCTAAAATGTATACCCTACGTTTATTGAGACGTTTATTTAATAAATATTAAGATTATTAGTTCAGTTGAAATTTTTTATGTATATTATGATTTGTGTAGCAGCAGTAAATTTACAATTTATTGTTTTTTTATTTTACCACATACATATGTACATATATCATTTCAACCCATATCTAATTTTGTTTTCACTTTTCATCCAATCACAGGCTAAGGGCGACATTAAGGTACGTCTGGAGAAATGGGTGGTACTGTAGATTGTTGATGTGGTTGCTTTAGTTCAGTTGTTTGTTGTTTTCGTCAATCATTTCGTTTCACTGTTTTGTTTTTATTGAAATTGGGTTTCGCTGTAAGTAAATTGATTTTGTTTGCTGTTGTTACTCGTTTACAATAGAAGTATTTTTAAATTTCGTTCTTTGGTTTACAAGTTTATTGAATTCGTGTGTACTAAATAAAATTACGTATTATTTTTAAAAATAAATAACCTAATGATGAATATAGAGAGAATTTTTAAACATTCCGCCATTTGGATTGCAACATAATCTAACATAAAACAAAATTACTATAATCTTAAATTTTCCTAAAATTGATGCATTTTACATGCTTTGAGCAGCTGTGCTTAACCCGTTCACTACCATGGTCTCAGAGGAAAATCGACAACCACAGTCCAGATGAGATATTGTTTTAATATGATACCAATTGACAATGAGCACATGTTATATCTTTGTGACGCTGGTCTGAAGTAAAGAATGTAAATATCTGCAGACCAAGAACATCCTCCCTCTATTTTACTGTTTTATAATTCAACCAATCTGTTTACGACACGATGTGGTACAGGCAGTTACCATAAATTGATAAAGAACACATGTCATATCTTTGTGATGCCGGGTTTGTATTAAATTATTTTGCTATGTCTACAGCCCAGTCACAATATGCTTTACCAACCCACACCCGGTGTTGCCCGGGTCTATTATTCAAAAGTAAAAAGAAACTGTTAGTAAAAGATGTATGTGTTCATGTGTTTTTCACATCAAAAATTCCAATAAATGTTGCTTGGGAGCTGTTTCCAAATATTATCAAAGCGAACACTAACATTTACATTCTAAAACATATAAAAGAAATTGTGTGTCCCACTGGGAATAATAAATAAGTTGGTTGACATTGATGTTAGACTTTCCTTGACTAAGTGTCCAGGTGACAAATAATTCAGGTTATCTATTAGTGAAATGCTAGCTTTTGATCTTGAGGGTAGGTAATAGACAACAGGGAGGGCGCGTTTGGGATATGTCCTTCTGAATCATTCTGTAATTTACTAAAAAACTTATATAAATCCATTAATTTTAGAAAAAACTTTCAATACATTTGGCCAACATCCTCGACTCTTTGTATTTGTGTTTGATATTTGAACGACTTGGATTTTGTTTAAAATATAATTACCTACATACATAATTAGAAAATTATACATGTCTTATTCTTTTTCAGATGCTCAAAATGAAGAAGCATGAAGAGCTGGAAACGCCAACATTCACCACATCCATTCCGGTAGATATCTCGGAATAATCACATCTACAAGAAGTTTCGTTGAATTTTTATGTTCTTTTCCTTTTTAACAAAACAAATTCCCAGGAATTAAAGTAATATATTATTTTTTTAAAGACATAATTCTCTTCTACATTCTCTCTCTCTATGTGCGGTCGCCGCCGAATGCTTCGGCGTTTTGATATTCAAAGCAAATAAAAAGCTTGAACTATGCCTAGTGATTGTGCGTAAAGTTTTTTTTTTTTTAATATTCGCTAGCGAAAGTTTCCTCATATTCATTGTACAATTTCAGTTCAAATTGTTGTATTTTTTAGGAAAGGCGCGTCGAATTTGAATTGCGTTGAGCTTTAGCTTAATCAAACAAAAATTCAATGTTCAATTAAAGTGGTTAACCGTTTATATACAAACTTGTGTATATAATTTTATACAAAATATTTGATACATTAAAATAAAAAAAATAGCGTTAACTTGGGTGTTTTTTTATATATTGAAGTTTTCCTAAAATAATCACTTTTAAGCGTAGTACAGTGTTCGCAATTCAGCAAGGGAATAAATAACTCACACTGTGCAAATGTGCACATTCCAAAGACAGCTAAATTCTGGTAGAGAGTTTTGAGCGGTTTATCCGCGTAACAAGCCATTTAGCAAGGGAACAGCGTACTACTTCACTAAATTCTGCAACGGATTTTTTTTTACAGATGGAATTTTGTATGGAAAATTTCGTTTAGCGCGAAAGGCGTACTACGCTTAAGGAAGAAATATGGATTGACATGAAAGCTCTGGAATAGTAAAAAAAATTAAAATTCAATATTTCAGCGACCTAGGATACGATCCCAGTATTTACAATTTTTTTTGCATGCAGAAAACAACTTTGAGATATTGAGCTCTCACGGTTAGTACAGAATTACCATTGACCCTATTTTTGATTCCGTCGGAATTAAAATCTGTCGAAACGTATGAAATTTAAAAGCAGGTTGGAATGCTTAGCAAACCTTGGGCAGTTGGGACTTAAAAATAATAAAAACATTCTTAAGGTTATGAGTCTACCTCGAAATACAGCCAAAACTTGGAACAAAGCAAATAAAATTTATTTGGTCATAAAATGCAACTAAACCATACACAGTGCAAGCCTGATAAATTTTCATATTCTAAATATCATTTTTTAAAGCCAAATAACAAAACATCAAATAGCCTAACCAACTTCCAACATCATTCCTCAAAATCTATAATTTGAGAATCCTTGTATCGGAATTTAATAAACCCGAATAATTGTGAACTTTACAGCATTTTCTACCATCTACCAACTGATTGAGTTGACAATCCGAGAAAGTGAGACAATTACAAACTACTAATTTTCATATAAAAATAACATTTATTTCGCATCTACCACACTTCCATTATATATCTTAATGAGTTCTTAGTATCTCACCTCTGTTTGTACGGCGTAACGTATTCAGTTTTCGAATTGAATGTGCCTTTAGGTAGTAAGCAACTAAGAAATAAATTCGTTAAATACCCCGTGATACCCCACACTCGTGTTTGGGGACTAATAACAAACACAGGAGAGCTATATCCTGCAATTCTTGTTGTTTTGAACTGTGTGTGTTTCCTTACATCTGGTGAGCAGAGGGTTTCAATAGGTATAACGAACGCCTCATCAACTTCGTCCTTATTGAGTTTCAATTCATCAAGTGAAAAGTTTTCTATTGAAGCCACAACCGGCATTATTGCGGCACCTCCCGGTATTCTCATCAATTCCCCAGTTCCCCATACTTGAGCTCTGGAACGAGGTAGTCCAATTTCTTCTTCTGTCTCACGCAAAGCACAGTCTTCGTAAGAATTGTCGGTAGTATCCTTAATGCCACCTGTGTAGGAAAAATGGTTTAAAAAATTCAATAATTCTAATTTAAGTATTTCTATTAATTTTTTTAAGAGTTTTAAATTTATAATATAAAATTTTAGCGTGACACTGGCTAATATTCTAAAACCTAAGCAAAATCCCAGTCGCAATTTTTTATGGAAAAACAGATGGAACTCGATTTTTGAATTGAGGCTGATCTTTTGTCAGTTTTAAGAATATGAGCCACAGATTGAGTTATTTTAAATTTCTTATATAATACTTTTCTTATACTATTAAAAAATTGGGTCTATTGGTATCTTTTAAAATTTCTAAGATGACCTGGGCTGCGTACAATATTGCTACAACGCAGGAGCTTATTAAACGTGCTCGTATAGACATTGCCATGGTAGCGACGTCGCACTCGGGGCCGCTGACTGACTTATACGGGAAGATGCAGCTAAGCTAGGAATCCGGCTGGATTCAAAAACGCATAAAATATGATCTAACTTGAATCATGTGTCCGATAAAGCATCGGCATACATATCAAATGCTCCTTGAAATTTACGTTATATCAAAACGGCGCATTCTACCGTCAAATGCTGAATTTCCTAATCCCCCCCAGAGAATTAAAGAAAAATTGGTGGGTAGTAGTCGGGTTAGCAGCCCGAGGTGAGGTTTCCGTGAAAACGTCGCTTTGGCCTGGCTAACATTTATTTAGGTCCGACGCCGGGAAATGAGTATCGGCATTTTAATTTGGTAATTTGGTGTTATCGCGTGTTAATTCTATTTTCCGGCGTTTGATATTAAATGTTAAAGTATTTAATGATATACACATATGCGGTGTCTAATACAAGACGATATACATGACAATCTCCGTATAAGATTTTTGTGAAAATTGTGCATTCTGATGCTACATATATCGCTGCCCGTAAATGTTATACACAATTGCATCGCTGTGTGATAACCAAATTTCGCTCGGCAGGCAACGTGTTACATTTTCACGTCAAAATTTGGGAGACATGGAAATATCATTTTTAAGAAAATACAATACATTAAAATGAATTCTTGATATAGCCCCATACAGTTCTTTCCTCCACTATGATTTCGGGGTTCCCATATTTTTTTTATTATTATTACTTATGTATTTATTTTATCATTAAATTATTTTTAATGAATTTTCTACATCAGCCGCCCCCGTTGTTTCGTAACTCGATTAAGTACCCTCCCTTGCGTCGTACGGAGGCGGGGAAATTTCTCCTGGTTTCCTTATATCTTTCAATCTTCCTACGTCGAACATTACCTTCATCGTTGTTCTACATCCAGTAGTCTTCGAGTATTAGTCGGGATGACTATCAATATCGAAATTAAAGAGGTCACGTCAAAAGAATTGAAAAACGAAAGGCGTAATCCTAAAAGCATTCTTCTTCAGATCAACGAAATTTCCATAAAGTTGCTGGAGCGGCTTCGCGAAAACTCATTAAATTGTATAACAAGTGTACAATCTTCGAACCTCCACCATTGAAATTAATTGATTTTTTTTTTAAGCAGAAAGACAATAAAATAAGTTGATTGATTTGGGGCAATCGGGGTTTTTTTTTATAGAAATACATGAATTACTATGCCACTCAGCCATCGTGAGGCGAGCCGTTCGCTAGTCGCAGACACCCCAGCGTTATGCTTCTTGGGTATAATTTTTTTGTGGATTTACAAACTTATCATAACATAAATTATATCATATTCTGCTCCCAAAAAGTAAAAATAAAACAAAAGAAAAAATGTCAGAACATATTCAGATGACGAACTCATGTGGTTTAATTCTTTTAAGGTGTCTTAACTCATGCGTTATATTCAAGCGCTGTACATCCTCAATATTGGTATGTTGAAGTAACCTTTCGCGGTTAACATACTATAGTAGGCTAAAGCTCATTCTGGCTGTTACGTAAACATGTAAACTATGATAATATCAAATTTACCGGGAAACGACACCTGCCGGACGTGACGACTGATTGTACCCGAACGGCGCGTAAACAAAAGTCCAACATCCCCAGATCGGGCAACACAGACCGGAATCAGTACTGCGGCATATGATTTTGATGTTTCGGGCTTGAATGGCAGAAGAGGCGCTTTCTTCAGGCAGTCTATGCACTTGCTGCGATTTGCTGTACTCAGTAGGGTGTCAGCACCAAACACTGAAAGATGTCTCCTGGAGTGCAGCGAAATGCGCGTGCATTCACGCACTGTGAACATTTTCCACCTGGTTTTATCGGGTGCGACAGCTGACGCCCGACAGCGGCTTGCGTAAAACAGATGTTCACTACAGCTGATATAGACTGACTGTCAAGATTGCAAATGTGCTATGGCTGTTGGGCTAGAATTCGGAGTCAATCACGGCTGGTTTGCGTCTCGATTCTGTGAAATACTAGCAAGTGCCAGATGGCATGCGAGAGTTCTTTTATTTTCTCTCTACAGTTAGGATTTTTAACATTTAAGGGGAGGTTTAAAGTTTATATTTTGTTTGTGTATTTTTTAAGAAGTGTGTGGATTATCACTCTAAAGCGGTATTATAGGAATGTATCAGTTCAATAAAAAAAGACAGAAAGTAAATAAAAGTCAAAATGTCTGCCAATTAAAAAAAAGTTCACCAAATATCATGAATATAGATATCAAATGAATGCGTTGGACAAGCACAATACGATAAACTATGTGACGTCATTCTAAACTCAATATCGCGGATTACATTTTTTTTCACAACCACTTTGACATGGGTTTGACGAACAAAATACGACAAGCTATTTGACATCAATGCCATAGGATAAGACAGACAATGTTTTTGGACGTAGATATTATACTGTAATCATGGTATAATGTAAAATTAATAGTTATGAGTATCAGCAGCCTGTTTGATCATGTCATGACATTACTTACCTACTACATATTATCTGCCGCATGCTCATGCATCGCGCTTTGCCCTACTTAACATAAATACCCTATGTTACGGCATGCGATCATGGCTATACTCTAAACATCACTGTACCTACCTGTGACGATTTGAATTAAGTAAAAAAAGAAAGAATATTTTATTTTTATATTTCTTGTCGGGTTTTTTGTTTATTTTATACTTTCTCTTCAAATGCCCTGATATAATATATCCTTGTGTTTTTGAACTCGCATAAAGCTTTCTTCTTTTGGCCTGTATGATTTTTTCTCGAATAAATTCTTAGGGTTTATAGTTATTGCATACATTCCTTGCGTCGTCAATATTAGCAATACCTACCTTAAAAAATAGTCGGAAACTGATGGATAGATGCTGTTTTAGGGAATTGGAGCAAAATCCAGAAAGGTGTAAATGTGATTTCGGGGAGATACTCGAAATACTGAAATTCGCCTTTTACAAAACGTCTACTGACTTATCTTCCTTTTACAAAATGTATACTAAACTATGCAAGCGAACAATAATGTAAACTAGTTTTTATCCCCGGCTTCACACGTTGTAAAACAATTTACAAATTCAGATCCTCAATACCGTCGAAATTGGATTTTGGTCTTTCTGGATTTTGTCGTTCTGGACCGACAACTGTTTTAGTCGTTCTTGTAAAACACAATAAAATTATAACACAATCGACTCACCAGTTTTATTCACAATTCATGCATAAACAAACATACTTTCGGTACTCTGTAACAATTTTTAACTTTTCTTAAAAATCTTTCGAGAGAATTTTCAATTATAAATAAATAACTTATCTTAGTAACTAATTGCTCTATAGAACTTAAAGTAACAAAGTTCGTCCTACGCTAACCTTAGAGTGATCTGTAGATAAATAAATGAGAGGAGTGCCTTACGCTACCACCTCTGTCCTCCTCACCTCCCGTTTCAGTACTCAATTGACGATTTATTCTATGGTTTTGGCACATTATGATTAAGAACATATTTATTCACTTACAGCTGAAGTTCGCCGTACATTAAAAAGGACTATTTTGTCGATTTTGCTCATTATTTTGTTGGTCTATTGCTACCTAGTCATTTGATATCCTTCATCTCTATAGTTTTATCAAATGTTTGGACCCTTATTGCAATTATTGTTTCACTTATGTTTTGAAGTTGTAGAAAATATTTAAAAGCGTCCAAAACTGCCTCTGCTGAATATCATTTGCGTATGTGATCAAAATTAATAAATTTCATGTGTAGTTCCTTTGGGTGAAAGCGGCGAATCTTGAAGTAAAAATTCCGCAAACTATGAAAATTTCTTCCACGTGATCTGTGATGGTTTGGTGTAAAACAGTTTTCGTATATGCCTTCGTGCAATGGCAGTAGATGCTTTTTTAAAAGGGTCCATTAAGGTTACAGTATAGAAAAATGAATTTTCGATAATATTTCGTAGAGAAGCTATTTCCAATGTTCTAGAATTATTGTGTTTGGTTCTACTAATTATTCTAAAGTTAAATCGACTTGGTTAAAACTTTGCAAAAGTCATAAGCTACTGTGCAATATCGAAAAGTAATATGTACATAGTATGATTATGCACCGCCCCATCTATCTTTGAAATCGGAGAAATTAGAAAAAAAAACAATTTAAAAAATTAATTTTGATTCAATTTTTTTATTTCAAAATATTAACGTAGATATCTAATAAAATAGTGAATCTCGTAGTCCATTTCTAGATCCAATGCTCCATTCTGGATTTATGAAAATAAAAACAAAAAAGCCAACAAATCTTACACATGCCTCCCAGATGACTATTGAAAATTTATGGAAATAGCTAGAGGTGCATACGTGATGGTCCTATTTTTGGTCTAGGTGCGGCTTTAGACAGCAACGCACACCTAGAATGCCTAAAATAAATCCGGTCAGTCCATAGGATATCCTGGAAATGTCGTCGATGTAAGTATCGGAACTCCATTTATAGCCCAAATATATACATATATAGCAAAGGTCTTTAAATTGGGAAACTCTATTCCATAAGTTCAGGAAAGTGTTTGGAGGATGAGGTGATTTTAAAACATTTGTTAAGGTTATGTAATTAGATCGGGTTGAGGAATATCACAGTCTTCTTTGCCGTTAATCACTCGAAAGATTTAGCGTATAGTATCAGACAATCAAAACAATTTTTGTCGTTTAGTTGTAATAAACAAGAGTAGATTGAGAATAGATCCTTGTGGAACATCAGATACAGGAACAAATTCATAGAAAGAACAACATATATAGGTAAGAACAATAAAAAATAAGCGATCAAATCGATAGTTACACCAGTAGTTCAACCATTATTGCGCATTAATACTGTACGTTGGAAGTAGCTTCCCTATCGGTTTCTATCTCCCCTACAATTTTAAAATTCGAATTTCCCTAAATCTGCTAAAGCAGAGCGCAGTGCTTACACGCTACTCTCACTTTTATTAGTCGATGAATTCTGTGAGTTAGAAGTAACCGGATATACGTAACTTTTCCGTTTAACAAAATTAGGCGATGACGACTTATCAGCTAGATGGGCTAAGAGTGGAAGGGATTCATTGCGCGAGAATATCCGATCCTCGTTCGAATTTCGCTTCCTCAGCAAGGTAGAGCGTCTCTGTGCAGAATTTGTATTACCCGGGGAGATGACCTTGGGGCTGTCCGGAATCAAAGATAGCCTATCGGATGTTTCCTGATTTTCACCATGCACTGGAAAATGCGATTCCAGAACACCTTTCTTTGGAAGACCGTCGTTCTCCTCGGGTATCTGTTCTCTAAAACGAACTGGAAAATTTTGTGGCGTGGAAAACTGGGATAGTGAAGACATGGCGCTGTAGTAAGTGTCTGTCGAACTTGTATTCGTCCTCGGTGTGGTTATTAAGCAGGAACTGTGATCGACTTTCCGACAGCACTCATTGCCCATTCCCATTTGCTTGCAGGGGCAATTCGGACAGCTGCCAGGACATTCACCCAAAATTGCACTATCGCTAAAGGTCAACTTCTTGTTTATGTTCTCTATGACGGTGTCCTCGTCTATATTGTCTGCCGACTTAGAGCTTTCGTTCTTCTCGCAACATCTGGATTGGCTCAAGCTGGACGCCGACTCGAAGCTCTGCTCACTCGAATCGCTATGGTTAAAAGGCACTCGAGGACACGTCACAAACACCTGGCCCATGCGCTTATACTGGTCCACGGATTTCCAGTCGTCTGCGCAACTCGATAGATTTTCTGAGAATTTTGGAGCCCTTCGCATCACTCGTGGCGTATGCATCTGTGATTCGAAGATGTCCCCGATTAGCTGTTGATTGCCGTTGGCAGATATGGACAACTTTTGCAAGTACCTCTCTATGCTATTCGCTAAACTTAAGGCTACGCTAGTTCTGGATGATATACTCGAAATTTCTGATAGCGTTTCTGGACTGGCCAGAGGCGCTAATCCAAACCAATCGTCGTGGATTAGGTCCACTGACTTGTAAGCATCCGAGCCCTTTCTCAGGTCAGTTAGAGGAAGATTTCTGGGCTTCTTCATGTGTGACCCAGAAAGCTGCCGCTGTAGGTTCAATTTCGGTGGTGCTTGTGGGGATACTGACTTTTTCACGTTTGATATGCTGGCATGAGCATCTATATGGGAATGATTAGTTGCCTCAAAGGCGACAGTCTTCTGCCTCATCGGGTCTAGCCCGTCAGCCAGTATAACAGTAGTGGCCTCACTCGGTCCCGAGGGGCTTTTACAGGCAGCTTCATCAGTCAAACTTGATATGTCATACTGTTGGATCGAACTCAGCTGGCTCCTGCCGAATATGCTTCCAGCTATTGAGGATGTCTTGCTAGATCCTGGACCGCAGGCTATTACTATTGAAGGCAAAGCGTCTTGTGGACTTTGTAAATTCGTAAAAGATGTCTCTAGGCAAATCTTGTGCGGTGCATTCGGTGTGGAAATTGAGTTTGTAATATTCGAGATTGGACTTTGTGCTCGATTAAGGCTGTGATTACACACTTGATTTCGAAAGCTTGTTGCGTCCACTATATCATTAGGCAAAGAAGCATAAGCGTTTGAAGGCTGCCGTTGCGGTTTCCGTGGACCAATTGTAGTTACAACCTGAAATTTGGAAATTAATATTTTTAGTATTGGAGACAGTATGTGGAAGTTCGAGGAAGGAAATCGACTTTATAATAAAATTTGGAAACATGTTATATTTATATTAACTTTTGCTTATTATTTTATTAATTTATTTTGCTTTGTTATAAATATTCATTTTAATTAATTTCCTTTAATTCAATAGGAACACAACGTTGTAAACAATTTTCAAACGATTATGAAGAATTTTGAAGATTGGTTGTAAGTACGTACACGTTTTCGATTATGATTCCTGCAAGTCAAGGGTTGAGAATAGAAATCATCATTTCTCTGGTGTTCTGATGATTGTTCCAACCTGTGTCAAACACAGGGCGAGAGCTCCATCAGAACTTGCCCAAATGTAAACACAGAGAATAAACTATTTGACCTTAAAGCTGGATATATGTATACTGGACAAAACCAAAGATTACGACGTCCTGTTTAACTCAAGGTTTTCATTTGAGGATCAAATTTAGAGCATCGTCAACAGGGCTAATGCTACCCTTGGATTCATTAGGCGATTGTCTAAAGAATTCAATGACCCTTATATAACGAAACTTCTTTATTGCACTTTCGTTAGACCCATTCTGGAATATGCTTGTCCGGTCTGGTCCCCATTTTACAAGGTTCATATAAATCGGACTTTAGACTCTTTAGAGGAAAGACGTAACAATTCCAGAAATGTTTTGCTTTTACAGCAAATGAGGTTTTTTGCAAGATTTTCCTGGCTAGCGTTGGACAAGTCCGCATGGATCCTGTGATCGAGATGCCTGAGAGCCGTTATTGCATTTGGTCAAAGCCATCTGCTGTTGAACCTTATGTGAACAGACAAGGGCAGCATCAGTAACAATTGTCTTGACTTGTGTCAGGATCATCTTTAGGTTAAGACCCCACGTCCTTCCAAAAGTCTCTTAAAGGCCAATAGTGCTCTTGTGGATTTGCGAGTAAAATTTCCAGATACATTAAGAGTACTTAATGACCGTCGCTGGATAAATATTGGACCAAAGTCCAGAAGAAATCGTCTTGTAAAAGGTATAAGTATGACCTTGTTCGGGTTAGTAGTAGTAGTAGTAGTACCTCTCTGACACATCAATCAGTAACGGCTCGAATGGTAGACCTCAATATATGTTATAGTGCTCAAATATAAAATATTAAAACTAATATGACTATGTCCAAATTTGATGGAATTGGAAAAACATATTTCCTTTTTCTTAGCTTACTTCTTTACTAGTAATAAGCAGAAAGATATTTTGGGCGCGACTATGGGTGCATGTTTGCCGATTTACTTTGAAATACTCACTCATATGCACATACGAATTTCCCCAAATGCATACAGCTCCGCTCTGTGAGTTGAATAGGCGAGAATCGCACATGACTCATGAGCATATGTGCTTTGGTCGCACACAATGTATTTGTACTCCAGAATACAACATTTTCCAGTAATTTTATTTTTTATGTTGATAGCTAAATAATTCGTATACATACAACTTATGTATTAATAATATAATCTGTCTCTATGAATGTACCAAAACGGATTTTTTTTTTATAAAGTCGAATCCTCGATTTTATTGTTATTTAAAAGCTTTTTTTACGATATTTTGAGATTATATTTGGAATTATGAGTTATTTTAGAAGGTTATAAATTTCACAATCAGACCAGTTATTTTCCAATTTTTGTTTTACAAAACAATATAGGTGAGCGCACTTAACGAATTTCGAATGGAAATTAATAAAAAACCATGCAACTGTTTTACATGCTTAGCAAAATATTGTTTAGACTTACCTTGTTGAAGGGCACTCATTCTGGGAATGGAAGCTGTGATACTATAATAGTGTCGTGTTTCTCCGTTTTCTCTCTAGCAGGTCATTTCAAAGCTTTTGTTTAGAGCAACAGAGCAATTGAGATTTAAAAAAATCAAGAAAAACAGTGCTGGTGCTACTTTTGTGATAAATAAGTATTATACGTGACCAGAATACGGCGGTGCTTATTAAAAAATTGTCAACATAAATAAATTGCTCCCTAAGACGATTATGGAAAACCAAACTGATGATGCTGATTTTTCTGATGGATATTCATTATTCATTTTCATTAAGACAAAATAATAAATAAATAAATAAATAAAAACATGTGGAATATACATAATAATCTCTTAATATCTAAACTATCAACGCGAATTCTTATAACTGAACGCAAATAGGTAAAAAAGAAAGGGCGTAAACTCTATATAGTCTTTTTTTGTGGGCAGACAAACTATATATAGTTTTTTTTTGTGGTGGGGTACCTACATTTAGGAACAATTTGAGAGGCCAATCATGTAAATATGCCAAAAATGACCCTATTTATAGTAGTTTGAAGTGAGAGTGCGTCAGAGTAAATAACTGTATTTTTTGGGCTTGTCGATTTTTTCTTGTATTTTTCTTTAAACTAAATATTTCAAACTGGTGCGGACTGTATTTATATATATAATTTGCATTTAAAATAAAAACGAATAGTTCAATCTAAAAAGCTCTTCTGACCAGATGCAGAATGAAATTTAGAATTTGTGTACAGAATTGGAAGTCAATCCCCGGTACAACAGTTGTTGCGTTATATATGAGAATCTATTTTTTTTAAGCCGTCACTACAGCATACCCCCTTAAATTAACGAAAACTACATATTGCGCGCGTAAGTTATGTAATGTATGTAATTTCAAGTTAAAAAATTTTTATGAAAAAAATGAATATCCAATGTAAATATCACAAATCGATTTCTCGGTTTCGAAAACGTCCATCAGTTTGCTTTTCAATTAAAAAAGTATGTAAAGGCACAAGAAAGGAAAATGATTCTAATAATTTACTTTTTATATTACATGGTTTCCTAATTTTAGTAAATAATCATTTCTTGCACCTTTAAGTTACGAGGAGATCAAAGGAGAAAGCAATACAAAAATGAAACATTCAAGACACACGACATGTTTATATATTCAGTTAAATATATAATTAATTTTATATTTATCCTTTATTTTTATTGTATATATGTTTATGCAAAAAGCTATAGTTTTGGCATGTCATTCAAATAAACACTATATGTATGCTGTTTTATCGGTTGAAAATTCACTGAAATCATTCAAGTACCTGGTGTCACTAATGACTCTCGATATAGTATCTAAAGGACTTCTTGATTCACTATGGTTGACGTGATCTATAGGTCGTTCCCTATTTAGCATAACCTGTAGATTTCTCTTGTTAGTGTTATTCAATTTTAAAATAAAGATAGTATTCAAACAATAGCAATTTTGAAAATATTTTCTGATGTTTGTTTGTGATGTTGTTGTTATCCTTATACATAAATACACATTGAAGTATCTGTACAGCTAAATTGTTTTGTATTTGGGGAGTAAATGTACAAACTCTGATGACATGTTTGGAAAAGGGGAATGTTTCATTGGAGCTTATAATACCACTTCGAGGATCAATTTACAGCAGGGGCTGACTATTCTTGTAAGTAGCAAAAGTTGAAATGAAAATGTTTTATAACTTATAGACGAAATATTTACCATTGTTCTGAATTGGATTTGTAAATTATAAGTTCACTCCTAGGGAGTATGCACTAGATGAATTCGTTCAATACAAGCTACACAATAACCGATCTTCTAAAACTAACAAAAATTGGCTTTAATTCTTTTGTTGACTTTAGTGCACTGTGCAGTTAAGTCGAGAAGATGTAAGATAACTTAAAGAGAGACATGTTAGTGATAATATTAAGAATGGTCGAGTCGTACTAATGCGAATAAGTTGAGCTATTTGTACTATTTACTAAATAATTCTAGAGAAGTTGTAATAATTGGTTTAAAATCATTTGTTTGTAAGTTATGAACCATAATAACTCGGTGCATTAATTGCAATGAAATCAAGTTAAATTCAAATTGACATAAAAAATTAAAAAAGCGTATTAGTATTAATAGATGTATTCTGAAGATTTCAAAAGGAGATTTATCATCAAACATATTTTTAAAACTTGTCGAGTTATCATGCCGATAATGAGACGCCAGTTTTTAACAGAAAAAATTCAGTTTCAATACGTTCAGGTGAATTTTTAGCAAAATAACAACCTCTTTTATGAACGAATCAAGCTCTTGCAACACTCAGAGTACTTGAAATTTAGTAATTTGGAAAAGAGAGCTTACGCGACCCGCTTACTATAAATAAATAAATAAAAAAGGTAATAAAAAGTTATGTGAAATTAAAAAGACGAATTGAAACTACAATGACTATTGTTAAATATGTTAAAAGATGTAATGAAAAATAGTAGGAAATCGAAACTTATCTTAATATTAAAGCTTAAATCTTCAAGTAATATCACAAAATTCAAGAGACCTTAAAGTCAATGAGAACATTCCTGAATTCTTCATATTTTAAAAACAAACGATTGTTTAAAAATAATAATGAAATATTAAACAGCACTTTGACGTACGCGTACAAAACCCTCTTATATTAGTGAAGTAAACATACACACCAACTTTATTTTTAATTTTATTTAAGGCTCTACAACAATGTCATAATAGAACTTTCAGCAGAAACTACTGTTCAGTACACTATCTCAGAAGTCATATAGCTTCTCCTATGAATTGCCAAAAATTTTCAGCCTTTCAGTGTGCATAGAATACTGCCATATGAGTCTTATTATTTTTTATTTGATAAATCGTATCACTTTTTAAAAATTAGAACTCTCCCTTTCCGGATGGCAAGTGATAGGAGCTTTTTATGTTAAAAATTTAAAAAGTAACATTTATGAGTGTTTGTTTCAAAATTAGAATATAAAGATAACCCAGATATTAATCTAATCTGAAAAATACTGCGATAACTGTAAAAATATAAGTATTTGCTTTTTTTTATAGGTAGGTACATATAAATAATTTGTTGAATTTAAATTTGTGTTTCTTTAAATTATAGTAAATTATTATAATAAATATTTTTTTTTATGTGCCAACAGCTGTCGTTCAAAGCACGGGCCTCTATACCTCTACATTATAAAAATAGTTTCAAGAGAATACGTCTACGGGCGACAAGCTTCCGGTTCTATTTTTTTATTATATAAAACGATATGATAAATCCATTAAGCATAATCTAATGAAAATTCTAAATGTTTTCCGAGTTTTATCCTAATGCCTCTACGAATTGTGGTTGTTTCACTTTCAACTATTAATGTGTGATGGCTTCTAGATGGCCTTAAGTGCTCTTTTTCGATATACACAAATTCACAAAGTAAAAAATGCATACTTACTTTACTTATTCTTCAATTATTACCAAAGGAATGAAGATCGAACTCTCAGTGCATTGCAAATTTACAATTACAACACAATTTCACAAAAAATGTAATAGACAAGAATTAAAGCCAATTTGGTTTTGTCAAAATATCTATACCTATTCTAATTTACTACGTTGGAAAATTGATACTATGAAGTGTCCTTCACTTTAATATGGTTGGTATATTGTTGAAATAGTCCCGACAAGCGTTTTTTCAAAATCCACCATAAAGTGAAAAAAACCTCTTAAGTTCATCTATTTAAAAAACACAACACAAAAACCTTTCAAATAAGCCAATTCGTTTATTTACTCCTTCTGTTATACAGAAATAAAAAAAGGAATAGTGCACTATCACAAAAAATAAACGCAAAATCAATTTAGTAAGGGTTTTAATATAATATAGTATTCGACTAATTTTATTATTAGAGATTCTTTCAACAAATCCAGATTCTTTCGGTCAAATACTGCATGAGTGGATTTAAACTGTACATAATATATAAATCATACATAAATAGGAAACAGCAACAAAAAAAAACTTAACAGAAACGAAACTGCATGAGGTGAAAATAATGTTATTGTTGAATATGCGTGTACTCTAAACTTTCTCGAGAGTTTAGCGTTGACATTACCTTCTTGAGGGCTGAAAGCACGTGATGTGGCATGTGATCCTGCAACATCACTGGTGATATTAAGACTTCATCGAAGTCTTTTGTGTCCGCCCATATCGCCTGGTAGACTGGTTCGTTTTTCTTCAGCAAATGCCTAAAATTGTAAAAGTATCTTTTAAAGTTTCTTTGTTCTAGTTAGTTCCAAAAATAAAGCCCAATGGATTGGTTTTCAAAAACACCAACAGGAACCATAACTGCATGCAAACATACATCTACTGGATTACTTATATGTATGTATAATTTTTGTTTTTAATTTGTTACGTTGATTTAATTAGTTTTAAATAATTTCTGTTGCAAAAACCCCAAACCAACATTTATGTATTCGTGACAACCTTAGAATTGCGAGTACATATATTGTTTTTAAACTGTGGTTGCATATCACTAAATTTATTTCCAATTGGTAGGGAGTCAACTATTTTAAATTTTAATTCCTATGGAAAACCATTTCATTCGAAATGGTATGTTCAGAATAAGGCCTAATGCTCTAGCTTGACAGACTAGACGAACTAAACTAATTCATGACCACACGTTTGGCATCTGAGAACTAAATGAACTCACGGTGACCCACTCAATTTATTGTGACCCAGTTTGAATTTTATATCTGACAATCTCCGCACATTAAATATGGGAAATATACATGATCAGAACTCTATGAATAAAGCATGGTAACGTTTCTGTTTGTCTAATCACGACACGGATCGCCATAATTGCATCGTAATCCGAGACCAGTTTGTCTCAGCTGTTGAAAAATGAATTGTGAATATATTGATAGCGTTTGTGTTTCACTGCGGTCGGAGCTGGAAATTTGTCAATTCCAAACGGAGTTCAGACGGATACCCCTCTACTCTGTTGTCGTTGAGAATCATTGTTAGTAGCGATCCTCTGATTATAATCGCTAATCTCTTTGGCGAATTTTTTAAATCCTTCTTTTCGGATTCGAGCTGTGATATTAGTTATAGAGGTTTTACCTACTTCACGAGGCTTCCACGTTGACTGTATTTTTACTGACTTTAGTAAAGCCTTCGATAGAATTAACCATAACATTTTGCTCCATAAGTTATCCCTCCTTAGCGTTCCCCCATTCATCATCGGGTTTAGAGTGTCGCTTTTCGTAACGCTGTTTCCGATGATATTTACAACAAATCTGGTGTTGCGCAGAGTAACCATTTGGGGCCACTCTTATTTATAATATATATAAATGACTTATACTTCATATTGTCTCATTCAAGGATCGTCAGCATGACGACGACGTGAAGATTTTTCGTATTATATCAAATTACCACGATTGTTTGCTTTTCAATGACGACCTAATTGCCTTCTACAAACGGTGCTGCTCCAATTTTTTATCTCTAAACTTCGGAAAATGTACAACCATGCCTTTCAAGCGTAGAAATAATCTGTTGCAGCATGATTATGTTATCGATTGTTGTTCTTTGACTAGGGTTGCCAAAACTCAGGATGTTGGAGTATGGTTCAACACTAAATTTTCTTTTGCCATGCATATTGACGCTATCATCGTAAAGATAAATGCAGCATTGGACTTTGTTAAGTGTTGATTCAAGGAGTTCGAAAAACCCTTACATAACAAAGCTCCTTTATTGTTAATTTGTCCTACATATTTTGGAATCCGCGTATCCTGTTTGGTCTTCTTACTATTCCGTGCACATTAATCGCATTGAGTAGGTGCCAAGTAGATTTTTGAGGTTTGCACATCGGGGCCTTCCTTGGTCAGATTCTCATGTTCTTCCTCCATATATGAACAGACTGCGGTTGATTTCCCTTTAATCGCTTCAAATTAGACGTGATACAGCCAGTTTTCTTTTCACTGGCTTTTGGGACGAACTCTTGTCCCAATTCGGTTCCGATGCGTCCTTTAAGAAATTTTACTCCTCATCAGGTGCCTCATCACCGAACTAATAATGGTTTCTTTGAGCCTATTTCATCGACGTCGCGACTTTTGAATAACTACTTGTACTTTGAATATCTTAACTTCCATTACTTGAAAATATCAAAAGTCATCTTTACAATGTCTGATTTTCTTTTATGTATTTTCATAAACTTAATTATTGCTCAGCTCTAAGAATAATTTAATCAATTTGTACTGAATTAATATTATTGTATTATTATGTAGTAATCAGTTTTTGATAAATTTGGAATGAATAGTAATAATAACAATTAGAGTCAAGGTGCGAATCAAATCCAGAGCCCTTGAAGTGGTATATGCTCGTAGCCAAGATGCGCTAACCACTGACCTACCGAGGACCCATACATAATCTTATAATGCATTTACAAGTGGCATACCAAGAACAGTTAACAAGACGAACGACTTCCTTCATCAATTTTTATTCTTGTAATACTTGCCCGAACCGGACAAAAAAAAACTTGATTTTCATGTAAGGGTGAACAACACCTGTTTTTCTTTTTAATTAAACGTTAAAGTTTATTGCTCGAATGATTTATCATTGGGGTTGTTCGGGGTTAAATTATAAAATCTTTTAAATTCCAATCTTCAAACTTATTCTACATATTTAAGTGCACAAAAAGAATAACTGCGTTTTGAACGCTGTAAGTCTCGGCAAAAACACACATCGCCAAATCGCAATATCTAGTTGCTGAGTCTACACTATTCGTTCCACAGGTACTCTGTCTACCTACTACTAAAAGATATCACTGATATGCAAATTACAACGTTTAACAGAATGGGACAAATACAAATGGGAGCAAATGAATGGGGGCAAAATATGCAGGCACAAACGATACTCGCACAACCTATGGGAAAAGTGTTATCGGCCCACAAAAATTGAATTGTTGTTTTTATTTTTTTTATTTTTTTTAACCCAGAAACCACCAGTTTCCTCCACAGAGCCTTGTAAGTGTGCAATTAAGCCATGCTCTCATGCATATTCCACCAGATAAATTATCGAAATTTCACCATAATCAAATGCACAGACTACCGTACCTCCACCCCCGCTCGTACTTATGTCTGCAAAAAAGAACTGAATTAGTTTCATTTGCATGACGCTGGGTGGGCTGCATGTATGCAAATCCAGAGGTTTTTTTTTTTGCGCCGAAGATGCAGGGACAATTGCGACCCCACGCCCCAACGAAGCACCCTCGCCAGGTGATACACCACCTTTGAGCCTTTTGAATATGCATACACAAAGAATAGTTTTTTCTTTTTGTATCATAGTCGGGCAGAAAGCCCTTCTAGACGCTCCTTTTAGTACAGAGTTACAAAACATAAAGGAAACTTACTCGTTGGCTGTGGGGTGATGTCTAACTACGTGGATGATTCTTCCTGGTGGGAACAGCGGCTGATGGAATGTGAGCGCTATTGAACTATCCGTGGGATGTGCACTTGTCGAACGAGCGTTGGTGCGTTGCTGTTGACAAAAGATTTTTGTGAAAGTCTGGTACCAGGAAAATTTCAGTTTTTTAATGCACTGTGCCTACCTCTTCGTACAGGTTTATTTGAGTATCTTGGGTAGACATCTCCACCACCGAGGTTGGCTCTTGTCCACATCCACAACAGTTAACAGAAGACGTAATAATTTTCCACTGAAACGAGTTAAAGTTGAAAGTTTAAATGCATTCACATCCGTGTCTGCGGTCTAGCTTTAGAATTTTATCAAATTAAATAAAATAGCTCTGTCGGAGCGGTAGTGCTCATAAAGACCATTTATGTATGAAGGATGTGGTTAGGTCCTCCAGCGAGGCAAAATTATTAATAATACACGGTGCACTGCAATATTGATGGACGTGTGCCTCATGACTCGAAGTTTTTAGAACACCACAAAATTCGGAGCAAACTATTTCGTGTCTTCCATAGATATAAAGTTTTTAATGGTCTCTAAAGTCAGCATTATCTTTTAGATAAAGAGAACCACCGGAAAGGCTTCTGTTACCAGGTACTCAGCCAATCTTAGGATTTTTAACAAGAATATATTTATAGAGTTAACTATGGCGCTGGGCTTAAGAAGCGCTCATCCCAAGACTTGAGAAATTTTGAGAAAGCGTTTTTATGTGATTAGCGAAAAAGATTAATGGAAAAGCATTTATATGAGTAGATTAGGAAATACTCCCAGGATGAAGCGAAAATACTTTTCATGTTTTCATAATTGAAAAAATCTTTTTATTAGGAGTAATCGCTGGAGCATTTCCATACAATTTGAATAGGCAAGTCAAGACACACTTTTAGATTTCATGTGTAAAGTTGTTGACACTTTTTGTAGTCATAAGTTTAAAAATTTTGGTAATTGAAATGCTACTTACTTTGGGATCCACACTCCTCTTAATGGCATTTATTAAGTCCGCTCGTAAGGCTTCCATTTGATGAAGCCCAATTCTAGGCACTACATCTTTTCCTAGGACTACTGATGTAATAAATGATTTAGAATATTCCACAGCTGGCATGCTGGAAAAATGAAATGATACTAGTAAGTGAACTTGAACAGTAGCTAAATTAAAAATTTTACCTGATAAGACCACCTGGTGGCGAATAGCTAAAACATTGTAGGGAAGGATATTGCGGCTTAAGTATAATAGCGAGAATTGCAGCGGTTCCAGCTCCTAATGAGTGTCCCACTAAAACTAATCCGAAATGTTGCGTATTTCTGGCAGGATTATGTGTGAGAGCCTTTTGAATTAGGTTCTCCTCTTCTAATTTATTTTTTATATAAATCGCTGCTTGCACCATCCCCTTGTGTCCTAACCAATCATCTTTGGGAGGCTCTAATGGCAGAACCTCACTATCCGCATTCAAATCGGTTATGACATCCTTCATGCTGAGGGTTCCTCGTATACTAACCACAATTTTACTCTCTGAATAGTCGACAGCCACAAAGAAAGGCGTTTCTCCCACATCGACGTGATATGTGGCATAAACCACATCAATTTCACCAATTTGAAGTGTCTTCTTAAGGGCGGCATAATTACAGTTACAACAATTGTCCTGAACGACTTCTGCATTGTCTTTCTGACCACAACAGCACGGAAGGCAACTAAAGGATATCATTAGTAATTGATCGAGCACGTACGTATGTAGGCATACATGCATTCACAGCTTAAATGGTGCACTGATATGATAATTTATTAAAATTAATGATTAAGTGATATTCATAGCAGTTTTAATTTAGTGAATAGTCAGTCAATAGTTGGTTTGCGTTACTCGGAGTCCTGCGAAATTTTAATGGTAGGTAGTGGGTGCCACCCTCCAAAATACTGCATCTAAGTAAAAGTTATGCATTTTCAAAAATGACAGTTAAGGGGTGGAAACGGTTTTTCTCGATGTTACGACGAAGACTCAATCGCTGTAGCTATGAGAAAAGTTGTAACCCGTGAAATTCTCTACAATTCTGATCATTATCATTTTTGTAGCATTTTTGATACAACAAAAATGTCTTAGAAATAATTTTTTTAAAGAAATTTTGTGCCGCATCTAACAAATGTTTAAATATATTTTTTTCGAAATAAAATTATATTGGGTGCATCATTTGAGCTGTGAGTGAATGTAGCCTATGAAAACTGGTAACTTACCTCATTTCTGAGCAAAGTTTACACAACCCCCCTCGGTTAGCCATAAAGTACATAGGCCAACCATAGGCTCCTTGAGCAAAATACATGAAGTGTATAACAGTTTGGAAAAAATCATAGTCTTTGGCGTCATTTAAAGCTAGGAACTGAGTACGTTCAGTAATGGGTACACCACTCAAAAATTCGTAGGTTCCATTTTTGCGCTGAAATCAAATACGAAAGAAGGGCATCGAAATAAATTTGGGGGGAAGAAATAAACCACTCACTTGTCTAACAATAGCTTCTCTTTCGACTTTCTGGAATTTGCGCAATAACACAAGACCGGCAACAACATCAGTTGGGACGACATCCAGATCCCGGAAGAAGTCGCTCAGCAGCCGGGCGATATCCGTGAATGAGTTGCGATTTTGGTCGGATGCACCCATGCAGCAGAAGAGGAGACGACATCTGTGATCCCAGCTGTCTTGGTACGCCCGCATAACTTTTCTGGAATTACATATGCATGGTGAGAGTGCACAATTTGGATCAGTGCTGCATCGATTTAATTACCGTTGTCTCCAGTTCCTGTTCATGCTTCCGCTTCTCTTGTAGTTGAACCGGGACTCCGATTCCCGCATCGAGCGCTGATATTTCTTCATTTTCACCCATGACCTTCCAGCAGCGTCAAAGGAGCACCAGATTGTAATTAAAATAGTCAAAACAAGGAGCCAATTACAAATAACTAAGCCTGAAACGAGATAGGCCCGCATGGGCGTTTTGTCAGTATTGGGGCGGATCTGTGCGCCTTCCGTAACAGAACGTCAATTAGTGTTCAATTTGTGGGGGCGAACTCGCTTAGTATAATCTTAAGGGAATTCGGGCAGTCCGGCGACATCGGGGCCTTTGTTCAATCGATATAATAATTGCTCGTAAATAAGAGAGCAACCAAATGCAATCACGTTCGGGGCAGGTCAATCTAGGGGCAATTAGATGTTCTCATGATAATTATATGATCTCCACAATTTGGTGTCACGGAATGTGATTAGAGATCGAACTATAGTTCGATGTCCAGTTTATCGTCTAATGTGGTTCTACGAAATGCTATCGACCTTTTGGAGGGTGTGTTCTGGTGTAAAACCGATTGACATGAATGATTCTACAAAGTTCAGAAAACCGTTCGGTTATGTTTCCTAATATTTTATGTACCCCGTTACCAATAATACCATTGGTTAACTTGGTGCTAATGTTACTGTGGCCAAAAATAGAGTACACGACCATCAAAATGAAAGTCAATATGTATTGTCAAATTCTCTCTTATCTAATATTTGAATTCCTAAATGTCTCAACGAGGAAAACTATAAATAAAAAGAGATGATTTGTTTCCTTTAATAACTTTTCGAATTGGTAAGATGTCAATGATCTATCTGCGATTTTCTAACTGAGAAGTATTACAAAAAATCTAGATGTCGGTAGATTGTACTATCCAGTGTTTCAGGTTTTTTTTTTGTCCTCAAAGATGATAGATGATTTATCCCTGAACTACTATTGGTTTTACTGATAGTTAGAAAACATTTACCATCGCGTAAATCTTTCAAAAAAATTAGTGTTAAAAAGTCAAAAACTATTTTTCAAAATTTTGGATTTTCACTAGAGCTTGTTATTGCCTCGAATGAAATTTCGAATAACGCTCCAGTTAGTTAGGACTGACGAATGGAATTGCAATAACGCCGGTGATTTGTCTCGCTTACATTACTTGTATTTCTAATTGTAATGGTAAAAGTAGTTCTTTTTTCACAGCTCTACGAAAAGATAATACATATATATGAACAACTTGAACATTAAAACTTATTTATAAATTATCGTGACCTGGTTTAAGATACAAAGTTTAGTCGTCTTTACTTGAATATCTGCCTTCACCTGAAGATAGATAAAGGAAGCAAGCCGGTAAGACTATACCTTGTAATTTTTTATTAAGACCAGCCCCATAAACTGAACTCCTTCATGACGCAAATATATATTTCCTTCTTATGCTTACTTCTTACCTAAAACTATTTCCTTTGGTTGAGCAATAGGAGCCTCAAAATAGTACCGCTTAAGCCAGACGACTCCTAGGATTAGCCAGGAAATATCAAATAATATCACAACTGCAAAATAAAAAGTTTGAATTAATGGGCAGCCATAAAACATCTGAAAAGTGTCCTTACCGCTCTTAAGGTATATCCAGAAGTTCATCGTTGACCGGGCACTTGTATCTAGAATACTTCCTCTCATGGAAACCACACATATGGCTAACTCTATTAATATAGATACTGCAAGGAGAAAGGGTCAGCTCTAAAAGTTTCATTCGAGACTTCAAAGTTGAATTACCTAATAAAATTCCTATGTAACCTATTTCGTAGTACCACAGAAGTTTTATACTTAACACCGACTTGTCGTAGTCGAATATTATTAGAGACGTGCACAGGACTATAAGACTGAAAAAAAACGTTAAAAAAACATTAGCATCTTTCTGAATAAAAGCGGAAAACAGTTCAAAGTGCCTCAGTGTCCTCAATAAGTGCCGTGCCGGCCTGTCTGTTTGTTTAGTCCTGAGTGCTCTCTTCCTTTTCAGGTAATAAAAGTATTCCGAAGCGCGCGGGGGGTGTATTGTACCATCATGCTCAATGAGCACCGCTCCCTAATTAATATGAGGGTTGGCATGAAAATCTGATGTTATAAGAAAACTTTGAGGAAATGTCCTGTTTACCCACATTATTGACTTTTCGTTAGAGCAACTTTCCCTGGATTATTTCGTAATTAGAAAAATATAAGATGTGCCTTCCGTTTCCTGCTCTTATGGCACTTTGTTTCCGGGAATGGACATAAGCCTCCTTACAAATGCGAAAGCATCAAACACGAAATATACGTGTACATGGGAGTTTGTTAAAGTTTTTCTTAAAGTGAAGGAATTATAGGAGATGTTTTAGATCTGAAGATCGCGTGTTCATGAAAGACATTTAATTAATTTCGTAGTTTTAGAACTTGTCAGAATTACGAAATATATTTTAAAAGAGTGAAATAGTAAGACCTGACTTATTATGACTATACTATGACTATACTATTGAGTATATCTTTTACTTCATATCATATTCAAAATACGCTTTGTGAAGTTGAAAAAACGTTAATTTTAAAATTATGAAAATCCTATGAATTTACCCACCGACTTTATAAATCCCATTTAGCCCACTTTTACGAAAGCCCCAAAAACTTTGGCAATGTCCGAGCTGGGAAACTCCATGAAGTAGGACAATTGCCAGTTCAACATCATTGAAACGCCATCGAGACTTAATATCAGCCATCTCTTTTAGAGATCTTTCAGTATAAATATTTAAAATTCTCATTATCCCTGTTTGTTTCAATGAAATGGTAGTATGTGCTTTGTATGCATAAATAACTATATTTAGGTTTATTTTTGATTTTGGAGGTCTGCAAAAGAAACAATCGGGCAATTGAAAAATTCTAAGGATTTCCATAACTTATTCCTACACGAAATGAATTATGTAACCATCGACCGAAGTAAGTTGGCAAGAAATTCATTCTTATTTATTTTTTTGAATTAAAATCCAAGGCACCTTTAAATCATACTTCTTCGAGTTGCAACCAAGAGAAAATGAAAAATGTGAAAGAAAATCCCATAACTCCCAAGAAAGTTTTTTCATTCTTTCTGAGTGGAAGTTTTACAAATTCTTTATGGAAGGTACTTTGGGGAACCGAATAACATTTTAAAATGAATTCAAATGTAAAACGTATGATTTGTTGCACTGGGGATTTCGATTTGAATGCAATACACCACCAAAGGATGGAAAATGTCGATCAAATGTGTGTACAAGTAGAAATGGCATTCGTTTGACACGAGAAGCAGCTCAATTCAAAGTGTTCGAATAGAGTTTCTTGTGCCCTTGGGATATATTTTGAATGTCTGAGGAAATTTATGCGAATAGATTCTCTATCAGTTTATTTCGGGAATCATGTATCGCGTTTGGTTAACCATCTCTGGATAAAGGAGGCGAGATGAAAGAAAAAAATTGCATTATGAAGTTGTCTTTGGAACATTAAAACTTAAAACCCCTCTTTTTAATCGAGAAGATACAATTTATTTCTCAAATTCTAATGTCTAATGTTTTCTTCAAATAACTTTTTAAATACACCTTTGTCAACTGTAGCGCTGTGGACACTTTTATAGAACTAAATTTTTTCTAGCATTATTAGAACACAAGATATTTGAGTAATAAAATTTAAAAAGAAGGAGGAGAAGAGGCGGAGGGAGGGTTGTCTTTTCTTCTTTTACCTCATTTTGGAATGTTCGGTTTTTTGTTAGTCTGTTTCCGAACTTCATATTAAGTTAACTCTAATTTTTAATTCAACCTCCCAGCATGGATCAAAAGTTCTGATATTCTCATTTTAATGATATTGGCCGCTTCTCTTTGTGTACACAATTTACTCCCGTGTCCCTCCAGGGAGTCATCTCGGACCTCTGGTTTTTCATGTAGGATGGCGCTACATATAGTACGTCAGTCCCCAGACGCATACGTATTCGAGAATTGCGTTTTTCGCATTAATGATGGTTTAGACAAAATTTCTGATTACATGGAGTGTGCGCAACGGGTTACTTATTAATCCCTCGAAGTGCAGTGCCCTATGTATGGAAGTGTTGTTTTCCTATAAAATAATAAGAGCAAATGTTGGTCGCATTTAATGATGTAGTATGTTTCGTCCACAAATTGACTAACTTTTTTACTTTTATTTATCGCAAATTTATCAAGAACAGATTACATTTGCCCTACTTACATAAATACGTTATTATTACGGTATGCGACCACGGCTACACTCTGAACAGAAATGTACCTATGTGTCGATTTGAATTAAGTAAAGAAAGATATATTTTCTTGTTCCATACTTTTCGTTTCTTCCATTGTCGGGTTTTTTGTTTTTTTTAAATAACAATTTTTGTCCTATATTTGGCAAAAAAATAAACATGCCCCAAGAACTGATTGGTATATATTAAAAGTATGTATGTTATGAATAAAAACCGCCTGCATATTTTATAAACCAAAAAGCCTAAAGCAAAGCTTTTTCCAGTATGAACTCCCGATTTTCATGGTACTTTTTTTGCTTCATTGGACCATGACACTTCCTGTTTTTGTGAACAGCTTGCCAAAGCCCAAACTCTCTGTTCATATCTAGCTTCCAAATCTGCACACATGTTGGATATGTACAGAAAGGGAATATTGAAAAAATGCCTACAGGGACAAACCAAAACAACAACAATGTTCTACCGACTTGCCGGTATTTAATCAGGCCAAAGTATTTGTATGCTCAAAGTCAATAATAGTCTGCAGTGAAAAACCACAGCGTAGAACAGAAGTCAGCACGAAAAACAAATAGGTGAAAAAGAAACCCTACGGACGCGGCAAGAGCGCACCGTGACCTTGTATTGATTTGCGCGACTACAATTGGGTTATTAACCCCGCCAACCCATGCAAAACGGGCCTACAAATGAACGGATGACGAACGCTTTCCTTAATCCCATTATCACGCCGGCTTCGCAGCGCAGCGGTGGGATTTCGAAAATTCGAAGAGATCCCGCTAAATTTCGGCGGGAAATTGAAGCGCGACACTGTAGGTAACAAAACGGTCGACAATAATGAATCAGCTGAGTAAGGGCGGCAGTCGACGAACAATACAATATACGAGTAGATGTCTCAGCCTCCCTCTGCGGGATGTGCGGGACTGGCGAATCAGCTAAAATTATGAGTTACCAACCGCCAGGACGCTTGCTTCCAGCCACCCTCGGTTGGTTTTCATAAGCACCGAAAGGGTACAAATTAAAGGTGAATGCGGGCCTTTCGTACGAAATCTGCTTTACACCCTAAGCTCCATAGTACGTTGAATACTTTATGAGGCTTACCGTCGCTCACGGCCCCCTGGTCGCCCGTTTTAATTAAAACAAGTTTGAGGGTCCCGCAGGTTGTAAATGCTTTTTTCGGGCAGTAGGGTTCCGGACCAATTTGGGCATTTCGGATTTCGGCCGGCAAGGGCGTGAAATTTGCTCGTGCAACTTGCAGGAGGTGGCGGATTCGCTTTCTGTGGCGGAGACGTGTGAATTGTGAAATTTTTAGGGATCCCTCTCCTTCATTAAGGGAAGTCCACTGTTCTCGAAAAGTAATTAGAAATATTGCAGGTAGTGCTACGGGGAGTCCGAGAATTGGAATTTTCTCGATTATTTAAATCTGATTGAAAATCCATTTTTAATTAACGCATAGCCAACATTCGATTTCAATCAGTTTGATGATCCCTTTTTATTGGAAGTTGAGGGGGGAGCCTTTCCGGCAGTTTCGCAGGATGATGGGGTTTGGGTAATTTTCATTAAAACATGTAGCTATACGGATTTCAATGAAATTTAATTTAGTAAAGCTTTCTTTACGATATTATAACTCTATGTATGTAATGTAGGGTGTTTGTTACTGTGACACAATTTTTTTGTTGTCAAAATCGAATATACACATTTCCTCTTAATTGTTGCACTTAATCATAGTCACTGAAATGTTATATTGTTTTATTAACGTTAACTCGTGCGCGACTTAGCCGCAACGTAACTAAGTGGCGTCTAGTACTAACGTAGTATGTAATCATTAAATGATAATAATAATTAAATCCATTTAGATTCGGCTTCTTTTGTATTATCCAGTATTTTCGGCGTTAGGGTTTAAGAATCCAAGACGGCGAACTGTTAAATTATAAACTTCAACCGATTTTCTAGAAATATGGTATTTATATATGAGAATTTGTCCTAAGCGAAACTAAACTATTCTATGCCTAACTCCAAATCTCGGTTCCTTCATCCGGGATTATAATAAAAATTAGTACAAAATTTAGGAAAATATCCAAATCTGCTGTCATAACGATGGCGGACTGTCCAATGTAAACTTAAGGCCAGATCCAGAAAAATGCGTCGAGTATCCTTCCAAAACGGTTTTTCGATATTCGTAGTGAAAAGTTGACTTGCTCATTTTACGTAACTCTGTATCGGCCAAAAATCGAGTCCCCAGAGAGGTGCGACGCACACATTTATCTTTTAAATCTTTTAGAAATCAGTTGCTGTACGCTGACAGATGCCAACTGTCGGTAATAGACAAAATTTAAATTTTTACTATTTAAATAAATAATCCGAGATAACTACAAATAAAAACTGAGAAAAGTAGATTAAAGATTGCGCGTTAATTTTTAACCAGCACGATAGACTTTTCGACGCTCTTCAAATTTGAGTTACGATTTTTCGGAATCCAATTGTAGGACCGTATTCTTAATTCCGACGAAACTCAATGCCGTTCGAAATAGTTAACGTTCTTTATTGATCAGATGAAAACAAATCAAAATACATAGAACGAATAGTTTCCGACTGGTTTTGGAGGAAACAAGATAATATAGAATTAATTACTTGTCCATGGCGCTATAATAACCCAATAACAAATTTTAATAGACAAAGCAGTCGTAAACACAATCCACTTTAATCTGAACTATCTGAAAATTGCAAATTATCCTAAACTAGCATAGTAACATTTCGAACTGTTCAGCCGTAAACTAAACACACCATTAGAGCTATATTTTCGCATAATCAGTAAAAGTCTTATACAAGAGGAGATGAATAGGCACATTATTTTCGGATGGGGGAAATGTGTGTGGCAATCAATAACACAAAAATCTCTGTTGCGCTCGCTGCTGGAGCAGGACCACTTCAAACACACCAGCCACCACGTTCAGTCTACACCAACGAAAACAAACAAACCAACCAGCATGGGCGGGTTGTTGGGAACACTACCATCACGACCAGCTTAGTGATTTGATTTTCCTTGCTTGCGTTGCACATTTAGCTGTGTTGTGTTCTATTTATCTGTGCAATTCAATTTGAATATCAAATTGGGGATAATAAAGTTTCGGTACACAAAGAGAAGTAGAGCAAGGGCAGTAATTGTATAAATACATTTTTGAGATCCAAATTCCCTTCTACGTGCGCGCTATACCCCTAATCAGCTTGTTTATTTCTACATCGACCCGTTTAAGTGTAAATGTGGCTATAAAGACCCAAATGCTTATTTACGTCGACTTATCTTAAGACGTCTATTCAATAAATGACCGCATAACCCTAAAATCCCCGAAATCAAACGAGCGACCACAAGGCAACCGAAATCTTCGTCGAAACTGTCCTCAAGGGCACTCGTTCCCACATGGGCTAATTTCCTTTTAATAAAATTCCCATAGGTTTGAAGCACCATTTACTGCCATACAGACAAACAATAAAAGTCCCAACTGATTTAATATTTAATCCATGGTAGGCCCCGTTATCCCAGCCGATATGCCGGAAGAAATATGCGGTAACCGCTTATTGGACGGAAATTACTTACAAAGGTGATTTCTCCGTATTCATATAATATGGGACTAAATCAATACTCAAAGTATCTGGTTTCCTCAGACCCGGGGCTGCTCCTCGTTTTATGCATATAAAGGAAATAAATAGATGTGGTCGCTTTCTGTCACGTAGACCCAGGGGTATTTAATATGAATGAAAAGCAAAGTGATGCGACCCACTTCGCCAGGAATCTTATTAAATATTTAAGGTCCCTGGCGTTGCCGTTCTTAAAAAGTCTGCGGAACTTAAAATAGCTTTAGCAGATGTCTGCAGAAAGTTTTTTGTTACTTGGGGGCGAGCAAATTATACTTGACTGATAAGGCACTTGTGTATCCAAAATTGTATAGGTCTTCTGATGTCTAACTTCTTGAAGGTTTAAATCACTTCATTCAGAGTTTTGCATATCAGCTAGAAGTTAGACAGGTTGAACATTTATTGGAATCAATTATGGTAATGTATCCCAAGCTATAAATAGAAGATTTCCATAAATGAAAAACAATATTTGTTGAATATTTCTCTTCACGTATTGTAATTGGAGGAGGATCAACTTTCGTCAATTTCAGGAAGACGTTTGATTCTATTCACCATCGAATGCTTCTTATAAAACAATCTGAGAGATTCTCCTGTTCATCCTCAGTAGTCAAGTTAATCCAAAGCTTTTTGCATCGTACAAGTCAGTTTGTGAAGGTAGAAAGGGTTTCTTCGGACACAAGATTTCTCAGCCGCGGTGTACCTCAGGGGCCAGTTCTGTTTAGTCTGTCTTTTTGGGATGGAGTTGTCTTAGCTAAAATTTGGTAATACGTATTTTTTCGAAAAGTTCATTATATTCGAGATATTTACAAAAACCCGTTTTTTGCTACCTTTCACTTTGTATAAGCAGGCCGACTGCGGTAGTCAGATCGATGAACTGTTGGAAAAACTTAGAACCCCGATACCCAATGTTTAAGCAAAAATTTAGCCTGTCACAAATTATTTTGATGTTGAACTATATTATTCCTGGACTAATGTGTTTAGAAAAAAAAATTTAATTTTAAGCTTCAATAGTAAAAAAGAAGTAAATATGGCCTACTGTATTTGTATATATGTATTCGTTAAGCGACTTTTCCTAAATTTTTACGTCACTGCCAATTATTTAATTCTTTCCCTTCCCGCTTACAAAAAAATTCCCTAAGAAACTTTTGTTCTTTCTCAGTTCCATGCCGTAACGAACAATACTTCTAAATTAAAAAAGTTAACTCTGACAAACCGAAATACTTTTTATCTGGAAAAACTCTTTACTGGACACTTTAAGAGCTGATACATAATCTCCCTCAATTTTGCGGAAGAATAGCCTAACAAATTTCACTCGCAACTTTTCACGATAAGTAGTTTGAAGACTCCTGTGATGTCCAATCGTAAGCAGTAAGCAGATATTGTGAAAGTTCGACAGTTCACAAGGATGAAGAGATCACAGTGAACTACTCTAGAAGTGTTTCCATTTCACGAGCTCTCCTGCAAGTGAAAAATCTTGATAAAGTTTCCGCTTAAGTTATTTGAAGTGTGGAGCACCACCCTAGGTCGCTGTTACATATGTAGGTAAATACGTTTCAAGGATATGTCCTCCTTCCAGCAATTCTGTAATCCAAACCAGGAAAAGTGCAGAAAGGAAGAAATTATGGTACATCTTCCGGCATAATTCTAGAAAGTGCAAGCACATCGAGAAGAAGATATTTGTACTCGTAGATAGATATATTTATGTAAATATATTCTGATCAGCAAGTGCAATTTAGCCCTAATTGGACAGAGGGATGGGTTTTTAGTGAAATATCGCGGATAATAAATGGCGTTGAGTAATAGCCAGTCAAGAGAAAACACCTCGGATGGATCACAAGATTGTAATTAGCTTGTAGACCTCTTTAGGCTTTTAGCTGAAGTTATTTCACTGAGTTCTGCCAGAATTCACGCAAGTTAATTAAAAACAAAGCGCCTAGCCATTAATTTTCATGTTGCTGGCAGAACAGGGAGGTGAAACTCCACTGCTACAGCAGCGTTTCAAACGTACCTACTCTGGGTGCTTCTGGCATGTTTTTCAATACATAAATATATTCACAAATACTAATGTAATTGCTGGAATTATATTTTACTTTTTAAGAGAAATTTATTCAGATTACCTACCTACCCTTTTCTAAGCATTTACTTAATTAATTATTGTAAATGTCATTGAAGTCATTGCTTTATTGTATTTACATGGCTTGATCACGTGAAACAAATTTATATATTTCAAAAACGTTAGTATTGGCATTATGGTGAACATTGTGAGCGAGTCATCGACGGGTGTTGCAGCTATCGTAAATTCTAAACTAGAACAAAAACCTTGAACTGCCTTCTTCTACATGACATAACACGTTTGACCGCATCCCGCCCATATTCTGCATCTCAGCAGACCCTTCTAACTAATGGGGTCTAGCTTTTTGAATGTCATTAGAGACGTACGTAGGATATTTGAAGTGAAACTTCTTTACGCACACCAGAGAAAGTTCGATTCTTGCGACGGAAAATGTAACGAATCGCTGCATGCTGTTGATTGGGATTCGTTTCTCTACACTCCTTCGATATTATTATTTAATTCGATGATTGGATTGTTTCTACGGATGTATACTACATATATAATATGTGATTTTAGGTAGGCCCAGCAATACTGAGTTGAATTGCCTGGCCAAACTTCTAATTCGAGCTACGCTAAAGAATTCATGCTCGTCCTGGATGTACGGCATGTTCAGAAAGTTCTAAGGTATCCAAATACGATAGAAAACGATTTCTCAACATGTCAGCATATTGATTACTGTCCATTTTTTCCTTGATTAAATAAATTGGCTCTGAAATATCCGCTGTAATACAGCTCTCCAAATCACTACAGAGGAAGGGACCAGATAATCGTTGAAATAACTTTTCGTTCCTTCGAACCAATTCTGGAGTTTCCGTAACTGCTTCGAACCGGCAATCGTCGCCTTAGAGAACCATAAAAAATGTATTCAAAAATTGACCTTAACTTTGAAAAATGTCACAAATGTCCGGCACAAGCCGGATTGATAACGACTTTTGAAATTTCATTTATAATGATGTATTTAAGGTCAGTACCAATTTTGAGTTGGATGCGAGTTATTTGGAAGGTGAATGTCTATATTGACCATAGAAATGTAAGCTAATACGGAAAGGCCACCTAAAAGTAGCTTACTATAAAAGTACAGAATAACAGCGTGCAAGAGGGACGCTAAATATCCCACCAAAGCAGGTTGGCAGCGTGTAAATTGTATATAAGGGGGGCAGACATTATGGTTGACAGCCGTTCCGTATTAGATTATATTTCTATGATTTCCACTGGACTGTTCAGGAACGCAGGAAATTTTGAACACCCGAAACGTTCCAGTATGCTTTTAAATTTCCTACATAAAAATATCTTAACACGTGGGGAATATGGTTACGAAAAAAAAGGAAAAAATCGAACGCAAAGTTTTTACTTAACCCCATTTCTTCTGAAGGGAGCATTTTCTCAGATTTTTTCATTAACATATAAATCCAAAACTATCATGTATTTTGCGTTAACTTAAAAAAATGCATACTTGAAATACTCCATATCATTTTGAAATAGATGATTTATGACAGGTGTTGACATTTAAGAGTTGTTCACTTTTACAATCGCAAGCAATTCCTGGCACCGTTTGTCACAAAGTAACAGTACGATGTTCAAATCGGGCATGACGTATTACCATATATGTATGTACAATGCTGCTAAGTGAGGGCGGTATCATTCAAATTTGCTGGATGTCAGCACCTACCGTTGAGTAGTCAGAAAGTTTGAAGGAGTGGCCTCTTAAGTTAGCGCCCATGCACACAGTCATTTTCACTTGCAGCTGGCGTTGAATGTTTTCAGGGAAAATATGAAAATTGTTTGTAAATTGAAATTGTTCAATGAAAGGCTAGAGTTCAAATGATATGATTTTTCGATGATATAGCCATTTAATTGCATAAATTCTTGTGTCACTATAGTACCATCCTTACGTTGTTTTAAGTGTGAGTTGTCAATTTTTGTCAGTACCTCATAAACTCTTATCATTCAATACAAAGTGAAGTGCTTATATATGTATGTATCTAATGTTAATATTCCTTAAGCCCAATTTTTTAAATGGTGGACTACTCTTCCAACAGCAAGGAATGTGACTATATTTATTCGTAAAACCAAAATGACAAAAGCTACATCTTTATCACGGAAATCCCTTGCAGTTACAAAATTGTGATTGTTATATTTGATCCGCCGTCTTAAATTTGTACCTCAAGGAATAAATTTCCAATCACCAACCTTGAAAACGTTATTTTCAGAACAATCTTTTCAAATTGAAATTTGTTGACTCTCATAGATAGTAGTTGTTTGGCGTTAGTTTGATGTCGCTACGTTGAGTAGATCAAAAATTTGAAATAAATTATTTTGAATCCCGAATTTTTTAATCACCCTGTAACTCGAAAACGGTTGAGATGCCCCCCACCGTACAATTTTTTTGTTTTCTAGGCTAGATATATCACCCCTCTCATTTCTGCATGCGTTATGCGAAACACTCTGTATATTTATAAATTTATAAATAAATAAATTCAGTTGGCATACCTGTGGAAATTAGATGGGGTACCAACCAATACAACATACAAAAAAATTACCTTCACCTTAATAGGCTAAGAGCGGGTGATCGTTTTGTTCAGTGTTTTCCACTGCTTCAAATTTTTCTCAAATGTACTTTGTATCTGTATTTAAGCATTTGAAGCAGTATAAAACACTTTGGACAAACCGATCATCAACCCTCGCCCGATGATGTCAATGCGTCAGCGTAAACAAGTAGCTGCAGTGATTTATTGCACCCAATTCAGATTTTACGATAGATACGTTCCAGAAAGTCCCATGGAAAAAAATGCTGTGCCGTGTACCTGGTTCCAAATCAAGCCTAGTAAAAATTGCCCTAAATTAAAATAATTGATACAAAAACGGTATTAAGAATCTTTAAACATGACGAATTTAATTTTTACGTATTTTCATTCATGAAACGTGTTCGATTTTTCTCTCTATACCATATAAATAAGTTAGTGTGCTAGTAATAGGATTACTGCGTTACATGGACTACGTTTTTGCTAAAAGTAAACTAAGCTAAGGCCCTTGAAGAGGTATAGCCCCCAGGAGCCTCTCTTAAGAAGTCTTTGTCGACTGTCAGTGAAAATCCACTGGTGAAGTAAGTTGGGGTAACTTTCCGCACAAGACGCATGCAGAGACACATAAATTTCTTATAGTTTCATTATTGGCACGAACTGGTACCAAAAGACGTCCCAACTACATATGTGCAAAAATAAGTCAAATTTCGTCCTAACAGCGACGTATTGGTGGTGCTCGTTTGGGGGGCCATCTCTGCGGATACGACAGAGTCACGACCGGGCATAAACAGCTTTAAGGGATCCATGGAAATTGTCACAATATCACATCGCTCCGGCGAACATCCCGTATGTGATGATGGTTCTGGTTCTGCGACAGATAACATGCCCTTCACCCCATGACTTTAATCAATCACGTCTGATGGCGACCCAGTGCTCAATTTTGACACGCTCCTATTGCCGACTGCCACTAAAGCTAAGATTGTCCGCAATTTGGCCCTGTTTCCTGCAATGGCCTCCATTAGCTTAATTCGTGGAACGTTTTGATGCATAAAGCCAATCCATTTTCCCCAAACGCTCATAAATTGGGGAATGGGAAACGACCGACTTTGAATCAAAGGGTGCTCGTTATCGATTTGCTTTATCTTATTGGCCCTTGTTGGGTTGATTGGTTTTAATTAGTCGCTTTTTGCTAGCTCGACCCCGAGATTTTCACGGAAATTTTATCAGAATTATTGGGTTTATTGCGAATGACTGTTCACTTTATCAAGGATGGCGGGGCTATTTGCGGATTTTCGGGGCTCTAGCACATTAACTGTTTTATGCGAAAGCCGAAAATGTTTTGATAATTAACCTGAGGGAGTTGTGGGTCCTTGAAACAAAAACTCTGGGCGAAATGCCTCCTTAACGGTTGAATTAGGTATAGGTATATGGGCCTATAATTGTGTAACCTTGAGACATTATGTTACTGAAGTCAAACTTGTAACGAAGTATTTTACTTTGAACCCGAAGATTGTTTCGCGTTATCCAGAAAAAGCTAATCCACTTCTACTTTATCCAAAAACATTTAGCTTAGGGGGATGCTATGTAATTTAGAGAAGAAACCGCAACTGAAATTGAGCTGGGAGCCAGAAACAGAAACTGATTTCGAGCTTTTTCAGCGCGCGCCGGAGGCAGACTGAGTTGGTATGCAAGCGGTGAATCCTTGCCTAACCAGGTGAGATATGACTTAAAAGTCACATACCCGCAGTCGTATAACATGACAAAGCAAAGTGTGTTCGTTAAGCTTTACGATTATATTTATTAGACTATTGACTAATAAACTAACAGGAAAATAAAACCGGTTGAGTGTTTTGCTCTTAAACTCGCTGTTAAAACTTCGAAACCATCTGGTTTTGACAGAGCCGGTGTGGAGCCATCGTCCTCCTGGCTACTTTGGATATGGAATGCAATCAACTTCGCCAGATGACGCGTCATGCTGCACGCACTCTAGCTGCGTTTCAAGGCACCCTCGTAATTCGTGCACATGATCGACAGTTAGCTGAGTAACCGAAAGCTGCTTTACAACACCTCGGAGGGATCCAGGAGCAGAAACCCAAGGCTCGATTTGCATAGTCGAAACTAGTCCACAGCCAGTGTGCATGCTCATTGCCCTATGGCATATGCAATCGCCGAACAAAATAAATCCACATCACGCGTGCTTCCATTTGCCGGTATTTTATGTATAATCTCCACCCCCACCCACAGTTGCAGTGCACTCACGTCGCGCTCCCATTTTGCTACATATCCGCACGGCAACAAAATGCAAAAATTATTCAGTTTTTCCAGTTCAATATTTAGTCGCTTTACGATGACAATGTTTGCTTTGAATAACACCTGGTGAAACCTGAATTTATGAGATTCAGAGGTATCAAAATAATCCTTTGTAGTTTTCACCCAAATAAATATACATGGACATGCACAGGGTGTTATGTACGTGTTACTTCCGTGAAGCAAAAAGCATTAGTGAGCTTAAGAGGATTTTTACATAAATACTCTGATTCATCTGTATCCCCATATGCTACTACCGGTAGCTACAAAAAATACTACCTGCTTTATCCTTGTATTTCAGATATTTATGAATTTATAATATCAAATGATTTAGTCATATTTTGTGTTATACTTGTATATTGAAATTTGAATAAACGGAAGACTTATGGGATCAATACGCGAGTAGTTTAGTGGTAAGTGTGTTAGACTGCCGATCCAAAAGTCCCAGGTTCGAACCCCACACATCCACTCCCAAAGTGCACTTTTCCTAATAAGTCACAGATGGAAGCCCCATCAATTAAAACATGTAGTTACTGTGGGCTTAATTACCCAGCATAGCGGACGTTAACAATTAAAGATACTGAAGCAGAGCCTCGAAGTGGAAGCCCTATGCTCTTAACTGGAGTGAAATAGGAGATATTTTTTTATGGCAGCAAAACAGTATCCGTCCATCTGTCAGTCTGTTACAGATTTCTACAATCTGAACTGTGTAATATAGAAACTTTTTTAAAAGCATTTTGGTTTCGGTAAAATCCATTCCAACTTTCGCTAGTGTTTTATTTGTCTTGATATAACATATGTTAGGTAGAGCTACTTATTGAAACGCACTATTCTTTGCTCCAAATTTGTTATTATTCGGAACACTTAGCTTCATCACTTTTTTTGAAATTGCCTACGTCGTTAAATAAATTCCAATGATTGTTGCTTTATAGAACAGAGTAGAACTTCCGAATATTTATGGACAATAATTTCATTCAAATGGCTGCCGCGACCAAAAATTCTTTTTAAATTTCCACTCTTTCTGTGGCAAAACACTTGATTACTGAGGTCATTTCACATAACCCCATGTGTGGTTCTTTCTCATTACATACGAAGCACTTGTATGTTTTTTAACCTGATCGTATTCCAATATATGTACATATGAATGTTTTTAGCTCTAAAAGCTGTAAAACCGTTTACTCAATTTTCTTTTGCGTGGAAATCTGAGGAATCTTTCTCATTCCTAAGAAGCAAACTTTTAATTCCCATAACATGCCCCCGTATGGATGTTTTTTTTTTAAATCCCATTACATATCCTCTTTTACTTAAAGGTGGGGCAACTGTAGAGAAATCCTCAATAGCAGCCAAGTCACTTTGATTCTGCGAAACACGAAACTTGAGGGGAGAAGGTGGAATCCTTTTGAGGAATTCAGAAGTCAAGCGCACCATTGTTGCCATCCGCCGTTTTGAACGCATATCGGGCTTTTAATCTCCAATCAATATGTTTACATGTCGTCTTGTTCAGTCAGAGGATCTGTAAAAGCAACGACAATAAAAAAAAAAAAAAAACCCCCCCCGAATGGGTGGTGGAAAATCAATTGATGGGGGTATTCCTGTTCATGACAGAGGTATGTGTTCCAGTCACGAAGATAAATAAAGGTCCGGGGTATTGTTTCCATATTTAATTCCTTTTCAGCGTGTCGTGGTGAATTTCATTAGCTTCTGGTAATTTTCGGGTCCATGTTTTTGGCAAATGTCATTCTCTTTTTTCCCTACGGGTACAATGGTGCTCGCCTCTCCAGAAGGAACTTCTGGGTACTAAAGCATTGCCCGCTAGGGATCCATAGTCCTGAATGACATTCACCCTGACGAATGGACGTTGAAAGTGGAAAGGCTTCTTAACTCATCAGAGCGTCGCCCGATCGACCGCAAATAGGAAGCGGGTGCCGTAAGGGTAATCACCTAATATATATTAGAACGTCCGAACAGCCAAGTAAGTCTGTCAACGACTGGGGTTAACATCCTGTCGCTGTAACATCAAGCTCCGAATGGAGTACACGTGCTCCGTACACTTCCAAATCAGATCCGACAGAAAAGAGAAACTTTATTTGAAATGAAGCCCCGAATGAGAGATATTTTAAAATTTCATGTAAATCGTGTGCTTCGCATTGAAAAGGCTGTTCTCAGACAGAGCATGCATAATTAATGCGATGATGCATGGGGCGGACGGATGGATGGATCCCTGGAAGGTGTTTCAAGGAGTGGATAGATACGCTCAGGTGCAAAGCGTTTTGTGTGCAATGAAAAGAGCAGTAGATTTCCCTTATTGCGCCTTTTATGCGAAGACTTGAAGGTCTTCCTATAAACAAGGTAAAGTGTTTACACGTTATGAAATAAACGGAGAGGAAAAAGGTTGACAACCTCATGGATAATTTTAGTCCTGTGACGTTGCCGCAGCCCGCAGGATAGCTCCTGGTTATATTAGTCGAGCTGAATAGTTGTTTTTTAGTCGCACGTGGGTATACATATGTAACATATCTATTCTTCCGCTTCATTGAAAGCAAAGATATTTTGAATGAGATGAATAAAGAAGGTAAGGTCAGAATGAAATTTAAAAGTTTCCCCTCTTACTTAAACGCTTGGAACTTTAATGTGACTATTGCACAGTTCAACATGGTTTTTGTGTTGGAATATGTAATATATGGGCTTTATGGATTTTTTTCCACAGATTAGGAATCTGGTTACGAAAATGTTCAATCGATTACTGGTCCATTTCATTATCATGAAAATGTCCGAATGGGTGCATTCATTAGGGTGAAGCTGATTTATTAGTACGTTGTACTGCTGGTACAAAGTTTGCTGCCGGCCGGCGCTGAAACTTTCAGACTTTTTTAGTTTTTGCCAAATATCTGCCAATCTAAGCGTTTAAAAAAAATGTCATACAGGTTTTTACAGAATTCCGAAAATAGATTAGCAGCGCAATCGCGTAATCTTATAGTTCTCGGTCGATCCCTCAACGCCTTGAAACCGATTCACTGAAAAACGAAGCATGTCCATGATATTACACGAGAAAGTTTTTTCAAAAACAACACTTTTCCAGGCACGTTTTCCAAAAAAAACACACTTTTGAGCTTTAGACAAGTGTTATTTTTGTTGAGAGCCTCTCAATTTTTTTTATATACTCTGTAGGGTACGATTTTAAAGGACTTACTTTAGGGTCTACAAATAATTAATTTTATGCAGAAATAGGTTTTGAAAATATTTCAAAAATATACCATTTTCTCTCCTTTTCTCCGAAGTTTACAAAACACAAAATCTGAAATAATTCGTAGTATATATTATATAATAGTCCAAATAAAAGGTGTCATTGTGAACAACCAGTATACTCGAATTCAGTAAATTCAAGATGGACAAAATATGACGGATACGTATCAAGTTTCATTTAATTTTTATAAAATTCGGTACGAGGGCGATTTTGGGGCGATTATTTTAAATATGGTTCCAATTTTACAAATTCAAAATTACGGTTACCCACCACGAGCTCAAAATACTAAATCTCATTAGTTTTTCATGAAATTCCGCACACGGAGTATTTTAGAGTCGCTGGTCTTCAATATGGCACTTCCAATTTGGGAAACTGATCTTTATATTTGGTACGGGTCGTCATGTTAATGAGCTCAGTTAGACTTAAAATTAAAATGGAGAAACGCCAAAAGCAAACGGGGCACATTATGATTAATTTTATGTACTGAAATTTCGTTCCATAATTTCTATTACAAATTTTCAAATTTCTCATACAACGACCAAATTATCTGACGTTTGATGATAAAGGCTGCAGGCAATTAATAGAGAAAATTGAATAAATTATAATTGCTGGAACGATTAAGGAATAATTAAAATTCATTACAACGTACGTAATCGTTTTAAAAACACTCAGTCCAGTTTTCTACTAGTAAAGGACCTCGTTTTGCACTTTACCGCATTAACTTACTTATGCATGAATGGAGGCAACCAGGTAGAATCCTGTTTATCTCACAAACTCTCTAAACCTAATTATTCTAATAAATTAATAATTCTTCTTTGACAAACCCAACGCTTTGAGGGCTTAAGAGCTCTGAACACCTTTTGACCTCGTGGAGCGCAAATAATTTTCCCCATTTTCCACATCCACACGTGTGTGTTGGGAAGTGTGAAAATTGTCAGAGCTAATTTACGAGAAATCCTCCCCAGAGGAAATAATTATAAATATTATGCCCTAACCTAAAGTAACCGCCCTCAACGCCATTAGAAATTTATTGTTTCGGCTCACGTCCACCTCTAAAAGGTGCACCGTCTCTCACATCCCTGAATCATTTACCAGGTGCTTTTGAAAATCTGGCTGAAAACGGTCTTAAAATAACAGAAAAAATAAAAAAACAGAGCCGAGGAAAAAGGAACTTATATTCACAACGAACTGTGCAGCGAATGTAGGTCAAAATGTAATTTCGCTTATTTGCCCTTTTATGCCGCCTTAGCTCAGCTCATGTGGGTTTATCAGCGTTATGACGGGAGCCATCAGCCAGAATCCTTTCATCCACTTTATGACTACGGGGCCCTCAGTTAATGTTACATTTATAAGGGCCGGTATTATGCATATTAAATGCAAAAGTCGAGCGCTTTCTTCGTACATATGTACGTATAGTCACGTTCCTAATTTGATCAAATTTACGGGGTGCGCCTGACGGTCTCCCATGGCTGAACAAGAATCCAATTTTTTGGCATAATTGAGTTCGTTGGCGGGTGAACTTCTTCACAGTTAATTCAAAAAGTAAATCATTTACAATGGGAGTGAAAAGTTGAGATCTTCTAAAAGACCATTATGCAAACAATTTGGTCCCATTGGTATCCCCCCGGCCTCCATCTAGCGTGTAGAAACGAGGGCAACTGAAGAGTCGCAATGGATTCTCTTTGTTCGTGGATATGAGCCCTAAGAACGTTGCTCAGGACTCCGCTGCATATTTCATTTGGCAATCGGAAACAATTGGTTTTTACGAAATGTTATATCTAGTTTAATATGAAACGAATGTAATTCTGGCCATAAATTGGTCCAAACGATCTATTAAATCAACATTTGTAGTAAATGTGAGTTCCTTGGAGACGCTTTGGACTTGACCTCCATGTTTCATATCCTCTTTATGCGTAAAAAATATGAACAAACAAAAATAGGGGAAAGTAGACCTGCTTTTATTGGCGTTTCTTTTATTTGTTTTTAAATTTGTCATGCACAGAAAATATCTTTATTTGCGAAAATTTGGTCATTGTGCCCAATTTGGACAATTTAAAAAAAAAGATTTTTCAAAAAAATTAGAGGCTTAATTTAAAATACAAAAGTTCACTACAAATGTATCTATGGCTATGATAAACACATAAAAAAATTAAAGTGTTTTTGTTACACTTACGGTTTCTTCGATACACTTCATTTTTTCACAGAAGGTAGGTAGGTATTCCAACTCAACATGTAGGCTATTTTTTTATTTTGATAAAGTGCAAGGTTTCCAAATGGCGGCTTCAAGATGACTACCGTTTAGTTAAATCATTTAGTATCATCAGTAGTTAAACCTAAAGAGATTTCCGGGGGGTTTCGGGTCGTTGTTTTCAAATCTTTCTTTTTTGATTGCTTCGTTACGTTCATATGAAAACACGCCATTGTACATTTGTTAGTGTTTGTGCAATATTCTACAGTAGACTTTGTACGCAAAAATCAACATCAACCTCTCTAACTTAAACCCATAGAATGGCGGATTTTGGGCCCACATAAACTATTGATCGGGTTACTACTAGAAGACTACTTATCGTCTACAAAACTCAGTTCATCGAACCCAAGAATCCTATAATAATTTGGTACGTAGTTCTTTTTATTTATCTTTCTATAAATATAAAATACCGCCGCTACAAAAAAATACCGGATTTTCTCATCTTATAATAATTGTAGTAACGACTCCATTTTGTGGATTTTTTAACCAATTTTACAATTTCAAAGAATAACTGTTTCGAATTTACACCATTTACAAAAGCAAAATTTGAAACAATTAATCTCATTTATTTTTTAGCCTTTCTAAACTTTTTTAAATAATGTTAAAGAAATATGCAAATCCCGGAAAAATTAGATAAATATACCACCAAATTTGCACCACAACCATAAATTGCCGCAACGTTAAATTCAATTTATTTCTCACTGGAATTATAAAGCACATTTAAATGTATTTTATGTCCATACCCACGGACATAGCAAACAAAATATTTATGTAGCTCCTTAGAGGATTTGGTTACCTGCATTTGGGCTAAATTTGAAATATTTATTGATTACTGTTATGAAAATATTAGCATATAACGGAATCAAAAATAAT